>CM028130.1:363040833-364362500 GCA_016271365.2 Neoceratodus forsteri
TGCGAAAGACAGGTATAGCTGGGTATCATCTGCATAGCAGTGAAACCTCAGCCCATACCGTCTTATAATGTCTCCGAGAAGCAGCATATACACTGCGAATAACATGGGTGACAGCACTGAACCCTGAGGCACCCCACACAACAAAGAAGTTGGGCCGGAGGAATGGACCCCCAACACAACTCTTTGTGATCTCCCAGTAAGGAATGAAGTGAACCATTTTAAAACAGTTCCCAACATTCCACATATTTGCCTCAGGCATGCTAACAACACCAGGTGACCCACAGTGTTAAAGGCTGACGAGAGATCAAGAAGAACTAGAATGGAACGTCTCTTCTGATCCCTCACCCTCAGAAGATCATTAAGCACCCGAACCAGTGCAGTTTCGGTGCTGTGTCTTCTACGAAAACCAGATTGGAAGGATTTGTAGACATTATGGATGGTTAAATGGTCTTCCAATTGGGCTGCCACTACCTTCTCAATAACCTTCCCATTAAAGGGAAGGTTAGAGATAGGTCTGTAGTTTGAGAAACAGTCTGGGTCCAAAGTAGCTTTCTTCAGTAGGGGTGTAACCACTGCTTCTTTCAGGGAGTTAGGAAACTCACCTGACTCTAAGGAGCACCAGACTATTTGCACCATAACTGGACCAATGATCTCAAGACAACCCAGAATTAGGGGAGTTGGTCCAGGATCTAAACTACAGCTCGTGGGCGGCACACTATGGATGATCCTCATAATATCCATGACCTCTGGTTGGCAAAAGGAACTCCAAGAGAATTGAGGCATTGTGAACTCGCACTGTTCCACAACATCACCTTTAGAGATTGTACGGATGCAAGCACGCCCTGATGTCAGCCACCTTATTTGCAAAGAACCAAGCGAGCTCCTCGCACTCAATTGTGAAAAGCTGGACTTGTAGACAGGCTGGGTTGCACAGTCTGTCCACAGTCCGAAACAGCTGAGCCGGTCGATTCTGTGCAACTGCAATCTCCCTGGACAGGAATTCTGCCTTCTTATGGGTGATTGCAGATTGATAGATAGAATAATCTAAGGTGGTCGGCATCAAAGGCGGACTTGCGCCAGCACCGCTCTAACCTTCACCCCTGTCTCCGCAACTCCCTCAGTGTCCCATCAAACCAAGGAAACCTGGGGTGAAGGGATGGGGGTGCTCACGAACGGGAGCAATAAGATCCAGGGCCGCCGTAACGGCCGTATTATAAGCCGACACCAGTTCCCCTGGATTACTGCTAGCCAACACGGGGGATGAGAAATCAAGGACTGCAGCAAGGCCCTGGGAAGTAATATTCCGTAATGGGCGGTACCTGACCATCTCCACAGGGGAAGGTCTTCACAGGGGGGTGCAAAAATTGAACCTCACGATGTGGTGGTCAGACCAAGCGACTGGTTCCACCCCCACATCGGATGAATCAATCCCTAAGAGGAAGACTAAATCCAGAGAGTGCCCAGATCTATGTGTAGCAGTGGAAACTACCTGTGTGAGGCCCAAAGAAGACATAAGTTGGAGGAAGTAATTACCAAATTGTAAGAGTTCATCATCGAGCCAGGCGTTAAAGTCACCCAGAACCATCAACCTGGGAGACTCAAACGACATATCGACGAGGAAGTCTGCTACTTCCTGTAAGAAATGTTTCCCATCTCCGGGTGGATGGTAGATGAGAACGACTCGAACGCCTACACCTGCTACAACTGTGTACTCAAAGGATTCCGCGTCACCTACTACCACATTCGTGAGGCCCAATTTAGTCTTAAAACAGACTGCAACCACCCCTCCCCTGCGGTCCAATCTCGGGCGGTGCATCACCAAATACCCGGTTGGAACCATGGCCTCTAATATGGGGCCAGAATTTTCATCCAGCCAGGTCTCGGTGATGCAAGCCAGGTCAGCTGAGCTAATAAGATCAGCAATAATAGTGGTCTTATTCCTAACAGACCTGGCATTGCATAACACAGCCCGAGTTGGACAAACCTCAGAGGCTGTCCGATCTATCTACTTACCAAATTTGGCAGTGCCCTTGAGTATGGGTACCAGACAAGGGAACCCTATCTGGATTCCATTTCGCCCCAGGGCGCCTTCTGGACTTAATAATCCCAATACGGTGGCCACGCTCATTCATCCTCACCTGTTCGCCCACCCCGCCCTCCTCACTCTCCTACGAGCAATCACCAGCACTCTACAGTGCTGGTAAATCTCAAATTGCAGGGGAAGAGTATAAAAAGGGCGGAGGGCGCAAAGAGAGGAGGATGAATAGCGCATCCCCGTGGAACCTGTAGGCCAACACATGTTACTGCTGAAACTAAACAATATACGTCAAATATAAACAAAAAGCTAATCTAATTTCAAAACCCATACAAAATAACACATAAAAATAAAAAATAAAAATAAACAAAACAGTCAAATAAAAATAAATAAATATAAGATATATATAAATATAGAAGGGGACTCTCACTGCCCCGACACAAAAATTCCCCCAAACTCTCTCACAGCAAAAAGAGAGGGTAAAAAAACAATCTTAGCACTCTCATTGAAAGATAAAATAAAAATCACATAAAAACAAATAAGACAAACAGCATGGGTCTGAAGCTGTCGTACTTTTATAAGACCCCACTAAAAGTCATTAAACCTAATAGAACTAATCATAAGCCCCACATAACAAAGGTCCATCAAATCTCAGTCAGTGCACATTCTTCATGTTCCTGGCATTCAATTCCAGCCACTGCATGTTCCCACTATTTGAGATATTCCAACAGGAGGTAAACGCCCTTAACCCAAATGAACCCTAGGGGGGTGCGATTATGCAGCCAGTCTCCCCTACTTGGGATGCCAGATACAGCCCGGTCTCTGCCAGGGTATTCCGGCACCACCCGGAGGCCCCGAGAACGCCAACCCTCCGGCAGGTACTCCCGACCTTCCCAGGTGCAGACAGCAGCACCCCGCACCCAACTCTGGAACAGTAGGGCCAGTTAATCAGATCTCTCTTCCTCCTTCTCAGACACGATTTCACAGCCAAAAATTCGGCTTTAAATCCAGCAGTCCACTGAGTCCAAATGAGGGAGCAAGTAGAATAAGCAGAAAAACGACTTCAAAACTATGTAAACACCTTCCACAAACCGGAAGGATTCTCCTTATTAGTCCCCAGTGGCACAGTTCGCATACATTGGCCAGAAAATGATCAAAACCTGGAAAAGTTTCACCCTGTGGATCCGCTTAAAGTCCAACAGTTGAGGTTCTAAGTCCAACAAAAACCTCCTTCAGTGCTTCTCATCTCCACAGCCCTTCACACTGTGACCAGATGACATTCAAATAAACAAAGCAGCACAGAGTCACTGGGGCAAACAAACTCGGTGCACCAACGTCCAGTACAGATTCTTCTCCACAGCTGCTCTCACAACTCCTCGACTCCACAGCTTCCCATGTCGCAACTCCAAGCAACACCCGGGGCACAAGGACTCACACAGACTCACCGGGGGCAAACAGTACAATGCTCTGATTTTGACAAAGTTCTTTCTTTTCCTTTCTGCTCCCACAAACCCCGACTCCACAGCCTCTCATGCTGAGATCACGGAGACAGCAAAAAAACACAAAAGATCTTTAGGGAGCAAAACAAATGTGGAACTCCGAAAACAAAAGTGGGACTCTGAAAGTCGGTAAAATGGAACTCCGAAAATCGATAAAACAGCAAAGCAACCTGGTCTTCACACTGCTTCAGCCCTAAGCTAATAAAAACACGCAAAAAAACACAAAATTAATCTAAACAAACAAATCTAAACAAGCAAGTTGCAGAGACTAATGTTCTGGCTGGCTCGGCTCAGCTGCCATCTTGGAATCTCTTAGGATGGCAGAGAAAGGGGAGATGCTGTTGATACCTAGACTTTAGCAAGGCATTTGACACAGTCCCACACAAAAGATTAATAATCAAGTTAGCCAGCCTGGGAGTGGGTCCCAGGGTGGTAACCTGGGTAGCAAACTGGCTGCACAACAGGACACAGAAGGTAATAGTGAATACAACACATTCTGAAGAACGGGGTGTTACTAGTGGAGCACCTTAGGGCTCAGTACTGGGTCCAGTCCTCTTTAACGTCTTTATAGGTGACATTGCAGAGGGTCTGGAAGGAAAGGTATGCCTCTTTGCAGATGACACAAAGATCTGTAACAGAGTTGATACACAAGGGGGGTAGAAAGGATGAGAAGGGACTTGGCAAAGTTGGAGGAATGGTCAGACATATGGCAACTTATATTCAGTGCAAAGAAGTGCAAAGTAATGCACTTGGGAAATAAAAATCCAGGAGAAGAGTACACAATAGCAGGGGAGGTACTAACGACAACAGTAATGGAAAGGGATCTGGGTGTAGTCATATCAGATGACCTAAAGGTGGGTAAGCAATGTGAGAAGTCAGTAAGGAGAGCAGGGGATACTGGGATGCCCTAGGAGGGCATCACAAGTAGAAAAAGGGAAGTGGTTATCCCTCTATATAGACAGTTGGTGAGACCCCATCTGGATTACTGCATGCAGTTTTGGAGACCTCATCTACGCAAGGACATAGACAGGATGGAAGCAGTCCAGAGGGTGGCAACTAAAATGGTGCAGGGTCTACATCAGAAACCATATGAAGAAAGACTGAGAGAGCTTAATGTGTATACCCTTGATGAAAGGAGGGACGGGGGCACATGATAGAAACTTTTAAGTACCTCAAGGTAATCAACAAAGTCCAGGAGGGTAGCATCTTCAGAAAAAAAAATATGTGCAAGAATAAAGGGCACAATTTAAAGTTAGAGGGAGGACGGCCTAGGGTAATGTGAGGAAATCTTTTCATGGAGAGAGTGGTGAACGATGGAACCGCCTTCCTGGAGAGGTTGTGGGGTCTAAAACAGTGGAGGAATTCAAACATGCGTGGGACAGACATAAGGCGATTATAGTGGGGTGGGGGGTTGTAGGCTGTTGGTTAACTAGAATCTGCAGCTTATCCAGTAGGTAGGGAAATGGGCAGACTGGGTGGGCCAAGTGGTCCTTATCTGCTGTCAAAGTGTGTGTTTCTATAGGGGACCTGAATATGCCAGATGTTAACTGGAGCACCTTTGCTGCAGCCACATCCAAGAGCAGGGCCATTCTCGATTCCCTACAGGTGGCATGCCTCAGACAGCTAGTTTTGAAACCCATTCGTGAGGGAGCAATCTTAGACCTCGTACTCTCAAATGGGGACAGTGAGAGGATCTCGTATCTAGAAGTGGGTAGCCATCTGGGAACAAGTGAACACCAAACAGTGTGGTTCATGATAAACTTGGCTGCAGACAGGTGAGCAGACTTTGGCAAGATGGGAAAGTGCCTTAGAAAAGCAGTAGCAAACAGGCTAGAAGGAGGGGGGTGGAGTAACAATGGGGAAACATCAAAACCGCCATCACAGAGGCAACAAGCCTTTGTGTGAAGCAAATAAACAAATCAGAATGAAAGAAAAAGCCACTATGATTCTCAAAGAGATGGTGGGGAAGGTTAGGGAGAAAAAGATAACATTTAGGAAATATAAGGAAACACAAAAGGAGCAGGGCAGAGAACTGTACCAGTTAAGGCAGAAGGAAGCAGGAAGGGAAGTCAGAATAGCAAAAGGCCCAAACTGAGGGAAAGATAGCCAACTTGGTTAAGAAGGGGGATAAAACCTTTTATTGTACATCAGGAAGCATAGAAAGACAAAGGGAGGGACAGTGAGGCTGAATAGAATGGATGGTGGGTGGACAGAGGAGGACAGTGAAAAAGCTGGGATACAGAACAAATACTTATGCTCAGTATTCGCAAAAGAGGAGGAGGGGGAGGTGCATAATCCAATTAACAGAAGCACTCTGGATAGAGGGGGTCGATCCCAGTCCATTCACAGAAGAAAGGGTTCTGAAAGAAAACTCCTAAAACTGAAGGTGGACAAAGCAATGGGGCCTGACTGAATTCACCCCAGAATTCTAAAAGAATTAAGGGGACAACTAGTGGCACCACTGACTACCCTTTTTAACAAATCATGGGAGGATGGTGTGGTACCTGAGGACTGGAGGAAGGCAGATGTGATTCCCCTTACAAAAGTGGGAGCAAGACAGAGGCAGGAAACTACAGACCTATCCGTTTGACCTCTGTGGTAGAGAAAGTGATGGAATCACTTCTGAAGGAAAGAATTGTTGAGTACCTAGAGGCCAGTGGGGCACCGGACCCAATGCAGCATGGTTCACAGCAGGAAGGTCATGTCAGACAAATCTAATTGATTTCTTTGACTGGGTTACCAAAGTAGTGGACCAGGGAGGGGCTGTGGACATGGCCTACCTAGACTTTAGCAAGGCATTTGACACAGTCCCACACAAAAGATTAAAAATCAAATTATTCAGCCTGGAAGTGGGTCCCAGGCTGGTAGCCTGGGTAAAACATTGGCTGGACAACAGGACATAGAAGGTAATTGTTAATGGAGTCCACTCTGAAGAAAGAGGGGTTACTAGTGGGGTACCACAGGGTTCAGTACTGGGTCCAGTCCTTTTTAATGTCTTTATAAGTGACATTGCAGTGGGACTGGAAGGAAAAGTATTCCTGTTTGCAGATGACACAAAGATCTGCAACTGGGTTGATAAAACAAGAAGGCGTGGAAAGGACGAGAAGGGACTTGGCAAGGTTGGAGGAATGGTCAGAATTATGGCAGCTTGGATTCAATGCAAAGAAGTGCTGAATAATCCACCTGGGAAACAAAAACCCAGGGGAAGATTACACATTGGGGGGGGGGGAGTAATAACAACAAAAATAGAAAGGGACCTGGGGGTAATTATATCAGATGACCTTAAGCTTAGCAAGCATTGTGAGAAGGCAGTAGGGAGGGCTGGGGGGATACTGGGATGTATAGGGAGAGGCATCACCAGCAGAAAACAGGAAGTTGTTATCCCTCCGTACAGAGAGTTGGTGAGAGCCCATTTGGAGTACTGCATCCAGTTCTGGAGACCCCATCTCCGCAGGGACATAGGCAGGATGGAGGCAGTCCAGAGGAGGGCAACTAAAATGGTGCAGGGTCTGCAAGAGAAGCCATATGAGGAGAGACTAAAGTAGCTTAATATGTATACTCTTGAGGAAAGGAGGGAGAGGGGGGACATGATAGAAACTTTTAAGTACCTCAGTGGAATCAACAAAGTCCAAGAGGGTAGCATCTTTCAGAAAAAGAGATGTGCAAGAACAAGGGGACACAAATTGAAGATAGAGGGGGACGGCTCGGGGGCAGTGTGAGGAAGTATTTTTTCACAGAAAGGGTGGTGGTCACATGGAGCAGCCTTCCCGAGGAGGTTGTGGGGTCTAAAACTGTGGGAGAATTCAAGAATGCATGAGACAGACACAAGGCAATTCTTGTGGGGGGTAGGAAGAAATAGGCTGTTGGTTAACTAGGATCTGCAGCTTATCCTGTAGGTAGGGAAATGGGCAGACTGGGTGGGCCAAGCGGTCCTTATCTGCTGTCAAAGTCTATGTTTCTATGTTTCTTTTGGAGGAGTGTTTTTGTTTTTTGGTAGAGTAGCCATATGGATGGTTTTTTTTTTTAATGTGGGAGGAGAAGGAAGGAGAGGTAGTCACTTTGGAGCAGGCCAGCATTACTGCTATTGCAAAACTTGTAACAACAATTGGACCACTCAAACAGTTGCTGCAATTTGTGCCCAGAAAAATGACACTTGCCTCAAAAAAATAAATAAATAAATAAATGGTGCACACATTGCTATTGTGCCATCAAGCAAGTAAACTGTTTGGATATGCCAAAATGTTTGAAAATGGCATGAAACGTTTTAGCGCATTTCGGATGATGCAGACGCAGCAAAAAAGTGGGAATTGCTTCTACATCGCCACTTTTGCAAATCTAGCACTTGAAGTAATTTAACAATTTTTTTTCCCCATTAACCATTTTATTTGTTTTGACGAATCCATACGAAATACAGAATCATCCAATGTACATAAACAAGATAGTACATTTATGCGATGAATACAACTGAATGTTTAAACTCATTCAAGACTACAAAGAAAAAGCCCCGCCCAGTAGTGTTGAGGGTTGAGCCGCTGGACGCCACACCTTGCGCCACGCCGGCGACCCGGGTTTGGGAACGAGCCCGGGCTGCTGGGGGTCGGCAGGGGAGGGAAAGGATTGAGCGTCCGGAGGACAGCTCTCCTCTCCTGGGAAGGGACAAGGGTCCCTGTTTGGCGCTTGACTGATCTCTGACAGAAGCCAGAGACGCAGCAAGCGCTGAGGAGCATAAGAAGGAGTGGTGGAGTGGCAGACATCTGAATCAGCGCCTTGACGTCAGGGCACCAGCCACTCCCAGAACAGCGGAAAAATGCATCTTGGCTCTGGCGGAGACGGGCACAGGGAGCTTGCCTCGAATTTGCGGCTGCCCTCCTGGCACCAGCCAGACCGATGCTACTGTATTGTTGGGGTGTTGGGGCCCACCTTGTCCCTAAACCGAGGCTACATGGGGTGATGGAGGACTGACCAGGTAGGAGAGCAGACCGCAGGGGGATGACTCCTTGGTGCCCCCGAGAAGACCAGAGCCGAGGGGATGAGAGGAGGAATAAAATATGATAATTACGAAAAAAAAAAAAAAGAAGACTATAAAGAAATATAAAGAATAAAGATCAGCACATTATCAGTATTCGAAAATGAGTTATCGATAAAGCATGTTCATTTCGGTACATTATTACAATAGTACTGAAAGTATATCTGTGACTGTAGATGAAGAAAGACTAAATGATTAGTAAAGCTGTAGTATGTGATAATCTTCTCATCGAATACTTGAATTCAAGAAGTCTACTAAACTACAAAGTTGAGTTAAGGGGACCAAACTGGATCCAAGACCTCTTCTTTGAGAATGATCGTGCCCAAGATTTTCATTAATATTCTGTTTTTGAAGACCCCCGATCAACGTCACTGTGTTTTGGTGCTTAAAGGGGCACTGTCAGCTTTGCCCCACCATTTGTTTAAAAATCGCACGAGTGTGCCTCTTTGCACACACAGAACATAAGATTACTATAGAATGCACCCCGTATCTCAAAATCACCAATCTCTACGCATCTTTATTATTTTTTTACCTTTTTCAGTCAGTCAGATTTCAAGTGACGCATCTACTGGAAGCTGATAGCAGTTGGGAACGCGAGTCTGCTACGGGCACGACCCCAAACTGCATTTTTTCATGAGCTCTCCATCGATCCATTGCAGTAATTTAAATGTTTAGTTGGGACTCTGAAAACAGAGTACTCCGAATTGTATAAATAAAAGTTTTTGACCAAGGTCAAAATCCCGGCATGCGCAGGAGTGGAATTGGCAAAGATCCCACAGATGTACAGGAGTGTGCTGCTCTTGCACATCCGCAGGATTTTGACCTCCGCCAGAAACGTTTATTTTAACAACTCTGAGTTCTTAGTTTATTTTCGGAGTGCCCACTAAACATTGGCATTACTACAATGGATCGGTGGAGCATATTTTCATATCGTGCTCATGAACAAAATGCAGTTTGGGGTCGCTCTTGTAGCAGAAGCGTGTTCCTGACTGGTAACAGCTTCTGGTAGGCGTGTAACTTAAACTTGGACCGGATGACTCACTAAAAAGGTAAAAATAATAAAAACGTGTACAGATTGGGAATTATGAGCTATGGGGGTGCATTCTACAGTAGTCTTCTGTTGGTATGTGCCAGAGGAGAGTAAGTACTGATTTTGAAGCACACGGTGGGGGAGGGGCAAAGCTGACAGTGTCCGTTTAAGATCACCTAGAATGAAATGGACATGGGCACTAGGGCTAACATTGAGCTGGCAGTATAGCCTAGAGGTTAGTGTAACAAGCTGTGAACGAGCTTGGTACATCCAGCAGACCAGACCTTGGTTTGATTCTCACAACCCCCGCTTTCATACTGTGCGACTCTGAGCAAGTCACTAAACCACCCAGTGCTCCCAGGTCGCCCCTGAAAACAGGCACTTGTGCCGAGTGGGCCTTAACCAGTTACCAGAGAGTGAAAAAAAAAAAAAAAAACATACAGTAATGTAAGCTGCAACTTGGTGAGCATAACATATGGCACCATGTAAATGGATTTGGAAACAAAAAGGAACGATGGACATTGGGACTGAAAGGGATGCACAATGATGAAGTACCATGCAAGTCCTCCATTATGGACACCCCAGAAACTGTCCTTAAAGAACTGTTGACATATCTGGGGAAAACTGTGGAAAACCCAATATTTAGATACCGTATATTTTCGATTTAAAGCCGTGGCTTGTGATGCGAAGTTACGGTTTGAGCCGTAGCTTATGATCGAGGGCAGCTAATCTTAGAGGGCAGCTTTTAATAGATGTGTGCTGGCTGTTACTTAAGTATAAAAGCCAATCTGCCAGTGCCTAATGTGATGATGCAGAGTTGTAGTCGGACAAAAAAACGTTGTGAATGGTCTTTAAAAATAGCCCTACTAACAGGCTGTTGGCTACAATATTAAACACTTGCTAAGCCTATTAGTGCGATGCTAAAGTGTTAAATCGGGCCCAAACCAATGTAACATACAGAGTGAGAAACTATCGGAGTTGTTAGCAAGGTCTATCACACGCTGGTTGAGAAAGCAGCAGGTTTTAAGCATACCCATTTATAAGGGAGAAAATCGGCTGGAATCAGGGCAAGAAAAA
Organism: Neoceratodus forsteri; assembly: GCA_016271365.2. Lineage (NCBI taxonomy): Eukaryota > Metazoa > Chordata > Ceratodontiformes > Ceratodontidae > Neoceratodus > Neoceratodus forsteri. The sequence continues at coordinate 363,051,501 of CM028130.1, forward strand.
TGCCTGTAGGCAGATTTCCCCCCGAAACATAAATCTGACCATTTGCATTTAGTTTTTGTTGACTGGATAAATGCACTAGACAAATCCTGCCTATTTTCAGGCACGACCTGGGGAAGGGGGATACAGATGAATGCCAACCAGATTAAGCTGTTGGTGGTATTTTTTTAGTGAATGAGGGAAATTTGACTAGGACCCCGGGGAAATTCCCCTACTCTTTACGAGAAGTGTCATGGGATCTTTAACATCCACCTGAACTACCACCAATCAAGGCAGATGGGACCTCTGTTTAACGTCTCATCCAAAAGATGGCACCCCTCTCATGCTGCACTACAGTGTCAGTACTAGGATATTAACCCAAGTGCCAGATGTGGGAACTGAACCCACAGCCCCCTGATCTCCCGGCCTCAGAGGCGAGTGTGCTACCTACTGAGCCACTGACGCTGTCCTGAGGCCGGGTGTGGTGGAGGATGGGGGAGGCTGTCATGGAGAATAGCATGGTGGGGTTATTAGACTACCAGGGAAAGTTCTTATAGTAAAAACAAGCATTGGGTTAGGAAGGGGCAACTAGACCACCAGGTAAGATGTTTACAGTACAATCAGGCACCAAGATAGGGAGAGTGATCACTAGACTACTCGGAAGAGTGTCTGCAATACAAGCGGTCTCTGGGTTAGGGAAAGGGAAACCACTTGACTCTCAGGGAGGGTGTTTATAGTACAAACAGGTACCAGGTTAGGGATGGGGGACCACTAGATTACCAGCAAGTTGTTGCTTCTAGATGCAAAACCAACCAGAGTCATATACTCACTGTGGACCTTGAGCAAGTCACTTCACCTCTCAGGGCACCAGTCTGCACAGCTGCAGAACGTGTCAAAACAAGCCTACAGGAAAATGCATGTTTCAACGTAGCTGAGCTGTTCTGGGTGCTATGGTAACCCGGGTAAAACACTGGCTGGACAACAGGACACAGAGGGTAATAGTAAATGGAGTCCACAGTGAAGAAAGGGGGGTTACTAGTGGGGTACCGCACGGTTCAGTACTGGGGTCAGTCCTTTTTAATGTCTTTATAAGTGACATTGCAGAGGGACTGGAAGGAAAAGTATGTCTCTGCAGATGACACGAAGATCAGCAACAGGGTTGATATGCAAGGTGGGGTGGAAAGGATGAAAAGGGGCTTGGCAAGGTTGGAGGAATGGTCAGATGTATGGCAGCTTAGATTCAGTGCAAAGTGCAAAGTAATGCACCTGGGAAACAAAAACTCAGGGGAAACATATACAATGGGGGGTGAGATACTGACAACAACAAAAATGGGAAGGGTGTCCTGGGGGTAGTCGTATCAGACGACCTAAAGGTGGTCCAGGAATGTGAGAAGGCAGTAAGGAGTGCTGGGGGTGATACTGGGATGTATAGGGAGAGGCATCACTAGTAGAAAACAGGAAGTTGTTGGCCCTCTGTACAGACAGTTGGTAAGACTACATCTGGAGTACTGTGTACAGTTCTGGAGACCCTATCTCCACAAAGACATAGGGTGGAGACTGTCCAGAGGAAGGCAACCAAAATGGTGCAGGGTCTGCACCAGATGACATGAAGAAAGAGTAAAGGAGCTTAAGATGTATAGCCTCGAGGAAAGGAGGGAGAGGGGGTACATGATAGAAATTTTCAAATACATCAAGGGAATCAACAAAGTCTAAGAGGGTAGTATCTTCCAGAAAAAGAAATGTGCAAGAACAAGGGGGCACAATTTGAAGATAGATGAGGGAACGGCTCAGAGGTAATGTGAGAAAGTATTTCTTCATAGAGAGGGTTGTAGATGCATGCAACAGCCTTCCTGAGGAGGTCCACAATTTGAAGATAGACGGGGGAACGGCTCAGAGGTAATGTGAGGAAGTATTTCTTCACAGAGAGGGTTGTAGATGCATGGAACAGCCTTCCTGAGGAGGTCGTAGAGTCAAAAACAGTGGGGGAATTCAAGAATGCATGGGACAGACATAAGGCAATTCTAGTGGGGTAGGAGGAAGTAGGCTGTTGGCTAACTAGGATCTGCAGCTTATCCGTTAGGTAGAGAAATGGGCAGACTAGGTGGGCCAAGCGATCCTTATCTGCCATCAAATTCTATGTTTCTATATCTAGGTTGTGGAGTTGATAAAGAAACTGATTTAAAAAAATATATATATGTATTATGTGTGGCTGTGTTACACCAGCGTGCTTAGCCTCCATGCAATCCAGGCAACAAAGGATTTTTCCGAGACTTGTGCGTGAGCACGAGTTAGAGCCTTGATTTGTGCTGCTGTCTAGGGGATATTGATAACCGTGCTTTAGATACTCTTTTTTTTTTTTTTTTTTTTGTTCTCTCAGGGCTGTTTTGTTAATGCTGACATTAGTGTTTAGGAAAGAGACTTTGTGTGGAGCAAACCTCCATTTCTGCCCCTGTTGTATATATGATGAAAAGGACATACGAGTTATGATATGTGAATAACAGTAAGTTGATGGATGATGAGGAACAAGCAAATAAAGGAAGTCCGTCAGGCTGGGGACATAGGACTCATCACGTTTGTGTATTCGTAATAAAGTCTCCACTGTTTGAGGAAGAAGCATGGAGTTCTGTTTACGTTCATATAAAAGTGTCATGAGGTTTGCTTGCTAAGTATTCCTGAATTATCTTGTTTATCAGTTTTGTTTGTTCTCATAAGTTATTCTTCCTGGCGAACAAGCTTTCATCTGACTGTTACAATATTGTGATAAATTGACATATCATGGCACAGAAAAGGCACAATATTGATGTAATAGTTGGTAACTGTTTATTTCCATAAGAAAAGCTTGTTATAATTTGCCGTTGTAACCCACGGGTGATAACGGCGAACATGCGCCAGCTTTCATTATGGAAAGTTAAAGTGACAGCTCGTATTTGCAGTGCCGCGTGGCTGTCTCCAGAATAGCCACACAGTAGTTGGCAAGAAAAACAGTCCCCAGCGATGTACATAAAACAGTGGACGGGGAGGAGTGCATAATGAGAATTTTACGCACACCCTCAGTGTGGAATGCTTTGATAAACCCCTCTGGCTTTGCAGATGGGGTTTTTGTAGCATCCACACTTCAGGTGTACATAACATTCTCGCCATGTACTCCTCCTCATGCATTATTGTATATATAATAATAGAATTTCCTATGTAATGGTAACATAATTTTTTTTTATCAAACTGTAAACATGTAACTGTTTTTTCTGCTTTTTCTAAATGTTACTTAGAGTAAATTTCTTTAATTCATGTAAATTTGTAAATCAGAGGTAAACATCTGTTAATCCTGCACCTGTTACCTTCGTACACAGCAGATTACACAAGTTTGTTGGATGGAGTATGGGGATACTTTTGTATATTAGGGTGGCCTTTCTGAGAACATGTTTTATCTGGCAGGAGGAGGCTAAGGTTAATGTGTGTAGGAGACAATAATGCGTTCTTTGCAGTCTACACACACTGTTGAATGCTGTGATTTAGCCCACACACACTGCTAAATGCTGTGATTTATTTATTTATTTTAATTCTACTATACTAACATACTAAAAAGCCAGCAGAATAGGCCTAATGTCTATCATGTCTGCTCGTAGCCAGCCACCTAGTGGTTGCTCGCTAATCCATCCCCTAGCCCCCAAGAGGGTCTTCATTGGATTTAAAATCCCCTAATACATATCCCACCCCTTCTTGAGGCCCTCCACTGTGCCTTCCTCCACCAGTCTCTTGGGTAGCACATTCCATGGCTCCACCACCCTCTCAGTGAAATAATGCCTCCTACATTTCTCCCCTTGAGTTTCCACTCATGCCCCCTCGTCCCCCCCCCTTTAGCCTAAACAGCTCCTTGTTTCCACTCTGTTATTTCCTTTTCATACTTGAAGACACCTATCATGTCTCCCCGTCCCTCCCATACACTATAAAATAAAGTGCACATGATTCTTACAAGAAGCTATAATAACGACAGTTAAGCAACATATGTTGTTTTTGGGGAGTCTTCTAATAAGCAGCATGTGTTTTTTTTTTTTTTTTTTTAAACTAATTTTTATTGTTGGATAACAGTATAACCCCTAGGTGGTGCTATCCTAAGGGCTACCACCCCTGCCTGCATGACTATGCACAGATTGAGGGACCCTAGTTCGGTGAACAGGTGCCACCACCTGGAGGAATGGTATTGGGGTAGCATAGGTGCTTTTGGTGTAGCCCTCCAGGATGCTATAACCACCCACCCCCAACCCTTCTAGTTGCCACTAGAACAATAGAACAGTCACATACACCAAATAGCAGTAATAATATGCTCACACTCCTTGCACTTACCACCAGAGCTGAACTGCCATGGAGACCCCCTGGAAAATAAGACCAGTAATGCAAAAAGGCAATAACAATGCTGTAACCCCACCAATAAGGTACACCACAGCCAGGTTAAACGTGAAAACCTACAATCTGGTTTATTCAGGGGAAGTGAACAAGGGTGTGGCATAGATCTAGCAAATGATTGGTACCTCTGATTTGACTCAGATTGATTCAGCATGCACTGCAAGTCCCTTTGACATAGTTCCACAACCCTGGGCACCTAGTATGTTAAGCAGGCTAGCCTGAAGCGTTCCCTGGGGTAGGCCGGCATTGCAGCTGTTGTTGGGGCCCTTAGGAAGGAAAAACAGTTAACATGCACACAACCCAAGTATTTGTAATCTGGAGCCGGATGGCTCAGTCTGTTGCAATAAACCCAAAGCAAGAAAATCAGATGGCACACAATGATTACAGCTGTTGTTGCAGGGAGCTACCCTGTTTGTACTCAGGCTAGCCAGACCAAGATATGGGACAGGTGAGATGAAGACCTCATGGTGTTATGCTGGATTGCCAGGGGAAGCAGGGCCTACATGACTCACCTCCTGGTGGTCGCTATCTGTTCGGTGGTGTTGAGCAGGGGACTGAGTCCCCAAGTGGGTCTTTCACCAAGAGTGTGTCTGATTTGGGAGCAGTGGCCTAGACTGAGATGGCAGGGCCCAGGCAGAAGGAACAGTCCGGATTTGGATGCTGGAAAAGCCTCCAATGGGCATAACAGAATTTGGCGTGGGGAACCAGATCGCAACCCATGAAGCACATCTACAACACTTAGCTTTTGTAGCCACAGTTCAGATAAAGTCCATTTGCCAATCACAGATTCACTGCACAAACCTTTTGATCTGGGGCTGACGTCTGACGACAAGCAGGCCGATCACTTCTGGAGCAAGTCTTCGGTCCACTCACAAGTAGCAATAACACACTTCTGTCTCTTCAGGTACAGGTCTCAATCCATTGTGGCTGTTCGCGAGCCTTAAATCACTCTGACCCAGCCCAGACTAATTTTGTAATACAGGCTAGATGTTCTCTTAAAGAGACAGGCACGGAGGCTTACTAGAGCACTCTCATGCAGACAGTTAGAACTAATGCAGACAGGACACCATCCTAGCAGTGGGCATTTTAGGAGCCCAGGAAGACATTATAATAAACTCCTATTTGTAGGGGGGTTACAGCAGCATGCATATAACATTTACATTTTTAAAGAATCTGTAGTACATTTAGAAATAATTGGGCTACAGCAGTGGGTAGACTAAATAAGTTATTAACCAATCTGGTGATATCATTCCATATTAACAATACTCAAACCCATTGCTTAAAGCTGGGAAAGTGCTGCTGGCTCATCTGTACCGCTGCCTTAACCAACATTTAAACAGGTTAACCCAATTTAACAAGCCAGTATTGGCAACAGATTTGAAAAATAGGGCAAAAACCAATAACATAATACGGCACTGAGTCTGTCAGTAAAGATAGCAATATTAAAAAGTAGGTTCTGCCTTCTAAGCTGGTCTCTGGGCTTCCATACTGATGGGCTGTACCTCCTGATGCTATCATGCAGGCAGGAACCAAAACTAAACAGCCTGGATAACCTCCCCTCCACTTCCTGTGCACACCAGTTTACTTCCTACCTTCCAAAAAGCAGGTACTCTACAGCAAAGCTCTGTCTCCTCATGGCAGGGCTGAAGACATTAGACTGTAAGTCTCATTTTTATTTTTCTCTTTGGATACCCTCAAAGTCTGACGAGCAGCATTACATAAGCTCTTTGTTTTGTTTGGTTCCGGTCTCAGCCTTGTACGTTGTACAGACTGGCCCACATTGTCTCCTCATGGCAGGGCTGAGGCCATCAGACTGTAAGTCTAATTTTTATTTTTCTCTTTGAATAAGAGTTTTCTATTGAAGTATATGTATTTTTTTCTTAATTAAAAAAACACATAGTTTTAGTTTTGTGTGCCACTTTATTATAACCAGGTTTACAAACTAATAAAATAAACCTATTGCTTGATACACTGTTTAATGCTATAATGGGGGAATTACATAGAAACATAGACTTTGACGGCAGATAAGGACCACTTGGCCCACCTAGTCTGCCCATTTCCCTACCTACAGGATAAGCTGCAGATCCTAGTTAAGCAACAGTCTATCTCTTCCTGTCTCCCACAAGAATTGCCTTATGTCTGTCCCATGCATTCTTGAATTCTGCCACAGTTTTAGACCCCACAACCTCCTCAGGAAGGCTGTTCCATGCATCTACCACCCTCTCTGTGAAAAAATACTTCCTCACATTGCCCCTGAGCCGTCTCCCCTCTTTCTTCAAATTGTGTCCCCTTGTTCTTGCACATCTTTTTTCCTGAAAGATGCTACCCTCTTGGACTTTGTTGATTCCACTGAGGTACTTAACAGTTTCTATCATGTCCCCCCCCCTCCCTGTTTTCCTCAAGGGTATACCTATTAAGCTCCTTTAGTCTCTCCTCATATAGCTTCTCTTGCAGACCCTGCACCATTTTAGTTGCCCTCCTCTGGACTGCCTCCATCCTATGTCCTTGCGGAGATGGGGGTCTCCAGAACTGTATGCAGTACTCCAGATGGGGTCTCACCAGCTGTCTATACAGAGGGAAAACTACTTTCTGTTTTCTGCTGGCGATGCCTCTCCCTATACATCCCAGTATCCCCCAGCCCTCCCTACTGCCTTCTCACATTGCTTGCCAACCTTGGGTCATCTGATAGGATTACCCTCGGGTCCCTTTCCATTTTTGCTGTTACTACCTCCCCCCCATTGTGTAATCTTCCCCTGGGTTTTTGTTTCCCAAGTTCATTATTTTGCACTTCTTTGCATTGAATCCAAGCTGCCATACTTTTGACCATTCCTCTAGCCTTGCCAAGTCCCTTCTCATCATTTCCATGCCTCCTTGTGCATCAACCCTGTTGCAGATCTTTGTGTCGTCTGCAAAGAGGCATACTTTTCCTTCCAATCCCTCAGCAATGTCACTTATAAAGACATTAAAAAGGACTGGATCCAGTACTGAACCCTGCAGTACCCCACTAGTAACCCCCTTTTCTTCAGAATGGACTCAGTTTACAATAACCATCTGTGCCCTGTTGTCCAGCCAGTGTTTTACCCAGGCTACCACCCTGGGACCCACTCCCAGGCTGGTTAATTTGTTTATTAATCTTTTGTGTGGGACTGTGTCAGATGCCTTGCTAAAGTCTAGGTATGTCATGTCTACAGCCCCTCCCTGGTCTACTACTTTGGTCACCCAGTTAAAGAAATTGATTAGATTCGTCTGACATGACATTCCCTCTGTGAACCCATGCTGCCTTGAGTCCCTGTGCCCCACTGGCCTCTATGTACTCAACAGTTCTTTCCTTCAGAAGGGATTCCATCACTTTCCCTACCACAGAGGTCAAACTGACAGGTCTGTAGTTTCCTGCCTCTGTCTTGCTCCCACTTTTGTGAAGGGGACTCGCATCCGCCTTCCTCCAGTCCTCAGGTACCACACCATCCTCCCATGATGTGTTAAAAAGGTTAGTCAGTGGTGCCACTAGTTCTCCCCTTAATTCTTTTAAAATTCTGGGGCGAATCCCGTCAGGCCCCATTGCTTTGTCCACCTTCAGTTTTAGGAGTTCTTTCAGAACCCTTTCTTCTGTGAAAGGACTGGGATCAACCCCTCCCCCCATCCAGAGTGCTTCTGTTAATTGGATTAGGTACCTCCCCCTCCTCCTCTTTTGTGAATACTGAGCATAAGTATTCGTTCAGTATCCCTACTTTTCCTTTTTCTATTATTTTTTTAACTTTACTCTTCATCTCTCCTGTCTGCTCTCGGAGCCCCACTCCTTCCGTCCACTCAGTTTTCCCCCATTCCACCTTCGTGGGATCTGCCCCTAGAGTGCCTCCTCTCTCCTCCTGCACATTGGGGTCTGTCCCTTCTTGGTGGTCTGGATGGAACCGGAGTGGCTTTCATCCAGGGCTACTGAGAGGTGTTTTTCCATTTTCTTCCCCTGTGTCCCCTACCCTCTGAGACGTCGAGCGCTAGGGCATACGTCCCGAGTGGTGGCGTGCTGACGTACGCCGACCTCTCATGCGCCATCGGCGTTTCCCATCCCCGACTCGATGAACGGAGCCGCCTCCATCCCTTCCTGCTGTCTGTGCTTCCACCGGCTATGGAAGGGATGCAGAACACAGGAGCGGTCTTGGTCTCCCACCCCTGAGGGAGGAGAGCATCTGTTGGGACGCTCGATCCTCCCTGTCCCCGGCCAACCCCCGGCCACCCGAGTCCGCTCCCGAACCCAGGTCACCGGTGTAGCACGAGGTGTGATGTCCAGTGCCTCAACCCTCAGCGCCACCGGGCCGGCATCCCTACTTTTTCACTGTCCCTCTCTACCCACCCACCCACCATCCATTCTATTCAGCCTCACTATCCCTCCCTTTGTCTTTCTATGCTCTCTGATGTACCTATAAAAGGTTTTATCCCCTTTCTTTACCGAGTTGGCTATCTTTTCCTCATTTTGGGCCTTTGCTATTCTGATTTCCCTTCCCGCTTCCTTCTGCCTTAACTGGTACAGTTCTCTGTCCTGCTCCTTCTGTGTTTCCTTATACTTCCTAAATGCTGTCTTTTCTTCCTAACCTTCCCTGCCACCTCTTTTGAGAACCATAGTGGCTTTTCCTTCATTTTGATTTGTTTATTTGCATCACACAAAGGCTTGTTGCCTCTGTGATGGCAGTTTTGATGTTTCCCCATTGTTGCTCCACCCCTTCTTCTTGCCTGTTTGCTAGTGCTTTTCTAAGGCACGTTCCCATCTTGTCGAAGTCAGCCCTCCTGAATTCCAGTACCCTCACTTTTATATGGCTTGACTCTGTAGCCGAGTTTATCATGAACCACACTGTTTGGTGGTCACTTGTTCCCAGATGGCTACCCACTTCCAGATCTGAGATCCTCTTGCTGTCCTCATTTGAGAGTATGAGGTCTAAGATTGCTCCCTCCCGAGTGGGTTCCAAAACTAGCTGTCTGAGGCATGCCCCCTGTAGGGCACCGAGAATGTGGCTGCAGCAAAGGTGCTCCAGTTAACATCTGGGGTATTCAGGTCCCCCCATCAACAGTATCTCCCCTTTCTCTGCCATCATAAGGATGTCTTCTATCATATCCTTATCCATTCCCCCCCCCTCGAGATGGGGATCTGTATACAACCCCTGTGCGGATTGTGGTGCCATTTCCCGTCTCTAAGGTGACCCACAGTGCCTCCTGTCCTCCCTGTTTACTCTTTTGTTCCATTGCTTTTATCCCTTCCCTTACATAGAGAGCTACTCCTCCTCTCCCTGTCTGTCCTGTAGGTTGTGTACCCTGGTATGTTAACATCCCAGTCATGGCTCTGTGTGACTTGGACTAGTGAAATATTTATAAAGGCCCCATTGAGAATCAAGTGGGTGTGTCCAGTTACAGATTCTTGACGAAAAGAGGCCTGTCCTCTGAGTTGGACTTGGAGATGTTTGGTGTGACAATATATCCTGGCGGTTAGTAAGTAGCAGTCTTTACTACTCAGTCCTGAGAACCAGGGAGGCTGTGGAGCTGTCAGAATTCGCTTCAGCCCTTTGGGATTTTAACTGTTTCTGCAGACCTTGTGGTGCATTCAGCTTGATCCATGTATTCACCTGAGAGACTGTCTTGGTCCGTTTTGTATACCTGAGAAACTGGCTTGCATTTGCTCAGGTTGGTGCTAGTTTCTACTTCAGTGGAACAACTAGCACCTTATACCATGCTACATCTGTGTCCTGCCTTATCCTTTGGTTGACCCGTCCAGCCTCCCACATCCTGTTCTTTAAAACCAGCTCTTCTATGTAGCCCCGTATTCTACCATTATGGTTACTTGTTACTGTATAACATAGACGAATGACTATGCATATCGCAGTAAATGATGTGGCTATGAATTATGATAATTCCTACCAATGATAATTTATCATTATAAAAAAAAAATACAACAGTATTGCGATTATTGTGCAGAACGATATACAGTGCTGCATTGACTTTCTGATCTCTGCTGCTCTGGCGGCATGCTCGTCTCCAAGTGGGACAGAGATTCCCAATTTCCATGTTTCCCCCATCAGATTTGTACTATTTTTTCCTAAACTTGGAAATATTGCAGATTATTGAGATAATGTATCACAATATGTTTTACACACATACCGCAGTAGTCATAATTTGATATTGTGATATCCCTACAATTGACCAGACTGTCTAAAACATGCGGACATCATTATTAAAGTATTCTGAGCAGAATAACAGTAGAGTATCTTATGATTGTGTTGTGATGATGAATAGATGTTCTGTGTTGATTTAACATTTAAAGGGAAGTCTGCACTAAGAGACAAATGGTAGTGTGCAAACAAAAGACGTTTACTCTGTACAGTGTTTTTATGGATTGAATGAGGTTGATTCTGCCAACTCTCACTCCTACATTTGCCCAAATAAGGCATCCCAGAATTCCTTGCAGCTGGTGTGGGAGCCATGCTGCAGCTGTAGGGAATTCAGTGACCTGTAGTTACTGATAGAGCTTTTAAAAGTTCTGATTAGCTGGCTGCCATTCCCTTTGTCTTCTTGGGGCTTAGTACAATCACAGAGGACTGCACTCTGCAAGGAAGGAAGGACCAGCGAACAGCTGATCAAAGCTTTGAGCACTAACAATAATTGTAGGTCATTGTCTCCTGCTGTTGCCTAGCACTTGACATCAGCTGCAGGGGATTCTGGGTGCAGTTTGGTAGTACTGGCTGTACCCATTTTACGTGACTGCTGAAGTTTATCTTGTGGTATGTTTTATAGGTTAGTATGTTCCACTTGTGTTCATCTGTGCAAGTCATATTTTGATTGTAACTACTGTAATTGTGTTCCCTGAGTCACTCTCAGAAATAAGATGTTTGTTTTCAGGTGTTGTCCCATGTGAGCAAAAGTTTGACTTAACTTGAAAATCTGCACCTTCCACGTCTGATTCAGACTACTTTATTGAACAGCTTCAGAAAGTTTTACAATATAAATAAATGCTATTACACTACAAAAAACAACACATACCACAATATTATGAGCCTGAGTTACCAGCAGCATAGCAAGAAATAAAAAATGTAGAATTAAAAAGGACCATGTAGTTCTTGTGCGCAAAGACTGACGGGTAACCAATAAGAATAGTGTTAAGAATTCCTGGATCGTTAGCAAGTATCAAATGATTTGAAACTGTTAATTGTATACCCTAGATTCGGGTCTGGCTAGCTACTTTCCTGGAGATACATAGAATGAGTTATAAACTCTGAGAATGAAAGGGGGAGTTTTCAGAATAATAATTTTGAAATAGTTATAACATTGCTGAGGTCAACAAAAGTTAGGTAGATTATAATAAGCGATACTGAGAACCATGATACTACAGTAATTGCAAAATTTACCACACAACCATGTATCCACTATTTTCTACCTTCCATGTTGTACAACCGAAGGCAGGTGACTGGATTATTAACATTTAAAAACAAATTTGAACTGTGACCTGTAGGTATGATGCAGTTGATGGCGGTCCTGTCCTGTTGCCATGGTGATGCATTCTCCACATTTGATTGCCGCATTATTCTGGTACTCGTGTTCTTGCACGAGCACGTGGAGTGCTTGCACTTGAGGTACATTGCCGCCAGAATGTGATGCACACAGCAGTCTCGCTCCCCTCCTGTTCGGTATTCCCAGCAACAGCAGTGGATTGGGTTTCGGTGCTCCGCAGTAAACCAACCACTTGTTCCTGTAATTTTAATGGTATGGTTCCTAAGTGGGGAGAACACATAAATTAACATTACAAAACAGCGGGTAGAAATGGGGCATTCTGATTGACTAACAGAATTCTAAAATGGCCATGTTAATGGTTGAAAACCCTCATTTACAGTAGAATTAGTGACACTGCTAGGGGTTTAAAACATGGGTCAAATTAGACCCACTGATGTTAATAAAAATAAAAGGGGGGGTCAAAGTGAGAAACAGATAAGTCAAAAAAGCTAATTGAAAGTACACATTTTGCCAGTATAGAAGCTAAAACTTTTCAAGTAAAAATACTTTCCTATTATACAGTGGGCAGCATAATAAAGAATTCTGATTGGCTGGCACCTTCTTAGCGTGATAAATCCTAATATCACCCCACGGAAAAAGGTGCCAGCCACCAGTTGGCCACATCAGGACCCTCGCTTGAAATCACTCCGACCATGACCAACTCAGGAGTGGTAAAGACTAGGATGGCGAGATGGGCACTTGCAGAACTCCACAGTACTGGCCAGTCCTGCTTTCTCACAGAAATTCCCAACCCATTGATAACAGGATAAAATACTTTCCATAACACTTCCTGAGCCTGCCTCACCTCTCAAAGAATATGTTCACACTGAGAAAGAGGTCTGTCCATCACCGCATCGGCTGCCTGTTAAAATAAATAAAATTAATAAAAAAAAAAAAAGTGTGAGCTCCACTTCCTGTCATTACCTCAAGACCGCATGCCACAAGACTCCTCCTGTACACCATGCCTCGTACTAATATACTAAATTGCCAGCAGAATAGGCCTAACAGTCTTTCATGTGTGCTTGTTTGGTCAGCCCCCACCCTGGGAGCTGACCTTGCTGCCCCCCTCTCCCTCTCTGGCTTCTCCCTTCCCAGTCCTGGATATTCTCGCTGCACTGGTTTTTGCTTCCAGAACCCTTCCCCTGTACCTGTCCCACCCCCTCTTGAACCCCGCCACCATTTCTGCCTCCATCAGCCCCCTGGGCAGCGCATTCCATGGCTCCACCACCCCCCCTCTCGGTGAAGTAGCACCTCCTCCTCCTTTCTCCCCTGAATCTCCCCCTCTACAGCTTCCACCCATGCCCTCTAGTTGCCCCCTCTCCTTCCTTCGAAGCACCCTGACTGCTCCTCCCCTATTTACCCCCTTCATGTACCTGAAGACCTCTATCATGTTCCCTTGGTCCCTTCTCTCATCCAGTGTGTACATATTTAGCTCTTCGAGCCTCTCCCCATAGGTCCTGTTCCCCAAGCCCCAGATCATTTTAGTTGTCCTGCTCTGGACCCTCTCCAGGAGTTCTGTGTCCCTCTTTAAGTGTGGCCTCCAAAACTGCACACAGTACTCGAGGTGCGGCCTCACCAAGCAGTTATGCAGAGGGAGTATTACTTCCCTCCTTCTGGAGGTGATCCCCCTAACGATGCATCCCAGCATCCTGTTGGCCTTTGGCCGCTGCCCTCCTACAAGTCTCCGAGTTGTTCATCTTGACATCCACCACCACCCCCCCTCAGGTCCCTCTTAGCCATTGAGACTTGTAGCATTCCACCCCCACCGGGTGTACACTTGGCCCGGGTTTCTGGCCCCCAGGTGCAGTACCTTGCATTTTCCTGCATTGAACCTCAGCTTCCACTTTCTAGACCATCTTTCCAGAGCCTCTAGGTCTCCCTGTAGGGCCACCCTCCCCTCCTCCACATCCAGTTTTGAGTCATCCGCAAAAAGACTCGTCTCACTCCTGATACCTGTCCTTATGTCAGAGACATATGCGTTGAACAGGAAGGGCCCAAGGACTGATCCCTGCGGGACCCCCTAATGACCGTCCTTGGGGATGAGTCTATCCCACCAACTATGATCCTCTGGGTCCGGTCCTGGAGCCAATTGCCTATCCATCTAATTCCCCACCCCCATTTCTCCCAGCTTATCCAACAGGCCCCCATGAGGAACAGAGTTAAATGCCTTGCTGAAGTCTAGAAAGAGGACGTCCACTGGTCTACCCACATCCAAGGCACTTTACACCCAGTCATAGAACTCCACAAGGTTTGTCTGACACGATTTCCCCTGGACGAATCCATGCTGTCCATCGTCCAGGCACCCTGACTTTTCCAGTTCCCCCCCAGCCTTTCCTTGACAATGCCCTACATCACCTCATACCATCCCTGTTCAACTAAAGTAACAGTTTCACACTTTGAAGAACGCTGAATGCTGGAAACTGTGTCTCAGTTAAAACCGGCTAGAAATTACGGAAATCTCGGCTGAACAGCCAACAGATGATACTCGACGTACGCCTATGCGCATGCCCACTATCATGGCTCAACTTATCCTCCATGATTTTCATAACTTGTAGCTCTGTTTTTTAATTGAGACACACTTTTCCCCAACTCAGCATTCTTCAAAGTATTAAACTGTTAGTTTAGCTGAACAGGGATGGTACCACGTTTACATCAGCAGCTCTTACTCTACTGCTAAGTCTCCCTGCTGCCTATGTTGTCTCTCTGCTTTCACCAACACCCTAGCCTACCTACAAATGAAGCCCCCTGTCTCCCTAACAACAGGGAACTATTTTTTTCTGTCAGACCTACACAATCAATTAAAAATAGTAAATTGCAAAAAAAATATATATCTTTATTGTATTTTTAATAAAAATGAGGGAAGCCATTGTAAAATAGCAGTATCCTACTCCAGGGTGTGGGTGATGCCAGGATTTACCCATGCTTGGGGTGTTTGCCCACTCGGCCTGCGGCCTTGTGACCAAACAGCACCCCAGGCGTGGGTAAATCCTAGCATCATCTACACCCTGTCATTTTCTATTGCTTAATTATTCACTTTTCCATCTTTCAGCTATTGTTTCAGACTGGGTGCACCACAGTGGACCCACAGTCAAGTGGAAAATGGATAATTTCTGGGCAAGCTGCAACTTTTTTCCCTTGTTGCCCTCTCTAGTGCAGTCCCTGAGTAGAACCATTGTAATTTTAGCTATGGAAAGATTAATTTAAATAAATATTTCAGTAGTTTAATAATAACATAAAGACATTCTACTGGTTGAGTAATTTTTGCTAATCTAACCCTTGAGGCATATAACACTTGGCCATTCCTTGTGTCTCATACACCCCACCCCCCGTTAGATTAGTGGGTAGTAACCCAACCACAGGTTATGCTTTAATGCTTAAAGTGTGTGTGTGTGTGTGTGTGTATACACATTTTTTTTTTTTTTTTGTGGGGGGGATTGTAACAATATGGTACTTGCTGATGTAGTTCTTGGAGAAAGGGAGGTGGTGTTAAACTATTTGTAGCTCAATCAGTGCCAGTAAACATGACAGCTGGTCAGAAACTATTTTAAAGGTCTTTGATACCTTTTTCTGATTTATTTTGAGGGTTCATGCTTGGCTTATGGAAACTGGTTCTGTGTTATTTTAGAGGAATTGCTACTAAAAGTTTTTTCCCTGATTGCATCACACATACACCAGCCTCATTGATCTCATCCAAGATCTTTGAAGTATTAAAAAAAATTGTAAATACTGTATGATGCCTGTGAGTCACTGAGCTTATTTGTGTTCGTCATCCGCATTCCGAAACTGACCAGCTGAACTGTAATTTAGGGAAACCTTGCGGTTGGTTCTTATTAGCGCAGAGCTTTCCATTTGTAGAGTTACCATATTCAGAGTCATAAAATAGTTTGCAAGTTTTTCCCCCCAAGTAATGTTCACAAGGCCCTGTACTATTTTTCATAACTCAGTGACTGCCACAGTTTTGGTTTCAGTAATACCAGCACAGATCAACTCATGATGCAGACTTAACCGGGTCTCATTGTGAATCTGAAATTTCAGCTGCCAGTAACCAACTAAAAAACAAAACAACAAAAAATATAACAGCAAAGGCTGAAGAGCAATGGAGACAATCTAATTAGAAAACATAGAAAAAAAGTTGCATTTTGAAGATGTATTGTTAAACTTATGTTTCTGGAAACATGATAAGGAGTTTCAGCCCTTTGTACTGAGGCTCTGCCCCATTTTGTGAGGTATATTTTTATCTGACTGGGATGTTATAAAACACATTAAAGCATGCCTGATGTAACCTTGTTCTGTGATAGTTAGTGCTGTTTCATCATGTTTAATAGTGGTGAATAAACCACATCCAGAGGTTGACTGCCCCGTCGTGCTCAGACCCTAAAATGGCACCAGGCGTCCGATGTGATGAATCTGTCAGTGCATCGGTGTTCCACAGATTGCATCATGCTGTATGTACTGTATATGGTTCTGTAATACATGGATAAGCCTCTATAATACTATACTAAGTTATACACAAATTTCCCAGTAATACATCACCACTCTCAATAATACTATCCTGAAAAGTGTTGATACTATCGTTTTTGCTGATAATACTACAGTTCAAAGGTCATCTCCAGCTGTAGAATTATCAATGGATCCATATATTACAAAAAATAACAGAAAGGTAAGTGTTTTACAAGGCAGTAATATCATCTAGAGGTTTGGGGGACTTTAGGACCTCTCGAACTTCACTCTCGAGGTTCCATGTCCCCAAAACCTCTTGATGTTATTACTGCCTTGTGATACACACTTCTCTATCTATTATTCTATTTGTAACCTATTGTAGTGCAATTTGCACTATTTCTTTAATTCATTATTTGAACCGATATGTCAAAGGTACAGACATAGAAACATAAAATGTGACGGCAGTTAAGGGCCACTGGGCCCACCCAATCTGCCCTTTTTTTTTTTAACCTTCATTTTTTGCTAACAGACCAGCTTGATCTATGGAGCCATCTCTTCCCTTCCTTACCCCTACGATTCTCTTGTGCCTGTCCCAAGCATTTTTGAACCCCACCACTGTTTTGTCCCCACTACCTCCGCTGGAAGGCTGTTCGAGGTATCCACCACCCTTTCTGTGAAGAAGTACTTCCTCACATCCCTCTTGAATTTACTCCCCTCCAGCTTCATAGCATGCCCTCTTGTTCTAGAGCACCATATACATATAATACAAACATACAAACATACGAAAATTGCCAGCAGAAAAAGGCCTAAGTGGTCTTTCAAATCTGCTGGATTGTGCGCTCAGTCCATTTTACTGGCGCTGCCCCACCCTCCTCTGCCTCCATAAGCGATCCTCCCCATCTCTTCCACATCCCCCTCCTGCCTCCTGTTGCCACTCTCATTGTTACCCTGTCCCACCCTCCCTTAAAACTTCCACTGTTTTCAAAGATACCACCTCCTCTGGCAGTTTGTTCCACTTTGGCAGTACCCTGTCCAAGAAAAAGTGCCTGCTCATTTCTTTTCTAAATCTACCTCCCACAAGTTTCATACTGTGGCCCCTAGTGGTCCTCTTCCTTTTTAAATTGAAAATATCCTCCACTCCAACCCTGTTTATACGCTTTAGATACTTGAAGTTTTCTATCATATCCCCCTTTCCCTTCTGTCCTCCAAGGAATAAATATTAAGTTCCATTAACCTCTCATCATATGGTTTGTCTCCCATGCCCTGGATCATCTTAGTCGTCCTACGCTGGACCCCCTCAAGTAGCTTTATGTCCTTCTTCAAATAAGGGCACCAGAACTGCACACAGTACTCCCAAGTGCAGTCTAACCAATGACCTGTACAAGGGCAGAATGACTTCCCTCTCTCTTGGAGGTGGTTCCCTTGGAGATGCATCCCAGCATTTTATTTGCTTTGGCTGCTGCCTTACAACACTGCGCAGAGTGTTTCCTGTAACCCCTGACTATCACTCCTAAATCCTTTTCCTCTTTTGAGCTGGACACCGGTACCCCCACCCCTCCCCACCAGTAGTTGGCCCCTGGGTTCCTAGCTCCCAGGTGCATGACCTTGCACTTCTTGGCATTAAACCCCAACTGCCAGATTCCAGACCATTTCTCAAGTCTGGCCAGATCCTCCCTGAGTTCCTGTCTCCGCTCCTCTTTGTCCACCCTCCCACAGATTTTAATATAATCTGCGAAAAGACAGACCTTACTTTTGACCACTACTGCTATGTCACCAAAAACATAAATTGGTTATATTCATTAAATGGTAGATAAGCTAAATACATTGGGTTACATTGGATAAATGAAGATTTACATGAAGCAAGGTGGGGGATTCAGCTGGGCAGAAAAATCAGTTTGCTAGATTAGTAGGTTGCAACAAATTTCTGCACGATATTCAGGAGGAATTCAGGAATGATAGGAGGGGGCAGGCAGGGAGAAGCTGGAATCAAGTCTAGGCGGGTCTTATTGTTGGAGTGGAGGCAGGGGTTGGTTGTTAATTAGGGGAAGGACGTTGGATGCTGGGGTAAAGGGGGAGAAGATGAGGAGGAGGGGAGAAGAATAGAGGTGAGAGTAGGGTTGAAGTGAAAGGATGGTGGACCAGAGCAGAGGGGCGAGGTGGCAGTAGTAGGGTTGTGGGGCTGTACAGGGAGGGCAGAGACAGGGGGGGTGGGAGTTGGTAGGACAGGATGACTGGAGGGTGGGGGTTAAAATGCATGTGGCAAGAGGAGGAGACAAAGTGCAGGGGGTGGTCAGAGCAGGTCCTTAAGTCAGAAGGTTATGGTAGGTGGGGCAGGAGCACTGCATTTGACTTGCAAGGTGGGTGCGAAGCTTGGATTTAAATGGGCCGATTCTAGTTTCAGCACGAATGTCACTAGGTAGGGAGTTAAGCAGGTGAGGGGTGCGGTAACAAAAGGACTGCTGGCCAAGGGAAGTATGGTGTAAAGGGACCTTAAAGGGTTATTGTGTGAACCACGAGTCTGCCTTAGAGGTGCTCCAGGTATTATTAAATTCTGGACACCTGGGGGTGTCATGCCAAGGATAGACTTTTTGGCTAGGAGTCCGAGTTGGTATTTTATTCTGTGATCCAGATCAAGCCAACCCGTGAGGGAATATAGATCATAGGTGTGGGTTAGGTGTGGGATGTCCAAGAAGAGCCTGCAGGCTTTATTGAGTGTTGTGGCAAATTCTTTTGAGGGCCTTGTCAGAGGCTGCACAGTATACGACAAGCCCGTAATCAATAATGGAGAAAACTAAACTGGTTAAGGCGAGTTTGAGCGCGTCATCAGAGAGGCAATGCCTGTACCGGTACAGCTGCCCTAGCTTTCTATTGGTGGATTTTGATACAAGGTCTGTGTGGAGCGAGTATAATAGAGAGCTGTCCAGCTTGACGCTCTAAATATTTTAAATTATTAACCATGTCCAGGATGTCATTTTGTTTGTTGCGAATGACAAGTTTAGCCGTTTTGAATCTGCTATGTGGGAGGCTCAAAAGTCAGGTGGTTGGGAATGTAGTGCAGTTGAGTTCTGCAGTTGCTGACTGTGAGTTTTTCGCTGGTATCTGTGCTCTCTCTTGATCAGAAATATGACAGAAGGTTGCTGCATGAAGCTTAGGTGGGTAAGGAACTGGTGAGTGTTGGCCATCCCAGTTGGTTAGACCAGCTGGCAGGAGGCAAGATGTCCGTCTTAGTTGGTTAGGCTGCCTTGCAGGAGAAAAGACGTCCATCCCAGTTGGTTTGGGCCAGCTGGCAGGTGGTAAGACATCCATCCCAGTTGGTTGGGCCAGCTGGCAGGAGGTAAGATGTCCATCTTAGTTGGTTAGGCCAGCTGGCAGGAGATAAGACGTCCAACCTGTGGAAACCTTTGCTAAACACTCAGCTGTGCTTTATTTGGTTTACCTTACCACATAGATTCGACTTAACTTCTGCGACACTACACAGGAGTTACAGCAGGCTCCTCTGCCCCTAGGTAGGCAGCATTCATCCAGATTTCTGTGAGGTGAGAGAGCCTTTTCTTTGTTTGCTGGTGTGTGGAAAACCCATAACCTATACTTGAAGACATGCCCTTTGAAGAATTGCAATAATGTAGCCCATCTGGATAGGCGAGGTGGTTACATACTTCTTAGTCATGATGTGAGTGTGCCAGGGAAAAATGTATAGAATTCAAGAAATTCAGAGGTACACACTGTACTAGTGGAAGGAACATGTTCGTATGCTGTAGGGGTAGAAGCAACACAATTTTCAATTGTTAGTTTGTATTTTTGATTTCTTTGTAAAAAGACAGGTATCTGGAAGAAAATAGTTGGTTTAAGGGGACTTACTGGATGAATAACAGTAGATGCACAGGTCCAGAACAGATGAGTTAAAAAAATCTTTTCAGCTGTTCAAATATAGGATTACAACTTCTAAGCAAAACAAAGAAACTCTTACTGCTGCTGCTCTTGGCCCTTTTAAGAGACAGCTCTGATGTCATCTCATTTCAACTAGTCGTTGTGACTGCCTTGCCTAATCAGGGGCCTACTGCTCACTGCCCTCCACTTAAGTCTTGACAGCTACCTCTTCCCACCTTGCCCCCTTCTACCTGCCTACCCCCTTGCCCCCTCTTCCTCCACCCCCCCCGGGCATTTTCTGACTTTTATCCCTCCCTCCTCCCTTTAGAGCTCTTACCTCACCCTCTACCTTCCGACAATGGCCTTCCTGCCTGCATACCCCTTCCCCTCACCTGCAGCGCTTATTTCTGAGATTGTCCTTTGCTGGTATGTCATGCTACCTAACATTTGGCGCATTTAGAATTACTGGAATTTCCTAAGCCTCAGTCTTTTACTTCTTTTATTGTGTAACTATGTATTATTATGTTGACCTTTGCATGTATGTATACCCCCCATTCCTTCGACGTGGAACCTTTGTAAATGAGCAGTTCCTGCTCAAAGGTATTTGTAATCCTAGATTTCAATAAAATAAAAAAATAAGCAACAGCAGCAACAATAAACATGATATTACAGAAGTGCAAAGCAGACAAGGAGGAAAACATTTTGAATTCTGGAGTCATTCACCAGGACAAATAATACTATTTATTTAACGTTTTGGTTTCTTTAACACTTTTAAAATATTTCCACAGCTGATTAAAAAACAAAACAAAAAAAATTTGCTACTGCAGCTAGCAGTCTGATTCTTCCTCCTGCAGACAGCGGCTGGCCAAGTTTGTTTGTGGAGGGGCTGTGCAGGTCATCATCGCAGTCGTTAGGGAGAAGGGCAGGGGTAAATGGAGAAAAAGACAAAGGCAGTAAGGACAGGGATGGGGCAAAAAGAAATAAAGCCATAAAGAAATTGAGGGTAATGAGTACCAGTGCCCGTAGTCTAAGTAAAAAGCTCCCCGAAATGGTGGCCTTGATGGAAGAGGGATGCCTGGATATCGTGGCAGTCCAAGAAACATGGTACACAGAGAACCATGACTGGGATGTCAACATACCAGGGTACACAATCTACAGGAGGGACAGGGAGGGAAGAGGAGGAGGAGGAGAAGGAGCAGCTCTCTATGTAAAGGAAGGGATCAAAGCAACACTAAAGGATAAATAGGGAGGACAGGAGGCACTGTGGGTCACCCTGGAGACAGGAAATGGCTCCACAATCCGCACAGGGGTTGTATACAGACCCCCGTCTCAGGGGGAGGAAACAGACAAGGAAATGATGGAATGCATTCTTGGGATGGCAGAGAAAGGGGAGATATTGCTGATGGGGGACCTGAATATGCCAGATGTTAACTGGAGCACCTTTGCTGCAGCCACATCCAAGAGCAGGGCTATTCTCGATGCCCTACAGGGGGCATGCCTCAGACAGCTAGTTTTGGAACCCACTCGGGAGGGAGCAATCTTAGACCTGGTACTCTCAAATGGGGATGGAGAGAGGATCTCTGATCTTGAAGTGGGTAGCCATCTGGGAACAAGCGACCACCAGTGTGTTTCACGATAAACTTGGCTGTAGAGTCAAGCCACACAAAAGTGAAGGTACTGGACTTCAGGAGGGCTGATTTTGTCAAAATGGGAGAGTGCCTCAGAAAAGCACTAGCAAACAGGCAAGAAGGTGGGGTGGAGCAACAATGGGGAAACATCAAAACCGCCATCACAGAGGCAACAAGCCTTTGTGTGAAGCAAATAAATCAGAAAGAAAGAAAAAAACACTATGGTTCTCAAAAGAAGTGGCGGGGAAGGTAAGGGAGAAAAAGATAGCCTTCAGGAAGTATAAGAAAAACGCAGAAGGAGCAGGACAGAGAACTGTACCAGTTAAAGCAGAAGGAAGCGGGGAAGGCAGTCAGAATAGCAAAGGCCCAAACTGAGGAAAAGATAGCCAACTCAGTTAAGAAGGGGGATGAAACCTTTTATAGGTACATTAGGGAACAAAGAAAGACTAAGTCAGGAATACTGAGGCTGAATAAAGAGGAAGGTAGCTGGGCAGAGAGCGACAGTGAAAAAGCAGGGATACTGAATGAATACGCCTGCTCAGTATTCACAATGGAAAAGCAGGGGGAAGATACCTAATCCATTCAATAGAAGCACTCTGGATAGGGGGGTTGATATTAGTCCTTTCACAGAAGAAAGGGTTCTGAAAGAACTCTTAAAACTGAAGGTGGATAAAGCAATGGGGCCTGATGGGATTCACCCCAGAATTCTAAAAGAACTAAGGGAAGAACTAGTAACACCACTGACTATCCTTTTTAATAAATCATGGGAGGATGGTGAGGTACCTGAGGACTGGAGAAGGGCGGGTGTGATTCCCCTTCACAAAAGTGGGAGCAAGACAGAGCCAGGAATCTACAAACCTGTCAGTTTGATCTCAGTGGTAGGGAAAATGATGGAGTCACTTCTGAAGGAAAGAACTGTTGAATACCTAGAGGCCAGTGGGGCAGAGGACCCAAGACAGCATGGATTCACAGCAGGAAGGTCGTATCAGACAAATCTAATTGATTTCTTTGACTGGGTGACTAAAGTAGTAGACCAGGGAGGGGCTGTGGACATGGTCTGCCTAGACTTTAGCAAGGCATTTGACACAGTCCCGCACAAAAGATTAATAAACAAATTAGCCAGCCTGGGAGCGAGTCCCAGGGTGGTAGCCTGGGTAAAACACTGGCTGGACAACAGGACACAGTGGTTAATAGTAAATGGAGTCCACAGTGAAGAAAGGAGGGTTACTAGTGGGGTACCGCAGGGTTCAGTACTGGGGTCGGCCTTTTTATTGTCTTTATAAGTGACATTGCAGAGGGACTGGAAGGGAAAGTGTATGTCTCTTTGCAGATGACACAAAGATCTGCAACAAGGTTGATATGGAAGGTGGGGTGGAAAGGATGAAAAGGGACTTGGCAAGGTTGGAGGAATGGTCAGATGTATGGTAGCTTAGATTCATCGCAAAGAAGTGCAAAGTAATGCACTTGGGAAACAAAAACCCAGGGGAAGAGTACACAGTGGAGGGGGGTGAGATACTGACAACAACAAAAATGGAAAGGGACCTGGGGTAGTCATATCAGACTACCTAAAGGTGGGCCAGCAATGTGAGAAGGCAGTAAGGAGGGCTGGGGTTTACTGGGATGCATGGGAGAAGCATCACCAGTAGAAAACAGGAAGTTGTTGTCCCTCTGTACAGACAGTTGGTAAGACCACATCTGAGTACTGTGTACAATCCTGAGACCCCATCTCCCAAAAGACATAGACAGGGTGGAGGCTGTCCAGGGAGGCGTAACAAAATGGTGCAGGGTCTGCACCAGAAGACATATGAAGAAAGACTAAAGGAGCTTAAGATGTATAGCCTCAAGAAAGGAGGGAGAGGGGGACATGATAGAAACTTTCAAATACCTCGGGGAATCAACAAAGTTCAAGAGAGGTAGCATCTTTCAGAAAAAGAGATGTCAAAACAAGGGCACAATTTGAAGATAGAGGAGGATGGCTCCAGGTAATGTGAAAAGTATTTCTTCACAGAGAGGTGTGGATGCATGGAACAGCCTTCCTGAGGAGGTCGTAGAGTCAGAAACAGTGGGGGAATTCAAGAATGCATGGGACAGACATAAGGCAATTCTAGTGGGGGATAGGAGGAAGTAGGCTGTTGGTTAATTAGGATCTGCAGCTTATCCGTTAGGTAGGGAAATGGGCAGACTAGGTGGGCCAGTTGGTCCTTATCTGCCATCAGATTCTATGTTTCTATGTTTCTGTCATGCCCGGACATGACTGCTTTTGCACTTGTAAGGACAGTGGGTTGAATTGGGTGTCAGTGGGGTGTGTGGGAGGTGAGTGCTGACTAGTTGGGCCAGGAGGGTGGGGTTGTACTGTGATAAGACAGGCGGGGGCACTAGACTGCAAGGGATTCCTTATAACAGTGTGGATTGGAGATTGGGGTTGGGGAGACCACTAAACCACTGGGCTTGATAAACAGTGTGGCTGGGCGATGGGAGGGTGGGGGCACAGTCTCTGTGTACTCCTGGTCTGTAATGAAGCCATAATGAGATCCAGATGACCTCACAACACCTTGTGTATGCTGTGGGGCCATTTATTTATTTTTTATTTATTTGAAACTTGGATACAGCCTTTGAGCTAAAGCTCACTTACAAAGGTTCCGCGTCAGTAATTAGACAAGACATACACATCATAAGCAGAAAGTGGGACATACAGTGGTTAAAGATTTTGGTACAAAATACAACGGTCAGCAGGGAATACAATTGTTAGAGGGAGCATAGCTTGGAAGTAAGCTGTAACATAAAGTGGTCATTGATTACAGTACAAAAACAGATGTCTGGCTAGGCATGCTTTGCTGTAGGACACATAGTTTGAGGGTACACTGGCAAACAATACTGGCTATAATGATATTAGGACTAAAGTGAGTAATGCTTCAAGTAATCTGGAGAGGATAGAGAGGACAGGGGGGAAAAGGTTGGGGGGGAAGAGTCTCAGAAACAGGTAGGTTTCCAGGGTGGAAAGCAAAGCAGAGGAGCAGCTGATGATGTGGAGGAAGGAGAAAAAGAAGGGGTTACAGAGGAGCAGCTCAGGCGAGCCTTGTCGCAGGACAGGAAAAAGGGGACAGCATGGGACATAAGGAGGAAGGGGGAAGTTATGCATAGGGCAGGCAAGCATAGAGTGAGAGGGAAGTGGTCCGGGGTACCCTCAAGATAAAAGGGGACAAGTGCTAGAAATAAATTAAGTACCGGGAAGAGAACTCTGATCGGTAAGGTGGGCAGGGGAGAGAATTAGCGATTGCAGTTGAACTTGTTGGATGTCAGTTGAGCTGTTAGATTAGTCTTTAACTTGCCAAGTTTGGTGCACGACAGTAGGCCAGAGTGTAAGGAGTTCAGCCATTTGGGGGCTCTGTATCCAAAAGATCTCTGGCCTTGACCGGTCCATCAGAAGGGCACTTTTAACGACAGATTACTGGCACTTCTGATGTGCTTTATGTTTTATTTATTTGTTTGTTTATTTATTGAAGATATCAGAATTACATTCATTTGAATCAGAGACTCCTTTTCCAAGGCTCCACGTTAGTAGACAAAGTAATGACATTACAGGTTGAGGGGAGTAGGGTATATATAAAACATGATATTACAAAGAGTGGGTAAAAATGGGCAAATATACACATATACAGGCAGATATACATTTTACATTCAAGTAGGCAAGGCTCAACAATGTATATAGGAGGAAGCGGGTACAATAATGCAGGACTGGTTCTGCCAGGCCTAGGCCAGAACTGAGAGGGGGTGTAGGGATGCAGCAGGTCTGGTCCGTTGACTGACAGGGGAGGGAGGAGTTGAGGGTATAAGGGTGGGGGTGGAAGATAGAGGCTTTTGGAAGGACAGAGTCCGTTGTCGGGGGTGGGGGTGGGGAGGTTGGGGCAGTTACAGGAGTGGGAGGAGAGGAGGTGAGATCGGAACAGGGATTTGAATGGCCCAGTCATTGGTTTGAGAGTGATGTGAAGGGGAAGGGGGTTGAGCCAGGAACAGGCTCTACAGAGGAATGAGCGTTGGTCAAGGGAGGCTTTTTCCCACAGAACTAGGAAGGTTGGTTTGAATGAGCTACAGGTGGACCTAGTGGTAGGCGCATGTAGCAGGAGGGGGGAGAGGGTGGGGGCAGTTAGACCAGGGGGCATTTTTTTTAGCTAGAAGGCAGGTATGGTATTGGAGCCTGCCACTGAAGTCTAGCCAGTTAGTTTGGCTATAGAGAGTGCAGGTGTGGGTGGATTTTGGACAGCCTAGGGCAAGGTGGCAGGCCTTGTTAATGGCAGTCTTGACCCTTTGGAGGGCAGTATTATCAGCAGCGCCGTAAATCAGAATGCCATAATCTATGAGAGATGAAACCGAGGATGTGATTGCAAGTTGGAGGGTTTCAGGGGGTAGACAGCTCTGGTGGCGATAGAGAAGGCTGATATGGGAGTTAACGGAGGTACAGAGGAGGTGGATATGGTCGTGTAAAGTGAGGGTAGGGTCAAAGGTGACTCCAAGATACTTAAAAGTATAGACTTGTTCAAGGGGGAGTGAAAGGGAGGTGTGGACATGAAAGAGGGAGTGTTTAAGTCTATTTTGATGGTGAGCGAAGGGCATAACTTTGGACTTTTTTGGTTCAGGACAAGCTTATGCATAGAGAACCAAGGCTCAGCCTCAGTGAATGTGGCCTGAAGGGAGAATTCTAAGGAGGCAGGGTTGGCATGGGAAGTATAGAGGACGTCATCATCCGCATAGAGGAGGATGTTCCCGGTGCAGGCCTTGGGTAGTGTGTTGAGGTAAAGGCTGAATAGTAGGGGCCCAAGGATTGACCCCTGCGAGACACCTGAGAGAACTGGAAGGGGTGTCGAGAGAGTGGTGCAAATGTTGACCCTTTATGAGCTATCCGATAAGTAATCTGCAAACCAGGATATGGCTTCCTGGGCCAGGCCGAGGTGAGCAAGGGTAGAGATGAAGAGGGCGTGATTAACAGCGTTAAACGCCTTGGATAGGTCAAGGAAGACAGCACAGGCCAGTCGGCCATTGTCAAGGGCAGAGTGAATGTAGTTGGAAAACTTCAGGAGGGCAGTGGAGGTACTATGGTCCTGTCGGAAGCCATGTTGTTCAACGAATAAGAGGTCATATTTAGAGAGGTACTCAGTGAGTTGATCTGTGACAATACGTTCTAGGGCCCTTGGTGGTGGTGGTGGTGGTGGGGGGGATGGAAATGGGGCGGTAGTTGCAGGGAGAGAGGCGGTCACCAGATTTGTGGATAGGGGCGATGATACCCGTTTTTCAGGTGGAGGGGAATTTGCCCAGCTAGAGTGAGAGGTTGAGGCAGGAGAGGGGGTGGAGAACCTTGTCCAGTACCAAACGCTGTATCCGGAGGTAGAGTGTGTCACTGCTGTGGCGAGAGCTACCAAAGACTTTGAGGAGGTTGGGTTTGATCTCCAGTGGGGAGAGGACTCAGAAGCGAAAAGGGGGTGGGCCAATGAGGGTGAGGGGAGGGGGATGGATTGAAGAAGTCTGGGGGAAAGGACTGAACTCAGATTGGAGAATGAGGTATTGAGAGTGTCTGCGATCAGCTTGATGTCACTAGTGATGGCCCGGTTCACATTTTCCCAAAATTTGCATCCGGTGCCCCAGGATGAAGTCAGGGCGGCCTTATAGTGGTCAGCCTTTGCTTTCCTGATGGCCTAAGTATACTGATTTCATGCAGCCCGGTAGGATTGTCGGTCTGCTGGGCTACCAGAATCGAGGGCTTTTTTCCACAGGTCATCCCTTCTTCGTATGAGGTCTAGGAGGGATGGGGAGATCTAAGGGGTGTCATGCACTTTAACCATCTTCTTGGTAATGGGGGCAAATCTGTTTGAAGCCTTATTGAAGATGCTAATGAAGAAGTTTAGAGCAGCATCAGGGTCAAGGAAATGAAAAAAGGGAGACCAGTCACAGTGGGAGAGATAGCATTTCAGGTGACTTAGCATTCTGGGTCAGAGCTGTCTAGTGAGGATAGAGTTGGGAGGTGGCTTCTTTACCAGGCAGGACCAGGTGCAGAGAATGGGGGAGTGTACACTAAGTGTGTTAGGGAGGACAGTATTATTGGTGAATTTGTGGGGGCGACTGGATAAGACTAGATCTAATAAGGTGGCAGTACCAGTATTGTGATTGAGGAGAGTGGGACAACTAATCAGCTGGGTTATGTCTAGCACTGCTAGGGCGTCTCTGTTAGGGGAGGCTGAGGGGGAGAGCCAGTTTATGTTGAGGTCTCCGAGTGTGGTAAGCTCAGTTTTTGGGGGGAGAGCCAGTTTATGTTGAAGTCTCCTAGCATGGTAAGCTCAGTTTTGGGGGGGAGCTGGGAGAGATATTCAGTGAGTGATTGGAAGGCAGGTTTCTGGCCTCGTGGGAAGTTGTATGCCACTGTGAGTATAAGGGGGGGCCCTCGAAAGGCCAAGGGAGATATTGAGAGATAAGGCTTGGGCGCCATTACCAAAACTGAGGAGGGCGTGAGCTTGGAAGGTGTCTCGCAGGTAGATGGCATCGCTGCCCCTGCATTTGCCAGTTCTATCATTGCGGTAGAGCAAGTATCCCGTGATGGAGATGGAGGTGTCAGGGGTGGATTTGGATAGCCAGGTTTCCACTGGGGCTAAGAAGTCGGGTTGGTGTTGGGTTATCCAGACCTGGAGATCATTGAATTTTTTTGGGAGACTACAGTTATTAATGGAGGAAATGCGCAGGCCGGGTGCCGTGGCATTGGCTTGGGCAGGGGCAGCGGGGAGACCAAAGTTTGGGTGGGTGTTCCCTGATAAAAGGTGGAGCAAGGAGAGAGTTCTGAGGAGCAGCCAAGGTAGGACTCTTCTGCTAGCAGATGTGGTAATGCGAGGTGTGGTAGGCTGAGAGGGGTAGGTAGGTAGGGATGTGGAGGGTACGAAGACTAGGAGTAGCGAGGATGAGAGATAGCCAAGCGAGGTTGTGCCGGGGGTAATGGAGAGAGTAGGTGGAAGTGATGTAGTGGAGGGGTATGTGGTTAGTGGGGGAAGGGGAGGGTGGCCCTTGCTTGACACCCCGACAGCGAAACATGGAAAAAGACCACTCCAGTGGCAGTTTCTGTAATGGTCCATTTCCATGTCTCGCTTTCCCCCAGTTTTCTGCCCCCTCCTTGGACCAACTCCAACTTGGAGTTAAGAATCCTAAAGTCCGGGGTGGGGGTGCATGGGGGGTCCCACAAAAAACACTGGGGGATAGGGCGGCACAATACCTGTGTCGGTATTGTGCCGTCGCTGTGCAGGAGGTCGCCATTTTTACTGTCGACCTCCTTTGGTGCTTCCAGGGGAGAGAGGCAAGAAGGAGGAGGAGGGAGAAAGGTGTGAGTAGGGCAGAGAGAGGGGACATGGCAAGCAGGAGTGGTAGAAGAGATATAAGGGTGGACAGCGGGCAGAGGTTGTTAGGGCAGCCTGGATAGCATAGTGGAAGGGTGATGGCCTATAGTGCAGAGAGTACAATGTTTGATACCAAAGTGGGGAGGGAGAGAGAAAGTACCCAGAGGTGGGAAGAAGGGTGGGAGATACCATGAAAAAGGGCTGGAAGGGGCTACAGAGGAGTTGGGGTGGAGGAGGTTGAGTAGCCCAGGGGTAGTGAGGCCCAGGGTTGTCTTCTTGGCAATTAGGCAGACTTGGTACTTGATTCTGTTATCAAGGTTGAGCCATCCAGTCCGGGCGTAGAGCTCACAAGAGTGTGTTAGGTGGTGGGCTCCTAGGAGAAGTTGACAGACTTTGTTGAAGGCTGTTTTAACTATTTCTAGAGCTGTGTCAGTGGCTGAGCCATATATAGCCAGTCCGTAGTCAATTTATTGAGACTGCGCTTGATACAGCTAGGTTAAGGGCTTCCTTAGTAAGGCAGAGCTTGCGTTTATACAGTAGGCTGATCCTGGAGTTGATTGCCTTAGCCACCTGATCGATGTGTTGTATGAAAGAAAGTGAGCAATCAAGGGTGATCCCAAGATATTTGAAGGAGGCTACCATTTCAAGTGCTTCACCTTGATGGTTAAGAATTTTCAGTTGATAGGATCTGTATCAGTTTTGTGAGGAGGCGACGAGCATAATCTTAGTCTTTTTATAATTAAGAAGAAGCTTGTGGGCCGATCCGGTGGCACTGAGGGTTGAAGCGCTGGATGCCACACCGGTGAACCGGGTTCAAGAACAAGCTCAGGTCACTGGGGGTTGGCTAGGGAGAGATAGGATCGAGCATCCGGAGGACTGCTCTCCTCTCTCGGGGGGGATCCAGGGGTATGCACAAGACTGGAGGCACTGCAACACTCAGGGCATCAGTAGAAGGGAAGCAGAGCCACGACGGACGTCCTCTGGTGTCACCGCACGCTCGGGCTCCGCCAATGAAAAACCGTGCCCTCGGGGATAGGTGATGGCACTGCCTTTCACCAGCCACACTCCATCAGCTGGACTCTCTCCTGTCCTGGGCCGAGCCCAGCCCATCCCGAATTACAGATAGAGCGCCCTGGGGCGGATAGGGGCGCCCCATCTCGGCTCAGGAGCCGGGGATAGCTGGGCTGGTGTCGGGGTACAGGATAAGTTTCAGGCTAGAAGGTAGAGCTGGGGTTTAAGGTGGATGCCGAGAGAGTTCCCCGGGCGGCAGTAAATAAAACAAAATTTGAGAAAAAAAAAAAGAAGCTTGTGGCCATGACTCCATGGCCGAGAAACTGGACTGCATTTGTAATTCTAGGGCTGCTGCGTTAGCTTGACTAGAGAACAGCACTGCATCATCTGCGTATAGGAAGATATGGCCTGGATGGGTAGTTGGAAGATTATTTAAGAATAAGCTAAATAGTAGGGGGCCCAGGATCGAGCCTTGCGGTACACCAGTTGAGACATTGTAGGGATCAGAGAGAGTATCTTGGATCCTTACTTGCTGGGAACGGTTTGTGAGATAATTGCACAACCACTCCATGGACTCAGGAGAGAGGCCAACGGATGACAGTTGATGTAGGAGTAGCTTGTGATTGACCATGTCAAAGGCCTTTGTTAGGTCTATATAAGTAGCCCCAACCATATGGCCATGGTCTAGGGAGTTGTGAATGTAAGCGGTGAACTTGGTCAGAGCTGTGGTTATGCTGTGCTGTTTCTGGAATCCATGTTGTTCATGACATAGGAGCTGATATTTGTCGAGGTAGTCAACTAGCTAGTCACCGACGATCATTTCAAGAGCCTTGGAGAGAGGGGGGAGGCTAGTGATGGGTCTGAAGTTGGAGTGGTTGGTCCGATCACCGCTTTTGTAGACTGGGGTGACCATGGCCTTTTTCCAGATTTCAGAGAATTTAGATGTTCTAAGGGACGGATTTGCATGGGGAAGTAAGAATATGGCAGATTGCTCTACATGAGCAGTCTCTGTTTGTGGGCCCTAACTGCTTCTCCGTTCTTGTCAGCTCCATATCTGTTTATTGGTCACGTATCTTATGTGGCCGGTGGGGGGGGTTGTGGTTTGTGGGAGCCATTGGGATAGTGCCCGACTCATTTGAATGGTGTCTTGGAACATGCCTTTAAATGCTTGCTTTGTACTTTGGGTATGTCCTAGTATACCAGAAGTTTGTTTCAGGCACTGGTTTTCTCCTGGAGTGAACTTTTTGTGACATAAATGAAGATCTTCGAATATCTGGCCAAGTTTTCTTTTCCTATATTCGTCACCTTGCATTTCTCAAAAGTGTGTAATCAACAGCAACAGAAGTTCACCATTTAAGCAATAAAGCGTGAGCAGGTGTTAAACAAGTTTTCAACCCCTAGGGGTAGTATGGCACTCGGCTGCACCTTGTGCAACATTATGCCCTTAGTGTGTGGTTAACGGACTGTTTAATCAAACTGCTGGTCATGCCTTGTTGCTAAAATGATGAGCTTTACATTGCTGTTGATTACCCACTTTGTGGCCAGCTCGTTCCTCATAATTGCTTCCCATTGTAAAGCATCTTCACAATTACTGGATCTTTGCTGCATGTGCAAGCCATCTTTCACTTTATATATAGAATAATGCATGGGGTGGTGTGTTTCACGAGATTTTACACACACCCCGAGGTGCTGGATGCTACATAAACTTTGAGAGCAAAACTTGAGGGGTTTATTTAAGCATCCAACACTGAGGAGTGTGTGTAAAATCTCATTACTACACCACCCTACGTTTTATTTTATATATTGCTGGGGAGCCGCCGCCACAGCAATTATATAAACTAAAATAGCTGGATGTGGCACGTTGAGGAAGCGCAGTCTGCAGTTGAGTGGTTGCTGAAACTTTTTTTTTTTTGTACACTTTAGGAGCAAGGAAACAAATATCTGAGAGGCAAGGTTTTTTTCTGTTTTTCACTTACCGCCGAGTTTTCCTGGTGGTGTCCGGTCGACTGGCGAAGTTGTCCAGCACTGGGAGAGAGTAGAGACAGATGCATGCGTGGAGCATTGGAAACGCAGTACATGTTCACCGTTCTAACCCACAAATTATAACTGGGTTTCCATATATGGGAAAACGCTTCCCAGTTATTTAAGCAATAATGCATAACAGGGCATGTGGTGTTGTGGGATTTACACACACCTTGTGTGGTGTGTCACGAGGCGCAGCAGAGTGACTTTAACCACACAAGAAGTGTGTAAATCCCAGTACTACACATGCCCTGAAGTGCATTGCTGCAATTATAAAATTAACCTGTTATTAAAAATTTAAATAAAAATGAATTGGGTTCAGAGAGGGTAACATTTCATAACATGGGATTTTAACCGGTTGTCTATTGCAGGATTTACACACGGTCTTTTGAAATGTTTTGACCAATGAGGTTGCAGGATTTTCAAGACCCATTTTATAATATATATAAACCCATGGGGAGGTGTATATAAAAAGAATTTTGCACACACATGAGGTGTTGGATGCTACATAAACATACTCGGGGTTTATGCAAGCACCCAACACCGAGCATTTGTGTAATATTTGAGTTTTACATGCTACCTCTTGTCTTCTTTTATAATTGCTGGATAGCATTTTCTTGCCTTGAAAACACTACCCAGCAGTTCTAGAAAGCACAAGGTTCCGGTAGCGCAGTTGGGCTGGAGCACAGTTTTGTCAGTGTCAGTGGCTCAGTAGGTAGGACACTCGCCTCTGAGGCCGGGAGATCAGAGGGCTGTGGGTTCAGTTCCCACATCTGGCACTTGGGTTAATATCCCAGTACTGACACTGTAGTGCAGCATGAGAGGGGTGCTGCACTTCTGTCTTTCGGATGAGACGTTAAACAAAGGTCCCATCTGCCTGGATTGGTGGCAGTTCAGGTGGATGTTAAAGATCCCATGGCACTTATCGAAAAGAGTAGGGGAATTTTCCCGGTGTCCTTGCCAAATTTCCCTCATTCACTAAAAATACCACCAACAGCTTAATCTGGTTCAAGGTCAGTTGGTATTCATCTGTATCCCCCTCCCCTGGGTCGTGCCTGAAAATAGGCAGGATTTGTCTAGTGCACTTACCTGGTCAACAAAAACTAAATAAAAATAAATAAAATAATTAACTATTTTCTTTTCCTTTTTGCGTAATTGCCTCCAAACTAGCCATTCAGGAACTGAACAACTATGTTTATTAAGAAGTTTGTGAAAACACTTATTCCCAGCCAAGTCTGTTTACTGTGCAGCGCAAAGTGTGTGTGTGTGTGTGTGTGTATGTGCATGTGTGCATGCATGCGAGGGAGGTATGCATTCATAGACGGGTTGAAATTGGCACCGGCCCACTAGCCAAATGCTGGTAGATTTTATATCGGGCTAGTAAGATTTTCCTTTAAGTAGCCCTGCGGGTTTGTAGTGGAGAAGGTAACTTTTCAATAAATACACCAGCTGGGCTAGTGGAAAAGTCTCTGGGGCTAGTAGATTTTCCCAGTGACTAGCTCTGCTGGCTAATGGCTGCAAAACTTAATTCTGACGCCTGATAGATCGAGGGAAATCTGGCCTGTGTTCACAGTTATAAGCAGCTGGTTACATACTAACATACTAAAATGCCAGCAGAATAGGCCTAACGGTCTTTCGTGTCTGCTCGTTTGGTCAGCCCCCACCCTGGGAGCTGACCTTGCTGCCCCCCTCTCCCTCTCTGGCTTCTCCCTTCCCAGTCCTGGATATTCTTGCTGCACTGGTTTTTGCTTCCAGAACCCTTCCCTGTACCACCCCTCTTGAACCCCTCCACTGTTTCTGCCTCCACCAGCCCCTGGGCAGCGATTCCGTGGCTCCACCACCCTCTCAGTAAAGTAGCACCTCCTCCTTTCTCCCTGAATCTCCCCCAGCTTCCACCCATACCCTCTAGTTCCCCCCTTCCTTCAGAGCACCCTGACTGCTCCTCCCTATTTACCTCCTTCATGTACCTGAAGACCTCTATCATGTCCCCCCGAGTCCCTTCTCTCTTCCAATGTGTGCATATTTAGCTCTTCGAGCCTCTCCCCATAGGTCCTATCCCCCAAGCCCCAAATCATTTTGGTTGCCCTCCTCTGGACCCTCTCCAGGAGTTCAGTGTCCCTCTTTAAATGTGGCCTCCTGATTATAACGGCAAATTATAGCTGGGTTTTCCTATGGGAGGAAGTGCTCCCCAGTTAGTATATCCTATTTTCATATTGGTTCCTCTGTCACTCTTATTATTTAATTTTTATTATTGCCAGTGCCACATGTTTTTTTCCTTCTATATGCATTTTATATTTCTTGATAAAGTACTGACTGTTATTTAAGTGTAATTGTCCAGTTAGTAATGTTTGTCTGAGAATTTTATGTATGCCAGCCTGTATATATATATTTTTTATTTTGTCTTTTTATTGTATATTTTGAAACTGCCTTTCGAACAGGACCACCTTGAAAATAGGACCTCGGTCCTAATGGTGTGCATAGTACCAACATTGTTTTATGTATAAAAATAAAGATTTTTACTACACCTATTACTTTAAATGGCATCCTTCTGTATCGCATATGATTTCTCTTCAGCTGTTTCTCCAGCGGAGCCATTCTGTCCATTAGTTGTTAAACAATGATACACTTTCCACAGATAAAGTGCCATACATTCAGCTGTCACCATTTACGCCATGCAAAACAAAAACACGCAAAATTTAGCATTTGGCTGTCAGAGAGCCACATTTATGCAGGTAGCATTTTCCTGTCTGACATGCACTGCCATATGAATACTGTGCTGTGTTAATGCTATGCTTAGTGCAGATGTGCGGTACTACCATAGCCCCCTGCTGGCAAAAGATAGCAAGGAGCAAAGGGGGATAGTGCATCCCAAACGGAATAGTGCCTTTTCTCCCGAGTGCCGTAGTCAGCGGCCAGCATACTAATGACCACATATGGCATGCAAGGCACTAAGGCTCCATTTGCGTACCGTTATGTGGCAGTTATGACCTCTGCACAAAGCCTCCATGCACAGATCTGCAGAGGCATTGTGCAGAGTCTCAGCAATTGTCCCCACCCTCACTCGATCCCCATATGGCATCAGCAACTTCCTCTGTAGTCCAGTGGTACTCTTCCTCCTGATCCCCGATGAAATAAAGAAAACTGTCCCAGGCAGTCCAGTGGTACCCCCTCTCGTCTCGATCCCTGTTATATCGTTCATAAGCCCCCCACCTGTTTGTTACTGACTCACTCTCCAGAAAGTCCACCCTGGGCTGTGGTCAACGCTGTAGACTGCACCCGGCACAGACCATCCTCTCACCACCTTGGTCAGTCACCATTAGAATGACAGGTAACGTGGACATGCATACGATAGAAAGCTGTTTTCTATTCTAAAATACAGTATTCACATGAAAGTAATGGATAATAAAGTCCTTTTTTAAGTTTGGATAAAAAATGTGGGTTGCATTTAGGACCCCATGCTCCCCTGATTATGAGTCCCAAGCAACGTTCAAGGGTCACCAGACCATTACGTTGTGTTTAAAGAAGCTCTGATTGAAAAGTAAGGTATTTTGTTATCAATTTTATTTATGCTGTGCAAAGAGTGAGCCTGAGGACCCTTAATACAATAACACAAAATTGTTTACCAAGTAGAGCATCGTCTCCTCGCTGCTGTTACTGTACATCAAGAAGGGGATAACGAGGCAAATTACAATTCCAGGAACAGTTAAAGAGCAGCTGACACACTTTTATGCTGTAGGCAGGCAACTCGTACCACATAGTTGCCTACCCTAGGAGCTATTTGAGCTATATAAAATTTATTCTTTTGATCCAGGGAATAAAAAGTTATTTACCAGCAAAGCTTGGCATGTGTGACTTCCTGATTCAAGCTGAATGCCACCAAGTGCTGCAGCCCTGCCCCTAAAAACGGCATTATGATGACATGTAGTGGGGGACGGGGCTGTAGGTGCTCTATGGAGCTATTCTGAGGATCGGGGGCTGCCTACATGTAATATGATATCTTTATAAACACTTAATGCCCCATACATGTATAGATGCCTGTAAAGATAACATCATTGCATGTAGGCAGCCCCCATCCCCGATCTTCGTGGTAGCTCCATAGAGCACCTCCAGCCCCATTCCCCACTATGTGTCATCATAATGCTGATTTTATTTATTTATTGAAATTGTTTCACCAGGAAAGGCACACTGAGCAACAAGATGCTCATCTCCTGATGCAACCTGGGGGGAGGGAGTACAGTGGAGAGGATAACACGCAGGTTATCTTAAGTACATTTGACAGTATACAGAGCATGGGGTAACATTAGCATGAGTACAGACATAATAAAGGGTAACAAAATGGATAACAGTTAGGACTTGGTACAGAGATACGAACATTGAAGCAATTAAATGCAAGGGCTAGCTAGCAATAGATCCGTTCAACAATAAAAACACAGGGTTTTATTTAACTCTAAAAATTGATTAGCGTTTTGCTCATAAAAGTGCTAAATCTTTGTGAAAATGCATAGCTCTTGACTCACTGTGTTTAACAAACACAGCACTTTTAGAAAATCTATATAAATACTTTCTGTACAGTTAGCATCATCCCAAGAAAAAACTGCTAATCAATTATTTAAAACCCTGAAAACATGACAGAAAGTGTAGTAGTTGGGTCAGTAAACCAGCTAACGTCATGGACGTAGGTGCCGCAGGTCAGGTGGGGAAGGGGGCACACAGGGATGCTTATGGAGGTGACAGTTGCAGGAGCAGTTTACCATGTAGTAGTTAGCAAGGGCTGTAGGTAGGGAGGGGACAGAGGAGGAATGGCGAATTTGTGGGGGGAGTGCATTCCAGAGTTGAGGGAAGCTGTGTGAGAAAGCAGCTTGGCCAACAGTGGTTCTCCACCTAGGGATTATTAGGTGTTGGGAGACTAGGGACCTCAGGGCGTGAGTGGATGTGGGGGGGGCAGTAGTGTGGAGGCTAGGTAGGCCGGGAGGTCACCAAGCCAGAACTTTGAGGTAAATTTAGTGCAGTGCATTAAGCGGCAGTTTTCGAGGAAAGGGAATGAGAGGGAGTGGTAGAGGTCACAGTGATGGGTGCGGGAAGGGGCGTCAAGAGTGAACCGACAAAGCATTTAAAAAGGGTGTCAAGTTTGGATAGGATAGACTTGTGGGCTGCACTGTAGAAAATATTGCAGTAGTCAAGGAAGGAAGTATTTTCTGGACAAGATCACTCCAAACAACAAGGGGAGGCTATTACAGTTCCAGGATAGGGCACCGAACTTAGGGCGCAGTTTTTGCGAGATGGCGTCGACCTGGACGGAGAAAGTTGGGTGATGGTCTAGCCAAACCCCTAGGTACCGGAAGGAGGTGACATTCTCTAGTAAGGTCCCATCCAGGATGTGGAAAAGAGGGGGGGGGAGGGAAGCCTGGCTAGACGTTGACTTGTGCCGAATGTCATGGTGGCTGTTTTTTTTTTTTTGCATTTAGAGAGAACTGGTGAGAGTTGAACCAGTGCTGAACTTTGTTGAAGTCAGCCTGGTGGTCAAAAGCAACCATATCAAGTGAAGAGCCAGAGGAGACTAGGACGGTATCATTCTGCGTACATGTGGATCGTCGAAGGGGAGCAGATTTGAGGCAGGTCATTTAGGAAAATGGAGAACAGGATGGGGCCGAGTACTGACCCTTGAGGGACGACAGTGATCATGGGAAGGGGTGTGGATGTAGCATCTGCAATTCTAACAGATTGGGTTCTGCCTGTGAGGTAGGCATTGAACCAACTGGTGGCAGATGTGGAGAGGCCAAAGTCAGAGAGGCATGATAGCAGCAGGGGATGGGGGACAGTGTTGAAAGCTTTAGCTAGGTTGATGAAGATGGCCGAGGTAATTTGACCTCTATCCATTCCAGAGTGATGGTGTCAGTGAGCCTTGTTAGGGAGGAGGCAGTGGAGTGTCCCTTCCTGAACCCAGACTAGAAGGGTGTGAAGAAATTTGAGTCAGAGAGATAGGAAGTAAGCTGGGCAAGCACAAGGTGCTCTTGCAGTTTTGCAAGGGCAGGGTGGAGAGAGATTGGATGGTAGTTTGAGGTGGAAGATCCTCCTCCTTTAGGGAGGGGGATGATGATGACATGCTTCCAAGTCTGAGGGACAGACACAGTGGCGAAGGATTGATTTAGGAGGTAGGCGAGCGGGCTAGCTATGGCAGAGGGAGAGAGGAAGAGGAGTTTGGGGTCCAACCCGTCAGGGGATTTCCCTTTTGATGGGTTTAGTGTTAGTAGGGCATCAAGGGCTTCAGCTGGTGAGATGCCTTTGAAGGAGAAGGAACCGGGCCCATGAGATTGCTTAGACCCTGCGTGCAGTGAGTGTGGTGCTGGAGTGGGCAGGGAGGAAAGGAGAGTAGTAGCACAGGTGGAGAAGTATAGGTTGAACTCTGCAGTGACTGTGCTTGGATCCGAAAGAATGGAGTTGTTTACGTTTAGGAGCGGAGTGGGATTAGCTGCAGGTAGAGAGAATAGGGAGTGAATGACCTTCCAAAATTTTGAAGGACTATTTGCGTTCGACTGGAGGGAGGATCTGAAGTACTGTACTCCGCTTTAGCTTGCCGAGTTGCTTTGGTACACTTGTTCCGTAGAGAGCGATATTGGGTGAGATCTTGAGGTAGGCCTGAAGATTGTGAGCTCACCATGCGTTATCTCGGGTGTTATAACAAGCTGGGAGTTCTTAGGTGATCCAAGGCAGGTTGTTGCCTTGTACCTGGTACAGCGTAGTGGGGCATGAGTTTCCCATACATTGAGGAACGTGTTTTTGAAGTGCAGGAGGGTGTCGTCGATGGGGGGGATCCAGTTTGCTAGGGCAAGGTCATCGAGTAGGGGAACGAGATTAAGGGATTTGTAGGATCGTTGGACTAAGAACTTGGTGGTGGGGGATTTGGGGCGGTGAATTCTGCGGACTATATATATGATATAGTGGTCACTCATGGAGTCGGGTAGCAGTCCTGCTTTGATGACCCAGTGAGGATGGGTGGTCCGAGCCCAATCTATGAGTGAGTGAGTGGTTGCCTGATTTGAGGATAAGGCGGGGTGGGCTCAGTAATGATTTGGGATAGATTTAACGTGGAAATATCTATCCGGGTTTTGTTAAGGGCAGGGGCTAGCCAATTATGGTTAAAATCACCCATCACATATAATAGGGGGCAGGGCTGCATCGTTTGGTGGCAGCTTTGCTTGTAGCCAGAAGTTACGAGACAAGCTTTGCAAGGTAAATAACTTTTTATTTCCTGGATAAAAAAAATTATTTTATAGCTCAAATAGCTCCTTGGGCAGGGGGGTACTTGGTTGCCTGCCTAGAGCTTGTCAGCAGCTCTTTAATAGCAAGATAAATGCAACAATGACCTACCAGTGCAAAAATCCACAAAAAATCAGAAAGTGATTCCAGTGTCCTTTCAATTGCGTAAATAACACTGTGCTTCAGGAGGTGAGGCAGATTGGAGTAAAACTTCAAACCTGGTCAGAGCCTGCAAACTGGCTACATAAAATGACCATGCCCCTCCCATTTCCCCAACCTACCTGTGCAGGTAACACAAAATCGAAAAAGTCTGTGTAACTTAAGAACAGCCAGTGCCTCCAGGAGAACGTAATACTTGGACACAGTTCAGTTTGAATTTTATATTAGTGCAGTTATTTCTTCGCCCTGGTATTTATTACTAAGGTCACGTGGATGAAAACAGGATCTTTGTTCCTTGAGAGTTCATTGGTTCCTGTTGCTTATCTTCCACCTGATGTCATAATACTCTGCTTGTGGCATCAGTTTTCCCAGAGGCATCAGCAGCTCTTTATAGGTTTGCCAGTGTCTAAACACTAATCTGGTATAAAGGTATTGAAGCCAGTCCTGTAGGAGAGGCGGTCACGAGAGCAGCAGCAGTAGTAGCAGTAATAGAAGTAAAAAGCATTTATTTTTATACAGGCTCCCTCGGTGCACCACAAGGGATCACTGCGGTACCGCCCTCCTGAGACTGGTTTGGCAGCACAATCCCCATCCATGGCTGCCTGGACACAGGTTTCCAAGTCCACTTCCAAAGTCGGGTCACCCTCAGGGTAGTGGAGTGCGCTATTGTGGGACTACCAGGCACCCTTTCACCCACAAAGAGATTTTTTTTTCC
This sequence comes from Neoceratodus forsteri, assembly GCA_016271365.2. NCBI lineage: Eukaryota > Metazoa > Chordata > Ceratodontiformes > Ceratodontidae > Neoceratodus > Neoceratodus forsteri. The sequence continues at coordinate 363,091,871 of CM028130.1, forward strand.
ATATGTACTTAATGGGGGACCTGGCAAGCAGCTATGGCCCCTGTCTCGGAGGAGCTCTCACTCTGGCCCCAGAATCCTCGCACCGAACCTCCCTGGGAAATACCCCATGGGTTGCCCCCTGCCTGTGACAGGACCGGTGGCGAGGAGCGTCAGTTTTCTGCCCTCCCCTGGAAAGCCAGCATCCAGATTCCGGGGGCATGGCACAGGTGCAGCTGGGGCCATCACAGAGTCTGCCAGCTCTGTTTTTACTTTTTGTCCCTGACCCCCCCTCTCCTCTGACGTCGGACTTGCCAGCTACATGCCTCCCGACCCATATCGCCCTCCAGCCACTGCTAGAGGGCAATCAGCAAGCGGGATGACAGATCCTCCCTCCCCCGATTAATGCTGGGAGGACTGCAGAGTAGGGAAGACAAGTGACTTGCTTAGGTTCAGATAGTAAGCAAAGGGCTGTGGTGGGATTTGAGCCTGTCAGCGTGTTTATATCTTGGCATTATCTGGTTTTTGGTCCTGTGCTTAACTAGGGATGCCATGCTAACTCAGTATAGTGATGTATAAAAATAATTTATCACTGAAAAGAAAAAAAATAATTTTGTGATTACCACGCAGCATGATACACTGTAGTGTACAGTGATTAGCAGTCTTGCACTTCTCTACCCTAGGATTCCGGCAGTGTGTCAATCTCCAGATGTGACCCATATTCCTGATTACTCCCCCGTTAGATTTTTCTGTCTTTTTTCCAAAAATGATAATTGCTACAAATTATCATGCTTAGAATTCTGTGATTAGAAATTTACTTATAACGTATATTGTATTTAAAACTTGGTATCATAGGCGCCTAACCACTGGACCACACTGCCTCCTACATGTTCAAGCATAAAAAAGGATTTATGCACAAATTCACGGTTCGATCCATGTCCCGTATTACACCACAGGAAACCATGTTTAGTACAACAGAAGAGAAGCAGGTTACTGGTAACGTTCTTGTTAATGGGAGCTCATATTTGTTCTGCAAGTTTGCCACTATAATGCAGAATGTATATGTAAATAGATGGATAACAATCTATATGTATATCACTAGGAGTGATGGGAAGGGTGGAATCCCAGCTGCTGAACAGTCTGGACCAAACTAGGATCCCTCCACCAAGGGGTTGGAAACTGCCAAGATGAGAAATCTGGAAAATTAAATTGTTAGGAGAGGTTTCCCTGTGGTTAGAGCTGCCTAGCGACCCATAATTGTTCTCTCTGGGCTCCACAAAAATAAGACATGGACTCCTGTTGTAGTTTCACAGTTTTGATAGGATATGAATTCTGTAATATTGGGAAAGGTGCTTATTACATGATTTGGCATTTTTGCCCAAGAAAGGCACACTGAGCTGTGACTGCTCCTTTCCAGGTGCATCTTGGGGTTGGGGGTGAAGTGGGAGGATCGCAAGGACTTGTTCTATTGACCAGGAATGTTGGACAAGACAGTGGGGAAAATCCATTACTCTTGAAGTAAGTGCCATGGAACACTTAACTTCCTCCTGAACAGCCACCAGAGGTGGGCCGAAGGAGCCATTACCTCAATACATCCCATCTGAGGTACAACACCTCAGCTGTGCAACATTCTGCCCTGCTAGTGCTACACTATAGTCAGTGGTACAGATAATCGTATTTATACAATAGAGGTGAGCTGATAATGTGGTGTGATAAAATCATGTATTTCTGACCTCAGTGGAATAAATGGCCCGATGACATATGCACCATGTGTACAAATGTAAAGTCTTACATTTATACACAGTCGGTACGTCATCGGATCATTTATTATCACAGTGCATATGTCAGTGTCTTACTCACCCAGCTGGTGCATGTTACATACTTGAAAATCTACAAATAGTGACACCCCTGTAAAAATTGTATTGCACAAATCCATCTGTTACCTTTCCTGACTAAATAGCAGTATGTTAAAAGCAATATGTTTGAAACAGTGACCTGAGCAACCTGTGAAGTCCTCTACCAGTATCCGATATGCTCCAAAACAGCTCCGTACACACTTCTGCGGTCTCATTATTCCGCGCACCCAAAAATCGCAACACAGCCTTTTCTGTAGCGTGCAACAAAAGTAACACTAAACCAAATAAAAAGCTTCAGGCAAACTTTTAAACAGTACAAAACAGATGCAGCAGTAAACTCCAGCAAGCGAACTGAAAAATATAGCCGCCATATTTAACAAACGCTACTGCCCGCCCACAAACATAGCACAACCTATCACAGTACATGCTTTTTCACCACATCTAACAACCAACCAACCAATGAAAACCTACAACAAGCTCATTCACAGAAGCCAAAAAAATGCAGGATAATACCGAGTAACGTAGAACAAATCTTTTAAAATAACAAACACAAGCTACTAAAAAAATGAAAATGGCAGAAAAACATGGCCCTATTGTATAAATCGCACACATGATGGGCAGATCATGTGCTATGCAAAATATTCTCACTCCTGCATCGTGAGCTCTGGCACTCGTGAGTATCCAGAGCTCACTCTGCAGGAGTGAGAATATTTTCCATATCACACTCCTGCCCATCATGTTTCCCCCATTTATTTATTTAGTTTTTGATTACCGGGTAAGTGCAATAGACAGTAATATGCGTTTTTTTCAGTCATGATCAAGGAGGGTACAGTTACAAGTACAATGGAGTACTTAAAGAAGTAATGACATTAGGGATGTTAATAGTTGGCATTCAAGTAATGCAGTCCCCATTTTGACATTATTGAGTAAAATATAATTCTGATGAGTAAAGTGCTTTTTCGGACCGACCCGCGGCAGCGGTTGGATTTCGCTTGCGATGCCAGCAACGGGTGCGGGGCGAGCCGGGAGAGCTGGAGGGCGGCGGAGAGGACTTGGCGTCCCAAGGGCCGCTCGTCCTCTCCGGGGGGAGGGGGTACCAGAGCTCGACTCTTGTCTGACCCCGGGTGGAGACCCGAGGTACAGCAAGCCCGATGCTCCAACAGAGGGGGCGATGTGCCAGACGTCGGCGCTTCAGCACCTTGATGTCCGGGGACCTGGCACGTTGAAAGAACATCAGGAAAAAGCCTTGCAGCCTCCCGGTAGACGGAGCACCAGGCCCCGACCTTCAATGCCCCTACCTGCCCGGAGACAGTGTGCCGACGAAACACAGAGAAGCGTCGGGGTGTAAGGGCTCCCACTCTGTACCTGCCTGGGGGGTACAACCACGGCTCCATGGGGCACGGACTGCACCGGTCACCAGGTAGGTGAGCGAGGGCTGATAAGGCTGTAGCTGTCTCCCGAAGATGGGGAGAGCTGCGAGGAGGGGGAGCATAAAGAGAAAGTAAAAAAAAAAAGTGCTTTTTTCTGGGTGAAATGGCTATTTGTGAAGTATTTATGGGGCATTTCCAAGGGTTGAGATGAGTATCAGTACTCATTATAAACATTTTTAAAGAGTATTTCTTAAAAATTGGTGAGCAAAAGAGGCCAGTACTCGCCTTATCTGGAGCACCGACTACAGTGTCTGCACTGGGTATTATTACTCTCAGTTCCTCATGTAGGACTAGACTATAGGTATTGAATAGTCCAACCCCAGTGATGAGAATGGAACCTGCTATTGGACTACAGTAATGCACTTATCTGCACTACTAAGATCTTTCCATTACAGCTGCTGTTCATGTCACCTGATCACCAGTCAAAACTTGGAATTAATATGTATCATTTTATTGTAACTGAAACCGAGAAAATAGAATGGTGAAAATCATTTACATTTTGCAGAACTGGTAAACTAAATATAGTACTGTATTACTAAGACAAGGACCTGTGTAATTGAAGGAGTCTGTGACCCGTGCTTGCTGCTTCCTGAGAGCTGAGTCTAGTTGCCATACCTGATCACTTGTGGTCAGTATACCCCAGTCAGTATGGATATCCCCTTGCCACTCCATAGCCTTTCTTGGAGTCGGCAGCACTTCTCTGATATCAGCAGATGTAACTTTGATGCTCAGCTGTGTGTGTGTTCGTGTGTGTGTTGCTTTCATGGAGTTCTCATTCATCCTGGGAATAGGAGTTGGGTGATACTGAATGCATGGTATTGACAATTTGTTGTATGCCACTGGTGTCTGTAATGCTCCTTTTCAGCATATTTTTCACTCTTGCAAAAGCTTAGCTCTCTGTGACAAGAATACACTATTGGGAAGCCCCCGTGGTCCCAGGGTGCTGGCTCCCACAGAGCTGTAACAGCTTACCCGGACTCCAGTCAAGCGCTGTTGGACCACTCTGGTCTCCGAGGGCAGGACTGGAACCCAGGCTCTCCCTGCTTCTCCTGCTCGGCTGTTTGGACTTCCGGCTACCTCTCCTCAGCCCACCCCGAACTCCCATGCAAGCGCTGCTGGTCTCGGTGGTCCTTGAGGGAAGGACAGGAATACTGGCCCTCCCCACTCCACCACTGTCTCCCACAGAACTGTAACAGGTACTAACCTGCTGCATGCACCACAGGACACTGGCGGCGCCGTGCTACACATGGCACCACCCCCTCTATGCACAGCACCGCCCTGTTTTTCCCACCCAAAGGTGGTTCTGACAGCACATAAAAATAGAGCTAATCAGGCCAGTTTTGCCCCCCTCTCGGTGCACACACTTGGTTCTATCCATCTCTCTCCCCAAATAACCCTGCTTTGGTGAATCCAGTTCTTCATTAAACTGCTTCAGTTTCAGTCAGCTTTTCCCACTGTGTAGTCTACTGCGCCGTATCGCTCCTAAGACCTACCTTTTCTGCCCTTAAGTTACTGTTACACCTAGCTGCATTTATTGATATTAACTCTCATCTCTGTACTTCCTCTACATTTCCTCTAAATTGTTCTAAGTTTTATTAGCTCTTCTTTCTACCGTTTCCTTCATCTCTTGCTTCCAAACTGCTCCCCCGTTTTGATCTCCCCTGTCCACATTCATCATGGCTCTCCTTAATCCCTTAACATTGGGGAATTGCTTACTACTGTATCTCCCCCTGTGCCTCTCACATGGCCCTTGCTCCCTATCCCCTAAAGCCTTCCCATCTGATCTTATTGACTTCACTTTCTCCAGTCTACTTGTAACACTTAACAAATACCCTGATCTCACCCCTCTACTCACCCCAAACTGCTTTATCCCCCTTGCTGCATATTTCTATAAACAAATTCCTTTTTTTGCTCCACATACCTGCCCTCCCCCCCCTTTTGGCCATCGTAAGCTATGGTACCTCCTCCTTCTTGCTCTTAACCTGGCAGCTGATGTTGAACTAAACGCTGGCCCATCAGCCCATCTCTCCCACACTGATACCAACTGGAAGGGCACAAAGGGACTTCGGGTTGTTTACCTAAATATTAGGAGTCTCCTGTGTAGCTTAACTGAACTGGAGGCTTGGCTTGGGTTGCACTGTACCATCCTGATGTCCTTTGCTTATCTGAGATATGGTTCAAACCCTCCATTCCTGACACAGCTTGCTCGTTACCTAACTATAACCTAATCAGGAGTGACAGGTTCAGTTCCAAACATGGAGGCAGTGTAGCCATATTTTTCAAATCTCACCTTAACCTCTCTGCTCTTCCTGCTCCTGCCCTCTCTGACTGTTAATTCCTTCATGCTACCCTCCTCCTTGGAACAAAGAAATTACATATTGTATGTGCCTACAACCCCCAGGGGGGGCACCACTGGTCTTGATGAACTTTTCTCCCAGGTTGCCTTGACTGCCAGACAGAAAGAGGTTCTCATCCTAGGCGACCTAAACCTTAACTGGCTTGGCAAATCCAACAGAACTCTTCACACTGCAGTTCAGGGACACAATCTCTATCAACTCATTACCGACCCCACAAGGGTCATGTCTACCTCCAAATCTAGTACCCTAATTGACTGGGCCCTGACAAATCGGATTGATAGAATAGCTATTGCAGGAACTCTCTCTGATGCCATAACCGATCATTCTCCAATATACTGTATTTGGCATGCTATTCTCCGATATACTGTATTTGGTGTGCTAGGGCAAATCCCAAAAAATACGTCACCTTCTGCAACTTTGGCAGACTTAAATCAGACTCGATTCCTGCATGACCTCTCTATGCTCGACTGGTCCTGCATTTATACGCCAATAATGCTCAGCACTTGACCATTCTCTAACTGTGTTTGCGGTGCTCTGGGACATGCACACCCCCTTAATCTCGCGTCGAATCCATGGAAGCCAACTAGGTGGCTCCAGAAAGATGATCTTGCACAAATCAGAGCTAGGGACAAAAGCTGGGTGCGCTGTAATATCTCTGGTCTCTCATCTGATTTCTGCGACTATAGAACAAGGAGAAACGCGTGCAAAAGAAATGTTCGCTTAGCGAAGAGCTCCTTTTGTAAAGGACTACTGCTTGATGCTGCTGGTGACTCAAGGAAATTTTGGTCACACATTAAGGCCTTCCTTGGAGCCAAACATTCCCAAGAAACTAATGATATAGTCCTAAATGGTGTGCACTGTAATAATCCGGCCGCCATTGCAAACTCCTTGAACCTCCACTTCTCGGACCTAAGTATACGTCTTCTTGCTCTTCCACACCGTCCTGCACCCCTCACACTGAGACTGAATGCATGCACACACACACCCTCCTTTCAGGTTCCATGTCATAACCAGGGCAGATGTTCTTAAACTGTTATGTACCATCTCTGATTGTACCAGTGTTGTTCTGATGGTCATGAACCTAGGCTCCTGAAACTTGCAGCTCCCTTTATCGCTGCACCTCTCACCAAAACCTTCAACCTGTTCCTCTGCCACAGCACAGTCTGTAGCACCTGGAAGATTGCTAGACTCACCCTGTCTTTAAAAAGGGTAACTCAAAGTCCATTTCAAACTATTGACCAATTGCCATCCTCAGTTCTTAGCAAAATCTTCGAGAAACCGGTTGCCCAACAAACTATTACCTTTCTCCTTGATCACAATCTTCTCTCTGACTTCCAGCACTGTTTCTGTAAGGGCCACAGCATTGCCACAGCCTCCTCAAATTCACTAACGATGCCAAGGTTGCCATGAACAGTGGCCATCTGACGAGTTTGTTCTTTATAGTCCTAACGAATGCATTTGACCTGGTCGACCGTCCCCTTCTCCTCACCAAACTACGTTTACTTGGCTTCTCCCTGGACGTTGTGGCCTGGTTCAGTAGTTAACTGTCTAACGGGGAACAAGTAGTGAATTTCAACTCTGCCAGCTCTGATCTCACTACCATAAATATTGCAGTTCCTCAGGGCTCCATTCTTGGTCCCCTCCTCTTCTCCATTTTCATTAACAATATCTCTCGGAACACCCCTACCTGCCCGTCCTTACTGTATGCAGACTACCTAGTTCTTTACTTCAGCTCTAGGAACATCTTTGACATTGACCATTCTCTCTCATCTAACTTCCTCCACATTCAGTCCTGGCTCTCCAACAGTAAACTTTTCTTAATGTTGGTGAAACCCAGGCCATGCTCTTCTGTTCTGCCTCCAGGCTCAGAGCTTGCCAGGGCCGATTGGAAATCTCTTGTGTTGATGGCTCCCTATTGGACAGTTTTTAGCTCTTTTAAATATCTTGGTGTCGTGCTTGATGCCTCCTTTGACCATGATCAGCATATCTCTGCCACCTCCAAAGCTGTTGATGCCAAAATTGGAATTGCGTATAAAACTAGCTGAGCTCTGACCCCCTCTGCCAAGATAGCCATGGCCCAGGGTATTCTACTCCCAGCTCTAGCTTATGGCTCAGTCACTTATGTTGGTGCATCGGAAGCTAGTCTCCACAAGTGGGATACCACATACAATAATATGTGTTGCTTTGCCTCAGCATCTGCTTGCTGCACATACCATTGTCAGCTTTACACCGACCTAAAATGGCCCTCCCCCACCGCCCATTGCCTCCTCTCCTTTGACTCACTGATTGATTGATGGCATCATCAGATCTAGAACCCCCTCATCTCTAGCCATCATGCTGTACCTGCAAAACCCTTCATATGACCTTAGATCTGTGAACCAAACTCTCCTCCATAGCTCTAGGTTTAAAACTTCCATGGGAGTCAGTGCTTTCTCCCAAGCTGCCCCACAATTTTGAAACTCTCTTCCCTTAGACATCCGACTGGCCCCTACTCTTGCTCGCTTCAAAAGACAGCTTCGTGATCACCTAATTAAACTGGCCCCCTGTACATGCTTTTATCCTCCTTGAACACTTCTCCTCACACCCATGACACCTATGTCACTTCCAGCTTTCTTCACCCTCTTTTGCCCCCTCTTGCACTTCTCTGTTAACTTTCATCCCCCTCCCTTTTACCTTATTCATCCTTCTCTACTCTCTGTGTCCTTTACACTCATTGCCTGCTTCACTACTTGGTAATACCACCACTACTTCCCCTCCTCAACAGAGGCCAAAAATGTTATATACTTACTAGCCTAATGTCTGTCTGCCTATATTTTGATTCCTGCTTCTGTATTTTTGATCTGTTGCATTCCTATTTTGCATTGATAGTATTTTCTCTATTTAAGTGTGTAATGTTGTTTTAACTGCCTGTGACTAACGCTGTCATGTGTAATTGCGTTATTTGTATTTTTCCTGTACTATTACCACCCTGTATTTACTGTGCATTGTTGCTGTATTATATCTGTCTTGTACCCTCCCGGGTTGTGCCTGAAAATAGGCATGTCTATATCTAGTGCACCTATCAGGTTATCAAAAACAAAACTTGACAACTTGCTTTAAAGAGCATCAGCTTTGATGCTCTAATCAAGTCCCCCACTGGTAGCTTACCTAACTGGACTTCAGCTGGCCGCTCTGCAGAATTTTCCTATTATCTTGTGAAGGGGAACAGCTCCTTACTTGGAGGAGCTGGCTGCCCAATCCCTTTCCCTTTCTGGTACCAATTCTGTAAAGCTTGGCCCCTTGTGCCACCCCTGCTCTCCGATGTTTTGTGATGTAGGAGTTTATAGAGCACAGGGGCATGCTCTATGGACATCGATGGGAGTGCGATTTAGAAGACATTTGTTTATATTTTAGAGGGTCACTGGCATCAAATCAAAGCCACAACTCAAATAAGAGTTATGCTAGGTCCAGGGGATTGGCAGGGTGACGTGGCTGGGATGGTTCCTGATGGGGTACGTCCTCAGGCTGGAGGAGGTGAATAATGGGAATTTTCACAACAAGCCTGGACATCTTCGATTGCAAAGGCCATGAGGAGATGACTTTAGGTGCGTATAGCATTACATGTATGCCGAACACTAGTTCTGGCTAGTGCAGTAATGGTGCCTGTTTGGGTGTAGGAAGTACTGTAGCTACAGGCTGGAAGCAGTGCACACAGTGTGAGATCACTGTTCACCCCCGTGAAGTTCTATTGGGCAAAGCGCCGTGAAACCTGCATGGTGGGTTAATTGACTGTCATGTGCCTGGATTTAGATATATGCTCAATATATTGCATTTTCATTTGAACTTTTTGGTCTGATGTGATCTGTGCTTTCACACTATGCACACCGTCTTCCTTCCTGTCTCTGTTGTTTGTGGAGTTAGCCTCCCACAGGGGTAGCACCAGTTCACCTGCCCCATGAGCGCCAACCTCCTCTGGGCTCTCCTACTATAGCTGCAGTAGGCATGGTTAGGATCAGCACCTGATATTTCTATACTAATGATTCAAACTTCTGAAGAAGCAAAGTCAACCATTTACCATAAAATTACATTTCCTTAACTCTCAGTAATGATGGGCGCTTGCAAATGACCGATTACAAAGCAACTGCCGGGTAACTGTGATGAGTTTTTTTTTCCTTTTTGATACTGAGCTATGAGGACTGGAATGCCTCGCAAGTGCAGTAAGTGTGCTGTAAATAAATTAGATGGCCTTTTAAACAAGAAACACAAAAACAGGAACTGCTCTTAAAATGGTAGCATCCAGGCCAGTCTAGTGGCGCTGAGGGTTAAGGCACTGGTTGCCACACCTCGCACCACGCCGGCGACCCGAGTTTGGGAGCGAGCTGAGGCCACCAGGGGTCGGCCAGGGTTGGGGAGGGTGCGGAGCAGGATCGAGATGCTTCAAGGCAGCTCTCCTTTCCGGGGAGAGACGTGAGGGTTCCCTGGCTCTTGGCTGCCACCCAGTGGAGGCTAGGTGGTAGCACTAAGCCACAAGAGAACCCTAGCATTAGGCCGGGTGGTGGGAAGGGGCCATCACTGGAGTAGTGGAGTGCGTGTGCACCTCCACGCACATGTGCGACCACATTCCGGGGTCCCGGGTTAAAGGGGAGAAAACTAGAAAAATTACGTGTCTTCCCCCGTTGCCAAGTAAGGCAAAGGTTGTAACAGGGGAAGCAAAAAACAATATGGAAAAAAAAAATAGTAGCAACCAGGCAAGAATTCTCTCTCACCTTGGGCTAGCATATAAAAAGTTATTAAAAACATGTGTAAAACCAATGACTTTGTGTAAAACATACATTGCATGCCACTCCTTACTGAAACAAAACCACGTAGCTGGTGCTGGACTCAACATTCCATGCAATGTGGACATTCCACCATTGAGTACCCAACACATAAAGCACTTTTTTTCCAACCAGGCCACACTGTTTCAGACTTGTCTGCCATAATATTAAGAAGTGACGTCAAAAACACAGAAGAGAGAAGGACATGGGAATTAAAATATATAAAACAATTTAATATTGAAACAGAATTTGAGTCTTCAGTTAGAGGTGAATGGGGAAAGAAACTTCTAGCTGGATGCTGTGAAGAAGTAGACTTTAAAGATTTGTCTTAGCTGGTTTTCTGTGTGTTTCCAGCAGACAGTTTGGTGTTTGTGGGTGCTTAAAAGCAGGAGGCTGTGAGAGTAAGTGGACTTGAAAGATTTTGTTAGCTGGTTTTCTGTTTGTTTCTAGCAGACTATTTGGGTGTGTGTGTGTGTGTGTGTGTGTGTGTGTGTGTTAAAAGCTGTTGTCTGGCCTGTGAGTGCAGGCATCATATTATAGGGCATTAGTGCTGTTTGAAAGTAAGGTGGGACTCTTAACTCAGTCAGTCTTCAGTTAGAGGTGAATGGGGAAAGAAGCTTCTGGCTGGATGCTGTGAGGAAGTAGACTTGAACGATTTGTCTTAGCTGATTTTCTGTGTGTTTCCAACAGACAATTTGGTGTTTGTGGTTGTTTAAAAGCAGGAGACTGTGAGAGTAAGTGGACTTGAAAGATTTTCTTAGCTGGTTTTCTGTTTGTTTCTAGCAGACTATTTGGGTGTGTGTGTGTTTAAAAGCTGCTGTCTGGCCTGTAAGTGCAAGCATCATATTACAGGGGATTAGTGCTGTTTGAAAGTAAGGTGGGACTCTTAACTCAGTCAATCTTCAGTTATAGATGATTGGGGAAAGAAGCTTCTAGCTGGATGCTGTGAGGAAGCAGACTTGAAAAATTTTCTTAGCTGGTAGTGCTTGGAGGTGCAGTCACAGGGCTGATACACTCTCGTGAGAGTCGGATGTAGGCCCCACCCCCACAGCTAGGCTAATTTATAGGGGAATGCTTGCTCTGCAATTGGAGGAAAAGGCTTGAGGTGCAGCTCATGTAGTTCTAGCCACTGGGGGCTGGGTTTAAGGGCTGAGAGAGAGGAGCTTGGGGAGTTGTACACTTCCCCTATAAGTTTACTGTGTAGCACTGCTCCTAGTAATGGGGGTACCTGTTTACTGTGGGATTGTCTCTAGGATTAGTGGGTGACTTGATTAGTGGTTGGGGTGTATCTTGGACTAGTGGGGAAGCTGGTAGTTCACCCAAGGAAACCTGTTTGGTGAGGGATGGGACCACACGTCATTAGGGCCGGCATCTTTGGGAGGGTGGTGGGGTGCACAGGGTGTGTGGCGGCCATGATACTGGACTGGGTTTGGAAGTGCGGTGGTTGCCCAGTGTACCACCAGCTGGCACAGCATAGGGAGGAGGAGGTTGAGGGAATTGGAGACAGCTGGAGGGAGGGGGGAGGTATGGTTGGGGAATAGAGCAGCGCCTCTTCCACGGGGTTGCACCAGGCACTAGGGGCGGGGGCATGGGAAAAGAGTGCAGGAGAGTACTCTGGGGTCACATAGGGACCCTGACAGAGGGGGCCCAAAAGGAGGACACTACCAAGGAAGCAGGCAGGTATCTGGGGACCCTCACGGGGGGGCAAAGGGAGGACATTCTCAGGGAAGTAGGCAGATGGCTGGGGCAGCACAGAAGGAATCAAGGGGAGGTGGATCAGACCTTAAGCTCAGTAACCGCTTCAATCTTCTTCTTCTGCTTGAGGACGAGAGGGGTGATGTAGCCGTAACAGGGGTGGTTGGAGATGGAAAGGGAGTGGAGGGCAGGAGGCAGGGGCCGGATAGCAGGAAGAACAGGGGGGAACTTGGAACGTGGAAAAATGGGGGGAGCGGTGTATCAGAGCAGGAGGAGGAGGGGTTAGAGAGAGGAAAGTGCAAGGAGAAGGACCAGTTGGGAGGAAAGGGCAAGGAGAGGGACCAGAAGTACAAGGAGGATACAGTAAAGGCAGCTAAGGGTTTATGCCAGGGGAGCATGACAGGCAAGGAGGGGCTGAACGGAGACGGGAAGGAAGGGAGGACGAGCCAGGCAAGTTTAGCAGATGGGGGGGCGGGAGGACTAGTCACAAGCAGCGACAGAGGATAGCGGGTTACAAAGGATACTTGGGAGGAGGAGAGGCATAGGATCAGAGGAGGGGGTGGCCAGGGTAAATAAGGAGGGGGCAGCAGGGGGCACCCAGATAGGGGGAGGAGCAAGGAGCCGGCTGGGGGAGGGGCTGGTAGGAAGGATGAGGGACATGGAAGGGGGGGAATGGAGGAAAAGGGGTGGTCAGAGTGATTCTGTTGGGTGATTCCATGATCGGGGTATCAAATGGGATAGGCAGGGGGAAGTCTGCCTGGTTAGAACAAAATGCTTCCCTGGACTAACGGTGCACAGGGCCAAGCATGAGGTATATCAGCTGGCAAAGGATTGTGGAGGTTCCCCGGATATACTGGTCCACCTGGGTACCAATGACATTGAGCGAAATAGTGAGCTAGAGATACAGGCAAGGTTCAGGGAGCTTGCCAGGGTCTGTCATGACATAGGATGCGTGATTTCCTTCTTGGAAATCCTGCCAGTGCCAAGGGCTAGAGGGGAACACAAGAGGGAGATAAACCAGTGGCTCAGGGAGTGGTGTGGGGCCAGAGGGTCTGGGTTGATGGGGGATTAGGGGGAGTCCTGGGAGGATAAGGGGCTATATGCTAGAGATAGGCTCCATCTCAATTTGGAGGGGAGGGAAATCCTTAAATTGAAAATGGGGGTTTGTTGGTGAAAGGTGGGGTTTAAACTTGTGAAGGGAGGATGGGAGAGAGAAAGCTATCGAGGGGGTCCAATAAAGGAGGACTCTGTCTCCACCCCTGGGGAGCTGAAGGAATTGGGGAAAAGGCAGACTGCTAAGGTGCTGACCGGGGAAAGACGGAATCCCCATGGGAACGTGAGCAGGGGAAATGGAAGTATACGGAAAGGGTGGAAGGTAGTCCTGCTAAATGCCAGGAGCTTGGGAAATAAAATACCTGTGCTCCAGGTGATGCTAACTGAGGGAGAGATGGATGTGGCAGCGGTCACTGAAACCTGGGCCACCGCAGAGCACAACTGAGACCTGAACCTGGAGGGTTACACCATGTTCAGGAAGGGCCAGGGGGAAGGGAAGGGGAGGAGGGGTAGCAATAATAGTCAAAAACTGCATTGGCATAGGAGGAGTGGAGGAGGCGGAGGGAACTGTGGAGGCGATTTGGGTCACCTTGATAACAAATGGGGGCAAGAGAGTAAAAATAAGAGTGGTGTATAGACCCCCTGTGTTGGTGGAGGAGCTGGAGGAGAGTCTGGTGGCAGATGGGAGACACTGCAGATTGGGAAGGGGAAGGGTGGTGGTGTTAGGGGACTTAAACATGTCAGGAACAGACTGGGAGACTATGACATCCTCGGTGGCCAGTGAACAGAGGTTGTTGGATGTCTTTCAGGATGCGTTCCTAACTCAGCAGGTGGGGGAACCAACCAGGGAGGCACAGATACTGGATGTGGTCCTGGCAGACATTGACCAGATTGGGGGCCTGGAGGTAAGGGACCCGTTGGCGGGGAGCAATCATGCCACGGTCTGGTTCTGCCTGGACCTAGGAGGGGTAGAAGGCTGCACAAAGATGGAGGTAACCGACTTCAGGGGGGTGGATTTCAAGGAAATGGGAAGGATCCTTAAGAAGCATTTGGATGGGATTGGGCCAGACATGGATGCTGACAGTAGGTGGGAAATCTTCAGGAGAGGGGTGCAGGATGCTACCAGCACCTGTGCAAGATAAGAGCGAAAATGTGGTAGGGCCGGTGAAACCCTGCTGGTGGACCAGGGAGGTTCAGGAGGTGGTGAGGGAAAGAGGCGACATAGGTATTTCAAGTGCTCAAGGGTGAAAGGGATTGAGGGTATGAGCTGATGGCCAGAAGGGCCACTAGGGTGGTGAGGGCGGCTAAGGCAAGGAAGGAGCAGAACCTGGCCAGGGGAAATTAGGAGAGGGAATAAGGGGTTCTTTAGATACATTGGGGAAAAATGAATGGAGAAGGGGCAGATTAGCAGGATTAAAACAGGGGAAGGATGGGCACAAGATCCCTGGGAGCAGGCTGAGCTACTAAATGAGTGCCGTCTCAGTTTTCACCAAGGAAAATGAGGGGCTGCATCATGCATGGGAGGAGATGATGAAACTGAGGGGGCCTTGCTGATTGTCCAGTCTGGGAGAGGATGGGCCATCCCTGGCAAAGGGAGGCAAGGCAGGGGCCGAAGGGTGGCGGAGAATTGGAAATGGCGGCAGAAAGGGTGAGGGAAGCCCTCAGGTCCCTTAAGATGGAGGAAGCACCGGGGCCAGATAAATTACATCCCAGAGTGCTGAAGGAACTGGTGGATGTCCTGCCGAAACCCCTGCGGAGCTCTTCAGCATCTCTCTGAGGACAAAGTGGGTGCCCCAGGATTGGAAGAAGGCACATATAGTGCCCATCCACAAAGGGGGATCAAGGGAGGTGGCAGGGAACTACAGGTCCATCAGCCTGACATCGGTGGTGGGCAAGGTGATGGAGGGCATTGACAAGGAGAGACTAGGGGGGGACCTGGAAAAGTTGGGGTGCCTGGATGATAGACAGCATGGATTCATCCTGGGGAAATCATGTCAGACAAACCTTGTGGAGTTCTATGACTAGGTGACGAGTGCCTTGGACCTGGGTAGACAAGTGGATGTCCTCTTTCTTGACTTTAGCAAGGCGTTTGACTCTGTTCCTCACGGGGGCCTGTTGAATAAGCTGAGAGGAATGGGGTTGGGGAACCAGATGATCAGATGCATAGGCAACTGGCTCCAGGACTGGATGGTTGGTGGGATAGTCTCATCCCAAAGGAGGGTCATTAGTGGGGTCCCTCAGGGATCAGTCCTTGGGCGCCTCTTGTTCAATGCCTATGTCTCTGACATAAGGAAGTGTATCAGGAGTGAGATGAGTCTCTTTGCGGTTAACTCAAAACTGGGGGTGGTGGTGGATGGGGAGGAGGGGAGGGTGGCCCTACAGGGGGACCTGGAGGCTTTGGAAAGGTGGTCTAGAAAGTGGAAGCTGAGGTTTAATGCAGGGAAATGCAAGGTACTGCATCTGGGAGCCAGAAACCTGGGCCAAGAGTACACCGGGGATGCTACAAGTCTCAATGGCTGAGAGGGACCTGGGGGTGGTGGTGGATGTCAGGATGAACAACTGGGAGACTTGTAGGAGGGCAGCGGCCAAGGCCAACAGGATGCTGGGATGCATCGCTAGGGGGATCACCTCCAGAAGGAGGGAAGTGATACTCCGTCTGTATAACTACTTGGTGCGGCTGCACCTCGAGTACTGTCTGCAGTTTTGGAGTCCACACTTAAAGAGGGACATTGAACTCCTGGAGAGGGTCCAGAGGAGGGAAACCAAAATGATCTGGGGCTTAGGGGACAGGACCTGTGGGGAGAGACTCGAAGAACTAAATATGTACACATTGGAAGAGAGAAGGGACTGGGGGGACATGATAGAGGTCTTCAAGTACAGGAAGGGGTTAAATAGGGGAGAAGCAGTCAAGGTGCTCCGAAGGAAGGGGCAACTAGAGGGCATGGGTGGAAGCTGGAGGGGGGGAGATTCAGGAGAGAAAGGAGGAGGTGCTACTTCACTGAGAGGGTGGTGGAGCCATGGAATGTGCTGCCCAGGGGGCTGGTGGAGGCAGAGACAGTGAAGGTGTTCAAGAGGAGGTGGGACAGGTACAGGGGAAGGGTTCTGGATGCAAAGTCCTGTGCAGTGGGAATATCCAGGACTGGGAAGGGAGAAGTCAGAGAGGACGAGGGGGGCAGCAAGGTCAGCTCCCAGGGTGGGGGCTGACCAAACGAGCAGACACGGAAGACCGTTAGGCCTATTCTGCTGGCATTTTGGTATGTTAGTATGTTAGAATTTGACAGCAGATAAGGACCACATGACCCACCCAGTCTGTCCATTTTTCCCTACCTACTCTATCAACACAGACCCTATTTGATCTACAGCTTTCTCCCTCCCCCCTTTCTTTCCACTGTGATTCCCTTGTGCCTTTCCCATACGTTCTTGAACCCCACCACTGTTTTCACCACCACCATCTCTGCTGGAAGGCTGTTCCAGGAATCCACCATTCTTTCTTTAAAGAAGTATTTCCTCACATCTCTCCCGAATCTAACCCCTCCAGTTTCATAGCATGTCCCCTTGTTCCGGAGCACCTTTTTTTTTCTGAAAAATACTTCCCACCTGTACCTTATTTACCCCTGTGAGGTATTTATAGATTTTACTTCGAGAGTGCTCTTGCAGTAGGTACTAACCGATAGGACTAAGCCGGCAGGTGCTAGGACCACATGGAAAACTTTTAGCTAGCAGTGTCTGGCGGGGGACTACCCACCCGACGTCATGTGACTGACGTCAGCATGGCTGTATATAGTGAGTGGTCCCCATGCCTGCCCTCCAGTTCTTCCCGGCCGTCAACCTGCGCACGTCGGACCTCGAGGAGAACGTTGCTTCTGTCAGTGCCATTTTGGATGAGTATTCTACTCGTTTATTACTCATTTTCTTATTTTTTCTCATAAAGTGTTAGTATTTTTCCATCGTGCATGTCGTCTCCGATGCCTCCCGATTCACACAAAAACAAGTGCGACTCCTGCGGAACTCAGCTCCCTCACAAAGATGCCCATTCCCTCTGCTTCTTTTGCCTGGGCCCAGAGCACATAACTTAGGACTGTGAGGCCTGGGCCCAGAGCACAAGACTGAGGACTGTAAGGCCTGCCAGAGCTTTAACCTGGCCACACAGAAACGCCATCAGCAGGCCTTGGAGGCCCATTTACTAAAATTAAAAATGGCATCCACTGGGGTCATTACAAACTGCTGTATGCCTTTCCTCCCATTCCATGTTTACCCAGTGTACTTCACAAGGTGGCTTGAGAGGGGGACGAATTAATCCTAGTGTGTCCCACTGGCCACGCCACCCATGGTTCCCACACCTGCTCCACATGGCAAAGAATCTGCCGCTCACTTTCCAAATACTCCTGGGCCTTCTTCATCGAGGTCCCATAACGCATCAAAATCTACGCAATCTGCCCCTATCGGCATGGAGATTGAGTGGGAGTCTCTCTGGGAACTCCGCTACTCCACAGCGGTAATTGAGACAATGATCCACTCCAGACGACAATCTTCCTCAAAGGTATACTACAGGATTTGGTGCAAATTTTTATTCTGGCTGTGAGGGAGAGAGGGGACACAGGTCAATAAAAGTACTTAACAGCTTAGCTGTGGTTCACCTCACAAACCTCAGTGCGGTGGTCCGAAACTGGTGCGGCACTTCCTCCGGTGCCATGGAGTGGGCTGTTCCTTCCCCCCTTTGTTGTTTTTTAGTGCCCTTTTTTTTTTGTTAAGTAAAACTTCGTAGTCCCCCGGCGGCGGCATACTGTAGAGCTGCATCTTTGTAGAGCGTCAGTCCCGGAAGAGTGTGCTGCAGCGTTGGGTGTTTTAAGGCCCCCTTTTGCCGCCTGCTCCCTTGCCTGAAAGTCCTTCCCTCTGCCACCACCTCCCACCTCCCGAAGCGGGCCGGGGCGGTGAGTCAGGGGTAGCACAAGAAGAGTGCTATCTGCAACTTTTTAAAGAAATAAACATTTGTTTAGTAAAGAACCACTAAACATTTACTTTACCTCCTTCACCCCCAGCATATGACTATCTGCGGTAAACAATATCAACCAGTGAATATAAAAAATAAAACATGGACAGTGTGATTAAATGAGGATTTTATACACACCGTTGGTGTGCGATGCCCTAATAAACCCCTCTGGCTTCGCCCTCAGGGTTTATGGGGCATCGCACACCTCGGGTGTGCATGAAATCCTCATTAACCACATCTCCCCATGCATTATTCTATGTTTTTCTTTCTGTTCCACATCCCCTGCACCTGTGTGTTTCTGGTAGTTACTCTGTCCTGTGTTACTGTCGGGAGACATTTCACATTAACATTTCTGTGCACCTATTCAGCCTCTGTCATAGGACTATCTTAGCACTTCCTTAAAAGGCATCCACTCACAGCTGTAGACCTATTTCCTGTCTATTGTCGGTCTTCTCACTACCTTGTCATAAATTATTTTGAAACAATGTAACTCTAGTAGAAATTCAGCTTCTTCTGTTCAGAATGCTGTTGAACCTCATGAAGAGACCTACAGTATGTGGCCCTGAAAGTTTATGTTTTATACTAACATACTAAAAAGCTAGCAGAATAGGCCAAATGGTCTGTCTTGTCTGCTCGAAAGCCAGCAACCTAGTGGCTGCTCGCCTTACCGCCCCCAAGAGGGTATTCTTTAGTTTCAGTTTCCCCTTGTACCTGTCCCACCCCTTCTTGAATCCCTCCACTGTGCCCTCCTCCACCAGCCTCCCAGGCAGCACATTCCATGGCTCCACCACCCTCTCAGTGAAAAAATGCTTCCTACACTCATCCTTGTAGTCCCCCCAGCTTCCTTTCATGGCCTGTTGTCCCCCTTTAGCTTAAAAGCTCCTTGGTTCTACTCCTGGTTATTTCTTTTACATACTTGAAAACCTCTATCATATCTCCCCTGTGCCTCCTTTCCTCCAGTGAATAAAGCCCAAGCTCTTCCAGTCCCTCCTCATAAGGCTTCCCCTCCATGCCCTGAATCATCCTGGTCGCTCTCCTCTGGACCCTCTCCAGCAGCTTTATGTTCTTCTTCAGATGAGGTCTCCAGAACTGTACACAGTACTCGAGCTGCGGCCTGACCAAGACATTATACAGAGGGAGGATCACCTCCCTCCTTCTGGACGTAATTCCCCTGGCTATGCAGCCCAGTATCCTGTTTGCTTTGGCTGCAGTTCCTCTACAGTTTTCAGAGTTATTCATTTTGACGTCTATCACCATGCCTAAATTCCTTTCTCCCAATGTGGCTTGCAGTGTGACCCCACCCCCCCGGGTGTATTCATGGCCCAGGTTTGTGACCCCCAAATGTAGTACCTTACATTTCCCGGGAATTAAATTTCAGTCCCCACCTCCTTGACCACCCCTCCAGAGTATCCAGATCCCCCTGGATCGCCTCCCTCGCTTCTTCACAATCCACCAGTGCTCTCAGTTTTGAATCGTCCGCAATTTTCCAAGGACCAGTACGGCTACAGTTGCTTTTTAATTCATGAAGGCTCTCCATCACAAAACGTTCTGCTTCTCAGACAAGTGCTCCAGTAGGATCCTGAAAGTGCTGCTTCTCCCAAGCTTAGATAGTAGGAATCTTGGTTATACTAAACCATAGTTCCTACATACATATGTATTATTTCACCACCTAATGTTTATTTCATATTATGTTAAACAAAGAACATTCATTGGTATATTTAACTGTGTGGTGGGGTCTGCATTTCCCTCTGTCTCTCCCTCGCTCTTGTCTGTCACTAGTTAAATATATGACCTCACAGTCTCTGCATTGGACATCCTCATTTTGCTGCTATAGATAAATTTATGATGGTGTCCTGAAAGAACTGTAAAGGCATTGGTTCTCATATATAATAACTTAAGGTCATAGCCCCCAGTGATCCAGTAAACAAAAGCTCATTAATAAATCTAGGGGTTGGCAGTGTAGCCTAGAGATTAGAGTAAGGAGCTGTGAATGAGCTTGGCACATCCAGCAGACCTGGGTACAATTCCTACAACCTCCACTTCCGTGCTGTGTGACACCGAGCAAGTCTCTTAGGGAGAGGAAGTATAAGGAAACACAGAAGGAGCAGGACCGAGAACTAACTGTACCAGTTAAGGCAGAAAGAAGCATGGAGGGAAGTCAGAATAGCAAAGGCCCAAACTGAGGAAAAGATAGCCAACTTGGTGAAGAAGGGGGGTAAAACCATTTATAGGTACATCAGGGAACGTAGAAAGACAAAGGGAGGGATAGTGAGGTTGAATAGAAAGGGCAGTGGGTGGGCAGAGAGGGACTGTGAAAAAAGCAGGTGTACTGAATGAATACTTCTGCTCAGTATTCACAAAAGAGGAGGAGGGGAAGGTGCCTAATCCAATTAACAGAAGCACTCTGGATAGGGGGGTTGATCCCAGTCCTATCACAGAAGAAAGGGTTCTGAAAGAACTCCTAAAATTGAAGGTGGACAAAGCAATGGTGCCTGATGGAATTCACCACAGAATTCTAAAATAATTAAGGGGAGAACTAGTGACACCACTGACTACCCTTTTTAACAAATCATGGGAGGATGGTGTGGTACCTGAGGACTGGAGGAAGGCGGATGTGATTCCCCTTCACAAAAGTGGAGCAAGACAGAGGCAGGAAACTACAGACCTGTTAGTTTGACCTCTGTGATAAGGAAAGTGATGGAATCACTTCTGAAGAAAAGAATTGTTGAGTACCTAGAGGCCAGTGGGGCAGAGGACCCAAGGCAGCATGAGTGCACAGTGGGAAGGTCATGTCAGACAAATCTAATTGATTTCTTTGACTGGGTGACCAAAGTAGTAGACCAGGGAGGGGCTATGGACATGGCCTACATAGACTTTAGCAAGGCATTTGACACAATTCCACACAAAAGATTAATAATCAAATTAACCAGCCTGGGAGTTGGTCCCAGGGTGGTAGCCTAAATAAAACATTGGCTGGACAACAGGACACAGAAGGTAATTGTAAATGGAGTCGACTCTGAAGAAAGAGGGGTTATTAGTGGGGTACCACAGGGTTCAGTACTGGGTCCAGTCATTTTTAATGTCTTTATAACTGACATTGCAGAGGGACTGGAAGGAAAAGTATGCCTCTTTGCAGATGATACAAAGATCTGCAACAGGGTTGACGCACAAGGAGGCATGGAAAAGATGAGAAGGGACTTGGCAAGGTTGGAAGAATGGTCAGAAGTATGGCAAGGTTGGAGGAATGGTCAGAAGTATGGCAGCTTGGATTCAATGCAAAGAAGTGCTAAATAATGCACCTGGGAAACAAAAAAACCCAGGGGAAGATTACATAATTTGGGGGGGAGGGGTAGTAACAACAACAACAATGGAAAGGGACCTGGGGGTAATCATAGCAAATGACCTTAAGGTTAGCAAGCAACGTGAGAAGGCAGTAGGGAGGGTTGGTGGGGATACTGGGATGTATAGGGAGAGGCATCACTAGCAGAAAACAGGAAGTTGTTATCTCTCTGTACAGAGACTTGGTGAGACCCCATCTGTAGTACTGTGTCCAGTTCTGGAGACCCCATCTCCGCATGGACATAGACAGGATGGAGGCAGTCCAGAGGAGGGCAACTAAAATGGTGCAGGGTCTGCAAGAGAAGCCATAAGAGGAGAGACTAAAGGAGCTTAATATGTATACCCTTGAGGAAAGGAGGGAGAGAGGGGACATGATAGAAACTTTTAAGTACCTCAGTGGAATCAACAAAGTCCAAGAGAGTATCATCTTTCAGAAAAAGAGATGTGCAAGAACAAGGGGACACAATTTGAAGATAGAGGTGGGACGGCTCAGGGGCAATGTGAGGAAGTATTTTTTCACAGAGAGGGTGGTGGACACATGGAGCAGCCTTCCCGAGGAGGTTGTGGGGTCTAAAACTGTGGCAGAATTCAAGAATGCATGGGACAGACGTAAGGCAATTCTTGTTGTGGGTAGGAAGAAACAGGCTGTTGGTTAACTAGGATCTGCAGCTTATCCTGTAGGTAGGGAAATGACAGACTAGGTGGGCCAAGCGGTCCTTATCTGCTGTCAAAGGCTATGTTTCTACGTTTCTAATGCAGTCAAAAATCTGCAAAAACATATGTTTTGATTTGTGTGTTTAGTCCTGGTGTGTCCTTCACTTTGTTTGCTATTATTTTTTTTTCCAGTTGCCTACTAGTTTTATAGCCTCCCCTACTAATTTTGTGGCCTCTAGGGATCGCCATATTACCATAGTTTATTGCTCTTCTTTTTCTTACAATGCTTGCTGTCCCAAGTGACAGTGATGCGTCTGGG
Source organism: Neoceratodus forsteri (assembly GCA_016271365.2). NCBI lineage: Eukaryota > Metazoa > Chordata > Ceratodontiformes > Ceratodontidae > Neoceratodus > Neoceratodus forsteri. Next base: position 363,114,336 of record CM028130.1, read on the forward strand.
ACCATAGATTCAACAAGTACTGGTTTACAGTAAATTTTGAAGCAGTACAGCTATGATTTTAAGCCACTTTCGTAATCCAGTAGGCACTGAAGGCTAGATATACAGCTTAGCAATCACTTGAGGGTTATTTGAGTGGGTATTCTGTAGTAAAACAGCTGGAGTCTTTACTAATCATATCATTGATGACCTAGGGTGATTTATGTGCTTTTTATGATTAGGTGTAGTTTGATGATATTAAAAGCTTTAAAATCAAAACATTTACTCCTGCTGACTAGACCTAGACAAACATAGAAAACAAAAATAATGAATTAGTTAGTTGAAGCCAGAACATCAAAGACTTGATATTAAAAATTTTGCACGGGTGCCAACGGGTCTTTGCCTGTCCAAACTGGGGATTGCCCCGGATCCCCATATTCAAAAGGGCCTTTTGCATTGGCAAAGAGGGTTAGTACCTGTGATATACATACTGTATGTGGGTGGGCAAGGGGAGGGCCATGGCCATGAATAGCCGTGCTACCACATGTTCAGTGGCTTTGCACTGCGCAAAAGTGGTTAGTGCGGTCCTTTTGCGCAGCACAAATACTGTCGAACATAACCCCAACTTACTCCGGACAACCCTTGCAGCTGCTGGAGGTAACACCACCATCTAGCCGGTTGTCCGCTGTGGGAAAACACCCGCCCCCTGTGGTCCATGGCACCCCCTTGTGATTGCTAGCCCGTAGGAGAAAAGAAAACCTCCCTGGTGCCTAGTACTTCCCCACTCCTTCTGATCGGCAGCCTGTAATAACATTATAACTTCTCTGGTGTTAGTGGTCCCTCTCCTTCTGATCGCCAGCCATAATAACATTATAACTTCTCTGCTGCCTAGTGTCCCCCCTCCAGTTGCCAGCCCGCAATAAACTTAAACTTCCCTGATGCTATCTCCTCCCCACCCCGGATCATCAGCCTGTAATAAAGTGAAAACTTCTGTAGTGCTAGTGGTCCTCCATCCCTTTGATCGCCAACCACTAGGAAAACTGAGAACCCTCCTTGGTGTCTAGCATCCCCCCCCCCCCAGCACTGAACAGCCACCTCCTCAGTCATCTTGTCAGTATCCTTGGTGCCGCGGGTGTGTATACCACGACTGGCGCAGCCCTCCTCACACCTCCTTGGCTGGCCACCGTCTGTCCAGGCATGGAGCTCCTGTCTTATTTATAGGACAGGGGATGCAGTAAGCTCTAGAGATATCTACACAAGTCTGGGACTGGGCAGTTGGGGGGGGTGGCACCATGCTAACCTGCCTCGCTGCCCATGCAAATGATCCCATAATGGGCATGCTGATGGACCCTTAGCTCCTTGCATGCCCACTGAGCTCATTTGCATGGGTCCCTTTGAATATGCACTATCCACTGTGGAGCATATTTTGGCATCCATGTCAGGGCAGCGCTACTTGACTTAGTGCTGCACCAACATGGCACTGTATTCAGTCGAATAGCATTGGTATGCTCTTCGAGTGAATATAGCATCATTGGGCTTCCGGACAATTGCAAGGCACAGCACAAAGTTTTACACTCCGCTTTGTGCTATTTCGAATATCGGCTTCAGGCTTCTATCATTAGATTACTGCTGCAGTACTTTCCTTTACTGAATGAGTCGTCCCAGATACATCACTGTCACATGAGACAGGAGGCACTGTAGGACAAAGAAGAGCAATAAACCATTCTAACGTGGAGATTATCAGAGGCCATAAAACTAGTAGTCATATTTAGAAAAAAAAAACTCCTTCTAGCAGACAAAAGGCAGGGCATACCAGGACTAAACACACAAATCAAAACACTCTGGACAGCATGGGCCCAATTTATAAAGGGTTGCGTCTGACGCAAGTGGCAACTTGTGTCAACCTGGGCCGAAAGCGGGATTTTAGAACCCGCTCGACGCAAGCCTCCTGTCGCAAAGAGTTAGACCAGCTCCCTCCTGGTCTACGTATGCGTCCCTGGGGGTACCCTTTTTATGGGGCTTGCACCACACCTTTGGCGCAAGCTGCTATAAATGGGTAAAGTGTCGCAATCATGCGCCAATTTCTACTAAAATCAGCCTGCATTGTCAGAGTCTTTTGGCGATTCATGCCAACTTGTGGTGGATGCAGGGCTTGACAAAAGCCCTGTGTCCACCTTTGAAAATCGGGCCACATAAGTTTTTGCAAACTTTGACCATAGTAATCCTTTAACCCCCCGTGCTCCCATGTCACCCCTGAAGACAGGCATTGTCCCTAGTGGGTGTTGCTCAGTTAGCAAAGAATAAAATAAAAAAATTAAAATGAATCTCTCCAACTCCAAGGAGGTCATCAATAAACGTCATCTTTTTATGTAAATTCTTTTTATTTTAATTGGGAGAAGGCTGTGAACTGGAAGAATCAGAAGTTAAAATTACCACTGTTTACTTACTGTGTGACCGTGAGCAAGCAACTCAACTTCCCTTTGCTTAACCTCACTCTGTATCTAACCTCCCGGAGCTAGCAGTCCCTCTTAGTCTCTCTGCATGCCAAGAGACAGTGGTTTTCCATCTTCAAACATGGCTAATTCCATCTGGCAAAATCTTAAAAGGACGCCAGCAAAGATATGTAGCACAGGGCTGTCCTTGTAATATCACGTACCTTGCCAGCTGCAGTCTTCAGACTGCTAATTATTGCAATTTAAGTCCTTAATTTGTAATTTTACTCTGCAGAGTTTCGGCCAATGCAGAAGTGGAGGTGGCTCCCTGAGAAGCCTGATCGAGCTGCACTAGGATTGAGGGAAAACTTCCCATTGTAGTAACGTAGATGATGGAATTGCTATTCTGAACACAGAAGATAGTGTAGGTCTAAAACTATCTGCTGTAAATATACTTGTAACCCCTACCTGGTATGCCGTTTGTATCTGGCAGCTCTACCAGGTGGGCTGGGTTCGGGGAGGAATATGTCACTCGGCACAAAGGCTAGGTTTGACTACTCTGCACAGGGGCACCCAAGTAACTCCGAACACAGGAAGCAATAACTGTAATGTCCAATACCAGCAGTGGGATTCTAAAGTGTGGCTTTTATTCACATCCAACAGAATAAACAAAGCATAGATGGACCCCCAATGGGCTGCACCCTGGTAATGCAAATTAAAGGAGACCAGAACACATCCTCATCACTTTAGCCCCCAGGCTCTACAACACACTGGGCACACAGCCCGGACTTGTACGCTGCTTTGGGTTACACAGCCCGAACTTGTACACTACTTTGGGGTTTCCTTGGCTCGGCTCCCTTGCCAGCCACTTGGACACCTTCCATACTTCATGGAAACATTTTCTGGTGGTTCCCTAAACCACCTAAGAGCACCTTGGCTCCATCAGCGAATCCTCCTCTTTATTCCCACGTCTGGGTACTTTCCTCAGGCACTGGCCAGGTACCTGAGGGAAAGCAAAAGGTGTCTCAGAGCAAATCTGTAGAGGTGAATTTGGTTACTACTTATGGGGGGTCTCCCACCTCTCGCTCCCACAGTTCATACCTGGCCATTTCTCTGGACTGTAACACCTCATCCTTTAGCATTTTGCTGTGTAGATTCATTGTAGATTCATGCTAAATGTATTTCACATTCAATCTACTTGTCTTGCTTCCCATTTGTGCTGGACTTGAACATACATAAAAATAAGTGGCATTGTCAATTACTCTAGACCCCCACAGGTTAATCAGTCCAATCCCCACATTCTTTCTTTCCCTTTTGTGCTGGCCTTGAACATACTTATAAGTGGCTTTGTCCATTACTTTAGACCCCCCACTGAGTTAAGCAGTCCAATCCCCATATCTTCCAGCTGTACTTGGCTGTCTTTTCCTGACCCCACAGTAACAGTCCCTTTAGTTTCCTTCTGTTCAGGTGAAAACACTTGGCCCTTTTTCAGAGCGAACTCACCCTTTGGTTGCAGGTGCCCCACAGGCATTTCCTCGTCAAGGAATCTCTTACAGAGCTTCTGGTGCCTCAGCACAACTCAGACAGGCAGCTTCTTTCCCTTAGCCAGACCCAGGGGGTTTGTCCCTGGAAAACAGGCAGACACCTTCCCCCATCCCCTCAGGGATGGGGCTCTGAACCATTGAGAGCGGTCTCCACCACTTCAGTTACCAGTTCCTGTGTTCCTCTTCAGGTGGAAACACACACCTTGAACAAAGGTAGCTCTGCAACAGAGCTTAAAGCTTTGAGAGCCTGAACACACTCTGCTGCACTACAGTCTCTCTCTCAGGCTGCACTCAGACTGACTTCAAACTCCCAAACGTTCTACTCTAAACTCCAACTGCAACATTCCAGTGTGGCTTATGCAGCTGCGACAGTTCTAAAATGATGTCATCTCTCAGTCTCAGCTGAGACTGAGAACAGTGTGAGACAGTGTGAAATCCATTTAACTGGAGTTTCACAAGCTGCCTTCCCTGCCTACCACTAGGTCTTACTGGGATTCTAGCCTGGGTAACGGGGGTTACATACTTTCAGAAATGTACTCTTAGGCCGACACTATGAAAACTTAAAACTAATGCCTGCACCCTGCCATGTGCAGTATAGCAATATTGGCATCTACGTTACTAAAATGGGAAGTTTTCCCATAATCCTAGTGCCGCTCAATCGAGCTTCTCAGGGAGCCACCTCCACATCTGTGTTTGCCGAAACTCTGCAAAGCAAAATTACAAATGAAGGACTTAACAATAAATTGCAATAATTAGTAGTATGAAGACTGCAGCTAGCAAGGTGCGTGCTATTACAGGGACCTGCCTTGTGCTACATACCTTTGCCAGTCACCTTTTAAAATCTGGGGGCGGGGTTTTTTTTTTTTTCTTTCAAAATTGATGGCAAATCAGCATGTTTTTAACAAAACTTTGTCTCAGAATGAAGGATGAATGTGTTTGCCCCCCAAATTTTTGTTTTTTATGCATGATAAAGTGGTGCAAAAAAAACAGCAAATTCCATTTTTTACCAGTATTTTCGATGGAAAACTGACAATCATTGCCCAACAGACTTAATGTGCTGGTGTCAACTGTTTGATTGTGAAGTACTTTGGCATACGGTGCATACAAAAAGCACAACATGAAACCAAATTCCTTCCTGAAAAGGGAGGCTGTCTGAAATCAACAGCATTTGGTATTTTTCATACTATTTGCAGGACCCAAACACAGGCTGCTGTCAGGCTTTGGGTAGGCCAGAAGATGTTAAAATTATTTTACATTACAAATCCACAAACTGAGCTGCTTTCTAGGCAGCACTAGCTGGTAGGTGGCTTACCTTAAATAATGCCAGGGGGTGCAAGGCTCGTTTTTTTTTTTATTTTGTTTAAAGCAGCAAGCATCAGCTGCCCTCTGCCATCATCACGGATACTCTTTTATGCAGATTTTAAAGATTACTGTTACGTTTTAGTGTGTGTGAATCGGTTATGGTGAGGTCTGAGTAGTGACATGTCAAACAGAATGCAGCACCAGTTGAATTTTTTCTAATCGGTTTACCCCCAGACACACACATTTGCATCCCCGTGTTGTTTTATGCTGGAGTTTAGGATTTTGATTTTAGTTTCTGTGGTTTCTGTAAAAACATACAACTATCTGTCTTCTTGTATCATTTATGCGTCCTACATATTGTTTGGCTTTCTTAACATTTAAATTACTTCCCCTCATTTTATTCCCTACGACAATAAAAAGAGGTGTTTAAATGGGAAACATGGGATTTAACGGCAGATAAGGACCGCTTGGCCCACCTAGTCTGCCTGTTTTTCCCTACCTGCTATATCACCACAGACACTACTTGATATTTGGCTTATCCCCCCTCTTGTCTTATCACTAAGGTTCCCTATGTGTGTGTGAGTTGGCTATGGTGCATTTGCTCTTGAACAGCTAAAGCAACAGTAGCTGCTCATCCCTATGGAATTCATTTTGTGGAATAAGGAATTGTTAGATCTTATTTCGAGTGGGAGCTCTTGCAGCAGGCTATTACTATTAGGACTAATGCTGCCAGCTTTAGGAACCACTGGAAAAAACTCTTAGCTAGCAGGACCCAGCAGGGCCCGCCCCTAACGTCGGCTCCGCCCTAATGTCGGCCATGGTACAAAAGAGGGCAGTCCCTAGCTCCACCTCAGTTTTTTTCCCACCGCATAACCGCTCTCAATGAAAACCTTTAGTTCATTTTAGCAGGCCAGCGAAAGTTCTCGGGTAGATCAGTATTTTGGTAGTTTTATTTTTTTTTTATACTTTATTGAGTTTATCAATATTATACAAGCGTATAGTTTCTGGATGAAGTACATACAAGTTATCTTTGTGTTCCACTGAGGGCGCCACCCCTCTTCATACATGCATTTAAAATAATAATGCCGTACTACATCATTAAGATACATCATACATGGGTATCCCATTTAGGCTAATTTTAAGCCAATAAACAACTTTTATCTAACTCTTGCTGTGTGATAAATCCATGAACAGCATGAATATTCTATCCCATTATAATTACTTAGCCCTAGGGCTACATAGGTAGCCACAGCTCGTCTTCTTTAAAAGAAAGTGAGTGATCATATTTCACTGTACTATTGAGTACCATAGCAATACTAAAATAAAGAGGATTAAGCTCTACTTGAATAACTTTTGTCAGAATTAAGGCTTTTACATTTTTAGCAAGCAAATAACTAAGGACTGAGAATAAGATCTCGTACTTGTACCAACCTACATTGTTGATTTAGGAAAACTTTAGGGACCATTTAAGCAAACAGGAGCAATGTACATTATTAGTTTCATGTGACAAACTTAAAAAAAATATATATATATAGTCCCACACTATATAGTTCTCTGAAAGTAGAGCTCAACAGGTCTAGATACGTGTTTTCTCTGAGCTTACATGTCCTTTTTCAGGTTGCACCATCGACCTCATCTTCTTCTGATTGGGACTGCTCGCCATGCTCCCAATGATGGGCAGAAGGGACATGCTTCTGGGGCCATTTTAGAGCCTCTTGGGGGTCGGTAAAAATGTAAATTTTCCCTTGATGGGCTATTCTTAAGCGAGCCGGGAAAATCATGCTATGCGGCACCCCTGCTCCTCTCAACATGGCGCGCACGCCATTATCCTGCCTTTTTTTCTGCCTTGATGCAAAACTCAGGTCCGGATACAAATTCACTTTCTCCCCATCACACAAGAGGGTCTGCTTCTGTCTGGCCAAAGAAAGAACAAAGTCTCTCATTCCAATCCCACCCAACACCAGCACAATTGCTCTGGCAGCTTCTGGATTCACTTGGCGGCCTCTCGTTGCCACTCTGTAGGCTTTTTGGATCTAAATCCTCCGATCAACCAGGGACTGTCCCCATTGTTGTTCCAACCACTCCACCATGAACAGTCCCAAGTGGTCACCCTCCGGTTGCTCAGGAATTCCAAACACCCTTAGATTAGCAGCCCTTGCCTGATTTTCCAGCATCTCGAGTCTCGAGTGCAAATGGGTATTCTCCTTCACCAATTGTGCTGTCACTCCCAGCACCATCTCGGAACACTTTCCGGCCTCCTCAGTCTCCGTCTTGATGTAAGAGTAATCTGCCTCCAAAACCATAACTCTAGTAGATAGGGAGTCAAAACGAGATGCCAGACCTTCCACTGAAGAGATGAAACGTCTTATTTTTATACCCAGACTTTGGAGGGTTTCTTCTCCTGTAGTCTCTGACTCCAGCGAAGCAGGCTTTTGGGCCGAGTCGGCCGACCTCGTCTTTAGTGGGGCTGAATTTTGCTTAGCCCTTGCTCCCTCCTGAGAAGATTTGTCTTTTTTTGGGTTACCCATGTCGGTAGTACTGATCTTCCAACTGCATGTCCGTTCGTTTTTTTATAGTCATTTCACCTTATAATGTATAATAAAATACTTTTTCTCCAAAAACTTTGTAGAGCTAAAATCCTTGCTGCCTTCTTGCTTGGGCTTCACAGCGCACCCCCCACCCCCATTTCGATAGTTTTTTCCTCTTCCTGTCAGCGCATGTCGTCTCCATCTTTAGTGTCTTCCACGGGTCCAAAGACGACCAAGTGCTCCTGTGGCGTCCAGATCCCTTCAAAAGACACCCACGAGGCCTGTGTTTTCTGTCTGGGCCCAGACCATGATCTTCAAACCTGCAAAATCTGCAAGGGTGTTACTAGAGATCCTTCTTCTACCGAGCCCCCACCTGGTTCAACTTCCTCCCTAGTTGCATCTCCAACTTGCCAAAAATTGGCTCCTTCAAAACAGCCCTTCAGAACCATATCTTTAATACCCGCTGCTGTAGGTGCAGCTAACCTCCGGTTGTAACCTGTGGTACCCGCCCGCCTTGCCCCCTGGCTCAACAACGTCCACTGGACAGCCTCTTCCTCCCCAGACCCACTCCTTCTCCTACTAGGTCCAAATAGGATGTAACCCGCTGTCTTCTCTGAGGACCTACTATATCCATGATTGTAACTCACAGTTTTGTAACATTATGTAACCTAAGTAACATACAAACTACTACATTATGTAACTTAAGTGTATCTATGTTAAATGTTTCTTTTTCTGCACCTGTAATGTCATCCTCTGTTTTAATCTGCACAGTAATAACTGTCTTGATGTCTGCCCTCCCTGCGACGAGGTGCCTTTGTAAATGAGTCTCTGACTCAAAGGTTGTAAACCTGATTTGTAATGAATAAATAAAGAATAAATAAGTAGGACAAGAATCTGATGCCTGAAGGCCTTAAAAGCCCATCTCCTTGAAAAACAGGTTGCGGTCATGCAGGACACTCTTGGGGAGAAAGCGAAACACATGGGAAAAATCACATCACAGGTCCCATGACAAGGACCGTAGTCAGTCCCACCCATGTTCCCACTCTCGTTCCCTGCATTGGAAGGCCTCTTGCTTGGGCTTGGGCTGCTCTGACTACTTGCACCATTCAAAACATTCAGAGGACCGAGGTAAGTCTTCCATCCCCGTCAAGACTCCGGCCCCGGCCCCAGCAGGGACTGCTTCAGAGAAACCGCCCGTGAAGGCGAAGGTCACGCCGCTATGCCTCCCTTCTGCCTCGGATGAATCATCCAAGGCCTCCTCCTTGGTACAAGCCTCGGCCCCACCGAAAAAGGCCTCAACTTCATCTTTACCAGGGCTTTGGGTAAAGCTTCTTCAAAGGAGCGAAATTCCTCAGCTAAGGCCTCTTCTGGTTCGTGCCCTTCTAAATCAGCAAAACCAGAGCCAACTCCAGCTAAGCCTCCTGCCACGGTACCAGCCACAGACTCCAGAGCGAGCCGTTCCCCGGCCAAGACTGCACCGGCCACGGTCCAATCACTGGTTCGTAGGTCTTCGATCCCAGAAGGTGCCTTTTCCAGCACCTCCCCTAGGGACCTCCGGGATCTCCCGGCTTCTACTGTTCCTCAGACAGGGACAGCAGTGTCCATCTTCAGTATGGAGGAACTGACAGAGCTGTTCCAGTTCTGGTGGAGCCAAGTGAAAAAAGATGTGGCCCCACCGAAGCCGGACCCGGCACTGGTACTTGACCAATCAGTCACCCAGGTCCCCGATGGTGACACTTTGGCACCTCTGGCAAAACCCTCACCAGACAAGCGGTGCAAACTGTCTATGTCCTGCTCTCCCTCGGTGATCAAGTCCCGGTCAAGGGCTAAGGACCGTAGATGGCACCATTCCAGGTCTACCAGCCGTCGCCGGTCACTTCATAAAAGCAAGTCTTGCAGCCGCCTCCTGGTCCTCTAGCTGCCGTGGGCACTCCACTAGCCATCGCTGGTCCTGGGACAGGTGCCAGTCCTTGCTCAGTTGTCGGTCCCCGAGCCAACGCCGATCCCACAGCCGACATTGGTCCGTAGCCGACGTTCTAGAGGTAGAAGCCCCTCTGGACAGAGATCGGCTTCTCCCCACCCCAGCAAGACCTGGTCTTCCTCTTCCTCCTCTTCGTCAGACTGGTCTCCTTCAAGGGAAGGGGTCTCCCTGGACAATAAAGAGACCCCACAATCTCCTTCTGATGATCCCATGTTTATGGACATTATGAGGCACATCCAGGCCTCCAAGGGGTGGGAGATGGAGGACCTGGATCCGGAACACTGGAGGCTAGCTAACTACCTGAGTCCAAAGGAGCCTAAACCTCTAGTAGTGCCTCCTTTAGTGGATACCTTTCAGGACCTCATGTGGCTTACCTGGAAACATCCAGCCACTACCCCGGCTGTTCCCAAAAAATTGAACAGGCTGCACAGAGTGCCGATGGAGGAGCCTTTTCTGGCGGAACACCCTCAGGCGGACTGAATGGTCATAGCGGCTGCTCATGATAAATCCAAGCAACCGAAACACCTTAGTTCTCAGCCTCTTGATCTAGAGTCCAGGTATTTCGATCAGGTGGGCAAGAAGGTATATTCTGCCTCCACCTGTTCTTAAGGTCCCTGCACTTTCTCACACATATGGTCCAGTACCAGAATGCATTATGGGAGAAGGGACAGGAAGTAGCTAATGCCTTGCCAGATTCAGCTGAGAAGACCGAGCTGCTGGAAATTCTTAAATCGGATTCAAACGTAGGCACACGTGTTCTGCGTGCCTCGTAGGATACTGCAGACATGGCGTCAAGGGCGGTGACTTCTGGCATCTGCCTGGGGCGCCACACCTGGCTAAGGGTCTCTGGATTAGCCCAGGATCCGCAGACCAGAATCAAGGATCTTCCCTTCCAGGGTTCCATTTGTTCGGGGAGGAGACTGAGAAACTAATTTCTCATCTCCAGGAATCTGGGAAATCTATTTGGTCCATCTGTCAGCCGTATAATGAGGATCAAAAGCGCTACTGCAAACAGCCATTTTGAAAGTCCTCAGGGCAAAATACCCGTGGCAACTAGTTTCCCACAGAGAGGAGGCTTCAAAAGGAAGGCCACAACACAGCAGGCCAGGGGTGCTACCTTTAGAGGCCCAAAGTCCTCTCAGCCTACTCCCGGATTATCCCAGTGACTCCCTGCTAACCCCCCCCCCCGGAGGAGGTACAAGGGGAGGCAGTAGGGGATCGTTTCTCCCTCCATCTGGAAGATGGAGAAGAATCGCGTCAAACCTTTGGGTCTTGAATATTATAAGGAGGGGACATACACTAGAGTTCACACAAATCCCCCTGAATATGCCACCAAGGTCCTCGTGTTATCCTACTTCACACATCAGGCTCATAGAAGGAGAAGTTCAGGCCCTCTTGCAGAAAAGGACAATAGATCCAGTCCCTTGGGCAACAGGGAAGAGGCTATTATTCTCACTTCTTCCTGGTTCCGAAGAAGACGCACAATCTTCATCATATTCTGGACTGCCGCTCTCTAAACAACTGTATAGAATATAAAAGGTTCGGGATGTGATCCTTCCGGGCCGCATTCCTCTGCTGCACCAAGGGGACTGGCTCTGCTCCCTGGACATGCAAGATGCATACATGCATATAGGGGTCTTCCCTCCCCACTGGAAGTTTTTGAGGTTCCACTTCCAGGGGAGGCATTATCAGTTACGGGTCCTACTGTTCGGCCTGTCCTTCGCTCCTCGAGTCTTCACCAAGTGCCTAGCAGTGGTAGCTGCAGCTCTAAGACACGAGGGTCATTATGTCTTCCCTTATCTAGACGACTGGCTTCTGCCAGCCTCATCAAGGGCGCACCTTTTATACACTCTTTGAGACACCTATACTCTGTTCCGAGAGCTGGGAATCACCCTGAATCTATCCAGATTATCCCCAGAGCCCAGCCAATGACTCTCCTTCATAGGGGTGGTCCTGGACACAGTCCAGGGCATGGCTTGTCTCCCGCAAGAAAGCGGAGATTGTCTGCGGGAGGTGGCCCGAGCGGTACTTATGACCCCCCAGGTCCAAGGCAGGGCCTTCCTCAGGCTTCTGGGGCACATGATGGTGGCCTTTCCAGTAACCCCTTTGGCTCGCCTCCACGTGAGGGTCCCGCAGTGAATGCTCAGGGTGCAATGGGACCAGAGCTCCAAAGGTCTAGACCACTTGGTCCAGATCGCGGACCCAGTCAGGAGTATGCTCGTTTGGTGGCTAAACCCCTCCAGTCTAGAAAAAGGGTTCTCTTTCCAGCAGGAGCCACCAAGCTGGACCTTAACCAAAGATGCTTCTGAACTCGGATGGGGAGCGCATTTAAGAGACAGCCAGATGCAGGGTGTTTGGTCTGCAGAAGAACACAAACTTCATATCAGTGTCCTAGAAATGCGAGCGGTCCTCAACGTCATACAGGCCTTTCAAGAGGATCTAATGCCAGGCTTTCTCCTTGTTCAGACAGACAACACAGCCGTCGTCTTTTATATCAACAAGCAAGGGGAACACATTCATACCCCCTATGCAGGGAGACGATGAGAGTCTGGTATCGGGCCCTGGAACATCACATCACTCTTGCCGCGGTATATGTTCCAGGTGTCCAAAACGTCTTGGCAGACAGCCTAAGTCAGTCTCAGTCCAAGGCGAACAAGTGGGAGCTACTCCAGTCAGTAGCGGACCAGCTGTTCCACACCTGGGGTCTTCCAGAGCTGGACCTCTTTGCATCCCCACACAGCGCCAAACTGCCAGATTTCTGCTCACGAAAGCATGCGCCTGGTGCTTTCTGGCTAGACGCATTGTCCCTTTGCTGGACAGGGAGGTTCCTCTATGCCTTCCCTCAAATCCAGAGGGTTGTCTTGAAATTGCCGGCCGAGGGGACACATACAATCCTGATTGCCCCACTATGGCCACGGCAGTTTGGTTCCCACTACTTCAGCAGCTATCATTAGAACCTCCGATTCCACTGCCATGGAGCTCGCAGTTACTGTCTCAAGACCAGGGCAAACTGATCCATCTGGATCTCCAGTCCCTGCACCTTTATGCATGACTCCTGCAGACATAGTAAAGACTCGGTATGGAGTCTCCCAAGAGGTCGCGGATGTTCTCGTCTCAGCAAGAAAGCCCTCTACTAGGTCCACTTACACAGTGAAGTGGAAGCATTTCTGCCTTTGGGCTTCATCCCGTCACCTAGACCTGTTTACCTGTCCAGTGAACTCAGCCTTGCAGTATCTCCTCTCCTTGTTGAATCAAGGCTTGAGCTACTCCTCTATCAGAGTGCACTTGTCAGCAATTTCTGCCTGTCGTGCGTTGGTGGAGGGAAAAACCTTAGCCCCGCTGAACATGTCCCGTACTTTCCTAAGGGGCATTCTTCACATAAAGCCTCCCGACAGAGATTCAGTACCCCCCTGGCATCTCTTTTTTGTGCTGGAGAAGCTTACCCTACTTCCCTTTGAACCTGCAGCAGATTGCAAGCTGCATTATCTTTCCTGGAAGGTGTACTTTTTAGTTACTGTGACTTCTGCTTGAAGGGTTTCCGAGCTCCAGGCCCTGATGTGTAAGGAGACTTATTTAATTTTTCACAGAGAGTTTCTCTTAGAACTAATCCTAAGTTTCTTCCCAAAGTGGTTTCAGAGTTGACTTTTGAATCAGTCAGTTAACCTTCCAGTTTATCACCCCAATCCTTCCAACAGAGGGGAGGCTGTCCTGCACACCTTGGCTGTCCACAGGGTGCTGAGGTAGTATCTGAAACGTACTTCTTCTCTTCGCAAATTGGAGCAACACTTTGTGGCCTTTGAGCCTCAACACCTGGGCAAACTGGTGTCTAAACAGACTATCTCGAGGTGGTTGGTCCACTGCATAGTGTATTGCTGTAGCAAATACAACAAGCCTCTTCCAGGTACCGTCGGAGGTCATTCTGCCAGAGGAGTGGCTACCTCTTTTGCCTCTTTGAAAAATGTCTCCATAGGAGACATTTGTGCAGCAGCTACTTGGGAGTTCAGTGCACACCTTTGTCAGGCACTACAGCCTGGACATTGCTTCCAGGTGCAGGGCCTGGTCTGGCCTAGCAAACCTCCAGGGATTGCCCTCCTAACGGGATTACCCCTTCTTTGCCTATGTAGGCTGTACTGTCTTGTCATCCTCCTCCCGGGGCATATCACCTCCTTTACACGAGACTGCTTGGGACTCGGTCCTAATAGTAATAGCCTGCTGCAAGAGCTCCCACTCGAAGTAAGATAGTATAGTTACATGAGAACTTACCGTAGTGGTAGATTTCTTCAAGAGGAGCTCTTGCAGCAGGCGCCACTTTCCCACCCTCCTTCTCTCTGGAGAGTTTTCAGCATTACATAGGCATGCTTTGCCTGGTTTGCCTATCTGTCGGAGCCTGTTCACAGATCTTCGGCGGGTGAACTAAGGTGGAGCTAGGGGCTGCCCCCTTTTGTACCATGGGTGACATGGGGGCGGAGTCGACGTTGGGGCAGGGCCCTGCTGGTACTGCTAGCTAAAAATTTTCGTGGGTCCTGAAGCTGCGGTGTTGGTCCTAATAGTAATAGCCTGCTGCAAGAGCTCCTCTCTCTCGAAGATCTACTGTTACGGTAAGTTCTTGCATAACTGTACTTTATTGGTAAGTAGAGTATTTTTTGTTTTGTTTGTTGACAGAGGAATCCACAGCTGTTGTCAGTGGCTGTTTTAACATTGCCAGATTTCAACCCTTTTTTAAAAGATGCTGTTTTGACACTGGCTGATTTCATCCCTTTCTTAAAGCAGAAAAGTCTCTGCCAGAGGCGCAACACTCGGGTGTGGGGCTGGTCCCAGTATGCACTTTGTGTGTGAAAATTTTCAGCTTATCTACTGTTTGCATTGCTGTAGTTTAGTAGACTGTATCAGATTAATTTTGTTTACTTCTTGGCTGACACCTTCTGTTACTACAAATCCCATAATCCCCTGCAATTTACATAAAAACAGTGGGAGATTCAATAGCCTGCAGTGAATGTTAGAGCTTGTATACTCTGAGATGTTTTAGGGTTCTGCTTTTCTCCAGGGATTAAGTACAGTCCTCTATGACTGTCCTTAACGAAGGGAGAACAGCGGGACCAGCAGACAAAAGATCAAAGATTAAAAAAGCTCTGACATGCACTGCAGGCTGTTAAATTTCCTAGTGCTACCTATTGCTTTACTGTCAGCTGCAGGGGATTTGGGGATTTGTAGTCATGACAAGATGTCAGCGTAGAAGTAAACAAAATGAGACTGATACAATCTACTATACTGCAGTAAACAGCAGGTAAACCCAGTGTACACTTCGTGTGCAAAAACATTTTGAATCGGCCGCGCCCCACACACTTGAGTGTGGGGCCCTTTGTGGTGACTGTTGCCTCCTTAAAACTGAATTGGGAACATAGTTGTGCACCTCTGTGTTGTCTTAAGTAGTGTACTGCATCAGACTAGACAACCACAGCTGGTCTGCTCATGCTGACTCTGCATCTCATTCTTGTGGATTTTACTAGGGAAAAAAAATTCAGTTATTTCCTAATCTGATTACCATCACACACACACACATACATGAATGTGCATAACCATGATGCTTTGTGCAGGGTTTGAAGCTTTTGATTGCAGGTGTGTTTAGAGAACCCACACAAATCGGAAAGTATTTGCCTTCTCGTAAAATTTATGTATCCTACCATGCATATTGTCCTTCTTCATCAGCATTTTAATTACTTCAGTTTTTCTTACTAACTGCAACAATGAAAAAAGGAATTCAAATGTGTGCCCTGTCAAGCAGCAGAAAGAAAAAGTAATTGCTTCTCTGTACGGGAGTCAGTTTGTGATTAATAAAGATTTTTCATCAGTTTTGCTTATAAAGGCAGTGTATATACAGTATATCTATTTGTATTTCTTTGACACATCTCAGTACCATTGTTACGTTTATTACCTACTGGTAGTGTCTGGAAAGTAGTTAATAATTTACGTGCATGTTCTCTTGGTTCTTTGGCCCTGATCACCATAGCCACTGCCCAATATTCCCGGGCAGTGGGGAACCCTGCGACTAATGTGTCCTTGGCCCTGATCACCACAGCCCAATATTACCAGACAGTGGGGAACCCTGGTAATAATATGCCCTTGGCTCCGATCACCACAGCTACCACACTAGATCCCCAGACAGTGGGGAACCCTGTTTATGTAATACACTGTTCATGCACTGGATTCCAGAGTGATCTACACACAATCTAATTACACAGGATGGCATAGCTTAGCTACCTTCTCATTTTCTGTCCTGGATCATATTCTGTTTTCCATATTCTTGAATAACCTTCCTTCTGTCTGTTCCTATGTGTCCATTTATATGTATGCTGATGATACCGTTATTTTTGCATCTGGCTCCTCTTCTCATGAAGCTGGATTTTCAATGCCCCTAGAATGGCGCAAGGTGCTTGCGTCGAACATGTTGGATGCAACAGGCATCTTGCGCCAAGGGCTGTGCCCTGAGCGATTTTGGAAAGTGGCCTGCGTCATTCAGCAGGCTGCTTGCAACAAAATGTGCTTGCACCAACCTTGCGCCCCAATAGTGGCTGCGGCATGACGCTTGAGGGCTTGCAGCAGACTCTGGCGGCCACAACCCCGGAAGTCTGATTTTTGAAACCCTCCCCAGGGACAAAGGGCTAAGTAATAGTACTTAGACACCCCCTGGAAGAGGTGTCCACTGTGTGACACAGTGTCGGCTGCCCCGCTCTGCCCTACATAAAGCTCTGTAACAGAGTAGACACACCAGAGGGTGTAGACAGAATGAGAAGGGACCTACAGAAACATGAAGAATGGTCAGGGGTTTGGCAGTTGAAATTCAGTGCAAAGATGTGCAAGATAATGCAGATGGGGCACAAAAACCCTGGCACAATATATCCGTTGGGGGGTGAGAATATAGCATGCACCAAGCAGAAAAGGGATCTTGGGCTTATCATCTCTGATTACCTCAAGGTAGGGAAACAGTGTGACAAGGCAGCAGGTAAAGCAAGTAGGATGCTAGGATGCATAGGCAGGGGCATCACCAGCAGGAAAAGGGAGGTCATAATTCCACTATACAAGACACTAGTGAGGCCCCACCTGGAGTACAGTGTACAGTTCTGGAGACCTTACCTACGTAAGGACATAGACAGGGTAAAGAAGGTTCAGAGGAGGGCAACAAAGATGGTACATGGATTGCATCACAAGTTCTATGAGTACAGGTTGAAGGAATTGAATATGTATTCCCTGGAGGAGAGGAGGGAGAGCGGGGATATGGTAGAGACATACAGGTATCTTACAGGGAGGAACTGGGTGCAGGAATAAACTATTTTTAAGTGAAAAAGATGTTCCAGGACTAGAGGGCATGGGATGAAGTTGAAGGGAGGATGATTCAGAGGAAACGTGAGGAAGAATTTCTTCACAGAACGGGTGGTGGACAAGTGGAACACCCTGCCAGAGGAAGTGGTGGGGGCTGAAACAATCATGGGATTTAAGAATGCATGGGATAGACATAAAGGAATTCTGGAGGTCAGGGGTAAGGGGCAACAGACTTCTAGGAAAACCTAAAGTAAACTTATGAGCTCAAATGAGCAGATTGAGTGGGCCGTAGGCCCTTATCTGACGACACTGTCTCTGTATCTATATACATGCTAGATTTTAGTCACTCCCTTCTTTTATTTATTTACGACTTTGATAACTGGGTAGGTGCGCTGATCCAAAGGACCGTTTTCAGGCACGACCGAGGCCAAAATGGGCACAAGGTGTAAGATTAAAATTACAATACAATGGATACAAAATAAAACACAGTGGATACATTCAAAACCAAAAAAATAAAACACAGTGGATACATTCAAATACAGTTGGCAATGATTGTGGTATAAATACAGCAGGAAAAGTAAGTACACCAGTAGAATTCCACAAGTTACCACAAGAGCAGTACAGTGATGGCCCAGATGGTGCTATTATTGAGGAGGTTTCCTCTTTTAAGTACCTTGGTGTCTGACATGACCATCATCTTGACTTCTCTGTTCATATTGATGCCATTCACCAAAGGCTTCACCCTAAGCTTGGTGCACTTTACAAGAACAAAACCAGTATCCCGCTTCCTAGACGCCGTGAGATTGTTTTAAAAATGATCCTCCCTATTTTTGATTATGGTGACGCAGTCTACAGTGGAGCTCCCAAAGCCACCCTCGCTAGATCTGACCGCTTTTCAGTTCTTTTTGTCGTCTTGCTTTAGATTGTCCCCCACGTACTCACCACTGCTCTACTCTGCTATTTCACTCCCCTCTCTTGATGGCAGGTGCCTTTCCCACTGTGCTTCCTTTATATCTAAATACTGGTTTGGTTCTCTTCCTTTCTGCCTGACTGCCCTCTTATCCCTCCGCTTCCTGCTATCCACATCCCCCCCAGAAGATGGAATGCTGGTAAAGATGAGTGGCTTGTGCCCTGCTCTTTATAAACCGTGAAACAGGGTTTTTATCTTTTTTTATTTACAGTTTATCCAGGAGGTAGACTAAGTAACCCAGACCCTTGTTCAGCCATGGCTGGCCATGCAACAATACCAAATAATTGTACAAATAACAGCAGGCAATGAATTACTTTAAAAAATATAAGTAGGCCAGCTGATTACCCAGCGGTAGTGCTTATATGCCAAAGACCCAAGTTTGGGAACAGACGCGCAAGCTGTAGTTGGTTGCAGCTCAGGCTAGGCAGTGCTGCTGCCCACAGTAAGAGTCAGCCCGGGGAGAGAGAGATGTCCTCATTCTGCCTGTGCAGTGATTCCCTCGTGGAAGGTTGGGGAGTCTCATGAGGATTGTGCATCCACATGTTGTGCTACGCCGTGAGACAGACGGTGGCTATGGATGATGCCAGGGTGGAGGGAGAAAAACCTAGATGCTGTCTCCCCGATGGCAGGCACACTTTGCTCCAAACCATGACATCCTATGCCTACATGTGGATACTTGGTGTTTTGGGGGATGCATCCCCCTGGGATTCCACCACAGAGAACAAGCTGTGGGACTGTGGCACTGTATAGGTTAGTTTCAGGCGGAGCTGGGTTGTTGCCTGGCTGGAGAAGGGATCCCAATGTGGATATAGCAGGGCAAAACACCTTGAATAAAAAAGAATAAATAGTCTTACTCAAAACAGCTACAGGCTAGCTTCACCTCTACCATCGGGTCTGATATGAATAACTGCTCCTCTGATAGTACAGCACCTTCCCCCACAGTACTGCATGGTAGTGTTAGCACTGGGCATGATGATGGTGGTTGTGGGTCTAAACAATGTTGGTACTGCCTTGGCTACTGATAACTCCAGGCCACTGTTATACCGAAATTGAGTTCAAATGGAGTATCTGCCTGCTTTGGCATGCTGCCCCGTGGTCATAGCTGTGGCCCTTAGAGCATGTGATGTTTCATGCCCTGCAGTATTGTGGAGGGATGTTTTACAGTGCCCTGGCAATTGAGTGTATATCCTGCCCCCCTTCCCCGAACCTTTCTGCCCCAGAATAAAGGAAGAACCTTTGTCTGATGAGTCACTTTCAGTGTTGCACAATATGAAGAGTCACTTTGCTGCTTCATTTGTAAATCCCCTCCTCTGGTGTGCAGTGAGTGATGTGTAGAAGAGATTGCATTTGTATGCCACAGTTATGGAGACAGCTGTATCATTTTCCTAAATTAAAGACTTTTTAAAGCAGCAGTGTAATGAAACGGGGCAAAAAATTCACACTACCTTTTTTCACTATAAAGATTTCAGGCATCTTACAGGTTTTTTTTGGCGGTAACATTTTCTGGTTCCACCTAAATTTGAGTATTTTATAAATGTTTTAATTTTATTTTTCTCAAGAAAAAAAGATGGTCACTACTTTTTGGCTTAGAAATAGCACTACAGACTGGGCAAGGGCTAGGAATGAAAAAAAAATCCTGGTGCACAGAATAGGAGGTACTTACAAAAGTAGATTTGACAGGTGTGCTAATATTTTTTATTAATTGTAACTGAAATATGCTTTTTGGACAAATCTCTCTTTCGTTGCACTGCTGCTTTAAATAAAACATTCTGAAAGTCTCCTGGTGGCTCATTTTTGCCTCAGGTAAGGATTGTACGTACATGGGCTGATTTGAGGAAGCGTATACACTACACCTATGCTGTCTGATAACAGAACTGTTTTTGTTCACTAATATGTATGGCTGTGGTGAGGTAGTTGCTTTATTGTGATCATTATATAGCACTGGAACGAACGATGTCTGCCAGCAAAGGGAAGAGGACGAAATGAAGCAGGGCATCACTAATAGCTGGAGGCTGACGTACTCAAGTAGGACTTCAGACCACTGTCCCTGACAGGTGAGGGGAAGCCCTTAGAGTAACAGCACAATTCTGTGGCTGTTTCAAGACGCTGAGATAGAGGTCAAACGGGCTACATTCTCCACCCCCAGAGTCCGTATATAAAACTCCTTGAAGGAATGGTACTGCCACCTAATTTGCTTGTTTATTTTTATTTATAATTACTTTTTTAATTATAATTATGATTACTGACACACACTCTAAACATGTCATGACATGCACTTTAATGTTTCCATGATTATTGAAAGGGGGAAGTCGTGGGGCTTTCCCTTTCTGAATACCAATCATTGTATTTCATTGAGACTAAATTTAATTTGATGCAGCTGTTTGAAATGTTTTTTAAGAGCAAG
Source organism: Neoceratodus forsteri (assembly GCA_016271365.2). Classification (NCBI taxonomy): domain Eukaryota; kingdom Metazoa; phylum Chordata; order Ceratodontiformes; family Ceratodontidae; genus Neoceratodus; species Neoceratodus forsteri. The sequence continues at coordinate 363,134,790 of CM028130.1, forward strand.
ACGTATTGCTGCATCACATGCTCTACATATGACTTTTATGGAAAACATAAAGAAGGTATGCCTGTTCTGCCGTGCCTGCTACTCTCTGGACTGATGTAGACTCCTTCCCTCAGTAGGCAGAGAGAGAAATGACTAAAGCTTTGCCTTATATTCACATCAGGCCTAGAATGTTCATAGAATCTGATGGCAGATAAGGACCACTTGGCCCACCTAGTCTGCCCATTTCCCTACCTAACGGATAAGCTGCAGATCCTAGTTAACCAACAGCCTACTTCTCGTACCCCCCACTAGAATTGCCTTATGTCTGTCCCATGCACTCTTGAATTCCCCCACTGCTTCTGACTCTACGACCTCCTCAGGGAGGCTGTTCCATGCATCTACAACCCTCTCTGTGAAGAAATACTTCCTCACATTACCTCTGAGCCATCCCCTCTATCTTCAAATTGTGCCTCCTTGTTCTTGCACATCTCTTTTTCTGAAAGATGCTACCCTCTTGAACTTTGTTGATTCCCTTGAGGTATTTGAGAGTTTCTATCATGTCCCCTCCTCCTTTCTTTGAGGCTATACATCTTAAGCTCCTTTAGTCTTTCTTCATATGTCTTCTGGTGCAGACCCTGCACCATTTTGGTTGCCCTCCTCTGGACAGCCTCCACCCTGTCTATGTCTTTGCGGAGATGGGGTCTCCAGAACTGTACACAGTACTCCAGATGTGGTCTTACCAACTGTTTGTACAGAGGGACAACAACTTCCTGTTTTCTACTGGTGATGCCTCTCCCTATGCATCCCAGTATCCCCCCAGCCCTTCTTATTGCCTTCCCACATTGCTGGCCCACCTTTAGGTCGTCTGATATGACTACCCCCAGGTCCCTCTCCATTTTTGTTGTTGTCAGTATCTCATCCCCCATTGTGTACTCTTCCCTCTGGGTTTTTGTTTCCCAGGTGCATTACTTTGCACTTCTTTGCGTTGAATCTAAGCTGCCATACATTTGACCATTCCTCCAACCTTGCCAAGTCCCTTTTCATCCTTTCCACCCCACCTTGCGTATCAACCCTGTTGCAGATCTTTGTGTCATCTGCAAAGAGACATACTTTCCCTTCCAGTCCCTCTGCAATGTCACTTATAAAGACATTAAAAAGGACCGACCCCAGTACTGAACCCTGCGGTACCCCACTAGTAACCCTCCTTTCTTCACTGTGGACTCCATTTACTATTACCGCTGTGTCCTGTTGTCCAGCCAGTGTTTTACCCAGGCTGCCACCCTGGGACTCGCTCCCAGGCTGGCTAATTTGTTTATTAATCTTTTGTACGGGACTGTGTCAAATGCCTTGCTAAAGTCTAGGCAGGCCATGTCCACAGCCCCTCCCTGGTCTACTACTTTGGTCACCCAGTCAAAGAAATCGATTAGATTTGTCTGACATGACCTTCCTGCTGTGAATCCATGCTGCCTTGGGTCCTGTGCCCCACTGGCCTCTAGGTACTCAACAGTTCTTTCCTTCAGAAGTGATTCCATCATTTTCCTACCACTGAGGTCAAACTGATTGCTTTATCCACATTCAGTTTGTAAGAGTTCTTTCAGAACCCTTTCTTCTGTGAAAGGACTAATATCAACCCCTATCCAGAGTGCTTCGATTGACTGGATTAGGTATCTCCCTGTTTTCCATTGTGAATACTGAGCAGAAGTATTCATTCAGTATCCCTGCTTTTTCACTGTCGCTCTCTGCCCAACCACCTTCCTCTTTATTCAGCCTCAGTATCCCTGCCTTAGTCTTTCTTTGCTCCCTAATGTACCTATAAAAGGTTTTATCCCCCTTCTTAACCGAGTTGGCTATCTTTTCCTCGGTTTGGGCCTTTGCTATTCTGACTGCCTTACCCGCTTCCTTCTGCTTTAACTGGTAGAGTTCTCTGTCCTGCTCCTTCTGTGTTTCCTTATACTTCCTGAATGCTATCTTTTTCTCCCTTACCTTCCCACCACTTCTTTTGAGAACCATAGTGTTTTTCTTTCATTTTGATTTGTTTATTTGCTTTCACAAAGGTTTGTTGCCTCTGTGATGGCGGTTTTGATGTTTCCCATTGTTGCTCCACCCCACCTTCTTGCCTGTTTGCTAGTGCTTTTCTGAGGCACTCTCCCATTTTGACAAAATCAGCCCTCCTGAAGTCCAGTACCTTCACTTTGTGTATGGCTTGACTCTACAGCTAAGTTTATCGTGAACCACACTTTTGGTGGTCGCTTGTTCCCAGATGGCTACCCACTTCTAGATCAGAGATCCTCTCTCATCCCCATTTGAGAGTACCTGAGGTCTAAGATTGCTTCCTCCAGTGGGTTCCAAAACTAGCTGTCTGAGGCATGCCCCTGTAGGGCATCGAGAATGGCCCTGCTCTTGGATATGACTGCAGCAAAGGTACTCCAGTTAACATGTGGCATATTCATGTCCCCCATCAGCAATATCTCCCCTTTCTCTGCCATCCCAAGGATGCTTTCTATTATTTCTTGTTCATTCCCTCACCCTGACAAGGGGCCTGCATACAACACCTGTGTGGATTGTGGTGTCATTTCCAGTCTCCAGGGTGACCCACAGTGCCTCCTCTCCTCCCTGTTTACCCTTTAGTTCTGTTGCTTTGATCCCTTCCCTTAAATAGAGAGCTACTCCTCCTCCTCTTCTTCCCTCCCTGTCCCTCCTATAGATTGTGTACCCTGGTATGTTGACATCCCAGTCATGGTTCTCTGTGTACCATGTTTCTTGACTGCCATGATATCCAGGCATCCCTCTTCCATCAAGGCCACCATTTCAGGGAGCTTTTTACCTAGACTACGGGCATTGGTACTCATTACCCTCAATTTCTTTATGGCTTTATTTCTTTTTGCCCCATCCCTGTCCTTACTGCCTTTGTCTTTTTCTCCATTTACCCCTGCCCTTCTCCCTATCGACCGCGACGATGACCTGCACAGACCCTCCACACACAAACTTGGCCAGCCGCTGTCTGCAGGAGGAGGAATCAGACTCCTAGCTGCTGTAGCAATTTTTTTGGTTTCGTTTTTTAATCAGCTGTGGAAATATTTTAAAAATGTTAAGGAAACCAAAATGTTAAATAAATAGTATTATTTGTCCTGGTGAATGACTCCAGAATTCAAAATGTTTTCCTCCTTATCTGCTTTGCACTCCTGTAATATCATGTTTATTGTTGCTGCTGTTGCTTAGAAGTTGTAATCCTATATTTGAACAGCTGAAAAGATTTTTTTTTAATTTGTCTGTTCTGGATCTGTGCATCTACTGTTACTCATCCAGTAAGTCCCCTTAAACCAACTCTTTTCTTCCAGATACATATCTTTTACAAAGAAATCAAAAATACAAACTAACAATTGAAAATTGTGTTGATTCCAGCCCAACTGCATACGAACATGTTCCTTCCACTAGTACAGCATGTACCTCTAAATTTCTTGAATTCTATACATTTTTCCCTGGCACACTCACATCATGACTAAGAAGTATGTAACCACCTCGCCTATCCAGATGAGCTACATTATTGCAGTTCTTCAAAGGGCATGTCTTCAAGTATAGGTTATGGGTTTTCCACACACCTGCAAACAAAGAAAAGGCTCTCTCACCTCACAGAAATCTGGATGAATGCTGCCTATCTAGGGGCAGAGGAGCCTGCTATAACTCCTGTGTAGTGTCGCAGAAGTTAAGTCGAATCTATGTGGTAAGGTAAACCAAATAAAGTACAGCTGAGTGTTTAGCAAAGGTTTCCACAGGTTGGACATCTTACCTCCTGCCAGATGGCCTAACCGACTGGGATGGACGTCTTTTCTCCTGCCAGCTGGCCCAACCAACTGGGATGGACGTCTTTTCTCCTGCAAGGCAGCCTAACCAACTAAGATGGACATCTTGTCTCCTGCCAGCTGGTCTAACCAACTGGGATGGCCAACACTCACCAGTTCCCTACCCACCTGAGCTTCATGCAGCAACCTTCTGTCATATTTCTGATCAAGAGAGAGCACAGATACCAGTGAAAAACTCTGTCAGCAACTGCAGAACTCAACTGCAGTACATTCCCAACCACCTGCCTTTTGAGCCTCCCGCATAGCTGATTCCAAATGGCTAAACTTGTCATTCGCAACAAACAAAATGACATCCTTGACATGGTTAATAATTTAAAATATTTAGGTGTCACGCTGGACAGCTCCCTATTATACTCACTCCACATAGACCTTGTATCAAAATCCACCAATAGAAAGCTAGGGCAGCTGTACCAGCACAGGCATTGCCTCTCTGATGACGCACTCAAACTTGCCTTAACCAGTTCGGTTTTCTCCATTATTGATTACGGGCTTGTCGCATACTGTGCAACCTCTGACATGGCCCTCAAAAGAATTTGCCACGACACTCAATAAAGCCTGCAGGCTCTTCTTGGACATCCCACACCTAACCCACACTTATGATCTGTATTCCCTCACGGGTTGGCTTGATCTGGATCATAGAATAAAATACCAACTCGGACTCCTAGCCAAAAAATCCATCCTTGGCATGACACCCCCAGGTGTCCAGAATTTAATAATACCCGGAGCACCTCTAAGGCAGACTCGTGGTTCACACAACAACCCCTTTAAGGTCCCTTTACACTGTACTTCCCTTGGCCAGCAGTCCTTTTGTTACCGCACCCCTCGCCTGCTTAACTCCCTACCTAGTGACCTTTGTGCTGAAACTAGAATCGGCCCATTTAAATCCAAGCTTCGCACCCACCTTGCAAGTCAAATGCAGTGCTCCTGCCCCCACCTACCATAACCTTCTGACATAAGGACCTGCTCTGACCACCCCCTGCACTTTGTCTCCTTCTCCTCCTCCTCCTGCCACATGCACTTTAACCCCCACCCTCCAGTCATCCTGCCCTACCAACTCCCAGCCCCCATCTCAGCCCTCCCCGTACAGCCCCAGAACCCTACTACTGCCACCTCCCCCCTCTGATCTGGTCCACCATCCTTTCACTTCAACCCTACTCTCACCTCTGTTCTTCTCCCCTCCTCCTCCTCATCTCCTCCCCCTTTTCCCCAGCATCCAACGTTCTTCCCCTAATTAGCAACCAGCCCCTGCCTCCACTCCTCGACAGTGAGACCCACCTAGGCTTGATCCCAGCGTCTCCCTGCCTGCCCCCTCCTATCATTCCTGAATTCCTCCTGAATATCATGCTGAAATTTGTTGCAGCCTACTAATCTAGCAAACTAATTTTCCGCCCAGCTGAATCCCCCGCCTTGCTTCATGTAAATCTTCATTTATCCAATGTAACCCAATGTATTTAGCTTATCTACCATTTAATGAATATATCCAACTTATGTTTTTTATCCAAGTATTACTCTATTGTTTGTTCGACGTGGAACCTTTGGAAACGAGTTTAGCTCAAAGGTTGTAATCCAAGACTTGAATAAATAAATCCATTCCATGCTTCAGTACGTTGGGTATTTGCAAGAACACAGCAGCTAGGTCTCATCTGGCTCATATTCTGTAGCAGCTGAAGCAATAATGCCCGGCTTGTGACATCAAAGTCATTTTTACAGCAGCAAGAGCCTGTGATGTGACATGCAGGGGGGATGGTGACTTCTGCTCCTCAACGAACCTGTGCTGTAAGTGCACTGTAAGGAATAAAGAGCCTGCTTTCATACAGCTGGCCTTAATATAAACAAAATTCAAATGTATTAGGAATGCTCGATGACGTATATATTATATTGTGCCACATAGTAGGTTGCTTAGCAAACTAAGTAGCCTGGGAGTTGGGGTTAAGCTGCTGGGGTTTCGTCAGGAGCTGGCTGCAGGAAAGGAAACAGAGAGGGTGGTAGGGGGTGAACTATGTAAGCATAGACCTATAACCAGCGGGGTACCACAGGGATCAGTGCTTGGTCTAGTATTATTCAACATCTTTATTGGCGACGTAGTGGTCAAAAGCAAGGTCTGTCTTTTCGCAGATTTTCGCAGATTATATTAAACTCTGTGGGAGGGTGGACAAAGAGGAGCGGAGACAGGAACTCAGGGAGGATCTGGCAAGACTTGAGAAATGGTCTGGAATCTGGGAGTTGGGGTTTAATGCCAAGAAGTGCAAGGTCATGCACCTGGGAGCTAGGAACCCAGGGGCCAGCTACTGGCGGGAAGGGGAGGGGGTACAGGTGTCCAGCTCAAAAGAGGAAAAGGATTTAGGAGTGATAGTCAGGGGTGATGGGGAAACACTCTGAGCAGTGTTGTAAGGCAGCAGCCAAAGCAAATAAAATGCTGGGATGCATCTCCAAGGGAACCACCTCTAGGAGAGGGGAAGTCATTCTGCCCTTGTACAGGTCATTGGTTAGACTGCACTTGGAGTACTGTGTGCAGTTCTGGTGCCCTTATTTGAAGAAGGACATTAAGCTACTTGAGGGGGTCCAGCGTAGGGTGACTAAGATGATCCAGGGCATGGGAGACAAATTATATGATGAGAAGTTAATGGAGCTTAATATTTATTCCTTGGAGGACAGAAGGGAAAGGGGGATATGATAGAAACCTTCAAGTATCTAAAGCATATAAACAGGGTTGGAGTGGAGGGTATTTTCAATTTAAAAAGGAAGGGGACCACTAGGAGCCACAGTCTGAAACTTGTGAGAGGTAGATTTAAAAAAGAAATGAGCAGGCACTTTTTCATGGACAGGGTAGTGCCAAAGTGGAACAAACTGCCGGAGGAGGCGGTATCTTTGAAAACAGTGGAAGTTTTAAGGGAGGGTGGGACAGGGTAACAATAAGAGTGGCAACAGGAGGCAGGAGGGGGATGTGGAAGAGATGGGGAGGATCGCTTATGGAGGCAAGAGGAGGGTGGGGCAGCGCCAGTAAAATGGACTGAGCTGCACAATCCAGCAGATTTGAAAGACCACTTAGGCCTTTTTCTGCTGGCAATTTTCGTATGTTTGTATGTTCGTATTATATGTATGTGGTGCTCTAGAACAAGAGGGCATGCTATGAAGCTGGAGGGGAGTAAATTCAAGAGGGATGTGAGGAAGTACTTCTTCACAGAAAGGGTGGTGGATACCTCGAACAGCCTTCCAGTGAAGGTAGTGGGGACAAAACAGTGGTGGGGTTCAAAAATGCTTGGGACAGGCACAAGAGAATCATAGGGGTAAGGAAGGGAAGGGAAGAGATGGCTCCATAGATCAAGCTGGTCTGCAGCAAAAATGAAGGTTAAAAAAGGGGGCAGATTGGTGGGCCCAGCAGCCCTTACCTGCCATCAGTCTATTCTCTGTCTTCACGCAGGCAAGCAGCTATTTCAGCAACAACTTAGAAGTTGGGTTGCTAAACCTAACTGGCATACGGCTCACTGAGAACAGTTCTGCATCTGAATATAAAACAGGAAGGGTGGGATGGGAGAGTGTTACTGTTTTATGAAAACCTATTTAACAAATGTAATCAGGGACGATATTAAAAGGTTTAGGATTTTGTTGGGAATACTGTTGACCTTTGACAGTTTTGAGGTGTACTCTAACACACAGTGCCATAGACAGCACCATAGGAATTTAGGAGATTCATCCCCGGTAGGTGCAGTGCACCAGTGGTGAAGTTTAGTCACATTTGGAATAAATGCCATGGACCTTTACGATAGCTGATGAATCTTATCAGGCTTTGTGTGTGCTCTTCCACTGTTAGCTGACTTCCATGTTCCCTTTTTAATGATTAAGGTCCTAGCATGTTCAGTGTTTAGTTCTTTCAAAAGGAACCAGAATACAGGTGCAACCCTCATAAGTTAAGTGCCTTTGCGAATATATCCGATTCAGAACTACTATTAGGTACACTTTTTTTTACGGGTGTTGGGCAGGTTTTTGTCATAGAGATTTCTCTGTCTCTGTTGGCTAGGGGTGGCTGTTGAGTTCTGTCCCTGCCTCTGACTGGTGACTGCTTTCTCCGGGTACTTGCCTGGTCTTTGGTTCCCCCACGACTTGCCCCCAGTGGAGAGGCAGGGAGGGCCATTCTCCACCAGTCTACATCTATTTATTTATATATATATATATATATATATGTATATATCTATATATATATATAGATATATGATACATTGATGGGCAGGAGTGTGATATGGGAATATTCTCACTCCTGCAGAGTGAGCTCTGTATTCCTGCACAGCTCACTCTGCAGGAGTGAGAATATTTCTGATAGCACACGATCTGCACTATTTATACAATGGGGTAGGAGCTTAAGAATTGTTGTTATGCTGTGTCTTTTTCCTGTTTATAGGTGCTTTTTTTATTATTATTCTTTGGTAACCAGAAGAGTTTTTTAGGAGTGACATGGGAGCACTGGACAGTTAAGTGACTTGTTCAGAGTCACACAGTATGCAAGTGAAGGTTGTGAGAATCGAACCAAGGGCTGGTCTGCTTAATGTACCAAGCTTGTTCAGCGCTCATTACTCTAACCTCTAGGCTATACTATACTGACAGCACTGTTTTATGTGTGATCTGAGGGTGTGGGAGTGTTTCTGAATGGGCTGGGATTATCAGAAACACTATGGGAAACCGGTGATTGAGTTAGTTGCAGCTTGCACTGAGAAAGAGAAACTGCTTTGTAAAGGAGTTTCCTTTAGAATTTAGATTGTTTTGAAGCTGAGATTAGCACAGTAATGGGCTAGGAGTGTTAGAAACTATGGGACACAGGTAAGTGTGTTTTCCAATGCTAATTGAGTAAATTGCAGGCTTCAGTGAGAAACAGAAACTGATTTCTGAAGCACTTTCATTTAGAATGCTAGCTTTAGTGAGTGAGTGGTGACACCAGCAGAGTATGGATAAATGGAATATATCTCACTCCACTGATGTCATCAGCATTTATCTCACTGCAGTGAGAATATCTCCATTTATTTCACTGGAATAGCTCTCACCCTCATCGTCTAAAAAAAAAAAAAATATATCCTATATCCAGATCGTACCTGGGGTCCCCAGGTAGCAGTGTTGGCTGGAAGTAGGCGGGCAGGGCTTCGTGACCCCCCCCCCATAGCTTTTACTTGTTCCCGACCTTGCCATAGTACGTGGATGCATGCTTGTGGAGACACACATGCATCACACACTTGCAGCCCCTCCCTACTCTGGTGCCTGAGCTGCACTGCCACCAGACCTCCACCTGGTGGCAGTCTAGGGCCAGGCAAGCTGGCCTTCCCACCCTTGGAGAGGAGAGTAGTGCTTCGGACACTCGATCACCCTCTGTCCCAGCCGACCCCAGCAACTCAAGCTAATTTTCAAACGTGGGTCACTGGTGGAGTCTGGAACACTTTAAAGGGTTCCAAAAAGTTTTAAAAAGAGTTGCAGCCTGGGTCTCCCCAGTGGCCCGGTGGCAAAACATTGTGCTGCTGTGCAGCTGACCCAAGTTCAGAAGCAAGCTTCAGATGCCACCTTGGAAGGTATACCAGATTGCAGCAGTGGCTACTTGGCAACATGCATTTGTTTGGGAGGGATGTGGTCAGGAAACCATTGCTGTAGTAACTCCTGTCGTGGGCCATGGGAACTTGTTCCCGCTATCTGATGTCACTGCATGCAACCAAGGACATGAAAAGCTCAACTCACACCAGGGGAGGAGTGAGCAATTGGCTTTCAGGAAGAAAAGTCCATACATAATCTATACAATGGCCTAGGTACTGGGCACCATTGACTCATAGTCTATACAGTGGACTGCCTCGGGGAGTAGGTCTGCCCTCCCCTGGATCCCCAGCCACTGAAGGAAGAGCCATGGGGCACATTGGATGTTGGCAGGGCCCTAGTGTGGGCATGGGGCACTCGCCTAATCAGGATATATCCCGGCAACTGAGTACACTGAGGGGAAAAAAAGCTTAATGGAAAAACAGAGCTCCAGGCGAGTAAAATATTTCCTTTTTTGAAAATAATATTTGAATCTGAAGACTTCTTTCAAAAAGGAAAAGTACCATCTGACCCCGTGTTGGCTCACTTAACGTTAGCTGAAGTGCTGTGCCCAGTTCTGGAGTTCACATCTGAACAAGGACAGAGATTGGTAGACTGTGCAGCACAGGGTCAGCAAGATAATCCAGGGTCAGTAAGGCAGATCCTGCGATGAGCAACCTGAGGCCCTCTTCACATGCTCACTGGAGACCAGAAGGGAGAAGGGAGACATAATAGAGACATACAACTTTCTCAGGGGTATAAATAGAGTAAAGAGTGCAGACATGTTCCCTAGGAACAGAAATGCAGTCACATGAGGACATGAATGGATGCTGGTTGGTGGACGTTTCAAGAGGGACATGAGGAAGTTCAGTTTTACCAAGAGGGTGATGGATCTATGGAATGGGACTAGGTCAGAATGGCGTGGTGAAAAATAGGCGGCCTAGACACCAGAAATCGGGCGCGTTGAATAACTGCACTAATGAAAATAAACTCTGAAACCACGTACGCTGTTACGGCACTGCAATTTTTGACCACGCCATTTTGTTGGCGCTGTCTTGACCGGATACCCTGTGGAACAGATTGCATGTTGAAGTGGTGGAGGCAGTGGCTATAACCAGGGTTCAGGAATGACTGGGATAGGATTAGAGGGTTGATAATTCCAAGAGGAGGAGCTAAGGTGGCTGTGGGGGGTGGGAAGGGGAGGGTTCGTGGGTAGACATCCTGGCTAAAACTCCCTTGAGATGCTACTGTAGGTCAGGGAACAGGTATAATACTTTTTCTGGGCAGACTGGCTGGACTCCTGGTCTTTGTCTGCCACCAGAGTCTCTGTTTCATTAAATAGTCTTAAGGAACTGATAGGGGACTCTGTAACATTGCTGTGGGATTCATGGAAGCTCTGGCTTCTACAAGGATTTGACTTTGGGTAATCCACACTCTCCCAGTTTCCTACATATGTAGGAGTCCATTCCTTAACAGAAGAATGTCCTCTCTCTCAGTTTAAATTAGGGACTGATCTTGCAAAGCAAATTTTTTTTCCCCTCTGGCAAAAAAATTAAGTAAGAAAGGTCCCAGTCCACAAAGATCACTCAGATCAGTGACAGAGGTATGTATCTAGGCACAAACGCCCCACATCTGTCGAAGTTTGCATTTGCTGTAGCACCAACAGTCCCTGGATCCCGACTTCATGCATGGAAAGGAGCATGGAGGTGTCGGTGGTGGTGCAGAGCTGGACAGCAAATGCCCTTTGCTAGAATGGACCCCCTGCTCACATGGAGCAGGGAATTATGGGATACAGCAGTCCTCCAAGAACTGTTGTATCCTTTAAAAAGTAATTTTATATTTTTACCATCAGGCCATGGCCTCCAGCCCTGTATGTGAGCTTGGAGGACTGGAGGTATGCATCATGGATCAGATTGGGCCAAAGAAGGACAGGGTAGCATAAGGGGGGCACTTCAGTGTTTCTGCTGCCCCCTGTAGCAAAATGTTGCCACCCTTTGCACCCCCTCCTCAGTGCATGGTTAATTTTGGAAAGTATAAAGATGGGTGTCCCTGCCCTGACCCAGTCTCACGAGGATCAGTGTGGAGTGAGTCAGGGCAGGCCTCTAAGGGGGCACATTGGGGACAGTAGAGGCAAAAAGGTCTCCGCTTGGGTATGCAGGTTCTTTGCAGACCTACTGTTGCCCTGTACTGGTGCAGAATGCCTCCTCAGCTTTTTGTTGATTTGGTCCAAAACCTAAACCCACCTACTGGGGCCCCTGGCCTCTGCATTGCCTCTTTGAATGTATGCAGCCTGCTGAAAAAATGTGCTGCCCTTCAGTGTTGGGCCCTGCTACATCAACCAGATATCATAGCCCTAGTGGAAACCAGACTATCCAAGTCCACCCCTTACTCCCTTGTCTCCCTCCTGGGATACACCCTATACCGAGAGGATCGTGCAGGTAAACGCGGGGGTGGTTGTGCAATTTATACTCTGGACACCATTGTTGGCCAAGTGCCCCCCCCCCTCGTGAACTGGCTCAGTACTACCACTTCCCCGATAAAGGACTCCTTCGCTGCCCAAGGCCTGACTCAACTAGTCTCCAAGCCCACTAGACTTAACCCCACCAGAGGTACCAGCACCCTCCTGGACGTCATTATCACCAACCGTCCCCATAAAATTCAGGACATTCAAGTCCTCCCCGATTCCTTAAACGACCACTCCCCCATCCTATTCCTCTGGTCTGCCCTTGCCCCCAAACCTGTAACCTAAACCACTCTCCGCAGATGCATTCGCCCTGGCGGGTTGATTTAAACTCAAACAGTATCTCAGCCAGATTAATTGGTCTTCCTTCCACCAGGCTCCCAACAGTGATGCTGCCCTCAACCTCTTTACTCAAGCCTTTAAAACAGGGCCTGTGATCTTTTGGCGCCCCTCACCAAATTCCACTCCAAAGATCAAAACGCGCCTTGGGTTACTCTGTCCCTACTCCAGATGCTCAAAAATAGGGACAGCCTCTGGCACCGCGCCAACGAATGTGGCCGACCTGCTGACAGACAGACCTACAATGCCGCATGGAAGAGGTGCACATGGGCCATCCAGAAAGCCAAGGCAGCCCACTACCAGGCCACCCTGTCCTCCTTGGGGTGCGCCCAAACCTTCTGGAACAACATTAAAGAGCTAAACGGGAAGTCCCCCCCCCCATCCCAGATCACTATTGACGGCTCCACCACTACCGACCCTGCTTGCATTGCCAACTGCCTCAACTCCTCTTTCACTGACCTTAGCTCTGTCCTCCCCAGTAACTTCTTCGATCCTACCCTTGACGTACCACCCCAAGTCCTTCAGCGCCCCTGGTTCTACATCCGTAAAGTATCTACCCAGGAAGCCAAACCACTTCTACTAAAAGGCTTAAAAAGCAACAGTCCTAGGAGTTACTTTCTGGACCCCAAAATACTCCATTTGGTCCTGAATGAAGTCCTTGTTCTGCTCACTGGACTACTTAACCGGTCCCTCTGCCTGGGGCAATTCCCCTTTGAGTGGAAGACGGCTGTATTCATACCTATTCACAAAGGGGGCGATAGGTCGGCCCCTTGCAACTACTGACCAATCTTCATCCTTTCCCCCTCTCCAAAGCCCTAAAAAACGTGCTGGCTAATCAACTCAATGAATACCTGGCTAAGCATGGCATCTTGTGCCCGGAACAGCATGGGTTCCATGCTGGTCACAGCACTGGCACCGCATTAATGGAGTTTAACAACTTCCTGCACTTCTCCCTAGACTCCGGCTCCCTCGCTGGTGCAGTGTATGTTGACCTCTCTAAGACCTTCGACACTGTCTGTCATACTCTGCTACTAGATGCTCTCTGCTGCATTCGTTTCTCAGCTGGCCCCCTTGCCTGGTGTTCAAGCTACCTGACAGCACGCTCCCAATGTGTCAAAATCAATGGGGCACTCTTGGAAACCCGCCCAATCTGCTCTGGGGTACCCCAGGGCTCCATCCTGGGGCCTCTGCTGTTTTGCCTATATCTAAATACCCCGCCCAGTGCCTGCTCCGGCAACATCCTCATGTACACCGATGATGCTGTCATTTTTGCCTCTCATTGAAACCTTACCTCTCTCCAGGACACTCTCCAACACTCCTTCCAGGATGCCGAAACCTGCTTTAAGGAGCGCAGACTCATCATCAGTCACAAAAAAAACAAATCAATGCTCTTCGCTCATCCCCAGAACAAAGCTTGTAACAATCCGCTCACCATCCTCCCCAGCACCCTGCATCCGCTCAAACAAGTCTACTCCTACAAATACATTGGAGTCACTTTCAACTCAGCCCTCACCTTTCATACCCACATTAATGCCCTTGCATCCACCACCAACACCCGCCTTGGCATCCTCTACCGCCACAAGGACTGCCTCCCTACTGATGCCCTCCGGCTTGCCGTTACATCCTCGGTACTGTCTCTTGTAGATTATGGCCTTCCAGTTTATGCCATTGCTGACACCACTGCCCACAACAAGATTCGCTTCACCTTAAACAAGGCATGCAGGCTAATGACTGGAATTCCCAGGCTCACCTATACATGTCAACTCTATGACATGGCCAATCTCCTAACCCTAGATGAACGACTCCGCTGTCAAACCTGCCTTCTAACTAAGAAGATTCTGCTTGGGCTCTCCCAACCGGGGGTAACCACCTCCATCCAACCCACCCTGTCCACTGTCTCAACCCGAACTGCCGACAAGACCATCCTACTGGTCCCCAGAACCAGGACTGCTCGGGCCCAAAGGTCCTTCTGTTACAGAGCCCCTTCCTGGTTTAACTCTCTCCCTGCATCCATTTCCCCTACCCCCAAAATTGCCACTTTTAAATCCGCCCTTAGGAACCAACTTTTCAGCTCCCAGAGCTGCACCTGTCCTTAACAGGCCTCAGCTACTATCACTTCTGACATAGCCCACCCGGCCGAACTCACATCTCACTCCCTCCCCCCTTCCTCACTCTCCCCTTGGTCTCCCACCCTCTGTTTCTGTAACAACTTGTGCTCAATTTGCAACCCAGAAATGTTCTCTCAAGCTAATTGTATGGAAACTACTGTGTTGTTGTAAGTCGCACTGTTCCTTGGTTACTGTAATGTATGTTACATATGGAAACTTCTTTGTTATGCTATGCTGCACTGTTGTCTGGTTCTCTGTAATTTATGTGCACTGTATGTCCTCTCTGTGACGAGGTACCTTTGTAAACAAGCCTCTGGCTCAAAGGTTGTAAATCCGAAAAAAAATGTAAATAAATAAATAAAGCCCTGCAAGTTTAGACTTGCAAAATTTTCTTTAACTCTTTCTCGTGTCATTACTAAGAAGTAGCAAAGAGAAGCCAAGCCAAGCAGAAATGAAGTTGAAAGGTCCCCATATCGGCACAAAATATGTTTGTAAAATGAACTGCATGTACAGAGAGAGAGGTGTATGTGGCATTTCCATCAACAAGTGCTGGAGTAATTTGTGGAACTTTCTGGATAGCCCCAGGTTTCTTAATTTTTGACTGGAGGATGTAATTACAGATAATGAGAGTGTTACACTGAGTTTGAAATGGAGGTGCAGTATTTTCTAGACTGGATTCTCAGTATCTGGAAAATGTATCCATCCTTTCCAGGAGTGGTGACCCAGACAGTGTATAATGTTAGCCAGAAAGTCCCAGGAAATTCAGATAATGTATGATGATAATAGCCAGGATGGTCATTGTATGCACCAGACAATCTACACCTAAAATTGCCATTATATGCAGTATCTGAGAAGCTGTGTAATGAATAATTATTCAGTAAACCCCGGATAAGGAAAAAGCATCTGGAAAAACCTGATCCAAAGCAGATGTACCCCCGATAAGGGAAACCTCTAGATAGTCAAGGTATCTGCCAGAGTGGACATGGAGAGGTTACAGTACTATTCAAGCAACTCTGTTTGCAATGATGATTTATTTGACGACCCCCCCGCCGGGAGAGGATACTGAGCTGAATAGCTCACTTCCACATGCGTGCTGAAGGGAAGGGTGCATTAGGGTGAACACAGATATACAAAAGTATTAAATCAGTAAATCAGCGGAACAATAAATAAAAATGCAGCAGACAGAATAAACTGGAATGGGCAAAAATATAGTGGATATGATGAGCAAATATGTTGAATTTAAAAGCAATAATAACAATAAGAAGTTCTGTTCCAAGGAGTGTACGTGTTCTACACTGGGGAGAAAAAGGCAACCACGAAGGAACCAACAGTAAGTGGGGTGGGGGACATAGAGTAGACATGGGAGGTGTCCAAAAAAAGAAACGTAGGCTTAGGTACAGCAGCAGGTATGAAGGGAACTGTTTATGGAGCAGAGCTTTCAGAATAAACCATGAAGAGGAAAAAAACAAAGGGAGTGGGAGGTTGGATGGGATCTAGGAAGCATGTGGAGAAGGCCTTCTGTCTGAGGAATTGGGATGAGGGAGGGAGATGGTGCAGCAATTAGAGTTTCTAATGACATACAATGAAACAAGGAAACATAGAAACATGGAATTTGTCTGCAGAAAAGAACTGCTTGGCCCATCCAATCTGCCCAGGTAGTCCCTGCCTAGTCTGCTTCCACAGACTGTAACTGGTCTCCAGAGACCCCCCAACACCCATTCACTAATATTCCTGTATGTCATGTTTGAAGCCCCTTACTAATGGTAAAGGGAAGTGGAGTGAGGGAGCTGAGATAGGAAGGAGGCAATTCAGACTTGAATTTAGAGATGAGAGAAACAGAGGCGCCTACCCTCAAGGGATGGAAGGGAGAGGTTGGAATATTTTTCTGTTTATTTCAGTAGTTCGGAAAACACCTTTGAGCAAATGCTGTTTTACAAAGGTTCCACATCTGTACAACAACATGCAATCAAGTTACAGGAATAGGCAGAAAATACAACAAATGCTATACGATTAGTACAAAGACAAATCACATGACTCCTATAAATATTTCAACAATGCCTGGTGATTACACTATCAAATTAAGTAAAGGTAAAAATACATACTGCAAGTAGAAGAAAAAAACAAAAAACAACCAGTTACTGACATCCATCAGGAGATGAGTGTTAAGGGAGCACAGTGCAGAAAAAGGGATAGCAGCCTGTAGGTCAGGCTTAGTCAAAGGTTCTAGAAGGGGGAATGAGGTCATGACCATGCTAGTGGAGAGAAGGGAATGGCTCAAGGGAGCTGGTGCCGGTGGGGGGGGATGCTCGATATGAGTGGGACCACGAGATAAGGGGTGTGGAAAGGTGCAGGGGAGAATGCAGATACACTAGTCAACAGGAACAGCAGTGTAAGAGCAAAGAATGAGTTGGAGTGGGGGGAGGAGGATCAACATTTCAACTCAGCAAACCAGTAGCACTCAAACCACCTGCAATTACAGGCAACTGCCTCAGAGAGATGCATCTTCAGCTCAGCCTTGAAGGATGGTAGGGAGCAATTGTGGAATATATGCACAGGGATTTGATTTAGCCAAAGGGGAGCTCTGTACGCAAAGGAGCGCTGACCTATTGTCGTCTTCATGAATGGGACAGCCAACGAGCACCTTGTCTTTTCTCAGGTCTGGTGGCTAGAGCAAAATTCTGTGAGCATCTCCTTGAGGCTGGGGTGTATTTTCCTAATATAGCTTTCTTACCCAAGAGGCACGTTTGATATTTTATTCTATTTCTGAGACTGAGCCATCCGGTTTGCTCGTAGAGTGAGCAGGAGTGAGTTAGGTTGTCACCTCCAAGGATGAGTCTGCAGGCCTTATTTAGGGCCATCAGTACCCACTTCAGGGTTTTATTTAACTCTAAAAATTGATCAGCGTTTTGCTCATAAAAGTGCTAAAACACTGTGAAAATGCACAACATTTGTCTCACTGTGTTTAACAAACATAACACTTCAAGAAAACCTATATAAATGCTTTCTGTACAGTTAGTATTGTCCCACTCCCTCTTGGACTGGGCCCTGACCACTCACCCCCATAGGTCGATAGGAGCAGGCCTACTCCCCGACTCCCTAAGTGATCACCACATGGTCTATGTGATCCGTAAAGTGCATAAGCCCCCCAAACCTCCCTCCCGAACCCTGCTAGCCAGGTCTTTCAAGTCACTATCTCTCACACCACTCCTATCGGACCTGGCTAAGGTTGACTGGTCCTTCATCCCTCAGGCCCCCTCGATAGATGTTGCACTAGACAGTTTCAAAAATATTTTCCTGGGTATCTGGGACCAACACGCACTACTAAGAAAAAACAGAGTTAGGGGTTCCCACCTGCCCTGGTTAGCCGCCGATATCATCTGTCAAAGCCGCTCCAGGGACCTGGCCTGGAAAAAGTACAAAACAACTAGCTCCCACCAAGACCTACAAATTTATCGTGCCCTCCGTAACTCCTGCACTAAGTCGATTCGCCTAGCCAAACAGAAATACTCGTAGTCGGCACTTTGCGCAAATCTTAACCACCCAGCCCATTTCTGGAAAACCATCAAATCTCTCCTATCCCCGCCTGTTCAACCACCTACCCCGCACTGTCAATCAGCGGCTTGGCCATCACTGACCCACATGAAGTTGCCACGGCATTCAACATCTTCTTCACCAACAGTGCAGCTTCCCTGGTACATAGTCTCCCCCCTTCCCCACCCAAGATAACTTCCTCTCCTAATTCACAGCCTACCTCCTCCCACCCCTCCTTCTCCTTCCGTCCTGTCTCCCCGACTGAAGTCTACCAAGTACTGTGCAACCTAACCCAGACAAGGGCAATTGCCCCTCTGGCTTGAACTCCAGACTACTACAGCTATCAGCCCCTGCAATAGCTGCTCCGTTAGCCGACTTGCTCAACCTCTCCTTCTCGGCGTCTACAATACCCACCGCCTGGAAGTTGGCTACTGTCATCCCTCTGCCTAAGGGGGGTGATCTCGCCTCTCCAGGGAATTACCGCTCTCCCCCCATCTCCCTCCTCCCAACTCTGGCTAAAATACAAGAACAATTTGTCCTTGCTCAGTTCTCCCAACACCTAGCTGATTCTGCCTTCTTCACCCCATACCAATCAGGTTTCCGAAAATCACATTCACCATAACCTCCCTACTAAGAGTAACAAATGATATCCTCTCAGGTATGGACAAAGGTCATATCACTTCGGCCATTTTTATCGATCTGGCCAAAGCCTTTGATACCGTCTCCCACATTCTCCTTATAGATAAACTAAAAGGCTTCTGGCCTCTCCAACCATGCCACTAACTGGTTTCGGGCGTACCTGTGTGGCAGACGTCAAGCAGTGAAAATTGGCCCCCACCTATCTACCCTGCTCCCCATCACTACAGGTGTTCCACAAGGATCAGTCTTGGGCCCAATCCTCTTCTCGGTATTCCTAAATGAACTCCCGCTAGCCTGCTCCCACTCATCCATCCAAATGAACGCGGATGATACAGTGTTATACAACACTGGCCCCTCCATGGCAACAGTACATGACCAACTTCAGCAGGATTTCAACGCTGTACAACACTGGCTCATTTCAAACCAGCTGTTCCTAAACGCAAAAAAGACTGTCTTGTCTCGCTAACTTTTGGCTCGAGCTTGCGTCTCTCCCGTGCCGAAATTTCTTCAAAACCCTGACCTTTCCCCTTAGGAATCCTGCACCTCGTTCGACATCTAGGCGCTTGGTCGACCAATACCTAGATTTCTCTACTCATGTGGAATCCCTGCACAAAAAACTGCATCCTAAACTTGGGGCCCTCTACCACAACAAAGGCTGCCTGTCCACCGATTTTTGACTACGGGGATGTGGTCTATGGCGCCACCTCACCATCAACTCTGGCCAGCCTGGACACCCTTTTTCACTCCTTCTGCCGTTTCATCCTGGAATGTCCAAAACTGACACACCACTGTGACCTATACAGCTCCCTGGCCCTTCCCTCACTCTCGGCCCGCAGACTAATCCACTGCTCCAGAGTCACTGCTAAATACTGGTCCCATACCTTCCCTCCCTACCTGGCTTCATCCTTAACTTCTCTACTCCCTCGGCTCACTCGCTTCGTCACTCAGATACTAGGCTATTCCAATTCCCTCTTATGCGCACCTCTATGGGTCAGGCGGCACTAAGTTACTGACTACCAAAACTCTGGAATGACCTCCCAGCAGATATCCGGCACTACTCCAATCATAGACACCTCAACACCCGCCTCCTAGAACATTTCCTCACGGTCTGCTCTTGCTCCCGCCCTGCTCAATAGCAGGCCCAAACTCCTGATGACCTACTATAGCATATTATAACTATCAAGCTCTGGCAAGATACACTTGGTGCTCGCTCCTTCTCTCCTACTCTAGTTCTATAATCTGTAGCTGTGCTCATTTCATTACTGTAATGGTTATGTCTTTCTGATGGTCTTAGTTTTGTATATATGTTACATGGCTGCCCTAGCTACCTACTGTATAGGTTCCCTAAGAGTGCCTCCTCAATTGTACAGAATTTTTGTGTATTACTGACCTTCCCATGTCTCCCCACCCCTCGCTTCCCCTCAGGTCGCATCTGGAACGAGTGGTTCTCCGCTCAGTATGCCTGCCTGGTTTAACTCTTGAATAAATAAATAAAGAAAAAAAAAAAGCTGTTCAATTATTTAAAACCCTGCGCTTGAGTGCAGTGTCATTTGCCACCCCATACACTAAAAAGCTGTAGTCAATGACTGATAAGATGGAGGAGGAAACAGACAAGCGCAGGGCAGATAAGGCGTAAGACATTGTCTGTATCTGTACAGTACACCAAGTTTATAGTTCGCCACTTTTATGACTTGGTCAGTGTGGGGTACAAATGAGAGTGTGTCATCAGTGGTGACCCCAAGATACTTAAGACTGTACATGTTCTAGGGGTACGTCCATATTTGTGATGGACAAGACCGGGGATGATTTTTTGTGGTGGGGGCTGGAGATCAGCATTGTCTTAGTCTTCTTATAGTTAAGAAGAAGTTTCTGTGTACTGAACCAGTTTTCCATGAGGGAGAAAGTGGATTGCAGCTCCTGCTGCAAGTGATCCAGCTGGGCACTGCTGCTCATGATGCCCACATCATCTGCATATAGGATCATTTTAGTTGTGCATGCCTCTGGTAATTTGTTTAAAAACAAACTGAAAAGAAGGGGCCCAGGATGGATCCTTGGGGAACCCCAAGTGCAGTTTCCCTAGGGGAGGAGGTCATAGTTCCAGTTTTTACACACTGAGATCTGCGGGAAAGATCGTCCTTAAACCAGTGGACTGCATCCGCGGAGATTCCCCAGTTCACCAGTTCCTATAGCAAGGGTGGTTGAAGGGGTCAAAGGCTTTAGTGAGATCTACGAAGATAGATCCCACTAGTTTACTACCGTCCAGAGCCTTGTGTACAAAGTCGGAGAATTCCACCAATGCTGTGTCTGAATATGAAGGGTAATGGTGGGTCAACAGCTAAAGGCAAAGCAGCAAAAAGAAGGAAATACTATAGAATGCATCTCCACAGTCAAATCTGTGTCACTGGCTGCCTAGTTGCCTAGTGAAGGCTCATCATGTTTCTGCACTGAGATCCAGTTTCGGGAACAGACTTAAGGAGTAGGGATCAGAGCAGCCAGGGCCGAAGAGTGTAGCTGCCCGCAGCATGAACCAGCTCCAGGAGGGGAGACATCGAGATTTTATATTGCCATATCTTCAAATCGCTCCGGTTTGGAGTCTGTGTGTGTCCTCACTATATAGAGACCAGGTACCAAAGCAGGGTACTTGACATCCCCTTCCTAGTATCCAGATTACATGGGAACACCTAGGCTCCAAACTGGAGCTATTTTAAACAAGAGCCTTATAGTAAGGCTATGGACGAGCCCTGGCTGCTCCCCGCAGGACATGGCATCACAGGGACAGCTGCGGGTACTTGTGGGAGGGCTCCTTATCCTAAAATGCTAGCGGGGAGGGTGCAAGATCAACCAGATATCATTTAAAATAAAACAACCAGTAAGTGCATAAAATACTTTTATTTTTTAAACTGCTAATTCGGCCCTGCTTCACACGGAGGTGGGGCCCGACACGAGGGTGGACGTTTCCCTTTAATACAAGGAAATTAGCAGCTTTGAGGTTGTTATTGCGATCATAAGTCTAATACCAATAACAACTTTTATTTTTTGGCTTCATTTAGGTTCTAGCTGTGTGGCACGAGCGTTGTGTGCCGCAAAGCATCATTTGGCAACTGGATCAGTAATTTTTTAAGACGTTAATGACGGATACAATAGCCAATCAGGAGTCTCACTAGAGTCATGAATGATTAAATATACTTATGATGGTCCTTGAAGAGACAAATGAACAAAGTAGGTGATTTGATACATTTTATTAGACCAACAGTGTCAGACAGAATAAATTGGAATGAGCAGAAATAACAGTGGATGTGATGAGCAAATAATCTGAATTTGAAAGCAGTAATAACAATAGGAAATTTTGTTCCAGGGAGTGTTCTGAAAAATTCTTGCTGGTCCAATAAAAGGTATCTGATCACCTACTTGGTTCTTCTGTATATGTTTAAATCTATCAGTGGTAGCAATCCCCCATATTTATTTATTTGTTTATTTATTTATTTATTTATCGGATTACAGGTACCTTTGAGCCAGAGACTCTTTTACAAAGGTTCTACGTCATATCAGTGGCATAGCTAAGGAAGGAAAATGGGACTGACTGGGGATTGACTGTCTAGCCATCATTTTCAACGTTTTTATCCCAGAAGATGCTCTTTGGGGGTTGCGGGGGGGGGGGTGACTGCTGGATCTTACTTCGAGAGGGCTCTTGCAGTAGGTACTCACAGATAGGACTGAAGCCATCAGGCAGCAGGACCACACGGAAAACTTGTAGCTAGCAATGTCTGGCATGGGACCGCCCGCCCAGCGTCTCATGACCGACATCAGTGTGGTGTTATGTAGTGAGCAGTCCCCACGCCTGCCCTCCAGTTCTTATCCGCTGTCGACCTGTGCACGTCATACCTCGCGGAGAATGTTGCTTCTGTCGACGCCATCTTGGATGAGTATATCTTGTTTATTTTTCATCGAAAATCAGTATTTTCTCGTATATTGTGTTTTATAAAATCGTGCATGTCATCGCCGACGTCTTCCAATTTGCATAAAAATAAGTGCAATTCTTGTGGAACTCGGCTCCCTCACAAGGACGGCCATTTCCTCTGCCTTTTTTGTCTGGGCCCAGACCATAAGACCGAGGAGTGTGAGGTCTGCCAAGGCTTTAACCAGGCCACATGAAAGCAGCGTCAGCAGTCCTTGGAAGCCCACCTTTTAAAACAAAAAAAAATGACATCCATGGAGAAGAGGCTGAAGAAACTCGGGAGCACATCTTCTTCCCCAAAGGCCATCCTAAGAAGAAGAAGGACAAGGAGAGACATCAGGACCGGGGGTGGTGCCCTTCAAACCCATGACCCCCATCGGGTGCAGACGACGAGGTACTTTCTCCCTGAGGAAAGTCACCTCTTCCATGGCCGCCCTGTGGTTACAGAGCAGCCGCTGGCTCCCCCCCGTCTGGTTCAGCACAGATGGGAGTCTCCGGGGCAAAGGAGGCGCCCACTACCCCATGATCCCTCAAGATCAAGAGGCCTAGTGAGAATGGTGGAACCGGTAAGACGAACGCCGGCTCCTCTGGCACTCGCACAGAACCAGCTGGTAAGCCACCCTTCGGCTCCTCCGACAAGCGTGCAGCCCCGTCTCTTCTAGTTGGCCCCGATAACAGGCTTGTCATAGAGGAGCCGGATCAGTTGACGTCTGAGCCGTGGCTGACGCCAGAGTCCCCTCCGTTTTCTCCCCCTCCGCCCATAGAGGTGGTCCATTTGGTGTCCCCACCTTGTGGGGACCCAGAGGGGGGAGAGCGCCCGCTGTCTGGGACAGTACCTGGGCCGACGCTGGAGCCACCCACACCTGATGCTCCACCGGACCTGACGAAGGCTGCACTGGTCCCTCAAGGCCCCATAGCTGTGAACCCTCCAGGGCCTACCTATTTTATTCCTACTTTCTATGCCTTTTAGTCTCTTACCCCCCCCACCTGCCAAAATATAAGTTTACCACTTCTCTCTTGCTGCCTTTGCAGGCTTTGAACCCTGCACCCTCACTGTCAAAGTCAGCAGTTCCACGACTCAGCTAGCACACCTGCCTATTAATTCTGCAGGATTTCAAAACTCTAAAAACACTCTAACCCTCTGACACTGCTAAAGTGTTATCTGAGTGTTTCTGCAGACCTTGAACCCAACTCCCTGCTGCTACAGCCACTGGCTGGGCTCCTTCCTGCTACCCGGGGCAAGACTTGAACCTAGTACCCTGTGCACCTCAGGCACCAGCCCTGCCACTATACCATAGCGGCAACTAGGCTTAGAGGTGACCTCTCACTACTATCTCCCCTCTATCATCCTAGTACCCCCATTCTTTCTTCACTCAGCTCCCACCCTTACCAACTATGCATGTGCACCCTGCTCACCAGCCTCTCTCTTCTCCTCCTCCTTCTTTTGCCTTCCACCAACCCTATTGTCCCTATTAACCCTCGGCCTCACTACTCCAGTGTTCCTACCTACCCTCCTGTCTTCCCCTCCTCCTTTACCACTGCTCCTCCCCCTCCCTCCTCCTCCACACACCCTATATGCTTCTCCACCTCACCCCCATCCAGACATTACCTTCCCCGGCTCCCTTGCACTTTTGATCATGCAAGCCTTCTCTGCCTGTGCTGCCCTACCCACCCCTGTGCTACAAAACCCCTTCCTCATCCTATCGCCCCGGCGTAAACTCTCCATCTGCCACCCTCTGACCAGAGCAGTTCTCCTTCTTCTACTCCTAACAGGGAACATACATCCCAATCCAGGCCCTGCCCTCCCACCCACCCACCCAGCCCACTGGTCTTCAAGTAGCCTCCATGAACATATGCAGCCTGCTGAAAAATTTGACGCCCTACAGTGCTGGGCCTTGGCTCATCAACCAGACATCATAGCCCTGGTTGAAACCTGGCTGTCCAAATCCACCCCTGACTCATTTGTTTCCCTCCCAGGCTATACCTTATACCGGGAGGACCGAGTAGGCAAACGAGGGGGAGGCTGTGCAATCTACACTAGGGACACAATACTTGGACACGCACTCCCCACCCCTGCCCTTGTAAATGGGGCCCAGGCTCTTACCCTCAAACTCACCCCGGACCCCTCTAGGAGCCCTCTCTATCTCACCACAGCCTACGTTCCCCCAAAGAACCAGCACCTGGCCCTGGTATCTTTAACTGACTACCTGGCCACCCTCCACCATAAGGCGGAACAAATCCTAGTTGGGGACCTTAATGTAAATTGGCTCAGCACCTCCTCATCCGCGATCAGAGACTCATTTGCCGCCCAAGACCTAACGCAACTCGTCACCTAGCCCACGAGAATAAACCCTAAGAGAGGTACCAGCACCCTTCTGGATGTTATTATAACTAACCGACCCCATAAAATCCAAAACATCCAGGTCCTCCCAGACTCTCTAAGTGACCACTCCCCTATCCTATTTCATTGGGCAGTCCCCAATCCCAAACCCAAAGCCCAGACCACCCTCCGCAGGCGCCTCCACCCTGGTGGGCTGAAAAAACTTAAAGTATTCCTCACCCAGATAAACTGGTCCCCCATTCGTCATGCAACCGACATTGACACTGCCCTCGCCTTCTTCACTCACACCTTCAACATGGCCTGTGATCTCTTTGCACCCTTCACCAAAATCCGGTCCAAAAAACAGAATGCACCCTAGGTTAGCCCTGCCCTTCTACAATTACTAAGAAATCGGGATAACCTCTGGCACCTTGCCACTGAAACGGGTCGTCTGTCTGATAGGCAGGCATACAATGCAGCCCGGAATAAGTGCTCGTGGGCCATCAGGAAAGCCAAGGCCAACCATTACCAGGCCACCCTTACCTCCTCCTGGGGCTTGGCCCGGACTTTCTGGGATAATATTAGCAACTTAACGGAAAAGCTCGCCTCCTGCCCCATCCTAGCTCACTAGAAATGGCACTACCACCACCGAGCCTGCCACCATAGCTAACTGGCTCAGCACCGCTCACTGACCTTAGCTCAGTCCTCCCTAGTAATTTCTTTGACCTCCCCCAACCAACCTCCCCTGTCCTCCAGCACCCCAGCTTCCACCTCACTTAAGATTTCCACCCGGAAGCCAAACCCATCCTAATCAAAGCTTTGAATGGCAACAGTCCCGGCAGTGACTCACTGGACCCCAGTATCCTCAGGCTGGTGCTAGATGAAGTCCTTGCCCCACTCACCAGCCTAATTAACCAGTCACTTGCCTGGGACAATTTCCCACAGCTTGGAAAACAGCCATTATCACACCAATTCATAAAGGGGCAACAGGTCATCGGCAACAACAACCGCCAATCTCCATCCTCCCCCATCTCTAAAGCCCTGAGAAAGTGGTGGCCATTCAAATCACTGATTATCTGGCTAAGCATAACATCTTATGCCCAGAGCAACATGGCTTCCGTGCTGGTCACAGTACTAGCACTGCCCTAATTGAATTCTCCAACTTCCTACACTCCTCCTTGGACACCAGCTCCCTAGCTGGTGCAGTGTTCATCGACCTCTCAAAGGCTTTCGACACCGTCTCCCATCCACTTCTGCTGAATGCACTCTGCCACACTGGTATCTCGGCTGGCCCCCTAGCATGGTGCACAAGCTATCTTGACGCTCGATCACAGGGTGTAAAAATCAATAGCACACTTTCCGATACCCGTCCCATTCACTCTGGGGTCCCCCAAGGCTCCATCCTGGGCCCCTTCTTCTCGCTCTATCTGAACACCCTACCAGTGCATGCCCTGGCAAAATTCTACTGTATGCAGATGACACTGTCCTTTTTGCCACCCACCTCAATCCCGTCTCCCTCCAGGACACCCTACAGCAGTCTTTCAACAGTGCCGAAGCTTGGTTTAAGGAGCGCAGACTTGTCATCAATCTTAAAAAGACCAAAGCTATGCTCTTTTCCCACCCCAAAACAAAGCTAGCAACCACCCACTCTATATCCTTCCAAGTACCAATCAACCACTGGAACAAGTCTGCTCCTACAAATACCTTGGGGTTACCTTCGACTCAGCCCTCACATTTCACAACCACATCGATGCCCTAACATCCGCCACTAACACACGGCTTGGCATCCTCTTCCGCCATAGAACCTGCCTTCCCCCAAATGCTCTCCGGCTCGCTGTTACATCATCCGTTCTGTCCCTTGTAGACTATGGTCTACCAGTCTATGGTGCTGCCGACACCACTGCACTCAAAAAAATTCACTTAACCCTGAATAAAGCCTGCAGATGGATTACTGGTGCCCCCAGGCTCACACACACCTGTCAGCTGTATGTCTAGGCTAAACTTCTTACCCTGGATGAATGGGTCTGATACCAAACCTGTCTCCTCACAGAAAACCCTACTTGGACTCGGGTAACGGCATCCATCCACCAGAGCCCTCCACTATTGCAACACGGTCATCCAACAAGACCACTCTAATGGTCCCAGATCAAGAACCAGCCGTGGCCAGAGATCCTTCTGCTATAGAGCCCCAACCTGGTTTAACTCTCTCCCTGCCCCCATCACCAATGCCACCACCATCTCCAAGTTCAAACCACCATTCAAACCACATCGTCAACACTGTGAACTGCTCCTGTCTCTGAAAGTAGACTCCACCTCTACTTATGACAATGCATCCGGCTGCCTCCACCTAGAACCTGGCCAGTGCCAGCTGTTTCAGTGTTTACCTATTAGATTGCTCACTATTGATACCAACTTGTGTAACACCTGTTCTCAATTACATGTACCCCTGTAACCTAAATGTATTTGTCTGACCACAATGTGACGTGACGCCTCTGTTGAACGCCTATTGTTTTGCAAACCTATGCTATGTAACCAGAAACACTATGTATGTCTTTATGTGACGAAGTACCTTTGGAAACGAGCCTCTGGCTCAAAGGTTGTAAACTGATTTTACAAATAAATAAATAAATAAGGGCCTTCCGCACCACCGTCGGGGCCTATATCTGGGCCTCCAGCACTGCTGTCTGGACCGATGCCAGAGCCATTGGCCCCACCTTCCGGGCAGACGCTGGGTCCCTCGGGCATTCCACCACAATACCCTCCAGGGTATCCCGCGCCGCAATACCCTACGCCAGGGTTCCCTTCGCCAGGGTACCAGACACCTGTGTACCAGACACTGGGGTTCTCTTACCCGACGATGGGCATTCCCATACCAGATACCCTCCTCCTTACTTCACAGGGTATCCAGCACCGGGATATGGGCATCGGCCACCTCTGCCTCCCCCTCCACCTCAGCCTAAGGTGGACTTACAGGTGATGTAATGCTCCTGGTGGGACGAGGCAAAATCGCAGCTCATGTTAGAGTTGGAAAAGCATCAGCCTCCGCCAGGCCTGATGCCGGCCACCAGAGAACCACAATTCAGACCCCACCCCCCCCATTAGGCACCAAGCCTTCGACGTCCGGCAGGACAATGGAGCCACCTCCACAACCCCAGTGGCCCACAGAGTTCACGAGGCCTTCAGACCTCTCAAGACCCGTGGAGATTGCTCTACCAAGATTAAGCACACCGACAATACCCCTATGTCAGACTCAGCTCACTCATCAGACTATGCATCACCTACTCCAAATGAAACAAAGCCTAGGGAGTCACCAAAATCTCCTCCTGAGGATCCCTCTTTTACAGAGCTCCTCAGGAGAATCCATCTAGCATATGACTGGCATACTGTGGATCAAGATCCCCAACGTCAGAGATTGGCAGAACATCTGGAACTCTCGGATTTATTGCCTACCCTCATCCCACCCTGAATAGGGCCACGTGAGGATTTGGCTTCCACAATCTGGAAACAACCTGCTTCACTGGCACCTATTTCCAGAATAGTGGACCGTTTATACCAGCCGCCAGAAGGTAAAGACCACCTTACTGTTCGCCCTAAAGCAGATTCAGTGGTCATCAGTGCTGCCCACCACCGTTCAGCAAAACCTAAGCACCTCTCCTCCGGACAAGAAATCTAAGGTCATTGACCAATTTGGGAAGGAGGTCTACTCTTCTTCAACCTTGTTTATTAAGTCGCTGAAATATACTGCTCACATGGTGGTCTACCAGAAATCCATTTTAGGTCAACTGGAGTCCAAAACAGATAAACTCCCAGACTCTGAGTTGAAAGAAGAAATGGCGGGTATGGTCAGATTGGCTAGATCAGCCAGCCGACACACTCTGAGTGCCACTTATGATGCTGTGGACGCCTCAGCGAGGGGAACAGTCACTGCAGTCAGCCTCAGGAGACATGCATGGCTGAGAATTTCAGGCTTTGCACCTGAGGTACAGACAGCAATCCAAAACTCTCCTTTTAGGGGTCCGGTCTTGTTCGGAGGAGATATCAAAGACATCATTACAGACTTGCAGAACAAAGGCAAAGCTTTGTGCTCTGTCCAGCTTATGTATAAGCCTCCACAAAAGCACTTCCGTTGACGTCACAAACTAGTCTGTTAGCTGATGGCCTTGGATTATCTTTATTTCACCTGGAGCGCCGGAGCTATCTAAAGACGAAAAACTGAATAACTCCGACTTTTCTAATACCGCTACAACATGGGCAAGACCAAAAAGAAGGATCTTTTACCTCCAGTAAGGTGCCCATATACTGTATCTGAATCGCGGCCTGCAAGCCCCGCTATGTCCCGCTCGTCAGCCTTGACGGGGTCCGGAGAGGAAGATGAAGACTTTGGATTGGATACAAACTCAACATTTACCTTCACTAAGGCAGACTGTCACTGAATGTTAAAAATCGTACACCGTATAGATTCCAAAATATCTGGCCTTCAGACAGATTTAAAAAAATTAGAGTCGCGCACTACAGCTGTGGAAGCGCACATTGATCTAATTCAAAATGAACGCATGGCCTATGGGCATTCATTAGCATATCTTCTCAGAAGGGAGAGAGAACTTACTCTTCTAGCAGAAGACAGTGAAGCAAGGGCCAGACGGAATAATATCCGCATCTTTGGAATTTTGGAAGGAGTCGAGCAAGATGATATGGTGGCTTATATTGACTGCTGGTTACATCAAGAGCTTGCCCTTAATGAGGACTTTTGTTAGGAGATAGAAAGGGCTCACTGGGCAGTAGCACCCAAGCCCAAACCTGGTGCCATCCCCCCCCCCCCGAGCAATTTTAGACAAGTTCCTCAAATATCCCACCAAGGAAAAAATACTGAGACTAGCCTGGAGCAAAAAGACATTAACCTGGATGGACAGAAAGTTTACTTTGATCAAGATTATCCCCCATATGCTTGCAAAGCGAAAGAAAGTTCTAACAGTGGTGAGAGCTTTAAGAGACACTGGACTGAGAGCCTACTTGCGCTATCCAGCAAAAGTATGGGTGCAGGATGAGGAAGGGGCACGTGTATTCGATACCCTCTTGCTAGCGACTCCCTCCCTTCCTGAACTCGCTAGGGGTCCAGATTCCAGATACAAGCGAGGAGCAGGTGGAACAGGCAATCGAAGAACTTCTGTGGAAAACAGCACCAGGGAACTGAAGAGTCCCCAAAAGAAGAGCCGATTTGCTGCTTTCCCTGCATAACAGATGTCGCAAGGTAGATAATACCTAAACAGCAAACTACCTGAACCTGGTAACTCTGAAATTTGAGTTTACTCACTCAGCTATTCGGCTGGACTGGGGGAGAGATTTTTCATCTCTCATAGGTTGCTTTTGCCATAGACGATGGACCGGAATGCTGGGGGGATGTTGAATCTCTGGCTGGCCTACTCTTGATTCGTATTATGCAGGGGGAATACAGAGGAACCTACTTTAGTGGAAGCAGTGTCACACTCTGACATATTTAAAGCAAGACCCTCACCAGGGTGCACTGAATTATTAGTTCCCCAGCAACATCTCGAGCAGTTTAACTCCACGGGATCATTTCAGTACGGCAGAAGATGTCCGTGCGCTTTCCCCAAAATCTGTAATATGTAGGGACTTCATCAGCCAGGTTGTCTCTCAGCTTTCATGTTGATTTTGTTTTTTTCCTTGCTTTTCCCTTGCACTGTGGTTTAAGGCTCACAACAAGGGGAAGGAGACTACTAACATTTAAATGCACCGGTTGGGAAGGAGGGGGTTCAGGTAAACGCCAGTGTATTACACCCCCGCATCCATAAACAAATGAGACCTTCAAGGAGGATCTCTCATAATAATTACAATAATGCTCCCTAATTTTGAGAATGTATTTTTGGCTGTCCAGTGGGAAGTATATTTTTTCGTGTGGGGGGGGGGATGCTATATTGGATGGTAACATTGGGTATCTTTGCATGATAGAAGATATTTTTTTCTCTGTAGTTTAACATATTTAAAGTACAGTCAGGTATTTGGAATTATCAAAAATGGCCTTAGTGATGTTACAGGCTACCCGGGGCCAGCGACTGGAGACTGAGCTGCTGGCTCACCGGAAGCTGCAGAGAAGGGAGGCAGTGTTATTGTACACTCACTGATGGTGGTTAGGGAGTGCACCCTCGGCACCCTTCGTGCCTTACTTCTCTGGCATAGATTGACTTGGGGGGATATTGAATTTCCTCATAGGACCTGCCCCTGGTGTGGCATTGGTCCTGTTTTGTAACCACCAGTTTCTAGTTGCCTAGTGAGGACTTCCTCACTTGTTTACACTCTGGCTGGTGGTTCCCAGTTGGGACCTCACCCCTCTTTTTTCAGTGTTTGATGTTCTTAATTGTTGTTACTGTTTTTTAAATCTACTTGTTCTGTTTCTCTTTCTTCTCTTCATGCTGCGTCTGAATTGGGGGGGACAGGAGGATAATGCGTGCACTTTGACCAATGGGGTCACTTAACTTCTGCTCTATTAATGTGAAGGGCATTAATAATGTGGTAAAGCGTGTTGAGAATCTTACAGGACCTGCATAGAGTGGGATGTGATATAGCTTGTTTGCAAGAGACGAAACTCTCGAAGTTAGAACATAACAAGCTAAGGAGAATGTGGTTGGGAGCGGTGTATGAGGACTCACACCCTCAGGCGGCTAAGGCCGGCACGGCTATATTAATTTAAAAGGCGTTTCCCTTGTAAGGTACTGAAAGTGCAAACAGGAGGTGAGGGAGGTGGGTCTTATTGGTTGGAGAGCTTGGGGGGGCGGGTGCCTCTCCACATTTTATCTGTATATGCACCGACCCCCACATCAGAGCCTTTTTTTAGATCCTTTTTTGAGGTGATCACAGCACTACCCAAGGGCCAAGTAGTGTTAGCGGGCGATTGGAATTGTGTCGAAAACTGTAATTTAGATAAACTCCCACCGCTTAGAAGAGGTACAACCAGTAACTCAAAATTATTGAGAGCTTTAGTACTGGAATCAGGACTGGTGGATGTGTGAAGGTGGCAGAATCTAAAGAGTAGGAACTACATTTGTTATGCCCTGGCGTCAAATTCCTATTCTAGGATAGATAGGATATATACTTTGAAAAAAGACATTAATCATTTTCAAGAAGTGAAAATATATCCGGTCACTTTCTCTGATCACTCAGTGGTCCAAGCGGGGATTAAATGGGACCCCGAGCCCTGGAGGGGACTCTGGTGATTTTATCCTGTACTCTTGAGCGATAAAACTTCTATACAATCAATGAAAGACACAATAACATTTTACTTAGCTGAGAATAAAGTAGGGGATACCGCTTTGAAGTATGTATGGGATGGGCTCAAGGCGGTGCTCAGGGGCAAAATTATTAGTCATTCAGCATTTATAAACAAAACTCATCAGGCTAAAGTGGTCAGATGTTTGGATGAAATGGCGGCCTTTGAGGAAGAACATAAAACCTCTAGGGACCCATTGGCTCTGGATAAACTAAAAGAGGTAAGGGATACATTTAACACTTTAATGACAAGGTGGACAATCAACTCACTTAGATATGTAAACCAAAAATACTATGGGGGTGGGAGACAGGGCAGGCAGACTGCTGGTCTTGATGCCTAAAAAAACAGGAAGCTGACAGCTCTATAAACAAGCTTCAGAGGGAAGATATCCCAGGGTAATAGTGACACATCCAAGAGAAATAGCTAAAGAATTTGCCTTATACTACACCCAGTTGTATACTAAGGAGAGGGGTCAGGACCATACCCAGAAAATTACAGATTTTCTAGAATCAGTAGAACTTCCCATTCTTTCATCAGCCCAGAAGGAGGCGCTAGAACGCTCATTCACGGAAGGGGAAATCAGAGGGGGTGATAAACTTTTTAAACACTGGTAAGGCTCCTGGAATGGACAGATTCACAGCTGAATTTTACAATTTGCCCCAGAATTGGCCCCCTTGTAGGCCGAGGTATGCAACAAGGCTCACAACATGGGCGACACCCCGGACACCTGGGGTGACACAATCTCAATCATCCCCAAAAACAGGGAAGGACCCACTCAAATGTTTGTGTTACCGTCCAATATCACTCCTTAATCAGGATGCCAAAATATTTACTAAATTACTGAGTGTAAGATTGCAAGCCCTGAACCCTCTCCTAATTCACCCTGATCAAATGGGGTTTATTCCGGGCAGGCTTATTCAGGACAATGTCCGTCTCCTCCTGAATACCCTTATAACAGCTAATACTTTATCCCTTAACATACTAAACACAGTTATTTCTGTTGACGGTGAAAAAGCATTTGATAGGCTTGATTGGATCTTTCTAGACCACACGCTGTGAAAATTTGGTTTTGAGGAGAAATTTTGAATTTGGATCTTGAATATATATAGGAATCCTAGAGCCCAAGTCAGGGTGAACGGGATAATCTCTGAAGCCTTTAACATTGAACAAGGGACCAGGCAGGGCTGCCCACTCTTTCCCCTCCTCTTCGCAGTTAGTATGGAACCCCTAGCGGCCCTGATCAGACAATCCCCAAACTATCAAGGAATTAAGGTTCAAGGGTCGGAAACACATATTTCTCTGTATGCCGATGACGCGCTTTTGTATGTATCGGATATAATTAATTCATTCCCACTATTGGAATCAATTTTAACTCAGTTTGGAAGGGTTTCAGAGTTTAAAATTAATGAAACAAAAAACAGAGATGTTCCTATCACCTCGTCCCCCCAGCAGGTTCTCCCTAAAATAGGCCAATTCAAGTGAACAAGGGAGGGTATCAAATACCTAGGGGTATGGATCCCTAGGGATCTATCTAAGCGTTATTCTACCAACCACTTGAGACTCCTGAAGATAGTGCAAGTAGACTTAAACAGATGGGGCGTGCTGACACTCTCTCTATCTGCCCACATAGAATGCATTAGGATGAATGTTCTCCCCCGTTTTCTTTATTTTTTTTTTCTTCAATTCCCGTAAGATCCCCATTATCTTTTTGGAAAGGCATAAAAACTTCCATCTCTAGGTTCATTTGGTGCAATCGTTCCCCAAGAATTAAATGGAGTACTTTGCAGAGACCTAAACCTGCGGGAGGATTGGGTCTCCCAGATTTTAATAAGTATTTTTGGGCTGCCCAACTGCATGCGATTCCCAAACTCAGAACTGAGATAGACTCACCTCAATGGGTAAAACTGGAGAGGCCGCTCTCCCCTTCTGCAGATATTACTGATCTTCTATATATGGACACACCGGGGCTAGTTAAATGTATTACTGATAATCCCTGGTCTGCAGGCATTAAACAGAGATGGCTAGCAGTGAGTCGGAGGTGGAAAATACAACCTATCAATTCATACCCCAATTAGGGCATGTGTAGACTTCACCCCACTTCGGCTAGATATGGGATTTGCTAAGTGGTCAAGATTAGGGCTTCCTAAGGTAGGACAATTATATGGGGGAGACCACTTCAAATCATTCCAACAGTTTAGGGGGAGAATTTGACCTTCCTGCTTATGACCTATACAGATTTTTGCAAATCAGACACTTTTTATTTGGCAGAGGGTTGCATACTTTGACGGAGGAAACCATCAGCTCGATCCTGACCCTGCTTCATTCCCTTTTGGAAAAGGGGGAATAGAAGGGTTGGATTTCAAAGATGGTTTCTCTGGACCTCCCTAATCTCATAGAATTGGAAGAGAAATGGGCGAGGGACGCGAATGTGGAGTTCGGAGAGGAGGACTTGGAGCAAATCTGGGAAGGGGTGCCTCATACAACGTGTTCCCTGACTTGGAGGGAATTTAGGTGGAGAGTTGTCAGCTGGTATTTCCTCTTACCAGAAATCGCAAAGAATTATGGGTCATCCAAGTCTGACTGCTGTTGGAGGGAATGTGGTGGGGTGGGAAGCCACACTCACATCTTTTGGTCATGCCCCGTACTTCGACCATATTGGTCCCAAATAATAGAAGTCACAACTCAGATCCTAGAAATTCAGATCCGGGATGCCCCTGAGATCTGGATCTTGGGTTTGCCATCAAAAGAACTTACAAAAGCAAGACAGAGGTACTTGTACTATATTCTTATCACAGCCGCCCACAAAACCAACCCTAAGAACTGGCTCACAGCAACAGTCCCCTCGTTAGACTTATGGTACTCGATCTGCCTTAAAATATTAGAGATGGAAAGACTTACGGCCAAATTGAGAGCACTATTGGATAAATACAAAGCTAGATGGCTTCCTTTCCTCCACTATCAAGCCAAAAGAGAGGGGAAGGATATTTTACAAATTTTGGCAGATTTCTCCTAAGCCCATTGATAATGGCCCAAATCCTGGCGTGAGGGTTCCCATCCCTTGTTGTGGGGTGGCCACTCAAACCATTGTTGATTTGGTATAACAACATGTTATTCACCCCTCCTGGCCCCTTCCCTCCAGTCTGCCCTGTCTTAATATTTAGATGCAGATGGTCAGCTTTGCTCCATTTTGTCATCTCTTTCTCCCACTTCTTTTTCTGTCTTGTTGCTCTCTTCCGTTACTTTTTTTTTTTTTTATTATTATTATTTATTTATTTATTCTAGGATTACAAATACCTTTGAGCCAAGGCTCTTTTACAAAGGTTCCACATCAGAAATAACAAACAACAAGGGAGCAACAGTGAAATAACAGTAAACAATTCATGTACAACAGTGCTATTGAAAGGGGTCAATTATAGGAAGAGTAAGGTGTAGAGGAATAGGAGAAGTGTAGGTAGTTAACAGAGGCAGCTACAGTAAAAGGCTAACCACCTAGGACGCATGTGCCCACAAGGAATGGGTAGGGTCAGGCGCCCGGGGTGGCAGAGAAACAGGGATAAGAGGAGAGGGGAGGATGAAGATGCAGCCAGAGGCATTTGTCGAAAAATAAATGGGAAGGAGTGATAGAAGAGAAAAGGGGTAGGTGGGTGGGGGAAATAAGTGCTATAATGGGGCAAGGAGAGACTAATGAGGGTATGAAGACCTGAGATTTGAAGTGGTGCCTCAGTAGCTGGATGGAGGGGATGGGGGGCCTGGGGTTAAGCAGTATATAAGTTAGGATTAAAGCTGTGTAGGTCATCAGCTAGGAGAGGCAGTCACAGGAGCTAGAGGCAATGAGACGAGCCCGGAGCCTGGTTTTTGAACAGACCTAGTGTTGAGGCAGAGGAGATGGTGTGGCTGAGACCATTCATCCATAGAGGAGCCCTATAGGCGAAGGAGCTTTGGCCCTGCGTAGTTCGACAGCGAGGAACTTGTAGAATCTGGGTTGTCGAGCTCCTGGTGTAATGTTGGTTGGTGTTTTGATGTAACAAGGCAGTAACACCGGGGGGGTGGGGGTGTAAGGCCAAGGTTGATTTTTACCGCCAAAGCACATGTGAGATACTTTATATGGTTGGAGAGTTGGAGCCATCCGGATTGTTCATAAAGGGCACAGGTGTGGGTGAGGCGGTGGGCACCAGTTCCAAACAAGATTATGGTAGGGGAGTTTAAAAAGAGGTTGAAAAGGAGAGGGCCCAGTATGGACCCCTGAGGGACTCCGGAGCGGACAGGCAAGGTGTCTGAGATAGCATTGACAATTTTTACTGTATGAGAGCTGTTGTCAAGGTAGCTTCTGAACCAGCAGGCTGAGTCCGGTGTGAGGCCAGCAAGGAGAAGTTGGTCATACAGCAGCCGATGATGGACCATGTCAAATGCCTTTGAGAGGACAATGAAGACAGCCCCAGTAAGAAGACTTTTATCAAGGGAACTATACACTGCACCGGTAAATTCAAGCAGGGCGTGGTGGTACCATGCCCATTTCTAAAACCGTGTTGTTGTGTGCACAGAATATTATATTTGTCCAAATAATCAGTGAGCTGGTCTGCAACAATACGCTCTAGGGCCTTGGACAGTGGTGGCAATATGGAGATCGGGCGGTAGTTAGAGTGGCAGGTCTTATCCCCACTTTTGTGGACCGGGGTCACAGTGGCAGTTTTCCATATTTCAGAGAATGTACTGTTGTGGAGAGAGAGGTTAAGAATTTTAGTTAGGGGACTGAGGACCTCGTCAAGTGTACGTGATAGCAGCTTAAGGTCCAGGGTGTCACTGCTGATTCTGGAAGTGGAGATGGCTGAGGCAATGTGGCGGCAAGCTTCATTCATCTTAATCTCCCTGAAGTAAAAGTGAGGGTGGTTTGACAGAGTGCAGGGTGTGTTAGAGGGGGTGTGACTGACTGTGCAGACAGCAGGTGGTAGAACAGTACTGAGGTCAGTAAAAGCCGTGTTAAAGGTATTTGCAATGACCATGGCATCAAGGGTGGTGAACCCTTCAACAGTTAAAATGGCCAGAGGGGACTTTGATTGTTTCCCAGTAATGTCCTTGACATGGTCCCAGAAAGTACGACCATTTCTCCAGGTGTTGGTAAGGTCGTCCTTATAATATGAGCTTTTCGTGAGACGAATGGATTTTGTGCAGGCATTATGGGCATGTTTGTATTTTTGGATGTCAGATTGTTTGCTTGTGGCTTTAGCCACTGCCCACAGGTGGTCCCTAGATTTTAGCTGGTAAAGGAGCTCCGCAGTTATCCAAGGGTTACAGAGGGCTTTTGTTTTCTGTTTTTTCGAAGGAGCAAAGAGGTTACAGGCCTTATTGAAGGTGTTGATGAAGTAGCCGAGGGCTAGGTTAACATCCATCGCCTTGTAGATGGGCAGCCAGACTTGCAAGGATAGGTACTGTTTGAGATGGGTAAGTTGGCCACGGGGGAGGACGTTGCTGGTAATGATTTGTAGGGGGTGGCTTTAGAAATTCATTAGACCAGTCACATATAACTGGGGAGTGGTCACTGAGAGAGTCTGGGAGAATGGAGGTACGAGAGATCCTAGTAGGGTGATTGGTGAGAACCCAGTCCAGCAGGGTACTGGTGCCAGTTTTGTAATTTATCCGAGTTGGTGTGGTGACCAGTTGTGAGAGGTTGGCAGCTGCAAGGGCATCCTTATGAGTGTAGACATCAGATGCAAGCCAGTGTATGTTGAAATCACCTAGCAGAATGTGTTCAGAGCCAGGAGGTTGGGAGCTGACGAAGTTAAGAACTTCTTTGATGCCAAGATCTTGATCTTGAGGTGGAATATATACAGAGACGATGGTGAGGGCTTTTTGATTGGGACCTAGAAGGATTTTAATGGGTAGAAGCTGGGCTGAGGAGGCAGGGACAGGGGGTTAGAACAAGGTGCTCCAGGAGATTATCCTTAATGTAGATGGAACAGCCCCCTCCCCTTTTAGAGACAAGGTCCAGTCTGAAAACATTTTAGCCCTGTAAGGTAATTGCCAGATCAGGAACTTTTGCTGTCAGCCATGTTTCAGCTACAGCAAGGATGTCAGGATTATGCTGGCTGATAAAGGCTTGGAGTGCATCAAGCTTTGGAACAGGCTGCAGATGTTAATAGTTGTGATGGTGAGGGCCCCTGCCTTTTTCAGAAGGCTTGAACAGTCCGGGCCAGGGTTCAGATGGACGTTGCCCGAGATCAGTAGGAGAAGTAGGAGGAGCTTCATTGAACAGAGGCGCAGGTCCAGTAGTGATAATTTGTGTTTCCTTTTAGCGTATGTGCAGTGGGTAGAGTCCATATGACAGCCCCGATGATATGCAATGTGGTTCAGTAGGGACAGGCTGGCATTAAGACCAATCTTAGTGGTGTTAAGAAGCAGCCAGATATTTCCAAGTGGAGGCCCGTGCTGAGGACTGGTTGAGAAGTGGAACGTTCCCAAGGTGCTGTTGGTATTGATTAAGCAAATAGTGGGTACGGGCTGGGGGTGGCAGGGGCCTGGGAGAGAGAACAAGGGAGGAAGGACAAGGAGAGAGAGAAGGGGAACGAGCAGGTGGGGAGGGAACTCATAGCTGGTGAAGGGCGAAAGAGAAAAAAACAAGAAACAGGCAGGGAGAGGTGGTGAAAAGAGAGCTGAGAGTGAGCAGGAATAGCGAGGATGGAGTATGTGAGCAGCTGGGGGGAGAGAGAGCAGTGTAGGCTGGAGCTAGGAGAGACAGAAAGGAAGAGAAAAGGCCAACAAGTGTTGTAGGCGAATAGGAGGGACCAGCGGGCAATCGAGGGCGGAGTGTGAGGAAGAGGAGCACAGCTAGAGCGTATTTAACTAGGTTAGGAGGGGGGTGGGGGAGGAAACTTCACAGGAGTTCAATCAACTTCAAACAGTAAAACATTTCTCCAAGACAAAATCCCCAAATTTTCAAATTAGAAGCAGTACAATATAAGCATTTCCCCCAAAACAGAACTTCCCAATTTCAATCAGTACAGTAGGCTGAAATAATCTTGAGCGAAAATTTCGGCAAAATAGGATTTAGTAGGGAGGCAGTACAAGGAAGGTATATAGCAAGTAAAGCAACTGTGACTTTAAGAGGGTAGACTTTTTTAAATGAAAGAACAAGATCTCTCTAGTGGCAGATCTGTATAACCTGCTAATGGAAAACTAGCCAAAACCCCAAAAAACCCAGAAAACAGTCATTTTAAGCGTAAGGAGAAATTGTGGCATCAGGAGGAATTAGCCAGG
This sequence comes from Neoceratodus forsteri, assembly GCA_016271365.2. Lineage (NCBI taxonomy): Eukaryota > Metazoa > Chordata > Ceratodontiformes > Ceratodontidae > Neoceratodus > Neoceratodus forsteri. Next base: position 363,174,059 of record CM028130.1, read on the forward strand.
GGAAAAGCCACTCGAGATGCAGCAACAGAGGGCAGTATCCAATCAGGATGTGGCTGTGGAACGCACCAAAAATTGAACGTGATGGCTGAGTCCTGTCGTACCTTTGCAGGGTAGAGGAGCTTTCTTCCAGGCAGACCAGCAGAGCAGCGCAGGTGGAGGCTTAGTTAGAGTCGACCAACCGGGCAAGGCTCCGGGAGGCAGCAGAGATAGTATTCGTGCTGGAGGCAGCACTCAATTTGGGCCTGCACTTTGCAGGGTAGAGGAGCTTTCTTCCAGGCAGACCGGCTGAGCAGTGCAGGTGGAGGCTTAGTTAGAGGCGACCAACCTGGCAAGGCTTTGGGAGGCAGCAGAGATAGTATTCATGCTGAAGGCAGCACCCAATTTGGGTCTGCACTTTGCAGGGTACAGGAGCTTTCTTCGAGGCAGACCAGCTGAGCAGTGCAGGTAGAGGCCTAGTTAGAGCCGACCAACTGGGCAAGGCTTCGGGAGGCAGCTGAGATAGTACTCATGCTGGAGGCAGCACCCAATTTTGGTAGCAGATTAGTCTTGTTAATATAAAAGACATTGTATTTCATTTCAGGCAGATAGTATACTAGCTTGTGAGGGCCTAACTTTAAAAAGATGATGTAATATTATTATAGTAGTAAACTTTGTAGGTCTTACTTTAAATTCTAGAACAAGGACTTGAATCCAGAAAATCTACAAAACTATGGATTTGGTATACTTGGTGTTGGTCTGTATTAACTGGGACTTTTATGTTTAGTATAACCTTATCTAGTACAACAGATTATTTGTAATAGAATAAGAAACTTGTTATGAAATACAGATTACACTGAACTGTACTGGCACCTCTCAATTGTACATGGCTATTTGGGCCTGCTGTTATATGAAGATAAGTTCTGTCTTTTGTGTGGAACAGAAAATCTAATAAAATTATTTCCAGAAAAAAAGCCTCCACAAAAGCCCAAGCAGCCCTTTCACCAGCAGCATCAAAACCGATGTCAGAACAAACGTCGGGCCCCTTCGGCGGGTACGGTTGCCCCGGCCAAATCACATAGAGCCTTGGAATCCACTCTCTCCACCCTCCCCACCACCTCCTGACTTGCTGGGATTCCTCCCTACTCTGGAGCTAGTCCCAGGGAACTGGTGGGGGGGGGGGGCAGATTTGCCATACATCTACCAGGATGGGAAGCAGTAATCACAAACTCATGGGTACTCTAGCTGATGGCTCAAGGCCGCACAATAGAGTTTACAGAGAGACCTCTAGCCAGAGTCGGAATGGCCCACCTGGATACCTGGAAATTTACAGGTGGGTCCCCTTTAGCTGGGTATCTGGACACCATCTGAACTGTGAAAATCTTTTTGTATTTATTATCTCTTTTCTAATTAAATGGGATATCTGTGGCACTGCAGATGATGGTAAGATGCAAACACAGAGCTAGTGTATCAAACTGAAGTGGAACACTGATATGGATGTGTCGACCTGAGCCCTCCCCTACTGATTTTCCAGGAGGGCTCCTGTATTCACTTTCCAAGTGGGCCCCCTGTACCCCCAGTCCAACCTTGCCTCCGGCATATCCTCCAGGTCACTCTTACTATCATACTAACATACTAAAGGGTCAGCAGAATAGGTCTGACGATCTGTCGTGTCTGCTCGGTAGCCAGTCTCTATTGGGCGCTCGCTCTTCACCCCCCAGCCCCAGAGAGGGTCATCTTTGGCTTCGGTTTACCCATGCACCTGTCCCACCCCCTCTTGAAGCCTTCCACTGTGCCTCCTCCACCAGACTCGCGGGCAGTGCATTCCATGGCCCCACCACCCTCTCAGTGAAGTAACGTCTGCTTCTTTCTCACCTGTAATTTCTTCCCTCCAGCTTCCACTCATGCCCCCTGGTTGTGCCCACTTTCTTTAGTCTGAACATCTCTGTGGCTCCACCCCTGTTTATCCCTTTCACGTATTTGAAGACCTCATCATGTCTCCCCCCCATCTCTCCTCTCCTCCAGCGAGTACAGCCCAAGTTCTTCCAACCTTCCCTCATAGGTCCTTTCTCTCATGTCCTGAATCATCCTGGTTACCCTCCTCTGGACCCTCTCCAGCAGTGCTGTGTCCTTCTTGAGGTGAGGTCTCCAGAACTGCATGCAGTACTCGAGATGCGGCCTGACCAAGGCATTATACAGAATGAGGATCACCTCCCTCCTCCTGGATGTAATTCCCCTGGCTATGCAGCCCAGAATCCTGTTTGCTTTTGCTGCAGTTCTTCTGCAGTTTTCAGTGTTATTCATTTTGGTGTCTACCACCACCCCCATTTCCCTTTCACTCATTGTGGTTTGCAGTGAGACCCCCCAGGGTGTATACATGACCTGGGTTTCTGACCCCCAGATGCAGCACCCTACACTTCCCTGGATTAAACCTCAGTCCCCACCTCCTTGACCACCTCTCCAGGGTATCCACGTCCCTCTGGACTGTCTCTCTTGCTTCATCCCTGTCTGCCAGTGCTCCCAGTTTTGAGTCATCTGCAAAGCGGCTCATCCTACTCCTAACCCCCCCTCCCCATATCAGAGACATAGGCATTGAACAGGAGTGGCCTCAGTACTGAACCTTGGGGAACCCCACTGAAGACTTTCCTAGGGGAGGAGACTATCCCACCAACCACTACCCTCTGTGTTCACCCCGTTAGCCAATTTTCTACTCATCTAAGCAACTGTCCTCCCACCTCCACTCCCCCCCAGCTTTGCTAACAACCCAATGTGGGTGCCGAATCAAACTTCTTACTGAAATCCAGGATAGGACGTCCACCGGTCTTTCTCAGTCCAGGGTCCCCGTCACCCAGTCATAAAAATCTGTGAGGTTGTTGGTCTGACACGATCTCCCCGGGACAAAACCATACTGTTTCTCATCCAGGTGCCCCAACCTTTCCAGTTACCTCTCGAGCTTCTCCTTGATGATGCCCTCCATTAGTTTGCCTACCACAGACATTATGCTGAGAGGCCTGTAATTTCCCCATCTCCTCCCTAGACCAGCCCTTTGTGGATAGGCACCACATGAGCCACCCTCCAGTCTTGAGGCACCCATCCTGTCTGCAGAGAGGCACTGAAGAGTGCAGCTAGTGGGGCTGCTTGTTTGTCCGCCAGTTCCTTCATAACCCGCGGATGCAGTCCATCCGGTCCCGGTGCCTTATCAGTTTTTAGCGTACGAAGGGCCTCCCTCACCCTGTCCTCTGTGATTTCTCCCTCCCAATCCACACCCTCATTTAAGCATCCATCCCCTTCTAGGCTTGGTCCGGCCTGTACCCCAGCCTCTTCCAGTCCTCTAGACTCCATCTGACCTCTCGGCTCAGCTGTCTCCCCTACCCTCCCGTCTCATTCCCGTCAGGTACTCATTTAGCACCTCTGCCTGCTCCCACGCCTCCTGAGCCCATCCCTCTCCAGTCCTAATCCTGGAGATCTGTGCTCTCCCTTTTCTCTTCTCCTCTGTTTATCTATAGAATCCCCGGATATCCCTAGCCAGGTTTTGCTCCATCCTCACCTTGGCTCCTTTGACCACTCTGGTGACCCTCCTAGCTGTCAACTCATACTCACCTCTCTCCCCATTCCCCCGGAGCGCTTAAAACATGCATAGGCAGGCTTTTTATCCCTCACCACCTCTTGCACTTCCCTGGTCCACCAGCATGGCTTGTTGGCTCTACCATTCTTACACCTTATCCTTGTACATGAGCTAGTAGCCTCCTGCACCCCTTTCTTAATGGTCTCCCATAAGCTACCAGCATCCATGTCCGGCCTAATCTTGTCCAAGCTCCCCCGTAGAATCCTGCCCATGCCCACGAATTCCGCCCCCCCGAAGTCCACTACTACTGTATTAGAGCAGTTATCCTCCCCCCCTCTAGACACAGCAGAAACCAGATCGTGGCATGGTCACCACCTGCCAGCGGGCTACACACTCCTAGACCTCTTATCTGGTCACTGTTTGCTAGGACAATGTCCAGTATCCTCCCTTCCCTAGTAGGTTCTCCCACCTGCTGGACTAGGAAGGCATCCTAAACACATTCATCAGTCTCTGTTTCCTGGCCACTGCGGATGTCATAGTGTCCCAGTCTGCCCCTGGCATATTAAGGTCACCCATGACCACCACCCTACCCTTTCCACAGTCACAGTGCCCCTTGATGTTCTCAACTAGTCTTTCCTCCAGGGCCTCATCCATCGCGGGGGGTCTGTAAACCACCCCTATTTCCAATCTTTTACCTCCCCTCATTTGCAGGGTTACCCAAATCACTTCCACCCTCCCCCATCAGCCTCCTCCACTCCACTAACCACTATGCCATTTGTGACTATCTGCATTACACCCTCTCCTCTTCCCTCTTCTCTATCCCTCCTGAATGTTGTGTAGCCTTCCAAGTTTAGGTCCCAGTCATTTTTCTGGGTGGCCCATGTCTCAGTAATCACTACCACATCCGCTGATCCCTCAGCCAGCATCGCCTGGAGCTCGTGCATTTTGTTGCCCATGCTCCTGGCGTTGATCAGGACCGTCCTCCACCCCATCCCCCCTTCCCTCTCCAGTTGTCTCGGCCCTGTGCAGTCCCTATTTGCCCTTTCCTGCACAGCTCTGGCTGGATTTACTTGGCAGTCACCGCCCCTCTTTTCACGCCCTAGACCTGGAACCTCGAGTAGCCCTCCTGGTTCCATTCCTTCACTTAATCCTCCCCCTTTACAAGTTTAAACCCCATCTCTCGACTATGAAACCAATGTGTTTTAGTTTCAAGATCTCCCTCCCCTCTAAGCTGAGGTGTATCCTATCCCTGGCATATAACACCTTGTCCTCCCATGTACCCCCCCAGTCCCCCACCAGTATATACCCTTCTGCCCTGCACCAGTCCCTGAGCCACTGGTTCACCCCTCTGAGTTTATGCTTGGTCTTCCCAGATGCCCTAGGTACTGGTAGAATCTCTGAGAAGGAGATTGAGTTTCCTATAGAGTGGCAGACCCTGGTCAGTTCCCGAAACCTTGCCTGGATTTCCAGTTCACTGTTCCCCTCTAAGTCATTTGTTCCCAGATGTATTAGGAAACCTGGGGATCCCCGGCATTCCAATGCTAATGAGTATAGCTGGAATTTGGCCTTGTATACGGATAGGCCTGGGATACACTTAGCCTTGACTGGGCTGCTTTTTCCTTCCCCTACCCCCTCCCACTGGATGCCCCTGGTCATGGAGTCACCCAGCAGAATCACCTTCGTGCCCCCCCCCCCATTTTACTGGCCCTTTGATTCCTTCCAGGCTCTTCCTTCTTTCATCAACCCCCAGCTTACTCCTCCCACCCCCTTCAGTCCGGGGATCACTAGTCTGTGCATGCCCTACCATGCTCTTTCTTCTGCCTGTGGCTCCCAGCTTGCTCCTCGCCTCCCCCAACCTCATGGGTGGCACTGATTGCCCCCCCAGATCTCCCCCGGACTCCCTTTCTGGGCCAGAATCCACAGGTCCCCCACCCAGACACCCTTCTACTGCTTCCCTCCTTGCCTCCATTCCCCCCTCCAGTAATGTCTCCCCCATCCCGTCTGCCATATTTCTCCCTACCCTCCCTTCCTCCCCCACCTCTCCACCATCCGATTCCTCCTGCCCCAATGCTGGCCTTTCTAGAGTACCCCTACTGCCCCTCTCCTTAACTGACTTCCCAACCTGAGTGCCTGCCCGACTCTATTTCTCCCTCCCCCAGGCCTCGTCCCATGCTCCTCCATTCCCTTCCTCCCTCAACCTAGGCTCATGTCCCTCCTCCTCCCTCCCTTTTGTCGTTGTGGCTACCTCCCCACTCCCATCCCCCGCTTGCTGACCAAACCCTCTCTGTCTGCCTGCTCCCTTCCTGTTCCGCTACCTCTCCTGTCCGCAACCCCCCCCGGCTTGCTGACCAAACCCTCTGTCTGCCTGCTCCCCCCTCCCGCCAGCCTCTTCCACTTCCTCTCCTGGATATAGCAGGGTGAATTGATTACTAAGTGTGATGCTTGCCCCTGACTTGCTCTTTTCTGTCCCTTCCCCCTTGCTCCCTCTGGTTGGCCACCCTCCTATGACGTAATTTCCGTCCTTTGCTTTGTATCGCGTCCTATCCCTCCGGGGACCCATATGTCCATGTCCACCTGTTCCCAGGGTGGCGCCTGTAGTGGCCTCTCGATCACTCCTCGCAGGTCCTTTCCTCCCAACTCTCCCCTCCTGCCTTCCAGCTTTCCTCTGAGCCCCTCGACCTCCTCCCTAAGTCCTACCAGCTGAAAACACACTGGACACCCTCAGAACCTCCATGCCCAATTTAAGATTATTGCTGCCCCGCACCCTGTACACCCAGTCACCCTACCGAAGATGCCTGCTCTGGCCAGCCCCAAGTCCACCCTCATTTTGGTGTGAACAATACAATCCTCTAGCAGAACCAGCTTAGGCAGTAGTACACAAGGATCCTAGCTGTTTGTCCCCTCTCCCAGCAGAATTCAGATGACAATAATTCTCCCTCTTTCCCTACAGCAGCAGTTTTTCAGCCCTAGTAGTCAGTTCACAAGCAAGTATTTTGCCCACCCAACAGTGATCAGTAGCAGTAAACAGTTCACACAGTTTGCCTACTCCCTCAGCTGTAGACATCATACACAGTTTTACAATCTGCTGTAATATGGCCCCCTCTGATAGCAGTAGACAGTGTTGCCCAAGCAGCACAGCATACAGGACCCTTGTCCCCCAGTCAGCAGCAATCAGTTCACCAGCCGTAGTATTAATCAGTTCAGGGTTTACCACCTCCCTCAGCTGTAGGTAGCACTTAGTCAGTGGTGCCCAGCAGGCACAGCCTACAATCCCCTTTCCCCCCCAGTCAGCAGCAATCCAGATCACCCAGTCTCAGCTTGCCCTTCTCCAAGGCTCCACCCCCACCGACCATTTAATAGAGGGCGGGGTGGGTGGTGTGGGACAAAGATCGGCTCTCCTGATTGCGACTGGGCTAATGGCCTTTATAGCCCAGTCGCACAGTCAAACATTTGCACTCTTAGTGCTGATTGGCCCTACAGCTCCTTTCCCTGCAGCGGCCAACAGCCCTCTGCAAAACTCCCCAGCTCACTCTCCTGCCACCGTTGCGGCTCCGGTCTTCCTGTCCTGCCTCCGCCAACACAACTCCTTTTCTGACCACCCATGGTTGCCGCCCTTCCGCTGCCGATGCGGTCCAGATTGCCTGCCCTTACCCTTCAGCCACCAGCTCCAACGATCAGTTCTCCTGATTGCAACTGGGCTAATGGCCTTTATAGCCCAGTCGCTCAGGCAAAATTTGCGCCATCAGTGCTGATTGGCCCTACAGCTCCTTTTCCCTGTAGCAGCCGGCACCCTCCACAAAACCCCCCAGTTTCCTCCTCGCTACTGATGCAGCCCCCAAATTGCCTGCGGCTCCCGACTCCCTTCAGCGACTCAGCCCAACGATCAGCTCTCCAAAGTCCTGCCTCTGCCAACACAACTCCTTTTCCAACCACTGATGTCAAAGTCATATCCCTCTAGTAAGAGGGGAAAAAGACTTTCTGCTGGCAAAAGCAGCAATAGAATCAGTTCCTCCGGACCAAATAGGAAGGGGATTCTACGCGCACTTCTTCCTGGTTCCCAAGAAGACTGGTGGTTTCAGACCAGTTCTGGACCTAAGCACTCTGAACCTCTTCGTGGAATGCAAGAGGTTCAGAATGCTATCCCTGCTGTATCTGATTCCTCTCTTGCTGAAGGGCCACTGGTTGTGTACACTGGACATGCAGAATGCTTACCTGCACATCCCAGTCTTCCTACCTCACTGCAGGTTCCTCAGATTCTGTTTTCAGGTAGAGCATTTTCAGTTCAAAGCTCTACCCTTTGGCCTATCGTCGGCACCAAGAGTGTTCACGAAGTGTCTGGCGGTGGTGAGAGTCGTTACTCAGACAAGGGATGCAGGTGTCTCTTTACCTCACAATTGGCCCCTTCGGCCCTATTGAGGGACAACCTAGCCCAAGCGCTTGCTGTGACCCTGAACCTTTTCCGATGGGTGGACATTATGGTCAGCTACCCCAAGTCCCACCTTTCTCCTTCCCAACACCTACAATTTATTGGGGCAGTTTTGGACACAGTCCAGGGGAGAGCCTTCCTACCGTCAGACAGGATGGAGAGTCTTCAATAACAGGCGCACTTTGTGGCCTCTCAGAGAAGGACCTTGGCCAGAACAGTCCTCTGTCTTCTCAGCCTTATGGCAGCGGCCATTCCCACGGTGCCCCTGGCCTGACTTCATAAGAGGGTCACTCAGTGGACCCTCAGAGTACAGTGGGACCAGAGATCCGACGATCTGAATCACAAGATCCTGGTCTCAAACCCAGTGGCTTCGGACATGTTGTGGCAGGACTGGGACAACCTTCTACAGTATGTACCGTTCTGCTCAGATCTCCCCACCCAGACCTTAACAACGGATGCCTCTGAGATGGGTTGGGGAGCACACCTGGGCATTCACAGGACCCAAGACTCTTGCGCCACCAGCGAACTCTCACTCCACATAAATGTACTGGAGATTAGCAGTGCTGAATGCCTTATAGGCCTTCCAGCACCTTGTTCAGCCAGTCAGGATCCAGACAGACAATATGTGTCATCTGGTACATAAACAAACAAGAACTTGCTGGTACCCCTCTGTCGGCGATGAGATTTGGTGCTGGGCAGTGCAACTTTCATCTTCACCTTCGGTGCACTTTCCAGGAGTATAAAAGCGTACTAGCAGACTTACCAGTAGCATTCAGACCAGGAGCGTGAGTGAAGCTGAGACAGTCAGTGGTAGACAACATCTTTGAAAGATGGGGAAGGACAGGCCTAGATCTGTTCGTGTCCCTATCCAACGTACAACTACCAGTTTTCTGCTTGCTCGCTCCAGGGCGTGGTGTTTTCTGGCGAGACGTGCTGTCTCTATGCTGGAAGGGGAGGTTCATGTACGCCATTCCTCCACTTCCGCTAATGCAGAGGGTTCTATTGAAACTTCAGGCAGAAGGAGCATGAATGATTCTGATTGCACCGTTTTGGCTGCGGCAAATCTGGTTCTCTCTGCTTCAACAACTGTCAGTGGAACCTCCAGTTCCCCTGCCCATTTGTCAGGATCTCTTGACCTAGGAACAGGGCACCCTGGTTCATCCAGGCCAATACATACATGCATGGCACCTACTGACATAGCTGCTGCTTGCTTTGGGGTTTCCCCTAGAGTAGCACAAGTTCTAGTGTCGGCCAAAAAGCCATCCACTAGATCCACCTATGCCATGACATGGAAGAGATCTTCCATATGGGCCACGTCCAAGGAGTGGGAACCCTTCTCCTGCCCAGTTCCACAGGTCTTGGAGTACCTCCTACACCTCTTTGACCTGGGACTCCGTTATTTGTCCTTGAAGGTCCACTTATCGGCCATTTTTGCCTACCACGTTCCAGTGGGTGGCAAATCCTTGGCTCAGCTGGAAGTATCCAAAACTTTCTTGAAAGGGATTCTTCATTTGAAACCCCCAATCAGGAGCCCTACTCCTCCCTGGGACCTGAATTTTATATTAGAAAAACTCACGTTGCCTCCTTTCGAACCAGTGTCAAGTTGTGACATGCGCTGCCTGTCTTGGAAAGCGCTGTTTTTGGTTGCCATTACTTCTGCTCTAAGGATTTCCGAGCTTCAGGTACTGATGTGTAAGGAGCCTCATTTGATTTTTCTCAGAGACTGGGTGGCTCTGCGTACAGATCCGAAGTTCTTGCCTAAGGTGATTTCTGAGTCCACCTTAAATCAGACTCTTAAATTGCCAGTGTACTACCCTGAGCATTCTAATCGGGGAGAAGCAATTCTGCATACACCGCATGTACATAGAATTTTTCGATATTACACGAACAGGATGAAGCCAGCCCACAAAACTGACTAATTGTTTCCTTTGCACACAAAAGAGAGGGTGCTGTGGTTTCAAAACGGTGTTTGTCCAAATGGTTGGCAAACTGCATTACCTTTTGTTATCAGAAGTATAACAACAGGCCTCTTCTGGGGGAGGTTAAAGGTCATTAAACCAGAGGCATGGCTGCTTCTACTGCTTGTTTCAGGAATGTCTCCCCCACAGATATCTGTGTGGCTGCCACGGGGAGTTCTGTCTACACCTTCACTAAGCATTACAGTTTGGACGTTGCTTCTAGGCGCAGAGCAGGCTTTGGCCTAGCTGTTCTTCAAGGACTCTTGCCCTAAGATCCCTGTTTACTGCAGACTTGTTGCTACCTCCCATGTCTCAGACTTATCTGACTTTGACTGCTTGGGACTCAGTCCTACCTGTTAGTACCTACTGCAAGAGCCCTCTCGAAGTAAGACAGTACAGTTATGTAAGAACTTACCGTAATAGTAGATCTTCGAGAGAGGCTTTTGCAGTAGGTACTGCTTTCCCTCCCACCTTCCCCCTGGGTTTTCTTCTGCTCTTTCTCCTGTTATAGTTTTTCAGCTCCAGGAGCCCACTCCTACCTCCTGTCGCACCTTACTGGGTCTCCTCCGGTGGGAGAACTGAAGGGCGGGCGTGGGGACCACTTACTGTATCGTGCCATGCTGATGTCGGTCACGTGACACCGGGTGGACAGTCCCCCACCAGCCATTGTGAGCTAAAAGTTTTCCATGTGGTCCTGGCATCTGATTGCTTTAGTCTTACCTGTTGTACCTACTGCAAGAGCCTCTCTCAAAGATCTACTGTTACGGTAAGTTCTTATGTAACTGTACTTTTGTCACAGTACAGCCAACTAGGTGACCACAGGTGGCAGTGTGACTGAGATGGCTTAGGGAGCTGGTGAGAGAGGCTGTCTACTGGCTCCATATGGCGTCATACTGCTTACACAAATGTGCCTTAGGAATGACTAATCTGAACACCACTGGATATTCACAATGGCAGTGTGTGTTTAAAAAGCGAGTCCTAAAAACTGGAAAAATACCATGAGATCCCATATGATGAATGGTATGGTGTTATGCTTAATTCTATCCATTTGGAAAGAATATCAACAAGTTTATAGAGCAAAATTTCCTCGTTTCATGAACGATGGGGAACACCAGATGTCTTATTAATATAAGGAGAAGCAATGACATACAGTATTCAGAAAAATCTCCTTTTTGTTAACTAATTATATTGTCACAAGCCTTACTGTGTAATATGTAGTATATATTCTTTTTTTTTTTCGGTCTTATCTGTTGCACCCCTGCTGGCCACTCCTTCAGAGCGCCAATGCCCCACCACAACACCACCTCGACCCCACACCACCATCTCCTGACTTTGTCTCTCGACCTTACCCAGGGTAACCCGACATATTTCGGTGTTGGGGGAGTCCCTCTCTTCTGAGGGGGAAGAGACGGCAGATGCAACTTTGTATCCTTGGAGGCCACCGCCGGGTCGATCCGGGGCTTCGTGGCAGTGCGGGCTGGGCACTCATCATCTGGTTGGCAGGGGGCTCATTTTCACATTTTTTTTTCTGTAGCCCGCTCTCATAGTAGCCTGCTTAGAGACGGCATTCTGAGGCGGGGACGTACAAGAGGGCATTTCAAGGCTTAACGTCCCCAAAGCTCGTCCCCAGTCCACCTCCAGGAGCCCAGGCCTGACCCACCCCCTCGGGAGGGAAGCATCCAATGGATGCTTGTGAATCCCCACCCTGCTAGTCTCTGCTCCTGGTACCTGGACTTGGGGCGCGAACCCGGGTTATCAGCGTGCCGAGCAAACCCCTTCGCTTGGTGCCACGGAGCTGGCTAGTATATATTTAAGAAATAATGCACGACAAGGTATGGTATATCATGGGATATCGTCACGCCTCGGGTGGTTGGACACGAGGCCATGGGCAGTCGTCCGAGAATGACGATATACCATGATATGCCACACCCTGAGTTTTTTTTGAAAGTAAAAAATAGAAACATTTTAAAAGATTTTCAAAATGTGTTTTGGGGGTGTTGGAGAAATACCTTTAAATAAAATAGTTCCTGGAGGGCTCTGGCCAGCAGGTGGCGCTGTTGCTGGCCGTGATAGAGGAAGTGGAGCTCTTGTGACTGAGTAACCCGCTCTTTACCTTTGCAGTTTTCTTTGTTTTACAATGTTCCCCGTTCACACTGCACTTTATTTTTATTTTTATTATTTTTGTTCTGGGAGAACGTACGCTGAATTGGATGCTAAGGACTGGTAAGCTGAGAGAGAAGTTGGGGAGCCGAGCCAATGATGTGTGGCACCACCAGGTGCGTTTAATGCAATAGCTGTACCGAACGAGAAAAAGGTAGAGTCTTGGTGCGATTCATTCGGGACTGTTACTCTAAGGGCTACTATTGGAATGGTTATGAATGTCTGGTACAAGACTGGCAGTTTTTTCTATGTGGCTGTCACATGGCGTTCTTTTTGTGGGGGAGCCTCGGTTTGTGTGAGAATGACTCGAATGCGAGGGTCTCTGGTTTGTTCTTTTTAGAGAAAAAAAATGTACTTGTCCATTGCTGCCACTCGCATGCTGTTGCCACAGTGTTGGACACGCTGCTTTTGAAAGTATTGCTCCCAGCGGCTTGTATTGTGCTGAATTCTGTCATGTGTGCAGCTGGTGGGAGTTCCTTTTTTTTTCCTCAAACAGCAGCCGACTGAAAGTCTGACTCACTCCGGACTGCGTGATATGAAGAACACTGTGCGGGCCGTGAGGAGGCTGGTAACCGGAGGCTTTTGGAAGCCGTGATGATGTACCCCGATATCATCACAGTTCAGAAACCTCTCGGCCAATCAGCTTCCCTTATTTACGATCCCCAGTTCATAATCTTAATTGTTAACCTAGGCAGGTAATTTCAGAGTGAGATAATTTAATTATACTGAACCCTTGTCTATGTAATGAAGGACTTACTGTTTGATGTATGCTTTTTACAAAATTTCTGAAAAAAAGTGTTAATCAAAAACAAATTGTGCACTATGTCCCTATCATGGACGTCCATTGGGGTGGGGAGGAAACTGTGGCAGAAAAACACCACTGGCTAGCAGGATGATGGCTGGTATACTTGGGGCCTGTCATTACCTCCTGTAGCCCTCAGGTCATCTTTACTCTGGGGGAGAAGGAGAGCCTGTCCTCCTTCTGCCCTACTGATTTACTGTGGTTAGTAAGAAGGGGGCTAAACATGGGAGTGGGGATCAGAGTTGGGGACAACAAGAGAAAACTGGGGCCCAGAAAACACTGATCTGGCATTTCTAGCTTTCCAGTAAACAAGCATGGGTGTTTTAGCAATGTTATGGGTTTTTAAATATTATTGTTATTATTATTCTTGTAACAAGTCATCCCAAAAACAAATTATCATATTCTATGAGAATTGAAATCTGAGGTGACTCGTGAAGTGTGGTGATTGGGGGGGGGAGTCTCATGTGGGTGTCAAGGTAGTTTCAAAACTCCTGAGGCAGAGTTTTGAAACAGTCTTATCAGGAGGTAAAATATACCCCAAAATAAATTACTAAAAGCTTTTTGAGGTAATAAGTACATTTAATTTGTGTTATTGAGGTTTTCGATCCCTTGACATCACTTGAACTGTGTTGTTATGCTACCTTCTGAAGCCTAGTTGCTACTTTTAGTTTCAGTGTGGCTAAATAATGAAAGGAGGGGAACTTCCAGACTGACGTTGCCTTTAATCCAGAACTGCCCTTTCAGTTTTGCAGTCTCCCTTTCTTAGGATTCATTTCTTTCTTGGAAAGAACACTGACCCATAAGTTTGTCTGCGTACAGTACTACATTTAATCGGAACCAGAGACAGATGGTGAGTTAAACCTTTAAATTTAAAGCTCTTTCAACAGAGTATGTCAGGAGCTAGGAGATGGTAATTTTACATTTATAGCATTTGATCGCAGTGTTACAGATTTGAAGCATGACAGTTCTGTTCAGCTTCTTTCCCTTACAATACTCTTTAATATTCTGTAAGGGTATGAGGGTGGCTTGGATTAGAAACGGAGATGGAGTCTACAGTAGTTTTGTTCTCTTAAATCTACTTTGTCATGTCTCTTCTAGCTAATTTGCTTCTTTCTTTGTAGAATATACTCTGTGAAGAGTTTGCAGCGGAACATTCATATTTAACATACTTGTTCTTCTAATTAAGCATGCAGTTTCACTTTTTTTGACAAACTGCCTGCTTCAGATATTTTTTTTCCTCTATTCTTTATTCATATTCCTGGACATCTGGGTGGCTGCTAAGCCCGGCCTCTGCTTCCACCCACCAGCACACATCTCTCCCTAGATGTACCGTGATCTGGTCCCTCACAGATTGTCTCCCCCCCCGTGGTGGGGTCTAGAGTGGAGGGCCATCCTTCCACCCTTCCCCTGAAGCACTCATCCAGATGGGTAGAGGCATCCAGGGCGATGGCGTGGGTCTGCCGGTGAGCGTGCAGGGCATCATTAAGCCCAAGCTCCGTTTTCCCACGTATGTTTTCACCCACCTCCCCTGCCTCAGCCAGCATGATGTGTCACCAGGTTGCAGCCCTCCCTTTCACGCCACTCTGGTCTGCAGTACCACCTACCCTCCGGCTGGTAGCAGTCATAGACTGGGCATGCAAGCCCACCCTCCCCAAGAGAGAAGAGCAATCCTCTGGATGCTGGATCCTCTCCCCTCTGGCCAACTCTGACATCCAGAAGCCGCTTCCAAACTTCCCTGGCGTAGCATGAAGTGTGGTATCCAGTGTCTCAACCCTCAGTGCCATCAGGCTGGCCAGACTGCTTCAAATTTTAAGGGAGACCACAAGGATATACCAAAATTACAAATTTGTGTACTGTCCCCAGTAATACCAGGCAGGCAGTTCTCTACAAAAAAAGGTCAAATTTGCTAGTGTAACCAATTTTTGTGTGCAAGCATTTTGAAAACATGCCCCCACGTCTCCCACGTCTCGATGCAGACCCAGGGAGGGCCAAATACTTTGTTGTGATTGAACCAGAGTGTAATCTTACCTTATCTGCAGAGTTAGATGGAAGAAGAAGGAGAATAATAATAGTAATCCACATTTATATAGTGCTTTTCATACACAATGTATCCCAAAGAGCTTTATAAGCAATGCTGGTAGTGAAGTAACTGAATGTGTACTAGCAGCCATCTCGGACATCGACACCCAGACACATCCTGGACAATTGCATGAACTGGTTTTATGGGAAGGGGAATATTGGCCAAGACATCGGGAATGCCCCCTACTCTTTGTGAAGAGTGCCTTGGGTTCTTTTACTTCTACCTGGACACCACCAGGATGGGCAGAAGAGACCTCGGTATAACGTCTCATCCGAAGGACGGCACACCCCAGCAGTACAGCACCCCCTAATACTGCATTTGGGTGCCAGCATTTTAGGTACGAGTCCAGTGTCGCTGTGGGATGAGAACCCACGACCCTCTGGTCCAGAGGTGGATGTGCTTCCAGCAGAGCCATGCTGACACCTAGACATGTCCTGACATCTAGAATTTTTCAAAGCATATAGCACTTTTCCCAACAAATGTGAAATGTTCCTTTTTAAAGTTTAGATTCAGCTAAAAACAGCTAATGTTTTGGAGCCTTAAAGGGGTAGCGGGTGCTTAACTTTGCTAGATAGCGGAATCTGCTAGTGCTTCTGTGACACTACATAGAAAATCTTTTCATTCACCATTTTCTTCAGTTAACTGTAACAGTATCATTCTAGGGACATGGATATGTTGTTCGTCCACACTGTCTGGCAGGCTCCTTGCCGCTTTAAATCTTGCTGGAAGGTCTTCAAGCTGGCTCCTCCCACCAACCCGGGTGGTAAAACTCTCGGCTCCGCTGCCCCATGACGCCAGATCTTCCTTACCGCTTGGAAGCTCAGGTTCCCTCCTTAACACTCTGCGTGATAGACTGGATCCTAATTCTTCGGTTCGCCCGAAACTCATTTTAAAATTGTCAAGACTTCGGTCAACTTTCTCCCTCATGGCTGCGATGGACAAATCGACTCCCGAATTTCAGCGGTGCCCTTGTGGGCAGAAGATGTCCAGGATGGACCCGCACTCCACGTGCGTCTACTGCCTCGGCCTAGAACACGACCCACAGGCCTGCGAGTCATGCTGTTCGTTTTTGGCCAACGTCCTGGAGGGCCGCGCTGCCCTGTTGAAGCTAGGGGGCCCCGAGAAGCGCTACCCGCCAGTTAAGTCGAAGGATGCCCGTTGGGCGGTTACCGCGCCGGCTGGCTCGGCTGAGCAGCTCGAGCAGATGATCACCCTCGAGAAGGAGGTGGCCCAGGCCGCATCTTCCACTTCCTCGGTCGCAGCATTTATCCCACGCTGTTTGGGTATCTCGTATTCAGCTTCGTTCAAGGAGCTTTGCCAATCCCTTTCCACGAAGGGAGAGGGGCCATTGGGACATTCCTCTCGGTCCAAAAAGAAGGACTCTAAGGGTAAGTCCCATCGTTGGCGTTCGTGGGGGGCCGGGAGGTCTCCTTCCCGGACAGCTGACTACTCGACTTTGGTGAGTTGCGGCTAAGGCCACTGGCTTCACGGTGTCCCGTCAGGCCAGCCCGGCCAGACTCCCGTCGGCGTGGTGAGATTTGTCCTCGACCGTCGGACTGACTGTCGACTATTGAAGTGACAACACTTCTTTACGGTCCCCGGTGGAGACCGAGGATCTGCCTGCGCGCCGGTGCAGCAGTCCCCTTTGAAGTGTCGAACCGAGAGGAAGAGCGGGTGTCCCCGCTCCTTCCAGACCTGTCCTCGGATCTCGGTCTCGGTCTCAGACTTCTTCTTGGTCCAGCGATCCCCGACATCGGTGGTCTGCACCCGAGGTGCCGCTGTTCGGCCACTCGTCTTCCTCCTCGGAAGAGGAGAGGCTTCGGCGCAAATTGCGTCGACGCTACAAGGACCTGATGTGGCAGCAGTTACTTCTGTCTGGGAGCAAGTCGACACCGACGCCTTCCCCGGCCATCAAGTGGCTGTCACCAGAGTGGCCAAATCAACCCCTCGCCGTAGTCGAGATGCCCAAGCCCGGGCCGGTTGTTCGGCCGAAACCTGCTGCCCCACCGATTGTGGTGGAACCTCCGCCTCCACAACCGAAATTGGGGGCGCCGACCAAGGACTCTCAGTTGGGTCAAGGCCTGCCCCACAGGTTGTCGGTCACCCTCACTCCCTACCGTCCTTGGCAGGTGGAGGGTGGCTCAGGGCCCAGGCAGCTCTTCGCGGACTCCTCCGAGTCCGACGACGACTCCTCCCTGTTCTCCAGGTCGGTTGACCTGGAGTCCTCCGGGGTCCAGTCATTGGACGAAAGCCCATCGTCCTTCTTGGGTTTGCTTCGGCTCATCTCGGAGTCCACCGGGATGCAGCTTGAGCCCGTATCCAAACGGGCCAAGTATCCCCTGACGGAGATACTGGACTGAGGGGATTCCCCCACGGAGGCCTTTCCGATGGCTGAGGCCATTGTTGGCCCAGCCTTGGAGCTTTGGCAGCGGCCTGCTTCCTGCCTTGCGCCCTCGGCCAGGATGGCCAGGAAGTATGCGGTCCCCACCGGCTCTTTGCCCGGGTTTTCGGAACACCCCTTTGCCGAGGGTTGGTCACTGACAGCGTTTTCCGGCGTTCCGGGAACGCTATGGACGTGGACAAGCCCCCTGACAAGGAGTCCAAAAAGCTGGACTATGCCGAGTGCAAGGTGTACGCTGCATCCTCCCTTAGCCTCCGCCAGGCCGGCTCGGCCGTGCTGATGGCACACTTCTCCCATGCCCTCATGGGCTCCCTGGATAAGGTGATCCCTCATCTCCTGGCCGATCTGCAGACCACGGTCCAATAGGTCCGGGACCAGGGTAGGGCAGTGGCTAAGCAGCAGCTCCAAACGGCTCTGGACATAGGAGACTCCTGTGCCAGATCGGTTGAGGCCGCGGTGGCCATGCGCCGCAGAGCATGGCTGAGGATATCCACCTTCATGGCGGATACCCAGCACAAATTGGCGGACGTCCCCTTCTTGGGGACCGACCTCTTCGGCCCTGGAGTAGAAGGTCACCTCCAGCGGATTGAGAAGTCCAATGCCACTCTGGACTCGGTCACCTCTGCCCAGAAGGACAAAGGCCGCCGACGACAGCAGCAGCACAAGTCCTTTCGCCCTTCTGCGCCTGTGGCATGTCCGGCCCAACAGCACCAGCACCAGGGCCAGCAGGCTGGTGCTTGGCATCCCAAACCCAAGCCCGCGGCTTCCTCCAATAGGAAGCAGGGAGGTAAAGGCCCAGGAGGTCCCTTGGCCGGTCCCTCCTCCAAGCCTGCCCAGTGACAGGTTGAGGGGTGTCGTCCCCAGTCTTGTCACTCCCCCCTGGGTTCCCCCCGTGGGGGGATGGCTCCGCCACTTCCTTTCCACCTGGTCCGCTATCACCATGGACCGCTGGGTGTTGGAGGTGGTAGGAAAGGGTCTGCCTCTGGAGTTCGAGCAGGCCCCACCCTTCCGAGCCGTCGCCCCTCGGGGGGCCACGGGGTCCGCAGCCTCTCTGTCGGCCCGCCGAGCCGATATTGCCCTGCTCCTTGAAAAAGAGGTGATCAGGAAGGTGGCGGATCCTCCTCCAGACCCGGGGTTTGTGTCCAGGTACTTCCTGGTCCCAAAACGGACGGGGGGCTGGCGCCCCATTCTCGACCTGCACGACCTGAACAGGTTCCTAAGGTCTCGGAACTTCAGGATGGTCACTCTGGCTCAGATAATCCCATCCTTGGAACAAGGCGTGTGGTTCTGTTCCCTGGACCTTCAGGACGTGTTCTTTCACGTCCCAATCCATCCGTCCCACCAGAGATTACTCCGCTTCAGAGCGGAGGGATCCCTTTACGAGTTCCGGGCCATGCCCTTCGGCCTTTCCCTAGCTCCCAGGGTCTTCACCAAATGCATGGCAGTGGTGACAGCATTCCTGCGGCGCTGAAGGGTCTGGGTGTACCCCTACTTGGACGATTGGCTGATTGCAGCCCCCTCCAGAGCGGAGGTGGAGCGGTCCAGAGATCTGACCCTCCAGGTTTGCTCTCAGGTTGGCCTCCTCATCAACGAGGCCAAGTCGGAACTCGTGCCAAAGGAGGTGATACAATTCATCGGGGGCAGAGCTCGACTCTCTACGAGCCAGAGCATGGCTCCCAGCGGACAGGGCCGAGGTTCTTTCCTCCTTTGCCCAATCATTTCAGGTTGGTCAATTGTGCCCTGCCCGGGACTTCCTGCGCCTCCTGGGCCTCATGGCGGCCTGCACCAGCGTGGTCCGTTGGGCCCACTGGTACATGCGTCCCCTTCAATGGGGACTAGCCAGCCAATGGTCACAGCACTTCGATCCGCTGGATCAGCTAGTGACAGTGACCCAGGGGATATGGAACGCTCTCCAGTGGTGGACCGTTCCAGCACATCTGCAGGAGGGCATCCCGTTTGTCCGCCTCGAGCCAACGGTCTCTCTATCGACCGATGCCTCTCTGATGGGTTGGGGTGCCCATCTGGGGCAGCACAGAGCGCATGGCCTCTGGTCCCCTCGGGAGTCCCGATGCCACATCAACCTGCTGGAGCTTCGAGCGGTTCGTCTAGCCCTCACCACCTTCGCTCCATTTCTACGGGGTCAAGTGGTTCAGGTCCAGACGGACAATACCACAACCATGTACTACCTAAACCGCCAGGGCGGGACGCGCTCCATGCCTCTGTGCAGGGAAGCTCTCCGCATTTGGTCACTCGTGCGCAGCCTGGAGGTGGATCTCCTCGCCATTCATGTGGCAGGAGCCTCCAACACCCTGGCCGATGCCCTAAGCCGGATAGGGGCTGCGTCCCACAAGTGGTCTCTCCTGCCGGAGGTAGTACAAGATCTGTTCTCCTCTGGGGCATGCCTCAGGCGGACCTGTTTGCCTCCAGGGAGAATGCGAAGCTGAGACTGTTTCATGCCCGCCCCCCTCAGCTGGGTTCGCTGCAGGGGGATGCCTTCTTGAGGCCGTGGACCCCGGGCCTCTTCTATACCTTTCCCCCATTTCCCTTGATCCACAAGGTGCTTCTCAAGGCGAGGAGGGACAAGGCGCAGGTGATTCTGGTAGCCCCAGACTGGCCCCACCAGTTCTGGTATCCAGATCTTCTCAGTCTCAGCTCCAGGCTCCCGAGGCGGCTTCCAGCCCGCCCGGACCTGATCTCAGTCAATCAGAGGAAGGTATTCCATCCGGACCTTCAATCCCTGCACCTGACGGCCTGGTTCCTGAGCGGCTAGAGTTCCAGGCCTTGGGTCTTTCCGATGAGGTCCTCAACGTCGTTGAGGCATCCCGTAAGGAGTCAACCAGAAAATGCTACACCTTCAAATGGAAGAGATTCTCCATTTGGTGTCAGGGCAAGGGCCTGGACCCTTCCTCCTGTTCCTTGGCAAGCATTCTGGACTACCTGTGATCCCTTTCTCAGCAAGGGCTTCGGTCGATGACCCTTAAGGTGCACCTGGCAGCCATCTCTGCTTACCGGGTGCAGGCTGGGAAGCAGTCGGTGGCGCAGGAGAAGGTGGTCGGTGCTTTTTCAAAGGCCTTGATCACATATCCCCTCCGGTGCGAGAACCTCCACCTCCGTGGGATCTACTGCTGGTATTGGCTAAGCTCATGGGCAGGCCATTCAAACCGATGCACAGGTGTGACACCTCTCATCTGTCGTGGAAGACCGCCTTCTTGGTGGCTATCATGTCAGCCAGAAGGATGGGAGAGCTCCAGGCGCTTTCCATTGAGTCTCCTTATCTGGTCTTCCACAGGGACAAGGTTGTCCTGCGCCCCCACCCAAAATTCCTTCCGAAGGTGGTGTCTGAGTTTCACCTTAACCAGGTGTTGACTCTGCCGGTGTTCTACCCCAGTCACACCTTGGAGGCCGAATATAGGCTCCATACTTTGTACCCTAGAAGAGCGCTCGCTTATTCTAAGGAGCGGATGGCTGAAGTTCGGGGAGAGGTTCGCCAGCTGTTTGTCACCTACGCTGAAGCCGCACCTGGCAGACCTGCAGCCAAGCGGACGATAGGCAGGTGGGTCACCTCCTGCATAGATCTCTGCTATAGGTTGGCGGGCATGGAGCCTCCCAGAGGGATAAGAGCTCATTCTACCTGCCATACCGCTGCATCGGTAGCTGCTTCCAGGGACGTCCCTATCCAGGAAATCTGCAGGGCTGCTACCTGGAAGTCAGCACACACCTTCATCACCCACTACCACATCAACCTTGAGTCCGCCAGGATGCTGGTTTTGGGGCCTCGGTTCTCAGTCTTTATTTCCTAAGCAGGGGGTGCACCTTGCCTCCTCCCGGAGAGAACTGCTAGAGTCTGCCAGACAGTGTGGATGAACAACATATCCATGTCCCTAGAAATACAGGTTACTCACCTGTAACAGGAGTTCTAGGAATGGTATATGTTGTTCATCCCTACATTCCACCGACTTCCGGCTTGACGCACAACCTGGCTTCCAGCAGGCTAGATCTGACGTAATGGGGCGGAGCTGAGAGTTTTACCACCCGGGTGGGTGGGAGGAGCCAGCTTGAAGACCTTCCGGCAAGATATAAAGCGGCAGGGAACCTGCCAGACAGTGTGGATGAACAACATATACCATTCCTAGAACTCCTGTTACAGGTGAGCAACCTGTATTTTCTCACCTGCAAGAATTTACAGAAGAAAAACACTGCACCGTGTTTTCATTTTTGACTTAATAGCTTCCAGAAATCAAGCTGTGTTATCCTTTCAAAATGACTGTTAACTTGTTAATTTACCCTGCTGACTGGTTGTGTTACCTTCATTTGTAGCCTGATGAGTGACCGGCAGGTATTACATGACTAACCTGCCCAAGGGTCATTATTGGGCATAGAAGCCAGCAGAGTGTCACAGTCCCCGAAGGGTGATGTAACTCACTGTCATAAACCCCTAAACACCAGTTTGAGACCTCAAAGAGGGGTTGTCATACTATGGCAATTTTTGACAAATCATGATAATTATTTAATTTATTTACATAGATGTTTTGGTTCCTCCACACGCCGTTTTTCCAGGTAACCTCCCAGCCCCAACATTGAAGAACAGCAGTGGCGGGGTTTCCTGGGCAGTACAGGATCCAAGAGTGGCAGCGGCAATTGTCCTTTTTTTTGTTATATGCATCTTCTCCTCACCCTGCCCCTATCAGCTGATCTCCATGCTCCCAGCCCCGTCTCTCACCTAATCTCAGACTTAACCCATACCTCTTTGTTCCTGCCTGGGTTACCCCCAGAGTGGGGTCAACAGGGGTGGGCCAAGCTCCCCCTGTAGGTGTAGGGCTTGCGAAGTGGGGGTTAATGTCATCCTGCATCAGGAGATTCCGTGATTACTTGCCCCACCTCCTGGGATGTCGAACGGCCGGAGCTGGCGGCATGTGCATGCATGTGCCAGCGTGTCAAGCTTCCATCGGCATCCCTCCTCCCTGTACTCAGCTCTGCATACACTGCCACTAGTAGTCACCAGGGGGGTCGTAGTGCAGTGCAGGCTGGGAATCCTTTCTCCCTAAGGAAGTGAGCATCCTGTGAGATGGTCAAACTTTCTCCCCCGGCTGGCCATCTGACTCAGGCTCACTTCTGAAACTAGGTCGCTGGCGTCATTAGCGGTAGCATTACCACTGCACTGAAGGGCTGGTGCAGTGGCCATCATCCTATGGCTGGTGCTTATTCTGGTTGTCATCCTGGACCCAGGGTTGACCTGCCAATGCCACACAGTTCTCTTTTGGGGATGAAGGGCCAATGTCTGGGGCCAACAGTGTCAGACTGTTTCCATCACCTGCCCAAGGGGACTGTGTTGCAAAGGGGGGGTATTGCTTTCCCTTTTGCTGTCCAAGTGCTATACATCTACAGTGCCCTTGAGACTCCCCTAGCCAAACGCTGGAAGTCTGATTCATAGGGCAAACCTTGATTCCCCCAATGTGGACCACTATCCCAAGAGCCTCTGGAACAGACCAGTTATTTTTTTAATCTTTGATTTATCAGCTTTTCTGCCAGAATCTAGTTCTTTAAGCCTGCCTTCCCCAAGATACCTTTCTGCGCCGACCTGCCTGACAGCCCACCTGTGGTGGCTCTGAGAGTACCTAGGGGCTCTCATCCCATATTCAGCTCAAAATGCTATTTCTGTCTCCACGACTCACACTTTGGTGAGCCTGTTTTGTCTCTGCTGTCCTCATGGGTGTGCCTCTGACATCCAACCCCTCCCACTGCCTGCCTAAGGAGGAGATGCTACTGTGGTGGGATCATTTAAAACCCTGAGAATACTGATGAAAACATGGAGAGTCGGTGTGCCTGCCACTTCTTGCGCATGTGAGTCTGGGGCTTAGCGGACATTGGTGCGGCTGTGCATAGGAACGAAAGTGGGTTGCCTTCGACATCACTGCACACATGAATCCTGGAGGGGGAACCTACAGATAAAATCCCTGGAACTGGCAGCATAATGATGCCTGGGAGACCAGGAGAGCCTGCCTTTCAAAATGATGCTAGGTGCTGGAAACTGTTCGCGCAGGGGTGCTACAACCCCCCTGATTTTGCTCATGAGCAAAGTGCCTCTTTGCTTGCAAATACTTCATTTTTTACCCTATGTCCTTTTGAACTTCAGCACCTCCAGTCTTCCCCGTGTTCTGGCTCTCTGCAACTTAAGTCTTGGCTGGGACCCAAGGGCGATATGGTCCTTCCCTTCAGGGACCCCTCCGTGAGGGGTAGGTCACAGTCCTCCTGGACCGGTCAGCTGGGTATGTGTGTGTGCTGGGGTGGTGCAGTACTTTTGGAGTCCTGGGTTGATATGGGGTTATATCCCTGCCTAGCCAGAGAGCCAAAAAGAAAGTTGAAAGACAAAAAAAAGCAGTTATATACAGTAGGTTCACTGAGACAGAAACCTTATGTTTAACACTGATATTTCGATATTTGGTAATGGGAAGGAAATTACAGGAGAGGAGTATGGGTTTTGTTTTGAGTATTATGTTTGGTTTTTCCCGGTGTGAAAGTCCCTGTTTAATAGTAGAGAATGAGCAGCTGGTTTTAAATGCGTGCTGTATTTGTGTACGTCCGACCTCATCCATACTATTAACTGATTAACTGTAAAAGCATGTATTTTTGGTTTACAAATCTACCAAGAATCAGTCGTCACTATTGAGTCCCACTTATAGGTCTGGGGCCGGAGGCACTAGGACTCCCCGAGAGCAAATTTCCTGCAGGGAGGGAGTTGGCCACGGCTGCTAAGCATGGTACCTGCACCGCCCCAGGTGGTGTCTGTCGTGCCTCAGCCAGTAACCATTGTTGGCTGAATCAGTTACATTAGTTCTGTTCTTCCCTCCATCAAGTGCACACTCTGGTAGGGGAAGCGCCTCAGTTCTACCATCGCCATTTCTAAGTACGTCACCGCTATTCTTTTTTTCTTTCGCGGTGCCGCTTGTGTATATTATTTTCCGTGTTGTTGATGTTTTAGAAAAAGGGGGCTAACTCATTGAAAGTCCGAAAGCCTCCCACTGTGCATCAGTGCCCCTGTGGGAAACCCGTGGCTGTTCTGGACCAGCATCTGTGCTGTGCAGCCTACCTTGGCCCAGAGCACAATATGGATGTGTGCGATGCCTGTTTCTCGATGGACTGCTGCACTTTAGAGAACCGTGGACTGAGGAACGTGATCCAGCAATAAGCCCACAACCCCTAGTCAGCATTTGACACTGTGGACCATGGGTTTTTGATAGAGCACCTTGTGGAATACAGAGAAACTTGTTGGGGAAAATGTTACAGTGGTTTGAGTCTTTCCTCTCTGTCAGATTACAGCGGGTTGTGATTGGAATTTTCTCGATGTAGCTGGTTGTGGTATGCTGTGGTGTTCCCCAAGGGTTAGATTCTGTCCCCCATGTTGTACACAGTGTATGTGCTGTCGCTAGGGCAAGTTATCCAATGGTATGGGGTGAGTTTTCACTGCCGTTCAGATGATACTCAGCTGCACGTGTGCTTTATATCAGACTGGCGAGGGGTGGTCACTGTGCTGGAGCGCTGCCTTAAGGACATTGCCGATTGGATGACCTCCAGCTGATTGAGTCTCAATCCAGCCAAGACGGTGGTGTTGCTGGTGGAACCAGGTCCTTGAGGGTCGGCTAGATGTTACTATGCCATCAGAATTACATCTCTGAATGACACATTTTTAACAGCTGTGGATAGGGTGAAGAATCTGGGAGTCATTGTAGACTCACAACTGGCCGTAGAACATCATGTGTCAGCTGTGGTCCACCGAGTTTTCCAGTTAAAGAATATCTCCCGTATTTTCCCTTATTTAGTGCAGTAGGACCTGGCGAACCTAGTACATGCTTTTGTGACCACGAGACTGGATTGCCGTAATGCTGTATACCTAGGGCTATCCTGAGCAGTGTTCCCATTAAGGCTGCAGATCTGGGGGTGCACTGCACAGTCTCCAAAAATTTTCAGGGGTACAGAATAAATTATAAGGGTTTATTCTACCATTTGTACAACATTTTTGTGGGGTACATATACTTCAAACAGAATTATGGGGGTATAGTGTACCCCCTTCACATAAAAATGTACTTGCATTTCATAATTTGTACTTGAATCAAGTACAGATGGGGGTAAATGGGAACACTGATCTGGAGGTCTGGTGTGTTGCCTGATGCTGGTGTAGAATGCCATGGCCAGTGTGTTATACCAAGATCATATCACACCTGTGCTGCAGCAGCTGCACTGACTTCCAGTAAGGTGGCACACCACCTTCAAGATTGCTTTAACATACAAAGTCCTGCGTGGCTGAGGCCCTACCTACCTACCTCAAAAACCTCTTGATTTGGTATGCTCCAAGCTGCTCTCTCCACTCCACCAAGGAGTTATTGCTAGCCATCCCGAGATCATGTCTGTTACATTCTGGTGGCAGGGCTTTCTCAATGGCAGTACCAGCAGTTTGGAACTCCTTGCTGTGCCATCTGAGGGGTTCCCTTGGTGGAGACATTTAAATGGGGTCTGAAAAGCCTTCTTTCTGAGTCAGTGTACGGACCTGACATTGGTGGACCTGACAGTTAACTTGGATTAGTACATCTGAATTCTGTATTTATTTTAATGTTACTGGATTTCATAGGACAATATAACATAGTGGTTAAGAGTACTGTGCTGCAAACCTGGAGAATTGGGTTTGAATCCCAGAGCCACCACTTGCATACTCATGTGACCATGAGCAAGTTACTTAACTTCCCTGTGCTCCCAGGATGCACCTGGAAGCAAGCCACTGCCTACTGTGCCTTTCCTGGCCAAAATTATAAAATATAAATAAATAAAAATAAACATTTATTATGATTGTCTGTTGAGCACCCTTTACCCCGGGATAGGATGCTTCATGAATAAAATTGCCTTGCCTAGTAATGGATTTAATTTCTGGCAAAAATATCAGTTTTTTTTTCATTGTATTTCACTCCTGAACTAAGGTATGGAGTTTGACATTTTTAAACGTTTGTGCTGTTTGGCTACACCCACTATGAGCAAATTAAACATTGTGGTTTGGAGTGTGCTGATTACAATCAGAAATGTGTCCCAACACCCTCCTAATGCAGGCATAGAATTAATCCAGTATGTAAAGTCCAAAAGTAGCCCCAAGGTAAGGGATTTAAAAAACATTTTGAGGCTGCCATCTTTAATGACGTAAATAATTGATTTTAAAATAGTAGCAAGAGCTGTGTTAAAATCTGTGAGAAATACAGACATACTGATTATGAACCCAATAATGTCAGAAATAATGTTAAGATTAAAAAAGAATATGATGAAATTTTTGCCAGCTAACAACTACTGCTGCTTTAAGTATGAATCCATATTCTGTCAGACTTGTTTTTCTATGACACTAATAGAGATGATTTTGTTTGTTGACATGAAAACTATTTAACTTTGAATTACAAAGCAGTGTCCCAGTATGACAGTTCCTCTTTAAAAGGGAGTAAAATGTTTCCTGTGTGCAATTATTTGGAGCCAAAGGTCTGGATTAAGAAAAACAACAGAAGATAACATTTTGAAGTACCCTTTGTCTGTTAAAAATTCAATATCTGGTTGATGATGTGACAGCTCCCTTACATCCTGACTGCGAAATAGACCCATAATCCCATGCCCCCCCGCCCTTGTTGTTGACAAACTTCAACTGTGGCGGAGCCTTCAGTTGTAGAAAAACAAAAATAACCAGTGTGCTGGATGTGACGGCGTGCTGCCTTCCCAGACAAAAAAAGAATCCTTCAACAGCTCACAGAGAGCACAGACATAGTGGGAGGATGACTGCAGCAGTGTGCTGCTGCTTAATCACAGGTGGATAAGGCAATGGGACCTGATGGCATACATCCCAGGGTACTTAAGGAGCTAAGGGTGGAACTAGCAGAGCCATTAGCAAAACTGTTTAGTGAGCCTCTGAGCACAGGAGAGGTCCCAGAAGACTGGAGAAGGGCTCATGTGATCCCGCTCCACAAGAGTGGTAGCAGGGAGGAGGCAGGGAACTACAGACCAGGCAGTCTACCCCAGTAGTGGGCAAGATTATGGAGGCACTCCTTAAGGAAAGGATAGTGCAACACCTGGAATCCATAAGGGCACAGGATCCAAGACAGCATGGGTTTACAAAAGGAAGGTCCTGTCAAACTAATCTCATAGATTTATTTGACTGGGTAACCAGAGTGGTGGACCAAGGGGGAGCAGTTGATGTCGCCTACCTTGACTTCAGCAAAGCTTTTGACACTGTTCCACATAGAAGATTGATAAATAAGCTGGGTAGGCTCGGGGTGGGTCAGAAGTTGGTCAACTGGGTGGCAAAGAGGTTGACGGGCAGAAACAGAGAGTGGTGGAAATGGTATACAGTCAGAAGAGATGCAAGTCACAAGTGGGTACCTCAGGGATCAGTCCTGGGGCCAATCCTCTCTCAACATCTTCATTAGTGACCTTGCAGATGGACTAGAGGGTAAGGGCTTGTCTGTTTGCAGATGACACCAAGATCTGCAACAGAGTAGATGATCCAGATGGGGGGCAGAATGAGAAGAGATCTGGATAAACTAGCAAAATGGTCAGAAGAGTGGCAACTGGATTTAATGCAAAGAAGTGCAAGATCATGCACATAGGGAAGAGAAATCCTGAAGCCACCTATAGGCTGGGAGGGGAGTTGCTAGCAGTCACAAAGGAAGAAAGAGACTTGGGCATCATCATCACTAATGACCTGAAATCATCCAAGCAGACCTCTAAAGCAGGTAAGGCTAGGGGTGTTAGGGGTGTATTAGTAGGGGTATCACAAGTCGTAAGAGGGAGGTAATAATCCCTCTTTACAAGACACTGGTTAGCCCCATTTGGAGTACTCAGCGTGCAGTATTGGAGGCCACACCTTCACAAGGACATTAACCAAATTGAGGCAGTCCAGAGAAGCAAACCAAAATGGTGCAGGGACTGCATCAGAAGACATATAAGGACAGATTAACAGAGCTCAATATGTATATCCTTGAGCAAAGGATGGAGAGAGGTGATATGATCGAGGCATTCAAATACCTTAAGGGCATTAACAAGGTGAAAGAGTCTAACATCTTTAAATATAAGAAAAATAGCAGGACAAGAGGACACAGCATGAGATTAGAGGGGGGCCGATTAAGGGGGAATGTGAGGAAATTCTTTTTCACAGAAAGGGTGGTGGATGCATGGAATGGCCTACTTCAAGAAGTGGTAGCTATGAATACAGTGCAGGGCTTCAAACCGGCATGGGATAGGCATAAGGGAGCAATACAAATGAGTATGAATAGACAGGCCACTGACAGAGCAAAGGCCGATGGCACATTTGTAAGGCAGAAAAAGAAATGGGCAGACTGGATGGGCCTTGCGGTCCTTATCTGCAGTCAACTTCTATGTTTCTATGTTTCTACGTTATTCATCCTGTACCACAGTAACTTCAGCTTTTTCTGTCTCTAATTGCCCCACAAGTACAGTCTCTCAGTGGCACCCAGGGTGTTCTTAAACTCAGCACATGCAGACACCCTGAGGTATGTTATTGAGCATAGAAAACAGAATTTAAAAATAAATCTTTTAGTTCAGCTGCCTGAACATGCTGAGTTGTCAGACATCAGGTGACTAACCTGTCAGCTTTCTGGATTTGTTTCAAATTTCAACATGTTTTATGTTTTACAATTTTGTATGTACACCTTCCAGGTTAGCTCAGATTAGATGAGATTAGATGCAGGTTTTTTTTTTCCAGTGAGGCCCCCTGGTAGGCAGAAGCACTGGGAACTGAGAGACCTACTGCAGGTCACAGGGCGAGTAAGTGACTCTGTCTGAATTTAAACTTACATCTCCTGGGACAGATGTCTGTACTCTAAGCACTGAGTTACACTGCTTACTCAACAAAGTGAGTAATTAGCTGGGATGTTAATTCAGACATGCATTTTAAATGGCCGAGCTACAAGGACAGCTAATAATTTGTCTCGACCGGTATTTGAATCCGAGCACTCGGCTTTCCAGGCCAGTGATTTTACCAGCTGAGTTACACAAACTGCTCCCTAGCTCGTTTATGTCCATGCCCACTGTGACAGCTAGTAATTATCAGTGAAGCTGCAACACTAATGTGAGGTTCACCATGCAGGAGTGTGCTACTAATGCCAGTTCTAAAACCAGAAGTCTGTGCCACTCCAGCAGCAGTAGAAGATTCCCTTACCCCACCGAAAGGGGGTGCCTGCTGTGGGAGAGAGAGGCCCCACTACACTGACTGCAACATTTCTGATCTTGGCCGGCCCGTTGGCACAGGGGTAGGATTTCCGCCTGCAGTGCTGGCAACCTGGGTTCGAATCTGGACTCGGGCTGTCAGAGGGCGGCCACAGGGGAGGGGAAGATTGAGCATCCCATGGACTGCTCTCCTCCGGGAGGAGGGAATGTGTGATTGAGTGTCCGTTACAAAAATGCTGTCCCCTGGCGGAAGCTGGAGGATCCAGTGCAACCGGCACCTGATACATGAGGAGGTGGGGTGGACGTCGGGTTTGTCCCACTGACATCATTGCACGTCCCGCCCCCTCAGGAGATTAGCATCCACAAAAAATGCTGCCTGTCCCAGGGATGATGCTGCCTTCTGGTACCGTGGCCCCCAAGTACTCAACCCTGACTGGGACTGTGTTCTGCTGGATGGCCCACCCTGTGGCCCCTGCAACACGTGGGGTAAACCTAGGGACCCCTGCCTGTCGCAGTGATGTGGCTGGTAACATGGACCTGTCTCCGTGGGGTGGGTTCGTCTCAGCGGCCCCACCTTGGGGGGTAAGCCAGGGCGAATCGGGGATCTGTTACAGGCAGGTGGTGGGTCCAGGAGGTAGGGCTGATAATATGGGCAGGCGGTGCAAAAAAAAAAAAAAATCATTTCCAATCTCACTACAGCAGGCAGACAGTAATAATTCCACCCTGACCTGCATCTCCAGTATTCAAACGCAACTTAGTAGTACCAGATCAGCCACACTAATAAACTGATGTGGTGAGCTGCTATAATGGACAGTAAAGTCTCACTCAACTGTTTCAATCACAGTCTATTAATTTAGAAGAAATTTCCACCATGGGATTTATAAATGGTTCTTTCACAACTGATGAATCATCTCTTTGAATTTGTGGTTTCGTCAGAGCTCAGATATTTAAAAGAGAACCTTGTTAAGCAAACAAGTTCACCCCGCCCCCCGGACAGATAAACTCCTGATTTGGGGTTTCGCATGGAAGAAATTTAACAGAATAAAAAGGTCAGACTAGTCAAAATGTTCATGGTAACATGCACTGCTGTTTTCAGTCTAGAATGGTAAAGTGTCGATGCAACACGTATGCCCATTTCCTTGATCTATGATGGGCTTAATGTGCCAAGGGTCTGAGGAAGCTTAGTGTGGCAGCAGATATTTTACCATGGCTGTTAAATCGGTAGTGAAATTGTAGTGTTCTGTGGAAACGTGCAAACTGAATTTCTTTAGAGCTAATCCAGTAACACAGAAACAAAAGGAGGCGGCACTGTATTATTGTGTGTGGCTGCAGACTTAACAGATTGTGTCTGAGTGCATGCTGAAAAAAGTAGCCTTGGAAAAGAGCAGCTTGCCCACAATGTCGTCTTCAGGAATGATCTGTAAGGGAAAAAGTGAGCACCATTAGTGGGACAGTGGATTGGCCTTGCATTTCTTGCAGGAAGTCTGCTGTGTTGTTTCGTTTAAGGGTTTGCTTCATTTTACTGTCTTGCCGTAACACTATGTAACTTTTATATCCTTAAGATTAAAGTTGCTCTTATCCAAGACCTGTTTCTGCAACAGCTGAGCTGCCATTTAAATTATTCCTCAGGAAACCTTGTGGTTTGTATGTTGTTTAAAAGTTATTTTTTGTATTTAGTGAGCATTTAGGGGTAACTGTTATAGTTCGTAACCTTTTGCATGCTTTTTCACCATGGACTCTGTGATCACCAGGCAAGAAAATCATCCAGTCCTGTGGGTTAGTAGAAGGAGTAAATTCTCGTGGGGGGTAGCGTGCTCTTTCCATGATGCTCACCAAGTAATTGGCAGGGGGGGTGGTGGGGGTGGTGGTGGCAGATTAAGTGTTAGGGAGGCAGTATACCTGAAGAGGTGCAGTTTTAACTCAGCAGGCCTCAGGTTGTCCTGGACCCAGCCAGATGGAAAATCAGGTTATATTGCATACCGTGTTGTATGTTTCCTTTTCTATACCATATTTGTGTATTTCCATTTCCTACATATCCATTTCAAACAAAAGACATCCTCTGCCCCTACCTGGACAGTTAGGCCTTCTTGCCATTTCCTTTGTAGACCGGTGTCTCCTCCAGTTGTGTGTTTCTAATAAAACATCTGCTGTATTCCAACTTTTTTTTTGGGGCAGAATAATTACTCTTGGGTTGATAAAAGTTGCCCATAAAATTCAATTTTTGTCAAATCCTTTTTCAGTTTCACAGAATGTTTCAAGTTCTCCAGTCTCCATGTGCTTATTTATTTATTTAAACAAACGTAGTTTACAAAGAGCCCATGGATCATTTTCCATCTGCAACTAGGGGAAAGGGAGAAACCAGACAATAAGGAATCTTACAGCGTTCATACATTATGTAAATTACACATTCCAGAGCACGAACGAAACAAGTACGTGGCAAGCAGCATGTCCTGGTATAGTACAGCACATTTTAGCATCATGATAGACTAACCCCAGGAAAGAGAAAAACAGGTAGAACCACAGCTGCAGATTGCAGTAGTTGGCACAATATACATCACTGGGTTAATATACTATGCATTAGCTGAATGAATTGGATACAGTGTGTCTTACCATTCCTCCCTGATTGGAGGGATTTTTCTAAAACTACTTACTAGCTATGCATTTCTTAGTTATAATGACCCAAATGGAATACAGGTATTTCTGTACCTTATAAAGTGTATTTTGTAAAAGGGCTTTCAACAACAAATCTTCTGGTAAATTGTGTACAACACAGTGGTACTCTGTGACAAGTTCTGTAATATTGCAACATGTCGGTAAGTAGCTCTCAGAAACACCAGTTAAAGGGAACGTCCAAGATTAAGAAGTGGGCCTTTTTTAATGCTATAGCCCATTAGAAACATAGAAGTTGACAGCAGATAAGGACCGCAAAGCATATCCAGTCTGCCCGTTTTTTCTACCTTATGAGTGTGCCATAGGCCTTTACTCTTGTCAATGGTCTATCTATTCATACTTGTCTGTATTGCCCCCTTATGCCTATCCCATGACTGTTTGAAGCACTGCACTGTATTCATATCCACCACTTCCTGAGGTAGGCCGTTCTATGCAACCACCACCCTTTCTGTGAAAGAGAACTTTCTCATTCCTCTCATTACTCCTTAATCGGCCTCCCTCTAATCTCATGCTGTGTCCTCTTGTCCTGCTATTTTTCTTATATTGAAACATGTTAGACTCTTTCATCTTGTTAATGCCGTTAAGATGTTTGAGTGTTTCGATCATATCGCCTCTCTCCCTCCTTTACTCTAGGGTATATATATTGAGCTCTGTTAATCTGTCCTCATATTTTTTCTGATGCAGTCCCTGCACCATTTTGGTTGCCCTTCACTGGACTGCCTCCATTTTGTTAATGTTCTTGTGCAGGTGTGGCCTCCAGTACTGCACACAGTACTCCAGACGACGCCTAACCAGTGTCTTGTAAAGAGGAATTATTATCTCCCTCTTACGACTTGTGATACCCCTACTATTGTTAAATCCACAGAAATCCAGGTGACGGTCCTGCCCTTGACCAGGTGCTACACCGAACTCCTCAAGGTGGTGGCGGCTGCGGGAAAGCCAGCCCATCTGCACCACCTTGCTTGCCCACAGACCTGCACAGAAATCCAGGTACACTTCCTAGGCTCTCTGGGACTCGAAGCATGGACACTGATTGGCCGCCGTACTTTACATCTTTTAATCTGATTGAACCTTGGTATAGAAGCAATATTCAGCTCTCGGCAGCTGCTCTGAGTGCCAAAAATTTGAAATTCGGACTTGGTGTCTTGGACATTTACTGTATATTTTCTCCCACCCGCCTGCCCCAACCCCAGACGCTATGAAAGAAACCTAAGCTCCTCCCTCCTCACCACTCCCATCCCTATTGGCTACTTATGGAACCCTAGCCCTTTTCAAATATTGTACTATCTGGCCACCAGAGGGACCCTGCATTACTTAATCCTCACCAGCATAGGCACAACAAAGGATCATTTAATACTATTTTTCATATTCCTGTGCTGGTTGTTAAATAGAATACGCTTCTTGTCGAGCAGAAATGGGTACGTTTCCTCTTAGTGCCCTCCTCCACCTTCTCCCCCCCTCCTTATGCTACTCGGGCTCACTGGGATCCCTAACAACAGCAAAGAGCAACCTACCAGTTGGGTCCTTAACCACTACCTGCACTATAACATGGGCTGTATAGCTGGAAATGTCTTCACTATTACTAAGGGCCCATGATTTCCATTCTGGACCCGACCTCTCATCAGTGACAGGGCTTTGCTTAGCTCTTTGGCCCACATATTTATTCTCTCTAATCCCAATATCCTTCTCCTCCAGATTAAAAAAAAAAAAAAAAGGAAGAGGAGCAGCCCCCATAGAAAGTCTACTAGACTTCAATTAAAGCTTCATAGAGACTCCCTTCTTAGGGTTGGTCTCTTGCTGCTTCTGTTGTCTGGCAACATCCATCCAAATCCAGGACCTGTTGGCCTGGCTCCAACTGGTGCCCGTCCCAAGCAGGGCACTATTAAGTTGACTTCAGTCAACATCTATAGTCTCGTGTGCAAAATTGACAGCCTCAAAGTCTGATCTCACAACATGACCTTGACATACTGGCCGTCGTCGAAACTTGGCTATCCCCCAAAATTCCTGACACAGCCGTTGCCCTACCCAGATATACCATCTTCAGGCTAGACAGGACATCCAAATGTGGTGGCTGCTGTGCCATCTACCTAAAGAACTCACTAAAGGGCCTTGCCTGTGACTGACCTAGGTTGCCCCACCCAGGTACTTGCAATTAAGGTACTACTGGGAGCCCATAACAAAATGCTCACAGTCTTACCAGCTTACATTCCCCCCTAAAGACTCAACCTCTGGTCTCCTCAGCATTTTGGACCACCTCCGAGCCCAAAACAACCTCCCTGAGACAACTCTAATGGGTGATTTCAACACTAACTGGCTGTCACTGACCACATAAAGGATGCTTAAGCAGCACTACACCCATCTCAGCTAGTCAACATGCCAACCAGAATTAACTATGAGACCGGGACAAGCACAACCCTGGACTGGATAATCTCCAGTCGCCCGGATCGCATCTCCAATGTAACCATGCACTCTGACTCCTTTAGTGATCACGCCCCTATTATTTGTAGCTGGTCCAACAAATTTCACTCAGCCCCTCCCAAAGCTATCTACAGCAGAGTATTAAGCCGGGGTCACCTTGATCTCCTAACACAACAGCTACGTAACCATAGCTGGGCACCACTTGACTCCACTGGTGACATCAAAAAAGCCTTGGAGCATTTCATTACGGTCTTTAATGCTGCCTGTGACATACATACCCCACTAAAAAAGTTGAAGATCCATGGCACGATGCACTCTTGGATAACCCAGGAGCTCATAAACAGGATGAAACAATGGGACCATCTCTGGCACTGTGCTAAAGCTTCAGGGAAACAACAGGATATACACGCATATAAAGCAGCTAGAAATGCATGCACGTATGCTATTCATGATGAGGAGTAGATACCATAAAGAAATGCTGTCTAACTCGTGGGGTGACAGTAGGAAAGTTTGGTCTAATATCAAAGATATCACTGGTCAGGATCCAAAGGTGTCACCCACAATCCTAAACCTTGATGGAGCCCCCACCATGGACCCTATCACAATTGCAAACACTTTTAATGAAGCTTTCACTGACCTGAGCAGTGTACTATCTCACAACTTCTTTGATGATACTGCTACAATGTCTGCCAACAACTACGAGGACAAAACCCTTGGAATCCCCCCTTTCTATTTTAAGAAAGTCTCGGTGTACCAAGTTAGAAAACTCATGATTAAAGTGTTGGGGAAATCTAGGCACAGTGGGGATTCACTAAACCTTAAACTTATCTCACTCACCCCTGTGGAAGTACTCTTACCCATTACTAAGATCCTTAACCTCTCCCTAACCCTGTCACAATTCCCACATGTCTGGAAAACGGCACCGGTGACCCCAGTACATAAATCTGGTGATCATTCCTTGCATAACAGCTATAGGCCTATATTAATTCTTCCTCCTCTGTCTAGAGTTCTGGAATGCCTTGTCACTAATCAGCTTGTGGATTATCTTGAAAAATATTCCCTCCAGTACCCATAACAACATGGGTTTAGAAAAGGGCACAGCACTGCCACAGCACTTGTGGAGTTCACCAGCTTCATTCAGCATTCATTCAACCAAGGCAGTCTGGTAGGGGCTGCATGCATAGATTTAGCAAAGGTCTTTGATACGGTTAATCACCCACTTCTCCATCAACTAGCCACAATAGGTCTTTCCCTTGATACAATTCACTGGTTCAGTAGCTACCTTGATGATAGATCTCAGCGGGTCAAAATAGCCAAGGTCACCTCTGAACAACGGGCTGTCAGATCTGGAGTATCACAAGGATCAGTTCTTGGCCCTCTCCTTTTTAGCATCTTTCTAAACAGCCTGCCAGCCTCCTGCCATCTACGGATTCTCCTTTATGCTGACGACGCTGTTATTTTCATTTTTCACCCCAGATCCCAACATCCTAGAAAGCAAACTACAACTCGGTTTCGAGGAAGTTGTGGAATATTTTAGGGCCCACAAATTGGTCCTAAACTATAAGAAAATGAAAGTTTTGTTATTCACCTTTTTGCGAAATAAATCCAAGAACTATGCTCTTACCATTACAAATAACCTAGGTGCCCCACTTGAACAAATCCAGCACTTTTAAGTACCTTGATGTAATCTTGGATTGCCATCTCTCCTATGCGCCTCACTGCGAATGTTGCCAGGGCCATCAACATTGGGATCGGGCTCCTATACAGGCACAGGCGGAGTTTGACACCTGAAGCTCTCAAGCTCGCTATCCACAGCTCGGTACTGTCTATCGTTGATTATGGCCTGGTCATATATGGGTCTGCTACTGCTACCTCACTTAAAAGGCTTACTGTCACTTTAAACAAAGTGTGTAGACTCCTCACGGACGCTGCACGTCTCACACACACTTGTGAGCTCTATTCCCAAACTGGGTGGCTTCAGTTAAGTGCTAGGATCAAATACCAAAGGTACTTAATAACTAAGAAAGTGCTCCTTGGGTTCCTGCCTTCAGGTGTTGGAAACCTTCTTGTACAATCTCAAAGGACCCAACGTACTCGCACTTCTACCTCCCAACTTCTCCTAGTTCTGAGGTGCTGAACAACTCAAGGACAGCGCTCCTTTGCGTATAGAACTCCACTCTGGTTCAGTGGATTGAGCGGTGTATTAACTAAGCTACCCAGAATTGGCCATTTCAAGTATACGCTCTGACAGCATCTCATATCTGAAAGCTCCTGTGATTGTGCCAGATAAGCAAAAGTATGCCTCTCTCATAGCCTTCGCCTCCTGACTTCTCCCTGCCCCCCCCATTTACATAATGTGAGAAACTGAATTGACCAAGGCTGCTACCCCCTTCCGTTGTTCAACAGTCCCTTCCCCCTCTTCTCCATCTCTCGCCCCTCATTCCTGCCTTCTCCCTCAGTACCTTGACAATGCCTCTGGCTGCTACCGATCTCCCTTGGTCCTTTAACCCTACTCTCCTCTCCTCTTCTCCTTCTTACTTTCACTCCGCTCTTTTAATCTACATAGTGCCGATTTTAGGATGTAATTAATTCTGTCACTGTATTTATGTAAATTCAATTGTTAGTCCTTCCTATGTTTGTTGCCCTCGTGGAACCTTTGTAAATGAGTTACTTGTGCTCAAAGGTATTTTGTAATCCGAAATTGAATAAATAAATAAAATAAATAAATGTCACTGATGGAGATACTGAAGATGACCGGCCCCAGGACTGATCCCTGAGGTACCCTGCTTGTGAACTGCATCTTTTCTGACTGTATGCCATTTACCACCACTCTCTGTTTCCTGCCCGCCAACCTGTTCGCCACCCAGTTGACCAACCTCTGACCTACCCCGAGCCTACCCAGCGTATTAATCTTCTTTGTGGAACAGCATCGAAAGTTTTACTGAAGTCAAGGTAGGCGACATCAACTGCAGTTCCTTGGTCCACTACTCTGGTTACCCAGGCAAAGAAATCTATGAGATTAGTTTGACAGGACCTTCCTGTTGTAAACCCATGCTGTCTTGGATCCTGTGCTCCTATGGATTCCAGGTGTTATACTATCCTTTCCTTAAGGAGTGCCTCCATAATCTTGCCCACTACTGAGGTAAGACTGACTGGTCTGTAGTTCCCTGCCTCCTCCCTGCTGCCACTCTTGTGGAGCGGGATCACATGAGCCATTCTGCAGTCTTCTGGGACCTCTCCTGTGCTCAGAGACTCAATAAACAGTTCTGTTAATGGCTCTGCTAGTTCCACCCTTAGCTCCTTAAGTACCCTGGGATGTATGCCATCAGGTCATATTGTCTCGTCCACCCTGAGCTTAGTGAGTTCTTGTAGGACCCTTTCTTTTGTGAAGGGACTTGTGCACACTTCCCTCCCCCGTGTCCATGATGCTGAGATATAGGCCCTGCCCTACCTCCTCCTCAGTAAATACTGAGCAGAAGTATCTGTTTAGGATAGATGCTTTTCCTTTGTCCTTCTCCACACACTCCCCCTTATCCCCTTTGATCTTAGCAATACCCCCTCTGAACTTTCTCCTTTCACTAATGTATCTATAGAAAGTTTTGTCCCCTTCGTTTACTGGTCGTGCTAGTGTTTCCTCAGTTTGGGCCTTTGCCTGCCTTACTGCCTTCCCTGCTTCCCTTAGGGAAGTTTGGGATGTCTCCCTGTCTTCGTCCTGCTGCGTTCCCTTATATTTCCTGAAGGCCAGTCTTTTGGCTGTGATCTTTTCTGCTACTGTTTTTCAGAACCAAAGTGGTTTCCTCCTTCTTTTGCTCTTGCTTTTCTCCCTAACACAATGGGATGTTGCTTCAAGTATTGTATACTTAATGCTTGCCCACTTTGCCTATACCCCCTCACCTGTATTTCCTCTTGCCAGGGCTAGCATAACTCTGTTGGCCATCTTATCAAAGTCAGCTCCTCTGAAGTCCCAAATTTTTTTCTTGGAATGGGATAATTTAGTTCTAGTAGCCTAATTGAACCATACCATGTGATGGTCATTGGTCCCCTGGTGACCTACCTGGAGATCTGCGATCCTTTCCCTGTTAGTCAGTACTAGATCCAGGATAGCACTGTCTTTTGTGGGTTGTTGTACTAGTTGTTTGAGGCACTCCCTCTGCACTATGTGTCTAGTTCTGGCGGATGTTCCTGCTGTATTGACCAATCTATATTTGGCATGTTGAATTCTCCCATTATCAGAACCTCCCCTTTAGCTGTCATGTTTTGTATATCTTTTAACAGTAATGTGTCTATGTCCTCCCCCTGGTCTGGAGGCCTGTATACAACCCCAGTTCATATGGCTGTCCCATTTCCTGTTTCCAGGGTGACCCACAGTTCTTCTGGCTCCTTATGTGTATTCTGAATTTCTGTAGCTTTGATATTTTCATTGACATAAAGGGCCACCCCCCCCCCTTTTTGCACCTCGAGCTCTTCTGAACAGTACATAGCTGGGTACTGAAGTCTCCCAAGTGTGGTTACTGGTGAACCATGTCTCGCTAATGGCTACTGTGTCCAGTTTAGCCTCTTGTCATTGTGGTCTCCAAGTCTGGGATCTTATTTCCCAAACTGCGGGCATTTGTGTACATGATTTTCCATTGGCCAGATATCAGTGTGTTAGTCGTTGGGTGAGGCTCGGCATTTCCCCTGCGCATCGTATGGGAGCCGGACCTTTTTCCTTACCTGGTGATGCAAATGAACTACAAACATGCTGAACTCTTGTTTGATCACTAGCTGAGGCAGGAGAGGGGGTGTTCTTCTTGTTCGATATATCGGGTGCTGCACCCCTCTCCCCATTGCTAGTTTAAGTATTCTGCAAAGACATCAAACATCTGCCCCAATGCACTGACTCCCTCCTTAGTCAGATGCAGGCCATTGAATTTAAAGAACTTTAGCTCCCAAAACTGTTGCCAGTTACCTACAAATTTGTGTCCTTTTTCCTGGCACCAGCCCTTGAGCCACATGTTTAGCTCCCCTATCGCCCCTTCTCTGACCTTCCGTCCATCTGCCCCCCCCCTCCCAGACCAGCAGGATCTCAGAGAAGGTGCTGGATGAAATGGATGAAAGTTTGTCTCCCATCCTGGTCAGGTGTTCCTTGGTCTCCACAACTGACCGGCTGGCGAGATTCGCCAGCATTAGATCATTGCCTAATGATGGCAAAGTCTTCTGAGCTATTGAATTTTTTTTTAAGTTTTCCTATTCAGAAGGGAAGAGATCATAAATTGAGCCAAACTGATGACCAGACGATCCCTTCTACTTCCTGGTCTGTCAGCCCAACCCCCCCACACTCAGACGTTTGTGACGTCTAACTAGGGAGAGCGCAGGGGCACACCCATTGAAGTCTGTGGGGCCGATTTTGAAAATAAATTTATGTTTAAGTAACTTTGCTATAAATGAAAGCCAGCAGTTAACTAATAGGGCTCCTAACTATAACAAAAATACAAATACTATTCAAACATAGATGTCAATATTAAAAATAAATTGAACCCCATATCTTCAGATTTGCTGAATACTGAAAGAGTATACTGATGCAGAAAGTGGCAAGTGCAGTAAACCCTCATATCGTATAAATTGGTGGTCTGTAAAGTGTTGCTGGTTCAAGCCTTGTGTTTTTGCTTTTTTTCTACCAGCTGTGATTTAAATGTGCATCATGCCCTAAAAGAATCTTTTAGAGCTAATTTAAGTTGCTGTTCTGCATTTGATGGGGGATTCTAAAGGCATTTCTGCCATTTTTTGCAGCTCATGCATTTGTATTAGAAATGATTGGTGTCCGGTTCTGCTCACTGACGTAGCAGTAACGCATTAAGTTGTCTCCTGGTTAGGGATGTCACGATAACCATGTTTCATGATAACCACGATAATTTTCAAGGATGATACTATTGGGTGATAACTGCTTTTTTAAGGTATACCACAATATATTGCAATAAAGCATGAATAATTCTGTTTCTCTGTCTAGTATCCCGTTTCTCCGATGTATCATAATATATTGAAATAAAGTACGAATATTCCCTGCCACACTCCCTCTTCTTTAACCATTTCCTCCCTCCCTAGTCCTAGTTCCCCTCATCCCTCCTTCATGTTAAACCAGTCATTCTCTCCCCATCCTCCCCTTCCCTTCTAATATCATGCATCCTTAGTCAGTCTCTATCCCTCCTACATCCTGTTTTGCCTCCCATACTATTTAGGTGGCTAAGTTGCTCTTATGTATTGGCCAATGTACGGCCTATTCACTGTGAAATTGATATGACTGTAATTAATGGGAAGTTATGTCTGTTTTTGACATTGTAATTCCTGCCCTGTACATTGTATTTTGTTTGCATGTCCTTACTGTACCTTGTGTTGTCCTCCCAGGACCACCTGGCAAATGAGTATCTCAATGGTGTTTTTCCTGGTAAAAAATGAATTGAATTGAATAATTCTGTTTCTCTGTCTAGTATCTTGTTTCTCCCATGTACTACAATATATCGCAATAATTCCTCTGTCTAGTATCCCGTTTCTCCCATGTACCCCAATATATCGCAGTAAAGTGTGAATAATTCTGTTTCTCTGTCTAGTATTCCGTTTCTCTCGTGTACCACAATATATTGCAATAAAGTATGAATAATTCTGGGTTTTTTTTGTCTAGTATCCTGTTTCTCCCATGTACCACAATGTATCTCAATAAAGTGTGAATAATTCTGTTTCTCTATCTAGTATTCCGTTTCTCCCATGTACCACAATATATCGCAGTAAAGTATGAATAATTCTGTTTCGCTGTCTAGTATCCCATTTCTCCCCCAAAATTTAGGATTTGGAGGATCCTTCACACAAAACCTAAAGCAGACACAATAATATATTTCAGCTACACAATAACTGTGTCTGTTTTTTCAAGGTTTTCATGCCGTGAAACTTTTCATATCGTGACAATCCTTTTCCTGAGGAGCCTTGGGGGTTACTGGTGTTCTGAAGGTGAGCCACTCTGCTCTCAGGGAGGATGGGAGTGGGCTGCCCGGCATGTGTATGTCACCTGCCCGCCGAGCACAGAGTGGTATTGGTGCCGGCAGTAAAGCCAGTAGCTCACTCGCCATCTGTGCTGGGGGACAGATGCAGCCATGATGAGCCCAGCATTTGGGGTGGGGATAGTGTAAGAGCAGGGGCAAAAATGGACTGAAGAATAATTATTTAAAAAAAATGCTTTGTGTGTATGGGCTTTGAGTTTTAGGCAAAGATCACTGCCCTCGGTCAGCTGGCCAGTTAAGGTTGCTTGTACAGTTAAGGCCAGCGTCAGGTTGGTTTGGGGCACGATGCATCAGGCAGTTACCTGAGCAAAAGTTAAACAAAACTCAAGGAGACATGTAATGCATCCTGTTACTGTATTTCTAGTTCTGCTGCTATTCGTCATCACCAGGATTATGCTGGAGTATTTATTGCTTTGCATCTGAAAGTAATAAAAATAAAGCTTTAAAACGGTTAAACAAAAGCTCCTTTTGTTCTGATAATTACGCTTCTGATTTCTACCACGACCCACTGCATCATCTGATATGCCAAAACTGAACCCGACACTGACCACAGCTGTATTACTAAAGTCAAACATGTCATCACTGGGGTCAGTTGTTGAATGCTAACTCACTGAATTTGCCCAGCTGTCCAAGGAACAGAACTGGCTGCAGAAACAGTAGCTCATCCCACCTTTTCAGCCTGAAAAGTTCAGCTAAGTGGAGGTAGAGGGGGTGTATTTGAAACACACTAAGAGGTAAAAAAGTTAACAAAAAATAAATAGTTTGCTGTGTTGGAGACAAGGTGGCATAAAGCACTAACGATTGCCCTGGAGAGCTAGGTTCAAATCTTGGCTCAAACCACTAGTGGAATGAGTAAGGCTGGTCATCTTAACTCAGTTTCTGATGTACATGATTCCCAGTACAGTCCTACCAGATATAGTTTGGCAGAGCTGGTTGTCAGCATTTAAAGAAAGATCCCAGACTGAATGAGACTTTAGAATGCATTACCGTTTCACCATGAAAGGGAAGTTTATATGGTTTAGGATTGAGTTGCATGGGCAGAGTACCTTATGTAAGGCTGTATTGTGCCTTCTACACTGCACCAGGCCTTTGGATAATTTAAATGGACTAGGTTTAAGTTGCAAGTTGCATATAAATGAGGATGATGTGGGGGTGTTTCCTTTCCCACAACGAACGTGCTGAAACATCTGTTTGCAGAATTATAACACCTCCAAGTCTGTCTTCTGTTCATCTTCATTTTTAAATAACAATTATAGTAAAATGAA
The DNA here is from genome assembly GCA_016271365.2 of Neoceratodus forsteri. Classification (NCBI taxonomy): domain Eukaryota; kingdom Metazoa; phylum Chordata; order Ceratodontiformes; family Ceratodontidae; genus Neoceratodus; species Neoceratodus forsteri. The sequence continues at coordinate 363,217,012 of CM028130.1, forward strand.
TACATGCATGTACATGTGTTTAATGCAGAACGAAGGTTGAAGTGCACCTGTTACAATTGATCATAGTTTCCGGTATACTAGAAATGAATAAGCAGTGTCTTATGACAAGGGCATTTAAGTGTCTCTAAGCATCACATTAGAGCTTCCCACCGCTCATAGGATAGTAAAATAATTTAATTCAAAGAAAAACAGTTTCTGGTTTCTCAGGAATTGCTAGAGCACAGATCTTACCCCACAAGGCCTCTGAGTAACTCTGTGTGCAGCTTTGCATCCAAACGTAATGCAGAAGACCCAAGGGTTGTAATTATCACTAGTTGGCTAGACCCCCTAGATGCATAACTGGACTAGGTTGAATCCATGAAGAAGGAAAAAAACCCCACCAGTAAAACAATAGCAGAAGCATTTGATTGCTAAAAGTAATGTTGCTGCTCCATCCTTTTTGTGTCATACCTAATTTCTCAAATGGTCCTTGGAGTCAGAGCAGCAGTGTGTTCAATACATGGTATAGTATGTTACAAGCTCCATAATTTCCTGTGAGTCACAGTGTGCAAAAAGTCATCGGTGGAAAGTGCACAATACAGATCAGTATTTTTCTCTTTACAAGTGAAATAAAATGCATCACAGTGTGCTAAATACAGATGGTTATGGGGGATATACATTTTATTGTGCGATAATACAAAACAAGAATGTTGTCATACGGTGCAGCTGCATGGTTTCAGTAGGTGCATAAATAAGGCTGATCTGACCACAGTTAAGTGGCACTAATTGAAGAGCCCTCCCCCACTCATAGCCTACACCACAATTAGCATTTTGAGCCCCAGATTACAGTTTTAAAAGTGTCATAGCAGTTATTTTTATCATCTGATTATTGCGCCATAACTTCAGCTTGAAGGGACACTGTCAACACCTTTTACATCATATTGTTTTTAGTTGATCATCTGCGTTCTATGATTGCTTACCTTCTCTAAAATTCATTGATGTTGCTGGTTGTTTTATCTGCTTCCTTTCCTAGTAGAATTGAAATGTATGTGAATGGTATAATTACACCCGACCTTGTTTTGTTTCAAATCCTTGACCTACTCTTATTGCATACTTCCTGAACACTAGGAACACCTGCAAACAGTGCAGTTACTAATTGTGCAATAGTATTCTCTCTTCCCACTGCATCATGAGTGGCTGACTACCATCTTGTGTGCAGCCACCCACTTCCCTGGCTTTCACTGTACTAATGTGCCTTGCCAGTACAGCATTGGTTTGCAGGGTATATTAGCGTAGAGTGAGTGAGGGAAGCCCATGGCTGCCGGGGAGATGGCAGCAGTCAGCTTTTTCAAGCAGAAGTTATGACACAGTAATGAAAAAGTAAAAGATGCTTACAAATAATCCATTCAGGGTTCTTAGCACTAATTGGGGGAGAACTATGGGCAGAAGAAGACTTTTCAGTTAGTACAGCTTTCGTTGACTACAGTCTGAGAGAGTGAGTTCAAAATATTGGTGCAGCACATTGTAATGACCTTCCCACTGTGCTTTTTAATTTGTGTATTTTGTGCTTGATTGACAAATTTAATTTTGACTTGTGACCCAACCTGGTAGACACCTAGATCATATGAGCATTCATTTCATAAGCATAGCTTGGATAACCACCCTTAGTAGATCTGAAACTGAATATGAGCCAGTGTGCTCTTTTGCTGTCCAGCTGTTCTTATCAAGGTTGCAGTAATGTGTCATCCTAGCACACCCTTGAGCATTAGTACACAAGTAAATCTCATTAGAGTCCATGTGACCTGGCAACAAGCGATCCACTTATTTGCAAGAGCAAGCACAACCAAAGGACTGAAGTTAAATGCTGTACATACTGTACAAAAGAAATTATACTGTACACAAGAAATTAAAATATTACAGAAATGTTAGGTATTTTAATATGACATGAATATTAAATAGTCTAACCCCAGAAATCCTTCACTGTGCTTACACTTAGCAGTCATCTCAGCTGAGAGTCACGCCCTGGAGATAGAACCTATGTAGATTTTTAGAATTTGTAACTTGGGTTCAAACCCTGCATCTGCACTCCTCCCTGGCCGTTATTCCGATCTCTTTCTGTGCATGAAGAGAGCAGTCGCCCACCCCGTAGTGAACTCCGGTAACAGCTGGTTCTCCAGTCAGTTTATTTCTTTAAAATAAGTATTTTGTTTTAATTTTTCAATTAGTCTGCATTAGGTAGAGAGTTTTGTTGTATCTCTGGTCTTTCAGTTCCTGATTGTTCCTGACTGCCCTAACTGGCTACCATTTTTAATTTGGGCTTTTAAATTAATCTACACCCTTTTTTCTTTTTAAATTTACAGTAGTGTTGTATTTTTACTATTAAAGTTTTAGGAAATTGAGCGCTTTCACTTTGTGTTTCAGACTGTGCCCTTTCACCCTAATTAATTGGTTCCTGTTACAGGAATGGTTTGACCTTTTGCACAGTTTCTGAGTGCAAGAGCCGTTTTCTTCTATTGGACTCTTTCATACTACAGTGTTTTTTTGGGAATTGCTTTAATATTTTTAAAAGGATTTCTCAAATTGGGTCCAAGAGACCTGGTGGACTTACAAGTCTAAAAAATTGAAAAAAAAATTGTTTCCGGCTCCTGGCAAGGGCAGATTGACACGAGTTTTGTTTAAAAGTGTCTTAAGTCCAGAACTGGATTTTTTTAGATTGTAAGTCTTATCATATTTTTGCCCAAAAACCTCATTTAAAAGGGTAAAAAAGTTAAGAAGTATGCTGCTGTAGACTGCCTCTGTGTTACCAAAAAAAATATTTAAAAAAGGGCTCTGAAGGAGTTCCCAGTGATGGTGGAAAGCATGCATCATAAGGGTCCGTCTCCTCATGTATAGCAGCAAATAATGTATAGGGTGACAAGAAAGAAGATAAAATTGCACAGCTGTCAGAAAAACTTGATAAAGATGGTTCAGACATCGGGGTGTCCGAAAGGAAGAACCCTAAATCTGTTAATAGCAGCCTGTCCTCCTGAATGGAGAAAGGAGCAGGCATATGTCACTGATAAAATGCCCTCATCAGAGGACATATCAAAAATGCGGCAGTTTTTTCAAATGGTCCAGGCTATGAGAACGCCTAGTAAGATACCTGCCAGCCCCCCACCGCTCACACTTCACACTGCCTGCCTTTGGAGAAGGTGGATGAAAAATACTATATGTAAATGGAGGAAGGGTGACCCCATGGAATTGGAGGGTGCACCTGAGCAAGAATTCAGCCTTCTCTAAGGTATGATGAGGACTAGTCATCTTTTTCTTAATTTGTCAGACAAATGGTTGGCACCTTCCTCATCTTCCCACAAGAAACAGAGGAGGATGAAGAGGATGCTGAATTTATGGACATGATGGGAGTAGCTCCGCCAAGCAAAATATTACTTTCCATACATAAACCACTTAAGACGGTCATATCCAAATCTGCACCCACTTCAGCTGCTGTCTTCGATAAGAAAATTGAAAGAAAATATCTGGTGGACAAGCAGGTCGTGGAGTACCTATGGGCCAGTCCTGATCATCAAGGGGTGGTTCAGGCTGCTGTTTGAGAGAGAGCAAAAATCACTCCATTGTCACAGCCTTCTGAAAAGGACTTCCAAAAATTAGATGCTATCAGGGCTCGAAATAATTTTTTGAGGATGGCAGTCCAAGGGACAGGTGGTATGCAAATTTTACCTGTCCGACAGAAAAAGTAACTGTCCTGTAAATTTTTAAGTAATTTTAAATATCCGTTTCTGAATAGGGCTTTCAAACTGGTGCCTGCTGGAATGGAAACATGTGCCTTAAACAGGGCTAAGTGCTGTAACTGGCATCTGATGACTGGACAGATTTGTGCCCTAAACCACTGATTGTAACTAGCACCTTCAGAGTACACAGACCAGTGCCCTCAGTTTTTTAACTGATCCCCCTCCCACACCCATTCTGCCTAGCAGACTGCTAACTTAAGTGTTGTCTGTACCCCCACCCCTGTTTCCTCAGTCAGCTCAGAAATGGTCTTTTAATTCCTTCCCCTCCATTTTAGCCTTGACAAAGGCTTTTATATTGACCTTTTGTTTAGATTAAATTTCTGTACATCTTGTCTGCTGCTAGTTGTTGTGTTGACAACCCTGAATTTTGTTTTTAATTTGCTTTTCCTTTTCATCAGTTCTCTCAAGGGACACTGTCAGTTTCTGACGCTAATGGTATGGTGTCAGCATTCAATAAATACATCTAGAGGAAGCACTGTCAGTATTTAAAGCAGTGGTGGCATTATATTTTAAAATTACATCGAGAATATGCGTTATTCTTCCTAATCTAAGAGTGGTCCGATTAAAATCCATGCAGCGTGTGCCCATGAGCAGGAATGGCGCCAAGCTGCGGGTACACTCGTTAATGACAAACTCGTTCATGTAGTGTCATGTATCAGTAAAATATTGCAGTGCCTACCTGGTATAACACTGATCAAGTGGAAGTAATTCTCCTGGTAAAACGAGCAGCCTAACACATTTTATTTTATATATGAAAACTGAAGCCTGGATTCCAGGCATGCGTATTGAGCTGACACACTTACGCCATCGCCCGGAATCAACTTCAGCGTTCATAAATAAAATTAAATGTGTTAGTGTTCGCTTTACTATGAGAATTACTTCCACTCGATCAGTGTTATACAAGGTAGGCACTGCAATATTTTACTGATACTGATGACACTAAATGACAAACTTGTTCATGGACGAGTGTACCTGCGGCTCGGCACCATTCCTGCTCGTGGGTGCATACTCCTTAGCCCAGATGGGGACTTTCTTGATTTTCTTCTGTTTTCATGCTACTTTTGGTTAGCCCCGAAAATGTTTTTAAATAACTGCTCCCCAAACCCGTTAGTGAAAAAAAAAGTGTGTTCTCTTCATGCTCACCTCCTGTTGTTGCCTTTCCTCGGACTGACGGTTTCAACTAGAAATGCAGTGGATGCAAGCAAGGACTGGCTACGGTGCATGCGCGATGGTGAGATCTACATATGCAGCTGCAGATTTGTCCACCAAAATGCAAACAGTGCAGAACTGGAGCAGATCGAGGTTGTGTTGGACTGGGATGGTATGCACAATGTGACACTTGCGTGGTGCTTCTGTTACCGCGTATTTTCATGGACGGTGAGAGGCAGGCTGACAGCTAATGCGCTTCAGGGTCCTAGTGCCCATAATGTACAGTAATGCTTACTGCCAGTCCCAGGGACAGGCAATTGGAACAAAATGCCTGTCCTGTGTGAAAACTGACTGTCTGGGACAGGCGGACAGCCAGTTATTTCGAGCCCTGGATGCTATGGTCAAAAAGGTTTATGCCACAGTTTCCCTGTTTATCAGACTGGCAGCTTATTCAGCTAATATAGAAGAGTACGAGAAAGCACTTTGGAACACAGTTCTGGCACGTGCCAAAAGAACAGATGACAAATTGGTACAGGACTTGATTTCCACAGCAAGATCAGCCCTGGATGTTACAAGGTATAATTTCCACACTGGGCTGGGCACTGATGACACTGCCGCTAGAGTTGTACCTCATGCAGTGTCCTTAAGAAGGTCTTTCTGGCTGAGAATTACCATCCTTTCCCAGGATACTCAAAACAAAGCCACGGATTTCTCCTTGAGGGAAATTCATTATTCAGCAACAAAACAGGGCATACTGTAAGAGTGGATGAATACAAAACCACTTACAAAAGTAGCAATGAGAAGGAAAATGTTTCCATCTCCTGTAGGTCCTACAGAAGGTGAGGCAGAGGCAGGGAATACTTCCCAAGAGCCTATACCTCTTATGCCCCTTATGAGTACCAGTCACAAAGAGGTTACTCTAGATGATGGGGTAGAAGGTCCTACTGGCACATGCTGCAGCTCCAGTGCCTAAGCCCCAGCCAAAACAAACCCCCTGACAGTTTTGCTCAGGTTGCCCGACCCTTGCCAGCGGGAAGACTGGCTCATTACTTCCAGGAATAGGTAAACATTACCGTGACAAGTGGATATTAGAAGTAGTGGACCGGGGTTGTCTCTGCAGTTCAGGCACTTTCCAAAACTGCAGAAACATAAAGTTTTCTAGTTCAGTCTTCCACTGAAAGAATTATGCTGGAATTAGAAGTAAAATAAAACTGTTACTATCAAAAGCCATAGAAAAAGTCCCTGCCTTTCAGTGGGGAATGGACCTATTCTCAAGATACTTCCTGACTCACAACAAAAAGAGTGGTGACCCATTTTATAACTCATATTTCTGAACAAGCATTTGAAAAAAAAATTCAAGACTGTCATACTAAGGACAGTGATGCCATCTTTGCAGACAGATCAATGGCTGGGATCACTGGATCTGAAAGATGTCTGTTATCATATTCCAGCAAGGCCATCACACAGGAAATATCTTAGATTCAAGCTGTGGAACTGCCAGTACCAGTTCAAAGCTCTTTCATTCTCAGCACAAAGGTTTACTCAGAATACTTAGCTGTGGTGGCAGCACATCAGAGAAAACAAAGCATGGTGGTGGTTTTCCCGTACCTAGATGACTGGCTAGTCTCCGGGATAACAGGAAGAGACAAGGTGCTCGGTTCAGTTGGTAAAATGCACCTTGGAGAACCTGGGATTCTTGATAAATCTGCCGAAGTCCAAGCTAGAACCTGTTTAAGTACTGGGCTTCATAGGAGCGGAGCTAAACACCCTACAGGGGAAGTTTTCCTCCCACAGTCCAGAGTTACAGCTTTGATAGCAACAGCAGAGTTCTTCACAACATATTAGCCAAAACCTGCAAGAGACTTTCTGCAGTTACTAGGGCACATGGCTGCATCCACATCAGTGGTTCTCTGGACCAGGTTCCAAATGAGAGATTTCCAGTACCACTTAAGAGACAACTGGTCTCCAAGATGGGATCTGCAAAAGCTAGTGCCATTGATAAAGCTACCAACTTTCCAAGGCCTAAAACTGGGCTGGTCCATCCTAACCACGACCCCCCCCCCGACACCGTGTCACTCCCACGGGCACCGCCGCAGACAACGCTGCATACAATTACATTTTGCTGCTTGCTCTGGCTATGCTGCCCAACAGTAACACCAGTAGCAAACATCCAGATTAAAACTAAACAATACACCATGCTGCTGCAGCAAGTTCCACATCATGATGTACAGAAAGTTCATCAGAAGCAGACCTGTGTTAAATTGTGATCAGATGTTCGAGCTGCATGTACTGCTGCTCCTGACAGTCCCATCCAACCTGCCTACACTCACCTCACTTGCTGAGCAGACTTCACCTCAGTGACTTCCACCACCACACCAGATTGTTTTTACACAGTTCTCTACTGCTGATCAGGTTTCGGCACCTTAGTTCCCTGCTACCAGTCTCTTCTCTGTCTGGAGTTCCTCTTAGCTGCTGGCAGGCAGATGTCCACATGTGCTTGTTTGCACTCCTACCCAGTCTGATCTAACAGGAAGGAACATGTTTCACTGTGCTCCCACTGACATGCTTGCAGTGCAACTCGGGCGCAGGGGTTGAAGTTGCAAACTGCTCTCTAGCCTGAGCAGCACCACAGTGGTGCAGAAATAACTGTCACTCATGGAGTAGCAGTCAGCCAAAAAAGGGACAAAACTGGGACAAGTAAGCCAAAAAAGGGACAAAACAAAGTGACATTTTGCAAAACTTGTGGGGACACTGGGACATACTGTCCAAAATAGGGACTGTCCTGGTAAAATAGGGACTGTTGGTAGCGGTAGCCATTGATAAAAGCACTGGTAAAGTCATTATAGTGGTAGAAAGGAAAAGAAACCCCAGAGAGGGTATTCCCTTTCTTCAGTAATCAACAAGTATTCTTACTACAGATGCTTCAGTCGGTGGGTGGGGCGCAGGGCAGTGCTGCTAACAGTGCAGTCTTTCTCCTCCCAGCTTAGAGTCAGTCTGTCCAATCAGAACAGACAACACCACAACAGTGTATTATATAAACAAGTAGGGAGGTACAGGATCCTCAAAGAACAATTGGTTTCCATTGTTTTGTTGCAGACCCCCAGCCAGAGGAACAGTCAAAGAACACGCCTTGGCATGAAACAGGACAGGGAGGTGCCTGTATGCCTTCCCACCATCCCTACTCATGTAGAAAGTACTCTTGAAGCTCAGGAGGGAGTCTGCATTGATGATTCTGTTAGCCCCAGACTGGGCCCAACAGGCCTCATAAGTGGTGCTCTTGGTTTTGTCTGACAGGAATCCAGTCAACCTAGCATTAAGTTATCATTTGTTGACTGTATCAAAGGGCAGAATAACATTCCCAAACCCCAGGACATTACGTCTGAGGACATGGTTCTTGAGGAGTTAGAATTTTTGGGACTGTATCTTTCAGAGGAAGTCCTAAAGGTACTTAGGGTTTCAAGAAAACCAGCTACCAGGAAAGAATATTTGTCCAAGTGGCTAAAGTTCTCTTCTAGGGGCATATGGTTCACTATTTACATTGTGGTAGTTCCACCGGAACGGACTGATTTGCTGGATGTCTTCAAGCTTAGCTCCTCCCACCACTATGGTGTTATCCCCCTTGACGCTGCCCTGAGACGTCAGCTGTTTCTTTCCCCTGCAAGAACAGGTCACCTCCTTAGCAGTTCCCCCTTAAGATTTAGTGCGTCAAAGGCAACTTTAAAGATCTTATGTCAAGAGGGTTCCTGCAGTAGGTCTTCACATATAGGACTGCGCCACCTGGCATCAGCTCCGCATGGCAAACTTGTAGCTAGCAGTCATCAGTGGGGACCACCCCCAATGTCGGGTGATGTGACATCAGACCAACTGTAAAAAGGTTGGTCAGCACGTCCTTCAGTTCTTTCCGGCTGCCGCTGCCCGTTCGATAACCACGGCAGAACAGCGATCAATCAGCCCTTCAACTTGACATTTAACATGTCTTTTTCGGTTTAAAAGTTATTTTTTCTCGCAGTGTATCTTGTCTCAATCAAAGAAAATGTGCACCAAGTGCAGTGCCCAAATCCTGCATGCAGACAACCACTCTCGCTGCCTCCTCTGTCTGGGGCCTAAGCACAACTCTGCTGAGTGTGCTATTTGCCAGGGCTTTAACCAGGCCACCCGGACCCGTTGCAAGTGGACCCTTGAGGCCCACCTTCTGACCCAGAGGCTGGCTTAGATAGAAAAGGAGCTTAGGGAGAGGTAATTGTCTCCGGCCTCTGATTGGATGGGTCCACATGAGGATCTTGCGTCCACTGTTTGGCAGCAGCCTTCTTCAATCCCGTCAGTATCCAGAAAAGCTGACAGGACCCATTTCCCTCTGGAAGGGGGTCTCGCGCCTGAACTAACAGCCCAAAGCTGGTTCTATGGTCCTTACTGCTGATCATGATTGTTCAGCCCAACCCAAACACCTCAGTTCCTATTCTCCAGACAAGGACTCAAAGCAACTGGATCAGTTTGGCAGAAAGATTTTACACCTCATGCACCTGTGCCATATGGTCCCTCAACTATGTCTTGCACTTGGTGGCGTTCCAGAAGTCCTCGCTCTCGGAGTTAGAGAGGGAACTCCCAAGACATCCCCGATGAACAACTCAGGGAGAAGTTGTTGGAAAAGGTGCATATGAACAAGTCATCATGCAGACATGCACTCCAAGCAACCTATGATTCAGTTGATACAGTTGCTAGAGCTACAGCCTCGGGAATCTGCCTTAGACACCTAGCTTGGTTGCGTCTGGCAGGTCGGGCACTGGACATTCAGTCCACCCTTTTAGACGTTCCTTTTAGGTGACCTATTCTCTTTGGCGGTGATGCTAAAGATATCCTCACCAAGCTACAGGAAAGTGGTAGGTCATTAAGAGACCTATGCTCCATGTACCAAGCAGGACAGAAGAAACAGTCCTTTTGCTGCAGAAGAAATTGGAACAGAAACCAGACCAGGGCAAACGCCAAGGTAAATGTCGGGCTTCTGGTTCAGGAGCACAACCTCCTCAGGCCAAGTTCGCCAAGGCGGCCTCAAGAGCTATGGCTCTCCTCCCCTCCGCATCCTGACATGCTGTCCCGCTCCCTCCACCATCCACAGAGGAGCCAGTAGGAGGGAGGTTCAGCCTCCACCCAGACGGGTGGAAGGCCATCACTGCAGACGTATGGGTGCTTCAGCTCATACAAAGAGGTCACTCCATCGAGTTCCTGGAGATTCCTCTGGCTAACCCTCCAGGAAGGTCCTTTTTGGTCGGATCCCCATTGTCCATCAGGAGATCCAGGCTGTACTGCAAAAGGCTGCTATAGAGCTTGTTCCTTGGGATCAGATAGGAAGGGAATTTTACTCCCACTTCTTCCTAGTTTCAAAGAAGACAGGGGATCTAAGACGTATTCTGGACCTCAGCATGCTAAACTTCTTTGTGTAGTACACAAAGTTTTGCATGCTCACTCTCCAGGAACTCTGACTACTGCTCTTGCCAAACACCAGGCTGTGCTTCCTGGATAAGCAGGATGCTTACGTACATATCCCTATCCTCCCGGCCCACCGTCGCTTCCTCAGGTTCTCCTTTTGGGAGTATCACTTCCAATTCAAGGCCCTGCCGTTTGGCCCATCTTCGGCACCTCTGGTATTTACTAAGTGCCTAGCAGTGGTTGCGGCTTTTCTTTGCCATAGGGGCATATATGTGTTCCCATACCTGGACGACTGGCTCTTTTCAACTCCATCCCCAGACAGCCTGAAGGCTCGCCTATCCTTCTCTCTAGATCTGTTTTCCCACCTGGGAATTTCGGTGAACATATCCAAAGTCCCAGCTGCTACCCTCCCAGTGTCTCCAATTTATTGGAGCAGTGCTGGATACAGTCCAGAGTAAGGCCTTCCATCTGCTAGACCGAGCAGAGACCCTGGTCTCTCAGGCCATATTGGTGGCCAAGTCTCGGTGGACTCTGACACGCTCAGTGCTTTGCCTTTTGGGTCTTATAGTGGCAGCCATCCCAACGGCCCCCTGGCCAGGCTGCATATGAGGGTTACCCAGTGGTCTCTGAGTCCAGTGGGATCAGTGGTTGGACAACATGGACCAGTTGGTCATGATCTCTAGCAGTCTTCAGAAAGATCTCCTCTGGTGCCAGGACCTTATCAACCTGTTGGTAGGGGCCCCCTTCCGCTGTCAGGCTCCTTGTCAAATCCTTACCTCAGATGCTTCCAGTCTGGGTTGGGGAGCTCATCTGAGGGATCACCGGACGCAAGGTTCCCGGTCCCCTTCAGAGGCGAAGCTTCACATCAGTATCCTGGAGCCGAGCAGTTCTCTGTGCGCTCCAGGCCTTCCAGTCATTACTTTGTCCAGGAACACTACTCATCCAGACTGACAACATGGCCACTGTTTGGTATCTCAGCAAACAGGAAGGTACCCGGTCGTACCCTCTCTGCAGAGAAGCAATGAGGGTCTGGTATTCGGCGATTCAGCACGACCTAACCCTGATGGCAGTCCACATGCTGGGAGTTCATAGTACTCAGGCGGACAGTCTCAGCCAATCAGTCACCAGGGCTCACGAGTGAGAGCTGAAGCAGGAGGTAGTAGAAGACCTATTTCTTCAGTAGGGTTGCCCCGACCTAGATCTGTTTGCGTCCCCATACAATGCAAAACTACCCAGCTTTTGCTCGCTCATTCCCAGGCATGGTGTTTTTTGGCGAGACGGGCTGTCTCTCTCCTGGACGGGGGTTTCTGTACGCATTTCCTCCCTTCCCTCTCATTTAGAAGGTTCTTCTGAATGTACAGGCAGAGGGTGCTCGCATGATCTTGATAGCTCCTCTGTGGCCTCAGCAGATTTTGTTCCCACTGTTGCAACAACTAGTTCTAGAACCACCGATTCCTCTGCCCCTTTCCCACGACCTCCTGTCTCAGGAGCAGGGCACCCTGGTTCATCCAGGCCTTAAGTCTTTCCACCTTCATGCATGACACCTGTTGACATAGTGATTTCTCGCTACGGGGTTTTCGTGCAAGTTGCCCAGTTCCTGGTGAAGGCTAGGAAACCCTCTACCAGGTCTACCTATGCCATGAAATTGAAGAGATTTTCTATTTGGGCTACAGCCAAGACCTTGGACCCTTTTCTTGCTCAGCCTCCCAGGTGCTAGAGTACCTGTTACATCTTTCGGAGTTGGGCCTCAGTTATTCTTCACTGAAGGTCCATCTCTCTGCGGTGTCGGCCTGCCACCGACTGGTGGAGGGCAAAATTCTAGCTCAGCTAGAGGTTTCCAAGACATTCTTGAAGGGGGATCCTTCATACTAAACCTCCTGTCCGGAATCCTTGTCCCCACTGGGACCTTAATTTTATGTTCGACAAACTTACTTTGCCGCTGTTTGAACCAGCAGCAAGTTGTGATATGCACTTCCTGGCTTGGAAGACGCTGTTTTTGGTTGCAGTCATTTCAGCTCAAAGGGTTTCTGAGCTATAGTCCCTGGTTTGTAGAGAGCCTTACTTATTTTTCCATAAGGACTGTGTGGTCCTATGGACTAATCCTTCCTTTCTTCCGATGGTTGTTTCGGAGATGACTCTCAACCAGAGTGTTGAAATGTTGGTTTTCTTTCCTCAGCATTCCAACAGGGGGAAATACCTTTTGCACACCCTTGATGTGCATAGGATTCTGAGGTACTATACCTCGCCAACTAAGGAGGTTCGAAAGTCGAACCAACTCTTTATGGCCTTTGCCTCCCAGTGCCAGGGCAAGGCTATTACTAAACAAACTCTTTCTAGGTGGCTGGCTAACTGTATTCATTACATTTACCAGAAATACGAGAAACCCCTTATGGAGGCAGTCAAAGGTCACTCCACCCGGAGCGTGGCCACTTCTGCCGCCTTTTTCAGGAGTGTGTCCACTGCAGATATTTGTGCAGCAGCCACTTGGTCTTCCATCCACACCTTCACAAAGCATTACAGTCTGGACATTGCCTGTAGTCGTCGAGTTGGTTTCGGCCTTGCAGTTTTGCAAGGTCTTCTGTCTTAAGGCAGACCCTTAGTTGGCAGGCATCTTCCTCCTCCCGGAACCTTGTCCCTGACTTCTTTCATTTTCTGGTGGACTGCTTGGTATTTAGTCCTGTATGTGAAAGCCTACTGCAAGAACCCTCTAGAAGTAAGATACAGCAGTTACATAAGAACTTACTGTAACAGTAGATCTTCGAGAGAGGTTCCTGCAGTAGGTCTAGTTTCCCACCCACCTATCCCCCAGCTCCTGGAGCTATTTCCTTTCCCTTGTCTATCCCTCTGACTCAGCCAGGGCACAGAGTCCCAGGAGTTGTTAATCCTTTTTTCTGCTTCCTGTCTCTAGGTATCTGGTGGAAAAGAACTGGAGGGCAGGCGCGGGACCACCCCTTTTATAGTCGGTCCGCCGTCACGTCACCCGACGTTGGGGGCGGTCCACTCTGAAGATTGCTATCTACAGCTTTACTGTGTGGACCTGACGCCAGGGGGCACAGTCCTATATGTAAAGACCTACTGCAGGAACCTCTTGAAGATCTACTGTTACGGTAACTTCTTACATAACTGCTATTTTTTCATACTTCTTTGGATTGTTTCCTGAGTTCCTTCGACTCGCCTTGTCAATCTTCGATGGAGCAACAGAAGATGGGGTTCATGTTCTGCATTCTGTGCCGGCAGAAGATGTCGGTCATCAGCCCGCATGACACATGCATGTACTGACTGGGTGGGCAACATGACATGGCCAGATGCGGCCTTTGTCTAAGCATGCTTTGTGAGTCCCTTGAGTACAGGGAACTCGCGCTCTCGCTGGGTCGACCTTCAGAATGGGATCCAAAGGACAGCAATAAGGGCCACAAGAAGACCTTGGCTGTGACCACGTCTGCCCAGCAGCTTGCAGCCCTCGTGGCAGAAGCACTGGCTACCATGGTGGGCACCTCCGTAGTCTCACTGCTGCTCCCAGCTGGGGGCCAGTGTCAGATGGTCATTCACTGGAGGCTTCTGGGTCGTGTGTTTGACTCTCCTGACCCCAGGGGAGAGCCCTTCCCACCATGCTCTAAGCACAAGTGCCAATGGCACTGGTAATGGGACAGGGAGAAATCACAGCCCTCCTGGTCTCTGAACTCACCCAACCACTCAACAGTGATCGAACACCCCTTGGTAGAGGGGAAGATTGAGGGCTCCTCAGTCCCCCCCCCCCCAATGAACCATCAACTTTGTTTCTGGTCAAGCAGGCCTTGGATGCTTTCCTTGAGTCTGTCGGCCAGTTGTCAGATGAGGTCGAGGAATCAATTTTGCAGACCCTGATGCTCCAGTCCTCATTCAAGGGGACGTGGTTAGATTGGTGTTCCTGTCCGGTCCTTGGCAAGAGCAGCCTCCACCAGTGGTTGGGCCTTCCACCCCCATGCTGCTTAATGTGGGCAGGCATGTGGTATACCACAATCAGCTGGAAGTTTCCCCTCACTGTCGATCGTCTAATGGACGATCGCGGTCACGGTCGATATCTCGGTTGAGGCGTTCCTGCTGTCGATGCTACTCAACCAGGAGGCAACATCAGTGGAGCTTCTGGACCTCCTCATCCTCTGGTGAGGAGAGGCACCATCACAAACTGGGCCAGTGCTATGAGGAGCTTGTCTGGCAACATTGGCCCATCACAGGGCAGGGTAGGTATCTACCCTGGACCTTTTGGTTCCCTGGCAGCTGTCAGTGGTTCACCCATCAGTCCATGTTATGCGCGATATTTCCAACAACTGCTTCTCCACCTCTTCAGATGGAGCTGCCACCACCACAGCTGCAAGTGGGCTGTCTGACCAAGGATGCCCATTCGGCCACTAGCTTGCGAGGCCGGTTGTCGATGCAGATCATACTGGGGAAGATATCTGGGTGGTCCATGGCAAGAAATAGTCGAGGGCCTTTTTCAAGGAGTCCTCAGATGACTGAGACCATGAGTTCTTGGACTCCTCTGAAACTACTCTTCTCTGTGCACCGAGTATGGCCCAGTGTCCTTTGGGGCGCTTCTTCACCTAATCTCAAAGTTCCTGTCAGTCCCGCCTGAGTTGGTCCAAAAAAAGGGCCAAGTACCCTTTTACAGATATTTTGTACTTGGACAATTTCCCAGGGGTTGCCTTCCCATGGTTGAAGCCATTTTGGGTCTAGTCCTGTAGTTTTGGCTGCATTTAGCGCAGTGCTCGGTACCCTTTGCCTGTATGCTCCACAAGTATGCAGACCCTACTGGGTCCCTTTCTGGGTTCTCAGACCACCCTTCCATGGAGGGACTGGTCACGAATTTAGTGTTCCGCGAGCCCACATTCACCATGAGGATGTTAAACTTCTGGACAAGGAATCTTGTAAGATCGATCTTTCTGCTAAAAAAGTGTACACTGTGGCATCCTTGGGTCTCTCTGTCAGGCTAACTATGCCATGATAGCCAGTTTTGGTCACTCCCTTATGGGAGTTTTGATTCCATCCTCTCTCACCTCCCAGCTGCCCAGCAATTGGCAGTGATGGTCATCAGAAACCAGGGTCAGTCACTGGCTAAATACCGGCTCCAGACTGCCAAGGACATTGTGGGCAGAGGATTGCCTCTTTTCATGTACCCATGCCATGGTAGTGGCTGTCTCCATGTGTCACAGGGCCTAGCTACATCTCTCCACCTTCATGGCAGACACCCAGCACAAACTGGCAGGTGTCCCTTCTTGGGCACTGCCTTGTTTGGCTCTGGGGTAGAAGGACATCTCACCTGTATTGAGAAGTCCAGTGCCTCCCATGATTTTGTGGCATCACCCAAGAAGGGCATGAAAAAGAAGTCTAAGAAACAGGCTTTTCAGTATTGCTGTTTCCAGCCACAGCCTTCTTGGCAGCAGCTCCAGAAGGGGCAGTACCAGGCCTTGTGCCCCAACCCGAAGTCTGGGAGTCAGGATCTTACTGGGGGAGGGCAAGGGTAGTGGTGTTTCTCCGACTGCAGTCACTGATGCCCCTGCAAAAGCTGCCCAGTGATGGGTCAAGAGGAATCATCCCTCCACCCATCCTGTCTCTGTCTGCAGTCCCCATCAGAGGCCAGCTGCATCACGTCTTACCACGTTGGTTCACTGTCAGAACAGACAAGTGGGTGTTAGACTTTGTGGGCAGAGGATTGCCTCTGGATTTTGAGGCTTTGCTGCCTTACTGCCTCCATGCATCTTGGGGGTCTAGGGTGTCAGGACACACTGTCTGTCCTTTGGGAGGACATTGCTCAAGCCCTTGCGAAAGGGGCACTAGCCCACGTCCTGGATGCCATGGGCAGTCAGGGTTACCTGTCCAGGTACTTCCTGGTTCCGAAATGGACAAGGGGTCTGGTGCCTCATTTTGGATCTGCATGATCCGAACCAGTTCATGTGGAAAGGCAAGTTCCAGATTGGTCACTCTGAATCAGATCATTCCGTCACTGGAGCAGAAGACGTAGTTCTACTTATTAGACCTCCGTGATGCATTTTTTCACATCCTAGTCTCAGTCCCACTGCTGGTACCTCTGGTTAAGAGTGGAAGGAGTCCTGTACCAGTTCCAGGTCATGCCCTTCAGCCTCTCCTTGGTGTCCCATGTCTTTATCAAGTGCATGGCAGTGGTGGCAGCATACCTGTGGTGTGAAATGGTCAAGGTGTACCCCATGTGGATGACTGGCTGTTAGCCAGTCCGTCCAGAGAGGCTGTGGAGAGGTCTAGAGATCTGGCTTTCCAGACTTGCCGAGACTTGGGCCTGTTGGTCAACCCAGATGAATTCGAACTAGTACCCAAACAGGTGACCAAGTTCATCGAGGGAGAACTAGAATCCTTGTAGGCCAAAGCCCGCCTCCCTGCAGACAGTTCATGGGATCTTACCTCCTTTGCCAAGTCCTTTCAGGTTGTGCTCTCCTGTGCTCCCCAGGATTTCCTGTAGCTGCTGGGTACATGGCGTCTTGCACCAGTATGGACCAGTGAGCCCACTTGCAGATGCGCCACCTCCACTGGGAGTTGGGTTATCAGTGGTTCCAGCGCCTAGGCCACTTGGACCAGCTTTTTACAGTGACCCAGCTGATGTGGGTCGCCATCCAGTGGTGGCTGATCCCAGAACACTTGGAGGAAGGAATCCTATTTGTCCATCCAGAACTGACCACCACGCTTATGACGGACACGTCTCTGGTGGGGTGGTGAGCATACTTCTGGGAGACCATAGAGCCCACGTGTTCTGGTCATCCTAGGAGTCCTGTCACCACATAAACCTTCTGGAGCTCCATGCAGTGCATTTGGCGCTGACAGAATACGCTTCTCTAACCAGGGGTGAGATCATGCAGGTCCGGGTAGACAACACCGCCACCATGTTCTACCGGAAGAGGCAGGGTGGAACTCTCTCCCTTCCCTTGTGTTGGGAGGCCTTTTACACCTGTACCCTCATGCACAGCCTGGGTGCAGATCTCCTGTCGATTTATGTTACAGGAAAGAACAGTCAGCTGGCGGGTGCTCTCATCCGGGTAGGAAAGATGCCGAATGAGTGGTCCCTGCATCAGAAGGTGGTGATCTACCTGTTCTCCCAGTGGGCACTCCTCTGTGGATTTGTTTGTCTTCTGGCAGATTGCCAAACTGAGGCTGTTTTGTGCCTGCTCCCCACAATTGGGGACTCTGTTTGAGGATGTCTTCTCAAGACCCTGGACCCCAGGCCTCCTGTATGCCTTTCCTCCCTTCCCCTTGATCTACAAGGTAGTGATCGAGGCCCAGAAGGACAAGGCATGGATGATCCTGATAGCTTCAAACTGGCCAAGGCAGTTCTGGTACCTGGATCTCCTCAGCCTCAGCAGCAGGCCTCCATGGTGACTGCCTCTCCACTGGGGTCTGCTCACTAGACTACAGGAGACAGTGGAGCACCCAGACCTGCAATACCTGCATCTCATGGCATGGTTTCTGAGAGGCTAGAGTTCCATTCCTTGGGTCTCTTGGATGATGTGCTCCGTGTTGTAAAGGCTTCCCAAAAAGAGTCAACTCGCAGATGCTGTGCCTTTAAATGGAAGAGAATTTTCCATCTGGTGTCAGGGCAAAAAGCTTGATCCCCTTGCCTGCCCTGTGGCTAGAATCCTAGATTACTTCTGGTCCCTCTCAAAGTTGGGGCTGTAGGCAATGTCACTTAAGGTGCACCTGACCGTGATCTCTGCTTGCCAGGCATGGGCTAGTAAGCCAATGTTGGCCCAGGAAAAGGTGCTTGAGTGTCTTTTTTCAAGGACCTGGACCACCTCTCACCTCTGGTGTGTGAACCACCTCCAATGTGGGACTATTGGTGTTGGCTATGCTCATGGGAAAGCCTTTCAGACCAGTGCGCAGGTGTGAGATTTCACACTTACCATCAAAGAGAGACTTCCTGGTGGCCATTACGTCTGCCAGCAGGATTGGGGGGCTCCAGATGCTCTTGATGGAGTCTCCCTATCTAGTCTTCCACAGTGACAAAGTTGTAATTCATCCCAACCTGAAGTTCTTCCTGACTGTTATATTGGAGGTTCCCCTTAACCAGGTGATGAACTCACTGGTGTAATTTACTAATTCATCTTTGGAGGCCGATCCCAGTGAGCATACCCTGGACCTCTGGAGAGCACTCTCTTATAATGTGGCATGCATGGCTGGAGTTTAGGGAGAGGCTCGCCAGCTGTTTGCCACTTACACTGAAGCTGCAGCTGGCAGACCGGCAGCAAAACTTATGATTGGCAGGTGGGTTATATCCTGCATCAATCTCTGCTATAGGTTAGCTTGTAGGGAGCCTCCTGTAGGACTTAGAGCTCATTCCACTAGACATACCACTGCCTCAGTGGCTGCCTCCAGGGACTTTCCTATCTAGGAAGTCTGCAGGGCTGCTACCTGGAAGTCATCACACACCTTCAATTTCCACTACCGCATCAACCTTGAGTTACGTCGGGATGCTGGTTTTACAACCTCAGTTCTCCAATCTGTGTTTGCCAAGTAGGAATGCGCACCTGCCCTCTCTTCCCAGAGAACTGCTAGGAGTCTGCCAGAGTGTAAACAGTGCACCATATCCATGCTCCTAGAACAATAAGTTACTCACCTATAACTGTAGCTGCAGGAGTGGTATATGTTTCACAGTTTACACAATCCACCCAGCCTTCCCAGGCAAGTGGTACATGGATCCCTACTTCTGGCGTGCAGAATCTTAGATCACGAGGTAGAGTCAGGGCATATACTGTCTGGGTGGTGGGAGGAGCTTAGCTGGAAGATGTCAGGCAAATCAGGGCGTTCCAGTGGAGATACCAGAGTGTGGATGTGAACCATATACCACTCTTAGAACTATTACAGGTGAGTAGCTTAATTTTATTGGTGTGCTTCCAGAAAGATTACTCCAGTAGAGGCGGGGTTGCCTATAATACTGGAATATCAAGTACACCTATGTGGAGGGGTTGTGGGATAACAGATGGACCAGACACCAAACTTCAAGTTCAACACACAATCTGTGTGTGCTGTTTATTCAAAATGCAGGAGATAACCTTAAGCAATGGCATACCCCTTCTTCAGTACATCAGTTTGCAGCAACAGACTATGTATATCCTTTTTCTGCACTTAGCCAGCACCTACTGACGCTGATCTCTGAGCTCACTTAGCAATTGAGATTCAGCCTCCACCCCTATGCGGGCCTTGCTTGCTTGAGTGGTGGGGGCTCAAATAAAAAAACAAAACAAGCTAAAGACAAAGAACCTCAGTACAGAAGCACTGAAACTTGGTTACCCCAAAGGGCATTGACGACAAGCCAGGTTTCAAAGAAACACAACATCGCACATACTTCCCTAATGCAAAGCAGCATGGGATATATGCAAATCACCATGAAATTTCAGACTTTTTCAGTTTACAGCAATTTACATGCATTTTAAATAGCACAACTAACTTCATTTTTATAATAGTCACCTAGTACTTTTTACCATTATCAAAAACACCTAGTGCCATGATATTTTCAACATTTACAGGTTTCATAAACATAAGGGGCCGGATATTCAAACTGCGCAACAGCAGGAGCAAGCACAAGTCAATTGCGCATATGCGCAACAGACGCGATATTCAAACATGGAGCAAGACAAACTGCGCAAGCAGCCAACGTCTGAATATCGCACAAACTGCGCCATAGCGCAACCAGGAAGGGGAAACTGAGCAGAAATGATGCGCCATAGCGCAACAAGGCTAGCCCAGCTGAGCAGTCCAGAGGTGCCATAGCGCAAGCAGAGCCCCCCAGCAGAGCAATGGAACTGCACAACCAGGGAGGCAGGCTGGGGCCCACCACCAGCCATGCCACACATGGGCACAGGAACACACTGCAGAACCAACAATACACCCGCACACCCCATGCACAGCATCACTGGGGGAGGGATGGATGATCCAGTGGCCCATGGGGACAAGCCAACAAAGCACAGCAGGGCCATGATGCCCCAGCACAACCACTGGCAGGCTGAGACTGCCACACACAGGGGGTCGACAACCACAGTGCACATCAGCCCCCCCTTCTGCACAGCACAACCTGCACCGTGACCCCAAGACACCACCCATGTGCAGTGACTGTCACTGCAGTAAACACCATGCATCCCCCGCACACTGCAACCTCGTGTAGCACAGAACCATACAAGCCAGACCCACCCTGGGCACCCAGCAGTGGGCGGCAGCAGATGGCAAGACCGACTGAAAGTCACTCCCACACCGGAGACACCTCCCCATGCACACACACACACACACACATACCCAGGACCATACCACCCCAGATGGCATGCACACCACTGCAACTGAGCAACCATAGCCAGCTGCAAATCAGAGACCACCACAGTATTCATAACAAAATATATATATATTTGAAAACATATGTACAACACCAATAACACAACTATATACAGATATGTACAAGACAAGGGGGGTAGGGGTGGGTGAGGGGTAGGGGTGAACAACTGGGAGAGGGAAGGCAGGGTGGGAGGGATGGGTGAAGTGGGAAGGGGAAGCACATTCAGCGCCTGGCAGGCTGGTCTCCTGCTGCCTGTTGCTGTTCCCGCCTCCTCCGGCGTCGCCTGACCCCATGGCGCTGCATGTCCCTGAGGAGGTCATGTGTTGCGACTGACACCCTCGTCAGCCGCTGGAGGGCACGGTCCATCCGGCATAGGATGTTGAGACCTAGGAAAAGGGAACACAGTCAATGGCTGTGACTGTCCACAATCCTGAACACCACCCATCCTGCAAGGCATATAGCCTAGTGCCCCGCACCTGTGATGGTATGCACCCACCCACAGTGACCATGCACATGACACGCCCAACCAGGCAGCACCAGCTATGTGCACCACAGCACACACACACTGCCCATGTCCATCACAGCACAAACAAGGCTGTCAAGTGACGTGGCAATGTGGTGGGATGCCAGTTCCACAGCCATGTGCCCAGTGCATGCATGGACCACCAGTGACGCACACACAGACGTGCAGTGACACTGGACAGTGATGACTGTCGCCTGTGTCGTGCATGGTTGTGTTGTCCATGGCTGGTGGTCATGCCCACCCCCTCCAGCATGCAATAGCATCCATGATGTAATGATACTCACACTCATCAAGCAGCTGTGGCTGCTGCTGCTGCTGCCCGCTGTGGCCCACCCCTCACGCCTCCTCCGTCCACCACCTGGGCCCTGCCACGGCCCTCCTCAGCCTGTGCCTGCATCCTCTCCGCCAGGCCTGTGGGTGTCAAATGTTGAGAAAAACATCAGTGTGACCCCAAAGCAGGCTGCCCCCTGCCCCAGTGAATGTGCCTGCCCACACAGCCAGACCCATGCATCTCACACCTGCACACACTGACACAGCCAACCATGGCAGAGCCATCCCCCATGCACCGCCACCAAAACACAGTCACACCCCTACGGAGAATACAGGTGCATAGATGGTACACCCACCTGGCCTAGGCACAACGCCTCGTGGCACGTGTGGCCCGAGGCGTCACAGCACGTCTGCCCTCCCGCGGAGGTCACTAAATCTGTGCCTGCACTGCTCCACAGACCGGCACTGCCCTAGGACCCTCACCAGGTCAGTGGCCACCTGCAGCCACACCTGGGTGCGGCCATGGTGAGGGGCTGATCACCACAGTGCCTCAAAGTGGGGCTCAACCAGGGCCTCAGGTTGGCCACCTCCACCTGACTCCATTGGGGGGCTCTCCTGCGTGCCATAATTGCGGTCGTACAGCAGGCAATATGGCGCCCCGCGCGGCAACCCCACGTGGAAATGTTGCGCACTAGACCACCATAGTGTAAGAGGTCTAAACCTCACTTTCAGGTTCTTGGCAATATTGGAGATGCAAATAATCACAAACAAGTTGCATTCAAGTAATAAACAAGTTTATCACTACAAACAGGGATGAATCACAGTTGCCCTAAGCAGTTCTTACCAATACGAACCGGGAGCCAGTGCTAAGTGTTCCCTACACCTCGAGGTTTCTTTGTAGTCTCTTGGGATCTCTCGGGTCTCCGAGGTATAAAGCCTGTGCATAACATTATATACCTATGATAATTACTGTGGTTACTAAAAGATAGAAACATTTCTAGTTACAGAGATGAGCCCTATTGGCTAAATTAGAGGTGGCTCCACGGTCCAAGATAACATTATATAATTCTGTAAAGTCATCAGTTTTAGAACAAAGACGTTCTTATACAAAGTCTTACATAATAAGGTGAAGTGGTGTCCATCACCAAAAGATGGCAATGTTGCCTTACATTATAATTACTTCAAGGACAGGTGTCTTGGCATCTGACAAGTACGAAATAGACAGAAAATACATGGTATAATGTTGTGCATTAGCAAGCAAAGTGAGTTACAATAATATGTATTCATATCCTGACATCTACTCTTGTACGGTAGATGCCCTATGCCCTATATATTAGTATAGCCTATGCCTAAACATTAGCTGTCTACGGTGTACCCCTGAGGTATCCTGGATTAGGGTGCAGGGACTCGTGTAACAATTCCCCTTTGTTGCCTAAAAAGGGCAAACACAGGCGAATGTAAGGAGGGCAGGAGCAGTGGGTCTTTACAATCCGGAGGCACGAGCCTTGTAAAGAAACTGCTGCTCACGTGTGTTGGCGTAAGAGTACGCTATAGGCAGCAAAGCATAATAATCAAAGTAAATATCAAAATGCTTGTATTATAACAAAACCTTTAAAAGTAATCTCAGAACCAAGTGTTAGTCAAAGCGTTATACATGTCTCCATCATTCATCAGGTCAAGAATGGCTTCATTGGCTTTGGTTATATTATTGCTGATGTGGATGAGGTGTGTCCTTTCTATCTAAAAGTGATTTCAGTGTAAGTGTCAGTGGATCTATGTGTACATTAAAGTAGGGTAGGTATTCCTCAAGTGTAAGTAAATAATCTGGATTACCATCAATAATATCTGCTTCCATAAGGGGAACGGGGGTTATGACAGTGTGTCCAATAACAGTTTTCTGATGGGGAACAAAACAGAAGTTGGGGTAATCAATTGCACAAGTAACAGAACCATAAGAATAAGTTTTCACATTAGTAACTATGCAGTATTCACCGTCAGAGTTGTACTGTGATTGTACAGTAGGCAGTCTCCATTTTTGCAACTGGACAGGGCATGTGTAGGTCGTCTTGGAGATCCGTGTTGACAGGCGATGAGCTTCCTCACGATAGGACTGGTAGAGCTGATCCGGTGACTGCATTGATTCAGAAGCGTTGGTGCCATTCTCAGTGATGTCAGCATCCGTAGTGAAAGTCCAGTCAATGCTGTCTGGAGAGTAGCCACAAACAGGGCGTATAACATCAAACACATCACATCGGCACAGGTAGATGTATTGCTTTTTCGCACAACAGTCCGTGTGCGGTGCCACCAGACCAGTAGAGGAGGTAGATCCAGGCGTTCTCGGTAGATGTCTTCGTCCAAATGCCCTATGGAATGCGCCAGTGCCAGCTTGTCGAACAAAGCTGTAGGGATCAAAGCGTGGTAAGGAGACAGTAAAAGAGACAAACATGGTATCTGTTATAGAACATTTCTTGGCAGAAAAACAAGGACCAGTATTCGGATGTCTGGTCACAAACCCCAAATTTCGAGCTGTGGAGAGAGGAATAGACAGAGTTTGTTGCATATATAGGGAAATACAAGATGGAGATTTACATTTAGGGCAATACCATTTAGATAGACGTCTGTCATGTGTAATATCAGGAATCCTACCAGTTTCTAGGTCTCTGAAAAGGTTGTTAATGGTAGTGAGTATGTATGAACCATATGCAGAACAAAGTATTTCCCTACCAATGTATTGTCTATCAGCTTCTCTATTGTTCTGTTGTATGAGTGCGTTAATCTTATCTTTGGAATCAGTGAAGGCTTTTGCAATGTCGGCATGTTGTATACAGTGTATCTTTCTTCCTGGCTAAGACCATCCACACCATGCAATAAAGGTGGTAAAACATCATTAACCAAACCAGTGGAGAACTTTGCAGAATGACTTTTGATAGTAGCAATGTCTGCTTTGTTCCAAATGGACAAAGCAGTACCAAAAGACCTGTGACAGTTCCTGGCACCTGTGACATCAAAACTGTCAACTTCACGCTTAGTACGCTTATGAGTAAGAGTACTAGGAGGAGGTTTCTCCCAAAATTACCTCTGTGTTCAGTAGAATAAACCCCAGTAAAGGGATCTTTGGTACGTATCTGAAATGCAGCTAAACTATCTAGCAACAAAGTACTGTAAATGCTGAGGTATTGGTAATGACACATACCAAATTCTTTCATATTCCAATAAGTAAGATTAAATAAAACAGGTATATGCATAAACTGTAAATTGTTAATCAAAGAACCTGGGAGGCAGTGGCTGTGAGACCACTATGGGGACCAGGGGTATGTTTTGGACATTCCAAGAGCTGTTTCTCAGTAGGAGGTAGCACAGATAGATACATGGCAGCAGAGGCCATGTGGTGTACAGCACAAAATCTGCGGGCAGAATCCTGAGATAGAGAGTTACAGTAGGAAGGGTCAATTAAAAGCAGTAATGTTATACAAACCAGAGTGTCTTAATGCAGTTTGTAACAAGGACAGTGTACCATTCGGGGACAATTTAGGCTAAATCAACCCTGGAAAGTTCCCTTAGAGAGTTTGGCCACAGGGAGAACTTGTCCTTGTGATGTGGTTGCCACTCAATCTGAAGGGTAGATTTGTCAGAGCAATGACCGAGGCAGAGAGGTATGCATCGAACCTTCCTGGACAGTAATCATAGTGTCTGGAATTTTGATGAAACTCCTCTGTAGGAGGTGCTGGAGGATCAAGGTGTCAAGGAGGTCCTGCAACGTGCCTTGGCGAAAGGAGTACTCCTGCAAGAGTAGAGATAGGAACAAGATAGCCATCTTGTCAATGTATCTGAAAAGGAAGATGAGATTAGTATATTAGTACAGTTCGCCTAATGGGGTTAGGAAGAGTAAGTTTTAAGCCCTTTGTACAGTTTCAATTGGTGTGCATGTAACCATTTGTCAGTCAGTTTATTGTTGTGGAGGTCTAACTGATAGATTTTGGACTGAGCTTGTTGGACAATGGGGTAAGGGTCGCACTTGTTGGAGAAAGAGGGCGGATGTGCAAATCGGTACCATTACCTGATTCTCAACTTGCCAATCCACTTCTTGTGCATGTTTGTCAAATTGTATTTTGGACTGTTGCTGGGCCTTCCTATGTAATTTGCAGCATACAAGTGTGTGTGTGTATGAGGTCTTTTCTAAGTTTTCCACATACTGATCTACAGACACGCTGTCCGGGAGTGGGGTGTGCAGGTCAAAGAGCAAGTGTTCAGGTAGTCTCTTATCGTCTGCCAGTCATTACCTCAAAGGGTGTAAGCTGTAGTGGCTGAGGCGACTCCCTAATTGCCATAAGGGAGTAAGGGCAGTAGGGAATCCCAGGTCTTGGGATTGTCCTCAATGAATTTGGAAAGCATTTGCTTAATCCGCTCTGTTAGCTCTTTCTACTTGACCTGAGGATTGAGGTGATAAGGTATGTGGAACTTTGCTGAACTCCTAGGAGTTCAAGGACTCTTTCATCAACTCACCTGTAAACTGGTTAATTTATCGGAGTCTACCTTGAGAGGCAGGCCCCACCTGGAGAAAATCTATTCTACCAGGATTTTGGCAGTTGTCTTTGCAGTGCAAGTCTTGGTGGGGAAAGTCTCTACCCACTTAGAGAATAGATCGGTCACTACAAGGGCATACTTGTTGTTTCTACTGGTATTGGTCAAAGGACCAATAAAATCAATTTGGATGGCATGCCAAGGGCCGGTATGTCTCTGTGGCAAAAGTTTGGCATTCCATTTTGTAGGTATTGGATTGTTTTGTGCACAGACGAGGCAGTTATCAATGTATTGTTTAACATCTTGGTATCCCAGGCTACCATGCGGTGGTTTTGAGGCGTTGGAGGGTTTTCAGCCCCTGGTGTCCACCAGTGGGTGTGTCATGTACCTGGTGCAAAAATTCAGATCTCAGATGTCTGGGGACTACCACAATTTGGTGGTAGTATCCTCTGGCTGAAACCAAATAAGTTTATCATCAGGGATAAGTGTAATTTACCTTCATGCCCTACGATAGGGGTTAGTGTAGGGAGTCTTTCTTCAGTACCCTTGTCCAAGAATCTGAACACTCTTTGAGTTCAGTGTCCAAGTGCTGGGCTGCTGAGAGGTCTAAGGGGAAAAGATTCAGATTTCTTTTAAGAGCTGCAACCTGTACAGCCGCGTTGGCCTCTGGATGTTCCATCGCCGGACATCCCCCTCAGGCCCCTTCCTTGGCAAGGGTGTCTGCTGTGTCATTGAATGCGTGTAGGGATCATGTAAGGAGTGAGCTTTAACCTTGTGTACAGGAGCTTGTGTGGGTATTTCTGACCTAATGCGTAGTATGTAAATCACCAATTCTTTGTATTTCACTGAGCTGCCATCAGAAGAGAGGAAGGAGTTCTTCCGCCAGAAAGGGAGAAATTCTGTAAGGAGCAACAAACCCACTAGAGTCAGTAAAATGATGGTGTCCTGAGTTCCATGTTGATAAACTCTAATGCACAGGCCACTGCTGCCAGCTCTGCATACTGTGATGAAGCTACAGTACAGCATTTAGATATCCTGACAGTGTTCCCATAAGGATACACCACCATGATACCCAATCCTGCAATTTGTTCACCTTGATAATATGATGCCGATCCATCGGTGAAAACTCGGCACAAGGAGGTGTTCTCTAATACCTCAGGGGTGGCAGGGAAGAATGGACCTGGATCTGGGAGATCAGGTGACTGCAAAGCGCAGTCGTGGGGCTCCCCCTGAAAGAGGAGGCCATGTGCTAGTAGAGATGGAACTTTGGTTTGATGGACCTGAATATCCCTATCCTGGAGGAGGAGTGACCTATGTGTCAGCCTGGTGTTAGAGACTCACCCATCCTTCACTCTGTGTGAGAGCAAAAAGGTAGTAGGAGTATGATTGGTGTTAAGAATCAGTGGAGAGTACCCAATGATATACAGGAAGTGCTTGACCGCCCAATAAGTGGCCAGAAGATTCCTTTCACAAAGGCCGTACTTCTGTTCTACTGGAGTCAAGAGCTGCGATGCATATGCAGTAGGTCTCAAAGAGCCATGTACCTTTTGGCTAACACTGCTGACATAGCAGATGTCAGAGGTGGCACCTCTAGGTGGAATGGTAATGTTGGATTGGGGTTTACCAGTGTTGAGGCGAGGCCAAGGCCTGCTTCAGTGACGCTCACAGCCTGGGTATGGACAGGGCCCCAATTCCATGGAACGCCCTTTTGAGTAAATCGTACAGTGGATGCTTTCTGTGCAAAGTCACAAATGAAATCTCTGGAGTAGTTTACCATACCTAGAAACCTCCTAAGAGTTGCCACACTGGTAGGTAATGGCAAATCTTGCAACCCTTGAATCTTTTTCCAAGTAGGACTCCGACTTTGATCTGTTATCTTCAAACCCAGAAAGAGTACTTCTTTCTGACATAGTTGTGCTTTTGCAGGATTGCACTTCAAGCCTGTCTTTGAATAAGAGTCAATAGTTCATCCAAGAGATCCAGATGTTGTTCCTGTGTGGCAGTAGCCAACAACAGGTCATCTACATACTGTAAGAGACATTGGGGTTGAGAACCTTGTAGGGCGCCCATCATATGGAGATGGAAGAGGGATGGGCTGTTATGAAACCCTGTGGCAGGCAAGTCCACGATATTGTCGCCTTCAAAAGTGAAGGCAAACTTATATTGACTCTTGAGGGCCAATGGTAATGACCAGAAACCATTGGAGATATCCAGAGCACTGAACCATTTCTGATCTGGTGTTAAAGTCGACATCCGTGCAGATGCCACAGCTGGGGAGCAACTGGGAGTGACCTGATTCAGTTTCCTATAGTCAATAGTAAGTCTCCAGGTACCTGTGGGTTTCTTCACAGGCCAAACAGGAGAGTTGGCAGTGGAGACACAGGTTCTGATTACTCCTTGTTTAAGGAGTGACTTGATTGTTTCTCGAAGAGAGGGTAAGGCTTCAGAGGGATATGGGTATTGCCTTTGTCTCTCATGTGCCGGGCCTGGCACCTCAATAACGGTATGCATTCTGCCACAATCGTGTTTATTAACTGAAAACGCTTCCAAGTGTCGTTGCAGAATAGGTAGAAGTTTTGGGAAAAGTTCATGATTCTTGAATAAATCTATGACGTCATACTTTTGTTGTTAATGGATATTGTTGCTACAGCATGAGTCAGGAATTAAGACAGTATGGTATTGACCCTGTATCTGTATCAACAGCATGTTTAGCTAGATCCACCACACAGCCGTGGTGAAAGAAAGTCAATCCCAATGATGCTAGAGTGATCGTGGCAACACCATCAGTTGGAAAGCATGTGGGCCTTCAGATGGCCTAGTTCTACCGTAAAGGCAGAGAACGGTATGCAGGTAACCTAGCACCATCAACTCCCGACATATTGGTCTTCCGTCCGTAGACCATGGAGACGCTTTAGGTGGTCGTTGTAACACAGATACAGCTGCACTCATGTATACAAGACAATTAATTGCGGCCCCGACTCGCCTCGGTGCAGGAGCCTTCGCTTGTATCCAAGACCAGCTTGTTTACAATGCGGACTGGGGCCTGTAATTGTCAATCCGTATTGTTGGAGGCATGCAGAGGTTGGGCTTGGCTTGTATGGATGACTTCACCGTGTTGCACTGATGCAATGTAAGGCGGGGCTTCCGGGTTCAGGCTGGTATGAGTCTGCGCACTCATACCTCCGGTGTCTCCATGGCCAGTAGTGTCATGGGTCGCCGGTTGTACTGCTGCAAGTGTTTGTGCGGGAACGGCATCCGCTACAGAACGCACTTGCCCCAGGAGCTCCCGAAATTTTCGGTTTTCTTCAGCTATCTCTTTATATGAGGGATCTGATCTTTGTAATGGCTTCCCTTTGCCTTTGTGCCTTCTGTTCTTAGGCCAATTCCGGTTCCCACCCCACTGTTGTTGTTGTTGTTGTTGTTGGGGGTTGTGCTGGGTGCTAGCTGGAGGGGCCGATGGAGGTTTGGGCTGTTGTTGCTGGGCCTGCCCTTCCACCGTGTAATGTGTCGTGGTCCCAGAAGCGGGTTCCACAGCGGCAACCTTTTTGGAACCGGAACCCAAATCGCGGATGTACAATTGGTACACTCTCTCGGTTTTCCGAAGGATATCGGCAAACCTATCCGTATTCTGGTATGTGGTTGGCTCTACTTTCTCTCTCACGGCTGGGATCATGTTTCTAAGGAACAGGGTCTTGTATTCAATAAGATCTACATCCGTGGCTTCTTGTGCCAGATGTTTCCCTGCTCGATAGACCATCCAGAGTCTCTGGTGGTAAGTTGCTGGACTTTCTTTAGCATTTTGCTTCACAGGGTATGCTAGCATTACTCCAACCACACCAGGGCTGTGAGTGGAAATGAGCTCAGCTGCGACTTCGTCAAAGGTAGCATTCCCATCTTGGTGAACTACTTCGGGGAGTTTTGCCCATAAACCAGGATCGATGGTCTGGCGTAGTATTTGGACCTGGTATTCTGCGGCGAGACTAAGCATCTCGCACTTGGAGCGCACCTTTTCCAAATGGCAGCTGAGATTGTCGGACGGGTTCATCCGACCGATGCTGTCAGCAATTTGCTGAACAGAGTAGGCCATTTGCAGGGGATTAGTTGGTGGTCGATCAGGCAAGGGTAGCGCGTCTCGCACACCATCCAATGCTGCGTGGGCTGCAGCTTCAGCCGCAGTCCGCACAACACCTTCCTGAGTGCCAGCTTCTTGAAAAATTTGTCGAATCTGACTTTTAATGGCTTTCATACTTCTTTCAGGAAGAGGAACACTTTCTAGTGCCCTATCAATCATGGTTTCAATCTCTTGCCTGTCTTCCACACTAATCACGGCTACCGGAGGTGCCGCCGGGACCAGGCTTGGGCCTGCTCCCCCCCATCATGGGCGCCGCCATGATGGCTTTTCCCATGATGAGCGTCACGACGTTGTCTACGTGTGACCTGGGGAGTAGTGGGCTGGGACCCGCCATGCTGTGGATGGCTGGGTGGGGAATCTGGGCCATAGTAGGGGTGTGACTGGGCGTTGTACTGCGAGATATCGTCGTCGGAAGGCTCCCCTCCGACGCACCGAATGAAAGGCAGGCTACGCCACCCATTGCCTTAACATGGCCAGTCAAAACCTCTCGCTGATGGCGCAGTTTATCCATCTTAGCTCTACATTCATCATGACTCACACTTGCAACATCCATGTCAACCTGATCCTGTTTCTGTTTCTGCAAACACGGTACGCGGTGCTCAATTCGCGATTGTCCCTATAGGCTGTTTCTAAATCATTACGTACCTGATTGATCTCGTCCTGCAGTTCACCCATCTCGTCACTCAATTGTGCATTTGCGGCACTCAGCAAATCATTCATTTGTACCACCTGACTCTTATCCTGTCTTAAACTTTCACACTCATTCTTCAGAGTACACATTTCTTGTTCACCAGCCTGTGCAGAATGATGCAATAGTGAATCCTTTTCATTCCGCAGAGATTGGAGTTCTGACTCCAAGTTCTGCTGTATCCGAATATCTTGTTTCCTGCAGACCCATCTCCTGCTTAAGAGATGCGATCTGCAGATCAAGGGTTCGAAACCCCGCCTCGAGGCTTCCAAAGAAGCGTAGAGAGCAGCGACTATCAAACCTTTAGTGCACAACGCCTATTGGTTGACTGTCGCGACTTCTGTGTACTGGGTTGAAATCCCCAGTACAGGGTTTTCGGATTGACTCAGTCCCCGCCAAGTCAGCCCATCCTCCATGGAGGTAAGAAAGTTCGAGACATTGAGTCTCAGTTCTGGCAGATATCTGATACTGTGGCCATTTATGTAGGAGGGAACGAAAATTCAAACTGTGAAAAGACCACGCGTTGCTGGTCGATCCACAACACGAGTACTTTAAACACAGCCGGGCTACTGTATAAGTTGTAGGCTTGCAATTCAAAGCTGCTATGGAGTGGGTCGGCGGCATCGACCACACCAAAAGTCAGCCAGACCTTGCAAGTGTCTACAAACTGGTAGAAAAGATGGGAGAGGTGATAAGAAATGTACACCTGCAGTCCCGTGG
This sequence comes from Neoceratodus forsteri, assembly GCA_016271365.2. Classification (NCBI taxonomy): domain Eukaryota; kingdom Metazoa; phylum Chordata; order Ceratodontiformes; family Ceratodontidae; genus Neoceratodus; species Neoceratodus forsteri. The sequence continues at coordinate 363,248,527 of CM028130.1, forward strand.
GAAAGGAATTTATAGCAACAAGTGAAAACTTACAACACCCAATATCGCCTGCACACGGTCGCCAATTGTAAGAGGTCTAAACTTCACTTTCAGGTTCTTGGCAATATTGGAGATGCAAATAATCACAAACAAGTTGCATTCAAGTAATAAACAAGTTTATTACTACAAACAGGGATGAATCACAGTTGCCCTAAGCAGTTCTTACCAATACAAACCGGGAGCCAGTGCTAAGCGTTCCCTATACCTCGAGGTTTCTTTGTAGTCTCTTGGGATCTCTCGGGTCTCCGAGGTGTAAAGCCTGTGCATAACATTATATACCTAGGATAATTACTGTGGTTACTAAAAGATAGAAACATTTCTAGTACAGAGATGAGCCCTATTGGCTAAATTAGAGGTGGCTCCACGGTCCAAGATAACATTATATAATTCTGTAAAGTCATCAGTTTTAGAACAAAGACGTTCTTATACAAAGTCTTACATAACAAGGTGAAGTGGTGTCCATCACCAAAAGATGGCAATGTTGCCTTACACATTATAATTACTTCAAGGACAGGTGTCTTGGCATCTGACAAGTAAGAAATAGACAGAAAATACATGGTATAATGTGTGTGCATTAGCAAGCAAAGTGAGTTACAATAATATGTATTCATATCCTGACATCTGCTCTTGTACGGTAGATGCCCTATGCCCTATATAGTAGTATAGCCTATGCCTAAACATTAGCTGTCTACGGTGTACCCCTGAGGGTATCAATTAGGGTGCAGGGACCTCGTGTAACAATAGGTTCCAATCGCGCTGTTTGTATAGCGCCGTCGGTTCACATAGCGCTGTCACCAAACAGCGCAACAGAGCCGTACACATGGCAGCCGAACAGCGCCAGGGGGCAAAGGTCGGACACCAGGTCAGGGGTCTATGACGCAAGGCCACGCACAGCGCCATCTGACGTCTACGCATCCTGCGCGACCGATCACCTGCGTGCCAGTGCCACAGTGGACTATTGCGCAGTAGTGCCACAGCGCCATATGGTGCCCAGTGCTGTAGCGCCACTGGCACAATGGTGGCCATGGCCTGAATTGCCGATCGTGCACAGCACGTCACCAGCGCAGCAGACGCCTGCATAAGCTACCTGGGCATGCGCAATGCAGTGTACCACACAGCCACAGATTTGCGCCATTGGCTCAGCCGGCCCAACCGTATTGCGCAAAGCGCAACGGCGCGATATTCAGCCGACACATGCAAATCATCTGATCAGCCATTCAAAGGCACAGTGGCGTGATTTGCATCTCATTACAGTTGCTCCACTCCTAATTTGCATGCATTGCGCTATAAATGTGCGACATTGGGCTGCGCTGGCCAGATTCGGTTACTGCAGGTGAGAGGTGGGTTGCATGCTGCGTGATGTTCTGGACAATGGTCATGGGATAACGCTGTAGACTGCACAGTGACAGGTGTCCACTTCCACCCATACAGATCGCCATGACCGAGCAGAGCCAAGATGAGGGTGAGGATGGTGGGCGGAGGAGGAGGCCCAACTTCAGCACGGCGGAGACAGAGGCCCTCTTCCAGGCCTACCTGGAGGAGGAGGCACTACTGAGTGGACGGCGGGGCACCCCTCAGGCCCATGCGGCTGCATGGGAGGGGGTAGCCTGGGCAGTGAACCTGCAGGAAGCCACCAGCGCCCGTGCAGGAATGCAAAAAGAAGATGGGGACAGACCTCAGGAGGATGAAGGAGAAGGTGGCAGCCCTCAGGGCGGCACGTGCTGGCACTGGCGGGGGCCAGCCAGCGGTGGTGGAGCTGACCCCGGCTGAGGACCGACTGGCTGCATCAATGCAGCGGAGTGCTATTGAGGGCATACCAGGAGGTGGATTCCAGACAGTTGGAAGCCCATCACTGTACGGTATGACATGGTGGTGGTGTTGGAGGGGGGGAAGGTTGTTCACATGCACTCACATGTCCTCTCTTTCTGTTACAGAACCTGTTCGTCTTCAGGGGATGGTGGTGGTGGGTCCAGGCAGTGAGGAAGACCTGCTGGACATGGAGGAGGGTCCATCCACCTCTGTCACCAGCCAGCATGCACTGCACCAGCATGCACGCCGGGCTGCCAACTCTGGTGTCGGTAAGTCGGGTGTGGGGGGTGCACAGCCTGTGTTTCAGCAGTCTGGCATGCAAGCATGCCAGCATGCTGTGACTGTGGCTGTAGCACGTACCTGCACCATTGATGATGCAAGGACTGCAATGGGCAGTGATATGTGTGTGTCCCATGACGGACACACAGCAGGCCAGCACGTGCCCCTGGGCCTAGCTGGTTCCAACGTGTGTGCCAGCATGTCGGCACAGTCCCAGGCTGTGCCTGTCAGCACCGTGGGGCAGCACCAGTGGCTGTGCAGGTGTCTGGCACTGTTGCGGCCACAGCAGTGGAACGAGTGGTCCCTGGGGCACAGCGGTTGAGGGCAGCAGCAGTCACCCACCAGGTCTTGGGGTACAGTGTCCAGCGGTGGGACATGCCCACCGCCCTTTGATATGCCCATTCCTGGTCCTGGTGAACAGCGCCCACCCTCAAGGGGTGTTGAGCATCAGGACCTTCCATACCCTGGGGGACAGGATGCCGTTGTGGCAGAGTACCCATTTGAAGAGCACACCCGCCTGCTGCGGGAATCAGTACAGCAGCAAAGGCGGGTTGCAACGTCCGTGGAGGCACTGTGTGTGGCTGTGGAGTGGCACAGCAGAGACTGTGCTCTGGACCGTGCAGAGATGGTCCATATGCGGATGGATGTGACCGCCGCCATTGACAGGCAGACCTAGGCATTGGTCGCTGTTGTGGCTGCATTGGGCACATAAGCAAGTGCTCCTGTACCACGCACCCCACACAGTACGCTCTCCACTCCCCGTTCCCGGCGTTGTGCGACACCAAGCCTGTCGACGCCAGGTTCTGCTGTGGGCATCCCGCGCACCCCTGGTGCAGGTATGTTTGGCATACTACAGACCCCACTGCGGACAAGGTCGCGATCGCGCAGTGGGACCCCTGGTGGTCCATCGGTGCCACCCCATGTGGCCCCTGCTCAGCCTGCCAGTGCTGCTGGGTCACGGTGGGGCCGCCCACGCATCCGCGGTGGCCGTGGAACGGTGCAACATGACTGACCTGTCTCCCAGTGCGGGCCCTGTCTGGTGCTGCCCTGTGTGCACTGTGTTCATGGTGGGCAGTGCACTGGTGGGTGCCCTGCACATCACGCCGACATACGGACCACCTGCACACCATCCCGACTGCTGTCCACAGGTGCGTGTGCATGATGATGCCTGCATTGTACTGTACACCAAGGTGCAAGGGTGCCCAGCATCTGACACACGTACTTGGACAGTACAGGTGGTGGGTGTGGTCTGTGGATCTGTGTGTTTGCCATGTCTGTTCCTGCTCTGCTGTGCACCTGCCCATGTACGCTTTGTGCCTGGTGTGTGTGTGTGTGTGTGTGTGTGTGTGTGTGTCCATATGACTGTTCATCCCTCCCTGATGGTGTGTTTGTGTGCCTGGTCCCTTCCACTCCCCCTTGCCGTCATGCACTCCTGGTGTGTTACTCTGTGTGCCTGTGGGTTGCGCCAGGACAGTGTTGGTTGCACATGGCCCCTTGACTTACCTGTGTCGTGCATAATGCTCCTCCGTGATGGTGTCCCGGTGCAGCTGGGCCTGCTGGATCAGTCGGGGGGTCCCGCTGTCCAAGGGGGGGCTGCTCATCACCATCATCACCGGCGCCGCTAGCGTCCCCATCGCTGTCCCCCTCCTCGACCTGAATGGCTATCCCACAGTCTTTGGCCATGTTGTGCAGGATACAACAGGCCAGGAATATCCCACAGGCCTTTGAGGGGCTGTACTGTAGGGCACCGCCGGAGGTGTCTAGGCATCGGAAGCGTGCCTTGAGCATCCCAAACACCTGTTCGATGATGTTGCGTGTTGCGGCATGCGCCTCATTATAGCATTGCTGCAGTGGGGTCATGGGGCGCCGGTATGGTGTGAGCAGCCAGGGACGGAGTGGGTATCCGCTGTCACCTGTGTGGAGATGGTGGAGATGAGTATCATGTTCAGGTCCATATTGCCAATATCCCTGTGTGCCACTTCCATGGCACCTGTGGCATTCCCACCCTTGCCCCACGTTTGCAATTCCTACATGCGTACTCACCCACTAGATGGCCTGTGGGGATGTCCCAACTCTCGAATCGATGGCACAGTGTGGACTGATACCATATAAAGGCATCATGTGCTCCGCCAGGGTGTGTGGCACAGACATTGATTATGCGCCCAGTGGCATCACACACCACCTGGCAGTTGACACTGGAATAGCCCTTCCTGTTCCTATATGCAGCCCCATCGGGGCCAGGTGGCGTGCGTATGGCCACATGGGTGCAGTCTATGGTCCCTAGCATGCCAGGCATACGTGCTACCCTGTTGAACTCCTGCATGTTTGCTGTACGCTCTGCCGCGGTGCTGGGGAAATGGTTGTGCTCCGCAACATGTGGCAGCAGTGCGCTGAGGAATTGGGTGAGGATGCGTGACGTGGCGACTCTGTGATGCCTGTGGTGTCCCCTGTCGGCCTCTGGAAGGTGCCCATGGCGAGCAGGCACATGCAGGCTGTCACCTTGGTCTCCACCGACACAGCGTGACTCCGTCGTGAGGGTGCCTGCATAACATCACTGCACAGCTCACAGAGCCGTCTCAGTATTGCCCTGTTCAGGCGGTACCGGCCCACGATCTCTACATCTGTGTACAGCTCAAAGCTGATGCGGGCACGGTACTGCCTGTTGGGGGCGTACCGCCGACGGGCCCTTCCACGGCCACGTCCCCCTGCAGCATGCATTCTCACCCCCCTCATTACAGCTTCCATGTGGAAGCTGGCACTGTCCATCTCCCTGGCTTGTGACCCCCCTGGCTGATGTTGCTCTGTTACCCCCGCTGTCCTGACTGCTACCTCCACTGCACCTGGTACACCTACTGGCCTCTGCACTCTGTGGCCCCATACACCTTCCCTTGCCCCTCTTCTGTCCTGTGCTCCCTGGCCTGCACTGTTTGTTGCTCTGGCCTTCTCTGTCTCTCTGCCTCATGTGTCTTCCCTGTCGCGTTCTTGTGCCTCTTCCTTGAGCCTTTTTATTTTGGCTCATTTCCGCTGGGGCGCAACTTCCGGCTGTTCCACTGTTGCGCATTGAGCAAGTCTTTGAATATCGCATTGCGCTCTTTATGCATGGATCCACCCCCTTCGGTTACGCATGCCTTAATTTGCATTGCGCTGTTGCTCAGCCTGTTTTCGGTGGCGCAACTGCCTCCTGCTGAATATCGCAGAATGGCGCACTTTCGGAGCACCAGCCTTTTGAATATCCAGCCCAAGGTATATAAATCAAGGTATTTTTTGACATAGTGCTAGTACATACTACAGTAAATGCAACAATGATAAACACATCCTGTTTTACATATGCTTGGTGGTCACCACAATAACCTCCCTGTACGAGGCCCTGAGAGGGAAAAGGAAAATTAAAGAGGACACTATAGCATAGTCAAGAAAGGGGAGGGGTGCCCATAGGTGGCCAACCTTAGGGACTAGAAAATGTAAAGAATAGACTAGGCTAAGAAATAGAAGAACTGTTGCAACAGATTTAAGAAAAGGTCAGTCCTCAAGAGCGGCAGGAGCTCCCTGTCACAGCCTACAGTCATTGGGCGTATGACCTTCAGTGTTGAAAGTGCACCTAGCGGCAGTGTCAGCATACATGGCATGTGGCAAAGAAAAGTCTCTGGCCTCACAAACCATTTTTCAAAAGGTTTTTTAAAGAGCGGGCCCGGTGGCACTGAGGGTTGAGGCACTGGACACCACAACTTGCGTCACGCCGATGACCCGAGTTCAGGAGTGGTGTGGGGGGTTTGCAGGGAGGGAGCTGGATCGAGCGCCCGCAGGGCTGCTCTCCTCTCCCAGGGGGGAGGGTATGGGATTGCTCAGTGCTCTGGCAGCCCCTGGTGGAGACCGGGGGCGCCAGAGTGCCAGAGCTGCGTGGAGGACCACGGTTGATGCAGGCAAGGTTGCCGTGCACTAGCGTCAGATGTGCACCGGGGGGGGTTCCGGCCACCTACAGGGGGAGAAGGAGAGAAATACCCCTCCAGCTCAGATAGGCAACGGCCCTGCCAGTGCCACTGCCAAATGCCCAATGCTGGTTCCACGCCACTGCCCCCTGCGGTCTCCCCGGATTGCTGTCCCCTGACCCAGGGAAACGTGATAAACTTGAAGATGGCAGGGGAACACAGCAGGCGGTAGAGCAATTCGGCGAGAGCAGTGGCCTGAGAGAGTTCCAAGCTGGAGGGCAAGAAAGAAAGTCATAAAAAAAGGTTTTTTAAAGACCTCCGCCACTTGTACCCTCCAGTAAAGGACCCTGACCCATCTTGGGACCTCAATATATGCCTTTGCCCAGCTTATGGAGTCTCCATTTTAGTCTGTGGAAGCTGCTGACCTAAAGTATATCACAAGGAAAACCATATTCCTTGTTGCAGTGACCTCTGCTCTGAGGGTAAATGAATTGCATGCCCTCTGCAGAGAGCCAAACTACATAATCACTCACAGAGGTAAAGTAGTTCTTAAAAACAACAGAAAATTGCTACCTGAGGTGGTATCTGAATTCCACATGAAAAAATAAGTGAGCCTCACTGTACTCTTATCAAAGAGTGTTACATTTGACCAGAGTGAAACACGTGTATTGTTGGGTTTATGGAGTCTGGCATGACATTTGCAAAGTGTTTTTTTTTTAAAGGGATATCATTAGTTTTTGGGTGGATTTTGTATTTATTGAGTGCAGATAGTGCCTGTTCTCAACATTGTTACAAGAAAATGTATACCGGCCTCTGATTTTTAATATAAATGTATAACTTTTGGAAAACAGATAATATCTATAGCTATCCTACCTTCTGGTTGATGCCATTGCTACGAGTTCAGCAATGTGAGTTTTTTTTTTTTTTTTAAACGAGCAGTCTGTCGGAGAAAAAAATGGCTTTGAAAAGTAAAGCCATGACTCCGGGCATGTGCATCAGCAAAAAGTACTGTGCCATAACCATGCATACGTATGTTGGCTGAGACGCAGGTTGAGGGGGAGGTTGTTTAAGAAAATTGAGAAGAGGACTGGATGCAGGATGGATCCTTGAAACACACCAGAATTGATGGAAGGGGCAATGGGAAGGCGACCCCCACCTGGAACTGTTGGCTCTGTCCAGAAAGGTAGGAGAAGAACCACTTGAGGGCAGCAACTGAGAGCCCAGCAGCCTTTATTTGACCTAGAAGTAGGGAATAAGCAACATAGTTGAATGTCTTAGCCAGGCAATAAAGATAGCAGCTGATACCTGACCCATACCATTCAGGATGGGAGTCAGTGACATACAACTGGGAGGAGACTGTGGAATGGGCTTTGTGGAATCCAGACTTAAAGGGGTAGAGCAAGGAGGAGAAGTCAGAGTCTGAGAACTGGGTGAAAACTAGCTTTTCCTGCAGTTTAGCCATAGAGGGGGTGTAGGGCAAATAGGTGGATAGTTCCCGGAGATGCAGGTGTTGCACCTTTTGTGGAGGAGATAACTTTAGCAATTTTCCAGCATGAAGGAATGGATGAGTGCTGAAAGAAGAGGTAGAGTAGGAAGGAGAGAGAGAGAGAGAGAGAGAGAGGCAGCAATGGCAGAAGCAGAAAGGTACAAGAGTTTGGCATCAGGACCATCATGAATGTGCCCTTCGGATGGATTTAGAAAAAGGAGAGTGGATAGGACTTCAGAGGCAGTGACTAGTGTGAAAGCAAACTCAGATATGGAGGAGAGAGGAGCAGCAGAGGAGGAGGAAGTGGAAGCGGGGGGATAGTGCTGACACATATACCGTTGATACAGCGACCCCCAACACAGTGACTCCATCACAGCGACAACAACCTGTTCAACATCCACAGTGTCAAACGTTGCAGCGATGGATGTTTACAGCGATGCCACTGTAATCTGCTCTCCCCCATGATCCCCCCCCCCCGGAGTCGACAGTCATTAAATCCAGGGGTTGCCTCACGACTGTGGAGGGGTTGTAGGATAACAGATGGACCAGACACCGAACTTCAGGTTCAACACACAATCTCTGTGTGATGTTCTTTCAAAATACAGAAAAATAACCTTCAGCAATGGCATATTACTTCTTCACTACATCAGTTTGCAGCAAAAGGCAACTTATGTCCTTTCTCTGCACTTAGCCAGCACCTACTGACACTGATCTCTGATCTAAGTATTTTTTGTGAAAACTCTTCATCCCTTTGTGGGCCTTGTTTGCTTGGGTAGTGGGGGCTCAAAAAGAAAAAAAAAAGCAAAACAAGCTATAGATGAAGAACCTCAATGCAGAATCCCTGAAAAAAGGGTTACCTTAAAGGGCATTGGCAACAAATCAAGTTTCAAAGAAATACAACATCATACGTACTTCCAGAATACAAAGCATTATGGGATATATGCAAATCACCATGACATTTCAGACTTGTTCAGTTTACAGCAATTTATATGCATTTTAAATAGCACAACTAACATAATTTCTGTAATAGTCACCTAGTGCCATGGTATCTTCAACATTTACAGTTTCATAAACATAAGGTATATACATCAAGGTATTTTATGACATAGTGCTGTTACATACTAAATCCAACAATGATAAACACAACCTATTTTACATAGGTTTGGAAGTCAACCACAGTAACCTCCCTGTAAGAGGGCACTATAGCACAGTCAAGAAAGTGGAGGGGGTGCCCATAGGTGGCCAACCTTATGGACTAGAAATTGTAAAGGATAGATTAGGCTAAGAAATAGAAGAACTGTTGCAGTAGATTTAAGAAAAGGTCAGTCCTCAAGAGTGGCAGGAGCTCCCTGTCACATATCCCTTACCTTAAGAGGGAAGCAGTTATTGCTGACTGCTTACCACCTTCCTGCCCCAGTAAGGGATGGAGCTTCCGCCCATCCATCTTCATAAGCTCTGTCTCAGGGTCCCTATTAACAATAAACATTCTATCATAAACAGTAGATATCACCATTCTTTACCCTGAGGCATTAACACATTTCTTAACAGAGACTAACAGTACCTTTTCTGAACTATCTCCTTTTAGGGAAGGTATGTCCTATTTCTTAACCAAAAAATCTGGATGGCTGCAAAGTCCAGTATTGTAGAAACAATTTCTCTGGGGTGAGTAATTACCTGCTGCAACTCCACCAGATATTTCAGTTTTAAGCTGGGGCCCAGTCCTAGGTTCAACCCCCCTCTATAAAACCCACTATGTCTCATGTCTTTTGATTCATTCATTTCACTTGTTACTGATACAGACACCTGAGGGTAGACAGTCTAGGTGTTACCCCAACACAGGTTCCTGTCCATGTTCCACCCACCTCCGCCTTTGTAGGTTTTTCATCAAAAAAATAAAACCTATGTACCACCTTCTTGATCTTAACATTTTGGCAATATTAGCATGTTTAGCCTGCAGTATACCTCAGTCAATACTGTTAATATATTTAGCTGCATCAGTACAAGAAAAAGTCCCTTCAGCCTCATGGGCTTCTTCTTGCTTGCTTGAGTCTTCAACTCCAGCACAATATCACTAGGCAGAGCCTTACCTGGGGTCTTGCCTTCAAGTTCGATGTTTGCATCTCCGACCTCCAACAGGTAATATCCTGCCCAGTTAGGGGGGGTCCTCCTCAGACTGAGCCCATGAAAAATCTTCCTCTGGCTCTTTATCCAAACTTTCCGGCAGGAACCTCTCGAGCACCTGGCACCAGTGTTGTGCCTCTTTGCGTAGTCGGTCTGCCTCCAGCCATTGCCAGCTCATCCAGTGGATCATCCTCATCAGGGTCTCCACCTCCTGGGTGTTGTCGCTCACACCTCCAGTCTGCCTTGCCCTGCATCTCTTTGTCGTTTTCAGGCTTGGCCTTCCTCTGAGCTCCCAGGTCCAGTCCAGGCAGCAGCTTCTCTCCCATCTGTCAGCCATGGTTCTGGTCAGAACTCCACTGACTTTCTTCTCCAGGTTCTCCTCTGGCATCTCCTTGTGCATCGATCCACCTGGGATATCTGGGTGCTATCCACCAGAAAAAGTCCCTCTTCGGCCAGTCCAGATGCTTCCAGCAAGTGATCCCACTTCTCACACCAAGTCTGTGGAGAGGTTGTGGGATAACAGATGGACCAGATACCAAGCCTCAGGTTCAACACACAATCTCTGTGTGATGTTTATTCAAAATACAGAAAATAACCTTCAGCAATGCCATATTTCTTCTTCAGTACATCGGTTTGCAGCAACATGCTATGTATGTCCTTTCTCTGCACTTAGCAAGCACCTACTGACACTGATCTCTGATCTATCCATTGAATTGCATTGACTGAGTTTACACTGCCAAAAGCTGTTTCTGGGACTTGGAAATTTTTCTTAAATCTTTCAAAAAAGAGCTGTTTTACTTGTGATATGTAAAATGTAAAGGGAAATTGCTAAAGATCAGTGTGATTGTGATTACAAGCCCTTTTTGTAATTTAAAGTGGGCCAGACGCTACGGCGCCTCAGCACCCCCACAGCCTTTTGTTGTGCAAATTGCAATCACTCTGCCCAGCAGAAACACTTGTTTCTGCAATTGCAGAAACACTTGTTTCTGCAATTTTACTAATTGTTGTGCCTTCCTCTGTCTCTTCCCAGTCCCAGATCCCTGCCCACAGCACCCAGTTGAGCTCCGGGGCTACGCTCCGCCAGCGGGCGGTCAGCGACCGCTAAGCTGACTCGGGACCACGAGGCCGGGAGGGACATCGAGGAAAGGTACGGGAAAGCCGCCGCAAAATTTTGCCCACCCGCCTCTTCCCTCCTTGTGTGTTACTTTATAGGCATCTTCCTGCCAATTCTCATCTCCACCGTCAGCGCCATTCTAACCAATAATCTGCCTCATCGCCCTGCTGTACCACCTAATCAGCAGTCCTTCCCTCACTGTTCTCCCGGTAGTTAACCTTCAATACCACTTTCACAATAGGGAGACTCCTTCTGCTATTTCTTTCTCTGTCATTCGTGGGGTTCATTAAGGAAGATATCCCCCCGATCCATATCACACTAAAAAAGGTGACCCACCTGCCTAGCCTCTCTGTCTCACCCTCATTGGAAAATGACCAGACCCTCACATATGCCCTACCAATGCCATATCATAATCAGTGGGGTAACCTCCAAAAAAGGGACGCAAATTACCATGTATGTATTCCGCTCGATGCTCCATTACTGGGTATACAGTTCCCCTTTACGCCTGACCACCAAACTGCTACTCAGTGACTCGGCATAAAGTCATAACCCCAATTGGAGTACCCCAAAAGAGTGGCAACAGAACAAGAAAAGGAGGACCAAAGACAGCCTCCTCTTCCTATCTCTTGCAGCCCTTATGAAACTCCTGTTCTTTTTACTGATCTGTATTGGAAATGTGGAAATCAACCCAGGCCCCCCTGAGTGTATCACCTCACCAGCAGACCTAACCTCAATCAAAGGCCTCAGTTTTCTACATATTAATGCATGCAGCCTCCTGAAAAAAACTTACATTGATACAGGCATGGGTTGCCCATACCTTGCCAGACTTTCTCGTGATTTCTGAGACTTGGCTCAAACCCACCACAGCAGATAGGGATGTAAATTTACCCAACTACCAATTATTCAGAGCGGATCGCCTGACAAGGGGCTGTGGAGTAGCTATATATGTAAAGTCCAGTATACCGGTATCCTGCCTTAATGCAACTTCGATGCCCAAAGAATTCGAATGTATATCCCTCAAAGTATCTCTCTCCAATACGGCAGCTTTTCAGCTAGTTGGCTGCTACAGGCCCCCCCCCTCTGCAGACCACAAGCTTTTATCCCACCTGGGGAAACTAATCAAACCAGGCTCTGAAGAAGTCATAGTCCTAGGTGATCTGAATATAAATTGGCTTTCCAAGGCAGCTGCACCTTTAGTATCATTCTGTGATACACATGGGTTCACACAACTGATAAATGAGCCAACAAGAATCAACTTAAAGAATAGAAGCAACAGCACACTACTTGACATCATGCTGGTGAACAAACCCCACCTATTCACACACACTGGAGTGCTTTTCAGTGATATAAGTGACCACTGCCTCATTGCAGGAGTAAGATCTTCCGGCAAATCAACAACCCCAGCAAAATTCCTATTGAGGAGATCCAAGAAAAACCTCAATATTGAAGGATATCTCCATGATCTAGCTCACTCTCCAAGCTGGCAAGAGTTTTATCTTGCACATTCTGTGGAAAAAGCACATCAGGTGTTAAACAGCATAATATTAAGTGCCCTTAACACCCATGCACCAATCACTAGTGTTCGAATAAAAAACAAATCTTGCCGCTGGTTTTCAGCTGACCTCAAATCTGCACTGCTGGAGAGAGACAAACTATGGAAATTGGCAAGAAAAACCAAGAACCCAAATGACTGGGTGATATTTAGGAAAGCCAGAAATAGCTGCACCAAGAAAGTAAGGGATGCAAAGGCTGCCTTTTACATGGCTGAACTTGACTCCTCCTACCACAATCCTGCTAGGTTCTGGGGCACCATCAAGGGTATCGTAGGGCAGGATTCTAGCACCTCTCTACCAACTCAATTGCGCGACAATAATGGCTCTATCTCTGACAAAATGGAAGTTCTGGATGCTTTCAATAATCACTTCATAACTGCAGGCCTTGCTTTTGACAGCTCTCCAGCTAATCTGCTGCGTGCACAACTAAGCTCCCAGTACACTGGTGCTCAGAGAGCTGATTCTTCCTTCTCCTTCAAACCTGTTCTGTTGAAGCAAGTAGAGGATCTATTATGGCAATTGGATATTAAAAAAGCGCAGGGGAAGACTCTCTTGACCCCTACTTTCTAAAGATTGCAGTTCCCTTAACACATCTCTTTAATCTATCTTTAACCTCTGGTTCTATTCCTACAGTGTGGAAAACAGCCCAAGTGTTTCCCCTTCTAAAATCAGGGGACCCCATGGACCTCAACAATTACAGGCCCATATCCATTCTTCCAGTGCTATCCAAGATGCTAGAGAAACTAGTGAGCATCCAGCTAAGAGAATTTTTTTTTTTTTTTTTTGCAAGATCAGTTTTACAACCTTTGAGTCAAAGACTCGTTTACAAAGGTACCTCGTCAAGAAAGGTGGGGGAGACGACAAATAGAGTGGTGTTAGGACAGGGATGACAGACAGGTTAGATACATAAAATATACATTTGGAGAGTGCAGACAGCGAGCTGTACTGGAGCAACTCTGTAAGGTGCTAACATTGGTAAAACAACAGGAGAATGTTATTCAATTAACAACATGTCGCAATTAATATGTATAGAGTTAAAGAGGACCGGCCGCGAGGTGCTTGAAAAGTATTAGAAAGGACCGCACAGTGCAGCTACAGACATTTACAGCATCGCTTGTCAATATTATGCTACGGAGGGTAATTTGAAACGGCCAATGCCTGGGATCTTGGAGATGGTTTCAGGAAGGGAGTTAAACCAGGGACGGGCTAGGTGGTGGAAAGATCTTTGGCAGCGGGAGGTCCTTGCTCTGGGAATGTTGAAAGTGGCTGCAGCAGCGCACTGGTTGGCAGGGATCTAGCAGCCCGCTGCAGAGGTCCAGAGACCCCAGGAGGGCAGAGACCTGACATGGATTTTTGGCCAGTAGGCAGGTTTGATATTTCAGTCTTTCTCAAGAGTGAGTATTTTTTGTGGCGGAGTATAGCAGACAGGTGTGGGTTCTGCTGTGGGCACGGTAAGGAGCCTACAGGCTTTGTTGATGGAGGTCTGGATTTTAGATAAGGCAGAGGCATCAGCAGCTGCGTAAACCGGAGTCCGTAGTCAGCCAGTGATAATACCAAGAGGTGATGGCAAGTTTTAAGGCGGGTTCGGGAGACAGTCTTTGTGGCGGTGAAGACCGATCCTGGAGTTCATTGCAGATGCCAAAGCTTTAAGGTGGGCGTGGAAAGTTAGGCCGGTGTCAAAGGTGATGCCCAGGTACTTGTAGGACGAGACTTGCTCAAGAGGGAGGGGCATGCTGGTGGTGATGTGGAGGGGAAAGTCCCTGGCATTGTTTTGCCGATGAGAGAATAGCATGGACTTAGTTTTCTTTAGGTTCAGGACTAGGCGGTGCTTATTGAACCACTTTTCGGTTTGGAGGAAGGCGCTTTGCAGCATGACTTGGAGTGGGAGTGGGTCAGGGTGTGATGCAAGGATAACAGCATCATCAGCATAGAGTAAAATTTTACTGGAACAGGAGCTGGGAAGGGTGTTCAGGAATAGGCTGAAAAGGGTCGGGCCAAGGATGGAGCCTTGGGGGACCCCCGAGTGAACAGGAAGGTAGGGGGAGAGGGTCCCATTTAGCTTGACTCTTTGGGACCTGTTGTGTAGGTAGCTTGTGAACCACTTCAGGGGGCCGGCTGCGAGACCCAGTACGCTAAGGGAGTTTAGTAGCAGGGGGTGGCACACCGTGTCGAAGGCCTTGGACAGGTCTATAAAGACTGCCCCTGCGAGATGACCTTTGTCAAGTGCTGAGTGAATGTGGTGGGAGAATTCCAGAAGGGCAGTGGACGTGCTATGGCCAGGGCGGAAACCATGTTGCTCTGGACAAAGGAGGTTGTAGTTAGTAAGATATTCAGAGAGCTGTGTGTTCACTATTTTTTCTAAGGCTTTGGATAGGGGGGGAAGGATGGAGATGGGCCTGTAGTTATTAGGCAGAGTCGCGGTCCCCAGACTTATGGATGGGGTTACTTCAGCTTGCTTGAGGCCTTAGGGGAATTGGCAGAGCATAGGGATTTGTTAATGATAAGCGTCAGCGGGTAAGCATGACATCCAGCACAGCGTATGGCAAAGAGGGTCATTGATAGGGTTCTGAGAGGCGAGGGATTTTATTAAGAAAGGTTTGCATCGTGGGGTGAGATCATACGGAAGTGGAATTGTGGCCTGGAAATGGGAGCGTGTGGGTTGTGCAACCTGGTCTGAAAAGTGGGCCGGGAGGACGGCACTTAAGTCAGTGAAGGTTTTGTTAAGGCAGTCATGAGCAGGTGGGGTCAGTCGAGACAGTCCCATTTATGACAATCTGGGATGGAGGGGGAGCGGGTCTTACCATTTAAATCTCTAATGTTGTCCCAGAAGGCTCTGGGACGGGCTCAGGAAGATGTCAACGCAGCCTGATAGAATTTAGCTTTAGCCTGCTTGATTGACTAGGTGCATTGATTGTGGGCTGTCCTGTAGGCTAGTCTGTCAGCAGGCCTCACCGGAGTCGTTAGCTAAGTGCCAGAGGTTATCTCTTTTTAGTTGTTGGATCAGTGCAGGAGTTATCCAAGCAGCAGTCCGTTTTTTGTCCTAGGAGAGCTGAGGGGTGCATACAGGTCACAGGCGAGGTTGAAGGCAGTGGAGAGGTAGGTTGGGCAGAGTTAGCGTCAGAGCGCTGTCAATGGGGACCAGTCGATATGGGCGAGGTGCGTTTGAGGTTGGCGAGACCTCCGGGGAGAAAACGGCGGCAAGGGATCCTACTGTACCCAGGGCAGAGGGTGGGGGAGGACCAGAAGCAGATGACAGGGGAGTGGGCACTGAGTGAGTCCGCAAGGACTTCAACGGAGACTATTTTATGAGGCCGGTTAGAGAGGATAACATCCAGGAGAGAGCTAGTTCCTTATCTTGATGATGCTAATCTCTTGAATCCAGCTCAATCTGGGTTTAGGGCCAGGCACAGCATTATCTCTGCACTGGCCAAAGTTACAAATGACTGGCAAACCGAATTAGATAAAAAGAATAGTGTCTGTGCTGTATTTCTTGATCTAAGCAAGGCATTCAACACAGTGGACCATGAGCTGCTACTCTTTTCCTTGCATTCCATAGGCTTAGACCCACCCTCCCTTAAATGGTTCGGGTGTTACCTTATGGATAGGTCACAGCAGGTGAAAGCTGAAGGTGATCTATCCCCACTAAAACCACTTCTAAGAGGAGTTCCGCAAGGATCTATCCTGGGCCCTATCCTTTTTGCCATTTACATTAATAATATTGACTCAAATCTCACCAAAGCCACTGTCCACCTCTTTGCAGATGACACTGTTTTGTATGTCAGCAACCCATCAGCCTGCAATTGCCGTGAAATTTTATAAGCAGAATTCTCCTTGTTGCAATATCAACTACTTGAGAAAAGCTTCTTTTAAATGCAAGAAAACAAAAGCAATGTTATTCTCCAATCAAAGCTATACTAACACCTCCTCACTAAGCAATCTCCCCAGCTATGCACTATCCTTGGAGAAAGTCTGGACTGTGTAGAAAAATTCAAATATTTAGGGGTGTGGATTGATAGCAGGCTTGATTACACACATCATGTTGAAGAACTGCTGAAAAAACTTTGCCAAAGGCTTGGCCTATTCTTCAGAATAAAACACTTCCTAACCAGAGACTCAAAGATGAGGTTAGTCCAGGCCATATTTCTTTCAGTTGTTGACTATGCAGACTTCCTTTATGGTCACTGCCCCATCTCCTATCTAAGCAAGTTGGATACCCTGTACCATAGAGCAATAAGATTCATAACAGATCTTCCATCTAACACTCATCGTTGCTGTCTCTATGCTGCAGTTGGATGGGCTTCCCTACACCTCAGAAGGAACAGAAATGCTGCACTATGGATCTACAGAGCGTTGTCTAAGAAACTTCCAAATTATGTTTTAGACTGCTTCACACAGACCACAGCTAGCTTCTATGCCCTAAGAAGCAACAACTTCATCATGCTCAAGATACCTAAAGTCAACACCCGGCAAGGGAGGTCTGCAATCAGCTGTTCTCTAGCTATGGCATGGAATACTCTACAGAAGTCCCTAAAGCTGACCAGTCTTATACCTCTAGCATCCTTTAAACAGCTTTGCACAGGTTTCTTCTCAGAGAAATGCAACTGCTACCACAAGATCTAGTCTAGTCACTTCATAACCCTCCCTTTCCAGACATCCACCATATATGGCATAATTTTTCTCCATAGTTCTCCCTCCCAGACAGCCACCCTTATTATAGTACCTCAGTTCCATTTAACTCTACCTACCTACCTACCCCCACTAACTCCTGGCCCTTACACCAATCCTAAATACTCCCCATACCTCCTAGTATTACATTATGCTGTGTGTATGCCTTGACTCCTCTAATGGGATATGTATATACTTTATTTACTAGTGTAGTTTTCATATAACCTACCTTGTCCTGTATGTCTTAATCAACCTCTTACCCTTGATTATTGCATATGTAAGTGTTTTTTTTTCTGTATCTGTTATGCATATATAAGTGCATTGATGTATCTGTTTATGTACCAACTATTGAACCTTGACCTTATCAGGTCCATCTTGTAAATGAGCCTTGCTCAATGATGTTCGCCTGAATAAATAAAAATTTGATTGATTGATTGATTAAACATGTGTAGCGAAAACCCTTCTTTCTATGTCGGTCTTGTTTGCTTGAGTAGTGGGGGCTTAAAAAGAAGGAAAAAAAAAAAGAAAAAAACAAGCTATAGACAAAGAACCTCAATGCAGAATCACTGAAAAAAGGGTTATCCCAAAGGGCATTGGCAGCAAATCAAGTTTCAAAGAAATACAACATCATACATACTTCCATAATGAAAAGCATTGTGGGATATATGCAAATCACCATGACATTTCAGACTTGATCAGTTTATAGCAATTTACATGCATTTCAAATAGCACAACTAACTTCATTTCTATAATAGTCACCTAGTACTTTTTACCATTATCAAAAACACCTAGCCATGGTATTTTCAACATTTGCATGTTTCATAAACATAAGGTATACATCATGGTATTTTATTACATAGTGCTATTACATGCTAAATCCAGCAACGATAAACACAACCTATTTTACATACATTTGGAGGTCACCACAGTAACCTCCTTGTACGAGGGCCTGAGAGGGAAAAGGACAATTAATGAGGACACTTTAGCACAGTCAAGAAAGGAGAGGGGGTGCCCATAAGTGGCCAACCTTATGGACTAGAGACTGTAAAGTATAGATTAGGCTAAGAAATAGAAGAACTGTTGCAGTAGACTTAAGAAAAGGTCGGTCCTCAAGAGTGGCAGGAGCTCCCATTCACAACGACCAGTGTCGCACTGTTCCCCATTGGTGTCGGGACACAGAGTGGTCGGTGATACCGGTGATATTCCGTCTCTGTGGGGGATATCGGAGACTTTACAGTCGCTGTGGCTTGGTGGAATCATGCTGGTACTGATGATGAAATGCGTGTTGAAAGCAGCAGCCACTTTGGCAGGCTCACAAATTACCACAAGAGGATTGCTAAGCTTGAGGGGGGATGTGGATACTTGGGAGGGGGGGATTAAAAATAGAGTGGATAACCATACAGAACTTATTTCAGGAATTGATATTGCTCTAAAGGTTTCGGATCAAGTAATTGGCTTTTGCCTGATGGAGAGACCTAGTGCTGGCATTCTGTAATTGATGATACCTCAGCTAGTCCTCATGGGATCTTGAAGACTTGTGGAGGAACCTAGCTGAGTCACAAGCCCTGAGGAGGGAGGTGAGCTCCATGTAGACCCATAGTAGGTGGGCACTTTGTACACGAGTCCTCAAGGGGGGCATGCTTATCCCAGGCTGACATAAAAATCGAAGTAAAGTGGGAGAGGGCTATGTTAATGTCCGACCAGTGGACAAGGGGAGCCCATTTATAGGCCCTCAAGGTTTCTAGGAAGTTCTCCAGATTTAGAGAACTGAATGATACGTTCAGATATACTTTGGGAGGATTCAGTGTGATGAATTTTCTGGAAACTATAGACCATGCAGTGGTTTCTGAGGGAGTCTGGAAGGTTGCCAGTAGCACAAATTCTGTGAGGGTGAGGTGACAGAATCCGAACAAGGAGTGAATTGTTTATGGAGTGAGGGTTGTGCCAGGTGGGCTCAGAAATAAGTTGGGGAAGATCCAGAGACTCTGCTTGTTGAGTAAGAGATTTAAGAATTCAAGAAGACCAGTTAACATTGAAGTCATTGAGTAAAGTAATTTCCCCAGAGGAGGCAAGAGTAAAAAGGGAGGAAAGGAGAGGAATAACAAAGTCAGATTTGACTTTTGGGGAGAAGTAGACCCAACTGATAATGATAGAAAAAGAGTGATGGAAAAAATCTTACACAGAAGGAATTCATGCAAAGTGGGGACAACGGCATGAGAGACACCATCACAGGAGAGGCTATGAAGCATATATGTAAGTACCCCACCTCCCCTTCAACCCCGGTCTTGCCTGACAGTTATGTTGCGAGGGATGGAGATGTCACTATCACTGATTCTGGTAGAGAGCCAGGACATCGAGGGTCTGTTGCAGCCCCCCACTAACAATCGCAGCAGAGCCTGCACCTGATCTGTAGGCATTCCCAGAGGCAGCAACAACCACAGTGGAGCCAGCACCTGATCTGCAGGCATTCACAGAGGCAGCACCTAGGACACTGAGCAGTTCCAGGAAGTGTATGGGGGGGTGTTGGGGTGAGGGGCAGCTGCAATATAGGGTGCTAGCTATGTATACGAGCAGACTTGATAGACCATGAGGCCTGTGTCTGCTGGCAAGTTTTGTATGTTCGTATTTCTCCAGCACGCAATGCTGGATCCAGACATCGAGGGTTTGTTGCAGCCCCCACCCCCAGCAACTGCAGTGCAGCCTGCACCTGACCTGCAGTCATTCACAGAGGCAGCACCCATTTTCCCAGCAAGCAAGGTTGGAGCAGACATCAAAGGTCTGTTGGAGCCCCCAGCAACAACCTCAGCCGAGCCCCACAGACAGCACCCATTCCTCAGCATGCAAGACTGGAGCCAGACATAGAGGGTCTGTTGCAGCCCCCATCAACAACTGCAGTGGAGCCTGCACCTCATCTGCAGGTAGAGACAGGGGCACTGTGTGTAAAAAGATATTATTGGAGTGGTTACAGTGGTCAGAGGGACGCCACTGATAGTTTATTTCTGCATTTGTTTTCTCTGTTCTGCTCGATGGTGTTGTGCAGTTAGGGAAGGTGCTTTCAGACCGGGAAGTGCAGCCTGGTACCGTGGCCAGTGTCAGACAGGTGCTTTAAGGGCATTTTGGGGGTTTTAAGGGCATTGTGGGGTTCTGTATGCACTGTATTGTTTAACTTGTATCCCTCTGTGCCCCGGATCTCAGCTGCCCAACCCCCTCTCCCCATTGCCATCCGTTTTCCCGCCCTTACCCTCGGTGTCTCCAGGGAGCTATTGTAATTTCCTCTCCTCCTCTTCTTTCAGGCATTCACAGAGGCAGCACATCTCAAGGCAGCACCCATTTCATCAGCACGCAAGGCTGGAGCCAGACATTGAGGACTGTTCCAGCCCTCCCCAAAACCACAGTGGAGCCTGCACCTGATCCGCAGGTAGAGACAGGGGACTCAGGTTACCCCCGCCACCACTACCGTGGCAGCTACCCCACCCGATCCCCCACCCACGGTGAGCATGTACCTTATAGGTAGCTCTACCCACGTGACTTGTGACTATCACCCTTATTTTCCATTGGCAGATTCTATTGGCTGGTCAGTAGGGGGTGCTTCTGCTCCACATTATGTGTGGTAACATTTTAGCTTACCCTTCTGCTTATAATAATACCTGTTGTGTCATTTTTCCACTTCCCTCAGTTCCCGTGATCTCTGCTATACCCAATTTTATCCCTGTGTGGGTCCTGAACTGTTGACCCTGTGCTGACACCCTCCTGAGGCAGCCATTCTATTCCTCTTGCCCATACAGTCTAGCTAGAGTTCATCCTCCTAAATTAACTCTGTATCCTTTCCAGCCACGCTCTGAAACTATCACCACACATTATCATTAGTTCATTATAAGATCTGCCACTAGGGGTGTTTTAGTTTATCTCTGCTCCTACTTTAATTGTTCTATCCCTGTCTCACCCGGTCATGCTTTTTAAGTCATTTTGGTTGCTCCCCCTCCTCTTCAGCTTACCATCCCCCCCCCTTTATTTTCCCCTTATATCCTCCCTCCACACTCCCCTTCTCTCTGAGTCCATTCTGTCGCTCACTTCCTCCCTTATCTCCTCCCTCCTTTGGACCCACAACTCCTGGTCCATCAGTCCCCCTTCCATGCTAGCTTACTTGCTTTGAGCTCTCACACCCTTTTTCCACTTTTGCCTCTTACACCTTCCTGCTCTTTACCCAGGAAGTTTTCTTCCCACACTTTCAAGCTCCTCATTACTTTGTTCCTCCTGTTAGCTGGGGAATTCAAACATAACACTGTTCCAGTCTCCTCCCTGTACTCCCAGATTCCTCACAGGCTGAATTTGGCCCATTTAAATATTGGGAGCCTCCTCCCTCAACTTACATTAGACCTCTCTCCAGACATTCTAATCATTACTGGATCATGGCTAAAATCCAATATTTTTAATGTGAGTGTCTCAATACCAGGCTACTTCCTCCTCTGCCAGGACCGCAGCACCAGAGGAGGTGGCATTGCTATGTATATCGCCTTCTCCATCCAACTTCACCCCAGTACTCGCAACATCCCTCCCAAAGGCCTAAAATTACTTCTGATAAAGTTCTCCCTCCCCTGCTCCCCACCCATTTTTGTAGCAAGGATTTACTGTTGCCCTAATTTTTCTCCTTCCTCTATCACAACTCTACTGTCTACACTTCAGTCTCACTCCTTTTCAGGTGAACTGTATGTACTGGGTAATTTTTAACGAGAACTGGCTTTCACCCACTCAAAATAAAACTCTAAATGAAATTGCATTGCTCAACCTAACCCAGTTAATAAGGGAACCCACCCATCTAAACTCCAAATCCCTAAATCACTCCTTATTTCACTGGGTTCTCACCTCCCAACCACATCGCACTATTGCTGCTGGTATACTACCTGTTGTCTTAAGTGATCACCACCTGGTATACACTGTTCGCAAAATCTGTTGCCCAAAGTCTCCCGAAAATATTACTGATCCGCTCATACAAATTCTTGGATCTGGCCCTGTTCTAAATGACGTGTCTAATACAGATTGGTCTCCCATCTCCTTGTCTTCTTCCATTGATTCTGCCCTGGAATATTTTAGTTCTAAGTTACTCGCTATATGGGATCACTGTGCCCCCTTAAGACGCACCCATGTGCGCTGCTCTCACCTCCCTTGGATTTCGTCTGAACTGTTGGCATGTCCACGTGCCAGGGATAAGGTATTGAAGTTGAACAATCAAACCGGCTCCTCTGTAGCCCTCCAAAAATACCACGCTCTCAGAAATGCTTGCACTAGGGCAATTAGACTGGCCAAAGCTGAATGATTCTCAGCCACATTCAATTCTAACATCTGCCACCCGTCTAAATTCTGGAAGGTGTTTTCACTCTTTGTTCTTCCCTGCTTCTCATCCCCCACCTCCTGTTCTGAAAGTGGGTGACATCTCCTAGCTGATCCCTTCCCTGTGGCCATTGAGTTTAACAAGTTCTTTACCTCTTGTGCCTTCTCACTTCTTTCCACACTCTCTCTCTCTCTCTCTCTCTCTCTCCCTTCTCAGCTCCATCCTCCCCCTCCCTTGATCCCTGTCATGTGGATTCCTCCTCATCTTCCTCCTTCTCCTTCTATCCTTTATCCTCATCTGATGTTCTAAATGCTCTTCTGGCCCTTAACCCCACTAAGGGTAAGTGCCTCTCTGGTCTCAACTCCAGAATTCTTTACCACTCTGCTCCTGCTATTGCTACTCCCCTTGCTTTTTTACTAAATCTATCTTTCACTCGTGCTTCTGTCCCATGTCTCTGGAAACATGCCATTGTTATTTCCCTTACTAAAGGAGGTGATTCCACCTCCCCTGGAAACTACCAGCCTGTCTGTCTGCTCCCCATTCGTGCCAAGCTACAGGAATGCATGGTTCTATCTCACCTCTCTTTTTACCTTGATTCCTCCTCTTTCTTCACGCCTTACCAGTCTGGTTTCTGCAAACACCGCTCCACCACCTCTTCCCTCCTAAGGCTCTCTGATTCCATACTCACTGGGATGAACCAGGGCCGTATCACATCTGCTATCTTTATCGATGTAGTCTAGGCATTCAGTATAGTCTCCCACCTCCTTCTACTTGCTAAACTCACTGCTGCGGGGCTCTCTAATGCAGCCACCAGTTGGTTTCATTCCTACCTAGTGGGTAGAACTCAGTCTGTCCGGATTAGTGATGCAAATACCCCTCCACTTCCCATCAATACTGGTGTTCCTCAGGGATCTGTGTTGGGCCCTCTACTTTTCTCTGTCTTCCTAAACGACCTTCCCACTGCCTGCCGTCTCACCTCCATCCACATGTATGCAGATGATACGGTCCTGTTTGAATCTGGCCCTTCCCCTTCTGTTGTAGCATCAAAACTTCAGCATGATTTTGACAGAGTACAGCTCTGGTTTCGCTCAAACCAGTAATTTTTAAATGCCAAGAAGACAGACTCCATTATCTTTGGCACAAAGCAGAGACCCTGTCAGATACACTCCTTCCCTTCTTACTACACCCTAGATGGGACATTACTTGAGGTCACCTCCTCCTTCTGGTACCTTGGGGTCTGGCTTAAACAGCACCTCACATTTTCTGGACACATTAATTCCATCCACAAAAAACTACATCCTAAACTGGGTGCTTTATGCAGAAATTGTGTTAGTATTCCTCTGCCAGCTCACCATGCCCTGGTCCAGAAAATTATCCTACTTATTTTTGACTACGGTGTTGCAGTCTACAATGCTGCTCCCAAGTCTTCCCTAATTAGGCTGGACTCTCTATTCTTCTTTTTTTGCCATTTTGCTCTTGACAGTCCTCTCTGTACCCATCAATGCACCCTTTACCAATCTCTCCCTCTTCCTTCCCTAGCCAACAGGCCCCATATCCACTGTTCCAACTTTCATTCACTCCCTCCCTCCCTATCTCTTCTCCTCTGTTTCTCTCAAACTTTCTTCTTCTTACTCACTCAAAATCCAGGACCACTGCACTTTAACCATCCTGCCCAGTACTACCTCGGTTGGTCATGCTGCATTCTCACACAGTTTCCCAAAAATTTGAAACACCCTCCTTCCTCCCATCCGTCATGCTGCTTCCCTGCATATACTCAACTCCCTCTTCAAGGACCATTTCCCTCCCTTAGTGTAGATGTGTTTAATTTTTACCCTTACCATATTTGCTTCTGCACTGTTTTGCAGATTAGTACCTATACTACAGTACATTAATTATGAAACTGTTTGTTTTGGTTTTTATTAGTCTCCAAGCACCTTTCTTGTTGTTGTTTATTGAAATGTATTGTTATCTATTTTGTTGATACTGTGTAAGTTTGTATTCTATTTCCATTATGCACTGTTTTTGACTTTTGCTACTGTACTTATGTGTATCCCTTTCCCTTCTCCCCCAGGACGCATCATTCAGAAACGAGCATGTCTGCTCAGTATGTCTTTCCTGGTGAAACTTTTAAATAAATAAATTCAGTGATGACTAGGACATCCAGGTTAGTTTGCAACACTAACACCCACACCCAACCCCTGCCCTACATGCACCATCAGGTGTCGGGTTGAGTCTTTGGGTAGTCATCTCTAACGCTTACTCCATTTCATGAGTAAATAAGATGAGATGGGTACAGTGTAGGAGAATGGAGTGAACGTGAGGGCTGACAACCCCAAAGACGCACCACGACGCCAGTTGGTGCATGCAGGGTGGGGGTTGGGATCACATTTCCAAACTTTTGTTACTTTAACCCTAACTGATGCATTAATTACATTTTAGCAAAGAATTCCCTTACTTTTTAAGAAAGTGGAGCACTTGTAATTGTATCTTTATTTCCCTATGGAAGCACAGGGCCCTGGGGGCTCTGTGCTCCCGTTAGTTCATAATGGTATCCAGATATACATATGGGAACACAGGGCCCTCTGGGCCCTGCACTGTTCTCCATACATAATTTTTCAGATAGAGTAGTGGTATCCATATTTGCCCTGTGTTCTCATCCCATAGCGTACAACGTTAAAAAACAAAAACAAAAAAACCCTCATATTGCAATCTTATACTGTACAAAACACAGCAAAACTGGAAAGCTGTGTAACTTGACACCAAATGAATATATTTTCTCGAAACCACTAAAAAGCCACATCAGTGGCACATGCCCCTTGTACAATGGACATTTCAGAGCAAAATTGCAAACTGTTTCTTAAAAGTGTAGTGACAAAGAAATGACTCCATAAACCTTCCAGTACAATGCTATCCTATGGGAAATCAACTAAAATTTTAATTTACAGAACTCCAAGCCAAAGCAACATATTTTCACCAGACCAGCAAAAGGTATGTCTGTGGGGCAAGCCCTTTGTACCCTGAACATTTCAGCCCAAAATTCCAGACCATTTGTTTGGTATGAAGTGATAAAGAATCAGCTGCATAAAATTCCATTTTTCACAAATTGCGAAAAAGAATCCTTGTCCAAGTTTCATTTGTTGCAATTTGCAGAAAAAGATGATCCTTTCTAGCAAATTGCGGAAAAAGATCCTGTTTCGCAGTAAAAGATTTCTGCGATTTGTGGCAAAGGATTTCCACGGATAAAATAAGCACATTTCTCTGTATTTAAAAAAAAAAAAAAAACTGACCCCAGAATGCGATTCCTCTGGCTCTGATTTAAGTAAGCACAACTACTGGTGTTTACCAAAGCTGTCTATAATTTTAGAAATGTTTGTGTGTCTCACTAACCAAAAACACGATGGCAGCAGCACAAACTTGGAGTCCGCATTTGCGGAACAGAATTCCGCATTTGTGGTCAAAAATCCTATTTTGAGCCTCACATCTAACTTTTCCTATAGAAAATAATGGGAAATTTTAAAATTGAATAACTTTGCAACAGATTAATATTTTTTCACCGAACCTTCAAAAGGCACCGTGACCCAAGACGTGTATACCCTAAAAATGTCAGACCATAATTCTACACAGTTTTTGCGTAACGCGGTGACAAAGAATTTGACAAAAAGTGGTAATTTACGCGTTTTCTGACACTCCTTATCTCCGCACCCGCATATCTGCCAGAACAAAACTTACCACATCAAGAGATCCATGGTCCCTAAATGTATAAACCAAATGTCATGCCAATCACTTGAACGGTTGCAAAGTTATTAAAGTACAAATTTTTTAGTTTAACGTAGACGTGAAGATTTAACCCTAACTATAGGGGTGCGACTGTGCCACTGTTTAATTTTTTTACTATATTGGTAACTGGGTAAGGCCCACTAGACACAAGTTCCTGTTTTCAGGGGTGACCTGGGAGCACTGGGGAGGTTATGTGACTTGCTAAGAGTTGCACAGTATGCAGGTGGAGGTTGTAGGAGTCAAACCCAGCTCCTTCCCAGCTTGTTACTCTAACTTCTAGGCTATACTTCCAGCCCCAATATATATATATACCGAAATAACTAGACACCTGTAAGTAAGCATATAAAGAAGGGATAGTCCCTAAAAGAGAAGGGAAATCCTAAATCCACTTCACCAAACCACCAAGTTCTGTTTATAGTTAGTTATATATGATTCAGTGCAGCTGGCAGGCTTTCCTCAAATGAGTCTCATGACGGAATGAGCATGGAGACCTCGATTAGTTTGTCATCCCTGAAGGCTGGGTGGTGTACTCAGTCAGTACACATGCATTGAGGAGAAGCGTACACTGTAGGCATCCAATATCATATCCAGTATTTGTCAAACCCACATTCTGTAGTTTCCGAGCAGTAAATTAAAACTTAGTATTACTGAAATATATTGTGTGGGTGAGAACAGCAGTCAAAACAAAAAGACACGATTCCTGTGATTTCATGCGAAGCATGCCTACAAGGAAGTTATACAAATCTCCCTACTGAGTGAATATTCTAAATGCGACAGTAGCTTTTTGTGTTTGCAGTTTTAAATTGTATTTTGTCTGCGTTCCACCTTTTATGTCGCTTTTTATGTCACCTTTTAAGTTCTGATTAGAAAGGCGCAGATTGTTGCCTAAGCTGCACTGCTGCAACACAGCCAATTTCAGTCGATAGTAGATGCATACTGGCAACAGCGGGATATGAAAAACACCCACCTTACCAGCCCACTCATATTATATCACTGTTAAAACTAGAAAAATGTGTTTATTCTTAAGCAGAACAGCTACTACTTTCTTCAAGCCATTCCAAAAAAAGAACCTTCTTAGCGTAGTTTATAATACCTGGAATTATATTTTGAAAGCTGTTCTGTGTTTTGTACTGTTAGGCTTGAAACGTATGTTTTGTTAAATGAAAGCTTAGAGTCCAAGCAACATAACATACATACATACTAACATACTAACATACTATTTGCCAGCAGATTAGGCCTTATGGTCTATCAAGTCTGCTCGAACCTAGATCCTTAGTTGGGTGCAGAGACCCTCCCATCCCTTGTGCTCCAGAAACCCCTATCATCCATCCCCACCCCCCCGGGACAGGCCATCATCTGATACATCCACTTTCTGTGTCTGTCCCACCCTCTCTTAAAGCCCTCCACTGTGGATCTCTGAACCAGCTCACCAGGCAGAGCATTCCAAGGGTCCACCACCCTCTCAGTGAAAAACCTCCTCCTTTTCCCCTCACCCTTCCACCTTCCAACTTCAAACCATGCCCTCTGGTGATGCCTCCCTGCTTTAGTCTAAAGATCCTCCATGTTTACCCTATTTATTCCCTTGAGGTACTTGAAGACCTCAATCATATGTCCCCCTGTCTCTCCTCTCCTCCAATGAAAACAGGCAGAGCTCCTCAAGTCTGTCCTCGTAAGTCAAATCCCTAGCCCTCGTGTCATCTTTGTTGCCCTCCTCTGTACCTCTCCAGGAGCTGTATGTCCCTCTTCAAGTGTGGTCTCCAGTACTGTACACAGTACTCAAGGTGTGGTCTAACCAGTCCATTGTACAGCGGCAGAATCACTTCCTTGCTCCTAGAGGTGATCCCCTGCGATGCATCCCAACATCCTGTTTGCCTTGCTAGCTGCTCTCCTGCACTGCTCAGAGTTATTCATACATGTATCCACCATGACCCCTAGGTCTTTTCCCTGTTGAGGCTTCCAGCACCTCCCTCCCAGGGTGTACCTGTGTTTAGGGTTTCCCGACCAAGATGCAACACCTTGCACTTGGTGATATTGAAATTAATTTCCATGTGTGAGCCCAGCTTTCCAGGGTGTCAGGTCCCCTTGCAGGGCCAACCTCCCTCTTCTCCCTCAACTACTGCTCCCATCTTGGAGTCATCCTCGAAGAGACTCATTTCACACCCTATACCATCCCTGATGTCTGATATGTATGCATTAAACAGGATTGGACCCAGGACCGAGCCCTGTGGTACCCCACTACCAACCTCTGTAGGGTTCGAGAGCTCCCCACAGACCACTACTCTCTGAGTGCGTCCAGCTATCCAGTTTTCAATCCATCTGACCATCATAAATAGATCATAACGATACAGTTCTTATGTGTTGACACGTATCTATCCATGTCAGTATAAGATGTTAAAATAATAGGATTTGAAAATTTTTTGAACCATCTTCATGCATATTGATATATGGAAGATGTGGCAACAGGGTATATTAATGTGGTTTACTCCCATGATTTCATTTAAACAAAAAATAAAGTTTCTAACTCTTAACAGTCCCAAAGTTATTCTGTTTTAAAGAAATCCTTTGACAGTTCTAATTTTGGAACTCTTAAGACTAGAAACTAATTTTTTTTATTCTAAATGAAAGCTCAGATTTGGGTTGTTAAGAATCAGTCATGTTGAAACAGTTCATCTATGTCAATACCATTTTATGTGTAAGCAATAAGGAATGACAGGGTGTGTCTCTTTTGCACCTGACCAGGGTAGTGTTCTCTTGGTCTTTAACAACTGTCTCAAAGAAATCCAGGAGTGGATGGATATGAGTTGGCTGAAGTTGAACTCAGATAAGACTGAGATGATGGTTGTGGAACCTGGTCACTGGACAGGAGGTCTGGGTAATGGGTCAACCTCTGGATTGTTTCTTGGAGGAGTCCCTCTAAGCAAGTGCGAAACCTGGTGGTGAGTTTTGATGAAGGGCTGAGCCTGCAATCGCAGGTGTTGGCTGTCGTCAAATCCTCCTTTTATCATCTAAGGAATATCTCCAGGATTAAGCATCTGGTTCCGTCCAGTGACCTTCCTGTCTTGGTTCATGCCTTTGTGTCCTCTTACTTAGATTACTTCAACTCCCTATACCTAGGGCTTTCAGGGGTTGAAATCTGCCGCTTACAGCTGGTGCAGAACGCAGCAGCCAGACTTTTGACGGGGTCATCTCGAGCGAGTCATATTACGCCGGTGCTGCGCGATCTGCATTGGCTGCCAGTTCGGTATCGGATCACCTTTAAAGTTGGCTTGCTGACTTTTAAGGCCCAAGACGGACTGGGCCAGGACTATCTGAAAGACCTGCTGGTTCCTTACTGCCCTGGGCGATCGCTTCGCTCGGCCAGTGAGGGGTTGCTAGAGATACCTGAGGTGCATTTGAAATCTTCGGGAGCCAGAACTTTTATGTTCATGGCTCCCACGTTATGGAATTCCCTGCCTCCTCGCCTACGGGAGTGCATGACTGTGGAAAGTTTTAAATCAGCCTTAAAGACTTATTTATGGCACCAGTCTTATGGAAACGATTAGTTGGCCTGTATTAGTATATTGGTGTTTGCTTGGTATGAAATGTTTTGTTTAATTTGTTTGATCTTATTATGAATGGCACCTTGATTTTTTGAAAGGTGCCTTAAAAATAAAGATTATTATTATTATTATGTGTCAGTAATCACACGCCTCTCAAGGGTGTTGTTAAACAACTGAGAAGTGTGATTATATTGACCATTATACAATGGGGTCTCACAATTCTCTAACCTGATTGGCTGACTGGCAGCTTTTACCCATGGTAAATCCTACGCTATACTAACAGGTAAAAGTGCCAACCAGCCGCATCTGATCAAGAAACACTCCGACCCTCAAGCACAAATGTGAAATCCGCCGCCATGTTGGATTTGCGGTAAACACTGCCATTGTGTGCACTCCATAATTCAAAACAAACAGTCCCAAAACCATATCTGAACATGAAGCGTTCGGTACTTTTAAAATTGTTCCCCAGTAAACACTGTCTACCACTGTATCCACCTTACCTCTCGCTCTCTTCAGTTTACTCCAGCTTGCTGTCCAGCTCCGCTCCGTTCCCACTCTTGAGTTTTTGCTGCTGCCCCACTCTCTCTCTCTCTCTGTATCATAGCAATTAGAAAAAAAAAGAAAAGAAGAAATGGCAGTGTAAACAGGAAAAAAAAGAACAAAAGGGAGCAGCAACGGACAACAGTTCAACTTAACACCACACTCAGGGGAGAAAGTAAAGCCTCTCAGGCTTTCTTTTAGTAATAATAAAAAAAAAAACTTGCACAAAAAGAAAAAAAATGGAACAATGTTCAAAAAGACCTGGGGAGGACTTAATCATATTGTACCCAACAACAAGGGACTACTTAATGTAGAGTGGAAGAATATTTCTACAACCCTATCTAAAAAATAAAAAATACAGTTTTATTTTACAAATTGTTTCTCTATTTTAATAATTGGCACATTGTATAATCGCAATAAACCACTCCAGGGTGTGAGTTATGTTGGGATTTACTCATGGCTGACCTGCTTTGACCACTCTGCCTACAGCCTCGTGGCCAAACCACTCCAGCAGTGGGTAAATCCCAGCATTACCCACACCCTGTCGTGGTTTATTGCTTAATAATCACACATTCTGGAGTGCTTTTTTGCTCTTATAACATGTAGAAAAATTGTTAAATTGATATGAGGAAAAAGTCATAATGTTACTTGCAAAAACTTATTGCTGTAACTGTGTTTGGTCATAAAATATACCCTTTTTGCAACTGTAAATCAGTTAACTCCTATTTCGACTGAGTGTTACAGCAGTGTAACATCTCATATGCCAATATACATCACAAGAAATTATGGGTAGAGTGTAATGCTGATCTAAATTTTCCTCACTGGGAGATGTAGTCGCGGTGAGACATGCAACAACAGTATAGTATCTCATATGCTGAATTACATAGCAATGAATAGTGGGTGCAATTCACAGTTATTTTACATTTCCTTACTGAGAGGTGCAGTCTCTCGTTATATTAGTGGTTACAGCAAAATAATATCTCAGGTCTTGGTTTATGAAGTGATGAACTGAGGACACAGTGTATAGGTGGCAATATTTCCTTACCGAGAGATGTTTCCTATTACTGTAGTGAGTACAGAAATATAATAGCCTGTATACTGGTTTACATAGTGAGGCATTGTAGGTACAGTAAATAGCTTATTTCCTATTTGGTACACAGTGTAGTGATATTTTTAGTGTGCAATAAAGCATGATGGGGTGTGTGGTTATCGGTCAGTACTGGTGCCCATACCTCAAAAAGGATGTGAGATTACTGGAGGGGGTGCAGCATAGGACTACAGAAATGGTCATGGGACTAGGGGAGTTGCCATACGAGGAAAGGTTGAAAGAGCTCAACATGTACTCACTGAAAGAAAAGAAGTGTAAGAGGGGACAGGATAGAGACCTGTAAGTACTTGAAAGGCATAAACAGAGTCAGGGAGGGAGGATTGTTCTGCTTAAAGGGGGGAAGGATCACTAGGGGGCACAGTCTGAAGTTGGAAGGGGGAAGGTTTAGGAGGGAGATGAGGAGGCACTACTTCACAGAGAGAGTGGTGTCAGGTTGGAACGCACTGCTGGAGGAGTTGATCGCTCGAAGGACAGTGGATAGCTTTAAGGGGGAATGGGATAGAGTCAATGGCAAGGTTAGCACAGACAAAAACACAAAAGGGGGAAGGACCAGAAAAGAGGAGGAAGAGAGAGTTTCAAATCACTACCGCTGCCACACCACCACCCAAACCTAAGAGCTGCACAGTTGGGCAAACTTGATAAACCTGTGGGCCTTTTTCTGCCTGCATTTTCGTATGTTCGTACCTCATACGTTCAAGTAATCCCATGCCTTTCGACAGTGTTGTTACACATGAGATGCTTGCACTAAGTACCTTTGAACACCCGAGAGAGAGATGTGTGATTACTGACATAATCACATATCCCTCAAACGTTTTATTGCACTTACATGTGTACAAAGATGTTAAACATATATTAATTAAAAAAACATAGGTAAGGACTTACACTTTGGTGAAAACAGCATAATTTATGTCCCAAAACATTTTGTAGTCCCTGCTCCCTGTGGATCACACTGTGTGGGGAAGTCACCTTGCACTTGCATTTCGATGTTCTGTTCCAGGAAGCAGAGAGCATGAGTCGCTGATACGAAATCAGCATTAGCTAGGAAATGAGCCTTTGGGATTTCTGGAGGAGCAAGGCACGGCACTGTTGGTAGAGTCATCAGTGCCCTGGCGATCGGTCTTTTTTTATTTGCACTTTTTTCATAGCATTGCTTGTGGGAGCAGTAGTTCATGAATCTACTCTGTTTCTGTAGGGAGGTTCATTGAACTGAAAGTAGTTCAGGAGTGCAGTTACACAGCTCTGACTGGCAACTTTCAGCCAGTGAAGACACTGCAATTTTTGTACATGTTATAATGGTTTTCTAAGGTACAGAAGCTGTCATCTTGAAAGAAGTACAGGCATATAATTGTGGGCACATAATTACACGACTGTACTGGTTGTTTAGCCAATCACAGCACTTGATTTTTCTCACATTATAAGTATCAATACTATTGAAAACCGTATCCATACCATTTTGTATATGTACATAAAATTATATGATGGCTAAAAAAATTATACATTTTGTTTACTTTTTCTAAATTTTGATAATATTACACATTATTTTATTAGAAACTGTGTAGTTTACAATGTAATTTTAATTCATTTTCGGCCCTAAATCCTGTTGAGAACATTCCACTCTCCTTTGTAGTAACCCATACTCTTCCTTGTTTTCACAGGCTTCGCTTGCAAAATCGTTTGAATATAATAAGTAACATAAAAGGAACAAAGAGTTGATTCATAAATGGCTAACATACTTCTCTTACATATGAATTTAAGGAGGGATAGGTTGTACAGCTGGTTATGGTCATAATACCCCTTGCATGTAGGTGTAGTGTGGAGGTCTGGTTTATACAAGCAGGTTTGACAGTCTCTTTGCCAAGAAAGAAGAGCGGTTGGACCAAGGTGGGCTCAGGGAGGGAGAGGGTGGTGGAACAGAGGTGCATCCCTCCAGTTGTAGCTCTCCACAGTTCATATGCTGTTCTAGTAAAAAGTGGTTCCTCTATGGAGGCACCTGCAGTGGAGACCAAGGAGGACGCTGGGAACCTTCACAAAGGAGACCCACAGGAGGGTGGCATGAGACCCAACAGGAGAAGGAAACAACTCCTGGTGGGGGAGTCAATCATTAGGGGGGTAGACGTGGGGGAGGAAGGGGATAGGGAGGTAAGGTGCCTGCCTGGCACCATGGCTTGGAGGGACAGGAAGCGAATCATCAGGATCACGGGAGCAGCTGCACAAGGGAGGGAGCTGGATGTCATTGTCCACCTAGGGACAAATGACCTGGCTGTAAATGGGATCGGAGCAGTGTAAGAGGAGTTTATGGAGTTGGGAAGGGGCCTTAGACAAGTAGCATGTACGGTAACCTTCTTGGAGGTGCTGCCTGTCTATGTCAAGGATGATGCTAGGGTATTCCCCATCATGGGATTCAATGAATGGTTGAAAAACTGGTGCAGAGCTCAGGGTTTTGGCTTCATAGGGGACCGGGGAGCCACCTGGAGGGATACAAACTTATACTGGCATGATGGTCTGCATCTGTCCGGAGAGCCAGAATCCTAGGTGACAGGTTTAAATGCTTCATTGGCAACATTTAAACTAGCCACGAGGGCGCACTGAAAGGAGCAGGAAATCCAGTCCCCACAAAGTGCAGTAGTTAAGGCTAAACACCAAGGCAGAGAAGTCGGTGAGGAGCAGGACAGGGATAAATGCAGAAAAAGGTGTTAAGGACAGGGATGGGACTAAAAGGGGTAAGGCCATAAAAAATAAATGGAAGTGGTGAGTACCAATGCCCATAGTCTGTGCAACAAGCTCCCTGAACTAGTGGCCTTAATGGAAGAGGATGCCTGGATATTGTGGATCACTGAAACATGGTACACAGAGAACCATGAGTGGGAAGTCAGCATACCAGGATACACAGTCTACGGGAGGGACAGGGTGGGTAAGAGGAGGCTGGTAGCTCTATGTAAGGGAAGGATTAAAGCAACAGAACTAAAGAGTAAACAGGAAGTTGATGAGTCATCAGGGGTCACCCTGAGACAGGAATGGCACCACAATCCGCATGGGGTTGTAGTACAGATCCCATCTCGGGAGGAAATGGACAAGGAAATGATAGAAGGCATCCTTAAAATGGCAGAAAAAGGAGCTATTGTTGATGGGGACCTGAGTATGCCAGATGTTAACTGAGTACCTTTGCTGCAGGCACATCCAAGAGCAGGGTCATTCTTGATGCCCTACAGGGCATGCCTCAGACAGCTAGTGTTGGAACCCACTCGGTAGGGAGCAATCTTAGACCTGGTACTCTCAAATGGGGAAGGAGAAAGGATCTCAGATTTAGAAATGGGTAGCCACCTGGGAACAAGTGACCACCAAACAGTGTGATTCACAGTAAACACAGCCATAGAGTCAAGCCATACAAAAACAAGAGTATTGGACTTCAGGAAGGCTGACTTTGGGAAAATGAGAGAGTGCCTTAGAAAAGCACTAGCAAATAGGCAAGAGGAAGGGGTGGAGGAACAATGGGGAATAATCAAAACAGCCATCGCAGAGGCAACAAGCCTTTGTGTGAAGCAAATCAGTAAAACAAAACAAAGGAAAAAACCACTATGGTTCTCAAAAGAGGTGGCAGGGACGGTTAAGGAGAAAAGGATAGCATTCAGGAAATATAAGGAAACACAGAAGGAGCAGAGCAGAGAACTTTATCAGATAAAGCAGAAGGAGGCAGGGAAGGCAGTCAGAATAGCAAAGGCACAAACTGAAGAAAAGATAGCCAATTCTGTTAAGAAGGGGGATAAAACTTTTTATAGGTACATTAGCGAGCGAAGAAAAACCAAGGGAGGAATACAGAGACTTAATAAAGGGGAGGGAATGTGGGCAGAGGGTGACAGTGAAAAAGCAGGGATGCTGAACGAATATTTCTGCTCAGTATTCACAGCAGATGAGATGGGAGAGGTGCCTAAACCAAACAAGGGGGAAACTCTGAATAGGGGGGCCGATACCAGTCCATTCACAGAAGAAAGGGTTTGGAAAGAACTCTTGAAACTGAGGGTGGACAAAGCAATGGGGCCTGATGGGATTCACCCAGGAATACTAAAAGAACTAAGGGTAGAACTAGTAACACCACTTACTACTCTCTTTAACAAATCATGGGAGGATGGAGTTTTACCTGAGGACTGGAGGAGGGCAAATGTGATTCCACTTCACAAAAGTGGGAGCAGGGCAGAGGCAGGAAACTACAGACCAGTTAGTTTGACTTCAGTGGTAGGGGAAATGATGGAATCACTTCTGAAGGAAAGAATTGTTGAGTACCTAGAGGCCAGTGGGGCACAGGACCCAAGGCAGCATGGTTTCACAGCAGGAAGGTCATGTCAGGCAAACCTAATAGATTTCTTTGACTGGGTGACCAAAGTAGTAGACCAGGGAGGGGTTGTGGATATGGCCTACCTAGATTTTAGCAAGGTATTCGACACAGTCTCACACAAAAGATTAATATAAAAGTTAGCCAGCCTTGGAGCGGGTCCCAAGGTGGTAGCCTGGATAAAAAACTGGCTGGACAACAGGACACAAAAGGTAATAGTCAATGGAATCCACAGTGAAGAAAGGAGGGTAACTAGCGGGGTTCGGTACTGGGACCGGTCCTCTTTAATATCTTTATAAGTGACATTGGAGAGAACCTGGAAGGAAAGGTATGCCTCTTTGCAGATGACACAAAGATCTGCAACAGGGTTGATACACAAGGTAGGGTGGAAAGAATGAAAAGGGACTTGGCAAGGCTGGAGGAATGGTCAGATACATGGCAGCTCAGATTCAATGCAAAGAAGTGCAAGGTAATGCATCTGGGAAACAAAAACCCAGGGGAAGAGTACACAATGGGGGGTGAGTTTATAACAACAACAAAAATCGAAAGAGACCTAGGAGTAATTATGTCAGATGACCTAAAGGTGGGCAAGCAATGTGAGAAAGCAGTAAGGAGGGCTGGGGGGATGCTGGGATGCATAGGGAGAGGCATCAACAGTAGAAAACAGGAAGTTGTTATCCCTTTCTACAGACAGTTAGTGAGACCCCATCTGGAGTACTGTGTGCAATTCTGGAGACCCCATCTCTGCAAAGACATAGACAGAGTGGAGGCTGTTCAGAGGAGGGCAAACCAAAATGGTGCAAAGTCTGCACCAGAAGACATACGAGGAGAAACTAAAGCAGCTTAATATGTATACCCTTGAGGAAAGGAGGGAGAGGGAGGACATGATAGAAACTGCAAGTATCTCAAGGGAATTAACAAGGTACAAGAGGGTAGTATCTTTCAGAAGAAGAGATGTGCAAGAACAAGGGGGCACAATTTGAAGATAGAGGGGGGACGGCTCAGAGGTAATGTTAGAAAGTATTTTTTCACAGAGAGAGTTGTGGGTGCATGGAACAGCCTTCCTGAGCAGGTTGTGGAGTCAGGAACAGTGGGAGAATTTAAGAATGCATGGGATAGGCATAAGGCAATTCTAGTGAGGGGCAGGAGGAAGTAAGCTGTTGATTAACTAGAATCTGCAGCTTATCCGTCAGGTAGGGAAATGGACAGACTTGGTGGGCCAAGCGGTCCTTATTTGCCATCAAATTCTATGTTTCTCTTGTTTTGACCCTTTACATTGTCGGTTTACAGGAAATATTTGGGTTTTGCACACAACTGAGTTCTGATTGTCCTCTCTCATTAGTATATATTTTTTTACTGTCATACAAATAATAGCCTCTATTCAGTGTACTATTTTATATTGTACAGATGCATACTTTAAAATATAGCAGACCCCACCAGTGCTTTACAACCGCCCTGCCGAAGTTAACCTGGTGCTGTTGTTCTAAAGACAGAGGGGATGGTTTAAGGTGCTGTACACTCTGGGCTTGTTAAAATATTTTAAAGCTCTTAAAACAGTTTAAAAAGATAGAACACGGTTTGTGTCCGCATTGAACACGGTTTAAAAGCATGTTTAAAAACAGTCTTTGACTCCTGCAAGGGACCTAGATTTAAAACCAGTTTTAAACACAGTTTCAAACCTAGCATGGATTACATTGTAACGTAGACGGAACTGCTTGATGCCAGCTTGTCTGATTGCACAGAACCGTGCTAAAGACCATGTTTAGACATGCCACCAAAACCCTTTTAACCTCTGCAATGTGGATGTGGTGTGACCATGTTTAAACATGGTTTGTAGGAAAAAGTAGCTGGCAGTGTGGACGGGTGAGTGTGGTAAGTAGGAAAACATATAGAAACGTTTCTAAAGACGGATTGTCATGGTGTACAGGGCCTAAAACTTTTGGGTACCTGCAGTGCATGCTGTGTATGCTATATTTTACAGCATATATCTGACAAGATATAAAGTAATTAATCAACTGGAGATTATCGTAGGGAATCCTAATAACGTTTGGTTTTTAGCACTGATTAGCTCAGAGCTTGCTTCAGACTGCGTAGGGCTTGTTTGAGTCACAGGTTGCACAATGTGATCCGTTTGTTTTTGTGAGCTCAAGGACTGAAGTGCGGGCTATGTCACTGCAGTATTGTAATTCCTCCCAACAAACAATCTAATTGCAGCCACAGGCAAGCGCAGTCAGGAAAAGGACAGCAACACTTTGGTACTAATTTCCCTGCCAGTCAGTCCCAAAAGAAGTTGGTCATGATCCCTGAGTAGGTACATTAGTGAGACGAGGGAGTAGATACTCTGAGATGTTGAAGAACAGTGGCTCACAACTGAGTTACCACGAACTGCTACTTTTGTTCAGAAAAGTATATCCTTGGTTATAAAATGGGTAGGGAAATCCCTGCATCTTGATTGGCTAGGACCCATATGTTGTGACAGTGCTACCAGTGGCTAAATTTTTTTTATTTTGAAAGTTTTCCTTTTTAAAATGTTCATCAGAAAACCGTTTTATAAGGACAATAAAGTATTCCATATCATTGGTAGTACTGTGGCAACCACCTTTCCAGGGGCTAAAGGCACTTCACCTTTAGCCACTTTTATTACTGTGCCCCTGAGCAAGTGGTTGTCACAGTACTGCCAGTGCCCTGTCATGTCTTCTTGCTTACGCAGACTTCTCTCCATTGTTATAAACTGAGTCAAGACCCCTAAATTTGGTTTGCATGTGACCCTAAATTCAAACCCAACTAATCAGTATT
Organism: Neoceratodus forsteri; assembly: GCA_016271365.2. NCBI lineage: Eukaryota > Metazoa > Chordata > Ceratodontiformes > Ceratodontidae > Neoceratodus > Neoceratodus forsteri. The sequence continues at coordinate 363,286,935 of CM028130.1, forward strand.
TTTTTTTTTTTTTAATATTTCTATTTTTCCCCTCCTACTGCCCCACCAGAGCCGCTACATCGGGAGTCACCCATTAAGCCTGTCCCTACTAGTGCCTACCTTACAGATTCCGGTCCCTCCATCCGGCCTCAGAAACCCCCCGGTCGGGGTTGGGCACCCACCGAATCTTGCAAGTCTTGTCAGGGTCCTGGGGTGGCAGGCAGGCACTGGCACATCGGGACCTGGCTTAGTGCTCCATCTTCCTGGCTCTGAGGAGTGTTTTTTCTCTGTTCTGTAAGGGACGTTGTCAGCTCCTGATGTCAAGGCGCAAGTGCCGACGTCCACAACGTCCTACCCCTAGATGATGCAGCCCGTAGAGGTGATTGGTCTGCAGGCCACCACCCACAACCAAGCAAACCCCCGAGGTGCAGACGTGCTGCCATGCCCCAGCCTCCGCCAGAGGTCACCGCACCACATTGGATTCCCACCCTCGCCCTGGAGAAGGCGAGCCATCGTCGGACGCTCAGCCTTACTCCTCCCCACCCCCCGCTCCCGAGTCCGCTCCCGAACCTGGGTCGCCGGTGTGGTGCAAGGTGTCCAACTAATCAGTATTAAAGGACAAGTCTAGTGTTTGCAGTGTATGTATTTGTTTACCTCACTCCTCCCATGTCATATTCATTCCCTCTCTTAGTACTTCCAGTCAGCAGTTGTGGATTAAGGACCATCTGAAATGTAAAAAATACACTTTTTAAACTAAATGATCTAGCAGTCCATTTTCCAGCTGCTGAAAGGAGGATGCATATCATCTGTGTAAGGGAAAGATTCGGTGTACTGCTCCCCCACAACGTTACAATTTTTTTTTTTTATCAATTCTTTTCCCTTCTGTTCACCGGTTACGAGAGCATCTCTTAGGCAAGACCCACTGGACCAGCCTTATACCGCCTGGCCTGAATCACTTCCCGACTGAGGAATCGGGTGCTGGATCCCCTTCAACCACTGGTCCTACAGGGGAGGAGATCACAGAAAGTCAAGTCTGGTCAGGCCGGCAGTGGGCGTGTGGGCTGGCCACTGGGTCTGCCATTACCTCCCTGGCAGCTGGGGTTTTCCTCCTTGGCTTGGTTCCCCCAAAGTGCGGACGTGCAATGACGTCAACGTGCAGAGGGCGTGAGCCCGCCCCTCCTGCAGATGTCTGCCGCCTCCCCCTGTTGATGGCCCCATTGAGATGTAGTGCCCCCTATCTCACCAGGAGTCACTACCCCGCAGAGAGCCCCATGGCTTCCTCCCTAGGAAAGGAGAGCAGTGCTCCGGAGGCCCGATCCTCTCCTCCCCTCCCTCTGCCAACCCCCGGCGACCAAAGTCCACTCCCGAACCCGTGTTGCCAGTGTGGCATGAGGTGTGGCATCCATCGCCTCAACCCCCAGCGCCACTGGGCTGGCTTGTTACAACTTACTTACAGTGAGAGATGAGCAGCACAAAGGAATAATTTTCTTTTCTTGTGAATGAAATAATTTTAGGTGTGTTGTTTGCTATGCACAAATAAAGGTTCCTGGTACTACAGACTATGTGAGTGGCATGATGGTACTGTTTTAAAGAGCTGCTGACATGCTCCAGGCAGGTAACTCGTACTATGTAGTTGCCTACCATAGGCACATTTTCAACCATAAATCAATCTTCTTGCCCATGGGGTTTAAAAGTAATTTCACGCGTAAAGCTTGGCTCATTACTTCCTGGTATGAGCTAAGCGACCGCTGCAGCCCTGCCCCTAAAAGCAGCATAATTGTGACGCGAAGTAGCAAACAGGGCTGCAGGTGCTGTATGGTACTATTAATGGAATTGAGGGAGAGGGGCTGCCTAAATGTACTGAGATGATCTTTGCAGGCATGTATGCATGTATGAGGCTAATACAAAAAATATATATTAGCGCCATACATGTATACATGCCTGCATAGATAATCTCAATACGTTGAGGCAGCCCCCTCCTCTGATTCCATTACTAGCTCCATAGAGCGCCTGTAGCCCTGTTCCTTATTTCGCATCATAATTATGCTGTTTTTAAGGTGCAGTGCTTGGCTTGTGTCAGGAAGTTATGAGCCCCCTTGACAAAAAAAACATTGATTTATGGCTAAATAAGCTCCTAGGGCAGGCAACTACGTGGTATGAGTTGCTTGCCTGGAGCACAAAAACATGTCAACGGCTCTCTAAGCCATTGCAGACTTAAAATAAAATACAGATCAGAAGCATTGAAAACCGTATGCTTTCTTCTGAGCTGCTGCTTCAGTGACACCAATGAATCGGAGGGGTTATATTACAAGTGCCTCATTTGCATATAAATGGAGACTAGCTTGAAACTTTACAAGCTTGTGTCAGAGCCTCAGAATTATCTATACGTGTTGCAACAGAAAAAACACTTCCTATTGGCATTCTTGCAGTAATTTATGTAATGTGTGAAAACTATGTCAGAAATATCCAATTCATAAATAAACGGGAGTCTGCTCCTTTAAAAGCATTAGTTTCGTATCTGTTAATCCACCTTGTTTCTGTTCTTAGAGGATTGAAAATCAAAAGCTTGTCTGTTGCCCTGGTCAGTGATTCCACTAAAACCATCTCCCTTTTCTTTTTCAGCAATGCAGTGGTAATGTTTCAATGATTACTAGAGACAAACGTCGCATTTATGATCCTGGTGGAGGCAACCTTGGCCTTTTAATCAGCAGTGCAGATGGAGGCACCGTACCAGCAGCAAAAGGAGGAAAATACATTGCTGTCAGAGAAGTCGAAAGAACCCAGTTTAGGTAAACTAACACAAAAACAGATGACTCACTGACTAGCAGGCACGAAATTTCACATTTTATCTGCAAGACAAATTGGTGTGGGGGAAGGCACCTGTCTTTAAGCTTCCTAGACTAAACAAATTTGAACTGGCAACACAAAAAATCTAAACTGAGAATTACATATATTTGTTGCTTTCTGACTAAACTGCTCAGGATGACACATCATTGTCACTTGTATCAGACTGTTCGGTGCCTGTCCCTGGAAGATCGAATTACTCTCCATATGAGGGTCCTACTTCATAGAAACATAGAATTTGACGGCAGATAAGGACCGCTTGGCCCACCTAGTCTGCCCATTTTCCTACCTAACAGATAAACTGCAGATCCTAGTTAACCAACAGCTTACTTCCTCCTACCCCCACTAGGACTGCCTTATGCCTGTCGCATGCATAAGGCACTGTAAACAAAACTTTCTACCTCAGTTGCTGCCCTTTTTTCAAGGGTTTGTGACTCGCAAGGCACTAGATCCCCAGAGCAAGAGCTTCTTTAAAATCCCCTTTTTTTGTAATTCTCAAGGGCAGAGATCCTTACTGTTTGAGGCCCCTTGTTTTTATAATTCATTGCTGACTTACATTATTAATTGACCTCAATAAAGTACCTTTAAAATTTGTTTTAAAAAAATGGCTTGTTCAAAAGAATATCTGCAATTGTTTTTAACTCTGTGGTTTGTTAATTATGTTTGTTTTAAAATGTTTTTATGTAAACTGTTTTATCTACAGTGTATACTTGTTGTTAGTCTGAACGGGGAAATTGCTCATCTGCTTACAAGTATAAAAAAACAAAAATAAGACTTCATTGGCAACATCAAATAAAGGATTGTATATGAGCAGCCGTACACAACAAGGCTGTTGTTCAATCGAGAGGTTTCCCAGCTAACGAGAGACCCGGAGAGCACAGCTCTAGAGGTCTCTTGGTACCGTGGAAACTTCAGGATTAAACAGCCTTGTATGTGTATGATTGCTCATAGATGACCTTTTATAGTATATGGGCAACCATATGCTAAATGTCACCTAAATTCGTCACTCGTCGCTGGCCAGGGGATCGCCGACTCACTTGAGAAGGCAGCTGCATGAGCATGTCCATGTTCTGTGTTGTTGTGCTGCAGCAGTGGCATCTTCAGTGTAGCACAACGTCCTGTCGTCACAGCTACAGCACAGCAGTGTGTTCCAGGCATGGATTTCCATACTGAACAGCATTCCACCATACACTGTAGAATATTTTCAGGTTAGCCCATTGGTGGTAGGGCTGCAGCTAATGATGCCGGTGACTTGGGTTTGAGAACGAGCACAGGTCATCGGAGCGGGGACCAGTCTGGGAGGGAGGAGGATCATGTCTCCTAGGGACAGCTCTTCTCCCTTGAGGTGGGGGGATTGTGCATCTCACTATAAGACTGCCACCTAGTGGAGGCCAGGTGGTGGTGCATGCACGCAAAACCAGGAAGGGAAAAGGCCGCGGATTGATGCCGGCTTGTAGGTGCGTCAGTACATCTGTGCATGCTCATCATTGCACGCTGATACCCTAGGAGGAAAAAAAAAAAAGAGGAAAAATGCTGTAGCCCTATCTTGCACCCCCTTAGGCACAGTACAGCTGACAAGGCAGGCCAGCCACCACCAAATATGGTCCTCAGCAAGTGATAGATAACCAGGACGTCCATGAGAAGGTTGGTGACGAGGTTGGGGGGGGGTGCCTCAGGGTCTGGACCGAAGGAGCAAGCACAGCACTACACTGTAGCCATATCCACCATAGCATCCCCTATGAATGGAGACATGCCTCCACAGACCACCACAGGGGGTCACTGATGCTGCAGATGCAGCGCTTCCGGACTGTAGACAGTTGTGCAATCCAGTGTGTCTCTGGTCTGGAGGAGATTTTTCACAGATGAAGTGTGATGGGCTTGCTCGATTCTTTGCAGATAAGGTTGCCAACATCAGGTCGGGTATCGGTCCGACTCTCCCTAAGAGGGACTGTGGAGATTGGCTTCGACGCACAACCTGGCTTCCAGCGGGCTAAATCTGGCGTCATGGGGTGGAGCTGAGAGTTTTACCACCCGGGTGGGTGGGAGGAGCCAGCTTGAAGACCTTCCGGCAAGATTTAACGTGGCAAGGAACCTGCCAGACAGTGTGGATGAACAACATATACCATTCCTAGAACTCCTGTTACAGGCGAGTAACCTGTATTTTCGTGACATTGCTAGATGAACAGCTCAGGGACACGTGCCGTAGACTTTAATGGGGACACATTTTTTATTTTTTTAATACTTTGCCATGCCGGTTATGACAAAGGAAAGGCACCACTCAACTAACATTATCCTTGTTTGTTGAGCAGTGCTCTTCCTTTGTCATAACCAGCACAAGAGTGTGTAAAAAAAAAAAAGGAAAGGGCTTTTAAAAAACATCTCCATTAAAGTGTATGGTGCGTGTCCCTGAGCTGTTCATTTAGCAATGTCACGAAACAGGCTTGTGTGGGGGCATGTCTGCATACAAGGAACTTGGTCTGTTTCAGCAGCTGACTGCGATAGTGAACATTATGAGTGTTTTTTCTAACAAAAAGGGTCAGAAATAAATTGCACATCTTGGGGCACTCCATGTCAGGGCAGGTAAACAGCCATATATTTTGGGGGGAGCAGTTCTTAAGTGAGAACCTGCTCTTTAAGCTGGTTTCCAGTCTTTACTGTGGCCTCCCATGTTTCTGAGAGTCCTACCAACACTCAGAGACACTGGAACGATTTGACTAACTGTTTGGGGTGGTGGGGGTTGCATGCTTACTCCTGGGGCAAGTCTGTATACAACCGTGCAAAAGTTTCTCCACAAATTAGTCTACAAGCTGTACATTTTTGTAGGAAAAGCCAATCTCATAGCAAGACAGAAATAGGAATGTGCCACAAACTCCCAGTAAAACAAGAATTTGTTAGTCAGCAACAGAAAGTATCCTATATATATTTTTTAATACTACTGTATTTCTGGAAAAAGATAAATGCGCTTATTTTTCCTTCAGTTTTATTCTATTCCTAAACTGAGGTATGAGGGCTTGAAGTTTTTAAACAGATTTTGAGGGCTTGACTGCAGCAGAACCTAGTAACTCACTGGTACATTTGTGGCATAGCAGGTTCAAAAGCTAATTAATTGTTTTGGGAAAAAAAATTCTAACTAAGGGTCATTTTGATCCTCTGGCAGGCAACTCCATGTTGCATACTTAGAAGTGTCAGTTTGGAGTTCCCTTTCAGTGGAGGCATTAGAGCAGAGGACAAGAGGCTGAAATTCCATCTATTCGAGCAGGCTTTAATTGGTAGCTAATAGTCATGTGACCCCCTAAGATTCCATTTTAACTATCTCTGGTTTTGAATTGTGAAATATGGGAATTACAGAATGACACCTATCCCAGTAATACAAATCACAATGTAAGAATTTAGACTCGCTGTGCTTTAAGCAGGCCAGTATGGTGCCAAATGGCCCCTCACACACTCTTCTAAGAGAGTTACATCTGTTTTGTTTATTCTGTTGTATGAATTTATTTCCCCGTGAACTGTACAGTGCCCTGAGCCTAAGGAATAGGACACTCAGAAATAAAACTGCCTTTGCTTGCCAGCTGCTCTTTAAACATACATTGATGATTACAAATTGTAAGTATAATTATTCATAACCTAGCGAGGCTCCTGACTGGCTACTGGATCAGTCATTAACATCTTAGAAATGACTGATCTAGCTGCCAGCTGACGCTGTGTGGGTCGCATGGCACATACCACATAGCTAGAACTTGGGCCATCCATCCCCTTAAACACTTGTTCTTTAAACTGAGTTGTTAGTTTCCTGCAAAAGAGTTCATTGTTGTCATCAGCAAAACTCAGTTTCACAAAATCTCATTAAAATTTGAATATCAAGTCAGCCTGGAAGCCTAGCAGCATCACATCCACTTGCTGTGCCAGTGACCTGGGTTCAAGAACAGATTGAGGTCACTGCGGGGTTCCCCGGAGGAGGAAGGGTTGAACGTTTAGTCGACAGCTTTCCAGTCTTGGGAAGGGGAACACTGTGTCCAACTGATCAACTGCCACCTGGTGGTAGCCAGGCTGAAGGGCAGCAAGTGCACTTGGGAAAAATAAGGGACAGGCACTGGATGCCTCCAAGCATGCACGCAGTTGGGTGCATGTGTCAGCATCATCAGCTGCTGGCATCTTGGGGAGTAGGCATGGTGGGTAAGGTCAAATAAGGCAAGTACAGGAAACAAAGAAAATGAAGGCTGTAAAGAGTTGCTTGTTTTGTATTTTAATGTTTGTCTTAATTGTTAAGAATTTGGAATAAATAACTGTGCCTTTTTTATCAGTAATACAGAAATGCATGTCAGAGTCACAAATCAAATACTGTACGAACCAAGCTATTGATGTGTAAACATATGATGTGCTTTGACTTCAATAAAATATGAAAAAAAAAAAAGGCATGGTGGACAAAGCCCTAGTTTTTCCCCCTGGAGGCCCACGCATGACCGATGTCACAGGTCACCCACCACTGTGGGGTGGTCTGGGTAACTGAAGGATAATGAGTAGAGTTACAGGGAGGTTGGTGACTGGACTGGAGAGATGTCGAAAGTAGAGCAGAGCTTTCTTTCCCAGGATAGGCCAGTGAGATTCCAAAAATCTAATTTTCAGCGGGATTCTGCGTCTATCCGTTTTTGCAGCTGGATGAACTCTGAGCACTGGGAGGTTAGGTGACTTACCCACGGTCACAGAGTGAGTGATTTCACTGTGGCAGGATTTGAACCTATGATTTCTCAGTCCCCAAGCTGGTGCTCTTACCACAAACTACACTGCCTCAGCTTATGACAACACAACCTGTTACCATGCAAATAATTCTGATGTCACAAGCAATGGATTATGACTTCAAGGGATGAGAACAGAAGTAGCAGTAGCATAGGCAGTCTATATAGGGCGAAGAGTATGTGCTCGTACAAATGTCTTTAAATAATGGAATGTTCCAGAATTCACATTTCTTTTGAAATTTTAATCTGGACGATGCCAACTGTCTGTTTTGCAGGAAAGTGAAAAATTCCTATAAGCATTTCCCAAGGATCCAGATGCCACCTAGCAATTCAAGCCTTTGAAACTGTTTAAATATCATTATAAAACAGTGCCACCCAGTGGTCAGCATGCTTCTATACCAGTACCTGGGATTGGAAGTGAACTCGAGAACCAGCACTCGGGTAGCCAGGCTAGGGGAAGCCCCTGCTTACACTTCCATGCCCTCCTGAAGAGGTTTTAAGCGAGCAGAATGCCTGGACATAATAATGGGCTTCCATCCTATGTGTTAATTTTATGTGCTGGTGGAGTTTTGCACTTTAAAATGAAATCTTGCATTTTGCAGAATCCAGTGCCTGCGTGTTTGTGTGTGCAAGTCCACTTCTCAGATTGCTTGTCAGACTTAGCTGCAGCTGGCCATCACTGAACTCGCACCACCCTACGGTATGGCATTGCCAGTTCTGCACTGCTGGTCACAGTTCTGAAGCATTTACATCAGTAGCAGCATGTCTCAGCCAGGGGAAGGTAGGCGGCACATTCTGGCACATCAGTGGCTTCTGCTGATTGATCTTGGAGCTTGCTCTCCTTCCCTTCCTACCGCCACAACTTTTTCACAGCGAACACCACCACAGTGACAAATCTCGCTAGGTTGCAAAAAAAAAAAACTTTTCCCCGACGGGAACACTCCCGACAGTTGGTATTGTTCCAGTTGCTGTTCAGGATGTCGACAACATTGTTGTCGATATTCTGACATGGGATACTTCAGTGCTACACTAGTGTCAGTGTTGGTCATGGAGCATGCACTCCCTCCCTTCAGTGCTGCACTAGTGTCGATATCTGTCATGGAGCATGCACTCCCTCCCTTCAGTGCTGCACTAGTGTCAGTGTCGGTCATGGAGCTGCACTAGCATCGGTATCGGTCATGGAACATGCACTCCCTCCCTTCAGTGCTACACTAGTGTCGGTATCGGTCATGGAGCATAGACTCTCTCCCTTCAGTGCTGCACTAGTGTCAGTATTAGTCATGGAGCATGTACTCCCTCCCTTCAGTGCTGCACTAGTGTTGATATCGGTCATGGAGCATGCACTCCCTCCCTTCAGTGCTGCACTAGTGTTGATATCGGTCATGGAGCATGCACTCCCTCCCTTCAGTGCTGCACTAGTGTCAGTATCGGTCATGGAGCTGCACTAGCATCGGTATCGGTCATGGAACATGCACTCCCTCCCTTCAGTGCTACGCTAGTGTCAGTATCGGTCATGGAGCATAGACTCCCTCCCTTCAGTGCTGCACTAGTGTCGGTATCGGTCATGGAGCATGCACTCCCTCCCTTCAGTGCTACACAAGAGTGGCCATATACACCCTTTCAGGCTATTGCTAAATGCCCTAATAAAAATACTCCTGTTGCTCCTTCTTTGTGCTGGCAATATTGAGTTGAACCCCAGGCCTCCTCAATCTATCGCCTTGCCAGTGGCTCTCTTGCTACTAAAAGGTATGACCTTCCTGCACGTCAGTGCCTGTAGCCTCCTGAAAAAATTGGATGCCTTACAGGACTGGATCTGTTGCACCAAACCAGATGTTTTTGTGGTCACTGAATCATGGCTGAGGGCAGCCACACAGGACCATACCGTTAACATTCCTGATTATAACATCTTTCGTGCTGATAGACTCTCTCGGATGGGGGGGAGTAGTTATATATGTAAGAGACAAATATGCTGTAGCCACGGTTGATTCTACTTCTGTTCTCAAGGAATTTGAGTGCCTGTCTCTAAAGATCCAGCTCTCTAAAGCTGTGTCCCTGTCTATTATAGGCTGCCATAGCCCCCCTTTCAGCAGGGCTCTTGGTAATGGATTATCTGCATGACCTACTATCCTGGACTCCCTCAGAACTCATCATACTAGGTGATCTCAACCTGGATTAGTTTGCAAGCTCCTCTAAACTGCTAAAAGACCTTTGTGCTGTCTTCGGACTCAGCTTGTCACAGAAGCCACACATCCGAATGCAAAAAATTCGGAACATAGCACTCTGCTGGATATAATACTTGTAAACAAACCTCACCTATATGATCATTCTGGTGTTTTCTTTAATGGTCTCAGTGACCACTGTCACTGTCAGGTCACTTCCCAAATCTACCACGACTTCCAGGTTTGTTTTCAAAAGAAGCCACAGAAACTTTAATGCAGCCACCTTCCTCGCTGATCTACAGTATGCCAACTGGCACAGTTTCTATTTGGCCACCACAGTGGAGGAAGCCTGTGAGTTTTTCCACAGCATTCTGATTGACACCATTAACAGACATGCTCCTCTGATTAAAACCTGCACAGAATAGAGATCTTTCCCATGGTTCACCCCTGAGCTAAAGGAAGCCTTACTCAATAGAGATGCCTTATGGAAGAAAGCTAGAAAAAACAAGAATCCAGGCGAGTGGGTCGCCTTCAGAGCAGTGAGAAATATTAGCACCAAACTAGTCGGGAATAGTTATTGTCGTTGTCAGTTGGAAGACTCTTCTAAATCTCCTTCCAAACTCTGGAGAACACTCAAAGACCTGGAGGGACACATCCCTGCCAACTCACTACTTTCTAAAATTTGCTCTAAGGGGTCTGACTTTGCAGAAAAACATAGCATAGTCGACCTACTTAATAAGCACTTTGCCACTGCTGGGCTGGCCTTTGACACCTCACCAGCCAGTGCTCTTCGGAATCAGCTGAATAATCTGAACCTGTCTTGTTCTATCATGGCACCAGCCTTAAACCCTGAAGCCCATCCCGTCATCGTTTCCTTTAATCAGGTGCCTGTGAACACTGTGGAAGACCTCCTCATGGAATTGGATGTAAGGAAAAATGCAGGCGTGGATCTCTTAGAGCCTTACTTTCTAAAACTTGGTTATTTTGTCCTATCCCCTCCAATTACCCATCTGTTCAACTTATCCCTGTCCCAGGGTGCACTACCTGCCAGTTGGAAAATAGCACATGTCAAACCGTTATTTAAATCTGGTAGCAAGAGTGATTTAAATAATTATCGCCCTATTTCACTGCTACCTGTCCTATCCAAACTACTGGAAAAAGTGATTAATGCACAGATTAGGAGCTTCATTGAAAGTAACAATCTCCTCAACCCTATCCAATCTGGATTTAGCCTAGACATTAGTTCTGTTTCAGCACTGGCCAAAGTCTCTAATGATTGGTTAACATACTTGGATACTAAAATGCATGTCTGTGCTTTGTCCTTGGACCTGAGCAAAGCGTTCGATGCAGTTGACCATGATCTGCTCCTTACCACTCTCAGGAACCTCGGTCTTGACCACCCGGCTATGTTCTGGTTTGCAACCTATTTCATTGATCGACAGCAGTGTGTCAAAGTGGGCGGGGACTTCTCTCCACCTAAACTGCTATTAAGGGGAGTACCGGAAGGATCGATCCTAGGCCCCTTGCTATTCAGCATCTACATAAACAGTATCGACATAGGAATCAAATTGGCAATTATACATCTCTTCACCGATGATACGGTCCTGTACCTTGAAAGGCCCATCCCTGCACTAGCATGCCTGGACTTGCAAGCTGACTTTAATACATTGCAGAATAACCTCCTGACCTTAAAGTTATCACTGAATGTCAAGAAAACCAAGGCAATCCTATTTTCACCTCCTGCCAGCATGCCAAAAGTGCTCATTCCTTCTGTGGCCCCCAAATTCTCACCCTACTAGAGGAATCTTTAGAGTTTGTGACAAAGTTTAAGTACTTGGGAATGTGGTTTGACCACAGACCCTCATTCACGGACCACTTGGATGAACTGGCAAGGAAACTGAATATGAGACTGTATCTGTTTTTTAGAATAAAGAACCAAGTTGCACATGAAGCTAAGGTAGGCTAGTCCAAACTACATTCCTACCTCTATTGGATTATTTATTTAGGTCTGGGATTACAAATACCTTTGAGCCAAGGCTCTTTTACAAAGGTTCCATGTCAGTTAAAATTCAGTATAGGAAGAGAAAATGACAACAGTATAAACTAAAGCAGGAACAGTAATCAGGATACATATAGTTACAAAGAATATTAAACAAACAATTTTGTAGGGTAGGTTACAGGGAATAGTGAAAGAGGTAGAGAGAGGTAAGGGGACAAGGAAAGAAAAGAGAGAGAGAGAATGGGAGGGGAGAAAAACAGAGAAGTCAGAGCAGCCTGGGGCATTGTCAGAGACATAACACGGAGAAGTGCTTGGGGGGGGGCATAGGAGGGGGCCAAGTGCTAATTGGAGGGAGAAAGAAAGAGGCTAGAGTGGTGTTCAAGAGGGTCAATTAGATGAGGCAGTCACAGATGTCGGTATTGGTCATGGAGCATGCAGTCCCTCCCTTCAGTGCTACACTTGTGTCCGTATTACTCATGGAGAATGCATGCCCTCCCTTCAGTGCTACACTAGTGTCCGTATCGGTCATAGAGTATGCACTCCCTCCCTTCAGTGCTACACTTGTGTCAGTATTAGTCATGGAGCATGCATTCGCTCCCTTCAGTGCTGCACTGGTGTCAGTATTAGTCATGGAGTATGCACTCCCTCCCTTCAGTGCTGCACTGGTGTCAGTATTAGTCATGGAGTATGCACTCCCTCCCTTCAGTGCTGCACTGGTGTCAGTATTAGTCATGGAGCATGCACTCCCTCCCTCCCTTCAGTGCTGCACTGGTGTCAGTATTAGTCATGGAGCATGCACTCCCTCCCTTCAGTGCTACACTAGTGTCAGTATTAGTCATGGAGCATGCACTCCCTCCCTTCAGTGCTGCACTTGTGTCAGTATTAGTCATGGAGCATGTACTCCCTCCCTTCAGTGCTACACTTGTGTCAGTATTAGTCATGGAGCATGCACTCCTTCCCTTCAGTGCTACACTAGTGTCAGCATTAGTCATGGAGCATGCACTCCCTCCCTCCCTTAAGTGCTACACTAGTGTCAGTATTGGTCATGGAGCATGTACTCCGCTCCTTCAGTGCTACACTTGTGCTGGTATTAGTCATAGAGCATGCACTCTCTCCCTCCATTCAGTGCTACACTAGTGTCAGTATTAGTAATGGAGTATGCACTCCCTTCAGTGCTACACTGGTGTCAGTATTAGTCATGGAGCATGCACTCCTCCCTTCAGTGCTACACTTGTGCTGGTATTAGTCACGGAGCATGTACTCCCTCCCTCCCTTCAGTGCTACACTAGTGTCAGTATTAGTCATGGAGCATGCACTCCCTCCTTTCAGTGCTACACTTGTGCCAGGATTAGTCATGGAACATGCACTCCCTCCCTTCAGTGCTACACTTGTGCTGCACTAGTGTCGGTATCAGTCATGGAGCATGCACTCCCTCCCTTCAGTGCTGCACTAGTGACGGTATCAGTCATGAAGCATGCACTCCCTCCCTTCAGTGCTGCACTGGTGTCAGTGTCGGTCATGGAGCATGCACTCCCTCCCTTCAGTGCTACACTTGTGTCGGTATCGGTCATGGAGCATAGACTCCCTCCCTTCAGTGCTACGCTTGTGTCAGTATTAGTCATGGAGCATGTACTCCCTCCCTTCAGTGCTACACTTGGGTCAGTATTGGTCATGGAGCATGTACTCCCTCCCTTCAGTGCTACACTTGTGTCAGTCTTAGCCATGGAGCATGCACTCCCTCCCTTCAGTGCTACACTAGTGACGGTATCAGTCATGAAGCATGCACTCCCTCCCTTCAGTGCTGCACTGGTGTCGGTGTCGGTCATGGAGCATGCACTCCCTCCCTTCAGTGCTGCACTAGTGACGGTATCAGTCATGAAGCATGCACTCCCTCCCTTCAGTGCTGCACTGGTGTCGGTGTTGGTCATGGAGCATGCACTCCCTCCCTTCAGTGCTGCACTAGTGTCGGTATCGGTCATGGAGCATGTACTCCCTCCCTTCAGTGCTACACTTGTGTCAGTATTGGTCATGGAGCATGCACTCCCTCCCTTCAGTGCTACACTTGTGTCAGTATCAGTCTTGGAGCATGTACTCCCTCCCTTCAGTGCTACACTTGTGTCAGTATTAGTCGTGGAGCATGTACTCCCTCCCTTCAGTGCTACACTTGTGTCAGTATTAGTCATGGAGCATGTACTCCCTCCCTTCAGTGCTACACTTGTGTCAGTATCAGTCTTGGAGCATGTACTCCCTCCCTTCAGTGCTACACTTGTGTCAGTATTAGTCGTGGAGCATGTACTCCTTCCCTTCAGTGCTACACTTGTGTCAGTATTGGTCACGGAGCATGCACTCCCTCCCTTCAGTGCTACACTTGTGTTGGTATTAGTCATGGAGCATGTACTCCCTCCCTTCAGTGCTACACTTGGGTCAGTATTGGTCATGGAGCATGTACTCCCTCCCTTCAGTGCTACACTTGTGTCAGTATCAGTCTTGGAGCATGTACTCCCTCCCTTCAGTGCTACACTTGTGTCAGTATTGGTCACGGAGCATGCACTCCCTCCCTTCAGTGCTACACTTGTGTCAGTATTAGTCATGGAGCATGTACTCCCTCCCTTCAGTGCTACACTTGGGTCAGTATTGGTCATGGAGCATGTACTCCCTCCCTTCAGTGCTACACTTGTGTCAGTATTAGTCATGGAGCATGTACTCCCTCCCTTCAGTGCTACACTTGGGTCAGTATTGGTCATGGAGCATGCACTCCCTCCCTTCAGTGCTACACTTGTGTCAGTATTAGTCATGGAGCATGTACTCCCTCCCCTCCGTGCTGCACTAGTGTCAGTATTGGTCATGGAGCATGTACTCCCTCCCTTCAGTGCTACACTTGTGTCAGTATTAGTCATGGAGCATGTACTCCCTCCCTTCCATGCTGCACTAGTGTCAGTGGTTCATGGAGCATGTACTCCCTCCCTTCAGTGCTACACTTGTGTCAGTATTAGTCATGGAGCATGCACTCCCTCCCTCCCTTCAGTGCTGCACTGGTGTCTGTATTGGTCATGGAGCATGCCTCCTCCCTCCCTCCTTCAGTGCTGCACTGGTGTCTGTATTGGTCATGGAGCATGCACTCCCTCCCTCCCTTCAGTGCTGCACGGTGTCAGTATTGGTCGTGGAGCATGTACTCCCTCCCTTCAGTGCTACACTAGTGTCAGTATTAGTCATGGAGCATGCACTCCCTCCCTTCATTGCTGCACTAGCGTCGGTATCGGTCATGGACCGTGCACTCCCTCCCTTCAGTGCTGCACTGGTGTCTGTATTGGTCATGGAGCATGCACTCCCTCCCTTCAGTGCTGCACTAGCGTTGGTATCGGTCATGAAGATGCACTCCCTCCCTTCAGTGCTACACTGCTGTCAGTATTGGTTATAGATAGGGTTGGCAGTTTTCGATTTTAATTTTTTTATAATTTCGATGGAAAATATAGATTTTAATTTTTAAACCTTTTTCCCAGAGTTTTATCGATTTAAACTTTACCAGTTGCACAAAATTATGGATTTTTAAGCATTTATTTCAATTTGTATCGATTTAAGTTTCACTGTTGCAGTTAATGACAGAAAATGTTGAGGATTTACAAACTGATAAAAGCACAAATAATCTTCACATGTCAAAATAGCAACAGAACTTACTTTTTCTATCTGTAAATTTAGATTATCATCGATGGAAATACTTTTTCATCTGTTTGTGTGTGAGCAGTGAAGTTGACATTTATCTACATTTACCGATTTAAATCTAATACTGCCAAGCCTAGTCATAGGCTAGTGTTAGTATTGGATATTAGCGTAAATTGCTGGTGGAACTGGAAACCATAACTTTGCAACTGTCCAGCCTCAGTGGGCAGCATTTAACTTACTGAGTCAGTGATCATGTGCAAAAAGAATAGTCTACATAATCATACATTCATGGAGCAACAGTTCTGAATTCTTGGCGAGTTTGCCAGACTTCCTCTTGGAGAGACAGGCATCCATCCATGTCCCTGCAGCTGCTTCATAGGATCTAATTATCTTAACCTCTCTAATGGGAAAATGCCCATCTAACAAAGTAACTCTGTGTCGCCTGATATTACCACTGTATTTTCAGTAATGCTGTACTGTTTTGAGCCGACAACAGCTGTCGGTCATGTGCCTTTAAAAGCAGTTGTAATCTACTGTGGCAACACATTGCTTATTCTGTTGTTTGTATTATCAGGATGTCAACAAAATGGACCTGTAGGCTTCTGAGTTGCCCAAAAACAGAATTTTCAAGTGCCTCCAGAGTGGTGAATGGGCTGTAGGGTTGTTGACTGAGTATGGTCCTGGAACGTCTACAGTTACAGACATTAAAGATGCAAAAGAAAAGTTTTGGTCCTCCAGTAAGCTGGCAGGAAAGCACATGTCTGAGGTCTGATTTTGTGATAGCGTTACTTGCAGCGAGGTGGAGAATGGTCATGAGCCCTAGACGATTATATAATTGTCATGGTTATAACAACCAATGAAAATTAGCTGGAGCATGCACCCCAGGAGAAGAGGAGGATGATAAGGCAGACAGTGTTCCTATACCAAGCCACAATGAAGTGGAGGAATGTTTTGGAAAATTTCTGCTGAGGCTGGAAATCCAACAAACATGCAATGCATTGCAATACACCTATTGCTTTTGCGCAGTCTTCACTCTCAAGCTGTTCAATCTCGAGCGGACAGACTACAGCAGAAAGCACTCGGATTTTTTAAAATAAAAGTTAAACATGGTATATAATATGAAGTACTGTACCATGTGAGACTGAACCACATAGGCATCCCTCCCCCAAAAAACTCACGAGCACTCAAAGCACCTTTTCACAGTGGTATCGGTAGGACTCCATCAATAACAAACTCCCTATTATTCAAACTCTGTGGATGTCATTCAAGCAGTTTGGATAATCGAGATTCTGCTGGATTTAGGTTGGGATAAAATGGCACTTTCCTGGGAGTTGCTGCCACTACTACAGTTAATTGAACATGCTGCTTTTATGGGTGAGAAGCGTCTTATCGATCACCTCCAAATGTGGCCTGGACCCTCGATTTTCTGGATTTCTTGAGTTTTGGATCCTTAAGTCAAAAGGTTCTTAAAGCGACCCATGATACAAATCCATCATTTTATCAGCAAGCTGAATTAGACAATTTATTATAAAGATTACTGCTGCTGTTCCTTTGGGCCTGGATAAACATTGTGTTCCTATTCCTAGAACTGGGGATCAGAGTATAAATTCTGTGCTGTTTGCAGACATTTTCAGCATAGGGATCAAAGGCAAAAAAATAAGTCAGTTTTGAAGCGCAAATTTAATTTCTGTATGTCGTACTTTTTAAACATCAGTGCTTGATTACATCTGATCAAACGAGAGACACCTGTACCAGCTGGTCTTGCACCTGTTAAGTAAAAAGAAGAGTTAAAAAAAACACAACATTTGGGAACTAGTTCGTTTACAGTGGTGTCTTGGCCAACTTGCTCACACAGCCGCTACAGATGATTAACACTCAGGCCTATAGTTGAACGGCAACAGTTATACCAATTAGAGCTTCAGATACATTGAAAAAGGCAGCCAGTTGGCACTGTAGCAGCGTTACCATAACACTGATGGTCTGGGTTCAGAAATGAAGCCTGAAAGCTGGAGGGCTGGTGAGGAAGGAGGCTTGAGCTTCCCAGAGGATTCTTGCTTTCTCCAAAATGTGAGACTCTTTGTATCTGTGCTGAAGTGCCAAGGGGGTGAGCAGAGGTGGTGCTGCATATTGATCAGCTGAGGGGAGACTCTGCTCCGCTCCATGCAGGCCAGGTGGGTGTGCTGTGGGACACGTTAATGGTGATGTCAGGGAGGGATAAAATGGGGCAGTCCTCAACTTGACAGCATGTCTTGGAACAGGCTGCACTGCTTGCACAGCTTGATTGATTCCACTGGATTTGGTCTCTGGGAGCCCCAATTTGGGGGAAGTCAGAGGAAACGGGTCGCTGAGGGCAAGGAGCTGACATAGCTGGGAGGTTTCCAGATGAACAGATGGGGGCTCTAGGCTGATGTGTCCTGCAAAGAAAAAATGGTTAAAAAAATACATTTGAAGTAACTGACTGTCCCATGTTGGGTGAGAATTTTGCATGTTTTGTGGCGACAACTAGAGATGTGTTCACTTTACAGTCTATGAAAGTTGCCTCTACTGTACCTCTTTTGCGAGAGGCCAGCTTTAAGGGTCGTGATGCCCATAGATTCTGGGGAGCACGTACCCCTCCCAGATTCTCATCCAAGAAGTACTTTTTGGACTGAGGAAGACTGTAAAAGTGTAATTTCAGGTTCTTTTTAAAGCAAGTTATTTTATTTATTTTTTTGTATTATTTGCTTATCTCCCTTGCTTCTCATCCTGCTACTCCTTCGGGCCATTGCCAAGGACTCCTCCTCCTCTGAGGCTCCATCACCAGTCCCCGACCTTAAATCGCAGCCCCCTCAGGGTAACCCGACGTATCTCTTTCGTCAGGTGGGTCCTCCCCTTCCATGAAGTAAGGGCCTGGCAGCCAATAGCGTTGGCCCTGGGTGCTGCTGAGGTCAGGTCGGCATCTCAGAGTACCGCGGAGGTACTGATCCGGGCGGCTGTCATCCGGCAGTTTGAGGCACCATTTCTTGTGTTTTCCTCCAAATCCCCAAATGCGCCACATCTGTAGTGTTCCTGATCTCCACCGGGGCCTGGTACAGAGCGAGGCATCTCCATAGCCCACCCCAGGAGAGGAGAGCAGTCTTCCGGATGCTCAATCACCTCCTTCCCTTGCCAACCCCCTGGCGCCCAAGAGCGTTCCCGAACCCGGGTCGCTGATATGGTTCAAGATAAGGTGCTAGCGCCTCAACCGTCTGCGCCATCGGGCCGGCTAGATCAGTTTTTAACTGTGTACACTCCCCCTCCCCGAACAAGAAAGTCATTTTGCGAAGGAAGCAGTCAGGAGTGGATTGTAAAACAGGTAAAGCCCTACACTGTAACCGTTATATAGAACTTGGATTGCATCCTCTGCAATTAAGGAGGCTGTGTTTTGAAGGCTGCCAAATGGAATCTCCACCTGTTCTGCTCGATATGTTTCAGTTGGCAGATTTGGAAATTAACTTCCAATCATATATGGAGGTTAAGTTCTTTTCTCCCCTAAGAAAGACAGTACAAGGGAAATTCTGGAATGCTCTCACTGGTTGTATCTGAAATTGTAGATCAAGCATGTCTTTGTAAAAAGCACTTAAGATTGCAGTTAAATAGCTTGGAAGTTTGCTCATGTAATTATTAGCATGTTTGTTTTTGTATAAGTTTTAACTTTTATGTCTTGTTTTGTATTTAATATTTTGCTTTGTGTCAATTCATTGCTCCAGACATCCTGGAAAATGGACATACTGTACCATGCCCAGTAAACTTATCCTGCTATCTTGAGAAATGTGTTAAAACACAGGAACTGTCATACAATTTTGGAGGGCGTTCATCTGGGTTTCTGCAAACTTTAGCCCCTTGTTTTCATTAGCTGCTTGTCTAACTTCAACAAAAAAAGATCATACAGTTGCTTCATGTAAAGCTGTGTGCAAAAAAACTACACATACATTGTTCTTATTTCCACTCATATTGCGTTCTGCATCACAGCAATTCCTACTCCCGGGTTTTTGAATACATTTTTCCTTGTTTCCCGGTGGCCCTTATAGATCCTTGTGAGTCTTTTAAAAGAACAGTATCATCCCTCACACCGTTGAGCAGCACCTACTCGCTGTGTTTCAACTGAAGCACTTGCATACTGTCTCATTCCCTGGGATGAAATGTGAATTTCTTAGAAAGGCCTTTGCATTTACAGTACCAGACACCCAGAGCATACTCCCTCTCCAGCTGAGGAAAGCTTCTAACTTGCAGATGTTCAAGCCCAGCCTTTCCAGTCACCTTAGAACTCCCTGTATTTGTTTGGTCCAGAATTCCCCTCATCAACAGTGATCATGTTGCTTAATGGTGCGTATGCTCTTTGTGTTTGCTGTGACCCCACAAAATACAGTATTTGATGTGCTCTCACAGTGCTAGTGTAGACAACCATGAAGCAGCACAGTGCCATTTCACATGCTCAGCATGGCTCCGCCCCGCTCCAGAGTATCACTTGTATAGTGGAACAGTGCAGAGCTGCACCGCTGAGCATGTGCAGTGGCGCTGCACTGCTCCGGGGTTGTTTACATTATTTATTTATTTAGCTTTTGTTGACCAGGTAAGTACACTAGACAAGACAATTGCCTATTTTCAGGTACGACCCGGGAGAGTACAGGAATTACAGATTTAGATACATAGGACGACATGGTACAGATTAGGAACAGCTTACGATTCATGAGAGGGCAACATAATACAGACTAAGACAGTTTGCAAGTCATCATGAGGCATGGTTTTGATCAGTATGTACACACGAGTAAGACATGTAGCAGCTAAGAGCAGTACAGAAGGCACAGTTGCAAAGCAGCAGATATAGCACTATTTACAGCATAAAGCCTCTTTTGTCCAGGAATATGTCCAAGAGAGAAGAGTGCAATGTTAGATCATGGGGGTTTTGGGCAACCACAGGCCGAAGAGAGATTGAGGTGGTTCCATAGGGAGCAGTGAAGGCAGCCCTGTGAGGGGGCAGCACGGATCTGGGCAGGGAAAGCGTTCCACAGTCTAGGAGCACATGCAGCAAAATCCCTACCTCCCATATGAGTCCGGGTGGCGGGTACCTTAAGCATGGCAGGCCCCTGAGAGGATAGGATGAGGAGGCAGCCGGGACAAGGAATTTCGCCAGTCCTGGAGGGGTGCCAGTGCCAAGGACCTTTCCCATGAAGCACCCTAGAACAAACATAGAAACATAGACATAGACTTTGTCGGCAGATAAGGACAGCTAGGCCCATCTAGTCTGCCCATTTCCCTACCTACAGGATAGGCCGCAGATCCTAGTTAACCAACAGCCTATATCTTCCTGCCCCCCCACAAGAATTGCCTTATGTCTGTCCCATGCATTCTTGAATTCTCCACAGTTTTAGACCCCAAAACTTCCTCAGGAAGGCTGTTCCATGCATCCACTACCCTCTCTGTGAAATAATACTTCTCACATTGCCCCTGAACCGCCTCCTTCTATCTTTAAATTGTGTCCCTTGTTCTTTCAAGTCTCTTTTTCTGAAAGATGCTACCCTCTTGGACTTTGTTGATTCCTTGAGGTACTTGAAAGTTTCTATCATGTCCCCCTCTCCTTCTTTCTTCAAGGGTATACATATAAAGCTCCTTTAGTCTCTCCTCATACGGCTTCTCTTGCAGACCCTGCACCATTTTAGTTGCTCCTCTGGACTGCCTCTATCCTGTCTATGTCCTTGTGGAGATGGGGTCTCCAGAACTGGACACAGTATTACAGATGGGGTCTCACCAACTGTCTGTACAGAGGGATAACAACTTCCTGTTTTCTGCTGCTGATGCCTCTCCTATACATCCCAGTATACCCCGGCCCTCCCTACTGCCTTCTCACATTGCTTAACCTTAAGGTCATCTGATATGATTACCCCCAGGTCCCTTTCCTGTTTTGTTGTTGTTACTACCTCCCACCCATTGTGTATTCTTCCCTGGGTTCTTGTTTCCCGGTGCATTATTTTGCACTTTTTGCATTGAATCCTAGCTGCCATACGTCTGACCAGTCCTCCAACCTTGCCAAGTCCCTTTTCATCCTTCACGCCTCCTTGTGTATCAACCCTGTTGCAGATCTTTGTGTCATCTGCAAAAAGGCATACTTTTCCTTCCAGTCCCTCTGCAGTGTCACTGATGAAGACATTAAAAAGGACTGGACCCAATACTGAACCCTGTGGTACCCCACTGGTAACCATCCTTTCTTCAGAGTGGACTCCATTTACAATTACCTTCTGTGTCCTGTTGTCCAGCCAATGTTTTACCCAGGCTACCACCCTGGGACCCACTCCCAGGCTGGTTAATTTGACTAATAATCTTTTGTGTGGGACTGTGTCAAATGCCTTGCTAAAATCTAGGTAGGCCATGTCCACAGCTCCTCCCTGGTCTACTACTTTGGTCACCCAGTCAAAGAAATCTATTAGATTCGTCTGACATGACCTTCCGCTGTGAACCCATGCTGCCTTGGATCCTGTGCTCCACTGACCTCTAGGTACTCAACTATTCTTTCCTTCAGAGTGACTCCATCACTTTCCTACCACAGAGGTCAGACTGACAGGTCTGTAGTTTCCTGCCTCTGTCTTGGTCCCACTTTGTGAAGGGAATCACATCCGCCTTCCTCCAGTCCTCGGGTACCACACCATCCTCCCATGATTTATTAAAAAGAGTAGCCAGTGGTTTCACTAGTTCCTTCCTTAATTCTTTTAGAATTCTGGGGTGAATTCCATCAGGACCCATTGCTTTGTCCACCTTCAGTTTTAGGAGTTCTTGCAGAACCCTTTCTTCTGTGAAAGGACTGGATCGACCCCCTATCAAGGTGCTTCTGTTAATTGGATTAGAGCACTTCCCCTCCTCTTTTGTGAATACTGAGCGAAATATTAGTTCAGTATTCCTGCTTTCACTGTCCCCTCTGCCCACCCACCGTTCATTCTATTCAGCCTCACTATCCCTCCCTTTGTCTTTCCTTCGCTGATGTACCTAAAAGGTTTTATCCTTCTTAACTGAGTTGGCTATCTTTTCCTCAGTTTGGGCCTTTGCTATTCTGACTTCCCTCCTGCTTCTTTCTGCCTTAACTGGTACAGCTCTCTGTCCTGCTCCTGCTGTGTTTCCTTATACTTCGGAATGCTATCTTTTCTTCCTGACTTTCACAGCCACCTCTCTTGAGAACCATAGTGGCTTTGTCTTCGTTTTGATTTGTTTATTTGCTTCACACAAAAGCTTGTTGCCTCTGTGATGGCAGTTTGATAATTCCCCATTGTTGCTCCACCTCCTTCTAGCCTGTTTGCTAGTGCTTTTCTGAGGCACTCTCCCATCTTGCCAAAGTCAGCCCTCCTAAAGTCCAGTACCCCATACTTTGTATGGCTTGACTCTGTAGCTGAGTTTACGTGAACCACACTGTTTGATGGTCACTTGTCCCCAGATGACTACCCACTTCTAGATCTGAGATCCTCTCACTGCCCCGTTTGAGAGTATGAGGTCTAAGATTGCTCCCTCACGAGTGGGTTCGAAACTAGCTGTCTAATGCCTGCCACCTGTAGAGGCGTCAAGAATGGCCCTGCTCTTGGATGTGGCTGCAGCAAATGTGCTCCAGTTAACATCTGGCATATTCAGGTCTCCCATCAACAGTATCTCCCTTTCTCTGCCATTCTAAGAATGCCTTCCATCATATCCTTGTCCATTCCTTCCCCTGACATGGGGGTCTGTACCTAACCCTGTGTCAGATTGTGGTGCCCTTTCCAGTCTCAAGGTGACCCACAGTGCCTCCTCTCCTCCCTGTTTACTCTTTTGTTCAGTTGCTTTTATCACTTCCTTTACATAGAGAGCTACTCCTCCCCCTCTTCTCCCCTGCCTGTCTCTCCTGTAAGTTATGTACCCTGGTATGTTAACATCCCAGTCATGGTTCTCTGTGTACCATGTTTCTGTGACTGCTGTGATATCCAGGCATCCCTCTTCCATTAAGGCCACCAGCTCAGGGAGCAAAGTTAATGTGATTTGAAGGGGAGAGCCAGTTTACCTTGCTATAGAGGTCACAATGGTGGGTGAGACGGGGGGGCAGCCAGAGCAAAGCGGCAGACGTTGTTGTAAGCAGTAGACCACCTAGAGAGATGGGCTTTGATGGAGTGGGCAAACAAAAGGAGCCCATAACAGAGTGAAGGGAGGAGCACACCTCTGGCAAGAGCAATACGTGCAGCCGGAGTAAGGTTGCTTTTAGCTCTGTAGGCCAGACCCAGTTTGCAGTTGACAGTCTTGCATGTATTCTGGATATGGCGGCCAAGGTCAAGCTGCGGATCCAGCGTCACCCCAAGGTATTTGAAGTTGTCAGTGGCAGGGATCGGAACACCATCAGTACCTGAGACACAGAATGGCACGGGGAGGCCTTAATCTTGGCCTGAGACCCAAAAAGCATGGCCTGAGTGTTTTAGATTAAGGACCAGCTTGTGGGCCAAGATCCTTGACTGAATGTTCCCCAGGTCCTCACTCAGATGGCGACTGATGACCCCCATCTCTGGGGAGTGTATCAGGATGACCAGGTCATCTGCATAGAGGATTGGCTTGCAGTGAACAGTGGCTGCAGGGAGATTATTTACAAAAATGGAGAAGAGCAGGGTCCCAGGACAGAGCCTTGGGGAACACCCATGGTTACAGGAATAGGGCCTGAGAGCTCCTTGCCATATTTAACCAGTTGCATTCTGCCATATAAATAGTTGGAGAACCAGCTGAGCACAGCAGAAGATAGATCAAAGGATCTAAGCTGAGTGGTGAGCATGGCATGATCTACCAGATCGAAGGCCTTGGAGAGATCAATAAAGATAGCCCCCGAGAGTTTGCCTTGGTCCATAGCTGCCCTGATCCATGATGAGACAGTGACAAGGGCAGAGGATGTGCTGTGCCCTTTCCTGAAGCCATGCCACACAGGTGACAATAGGTCATATGATTGCAAGTACTCCGAGAGTTGCCCTGCCACAACTTTCTCAAGACGTTTGCTGACCGCTGATAGAATGGATATCGGGCGGTAGTTCTCTAGTAGTTTGGGGTTCCCCTGTTTAAGGATTGGAACCACCCTGGCAACCTTCCATATGTCTGGAATAACACCAGATGACAGGGACAAATTGAAGATGTGTGCCACCAGTGGGGCAAGCCAAGGGGCACCAAGACTGAGGAGTTTCAGTTCCAACCCATCATGGCCAGCACTTGGAAAGGGGGAGAGGCCCAAGAGAAGTCTCTGCACCTCTTGCACCATCACAGCCTTGAAATGAAAGGGTGGGCAGGGTGGCGATGGTGCTAGGACATGTATACCATTATCACCTCCACCAGGGGGGAATGACGAGCTGAAAGCAGACAGATCAGAAAAATACAGGTTAAAAGTATTTGCGATGGTCACCGAGTTATTACAGCTGGCACTATCAATAGTCATATCAGAGGTCTCAGCACTCTGGGAACCACTAACTTTGTTTCTAATGTTTCTCCAGAACCTCCTGGGGTCCCTGGCCGAGTTCAGCAGTGCAGTCTTGCAGAACTCGCTTTTAGCAGCCCTTATACTCTTCTTGCACTCATTTCTGAGTTTCCTGTACTTCTGAAAAACAACCTGATCTGTCATGTCCTTGAATTTTGCCCAGCACTTATCTCTGTACTTCAGGAGGGCTAGGAGGCTACCATGTAACCATTTAGTGGCCGATCTCCTAACCCTCCATCTGATGACGGGGGCACGGTTATCCTGCAGGGCCCTAAGAGAGATGAGGAAGTGACTGACAGCAGATGGGGAGTGCTGGGCATTCCATACTGCTGACCAGTTGGTGTGTTGGATATCGTCATGGAAGAAGCCAAGATCAAACCTGGAGTAGTCTCTGACCTGAATGGTTTTATGCAGAATTTTCAGGGATGGGATCTTCCACACGCAGTACACGGAGGAGTGGTCGGAGACGGAGCCTGGAAGGATGCCCGACGAATTGATTCTTTCTGATCTGTTTGTCAGGATCCAGTCCAGAAGAGAGCTCGCCCCACCACTGGGTGAGCACCTGGTAGGATCCTTGATAAACTGCGACAGTGAGAGACCAGCCACCAGTGGCTCAAATGCTTTGGTGTTACTACCAAGTCAGTTAAGGTTGAGATCACCTAGGATGATTAGTTAATTGTGCCGGGTCAGAGCGCCAACAGTGTCAAGGAGGACGGACAGTCCCTCTAGGCCCCCCTTGGGAGGATTGTAGGAAAATATTACATGTATCTTTTTGGTCATCCCAAGCAGCAGTACCGTGTGCAGTAATTCACAGGGGGACTGCACTGGCTGTTGTCCGGGTGAAACTGACAGGTTGAGGTGGCTCCTGTAATAGACCAGGATGCCACCCCCACTCTTTTTTCCAGGACGATCAAAACCTGATGAGATGATACCTAGGGAGGGCACACACAGAATTTGGTGTAGTGGGTTTAAGCCATGTTTCTGTTATGCCAAGGATGTCAGGGCTGTGATGTGTGACCCAAACATGAAGTTCTGTCAAATTAGGCAAGAGGCTACGAATATTGAGATGAGCTATTTTTAGCCCTTTGATAGCCGACCAGCCCATCGCAGAGGGGGAGTTTTGACATGGTGGTCCAGGGTTAAGCTCAATGTCACCCGCTAGTGCTAGGGTCACCAGTAGTAGCCAAAGGAGATGCATTAAGGGAGGGGGAGCCTTCCCTGGCCGACGACTTGCGGCTTAATGCTTGACCATTAGGGCAGGGCTTAGGAAGCACCTTAGCTCAAGACTGCAGAGAACCCAGGGAGGGGGTCTGCCTACAGCTAGTAGGTTGGAGAATGTGAAATCAGACTCCACCGGCTGGGTACAGGTGCTCCAGGGTTCTCCCATGGTAGGAGCACTGGCTCTTGTAAACCAGGGGATGCCATGGACAGAGAGGATCCCAAAGGCGATTGTGCACATGAGCAACAGGGGTGACACTTTCTTGGATAGATGCTCAGGGTTCCCCATGTCGATACCATAGGTAGATGTCAGGGAGTGACAGATAAAATTGCTAACCACTGGGTCCCAAGAGGCCAACCAGTGGGTCTCCCACAAATGAAGAAAGAGATGGATACAGCTGGTTTTCCAGCGGCTACCAACCACACTTACTCGAGTTTATGAGCCCACGGGCAGGTAGGTTACAAGGCAGTACAGTAATTAGTATTGATTAGGCTAGCAGTCAGACAGTAGACAATATTAATTAGGCTGGCAATCAGACAAATATCATAGACTGTGTACCTTACCGAGTAAGAGCTGGGTGCAGCTGGTTGTCCAGCAGCTATCGTCCACTTACTCGAGCTTAAGAGTCCACCCTAATACGAATGATAATGGCTATGCTATGCTAGTATCACGGGGCAGTTGGGTTACAAGGCAGTGCAGTAGAATAGAATTAATTAGGCTGGCACTCCCACTAGTCGGCAATATTAATTACACTGGGAAGCAGACAAATTCAAGGCAGTGCAGTGGCTAGTATTAATTAGGCTGTCCTCCTACACGTGTTCAATATTAAGTTAATCTGGCAAGCAGACAGATCGCATAAACAGTGCACCCATTCGGAAAAAGTGATCAAGCAGCTAACAGACTGAAAAGTCGGTAGATATGCAGTACGACAGAGTACAATTAATTAGGCTGGCACACCCACTAGTAGGCAATATTAATTACACTGGGAATCATACAAATTCAGGGCAGTGCAGTGATTAGTATTAGTTAGGCTGTTCTCCTATACGTAGACAATATTAAGTTAATCTGGCAAGCAGACAAATCACATAAACAGTGCACCCATTTGGGAAAAGTGATCATGCAGCTAATGTCTGAAGAGCCGGTTGATATGCAGTAGGGCAGACAGGATTAATTACGCTGGCAGTCAGTCCTTAGCATAATCAAAGTGCCCTCGAGACATGTGCCCATGCACTATCGGCCTGAAGATAGTCACGGCAAGGGTGCCCCAGGGTTAAACAGATGTGCTAATAAAATTTTTGACGGTAGCTAGGTTCACGCCTTATACCAGCTCCAATTGGTCCCGGTCAGCGGGAGGGCATGGCTACCGGGCATTTAAGGGGAGGAGGGAATGGGGTGGGCAAGTGGGACGAAAATCAAGTTAAGTTTCAGCTGCTTCTTGTGCAGCTGCCGCCCAGCCCCTCCGAGGTTCTTTTTCAGTTTCAGCTGCTGCTACCCGGCAATTCCTGGCTTTTCATCGGGAGAGGTCCGCCCGGTTTCCCGGCACCTCAGCCCCAAGGTATAGCTGACTTGTGCGGTGCAGGAGGGCAAGAGCCGCTCGCTCCCCCCGTTGAGATAGTGAGCGTTGTTAGATCACATCAGATATTATGACTCATTGATAATGAAAACATTATCTTCGTGGGCTTAAAATCCAAATTGAGGATTTTGGTTTGGGTGGGGTGGGGCGATGGGATGACAGGGGTTTTCCTTTAAAATGTTTAGCTTTGATGCATGACAAGTACAACAACCTTTTTTTTTTTTTTTTTTTAGTAGTAATTATTAGTCAAAGTAGAGTTTTTTTCCAACGTAATGTTTTTCTGGCAAAAATATCAATATACCCATTTTTCTTTTAATTTCCTATTTTTTCCGGGACTAAGATCTGGGATTTTGAGGTTAAAAAAAATCCTGCTCCTATGCTGTACCAGCCATGAAAAAAAAATAATATTTTGGTACAGTGCTGTGCTGTTTCAAACAACATGAAGTCTTGCTATATTATGACATATGCAGTTTGACCCAGCCTTCGAACTGCTCCGGAGGTGAAAGAGTTAACTTTGCATGCCAGGCATGGAATCTTGAGCGCGAGCTCGGTTGAGAACTCTGTCTGTTGTTCTTCAAACTCAAACTGTCAGATTCTTTACTCCGCCTGACTGAACAGTCGCTCCGGAGATTTCTCCTGCTGCTCGGTTCATTTTCTCGGTTAAAAAGTGTAATTTCTCAGTTTTTAAACCACATTTTGTCTATATTTAACCGCAACCGGTCGGTTCAAGCTCTGTCTGTGGTATTGTAAGTAATAGATAGGTTTTACATTATTTCTGTGTAGAACTTGTAAACGATATTATCGGTTCGGTTTGAACCGATCAGGTTGTTGTTAAACTCTATTAAATTGCATTTAGAGTGCGGTTCCCTGTTCTTATCGGTTCTAAAAGAAACAGATTTCATTATGGTTTTTTCCACGACCCGTGACACGGTTGGGAACCAATAAGGGTGTCTTGCTTGGCGGATCGCCGTAAACAGGCAAGTTTTTGGTTAGGCTGGCACTATGTCTGAGAAACCCAAAAGAAAAACCGGGCCCACTGGGTTTCAGCACTGTAGTGTCTGTGGGGAAGCCTTTGCCAAGGCTGACCCACACACCGCATGTGTTTATTGTCTGGGGTTTGACCACCTCAATGCAGACTGCCAGATTTGCAAGAATTTCCCTGCAGCTACCCTGGATAAGAGAGTTGGTAGGCTCAGGGAACGAGAGGCCAAAAAGTCCGCTGACCCGGATGGCCAGCCCGGTTTGGTGCCAACTGAACCAGAGGGAGTGCCCTCTGACCAGGGCGAGACTTCCTCGGGCAAACGGAGGGCTGACTCGGAGGAGTCAGTCCTAGAAAAAAGGACTAGAAAATCAGCAGGTGTGGAGCCAAAATTTCCTTCTCCAACCGCTGCAGAGATAGCCAAAGCGATCAAAATTGTCCAGTCGCTTTCCCTGGTTCCACCAAACCGGCACCATCAGTTAAGCGGTCGGTTCGATCGGTGCCACCGGTTCAAGAATATGATATAGAGGAATTTTATGAACCGGAGGAGGGGGAGGAAGATTATGAAGAGAGTGAATGTGATTTTGAAAGTCTGGATGTGCCCATTGAACCGGACATCTCCCCAGACAGACCTTCAGGAGTGTCTCCCCCTAGGCTTTCTGAGTCCCCTTCTCATTTTATGTTTTATAAGAAAGTGGCTGAAACCCTCCAGCTCCCTTTGGAAGAAGCTGTGGATGAACAGGAGGAGCCTGACTATGTAGAAATGATGGATATCCCAGAGTCTAGGAGATTGTCTATTCCTTTACATAAATCTTTTAGGAAACAGACAATAAAAATGTTAAAAGTTCCTCACACTATACCTCCTGTGGATAAAAAAATGGACAAGAGGTACACATTGTCAGGCCCTGATACGGAGTTCTTTTCACAACAATGCAGCCGTGTTGAGGTAGTGCAGGCTGCAGCCTGTGATAAGGCAAATATTCCCTTGGCTTCACACCCCCCTGACAAGGACTCCAGGAGGATTGATGCCATGGCAAAGAAACAGTACATGGCAGCATCCTTGGGACTCAGACAGGCAAATTATATGGCCTATGTGGCAAGATACCAGAAATCCAGATGGGATACTGTTATGGCCCTGGCGAAACAGGTCCCTGGCCAACTTGCCAAGGAGCTGGAGCAGGTGGCTGCTGATGGCATTGAGGCATCCAAGGTGCAATTCCATGCTGCAGTGGACTCTAATGATGTATCTTCAAGAGTCATGGCTACATCTGTGGCTTTTCGCAGAATGGCTTGGCTCAGGTGTACTAGCCTGTCACAGGATACCCAGGCTAAGGCCATGGATTTTCCTGTTGTGAGTAACTCTCTGTTTGGGGAGCAGACAGAGAATTACATGAAGAAAATGGATGAGTATAGGACCACTTATAGGAGTGCACAGGCCAAGGGAATGCAGGCCACTCCTCAGAGGCAGCTTTCCAGGGGCAGGGGCAGGCCTTTTCACAGACCTTTTTACCAAGCCCAGGCCTCCTCTTCAGCCTATGCCCAGAGGGGTTCTTCAGAGGGAGAGGCAGACAGGGACAGCAGGCCTGCTCCACCCCTCAGCCTAAAGCCCCTGCCAAACAGGCACCCTGATGGAGGGCCAGGCCGATTCTCCATTACCTGGCAGGGGCTGGCTTACTCGGCCCAGGACTGGGAGTCTTTAACATCAGACAAGTGGGTCCTGAAGTAGTAAGCCAGGACTGGTTCTCAGCTTCAAAAATTTCCAAAATGAGAACCAGATCCTTTCCACCTGCAAATCCATCAGAGGCTCGCCTGGAAACAGAAGTCTCTACCCTCCTGGCTCTCAGAGCTATAGAAAGGGTACCTCCCTACACCAGGGCAAAGGACTGTACTCCAGGTACTTCCTTACCCCAAAAAGACAGGAGAATGGCGCCTATCCTGGATCTCAGATACCTAAACAAGCACCTTTAAAACCAAAATTCAATGGTGACGCTTGGAATTATTTTACTCCTCCTAAGGCCAGGGACTGGCTAGTCCCTGGACCTCAAGGATGCCTACTTCCATGTTCTCATCAGAAGCTCCCACCGAAAGTACCTCAGATTCAAACTGCCCTCAGGCCATTACCAGTTCAGAGCAATGCCCTTCGGCCTCACCTCTGCCCCAAGGGTATTCACAAAATGCCTGGCAGTAGCAGTTGCTCATTTAAGAAGGTAAAAGATTGCCATCTTTGCTTACCTGGATGACTGGCTCATAGTGGGCCAGTCTCCAGACCAAGTCAAATTACACCTTCAGGTTACCCAGCAGCTGCTTACATCTCTAGGTTTCCTTCTCAATCTCCCAAAGTCAGTTCTAGAGCCTGTTCAGCTACTCACCTTCATAGGCGCAGAACTGGACACAAAGCAGGCCAAAGCTTTCCTCCCTCTAGAAAGAGCAAGACCTTGGTGGCTCTGGCCTCCTCCTTCACTCTGCAGGTCTCTCGACCAGCAAGGCATTTTCTGCAGCTCCTAGGGCACATGGCTGCCTCACAGCAGTAGTGCAGGAGCAAGATTTCAGATGAGGGACATTCAGTTCCATTTGAGAGCCTTCTGGTCTCAAAGGAGAGATCCTCTAACCAAATTGATCCAGTAACTCGAACCCTGATCCAGGCCCTACAGTGGTGGCAGGATCAGAGCAATCTGAGACAAGGGTTCCTTTCATCCCTCAATCTCACTCCTTGACCCTTACTACAGATGTCCTCTTGGGGTGGGGAGCTCACATGGGCAACCTCACCACCCAGGGATTGTGGTCCCTCAGGAGTCTCTGCTCCACATCAATCTGTTGGAACTCAGAGCAGTTTTTCTAGCACTTCAGGTTTTTCTGCATCTGTTCAGAACAAAGTGGTACAGGTCAGAACAGACAACACCGCTTCAATGTGGTACATCAACGAGCAAGGGGCACTCGGTCTTGACCTTGTGCACCAAGGCAATGAAGTTGTGGTCTCTGGCTTATTCCCTGAACACCTCCCTCATGGCAGTTCACCTCCCAGGCAAGGACAATGTCCTGGCAGATGCTCTCAGCAGGATTTCCCAGGGCCATCACGAATGGGCTCTGGATCCCCTAGTACTGGAGGTAGTATTTGTCAGGTGGAGCACCCCTCAGATAGATCTTTTTGCAGCCCCAGACAATCACCAACTTCTGCTGTTTTGCTGCAGGCCCCCAGTGTTGGGCTCAGTCCCTCTGGATGCCTTCCTTCTCAACTGGGAAGGGAAGTTTCTCTATGCCTTCCCCCCTTCCCTCTCTTGTTCAAGGTGCTAGTCAAAATCAGATCTCAACCTTGCAAGATGATTTTGATTGCTCCAGATTGGGCCAGACAGCCCTGGTATCCACTCCTTCTGTCCTTAGCAGTCCACCTTCCCCTGTGTCTTCCCAGGAATCACAATCTGTTAACCTGTGCCCAGGGGAGAGTTTGGTACCCGAATCTCAAATTCCTCAACCTCAAGGCCTGGCTCTTGAAGAGTTAGTTTGCTGACCTACACCTTTCTCAAGGTGTACTGATATCTTGAAAGCTTCTAGGAAGCCTTCCACCAGGGTACTTATAATTCTAAATGGAAAAGGTTTTCCATATGGTGCTCTGAAAGCATATTTCCCAGAATCTGCTGATTTGCCCACAGTCCTGGATTATATGGTCCACTTAAATACTTTGGGGCTGAGGCCAGCTACCCTGAAAGTGCACTTGGCAGCTGTCTCTGCTTTTATATCAGCAGGAAGCCCTCCTCTCTTTCTGCTCACCCTGTATTCTCCAAGTTTTTCAAGGATTGCTTCCACCAACCCTCCATTCAGGGACCCTGCTCCACCTGGGATCTTAATGTTTGCATTGCTCAGCTTATGCAACCCCCCTTTGAGCCTTTGTCTTCAGCAGAGCTTAAGTACTTGACTTGGAAAACTGTGTTTCTGGTAGCCATCACTTCTGCCAGATGCATAAGTGAGTTACAAGCTTTGTCAGTGGAGTCTGATTTTATCTCCTTTCACAGAGATAAGGTGGTCCTCAGGACTAACAGGAAGTTCTTGCCTAAGGTGGTTTCAGATTTCCACCTTAATCAATCTGTGTCTCTTCCAGTTTACTTCACTGACCATTCCTCCTCTGGCGAGAGGAGGCTGCACAGCTTAGATGTGAAGAGAGCCCTTAGTTACTACATAGAGCGTACCAAGGGTCACAGGTTTGACTCCCTCCAACTATTCCTCACTTATGGTGAGGTTGGTAAAGGGAAACCTGCCACTAAAAGATCCATTGCCAGGTGGATTGTCTCTTGTATCCAATTTTGTTATCAAAAACTGGGTAAGGTTTCCCTTTCAGGCCTGAGGGCTCACTCTACCAGAGGTACAGCTGCGTCCCTGGCTGCAGCCAGGGACATCCCTATCATAGAGATATGTCAAGCAGCTACCTGGAAAACAGTTCACGCTTTCACCAAGCATTACTCTCTGGACATTCAGGCTAGGAGTGATGCTCGGTTTGGCACAGCTGTGCTTCACAGCCTATTTCCTAAGTAGGTTCTGTCCCTCCTCCATGGAGGTACTGCTGTGTAGTCTGCATAAGTCATAATATATGCAAGACTTCATGTTGTTTGAAGAAAAAATTACTCACCTTAGTAATGTTGTTTTTCTAATGGAGTCTTGCTATCATTATGACCTCCCCCTGCCTGCCCCTCTCAGAACCTCTGCTTTTGGGATGTGGTGGGCAGTGCAGTGTTGGCACTAGTAGATGCCCACCTTGTTTTTCACCCCTTTTTGGGGTGTTTGGTAGTTGTGTTTTATTTTTTGGATCCCTGACTTGAGTCTTTGTTTTGGGACCAAAAATGGTTAATATTTTAGTAGCCAGTTGGCTAGTGTAGGTTTACAGCTTCCACACAGAATCTTAGTGAGTTTTGCTCGTAAAGATCTGACAGTTTGAGTTTGAAGAACAACAGACAGAGTTCTCAACCGAGCTTGCGCTCAAGATTCCATGCCTGGCATGGAAAGTTAACTCTTTCACCTCCGGAGCAGTTCGAAGGCTGGGTCAAACTGCATATGTCATAATATAGCAAGACTCCATTAGAAGAAACAACATTACTAAGGTGAGTAATTTTTTCTTACTATCGGAGATGTGTTAAACACCATCCTACTTTGTCCACAGCATGACTCTAGCATGTACATTCAACAGGAAACCTCAACAGAAGACATTTTAAATAATTGTGAGTGGCTGCCATCTTTAATAACTTCCGCCATTAACTACAAAGTTTGCTATAAAAGCAGTTTTAAAAATATCCAAGAAAACTAAAAATACACTGAATATGAATCTAAAGATGTTGAAAAAATGTTTTTGCGGACTAACAAATACTGCAGCTTTAACCTCTGCCCAGATGCCTTTCCACTTAGCGACATCATCTTTTTGCCATGTCCACTCCATTTGGAAGCAAACGTATGCAGATAGCGACCCCCCAGCAAAGTTGTAAATACAGTCCTGTAACGCTGCTTGAATGGCTGAATCAGATAAGGTCTGTTACAGATGGAGAGTCATTCTTCAGGTTGCAACATTATGGTAAGTTGTAATATTTTGATAGCCGTCATCGGATGTTGATGATTTGAAGTTAAAATCGTGAACAATGTCCAAAGACTCAAAGCCACATCCTCTGAACTTAAGATTCTTAACTACTAGACAGCCTTTACCTAAACTACCAACGAATGAAAGAATTGTATTTTTTTTTTTTCATCTGGTTTATGAATTACAGGACACTTGCTTGAGGTGTCTCAGACAGAGGCTTTAAAACTACGACTCAAGATAGCGGAGCTGACAAGAGACAATGAGGAGCTGAGAGGTTCAAAGTTGCCATCTACAGACAGGAGTGGACCAGGGAAAACTGAGGTGCAAGGTAAACAAAGTGGATGATATGGCCAACAAAACTCTTCTGAGGGTTTCTCAAGTGACAGAACTATTTCTATGTATAGGGTCACTGTAATCTGTGTGGTGGCTGTGAAATAGATTTCTTAGAAATCTTTCCGTTTTCTGTTGCCGTTCATTTCCTCAGTTACTGCCTGTACATGTATGTCCCATCTGTTTATTTCTTTTCCTTCTTTTATTTATTGCAACCACGAAATATAGCTGAAGTTGTTATATCTCAAAGTAAGAGAGAATAAACAAAGCAATAAATTAATATTGTACAGAAATAAGTATATATGTAAAGAAAAAATGTGCTGCTATCCAAAGACAGATTGAAACACTGTTGTTACTTTTGTAAAATCTTACACATATTCTGTTATAAAAAGGGTAACACAGCTGAAAAGCTTAAAAGGAGAGAAAACACTTTGAAAAAACATGGTACGACAGCAATTAATGTGGCTGGAGAAACCAGAGTAAACAGATAAATGATTATTTGCCACAGCTAACTTTTCCCAAAGGCTTTAACAACCCACAGTACCAAACTAAGGTTAAATCTTTGTTGTTTCCAAAATAAATGGAAGAACTCCTTCTTCCAGTGTTATGTTTCACATGAACGATAGGGCATATCAAATTATGATTCTGACAGGCTGGGTTGGTCATTACTAGAAAGAATGTTTTACACAATAGAACTATGTCTTCTGTCATACAACATTTCAATATTTCATTTTGCTGTAGCCTGAGAATAACTCAGATAGCAGTTTACCATACACAACACTCACTTATAAATTCATTCTTTCAGTGTCCTCACAAGCACATTTGCATATCAATAGATCTTACTTCAAGGAAGGCTCTTGAATGGGCCACACTGGTAGGACTACACCGTCAGGCACTAGGACCACACAGAACATTTCTAGTTAGCAGTCTACCACAGGGGACTGTCCCCCTCAGATGTCAGTCATCTGACGTCAGTACAGGCTATATAGATGAGCGGTCCCCCACACCTGCCTCAGTTGGTTGGGTTTGGTTTGTTTATTTATACTACAGAAAAGTCCATGGGCCAAAAGCCCATTTTAATTGGCTACCAGAAGAGATAAATAATACTGCAAATTAATAACAACATAATAGAAGACATAATGCAAAGAAAATGCATACAAGATAAAAAAACACATCTAGAATTAATGAAGTACAGTACTAAATAATGAATCACTTGACTATTAGACAGTAAATGGTTCTTACAGACATGCTTAAAATTATCTAACAGTTCTTTTCCCTCTGTCGATCTATGCATGTAGTGAATGTCGCAGCTAATTTTTTTTTTTTTACCTATGGTGGTGTCTGAGTTTACTTTAAATCAATCCGTCCACCTTCCAGTTTATTTTCCCGAGAATTCCAGTCGGGGGGCATTGCTCCATACTTTGGATGTTCAGAGGGTGTTGCGGTATTTTACAAACCGCACCAACTCTATGAGGAAAACTGACTAGCTTGTTTTGTTCACATCCAAGAGAGAGGGCGCTCCTTTCTCTAAACGGTGTTTGTCTAAGTAGTTAGAGAACTGCATTGTTTATTGCTACCGCAAGCACAGCAAGCCCTTCCCCGGCGTGGACAAGGGCCATTCTACCAGGGGTATGGCTGCCTCTACAGCATGCTTCAGAAATGTGTCTGCTGCTGACAATCTGTGCAGTTGCCACCTGGAGTTCTGTCTACACTTTCACTAAGCATTACAGTCTGGACATCGCCTCTAGGCGTAGAGCCATCTTTGGCCTGGCAGTCCTTCAGGACCTTTTGTCATGATCCTTTGATTGCTGTCTGGTCCTCCTCCCGGTGATTTCATCCTGTTGATACTGGTACTGCTTGGGACTCAGTCCTACTGGTGTGGCCTGCAGCAAGAGCCTTTCTTGAAGTAAGATAGTTCAGTTACATTAGAACTTGCCATAACATTAGATCTTTGAGGCCCTGCTTTCCCTCCCTCCTTCCCCCATTCCTCTTTTTGTATTGCTTTAACTTCTTTGCCTCTTGGGATAACCTCCTTGGTTCTCCATCGGCTGGCCATGCTGAGTCTCTGGCAGGAGAACTGAGGTAGATGTAGGGGACCGCCCTCCTATATAGCCTGTACTGAGGTCAGATGACTGATGTCTGTGGGGGCGGTCCCCTGTGGAAGACTGCTAGATAGAAGTTTTCCGTGTGGTCCTAGTGCCTGGCGACATAGTCCTACCGGTGTGGCCTGCTGCAAGAGCTTCTCTCGAAGATCTACTGTTACAGTAAGTTCTTACATAGCTGTACTTTGCCAGACCAGGCTGCAGCATGCAAGCAAGTACACAGATTTCTAAACCAAGATTATCTCTTTCTCAGAAAGACCTGCTTTTGTCAGTTGATTTAGAAAATGTTTTCTTTTTCCCTGCTTTGTTTACCATTTACTCACTCTACAATGACCATCTGAGATTGGCTGAAGTAACAATTCCTAACAGTTTCGTGTGCTGTAGAAACTCCATCTCATTCTTACCTGATTGTGATGGAGTAGTTACGGTATCATCGTGATTTCAGGAAGACACCTGCTGCTTGCAACACTTATGTAGACTTCCTTACTCAGCAGCCCCATCAATAAATCTTTCTTGGAATTAATTTTCTCCATAGACGCTCACTCTTGGGTCTAAGTCAGAGACTCTGTGACCCCTTAGCAGCAAATCTTTTGACTAGAGAGCTAGCAACTGGCTAGGGCACTTGCCT
This sequence comes from Neoceratodus forsteri, assembly GCA_016271365.2. Classification (NCBI taxonomy): domain Eukaryota; kingdom Metazoa; phylum Chordata; order Ceratodontiformes; family Ceratodontidae; genus Neoceratodus; species Neoceratodus forsteri. The sequence continues at coordinate 363,324,166 of CM028130.1, forward strand.
GACACCGCCTACCTGTTGGTAACTGTTGCTGGTTCCCTCACCTATCTCAGTTCTGTTTTTCCTATCATCAGGTGCGTTGGGAGCAGACCTTGTGTGCCTCAGTTGGTATTGTTTTTTTCTCATTTTCTTTTTTTCTGAGAATGCCTAAGTTGTCAGAGAAGGGGAACAAGCCTGCCCCTTTTTTATCACTGTGATTATGGAAGTAACATTAGTAAAGATGACAAACGTTGTCTTTTTTTTTTTTCCCCTGTCTCGTGCCCATCCAAGACATGGATTTCTGTGATGTTTGTTACTGTTTCAGCAGTCGAACACTGTGGAGTCACTGTAACAAGCTGGACCCTGAGGTCCCAACCTTTCAGAGGTAAGCATCGGTCCAGGAGGTCGCTAGACTGGACTGTGGACCATTTCCCTGGTGCCCTCACTGCTGGATGGAGTTGGCTGAGGTACAGACTTCTTCCCACCCCCATGCACCATGCTACAGTTGTGTTGGAGTCTCTGGTGGTGAACTGTTGTAGTCTCCAGTGGTGGTTGTGGGTGGACTGTCTGCTTCTTATAGGTAGTCGGTGAAAAACCCTCCATGGTCTTTTCACCGCTGGGGACAGGCCACCCTGATGTGAAAGCCTTTGACCTTGTCCAACACCTCGGTGACTTCCCCGCAGCTGTTGTTGCTGTTTGTGGTGATGACACCAAGGGCGACATTGATGCGAACTCCAGCAGTGGCACCATTTACAGCATCAGTGCTGGGGTCGGTACCAGTATTGGTGTTGGTCACAGTGTTGACTTCAGATTTGGTGGTGAAAAGAGGTGGATTGACTCAGCACTGATGTTAGTGCCAGAGATGGACCAGGTGCTGTTGCTTCTGGTGTTGGCATCCCTAGTGAGACCAACTCAAATAGTGACGGCTTAGGTGTCTCGTTTTCTCCGGGCTCTTACATTGGTGTTGGACTGGAGTCATGCCTTTCAGTGGGGTCAACTCAGTCGTGAACATACACAGTCCAGTCTGGAGCTTTTCCCCGGCCACTACTCCACCTACTTCTCTGTCATAAGAGTGTCAGCAGTGGAAGCCTCTGCTCGATCCTCCCCTAGGGCAAGAGTGTTGCCAGAGCCTCAAGGCCTTCCTGGACATAGGTACTGCAGCCCAGCAGGCTGCACCATCCCCATCCAGGCCTGTGCCTCAAATGTCTCTGGGTGAAGGGACAGTTTGAATACATTCTGTGGGCCAGCGGACCCTCTAACACTGCAGTAGCACCATTTTTGTCTGGAAAACACAGAAGTGTATAGGGACTCTGGTAAGGCTAAATTCATGGCACCCTCCCCAGCTCCCAGCTAAGCAGTTTCCCTGCTTTCTCTCCCTCAGCATCCTTCTCGGAGGACAGTAAAGAATCCTTGCACCTGACCAGGCCTTGGCTGTTGAGTGTGTTCTGTACCAGCGATTACTGGTGGGGAGGTGCTGCAGGTGCTAGTAATTCCATGTTACACCATTCATGATCCTGTCCCCATGCCATTTGGACTTTCAGGAGTTCCTAATACTGGTACTACAGTACTGTCATTCCTCCCTGGCACAGGGCCATGGAGGAGGCAACAAGGGTACTTTGGAGGTCTCCCTACACCACACCTTCCTCCCTCAGGGACATTATTGTCAGGTATTGTGCACCCATAGGGTCGGTTGGAGATTCACCTCACCCTAGTTCCAGACTTCAGGTTCTTTAGATCTGAACTGGCCTGTAGCACCTGACTTGTGATTACCCTCCCAGTACAGATTCCAGGGGTTTTGATGCACTTGGTGGGAAGGTTTTCTACCTCCGCCAGGTCTAGTCCATGTTTTTTCCCATCAGACTCCTATGGTGCCATATAGCACCACCTGTGGATGTAGGTGCACAGCCTGCTGTCTGCAGTGCCGGCTTGCGAGGCTAGTAGGCAGGCCATGGATATTTCCATCAGGACTTGGAGGCAGCTTAACACTAGTTGAGAGTGTTGTACAGTGCTAACGAGGTGGCTTTCAGGATTGTTGGATTGGCCATCTGTATTCAGACTGATGTGTTGGCTATGACTGCCCCAGCTAGCACTGTTGGCCCTGTGTAAGGTGCTCAGGTATCAGTACCAGGGGCTACATTCCTTTTTTTTTTTTTTTTGATTAAGCTGTTTATTTCGGCCCTGGCTTCAGTGGGGCTATCAGTCCTAACCCACACTCCACCGGTGACTGTCTTCACCAGGACTCACCTTTAGCTTCCCTTTGGATCACCCCCTGTGGCAGAGCCAGGAGGGGAGGGGCTCACTGAGCACAATCCATAGGAGGCAGTTCCGGGCTCGGCACAGCACGGATGGGTGGTGAGTTGCACATCAGTCTGGAGCCAGGCAGTTTCTGTTTTTCTGGTTTTCCCCCATCCTGGCAGCAAGCAGCGACGCAGTTGTGCATGTAGAGGCACACACCACGTGCCTGCCACCAATTGTTCCCTACAGAGATGCAACAACTGTCCTGCCACCAGCCCTCCATATGGTGACAGTCCAGGAGCGGTGCAGCTTGTCCCTTTCCCCGGTAGTAGAGAGCAATCCTCCAGATCCTCAGTCCTCTCCCACTACAGCCGAACCCTGCAGCCATAGCTCGTTTCTGAACTCGGGTTGCCAGCATGACAGGAGGTAAGGCTTCTAGCACCTTAGCCCTCCATGACACCAGGCTGGCTGATCGGGCTACTTTCTTTTCCCTACAGATCAGGTGGCATTTATGGGGAACCCTCCCACTCCTTGTCTCAGGAGCTGCAGCCTGAAGCAGGTCAGTCTCATTGGACCAAGAAGAGACCCCCTTTCTGAGCTGTTCTCCCCCACTCAGAAGGCTGATGCTTTAGTAAGTCTCAGAAATGAACAGGCTCCTCCTTAATAGAGAGACAGCTTGGTGCTCAGACTCAAGAGTCGGACTCTATGGAGAAAATTGATTCAAGGAAGATAGAAAATTTACAGTACTTTCAATAACTGAAGACATCCGGAATACCTTCCCCATAGACCACTTACCTGCCCACCATCCGCCTTTCTGTAGAGGCAGAGTTATGGGCAGCTCACCCCAATATGAGGGTATTCAGCTTTGCTGGTAGCCTCTGTGTCTCTTCTTTCTCTCTCTCTCTCTCTCTCTCTCTCTCTCTCCCCCCCTCCCCTCCCCCCCCCCTCTTTTTCTCGCTGCCGGCTTCATACAGTGGCTTTTATGATCCCTGGCCAAGAAACAAAAAAAACTGAAACCATTCTCAAAATTGAAAAAAAATATTAAATAAAAAGTGTGTTTTGTCTTACTACTTGTCTTCTCCTCCTCTACTCAGAGTACATCCCCTTTATCTCAACTATATCCCTATCAGTTGCTATATGCAACACTGCACCCTAGTGGGACCCTGACAGTTCAGCCTCACTCTAATTAACAGTGGCCCTGTCAGCATAGGAGAACTGAGTTTGCGCTTTTCTTGCTCGAACAATTCAATTGTGTCAAGACTCTTGGTGCCCAGGTGTGTCTGGTGGGGTAAATTCCCCTTTTTAACAGTTCCAGGGGTGACAGCTCGTTCCAGCCCCAGTGGCTAGATCCATTGGTGTAATTGGTAGCAGGTTGTTTAGCTTTTTCCTATCACTCAGCCAACCCTCTTGGGATGTTTCCTCTACCTTTGTGGTTCTTCCATCAAGAAGAGCGAGAGAAATGTGTCTTTTTGTTTACTTGTTACAGCTCTTACCCTTGTGAGTACAAAGTGTGCCCTAGTGGTGAGCATTTCTGCTTCTGTTCCCTGGTAATGGAAAAATGTTAATGGATGTATGCCTTATTCCATTTTACATCATCTTTTGTTTCATTACCACTTGAAAATATTTTTATGCGACAGGACAGTTTTGGGTCAGCTACAAGATTCTATCCGGATCAGTGTTTTTTTTGAGTCTGCAACAGAGCTTAGACTTGCACCACTCTTGGCACTGCTGCCCATTTTACCCTCCTTGGGGTACATTTTCTGCCCAGTTGTGTTGCACTGCTGCTTTAATTGGTAAATATTGTACCTTCAAGTACTGATACTCATTACCTCAGATATGCAAAGCACGCCTTTTTAGGAGCCGTGAAATTGAAATGACAGTTACGCAATGATTGCGGACAAATTTGAGAAATCCAGTTCTAGGGACATGGATATGTTGTTCATCCACACAATCTGCAGGTTCCTTGCCACTTTAAATCTTGCCGGAAGGTCTTCAAGCTGGCTTCTCCCGCCCACCCGGGTGGTAAAACTCTCGGCTCCACCCCATGACGCCAGATCTTCCTTACCGCTTGGAAGCTCAGGTTTGCTCCTTAACACTCTGCGTATAGACTGGATCCTAATCCTTCGGTTCGCCCGAAACTAATTCTTAAGTTTTCAAGACTTTGGTCAAATTACTCCCTCGCGGCTGCGATGGACAAATCAACTCCCGGATTTCAGCGGTGCCCATGTGGGCAGAAAATGTCCAGGATGGATCCGCACTCCACGTGCATCTACTGCCTCGGCCTAGATCATGACCTGCAGGCCTGTGAGTTATGCCGTTCATTTTTGGCCAACGTCCTGGAAGACCGCGCTGTCCGGCTACAGCTTGGGCACCCCGAGAAACGCTACCTGCCGGTGAAGTCCAAGGAGGCCTGTTGGGCGATGTCCACGGCGGCTGGCTTGGCTGAGCAACTCAATCAGATGATTTCCCTCGAGGAGGAGGAGGCGGCCCAGGCCACGTCTTCATCTTCCTTGGTCGCGGCATTTATCCCGCTGTCTCTGGGATCCTCCTACACAGCTTCTTTTAAGGAGCTTTGCCAATCCCTTTCCATGAAGGGAGAGGGGCCTTCGGGACATTCTTCTCGGTCCAAAAAGAAGGACTCAAAAGGTAAGTCCCACTGTCGGTGTTCGTGGGAGCGGGAGAGGTCCCCTTCCCTGGACAGTCGACACTCGACTGCAGTCGAGGTTGCAGCTAAGGCCACTGGCTTCACGGTATCCCCATCAGGTCAGCCGGCTGAGACATCCGTTGACGCGGTCAAGATTTTTCTCGACCCGTTGGGCCGGGCTGTCGACTGAGTGAAGCCGACAACCCTTCTTCACCGGGTTTCTCGGTGGAGACGAGGACTTGCCTCGCCTCCATGCGGAGTCGGTCAGGCTCCGAGCGAGGAAGAAGTGGGTGTCCCCTCCTTCCCAGACCCGTCTCGGAAACACCGAGGGTCTTGGTCTCGGACTTCGCCTCGGTTCTCCCGCCGACATCAGCGGTCTTGGTCTTGGCACCGAAGTAAGCGGCGATGCCGCTTTTCCTCCTCTTCCTCCTCGGAAGAGGAGAGGTTTCAGTGCAAATTACGTCGACGCTACGAGGACCTAATGTGGCAGCAGTTACTTCTGTCCGGGAACAAGCTGACACCATCGCCTTGCCCGGCCATCAAGTGGCTGTCACCCGAAGAGCCGAAACAACCCCTCGCTGTAGTCGAGGTGCCCAAGCCTGGGCTGGTTGTTCAGCCAAAGCCAACTGCCCCACCAATTGAGGTGGAACCTCCGCCTACACAACCGAAATCAGGGGCGCCGACCAAGAACTCTCGGTCGGGTCAGGATCTGCCCCACAGGTTGTCGGTCACCCTCACTCCCGATCGTCCTCGGCAGGTGGAGGGTGACTCAGGCTCCAGGTAGCTCTTCGCGGAACCCTCGGAGTCCGACGACGACTCCTCCCTATTTTCCAGGCCCCTTGACCTGGAGTCCTCCGGGGGGGGCAGTCAATGGACGAGAGCCTATCGTTTTTTATGGGTTTGCTTTGGCTCATCTCGGAGTCCACCAGGATGCAGCTCGAGCCCATATCCAAGTGAGCCAAGTATCCCCTGACGGAGATACTGGACCGAGGGGATTCGCCCATGGAGGCCTTTCCGTTGGCTGAAGCCATTGTTGGCCCAGCCTTGAAGCTTTGGCAGTGGCTGGCTTCCTGTCCTGCACCTTTGGCCAGGATGGCCAGGAAGTATGTGGTCCCTACCGGCTCTTTGTCTGGTTTTTCGGAACACCCCTCTGTGGAGGGTTGGTCACCGATAGCATTTTCCAGTGTTCCGGGAACGCTAGGAATGTGAATAAGCCCCCCGACAAGGAGTCCAAAAAGCTGGACTATGCCGGGCGCAAGGTGTATGCTGCGTTCTCCCTTGGCCTCCGCCAGGCCAGCTCAGCTGTGCTGATGGCACACTTCTCCCATGCTCTCATGGACTCCCTGGATGAGGTGGTCCCTCATCTCCCGGCCGACCTGCAGACCACGGTCAAGCAGGTGCGGAATCAGGGAAGGGCGATGGCAAAACAGCAGCTCCAAATGGCTCTGAACATTGGAGACTTCCTGTGCCAGATCAGTTGCGGCCGCAGTGGCCATGTGCCGCAGAGCATGGCTGAAGATATCCACCTTCATGGCGGATACCCAGCATAAACTGGCAGACGTCCCCTACTTGGGGACTGACCTGTTCAGCCCTGGAGTGGAAGGCCACCTCCAGTGGATCGAAAAGTCCAGTGCTACCCTGGACTCTGTCACCTCCACCCAGAAGGACAAGGGCCATCGTCAACAACATAAGTCCTTTCGCCCTTCTGCGCCTGTGGCACGTCTGGCCTAGCAGCACCAACATCAGGGCCAGCAGGCTCGTGCTTGGCATCCCAAAGCCAAGCCTGCAGCTTCCTCTACCAGGAAGCAAGGAGGAAAAGGCCCAGGAGGTCCCTCGGCCAGGCTCTCCTCCAAGCCTGCCCAGTGATGGGTTGTGCGGTATCACTCCCAGCCTCGTCACTCCCCCCTGGGTTCCCCCTCGTGGGGGGATGGCTCCGCCACTTCCTTTCTGCCTGGTCCATTATCACCACGGACCGCTGGGTGTTGGAGGTGGTAGGAAAGGGCCTGCCCCTGGAGTTCGAGCAGGCCCCGCCCTTCCGAGCCATCGCCCCTTGGGGAGGCTACAGGGTCCACAGCCTCTCTGACGGCTCGACGAGCCGACATTGCCCTGCTCCTCGAAAAAGAGGTGATCAGGAAGGTGGTGGATCCTCCACCAGACCCGGGGTTTGTGTCCAGGTACTTCCTGGTCCCGAAACGGACGGTGGGGGCTGGCGCCCTATTCTAGACCTGCATGACCTGAACAGGTTCCTGAGGTCTCAAACCTTCAGGATGGTCACTCTGGCTCAGATCATTCCATCCGTGGAACGAGACATGTGGTTCTGTTCTCTGGACCTCCAGGACGCGTTCTTTCACATCCCAATCCGTCCGTCCCACCAGAGATTCCTCCACTTCAGGGCAGAGGGATCCCTCTCAGTTCGGGGCCATGCCCTTGCGCCTTTCCCTAGCTCCCAGGTCTTCACCAAATGCATGGTAGTGGTGACAGCATTCTCAGGCGCAAAGGGTCCAGGTGTACCCCTACCTGGATGACTGGCTGATTGCAGCCTCCTCCAGAATGGAGGTGGAGTGGTCCAGAGATCTGTCCCTCCAGGTTTGCTCTCAGGTTGGCCTCCTCATCAAAGAGGCCAAGAAGGAACTCGTGCCAAAGCAGGTAATACAATTCATCGGGGCAGAGCTCGACTCTCTACAAGCCAGAGCACAGCTCCCGGTGGACAGGGCTGAGGTTCTTTCCTCCATTGCCCAATCATTTCAGGTTGGGCAATTGTGTCCTGCCTGGGACTTCCTGCGCCTCCTGGACCTCATGGCGGCCTGCACCAGAGTGGTCCGTTGGGCCCGTTGGTACATGCATCCCCTTCAATGGGGGCTGGCCAGCCAATGGTCACACACTCCGATCACTTGGATCAGCTAGTGACAGTGACCCAGGGGATGTGGAACGCCCTCCAGCGGTGGACCATTCCAGCACGTCTGCAGGAGGGCATCCCGTTCGTCCGCCCCGAGCCGACGGTCTCTCTATCGACTGATGCCTCTCTGATGGGTTGGGATGCCCATCTGGGGAGCACAGAGCGGACGGCCTCTGGTCCCTCGGCAGTCGATGTCACATCAACCTGCTGGAGCTTGTGATTCATCTAGCCCCTCACCGCCCGCCCGTTCCTGCCGGGTCAAGGGTCCAGATCCAGACGGACAATACCACGCACCATGTACTACCTAAACCGCCAGGGCGGACGCCGCTCCATGCCTCTGTGCAGGAAACTCTCCGCATTTGGTCACTTGTGCGCAGCCGGGTGGATCTCCTAGCCATCCATGTAGCAGGAGCCTCCAACATATTCTGGCCGATGCCTAAGCTAGTTAGGGCTGCGTCCCACGAGTGGTCTCTCCTGCGGAGGTAGTACAAGATCTCTTCTCCCACTGGGGCATGCCTCAGGTGGACCTGTTTGCCTCCAGGGAGAATGCGAAGCTGAGACTGTTTCATGCCCCGCCCCCCTCCGTGGGGCTTCGCTGTAGGGGGGATGCCTTCTCGAGGCCGTGGACCCCAGGCCTCTTCTGTGCCATTCCCCCGTTTCCCTTGATCCACAAGGTGCTTCTCAAGGTGAGGAGGGACAAGGCGCAGGCATTCTGGTAGCCCTAGACTGACCCTGCCAGTTCTGGTATCCAGATCTCCTCAGTCTCAGCTCCAGGCTCCCGAGGTGGCTTCCAGCCCGCCCGGACCTGATCTCAGTCAATCAGGGGAAGGTATTCCATCCGGACCTTCAATCCCTGCACCTGACGGCCTGGTTTCTGAGCGGCTAGAGTTCCAGGCCTTGGGTCTTTCCAATGACTTCTTCAACGTTGTTGAGGCATCCCGTAAGGAGTCGACCAGAAAATGCAGTGCCTTCAAATGGAAGAGATTCTCCATTTGGTGTCGGGGCAAGGGCCTGAACCCTTCCTCCTGTTCCTTGGCAAGCATTCTGGACTACCTGTGGTCCCTTTCCCTGCAAGGACTTCGGTCGACAACCCTTAAGGTGCACCTGGCAGCCATCTCTGCCTACCGGGCACAGGCTGGGAAGCAGTCGGCGCAGGAGAAGGTGGTCGGGCACTTTTTCAAAGGCCTTGATCACATATCCCCTCCAGTGCGAGAACCTTCACCTCCGTGGGATCTACTGCTGGTATTGGCTAAGCTCATGGGCAAGCCATTCAAACTGATGTACAGGTGTGACATCTCTCACCTGTCATGGAAGACCGCCTTCTTGGTGGCTATCACATCAGCCAGAAGGATGGGAGAGCTCCAGGCGCCATCCATCGAGTCTCCTTATCTGGTCTTCCACAGGGACAAGGTTGTCCTGCGCCCCCACCTGAAATTCCTTCCGAAGGTGGTGTCGGAGTTTCACGTTAACCAGGTGTTGACTTTGCCGGTGTTCTACCCAAATCACACCTCGGAGGCCGACTATAGGCTCCATACTTTGGACCCTAGAAGAGCGTTCGCTTACTACAAGGAGCGGACGACTGAAGTTCGGGGATAGGTTCGCCAGCTGTTTGTCACCTACGCTGAAGCTGCACCTGGCAGACCTGCAGCCAAGTGGATGATAGGCAGGTGGGTCACCTCCTGCATAGATCTCTGCTATAAGTTGGCAGGCATGGAGCCTCCCAGAGGGATAAGAGCTCATTCTATCTGCCATACCGCTGCATCGGTGGCTGCTTCGAGGGACATCCCTATCCAGGAAATCTGTAGGGCTGCTACCTGGAAGTCAGCACCCATCTTTATCACCCACTGCCACATCGACCTTGAGTCACGCCGGGATGCTGGTTTTGGGGCCTCGGTTTTCAAGTCTTTATTTCCTAAGTAGGGGGTGTGCGCCTTGCCTCCCTCCTCCCGGAGAACTGCTAGGAGTCTGCCAGACAGTGTGGATTAACAACATATCCATGCCCCTAGAAATACAGGTTACTCACCTGTAACAGGAGTTCTAGGAATGGTAAATGTTGTTCATCCACCACGACCCAACTGGCCTCCCTGGCTTCGACGCACAACCTGGCTTTCAGTGGGCTAGATCTGACGTCATGGTGCGGATCCGAGGGTTTTACCACCCGGGTGGGTGGGAGGAGCCAGCTTGGAAGACCTTCCGGCAAGATTTAAAGCGGCAAGGAACCTGCCAGACAGTGTGGATGAACAACATATACTATTCCTAGAACTCCTGTTACAGGTGAGTAACCTGTATTTTGAGCCTGCCACCTCCACCGGTGCTTCTTCCTTTTATCAAAGTAACTTCCATTAAAAATAGTTGCTATAAATAGTTTTTCAGTCATGGATCACATTAGTGGATCAAACTTGGTGTTTGGAGTCGTTAAGGTCTCATATTTCACTGCAGCATCCCATTATGTCCATCCCCCCATCCAGTTCTGTTTTGGGCCCCCGTATCTTTAATAGACCCTTAAACCCCTACTTTGTTTACAGCTAATTAGCTGCCCTTTCTAACAGTGTATTACATTTTGAGCAAATATGTTACACTATTTAGCTGGCAAAGAGTGGTCCCAGAAGCCGCTGAGGTGTATGTTGGAGTTTTTCAATGTAGATTTTATTTTTGAATTTAGGGCCCCTAGCCCCTATGGGTTTCCATCCCTGTTCAAAGTGACTGCAGCTGGATGTAGAGCCATTAGATAGCTTTTCAGGAATCTATCATGTTGGTGAGTTGCACTTGGCTTTTGAAACTGTCAAGGGTGACCAATAATTCCCATTCTAGGGATGTGGATATGGTGTTCTAGCCACACTTCAGACAGTGTTCCTTTCCCCTTTAAGGCCTGCCAGAGCATCTGCCAGCTGGCTCCTCCCACCCACCCCGGTAGTAACTCCCTCAGTACTGCTCTGTGACGTCAGATCTTCTTTTCCACTGGTAGAAGAAGGTTCCCTCCTTATCGCGCTTGCGTTGAGAAGGCCCTTTGTGTATTACATTTTTGAATTTTCAAATAAATATTGCCTTCAGGCTACTCCTTCAGGTCTCCAGTATGGATGATGCGAAGTTGGCGCCAGAATTCTAAAAATTAATCTGTCTGTGGACAGATGATGTCTCGGACAGATCTGCACACCATGTGCATCTACTGCCTGGGCCATGTGCATGATCCCCAGGCATGCAGCCTGTCCCGCACTTTTCACCCATCTACGTTAGAGGATCACCATGCCCACCTGCTTTTGGGTCACCCAGATGATCGGGATCCGCCTGTCAAATTTAAGGACCTGCTGCGTGGTCTCTGTGGCTGCGGGTCCAACTGCTTTATGCATTTGAGGGAAGCCTGCCCAGGCCAGCTGTGGTCACATCCTCGATTCTGGCCTTTTGCCACTCTCCTTGGTTGCCTCTTTCACAGGGGTATTCAAAGAATTGTGCCAGGCCCTTCCCACCCATGGGCAGTGTCCCTTGGGTGCTAAATTGAAATCCAAAAAAGAGACCAAGAAACAGTCTCGCCATCGATCATGGGATTGGGAGTGCTCTCAGGCCTCCAATTCCAGTGCTTCTCCGGAGGTTCCAACCTCTGTTGGTACTTTGGTCCAGGCCGCTGGCCCCACTGTCTCCCTCTCGGGCCAGCTGGTCGAGATGCAGGTCGATCTTCGAACAAGATATTTCTCAAACCAGTCTATCCATTATCACCAGAAAAGGCCAACACCTCCCTGTCTAGGACCCCTGGTCCTATTGTGCACTCGAGGGACGGGCCAGTCCACTGATCTGCTGACTCTTACCCAAGAACTTCCAGACCCAGAGGAGCCCCAGCTTTCACCGGCTCCCTCTGAGACACACCATTGGCTGCCCTGATGGCCAAGGGTGTGGTCCCACTCTTGGAGTCCTAAGTTAAGCAGCTTGCATCTACATCAACCCTTGCTCTCTTGACACTCAGGCAAGCAGTGTCACCGCTATTCCTTGTCTTCCTAGGGCAAGGAGAGGCTGTGGTGCAGGATGCACCAGCGCTATGAACTTGATGTGGCAGCATCTCATTTTTACTGAGTGAAGCCCATCCCGACTTTGACCCCGGCCATTATTTGGTTTTTGCCACAGAGGCCGCAGCCTTCTCCGCCTTGGCAGGAGCCGTCCGGTCCTGGCTCGGCCTCTCTGCTGATTCTGGTGGAGCCACCACTAAAACAGCTGAAGTCCGTCACTCTGATTAAGGAGGCCCGCCCGGCCTCGGGTCTTCCCTATTAGCTGTCTGTCACTGTTACCCCATATCTTCTCCCCGGAGGGTCAGCGGGGACTCTGGTGGTTGAACACTCTTCCATGACTCCTCGGAATCGGAGGGTTCCTCCTTGCACTCCCATCCAGTGGACTTTGAGTCTGACAAGGATCTGTCAGAGGAGCAGGGCTGTACTTCCTTTATGGGCCTTCTCTGTCTCATCTTAGGAACTACAGGTCTTCCGCTGGAACCCATTCAGAAGTGGGCTTGGTACCCACTCGCTGAGATCCTTGACTGGGGGGACTCCCCTGAGGAGGCCTTCCCTGTGTCAGATGCTATTCTTGGTCCTTCCTTGAAGCTGTTGCAGCACCCCACCTCTTGCCCTGCGCCATTGGCCTAGATGGCCCGCAAGTATATGGTCCCTCCCAGTTCCCTTTCAGGTTTCATGGAGCATCCCTCAGCTGAGGGACTCGTGGCTGACTCAGTGTTAAAGCCCATGGGCAACGTGGGGGAAATGTGACAAGCCACCCAATAAGGAGTTCAAGAAATTGGACCATATGCCTAAAAAGGTGTATTCTGCCTCCTCTCTCGGCCTTCGGCAAGTGAGTTCGCCCCTTCTGATCACCCACATCTTGCATGCCCTCCTGGGCATGCTTGATGAGGTGCTTCCTCATCTCCCAGTGGACCTACAGACCATGGTTAAACAGGTCCGGGATCAAGGCCAAGCAGTAGCCAAGCAACAGCTCCAGACTGCCATGGACATTGGCGACTCCTGTGCCTAGTCTGTGGTGACTGTAGTGGCTATCCACCACAGAGCCTAACTGAGGATCTTGATCTTCATGACTGATACCCAGCACAAGCTGGCGGATAGCCCCTTCCTAGGTACCGACTTGTTGTGGCCTGAGGTCGAGGGGCACCTTACCTACATTGAGAAAACCAGTGCCACCTTGGACTCTGCAACATCTTCTCAGAGAGAGACCCCAAGGGTTCTAAGCAGCAGAAAGAGAAGCCCTCTCTGCCTCCGTGGCCAAACCAGCCTAGCATAAGGCTGGACAGCAGGCTCAGTGCTGGCGACCTCGACCGAAGTCTGTGGCCACGGTTGTCAGTAAACCTGGAGGCAGAGGCCCCGGTAGCTCATCAGCAGGGCTCTCCACCACCTCCAACCTGCCCAGTGACGAATATGGGGTGCCTCCCTCATGTCAGTCATGTCTCCCGTGGGTCCTCCTGTGGGGGGGCTGGCTCTGCCACTTCCTTTCTGCCTGGTCCGCTGTCACCATGGACAGATGGGTTCTTAAGGTGGCTGTTTAGGGTCTGCCTCTGGAGTTCAAGGCATACCTGTCATGCCGAGCCCATGCCTCACAGAAGGGCATCGTGTCCACGGACATCCTGTCGGCCCTTCGGGATGACATTGCCCAGCTCCTCCACAAGGAGATCGTGGCTCCTGTCTCGAACCCTCCAGAACACCCAGGGTTTGTCTTCAGGTACTTCCTGGTGCCAAAACGGACAGGGGACTAGTGCCACATCTTAGATCTGCACAACCTGAAGGAGTTTCTCAGGCCACGCACCTTCAGGATGATCGCTCTGTCTCAGATCGTACCATCTCTCATGAAAAACATGTGGTTTTGCTCTCTGGCTCTTCAGGATGCATTTTTTCACGTTCCAGTCCATCTGTACCACTGCTGGTTCCTCCGGTTCCGGGCAGAGGGGATCCTCTACGAGTTCCAGGCCATTCCATTTGGCCTGTCCTCAGCCCCCAGGTCTTCACCAAATGCATGGCAGTCTACCTGAGGCATTGAGTAGTCCGGGTTTACCCATACCTGGACGACTGGCTGATTGTGGCTCCCTTCATGCAGGAGGTGGAGCAGTCCAGGGATCTAGACCTCCAGACCTGCGTCTCTCTTGGCCTCCTGGTCAACGAGACCAAGTCAGAACTTGTGCTCTCCCAGGTGATCATCTTCATCGGGGCAGAGCTTGACTCTTGCAGAGCCAGGGCTCGCCTCCCTGCAGACAAGGCGGAGACTGTCTCCTCCTTTGCCCGATCATTTCAGGTTGGGCAGTTGTGCCTTGCTTGGGACTTCTGCGCCTCCTGGGATACATGGTGGCATGCAGCAGCGTGGTCCATTGGGCTCGCTGGAGAATGGGCTCTCTGCAATTGGTGCTGGCCCACCAATGGTCTTGATGCAAGAACCACTTTGACCTGCTTGTCACTGTGACCCAGTTGATGTGGGATGCCCTCCAGTGGTGGTTGGTCCCAGAACATCTGCAGGAAGGTATCCCATTTGTCCACCCAGAGCTGACAGTTATCCTGATGATGATGCCTCCCTGATGGGCTAGGGTGCCCACCTAGGAGATCACAAAGTCCACAGGCCCTGGACCCCCAAGGAGTCCTGATGCTGTATCAACCCGCTGGAACTGCAGGCAGTTCAGCTGGTACTGACTGCCTTTGCTCCACATGTTCAGGGTCATGTCATTCAGGTCCAGACGGACAACATCGTGACCATGTACTACCGCAATAAACAGGGCAGGATGCACTCCCTTCCTCTGTGCTGGGAGGCTTTCCATGTTTGGACCCTCATGCTCAGCCTGTAGGCCAATCTCCTGGCCATTCATGTGGCCGGTGTCTCCAGCCAGTTGGCAGATGCTCTCAGCCATGTGGGTGAGGTGTCTCACAAATGGTCTCTCCACCCAGAGGTAGTACACGTTCTGTTCTCTGTGGGGTACCCCTCAGGTGGACCTGTTTGCTTCTAGGGAGAACGCAAAGCTGAGGCTGTACTGTGCCTGCTCACTCAGCCGGGAATGCTGAAAGGGGATGCCTTCTCGAGGCCTTGGGCCTCGGGCCTTCTCTATGCCTTCCCTCCATTTCCCTTGATCCACAACATGTTGCTCAAAGCAAGGAGGAACAAGGCATGGGTGAGCCTGGTGACTCCTGACTGGCCATGCTGGTTCTGGTACCACGATCTCCTCAGCCTCAGCAGCAGGCTCCTAATGTGTGTTCTTCTCTGCCCGGACCTGCTCTCCATCAATCAGGGGAAGGTACTCCATGCGGACCTTCAATCCCTGCACCTGACAGCCTGGTTCCTGAGCAGTTAGAGTTCCAGGTTTTGGGTCTCTCTGAAGACGTCCTCACTGTGGTTGGGGCATCTTGGAAGGAGTTGACTCAAAAGTACTATGCCTTCAAATAGAAGAGGTTCTCCCATCTGGTGCCAGGGCAAGGGGCTTGCCCCTTTATCTTGTCCAGTGGCTTGCATTCTACCATTGGTCCCTTTCCCAATCAGGCCTTTGGTTGATGACCCTAAAGGTGCACCTGGCAGTCATCTCTGCCTACCTGGTGCAGGCTGGTATGCATTTGATGGCGCAGGAAAAGGTGGTCTGGTGTTTTTTCAAAGGCCATGACCTCATTTCCCCTCCAGTGTGTGAACCACCACCACCACCTTGGGACTTGTTGCTGGTATTAGCAAAGCTCATGGGCAAGCCATTCGAATTGATGCACAGGTGTGACATGTCTCACTTGTCATGGAAGACTGCCTTCTTGGTGGATATCATGTCAGCCAGAAGGATTGGTGAGCTCCAGGCACTCTCTGTGGAGTCTCCTTACCTTGTCTTCCACAGGGACAAGGTTGTCCTTCACTCTAACCCAAAGTTTCTCCCGAAGGTTGTGTTGAATTTTCACTGTAACCAGGGGATTAATCTCCCAGTGTACTTCACCAACTACACCTCGAAGGCCGAGCACAGGCTGCATACTTTGGACCTGCAGCAAATGCTGGCCTATTATAAGAAGCACACAGCTGGAGATCGGGGAGAGGTTCACCAGCTCTTTGTCACCTACGCTGAAGCCACACCAGGCAGACCAGCGGTTAAGTGGACGACTGGCAGGTGGACTGTATTCTGTAGTAACCTCTGCTATAGGTTGATGGGTAGGGAGCCTTCTGTAGGGCTTAGGGCTCATTCCACTCACCATACCGCTGCCTCTGTGGCTGTTTCAAGGGATGTCCCCATCCAGGAAATCTGTCTGGCTGCTACATGAGTCAGCACACACCTTCATTTCCCAGTACCACATCGGCCTTGTCACACCGGGATTCTGGTTTTGGGATCTCAGTTCTCCAGTCTCTAATCCCTAAGTAGGGTGTGTGCACCTGGCATCCTTCCTCCCAGAGAACTGCTAGGACTCTGCCTGAAATGTGGCTAGAACACCAAATCCACATCCCTAGAAACACAGGTTACTCACCTGTAACAGTAGTTCTAGGAGTGGTATATGTTGTTCATCCACACTGACCCACCTGACCTCCCCAGGCAAGTGGCACACGCGGGTCTTGCTTCCAGCGGGTAAGATCTGACATCACAGGGCGGTGCTGAGGGAGTTACCACCCGAATGAGTGGGAGGAGCCAGCTTGAAGACATTCTGGTAAGCCTTAAAGGGGAAAGGAACACTGCCTGAGGTGTGGATGAACACCATATACTGTACCACTCCTAGAACTACCGTTACTGGTGAGTAACCTGTGTTTGTTGGCCCAGTCCTAGTCCCCTTTTGGGCTCCTTTATCTCCCAAACTCTAAATCTGGGTCCATTCAACTCTCACATTGTTTGGAAGCTCATCGGCTTCCCTTTCTAACACTGCATAACATCTGTGGAAAATATGGGATTTGATTGTTAAAAGAGGTCCAAATTCACATTGCAGTCAGGGTGGGATAACTCGCTTCATGAGCTGGTGGTCAGTTTGGCCACTAGCTTTCAAAATCTGGAAGAAACATAGCAACATGATGGCAGAAAAAGACCAGAGGTCCATCCAGTCTGCCCATATTCCCTATAATCCCTGGAACCTCTTGTTCCTTCAGGGCACTAACCCTCCCTGTCCTATCCCCATTCTTCTCCCTGGTCTTGTCGCCCCAGGCAACCACCATTCCCTTCATTCTATCCCATGCCTGCTTGAATCCCCTGACTGTGTTTGCACCCACCACCTAGGCCGATAGACTGTTCCAAGGTTCCACCACCCTTTCCATAAAGATGTACTTCCTCACGTCCCTCCTGAATCTCCCTCATGTTCATTTCCACTTATGACCATGCAACCTCAAGTTGGTATTCAGGGTAAATAATTCCCCCACAGTTTACCTTGTTAATTCCTTTAAGGAACTTGAAGGTCTCTGTTGTATCTCCCCTCCCCCTTCTGGTTTCCATACATATTTAGTGCCTTGAGGCGCTCTTCATAGGATCTGCCGTACTGGCCCTGAATTATTTTTGTTACTCTGCACTGCACTGTTTCCAACCTGTCCCTGTCCTTTCTGAGATGGGGGCTCCAGAACTGGACGCAGTACTACAGGTGAGGCCTCACCAGGATTCTGTATAGGGGAAGTATTACCTCTTTTCTTCTGCTGTCAGTGCCCCTCATGATGCATCCCAGCATCCTGTTAGCCTTGCTGTAGTTCAAGTTTATTGCAGGAAAACTCAATTGAGCAAGCTCATTCACAAGGAGGTCCTGTGACATAAACACTTAAAGTACAAACACAGATAGGTAATAACAGTATATACATGAAATGCATGTTACATGATACAGGCTGGATATACATACAAGGGTACCACATAGGGTGACCATGGTGGTAAACATTGATACGAAACAGGGAAGCGACTTACAGGTTGCATACTGATAAATGAAACATGATGACTGGTGTGTGCAATACATATATTTTGGCAGCTAGAACAAACAACAGACTACAACTGATATGGGGAGGAGGAGTGATTTGATAGAGTAGCAGTGGAGCGTAAGCATAGATAAAGCCAGGAGTAGAAGGGGAAGGGAAAGCAGTTAATATGACAAATCAATTGTACCTTACCAGTGGATAAATATGGGCCTATAGGCCTTGTTACACTGGCTCATTTGTTTAAGGGAGTTACTGATGATAACGCCTGGATTCCATTCCTGTTCTGTAGTATTATATCTCACCGCACTCATCCAGTGCTCCGAGTCATGTGTTTTTTTTTTCCCCTAAGTACATTACTTTGCACTTTTGAGCATTGAACTTTAAAGGGGCACTGTCAGCTTTGCCCCTCGTATTGTGGTAAATCTCAATAAGTGGGTCTGTAGGCACATAATCATAAGGTAGTCAGTGTTGAATGCCTCCACATAAAGAAGAAAGTGTGCAGCTTATCGATTTTTGAAAATTTTTATAGTTTATCATTATTGGCGGTCCGACTTTAAATCTCCTGCTACCGGAAGCCGATCAGTGCCGAGGACCTGATCAAGAATGCGCGTCAACGGGGGAGCACTCTCACAACATGCACATTTTAGTATCCAATGGCAAAAAGCACTGCATCCATTAGAGCGTGTTATAAAAAAAAAATATTCCTGGTAATTATAAGTACAAACCAAGGAATGGTTAAGCCACAAAGTACTTCTCCAAGCTGGTGCCTAAATCCCACGTATGAGCAGTAGCAACACATTCTCATGCATGCACGAGATCTTATTCCCGGCTGCTATTGCGCATGCGTGGGATTTGGGCACCAGCTTGGATAAGTACTTTGCGGCTTAACCAGTTCTCAGTTTGTGCTTATAGTTACCGGACCCTTTTCTTATAACATGCTCTAATGGATGCAGTGCTTTTTGCCATGTGGATACTAAAATGTGCACGTCATGGGAAGCTTCCCCATAGACACGCATTCTCGGCGTTGATCGGCTTCCGGTAGTGGGAGATTTAAAGTCGGACTACCAGTAATGATTACAATTACAATCATGCTCCTACAGACCCACTTACTGAGATTTATCACAAAACGAGGAGCAAAGCTGACAGTGCCTCTTTAACTGCCAGACCTTTGACCACCCCTCTAGTATTTTTAGGTCCCTCTTTATATCCCTTATTCCCTCATCACTATCCACCCTCCCACATACCTGTAGTTTTGTGTCATCTGTAAAGAGACACAGCCTGTCCTGGATTCCCTCACCAATGTCACTAATGAACATGTTGAAAAGGAAAAACCCAGGACAGATCCCTGTGAAACCCTGCTCATAACCTCCCTTTCCTGTGATTTAACCCCGTTGACCACCACCCTCTGCTGCCTTCCTTCTAGCCAACCTTCCAGCCAGTTCACTACAGTTTTAGCCGCACCCAGGTCTTCCATCTTTTTGAGCAACCTTATGTGTGGTACTGAATCAAAGGACTTGCTAAAGTCAAAGTGAGCAGATCCACAGTGTGGCCCTTGTCTATTTCCTTGGTCACCCAGTCAAAGAAAAAAAATTAGGTTAGTCTAACAAAACTTTCCTGCCTCAAACCCGTGTTGTTTACAGTCCTGGAGCCAGTTGCTCTCTAGGTAGTCCATTGGGTCCTTTTTGATTGGTGATTCTATCAGCTTCCCCACATTGGAGGTCAGACTGACAGGCCTGTAGTTCCCTGGGTGCCCCCCCCCCCTTATGGGGTGGTATAACATCTGCCATTCTCCTATCCCTTGGAACTTCTCCAGACCTAAGTGAGCTGTTGAACAGCCCAGCCAGTGGTTCAGCCAGTTCTGCTGCTAATTCCCTGAGTATCCTTGGATTCAACCCATCTGGTCCTGGGGCCTTATCTATCTTAAGGGCTGCCAGCCCTTTCAGAACCCTCTTGCTAGTAAGTATTTGTGGCCTCATTTCCGGGACTCACTTAGTGGCTGCTTTGATGCTGCTTTCTGGCATGGATCTGTAGTCTTTCTTAGTAAATACTGAGCAAAAGTAGTCATTCAAGACTGCGGTCTTTTGCTCATCTTCCTCTAGCAACCTACCACCCTCAGCTAGCTGTGTTATGTCCCCCCTCCTTTTTTCATCAGTATATCTGAAAAACTGTTTTTCTCCGTTTTTGACCCCCTCCATGATATGCAGCTCCATGTCTGCTTTTACCTCCCTAATGACCCTCTTTGCCTCCCTATTTTTCTGTAGATAATCCTTCTTTTCTGTCTCCCCCTGCTTTTCCTTGTAGTTATACAATGTCTTCTTTTTGGCCCTAACCGCTTCCCTGACCCTAGCTGAGAACCATAGTGGTCTCTTAAACCTGTTTTTTTAGATACTGTTCTTATGTTTGCCTTTGATGCCTTGAGGATGGCTCCCTTTATTGCCTACATCTCTCCTCTACCCCCCCATGTCACAGTGGAGGTGTTTTTTTTTTTTTTCCAACTGTTTCTTGTCCCTTAGCATGAAACGCTGTCAGGCCTTCTGCTCACACCAGATTGCTCTACCTCCCGCTGTGTTCCCTGATCATCTTCAAGGTTGTTGCGGTTCCCCAGGTTGGGCAGGTCAACCAGGAGAGACCGCGGGGGCAGTGGCGGGGAGCCAGCATTGGGAGTGTGGCAGTTGGCTGTGGCAGGGGCTGTTGCCTATCCAGGGCTGGAGGGGGTATTTTTGGAAGATAGCCCTGAGATCTCCCTTCCCCCCTGCGTGGGCACATCTCACGCTGGCGTCAGGCAATCCTGCCCACATCAGCCACGCCTACGTGCAGCCCAGCGGCTCGATGGTGCCTCCAGTCTCCACTGGGGTCGCCAGAATACTGGCGTCCCTAACCCTCCCACCCGGAGAGGAGAGCTGCCCAGAGGGTGCTCAGTCCGTCTCCTTCCCCTGCCGACCCCCAACTCCTGAGCTTGCTCCCAGACTCGGGCTTCAGCGTGAGATGTGGTGTCCAGCACCTCAAACCTTAGTGCCACCAGGCTGGCACAGTGGAGGGGTTTAAGAATGCCTAGGACAGGCACAAGGGAACATTGTGTGGGGAGGGAGTGATGAAAAGCCATTGATCACTAGGGTTAGTGACTGCATACAAGTTTAGGGCTTACAGGCAGACTAGATAGGCCTAGCGGTCCTTATCTGCCGACAATTTCCACGTATCTATGTATGTCATCTACCACTACTAACTTATGTCCTGACCAGTTCTCTCAACCTATTGAAGTCTGTCCTTCTAAAATCAAGGGCATTGGTTCTTGATTGTTGGTTGCCAGCCCTGAGGGCAAATTCAAACTACACAGAGTTGTGGTCACTCTTCCCTAGCGGGTCCCCTGCTGTCACAGCACCCACCATCTCTGAATTGGTGAGCATCACATCATGGTAGCTAGATCAATAATTATAGTGCCATCATGTTAAAAGGTCTAAAAATTACTTTACGACCAGGTAGCCAGTTGGTTGGTAACCTAAAAAATCTGGTAGCCAAATCTATTTTTTTAATGCTCTTTGGCCATCGGCTACCTGATTTGTCCCACTCTGATTGCAGTGAATGTGAAACTATTTCAGTTTGATTTTAATGTTTAGATTAAGGCCCTAAGGCCCCTATGTAATTTTAAACTTTATTCAAAGTGACTTCCATTAGACATAATGCCATCAACTTTTCAGCCGTGTGTTGCATTGGTGGATTGGACCTTGCATTTAGGGCAGTTGAGGCCCCATATATCGTTGCTGTATCCCATTATTTCTAGTCTGGGCAATGTCCAAGTCCCCTTTAGTTTCCTGTACCTCCAAGACCCTAAATATTGAACTTTCTGAACCCCTACATCTTTAAAGCTAATTAGTTGCCCTTACGAGCAGTGTTTAACATGTTTGAAAAGTATGTTACTTGGCTGGCAGGTGGGGGGGGGTGGCCTGTTGATAATGTTAATTCTCCATTCATTGATAAATATTGTTATCAGAGTAAGAATTGATAAATATTATTAAAAATGAATTTAAAAAAATGTTCCTTTTATTATATTTGAGATATTGTGGAAGACTATTTTTATTTAGTTTTTGTTAACCAGGTAGGTGCACTAGCCATGAAATTACTATTTTCAGGCACGACCCAGGAGAGTACAACAATCTAAGACAGGTACATAGCATGAGTACAGTGAAATTACAATAGCACAGGACAAAACTATGGCTTCGGAAGATAGAAATTGTTTTCCACAAAGGGAGGATCGCACCCTTTTTCTTGTTTCTTATTATATTTGTGGTTCTGAAGAATTCTAACTAGGGTTGTAACTTTTATGGAGCCCATATGAAGTCTCACATGAGAGGTCAAGCACAGAAAGGGCATGGATTCTGAACTACTTTCCCACTTGCATGGTGGACAGTGTCACAGGCACATTAGTGGGGCCAGTGCTGTATCTCTCTTGCCTTTTTGTTTTGTTTTTTGTCAACTCTAATTTTGCTCCTTCGGTCCTGGGCATCTCTCAGAGGTGCCCACTTGATCCGGACCTCTACACCCTGCCAGAGAACCTCCTCCTTTTGGTCCCTCCCACCAGGACTTCCCAGCCCCCTCCAGATCACCCCCCAAGGGGAGGGCCTACCTCACCTACCTAGTGGCTTTTTCTAGAAATGAGAGGGTCTGTCCTGTATGGGTGGCACCTGGAACCGTCAGAGAAATGGTCTGGCATTTGGGGATGTGGGGTCAGATCCCTAGGGGCCCTCGTCGCCTCCCTGGTCCTCCGGGGATTTTTTCATTAGTTTCCCCACAGTGATGTCATGGCACCTGCGTGCCGATGTCCACCGACGCCCCTTTCCCTTGATATGGTACCATGTCCCTGCTCTGCCCCCAATTTCCATCAGGGGCCGTGAAGGAGCGGTGCAAGACCTGGATCACTCTCCAGGGAAGGGAGAGTAGTCTTCCGGATGCTCAATTTCCCCCCCCCCCCGGACAGCCCGAGTCTGTTCCCGAACCTGGGTCACCGGCGTGGCGCAAGGTGTGGTGTCCAGCACCTCAACCCTCAGCACCACCGGGCCGGACCTATATCTGTCTTGTTGGTAAACAGAGGGCTTCAGTCTCCAGTTCAGTAAGTCAGGCACCTTTCACAAGCACTAACATTCACATCAAAAATTAAAAGGCAAAAAACAAGATAAAAATAGTAGTAATTGTAACATGTGATAGAAAAGTACTCTGCAAATTCAGTGAGGGTTGTCTTTGATTGACAATAGTGGAATATAAACTTTGACCTCCTCCTGGAGTCTTTCCTTGAGGAGGTAGTGGGGGCTATAACGGTTAGGGAATTCAAGAATGCATGGGATAAATACAAGGGTATCATCAGGAAATAGTCTGTTTTTGGAGGGGGGGGTAAGAAAATGGGCAGACTAGATGGATGTATAGGTCCCCATCTGCCATCACATTCTATGTTTCTATGAATGAAATGTTTCTGAGGTTTTTGAGGCTGCAGTCCCCCCAGGTTATACTGTGGTTCACTGCCCCAGAGAAAATCGTAGGGGTGGCGGTGTAGCTATTTGTTTTAAATCAAATTTGGACTTCACTGTGCACCGGTGGGAACCCGGTTCATTTGAATGTGTGGCTGTTCGTGGAGGACTTAGCGTTGGCTGCAGGATCTCCTCATTTATCGCCCTCCTGGGCGATGGGGAGTTCCTGCAGGAATTGCGCGAGTTTGTTGTCAATGAAACATTGGATTCCCCAAATGTATTTTTCTTGGGGACTTCAATGTTTGGGCCGAGGATAAAAGTCAAAGGTGTGCCCGATGAGTTGCTGCAGTGTATGTCCCTTTTGGGGCTGGTGCAGTTTCGACGATGCCTACTCATCGGGATGGCCACACATTGGACCTGGTGTTCTCACTGGGACTCGAGATCACTGATTTGATATTGACCAAGTAGCTTGGTCCTGATCATTGCAATTAAGTTCACATTTAGTGCTCCCGTCACAATTTCTTCCCCTTCTGAGATATTTCGCTGCCGCCCGGCTGAAAGATCTTACCCCTGAGGGTTATATGGCGGCAGTTGATTTATCAAGAATGGGTGATGCATGCGTCGGAGCCGTTGGCCCTTGGGGTAGCTGCCTATAATGAGGTGCTATCTGGCCATTGACTCCTCGCACCTGTCATTAATGCTACCCAGAACTTCATACCTGAGATCGCTTTGGTATGATCGTGGATCTCAGGGAAATGAAGAAATTGGGTCGGAGATTTGAGCGTTGTTGGAGGAAATCCTCTGCCTGGGGCTGGACAAACTGGTCCTGTGCGCATTATCGTGCATATCAGGAGGCAATTAACCAAAAGAAGACATTATTTTTGTCCCGGGAGATTGCTGCTGGGAGAAGCCGACCAGCCTCACTCTTCCGGACTGTCGACAGACTTCTCCATCCTTCCTGTCTTCAGCCCGGGAGAGTTTCCTCGAATGAGGATTGTGAGGAATTTGCTCGGTTTTTCTCAGACAGGGTGTCTGCAATCCGGCGGGAGGTTTCCTCAGCCAGTAATATCATTGCTGTCAGTGGTCGTCAGTCGTGTTCAAAGAGCACTCATTCTGAGTGGGGGGAGTTTAAGCCAGTGGAAGTTCGTGAGGTCATTGAGATAGCGGCCAACTTGAGGTATACCTTCTGTGAACTGGACCCTGTGCCAACGCGCTTCTTGATGAGGTGCATTGACACTGTTGGCCCGGTGTTTGCTCTGATTGTCCGGTGTTCCTTGAGTCAGGGTGTCTTTCCGGATGCCTTGAAGGAGGCTCTGGTGAGACCCCTTTTAAAGAAAGCTTCTTTGGACCCGGAGATTAGGGCAAATTATCGTCCTGTCTCCAGTCTTCCATTTCTGGGAAAGGTTGTTGAGAAGGTGGTATCACTTCAGTTGGGAGAGCATCTCATGACCCACGAGTTGTACGATCCCTTCCAGTCAGCTTTTCGGGCCAGGCATAGCACTGAAACTGCATTAGTTCGGGTGCAAAATGATCTCCTTAGGGCTAGAGATCGGGGGGAAAAGACAATTCTTGTCCTCCTTGATCTCTCCTCAGCATTTGACACTGTGGACCATTGTGTGTTGCTTCTCCGCCTGAGGGAGTTGTGTGGACTCACCGGTATTGTCATCAAATGGTTTGAGTCATTTCTTACCAACAGGAGGCAGCGGTTGTGATGGGTAATTTCTCATCTACGACCTGCCTCCTTTCATGTGGAGTCCCTGAATTCGGCATTGGCCCCAATGTTGTTCGCGAGTGTACATGCTGCCCTGGGGAGATCATTAGGAGGTATGGTCTGAGTTTTCATTGCTATGCTGATGATACTCAGCTATACCTATCCTTTGCACCAGGAACATCAAATGCAGTGGATGTGATGAATATCTGTCTGGCTGAGATAAATGACTGGATGTCTTCCAGCTGGCTGCGACTTAACCCTAATAAGACTGAGGTACTGGTGGTGGAGTCGAACAGAGCTCGTGATGGGATGGCCTCTGATTCAGCGACTGGCATTATGCTAGGAGCTGTGTCATTGATGGCATCCCCAAGGGTGCGTAATCTTGGTGTGATCTTTGACAGGAGCTTGTCCATGGAGGCTCAGATATCCTCCGTGGTACTTTCCTGTTTCTTTCATCTTAGGAATATCGCCAGGATTAAACCGCTTGTTCCGGCTCTGGACCTCCCTACTTTGGTACATGCCTTGGTCACTTCGAGACTTGACTACTGTAATGCGCTCTATCTCGGGGTCTCTGGAACTTCTCTTCGCAGACTGCAGCTGGTGCAAAACGCTGCTGCCAGGCTTTTGACCGGACAAAGCAAGTTTTGTCATATAACTCCGGTATTGCGCGATTTGCACTGGCTGCCTGTCAGGTGGAGAGTTTTGTTCAAGGTGGGGTTTCTCACCTATAAGACCCTACATGGACAGGGCCCTGGTTACCTTTCTGATCTACTGGTACCGTCCACCTCTGTCCGGGATCTTCGCTCCTCTGGTGGTGGCCTCCTCACAGTTCCGAGAGCTAGGTTGAAATCAGCAGGATCGCCTTTGGTGCTGCTCCAGCTCTCTGGAACTCATTGTCGCTTGAAGTGAGAGAGGCCCCCACTGTAGAGGCTTTTAAGAGTAGTCTAAAGACCTTTTTATTTGTGCAGGCTTTTGGGGTCTAAGTTATATGTTTGTGATTTTAACTTGAATGTATACAGTATGATAAACTGTAAAGGTTTTGTACGGCGCCCAGAGCCTTCGGGATTGGGCGTCTTTTTAAATAAAGTTGACTTTGACTTTGACTTTACAGGCTTTTTTGTGACTACAGGCTCTAAGAATCCCGGATCTTCAAGTGCCATTGGTGAGGAACAAAATGAACAAGTGATGTTTCTTCAGACTGACCCAAGACCACCATCCAGTGTGAGTTTCACTTTAAATCCTCTCCAGCAGGGACTTTTATGAGACCTTTTCTCATCTTATGAAGAGTCAGATTAGCAGTTTTCCTAAAGGGGAAGAAAGGAATTTGAGTTGATCAAAATGTGTAAAGTATGTGAGGCTACAATGGAGGAATTTTTCAGGGATCTTCTGTAAGCCCAAGCAGGGAGCTGACTGTGTCCAAATCTGGGGGCCGCATCTCCTCAAGGACATTAGCAGGGTGGAGAGGAGGGCTACCAAAATGGTGCATGGGTAGCATAAGAAGCCATATGAGAAGCAGCTGCAGGAACTCAACATGTACTCTCTGGAGGAAAGGCGAGTAAAAGGGGACATGGCTGAGACCTATAATTACTTCACAGGGATTAACATGGTGCAGGAGGGGAGTCTCTTTCAGAGGAGGAGCACCAGAACATGGGGGCATGCTGTGAAGTTTGGGGGGAGGGGGGTAGTGAGGAAATACTTCTTCACAGAAAGAGAGGTGGACAACTGTAACAGCCTGCCAGAAGAGGTGGTAGGAGTAAAGACAGTGGAGCTCTTCAGGCATGCATGGGATAGGCACATGGGGCATAATAGGCAGAGGAAAGGGAGGAGGGAGGGCAACAGTGACAAAATAGGGTCCTGGGTGTAGTAATAGGCAGGGAAAATAAGGCAGGCTAGATGGGCCCTACCGTAGGTTTAGAGCCAGAAAGCCACAAGCACCAATCCGTTACTGAATCCACAGTGCTGTCACCTCAGTTTTAAAGGGACAGGAAATGTTTGCTAAATTGCAGCCATTTTGTAATATTTCTGTTTTCAGAAATTATAATCACACCTCCAAATGATCCATATAACTGTACATAATAACTGATGCTGATGTGAAAACCTATGCTTTTTTTTTTTTATTGTTATTATTTCTATGGGTAACATGTGCAGGTCTCTTCAAGGAGCCAGCAATTTGGAGTTTTCAGTATGTCATTGCTTATATATAGCATGCTAAGCAAAAGTGGTTGACCGTTATTGTATCAGAGTAGTGCTCAGAACTGTGTACGCAAACCATAACATGGCTAAAGCTTCTAATTAGTGGCTCCATTAAGAACACTGTACAAAATGTTGCCTGTAAAAATAACACAATAGAAAATACAGTTTTCAAATCAAGTACTTTTTATCCAGATTATTCTCAGCCCAGATGCAGGTGCTTTTGTTACATGCACTGGTGGCTGCTGCATCCTTTACCTACAGTATCTGAGCACAGTAGATACTGTTATTGGAACCACTGTTCACCTTTGGGCACGTCTGCTGTCGGAGACTAAGTTAAGCTAGATCACTAAAAAGTGGTCTAGCCAATTAAGTTCCTTGTAGCCTGTATCCACTGATGGATGCAAGGACATAGCCTTGAGCCCCCTGTGCCTGCAGAGCTGCCCATGTTTCTCGGACTGGATTGCCGTGCCTGATTACCACCCCTCCAGTGGGACCATGCCAAGTGGGATCCATACGGGGGGGGGGGCCCTAGCAGACAGCATGAAGAGTTGTTGGCTTTGTTCCTTTGCCTTTTGACTCTCCACCATACTGTGGTGGCACACTTTTCTGTTATAGTGGCCTGGCTTGCCTGCTTGCAACACCACCCTGACAGAGGAGTAACACAGAAATGTAGATTATATTGGTTGATAAGGACCACTTGGCCCATCCAGTCTGCCCATTTTTCCCTGCTATACTGTCAACGCAGACCCTACTTGATCAGTAGCTACTCCCCCCCCCCTTCCTACCAAGATTTCTTTGTGCTTTTCCAGTGCATGATGGAAGTCCACCACTGTTTTGCCTCAACCACTTCTGCTGGAAGACTGTTCGAGGCGTCCAGCACTCGTTCAGTAAAAAAGTACTTCCCCACATCCCTCCTATATTTCCCCTCTTCCAGCTTTATTGCATGTTCCTTTGTTCGTGTGCACCTTCTCCTCTGAAAAACATTCCTGTTCACCCCTGTGAGGTACTTACAGATTTTCTTCTAGACAGTCTCTTGCAACAGGTCAAAACACATGGGGGAACTTTCTGCTGGAGGCACTTGTTTCCAAAAGACTTCTTAGCAGTCATACCTGGGACCGCCCTCATGCACCACATGACCAGGTCTGTGCCCTGTAAAGGAGAGGCGTCCCAATACTCCCTCAGTTTCTTTCTTTCACACAACTCTGTATCTCTTCCTGAGATCGGCTCAGCAGTACCTTCGCCTTTTAAAATGTTTTTTTTTTTTTTTTTTCTACTAACTTTTATCATCGCTGACCATCTTTTCTAGACTGAGGACGATGAAGATACTTCAAATTTTTGTGAGTGTAATTACATCTTCAGTATCGCTGAAAGTGGCTTTTGCCCTCTCATCAATGATGGCTTTTGCCTTCTCGTTGCTGGCCTCAGCCCTCTCATTGCGATGGCTTCTGCCCTCTCACTGTGATGGCTTCTGCCCTTTTGTTGATGATGACTTTTGCCCTCTCATCGACTATGGTTTCTACCCTCTCGTCAACAATGGCTTTTGCCTTCTTGTCGATGATGGCCTCTGCCTTGTTGTTGCGATGGCTGTTGCCCTCTCATCAACTGTGACTTCCTCCCTCTATTCTCTGATGGCTTCTGCCTGCTCATTGACGATGGCTTTTTTCTCTCTTGTTGACAGTGGCTTCTGCCCTCTCGGTGATGGTGGCTTCTGCCATCCTGTTGGCGATAGCGTCAGCCCTCTTGTCACGATGGCTTCCACCCTCTCGTTGATGATGGCTTCCGCCCTCTCGTTGATGATGGCTTTTGCCCTCTCGTTGATGATGGCTTTTGCTTCTCATTGACATTTGGCTTTTGACCTCTCCTTGATGATGAAGCTTCTGCCACTCTCGTGTGATGCTCGATGCCGGCATATAGCTTTGGCCCTCTCCTTGCAGGGCTTCGCCTTCTATTATCAAGGGCTTTGCCCTCGCAATCAATGATGAACTCTTATCGATGATGGCTCCTGAACCCTCATCACCACTGACGATAGGCTTCACCACTCTTATTGAGCCCGCCTGGTCTCAGTGGGTTTCGACCCTCAGGTCATAGATGGCCTTGGGTCTTTTGTAGCCAATGATGTCTCATTGAAGAAGGCTTTGCCCTTCTCCTCAATGAGGACCTGGACCCTCCTGTCCACAGTGAACCTCAGAATAATCTGCGGGCCTAGACCCAGGTGTCCTTGCCTTTGGCCTCACTGTGGGCCTCCTTGTCTCCTAACGGAGTGTGACTTATGCGCTGCCTGACCAGTGACTTCGGCTCTGGGGTGTCCTCTGTAATCCACACCTGCTCCTTGTTTGGTCTTTAACTGAAACTCTGCCCTCATACGGGGTATACAGTTATTTCTTCTACTGCTTCGACATCACCGATGTCCTCTTCGACAACTGTGGGACTCTTTTTCAAACAGTGCTGACTCCTTTGAGTCCACTCTTTGCTTCCCCGCCAGTTTTCTTCTCTCCATTATTCCAGTGGAGTCTGAACATGTCTTTTCGGAGCTCCAAGTTGGGCCAGTGGGGCACAGGTGGATGTGCCTATCCTTGTGGCCTGGTGGCCCCCCCATCGAGGTCCCATTCTGGTCTCCACCTGTAGCTCTGCTGTACACCAGGCTCTGTCTACAGTTGTCGGGGTGGAGACCCTTTTTCCTTGCTCAGGAGTAGGAAACAGATCGGTTCTACCATCTGGAGCCCAGGTGTAGGAGCTGCACCCCCCTAGGTACGAATTAGCTTATTATTTGGAGACAGCCTCACAGTGGTCATCCCGCCTCTTGGCGATGCTTCCACAGCCACTATCATCACTGCTTGGAACCTCTGGCATCTATGGTTTACATGATCTCTACTGTGAAAATATGTCTCACATGACTTTCTTGGTTGCATATGTCAGGCCTTTTGCTCCCACCTTTCTGAGTTTTCTTCTTGATGCTGCTTTTAGAGGTCTCTTTGTGAGACCCCCCACCTCTGGTTGCACCGTACTTTGGTGTATTCCATGTCCTTTTTTGCATCAGGAGAATTCTTTTGCGAAAGTCCTTTTTCAGACCCTGATGATAATTTTTGGGGGCTTCCCTAACACAGGTTCACTACCTCTATTGGCCTTCCCCGCCTTTGATTCCGAGGTCAGTGGGTGTTCAGCTGGTTCCCTGCCTGGGACCGCCCACAGCCTGAAGGTCCCCTCAAATCCAGGGTTACAGTATCTGTCCTGATGTCCAGGATCCGGGCTTTTTTCTACTTGAATAATTCACATTTTTACCTGTGCATTCCCATCCTCAAAGGTCGGGGTATATTTTCTCTTTCCTTCTGGACAATGATCATGGTAGACTTTCACCATATGCTACAAATGGCAGTGAAACACCCCTTCAGGATAGACTCTGCCACCGGAGTCTTCCAATAATACCAGGCCTTGATTTCTGCGATTCTTTGCAAAGTGGGCCACTGTGTTTTTTTCCATTATATGCCAGGATGTTTTGCTTTTCAGAAACGTCATCAGACATCCTCCTTGCACCAGTCAGTACTCTTTAAGTATGGTCCAAGTCTCTGGGCATGGACGTACACCTTTATGGCATACATTCAGTTGGAAACTCTTTCCTTCCTTTATCTCAGTGGACATGCCTGGGCTAACTGGCTTCCCATTATCTGCCACAGCAGAGATGTCTCGGCCGGGCTTCGCCTGCTGGCTTTTTGGGGGATACTTGGCTGCAGCCATCCTAATCGATTACATATCCTCTATTATACCTGAAACTTTGTTCAAGGGCACTCTGCAATGATTGTGCCTTCAGAGATCTACCTGCAATGATCATGCCTTCAGAGATCTACCTGCAAATGGATGCCAGCGTCTTATCACCCGCTATCAAATATCTCCATTTGTGAAGGTGCATGACCACTCTTACCACGAATTCCTCAACTCCAGCGGATGTGGGTATTCCTTTCAATAGTCTCCAAATCTGCAAGGTGTTTGGCAGCTGGGCGATACCCTTCTGCACATCTTTGTCTTGAAAGGGCCATTTTCTATGCTCTCCATATTTTCGGGTGCCTCCTACGGGGGATATGTCTCATGATTCAATCAATTATTCCCCCGATGTCTGTTACCTGACCGTGAAGCATTACTCACTCCCTTTCCTCTATGCATTAAAATTATGCATACAGGGTTCTGGGCCACGTGTAATGGACTACACTTTGTTAAAGGTACATATCCCTGGCAGCAGGAATACACTGCCAGATACCCTCTGTCTTTTCAAAGTGGCAGAGCACGAATGGAAAATTCCACTGGATATAGTCGAAGACATCTTTGTCCACTGGGCTCATCCTGACAGGGATCTGTTCATCTCTCCACCTCATATCCTACTGCCTCACTGATGCCCACTATGGCCATACCCAGACATGGTTTGGCTAGATGTTTTCTCTCTCTCTTTACTGGCGGCACCTCTGGGGTCAGGACTGGTGTGGTTCCCATTGTTACAGTTGAGGGTTGTGGTAATGATACTTTTCCCTCTTTATGCCCACCCTCCTGCCCTTCTATTTTGGTAACTCTCCTTCAATCCAGTTCTAAGTTTCCTGCTCCTCCTCACTTGGCTCTGGAGGGCTTACCCCTCTCTTGGTTCCAGAGTCACCTTTATGATGACGGGCATCTTGACACCAACCTGGGTGTCTCATACCATGTCCCTTACTTCGCAGAACAGGTATTATGTTTCTCTCCGAGGGGACTGGATTGAGTTGGACCTTGTTTTCATGTCCTCCTCTGTACATACTGGACTATTTACTCCCAATTTCGATGTTTGGGATTTCCTTTGTCAGCGAACTTTTGCCTTTCCTTACCTGATGGGAGAAAGGTCTCTGACTCCATTGGGTATTTACGACTGTTTTTAACAGACATTCTTCCCCATGCACCCCAGTAGGACTTCGCCTGCCTCTGGGAGTTCTCAGTTAAGTCCTAGACTGACTGTTGGTCCCTTTCGGGCCCGAGGTTTCATGAGGCCTGCGCTTCCTATCTTGGAACCTTTTACTCTGCGTTGCAGTTTCATCAGCTGGCTGCATTACTGCGTTCTAGGCTCTGTGCATACAGGACCCTGTCTCCCTTTCCTAAGGAAAGGATGTCCTTTTGTGACCCAATCCTACCTTTTTCACTAAGGTGGTCTCAGTTGTTCCTGTGTATTAATAACCGTTCAGCTACCAGTCTCTTATGCTGGGTATGATGCTCCTGAGGCTGCTCTATTTAGCATCGTGGTTGTTCACAGTCCCTTTCGTTCTTAATGAATAAGGCCACAACGCAAAACAGCACCACCTTTTAGGTCCTTTTTTTTTTTCATTTCCCTTGGATAGTGAAGGGGAAATGCCCTGTTTTGGTACAGGGTCTGTCCAAACTTAGATGGCTGCCTACGTTGTTTTCTTTGTCGTAACAAAAATAACATATATACTGCCGCTCCCAGCTGTGGTCCAGACTCACTCCACACGAGCACTGGCTACCACCACAGCAGGTTTACAGTGGTATCAACTGCTGTACTGGGGAATACGGCTCCTGCTTCCAGGATCCGTCCGTCTGCTATACATTACCATTGATGGGCTTGGCTTTTTACACGGACTACCTTTAGATGTACAGTCCTCCAAGGTTTGCTTTCACACAGACATATTTGCCTGCCGCCCTGCTTTACAAATCACTGCTTGGGAATCTTCCCATGTGCTATGACCTGCTGCAAGAGATTATCTCGAGGAAGATAGTACAGGTGCATAAGAACTTACCGTAACAGTAGATCTTCAAGAGTATCTCTTGCAGCAGGTCATGCAGCCCCTTCCTCTGTCCCTCTTTTTCCTGTCTACTCTAGGGAGCAGAGTTTGTCTTTACTTTCCAACTCCTGCATACATACATACATATATATATATATATATATATGTGTATATATATATATATATATATATATATATATATATATATATATATATACACACACACACAGTATATATAGGATATATATATATATATATATATATATGTGTGTGTATATATATATATATATATATATATATATATAGTGTATGTATGTGTACGTCTGTATATTTATTTTGGTTATATCAGAAACGTGATTATTTATATATATTTCTCCTTGGTTTTCTCAGCGACATCATGATCAGGTCGCTAATGAGGAGAAGAACTGAGGAGTATCGGGACAGTCCTCTTTTATAATGCACAGACCTGGTCATGTGGTGCATTTTTTTTTTATTTTAGCTTTTGTTGACCGGGTAAGTGCACTAGACAAATCCTGCCTATTTTCAGGCACGACCCGGGGGAGGGGGATACAGATGAGTGCCAACTGACCTAGAACCAGATTAAGCTGTTGGTGGTATTTTTAGTGAATGAGGGAAATTTGGCCAGGACACCGGGGAAATTCCTCTACCTGCATGAGGGGGTGGTCCCAGGTATGACTGCTAAGAAGTCTTCTGGAAAAAAGTGCCTTTGGCAGAAGTTTCCCCCATGTATTATGACGTGCTGCAAGAGATTGTCTCGAAGATCTACTGTTAGAGTAAGTTCTCACGTAACTGTACTTTCTCTATCATGTGCCCCTCTCCTTCCTCTCTTTCAGGGTGTACATATTGTGATCTCTCAGTCTGTCCTCATAGGGCTTTCGATGCAGCCCCGGCATCATATTAGTTGCACCTGAGCACCCTGTTTCTCCGTCGTGGGTTACAGCGTGTTGTGCTGGTGGGGTGGGTTGCTGCCAACCCTCCCTGACTGGGATACACTGCTTTGGGGATCGCTTCTGCTGGGCTGTCTGCTTGAGAGCCATTGTCGTGGGTCCATGCCCAAACCTGGGGTCATTGGCACAGCAGCAGGACTGGGCCACCGGGAGGCTTTGCTCTCGAGATCTGACGTACTCAGAACCCCTCTGTGGCAGGACGGGGCAGGTTGTGCATGGTTGCCTGTCCACTGTTTTCTATGTACTGTATTTTAAAGACATGTAGCATCCATCATTTTGTATAGACTGGAAAGTTAGAATATTAGTACAGGCGATGATAGTCCTCATTAGGGATTCATCCTAAGTTTCCCTAGCTACTAAATTTAATTGAAACTGATCTTTGTATATCTTTGCAAGCGATTGCATTTTGCTACGCATGTTTAAGATTGTTTATTATGTACATTTAATGTTTTAGTTTTCCTTTTTTTCTTGTTTTGGAAGGGATCCTCATCTGAGTTTGAACTTGTTCCACCAATTGAGAAAAAAACCCCGGATAGTCAGAAATCGGTGAGTGAACGTTATAGTGATTGCTCAGATTTCTGATGAGGTGGCAAGGGTGACAAGAGCACAGGCATGGTACAGAGGGCTTCTGTCTGGCCATGCAGGGGAATTTAAATCCAGACTACACTGACAGCTGTGTGTCACTGCTGGGGCATAGCTTGGGCACAGCACATTTTTACCAGGGCGTGTGCCCTGTCCTGGAGCTGCCCGTGGTCCTTGGACTGGATTGCCATGTCTGATTGCCACCCCTCCAGTGGGATCCATATGGGGGGAGGCAAGAGCCCAGTCAGACAGCACGGAGGGTTTTTGGTTTTGTTCCTTTGCCTTTTGACTCCCCACTACACTGGTGGCACACTTTTCTGTTACTGTGGCCTGGGTCACCTGTGCGCAACACTACCCTGACAGAGGAGCAACATAGACATGTTGAATTTGTTAGTAGATAAGGACCACTTGGCCCACCCAGTCTGCCCATTTTTCTCTGCCTATACTGTCACTAAAGGCCCTATTTGATCAGTAGCTACTGCTCCCCCCTTCCTACCAAGATTTCTTTGTGCTTTTCCAGTACATGCTTGAAGCCCACCACTGTTTTGCCTCCTCCACTTTTGCTGGAAGACTGTTCGAAGCGTCCAGCACTCATTCAGTAAAAAAGTACTTTTCCCCCACATCCCTCCTAAATTTCCCCTCTTCCAGCTTTATTGCATTTCCTTTGTGCTCGTGCACCTTCTCCTCTGAAAACATCCCTGTTCACCCCTGTAAGGCATTTAAGCAATTTATCCCTCCAGGGTGTGGGTATACTGGAGGATTTACCACAGCTGGTGTGATTCGGTCAGGAGGCGCAGCCGAGTGACTGAACCACACCAGTCATGTTAAGTCCTCCAGTGTACCCACACCCTGGAGGGATAAATTTATATTATACAGTGGCAAATGTTGTTTTGTTTATTTTTTTTTAGATATTGTGTAAGAAACTGAGGTCCGCACAGTTGGAAGGAGGATGTCATTTTTTTAATATTTACCGCAGTGTTTTAGCGACACGGCGACAGGACAAATGGCTGCAGTTTTGATTAAAGTGAAAGTGACCGGACTGTCACGAGATAAGGTTGGCTGGCACTTTTTCCCGTGGGTACACTGGAGGATTTACCATGCTGGAAAAAGTACCAGCCAACCAATCAGGAGGCAGCATTTGCCACATTCAATTTACTCCATTGTATAATTATAGTTCTCTATCATGTGATCCCTCTCCTTCCTCTCTTCCAGGGTGTACATATTGTGATCTCTCAGTCTGTCCTCATAGGGCTTCTGCTGCAGCCTCTGCACCATTTTAATTGCCCCTGCACCCCTGAACATCCTGTTTCTGCATCAGGAGTTGCAGCGTGTTGGTGCTGGTGAGATGGGTTGCTGCCAACCCTCCCTGACTGGGGTACACAGCGTTGGGGATCACTTCTGCTGGGCTGTCTGCTCGAGAGCCAGCTTCCTGAGTCCATGCCCAAACCAGGGATCGTTGACACAACAGCAGGACTTGGCCATTGGGAGGCTCTGCTCTCGAGGTCCAACATAATCAGAACCCCTGTGTGGCAGCACAGGCTGGTTGTGCATGGCTGCCCATCCACTTTTTTCTATTTACTATATTTTAAAGACGTAGCATCAATCAATTTGTATAGATTGGAAAGTTAGAATATTAGTACAGGCGATGGTAGTCCTCATTAGAGATTCATCCTAAGTTTCCCTGGCTACTAAATTTAATTGAAACTGATCACTGTATATCTTTGCAGGAGATTGCATTTTGTTAAGCATGTTTAAGATTGTTTACTATGTGCGTTTAATGGGGTTTATTTTTTCCCTTGATTTGGAAGGGATCCTCCTCTGAGTTTGAAGTTGTTACACCAACTGAGAAATCCCCGGATAGTCAGAAATCGGTGAGTGAAAGTTATAGTAAATGCTAATTTCTGAAGATTGTAAATAAAATCTGATTTCTGATTAGGTTTACTCCACCGTTTGGCTCAGTATTTCATGATGTTCCTCCCACCACACTCTGAGCTTGTTCTAAGAACCTGTGGGAATCAGCTTCCTCGTGAGCTCTCAAAAACTTGTAGTATACTAAGAAAAATGCCTGCAGTGTTTGGGTTAGTTAGGGGTAAAAACCCTAACTGGGATTGTGCAGTACCTGCGTGACGATGGCCAGACTGGGATTGTGCAGTACCTGCATGATGATGACCAGTCTGGGATTGTTCAGTACCTGTATGATGATAACCAGACTGGGATTGTGCAATACCTGCATGATGATGACCTGACTGGGATTGTGCAGTACCTGTGCAATGATGGCCAGATTGGGATTGTGCAGTACCTGGGAAGTGATGACCGGACTGGGATTGTGCAGTACCTGGGAAGTGATGACCGGACTGGGATTGTGCAGTACCTGCATGATGATGACCTGACTGGGATTGTGCAAAATCTGTGTGATGATGACCAGACTGGGATTGTGCAGTACCTGCACGATGATGACTGGACTGGGATTGCGCAGTACCTGCGTGATGATGACTGGACTGGGATTGTGCAAAATCTGCATGATGATGACCGGAGTGGGATTGTGCAGTACCTGCACAGTGATGACCAGACTGGGATTGTGCAGTACCTGCACGGTGATGAGCAGACTGGGATTGTGCAGTACCTGCTTGATGATGACCAGACTGGGAATGTGCAGTACCTGGGCATTGATGACCAGACTGAGATTGTACAGTACCTGCGTGATGATGACCAGACTGGGATTGTGCAGTACCTGCACGATGATGACCAGACTGGGATTGTGCAGTACCTGCACGATAATGACCAGACTGGGGTTGTGCAGTACCTGCACGATGATGACCAGACTGGGATTGTGCAGTACCTGAGCGATGATGACCAGACTGCAATTGTGCAGTACCTGTGCGATGATGACCAGTCTGGGATTGTGCAGTACCTGGACAGTGATCATTGGACTGGGATGGTGCAGTACCTAGGCAGTGATGACTAGTCTGGGATTGTGCAGTACCTAGGCAGTGATGACCAGTCTGGAATTGTGCAGTATCTAGGTGATGACGACAAGACTGGGATGGTGCAGTACATGGGTGAGGATGACAGTAACATATCAGGTAGCTGATCTGTTGGATCTTCTTATCTCAGTGGGTTTGATGCAAACCTGTTTCCTTCCACCTCGGATATCAGCAGCTCATCTGTGTTTCAGACACTAATTTATAATTTCCTCACTACTATTGAGATGTCTCCATGCTGGGTGTAAGGGGGCAGAGTAGCTTAGAGTTCAGTTCATTGAACCTGGATACTCAAGTTTGAATCCTACAACTGCCACTTTTTTACTGTGTGGTCTTAAGCAAGTCGCATAACTTCTTTGTGGTTAACCTGTGTCTCTTCCCCCTCCCCCCCCAACTCTTTCCTTTTCATTACTTAAAGGAGAATATTCATAAACCACACTCATCATCATTAGAAAGCACATCAAAAGCTTGTTTAAATCAGGTATTGGCTTACCTGTAGCTGACAGCAGTCCTGAGATATTGATAACTTAACTCCGCCCCATACTGCTTCTACATTGCCACCATTTTTAGAACCTTGTGATGTCACTGACAATCAAGCTGTGGTTAACAACAATGTAGTAAAGCACAGCTTGATCATCAGTGAAATACTGTAACAGGTTCTAAATGGGGCTCTGTAGTATCAGTTTGGGGCAGACTTAAACGTCCTTATCTCTGTACTGATGCCAGCTACAGAGGAGCCCAGCATCTCACTGAAAAGATCTTATTATGCACTTTCAAAGTGTGATGGGCACTGTTCATTTTTATTTATTTATTTATTTGAATTTTGGTAACCTGGTAGGCCCACTGAGACCATGCAGTCCCTTTTTCAGTGATGACCCGGGTGACAATTACAGTACAATACCGCTTGACAAATACATGGACTTACTTGTGTACAAAGAAATGCGAACAGGTTCAAGGGTTACACAAGGACTCCAAGATAGTTACATAAGCAGCCTTAAAATTTACGTTACATGGGGTTAAATAAGGTTAAAGAATATATACAATTAAATACATTGTAATGTACATATTTACAGAACACTTGCATGACACAGTGTTTTAGCATCGAATGAAATGTATGCCAAGTGCAGAAGGTACAGAGAAGATAGTGAATTAGCCAAAACCGTTGCAGTGGGGAGGTTTAAGTAGATGAGAGGTAAGTTTGTTTTTAAAAAGAGATAGGGAGGTGCAGTTGAGAATAGTAGGTGGGAGGGAATTCCAGGCAGTGGTGGCTGAGAAGCCGAAAGATTGCTTACCCGACAAATGGCATGGCTTAAGGATAGCTAATAAGGGAAGAGAAGTTGATCTTAGTGGGCGGGCGTAGGCTTTGTGATGCACAATTCTCCTAAGAGACGGAGAGCTAAAGAGGTTGACTAGTTTGAAAACAAAGCAGAGTGTATGGAATTGTAGCCTAGCGTCATAATTAAGCCATTGGAAAGAATGCAGGGTGTCACATTGATGTTGTCTGTGGTTAGCGCCAAGTGCAAATTGCCCTAACCTATAATAGATTTGATGCAACCATGCAAGGGACGAGGGCTGAGCAGAGAGAAGGAGTGGAGCACCATACAGTAATATAGGAAGAAGGGATGTGTAAGTGATTTTTGAACAGGCAAATGCGGATAGTAAGGGGCGGAGACGGTATAAGATACCTAGTTTTTGGTTAATCGCCTTAGTACATAAGGTTCTAGTGAAAAGGAGGCGTCGAGGAGCATTGCAAGATATTTAAAAGTTTTGACTATTTCTGTGGTATGGCCAGATCACCAGATAGTGAGCAGATTTGGAGTGGTTTGCACATTTTATGGGAGGGGTTGTAAAATATCATAGCTTTGTTTTTTTTTTTCATATTCAAGATTAGATGGTTAGCTGAGAACCTGATTTTGAGTATATGGAAGTCGGAGTTAAGATTTTGGTTAAGCCACTCCATGTTGTTAGATGAGCAGTATAAGATTGCATCATCTGCATAGAGTTGCACTGCCACACCACCACAGAAGTTAGGGAGTTCATTAATAAAGAGCAAAAACAAAATTGGACCAAGAATTGATCCCTGAGGCATGTCATGTAGAACAGGTCTGAGGGATGAACTGGTTCCAGACCATTCTACCCTTTGTGATCTTCCAACTGGATAGTCCTTAAACCACGAAAGCACTAGACAATCAAGGCCAAGTTGGTGAAGTTTAACTAGCAGAAGGTGATGATTGACGAGATCGAAGGCCATAGTCTGGTCAACGAATATAGCACCAGTCACTAGGCCTTCATCGGTAGCTTTCAGGATATCAGCCAATACTTTGACCAGGGTTGTGGTAGTGCTATGTCCCTTTCCTGAAGCCATGCTGGCAATCTGTGAGAAGCTGATGTTTGCCTAAGTAGGATTGTAACTGGTTATACAAAATCCTCTCTTGGATCTTAGCCAGGGGACATAAAATCGAGATAGGCCTATAGTTTTCTATGGCGTGAGTACCGCCCTTGTGGAGGGGAACTACAACAGCCACTTTCCATAGATTTAGCACAACTCCAGGGGGGAGAGGACCTATTTAGAAGGCTGCAGACAGGTGCAGCAAGTGCCACAGCCCCTAGTTTGAGAAATTTAGGT
Organism: Neoceratodus forsteri; assembly: GCA_016271365.2. Classification (NCBI taxonomy): domain Eukaryota; kingdom Metazoa; phylum Chordata; order Ceratodontiformes; family Ceratodontidae; genus Neoceratodus; species Neoceratodus forsteri. Next base: position 363,364,039 of record CM028130.1, read on the forward strand.
TCTAAAGTGTCATGACCAGGGGAGCTTTCTTCTTTGAGTTTTGATAATAACTTGTGCACTTCTCTTGTCGTTGTGAGCTTTAAGTGGAAGGCAGGACGATTACCAAGAGCGGCATAGGATTGAGTAGGGACAGATAACTCGAGTGGGCGCAAGATGAGCTGTATACCTGTTAAGGTTGGTGAAAAACTGATTGATTCCTTCTGCAATAGATGGGGGATCTTGTAACTGATCACCCCCTAAGAGAATGGAACTGGGACATTGGATCGATTTACCTTTGATCAATGAATTAATTTGATCCCAGAATTCTTTAGGCTTGCAGAGGTTATCAGTTGGCAGAGAATGGTAATATCAACACTTGACACCCTGGATCCTGTTTTTTGCACTGGTTTCTCAGCTGATGATCAGATGACCAGTCAGAACGTAGGAGGCTGGATTTGTAGGTTTTCTAGGCAGCATCACCCTTTTTCATAAGGGACCTAATTTCAGTAGAAAGCCACGGTGCTTTCATAAATGTTCCGCTTTTACTCTTTCCAAAGCCTCGTTCTATCTCACTTAACATCTACGATATGTGTGCTGCTTATGGCTGCTTCCAGCTCTCCAGGGACTGCAAGGGCTTTGGGATACAATGTGTATGCAAGGCACTATACTTCACTCTTGATGCTTATGTAGATTCACACATCTCTGGTGTGTGTAAAATCACATTACACACCTCTCCACATACATTGTTCCATATATACTGTATAAAATGCATTGCTTGCATTTCTTTTTTTCTCCATCACCCATTGCAACAGTTATGGTCACCTTGGTTGTATCCTTCCCTGGGAAGGAAAGTGGGTGAACAGCTGCCATTCACCACCCATGTCAGTGGCACCCTGTGATCACTCTGCCAGGGAGGGGGGTTGCAAATGCCAGGAAGCCTGCACCCACCATCCCCAGAAGTCAGTTACCTGACCTCCATGACTCGCTCCCCTTCTGGCTGGTCCCAGATCGGGATTCCACATGAGTTCAAATATTGGCATTACTGGTTATTTTGAGACTAAAGTTATGAAAAATGGTGATGCTGAGTATAGTCTGTTGTTCTCAGTGCTGCTGGTAGTAAGCTCATTCCTCTAACAGCAGTTGTCCCCACTCTGCCTGTGGAGGAAGGGCAAACAGAGGAGGTAATGAAGAGTATTGCAGCTACAATTGCTAACTGCCTGGGATGGGCACTGCTGCTGCAGACATTTCCAGAGTTATGCCATAACCTGCAATGATCAATGAGAGTCACATATTCAAGGCTTGCATTAACTCTTAACTCATACCTCCTGCATTAACACATCAATGGAATGCATTTCCTGCCAGCCTGAAAGTGTTCGAAAGTGCACTCAAGTTCAAAATGCTTCTAAAAAGTACATACTAACCCTTTCAGGCAGCATCCTAGCCAACAACCTTTGCTGCTAATATTTTTACCCCTTTGCTTCCTTCACCTGCCACTGCACTTTAATTGCTTTGCCAGCTGATTGAACAAATCTTACTATTTTATATTCCGTGTACTAAACTGTGTGAGCCTCTTGTTTGTCTCTAGCTGTTCTGTGCGTGCTCTCCCCTGGGATCCCGCTTGCAAACAAAACATTTCCTCTCAAGGGATCATTCCCGGAGACGGCAGAGAGTGAAGTTTTAATAAATAAATATCTTCATACTAGATGTGTAAGGATTCTGAAGCACACAAGTATAAGGAAAGCTTTAGAGCTGACCCTGTTTATTGAAATGTGTGCCCCTATGTGATTAGCAATAAAACGGTCAGGTGTTCTTGTCCAAAGAGCGCACTCAGCTTTCTGGCTCCCAGAGTTCCTGGACTAAACGTTAAATTTAGGAGCTTTGAGGGGGTTAATCCTTAAGTCAGAGGGAAGCGCTACTGAGTGATAAAGGAGTTGGGGTGGAGGGGTTTTAAACTGACTCTTACTTGCGTCTTGCAATGGCCCAGAAAGCTACCATGCAGTTGCCCTAGGTTTGGGAGCAGACCTATGTTGGGTGGGCAAGGCTGGGGGAGCACTGTCCACAGCAGCATGTCCCAACCCATGCTGACTGAGCTGCGATCCACTGCTGCATCAATCCGTGTGGCCAGCTAGGGAACTAGCTGCCCCACAGGTGCACAGTGTGCGTACACATCGGGCTGCCTCAGGGTTTTAGTTATTTATTTTTGTATAGTGTCTTTACCCTAAATAATACAGCTAAGGTATAGCCTCTTGTCTCCAGTAAACTCTTGCTGCTGCCATTTCTGCAGTTGGGTGGTCTGGTAAACTGGGCGGTTTAGTGACTCACTAGAGGCCACACAGTAAGTATTTGGGTCTAGCGGGGTTTGAACCTTAAGATATCCTGGTTTGCAGTGGTGGTAGAAGGAGGGGGAAGGGGAAGGAAAAATACAGGAAGAAGACACCTGTACTTTCATTCTCAGCACACCCCCCCCCCCGGGCTGATCCTCCTTGGGTGATGGAGAGTGGAGCTATCATGGAAAAAAGGTGGACAGTTACACTGCATGGGGGTTCTAGCTTACGCAGTTTAAACACTGAATTAAAAACCAAAAAATGCTCTCTGTCAATGCAAAGGGAAGAGCTGATAATTCATTTCCTTTTTATAGAAGTTATTTACCCACTATAGCTCAGCTAAGCTGTAGCAGTTTGGAGGCAGTATAGCCTACAGGTTAGAGCACCAAATTGTGAACTGTGAGACCCAGCAGAGCTGAGTTTGAAACCCGCAGTTGCCACTTGCATACTGTGTGACCCTGAGCACGTCACTTCATGTCCCTGTGCTTCCAGGTCACACTTGGAAATAAGCTTTGGCTCCGTGTGTCTTCCCTGCAAAAATTCTAAAATAAAATCTATAAATTTTGTCGGGGTCCTAGTGTTTTACCCATTTTTACAACTAAGTGGACAGAAACACTAGGTTGAGTGAGTTGCCGAGAGTCACACCGTGGGTTTGAACCTGGGTCTTCCACAATGTACCTGTTGGTTCTCAGATGTATGCTGTAGCCACCAGCACAGGCTGCCTTCATGCTGTTAATGTAGGAGTCTTTCTTTTTTTGAAGGAAGGGGGGACTGTGAAGTGCATTAATTGGTTCTCATTTAGCTGTAACGCTACTTTCACAATTCTGGGCTTTTTGTTCTCTGAGGCAATGCTGGGAACTTGTCTAAGCAGAGTATGAGTGAATCATTGAATTTCATACTAATGTTTAAAAATGTGAACAAGAAGCTAGCAATCTGATACGACCTAATGAAACTGAATATTTATAGACCAATCGTTTGTTTTGCTCTTCTAGTAAGTGCTCTGTGTAGGAGACTCACAGTATGAAACTGTTAGAGCAGATATGGGATTTATTGTAGTAAGACTGCAGATTTAATCAGTCAGCAATGTTTGAAGCTGGAATGCACAAGTGAAAGAGGAGGGACTGTGGCCTAGTTATTTATTTATTTTGTTTTTGGTGACCGTGGTGAGGTATACTAGACATATAAATGCCTATTTTCAGATATGACCCGGGAGCATATGACAGCAGTGTTACAGGAGATTCTTAGAGTTGAAACTTTTTATTTATTTAGTTTTTGTTGTAAAGGATAGGAAGGCTGGGCAGTTCCATCTGTTTTCAGCGTCATCTGGTGGGGGAGAATGCAGATAGAAACTAACATTTGAATTGAGTTACACACCTTCATGAACAGCTGTGTTGCAGCTCCAAGGTTCTGTGAACAGGAAATGGACAAATGTGAAAACAAAATCATGCACTACAGAGGGCACAAACTCAAGTGAGTTGGTGAAAAAGCAGTACTTGGAAATGTGGCCTGAACACCAGGTAAGTTCCCCTACTCTTTTTGAGAAGTGCCATGGGATCTTCAACGTCTGCCTAAACAACCATCAGAACAGGCAAGCAGGACCTCGGTTTAACGTCTCATCTTGAAAGATGGGACCTCCGGGATACAGCATCCCTTCATGCTGCACCACAGTGCCAGTATTGGAATTTTACCCCAAGGTCCTGGTGTGGGGGCTAGAACCCACAGCCTTCTGATTTCTGGCCTCAGAGGCAAGTGTTCTACCTGCTGAGTCACTAACAGTAACAACCTCACTGGCTTACATACTGTGTGGCTTGCTGGGCTTCGGTCTTGTCAGCTGTAAAATTGGATAGGTGTAGGACCCCACTGAAAATGGGAGGTTTCATTTCAGTCAGGTTGTCCTGGGTTAATTAAAACGTTAACTACTGCGCTAGCTAGGGATGTTTTGCAATAGCTGGCTAAACAAGGTGCTAGTCAACTATTTGCAGTGATAGCAAGGCTTGCTACAAAATGTCGAATTGGCAAGTAGATTGCAGAGTTTTGACCGCATTCATTTTTTTATTGCCCACACCCAATTTTTCTCTGATTTTTCCTAATTATGCCCTCCCTTTGTACCCCCCCAAAAAACAAATATAAAGATCGTGTTGACTTGCCATGTGGCAGAGCTCTTGTGCTCTGTACAGTGCAGCTACCTGGGAACGTTTTCTCCTCCTCAGAACAAGGCCGTTTCCTGTTGTAGCTCTATGGAGGTTGCCTCAGCACCTAAAATTCAGGGCAGGCTCAGTCGCCCAAAAATGGCCCCCAAAAGATTTTTCGTCAAGATCAGAATCTTATTTTAAATTTTTGTATCCTTGGTAGGTGGAGGAATGAACCTTGCTAAGGGCTTCTACCTTTGTGGTATTGCAGTAGAACCACACACATAATCCCAGGATGTCCTGTGGAGCAAAAAAAGGTTTTGGCACTGTGTTGGGTACAAAAGAAAGAAAGAAAAAAAAAACTCAGTGGGCCCTGCAAAATGGATTAGTCATAAGCCACCTCTGACTCTAGGTTCGGGAGGGCAGCAGGAAACCCCTCACATTGAGCTGCTGCTAGATAATTTTGATTGACCATAGTAAACAGAGACCCAGGAAATTGTTGCCGTAAATAATCTTAATTTTAAAATATACCCTGTGTTTCAGGGGTAGTCAAACTGTAGTTTTGTCATTAAGGAGCATTTGGTGGTGCACGTGTTTGATGGTGTCAGTAATGGATCTGTGGCACCTCAGTTTTTTTGTCACTGAAATTTTTCTGGCTTGAAAGCTCATTAGTAAATTGTAAAACTGTAGGTGTGTGTGTGTGTGTGTGTGTATGTATGTGTGTGTGTAAATATATAGTTACAATATCACTTTAATTATACATTTATGAAAAATGTATTTTGAAGTAGGGGGTTTATACCCTTCTTAAAGATGGGTTGTACTTCTTTTTAATGCACTTCTGACTTAGAGCTGTATACTTCTGTAAAGTCTTAAATGTATTGTCTCATTCTCCATAAATTGGTTGCAAGTGCTTCCTGTATGGTGATTGAATGCAGAAAATATTTGCAGTCTCTGCCTGGGGCTCCTATGAAAAGAAGAACTTGTTAGGGCTATCCAGCAGTGGCAAAAATTTAAATGATTAAATACCTAAATAACAAACACTTGTAGTTGCTTTATGGCAAATTGATAGGCTTGACAGATCCTTTATCTTCCATTTGTTGCTGTGTTTGCATCAGCTGCTCTGCCATAGAATGCTGTATGATGGGAAGATGTGCTGCTGAAGGTTTTGCCCATCCTTCTGTCAGGGATGTGGTCCTACTGCAAACGTTTTCTCTCTCTCTCTTGCTCTTATATGCTCACTTGCTTACGTGTGTGCAGAAATACTGTACATGTGTAACCCCGCTGTTACCCGGGGTTACAAGAATCCCAGTAAGACCGGGTGGTAGGCAGGGAGGGCAGCTTGTGAAACTCCAGTTAAATGGATTTCACACTGTCTCACTCTGTTCTCAGTTTCAGCTGAGACTGAGGGATGACATCATTTTAGAACTGTCGCAGCTGCATAAGCCACACTGGAATGTTGCAGTTGGAGGTTAAGAGTAGAACGCTGGGGAATTTGAAGTCAGTCTGAGAGAGAGTCTGTAGAGTGTAGCAGAGGTGCTCTGCTAAGATCAGGCCCTCAGAGCTCTAAGCTCTGTTACAGAGCTACTTTTGTGTTAGGTGTGTGTTTCCACCTGAAGAGGAACACAGGAACTGATTATTGAAGTAGTGGAAACCACTCTCAGTGGTATGCCCCCATCCTGTGATGGGGGGAAGGTATCTGGTTGTTTTTCCAGGGCAACCCCCGGGTCCCAAGTGAAAGAAGCTGCCTGTTTAAGTTGTGCTGAGGCACCAGAAGCTCAAGAAGAGACCTTCAGGAGGAAACACCCAGGGACACCTGCAACCGAAGGGCGAGTTTGCTCTGCTAAAGGGCCATGTTGTTTTCACCTGAAACAGAAGGAAACTAAAGGGACTGTTACTGTGGGGTCAGGAAAAGACAGCCAAGTACAGTTGGAAGATGTGGGGATTGGACTTTGTGGGGGGTCTAGAGTAATGGACAGTGCCACTTATTTTAAGTATGTTCATGTCCAGCACAAATGGGAAGAAAAGACAGTAGATTGAATGTGAAACACATTTAACAAGTATCTACACAGCAAAATGTTAAAGGATGAGGTGTTAAAGTCCAGAGAAATGGCTGGGTATGAATTGTGGGAGCGAGAGGTGGGAGACCCCCAATCAGTAGTAACCAGATTCACCTCTACGGATTTGCTCTGAGACACCTGTTGCTTTCCATCAGGTACTTGGCCTGTGCCTGAGGAAAGTACCCAGACATGGGATTAATGAGGAAGATTCCCTTATGGAGCAGAGGGGCTCTTAGGTGGTTTAGGGAGCCACCAGTAAATGTTTCCATGATATATGGAAAGAGTCCAAGTGGCTGGCATGGGAGCTGAGCCAGGGAAACCCAGAGCAGCGTAAAGTTTGGGCTGTGTGCCCAGTGTGTTGTAGAGCCTGAGGGCTAAAGTGATGAGGATGTGGTCTTCTTTAATCTGCATTACCAGGAGTGTAGCCCCGTGGGGGTCCATCTGTGCTTTGTTTATTCTGTTTGGATGTGAATAAAAGCCACACTTGAGAATCCCACTTCTGGTTTTGGACATTACAGTTATTGCTTCCTATGTTCGGAGTTACTTGGGTGCCCCTTTGCAGAGTAGCCAAACCTAGCCTATGTGCCGAGTGTCATATTCCTCCCCAAACCCAGCCCACCTGGTAGAGCTGTCAGATGGGAACGACATACCTGGTAGGGGTTGCACATGCCTATTAGTAATGCTCTGAGAGACTTTAAATATTTTAAAGGAATGTGTGGCGAGTATTTTAGGATTTTCATTCATCGGCTTGCAATATTAACTGTATGAGTCAGAATATGTATATGGCACATTATTATGTTCCGTCTGGGACTTCCCTTTCAGCAGGTGGCAGGAAGATTAATAGAAGGACCTGAGTCATACAGTAGAGGCCCCACGTTTCAGCAACTGTCACAGGCCCTGTACTATGGGCCTTTTAACTTGTAAATTGATGTGTCACACAGCAAACAGTGTGATGATTCATATCGTTGCTATGCTAGTATAGATACTGTCTTACTACAAAATCTCTGAATTTCAATCTCAGAGCAGTGGGACAACTCACTGTATTAGTGTGCTAGTGTGGCAAAGTAGTACTACAGTACTACAAGTCACCCCCCCCACCCCCTTCCAAGTTTGAATGCAGATTATGCCAGACGGGTTGGACTTGAAATGCCTGGAATTGCAGTACGGTTCATGATCTGCGTGAACTGGGAAAAGTCGTCAGTCCCCACGGAGTGTTTTTCTAGGACTTCAGTAGGGTTAACATTTAATGTGTACTCAATCAGCTGAGCATGACTCTCACTGCTGGAACCTGGCTAGCCCCAAGAGGCTGTCACTGGGAGCAAACTCGGAGTAAAGGAATAGAAGTTTAGTTTTTAATTTTGTGTGACTTCAGACAGAATACTAAAATTCAGTTTTTTTGATTAATTCAGCATACCACCCAGGCATTTTACAGCTCCATTACACTGTACTACAGGAGTACTTGTGTTATAAAAATACCAACAGCTAGAAACTGATATTCCACTGAAAGTTTTTGGCATTCAGAATGCCAACTTAAAAATATGAGCCCTGGTTTCTAATACTGCAGCTACAATACTTCATTCAGTGCTTGTTTTTAGTGAGGTATTTGCATATTCTGGCAGTAGACAGAATAGCTGTGTGTTAGTGTTAGTTCAGCACTTGTAGACTGGTGCAGTGAACAGTTTTAAAAACTTTTATTACAAAGCCTGCATGGTGTCTCTTTTGATGTTGCAACACCTCATAAACTATGTGACCAGAATGTTTTGTGTTGCAGGTTGTTTTCCTGTGGGCCACTACAGGGTATCATGCTAACTTGCGTCCGTCTCTGGGCCTGTGCGCTACAAAGTTGCTGAGCCCTCCTGGGAAGGTTGACTTACACCCTTGAGATCAACTTTTTCAGGCAACGGTCAGGGGAATAAGAACAGCAACATCGGGTCTGCAACAGAAATGCTCCTATTAAACCTACGTGCCTAAAGCAAAACAATCTACACTGGGTCACTGAATTTGTTCTGAAATAGATCTGCATTAAAAATATCATGCAGAAACAGCAAATGTTATTCTGTATAACCTGAAAATTAGACAGAATTCAAGAAACAACGAAACTTGCAAGCACTTAGTAAAACGAGCAAAAACTAAATACTGTAAAAAATAAGATTGAAAATTGTACTGATCAGAACTCCTCCTGGGATTTAGTACAAAATATTCAGCAACCAGTAAAAAATAACACATTTAGACGAGAAGGAAAATCAATAATTAAATCTCTTGGAATTACAGATATATTAAATGCTTACTATCTATGCATCCTTTCCAGATAGTAAAATTCCAGAACCCAACATAGATTTAGTAACTGGAGTTAAAGCCCACGTAAATGCAAATCACAGTGTAACTAATAAAAGGGAAATTCCAGACATCCGTTTTCGGCTGATAAACTTAACATATGATCAAAGCCATTTTAAACTTCTGTCTCTCTCTCTCTCTAGAGCAAGTCGTTAGGATGGTATTGCAAAATGTTTCCTAAAACAGGCTGCAGATGTTATAGCTTCTGCTCTTACTGGTTGATTATCTTCCCATTTTTCCACAGTAAATCCTGAAAATGTGCAGGACAATTACAGGCTGTGAAAATGAGCAGTGAGACACGTGTTACATTTTTAGAGGCATTAAATGGGAAGGCATGTACTTGAAAATGTTATATAGTAGATTATAATGAAATAGGCTGTAGAAGAACCAAAAATTAGACTAAGTTGAAAATGTTTTGAAAATCAATTTGAAAAACACAACCGTTGAATTTTTCAGTGTACAGTTGATACAACTTTAATATCCCAATATATAAAAACTACACCTGTGCAAAATATCGCTATTGCTCCAATTACAAGCATTCATTTAAAAACAAATTAAGTTCCTAGCCCCTCTGGTTCCTGACTTATCTCATTTTAAAGGCATTTTCTTTAGTAAGAGCAGAATTTGCAACCGTTGGAGATGAGAACTTCATTTTTTTTTTTTTTTTTAAATAAAAGCTTGGAGTTAGGGCAGTATCAATATGTGATTGTTATGCAGTGCTGCTATGTAGATGCAAAGTTGTTTATTTATTTTTTTTTAATTTACACTTTATACAGTCCGCGGAGCTGGCAGGTGACTCTGGCCCCTCCCTCGGAGGGGCTGACTCTATCCGGTCCCTAACTCTCCCAGCAATGCCCCATGGGTTGTCTTCCCATGACAGGGCCGAGGTCGGTGGGCGCCGATTTTCCTCCCTCGGCAGACCAACATCCATATGCCGGGGCTGGTGCGGCGCTGCGGGCCATCATGGAGCCAGAGCCCATCTCCACTTCTGTTACAGTTGCTCATGTGCATGTGGAGGCATCGCACACACAGCGATCTGCGGCACCTCCCTATGCTAGTCAGCTCCTGCCTGCACTACCCTTGGGCCTCCACCTGTGGGCAGCCTTGCAACGGGCACGACTGGGTCCCCTACCCGGGTGAGGAAAGCAGCCTAAGGCCACTCAGTCCATCCCTCAGCTTGCCCCTTCCTGCCAACCCCTGACGTCCCTCGCTCATTCCCAAACCCAGGTCACCAGCATGGAGCGAGGTGTGGCGTCCAGTGCCTCAACCGTCCGCACCAACAGACCGCTTATACAGAGTTTTTTTTTTTTTTTTTTTGATGATTGTAAACTATATCACCTAAATGCATCAATAAATGTTAGTAATAAAACTAAAAGTTAACAATACATGAACACTGTACTTGTATATCGATATTGCACTAACTAAAAGTTTTGTAAACTGTGTTATGAATTGGGTTGAGAAATGTAGAAACCTGATTGGCAGAGTACCTTGCCCCCAGTGTGATATTCAAGCACAACAGCACAGGAAAAACATGCAGTCATTTCAACAGCCTCATTACTCCTCCCCAAACCCATCCACTTCTCGTTCACTTTGGAACTAGCTCCTACCCCTCCATCACTCTCGATTCTATTTACACCCCAGCACCAAATGACTTGCACTTCATGTAATTTCATTTCATTTTTATTTTGTTATTTGGGTAAGTACACTGGAGTACAGTTCCATTTACAGATATGACTTGAGGTCAGATACAGAGAGTTCAACAACAAGCGGGAATAAATAGGGACTATAAAGTGCCACATCAATTAACAGACAACAATTTGGTACAACAGGACAAAAATAGAGACAATAAAAGTTCCTCGTCAGCTAAACCGTAAGATAAATTGTTAGAAAGCATTACATTGTTTTTCTTGGCTCTTGTACCCGCCCCCTGCCAAAAGACCCGTGGCTTCATGGCAATTGTTACCGCGACTTTTGAGCCACTCAACACCTCACCAACAGACTAAAACAGGGGACAGCCCCACTCATCGAACTCAAAGAAAAGTAGAAAAAAAGACTTGCCTTCTAGTTCTGTGGCCACACTGTTGCCGACCATGGCAGTTACATAATACTCACTGCTGTGGTAAGCTTGCGCTCCACGCTTCTCTGTCTTGTCACAATTAATGCTTTCTCTTTGCAGCGGTCATGCACAAGCCAGCACAAACCACCCCATCTCTCTCAACCAGCCACTATATTTTATTACTAAAAATACAGAAAGAAAAGAACTCAAACTGTCTAAAAGATAGGGGAGTCAAATTTTTACCTTCTCGTTGAATCCAAGGCTCACAACGTTGCAGTGCTGCTGCTCAGACTTTCTCCTCCGTAAAGAGTGTTGGCACCACCTAGTGCACAAGCAGAAATGGGATTTTTTTTCACCTCCCTAATTTTGTACCATTTATTGTTTTTAATGGATTTAAATAAACTCAATTTTAGTTTAAAAAAAATATATATTTTTCCTTTTCTCAATGGATCCATTTCATAATTGCAGTAATGCAATCCAGGGTGTGCATTTTGCTGAGATAATGGCACTTCTCGGGTGGTAGAAACACTCCACCTTCAGCGTTGGGCTTTAGCCCAGTCAAGGCATGCCATTATCACAGCACAGTGCACTCCCTGTTGTGCCTTATTGCTTAAACATGCACTGCAGGCTATTGAATCTCTCACTACTGCCTACTGCTCTGATGACAGCTGCAGGGAATTCTGGGATTTGTAGCAACAGAAGATGTCCGCCTAAAACTAAGCAAAATTAGTCTGATACAGTCTACCCTACTACAGTAAACAGTAAGTAAACAAATGTGTTTTTTGCACACAAAATGCACATTGGGACCAGCCCCACACAAATATGGGGCCCCTTGGTACTGACTGTTCCCTTTCAACATTCTAGCCCCACAAGTTATTCTTGAAGAAATAGAAAGGGACAGCTTTGGAACTGCAAGGGATAGGAACTTATTTATTTATTTTGTTATTGACAGCTTGGAGCCAGGGGGACATTGGAAGATACTGGTGTTGCTCAGTAAGAGGACAACACCATTTATCTAGTTTAATTGGAAGTTTAAAAAAAACAGGTGTTTCCAAAATGACTGGAAATGGTCTAAAACTGTCTCTGTGCCAAGTGGTGGCTATGTCACCAACCCCTTAGATGTACACCCCTGTTGCGTTATCTGTATTATCTAGGTTTTTAGAAAGACCAGTTAATTCAGAAGTTACGTATGTACTTATTAGGAACATTACCAAAGGATCATAGCAGGCTGGCTTCAGGACAGTTTTTTTTTCCTTTTCTTTTCACAAACCCTGCATTCATAGATTATTGATCTGGCCTCTATTGTCCTGGATGGGTGGGAGGATGCGAGTGTAGTGTTGGTGGACCTTCCCATACTCTTCAATTAAGTGGGCCATATAAAAATGATGAACAGAGTATTGAACAGTTCTTTTGACTGATAATGATTTGTTATGGTTCAAATCTTGTTTAAAAGATAGAAGTCAGGAAGGACTGGATTGAGAATCGGTTATCCACTGTCCAGAGGGTTAATAGTCATATACTCCAGGGATCAATCCAGTCTTTTTTATCATTTTTCTCAGTTCTCTCCCTGCAGTGGTGATCAGCACCAGCATAGGACTGTGTTAGTTGCCACCGCAGCAGACAGAATATGGAAAGACATTTCCAGACTGATTTTTGGAACTAGAAAAGTGGTTTTCAGAGTCTAAATTAGTTGTTAACGCAAAAGAACACACGCTATGACTTTCAGCCACTATCCTATCTTAAATATGAACATACGAAAAACGCCAGCAGATACATGCCTTGAGGTCTAGCAAGTCTGCTCGAGTGTGCAGCTATCCAGTTTTACTCAGTAGCTGCCCCCCTCCCTTTTCCAGTAGTAACCTTCCCCCGATCCTGTCCCACCCCTCTTAAAACTGCCCACTGACTTCATCTATACCAGTTCTTCTGGAAGTGCATTCCACCCTGCCACCACCCTCTCTGTGAAGTAGTGTCTTCTCATCTCTCTTGAACCTGCCTGCCTCTAGTTTCAAACTGTGCCCCAGTTACCCTCCCACCTTTTAATCTGAACATCCCCTCTGTACTGACCCTGTTTATGCCCTTCATGTATTTGAAGGTTTTGATCATATCCCCTCTGTCCCTCCTTTCTTCCAGCGAGTACATATTTAGCTCCCTTAGTCCTTCCTCACAGGGGTTTTTACTCCATACCTGTGATCATCCTGGTTGCTCTACATTGAACTCCTTCCAGCAGTTTGACATCTTTTTTTAAGTAGGGCCCCCAGAAGTGCACTCAGTACTCCAGGTTTGATCTGACCAGTGACCTGTTCAGTGGTAAGATAACCGTCCTCCTTGAGGTGATACCCCTGGCAATACACTCCAGCATCTTGTTAGCCTTTCTGCTGCCTTCCTGCACTGTGCTGAATGGTTCATTTGCCCTGTGATCAGTACCTCCAGATCCTTTTCCTCCTCTGTATTTTATTTATTTATTTAAAGTTTTTTGTACCAGGAAGATGTACTGAGTGGACTACCGCTCGATTCCAGATGCGACCTGGTGGTAGGTGGAAGGGAGTCTATACAATATACAATACAATAAACAAAAGCATAAATACAGCACATTATGTACATTATGTACAAAGTAACAGCAAGAGAATGTAGATGCAGTCAGATTACTGCAGATGACAATGACATGTTTGGGAGATGCAGTCAGGTGTGAGAGCAAGGGAAACATCATAGAATAAAAATAACAGCACCCATCAGCAAATGCATTGGTACAGCACTTAGTACAGCATGGATGTAATTACCATAAAATAGCCTAGTGCAACGATGGATGGACTGGGGGTGCAGCCAGGTCGAGTGGTGCATCCAGTTCATGCAGCTGGGCCAGAGCAGCACTCTGACAGCAGTAGCTGCTGCCACTGACTAGACAGGATGAATCTCCAGACTAGTTGCATGCACAGGAGGTGCAGAAGTGGGCTTTGAGGAGGGAGGTGAGTTGGTGGGCAGAGTTGGTATGCGGAGTGGCCAGTGGGAGAGAATTTCACATTTTAGGCATGCGGTATGAGAAAGCTGCCTGACTCGTGTAGGTGGCCATGCGTGGGACATTCAAGGAACGGGTGTCAAAATTTCTGAGGGAATGCAAAGGTGGGGGAGGTGAGGACAGGACACTAGAGAGGTATGGGGGCAGGGACAGGGTCCAGAACTTGGCCGTGAGCCTGGCGCAGTGGGACAACCTTCTATTCAGTAGTGAGGGGAGGCGCAAGGCCTGATGGAGGGTGCAGTGGTGTAGTTGAGGGCAGTCAAGGATGAAGCGGCAGAAGGAGTGAAAAAGGGTGTCCAGTCTGGTTAGGGTAGACTTTGGGGCAGCACTATAAACTACATCGCCATAGACTGGGAGGATCATTTTCCATACAGTTTCCCGCCGTGCCAGTAGTGGCATGCATCCGCGGTTCCGCTACAGGGCTCCTAGCTTGGGATGAAGCTACTTGTGGAGTGCCTCAGTGTGTACAGAAAAGTCAAGATGTTGGTTGAGCCAGACACCAACATATGTAAAGGAGGAGCAAGCTTCCAGCTTCGTCCCATCCAGGGTGTGGAAGGAGGGTAGTGAGGGGTGCCGAGATAGTCTCTGTCTTGTGCTAAAGGTCATGGAGACTGTTTTCTTGGTGTTCAGGAATAGGTGATTTCAGCAAAAGCAGAGCTGGACTGTATTGGCCAACTATACTCCCCCCAGTCTATAGAAAATTTGTGGTTCTTGGCACCCAAGTACATAACCTTGCACTTTTTTGTGTTGAAACCCAGCTGCCATGTGTTTGACCAGTGTTCAAGTTTGTCCAGGTCATCTTGCAGTCCTAGCCAGCCCTGTGTTGTCCAACATTGCAGCTATCTTCGTGTCATCTGCAAACAGGCTGATCTTGTTGCTTACACTATCCTCTGTATCAGCAATAAATATGCCAAACAGCACTAGAGCCAGCACCAAGCCCTGTGGTACCCCGCTTGTCACTGCCCTTGGGGATGAGAGTTCTCCCCTAACAACAACCCTCTGCTGCCTGTCACCCAACCAGTTTTTGACCCACCTCACCATCCTCTTTTCTACCCCTAGGCTCTCCAGCTTGCTTATTAACCTCTCATGTGGCACTGAATCAAAGGCCTTGCTGAAATCCAAATACTGGACATCCACAGTCTGGCCCCTGTTGATTACCCTTGTTACCCAGTCATAGAAGTCCACCATGTTCATCTGGCAAGATCTACCAGAGACAGACTTGTGCTGCCTGTTGTCCTGGAGACCATTTACCTCCAGAAATGCTACCAACCTCTCTTTGATGATGGACCCCATGAGCTGCCTAACAGTGGAGGTGAGGCTGACTGGTTTGTAGTTACCTGGCTCATCCATGGGCCCACTTTTATGGATGAGCCCCACATGTGCCATCCTCCAGTCCTGAGGGCACACACCCAGTCCTCAAGGAGGTACTGAATAGGCCTGGCAGTGGTCCTGCCAGGACCTCTGCCATCTCCCTCAGCACTCGGGGGGTGTATGCCATCTGGACCTGGTGCCTTGTCCACCCTCGGGGCTCTCAGACTTTACAGCCCTCTGCTCACTTGAATTATCCCCTCTGTCAGCCTTGCCCACCCCCCATACCCCCTGCTCTCTTCCCCTGTGGGATTGGCCCAAGTTTCTCACTGGTAAACACAGAACAGAAGTACTCATTTGAGTGCTTCCGCCTGCTCCTCCCCCTTCTCTGCCCACCCACCGTCCACCTTCATCCTAACAATCTGATCCTTACAGCTTTTTCTGTCCTTCATGTGTCTGAAGAAAACTTTCTCCCCTTCTACTATCCCCTGTGCCAGCCTTGGCTCTTTTGCTGCCTTGGCTTCCCTGACTGATCTGCTCCCCTCTCTTGATTTCTTCACGTACTTCTCCCTGTCCTCCTCTCGTTTGGATCTCATGTATTTTTTGAAGGTGGCCCTTTTTTCCTTGATCTTCACTAACACCTCACTGCTTAACCAGCTTGGCCTCCTGGACCTGGCCTTCTTTCTCTGTAGCTCTGAGCATGTGTTGGTGGCCTCAGATAGCCCAAGCTTGATAATCCCCCATTTCTGGTTAGCATCCATATGTGGTTGGATTCTGGTGAGTTGCCCCTCCAATATGACCCTCAAGAATTCAAGGAAGGTCTTGTGAACTATAAGACGACTCCTCTATAAAGGATTTCCTAATGGCACTCACCTCAGCCTAATGTGTGTTAAGAGTTGTGAGCTTTGGTTCCACACTGCCACAAGGTTCATTTCAGAAATCGGTGTAACTGAGACAGTGTCCCACTGAGAGTGAAAAATAGGGGACATTTTGGGAAAGTGGGACAAACTGCAAAATTAAAGGGGACTGTATTTCATTCTTAAGGGTGTGAGAACTTTGCTTAACATGTTCACAGACTGATTGTATTCCATCTTACGAAAGCAATTTGCTTTATTCAGACTGTAATAACAGTCCTAAACATTTTTAAGCAAAGAGCACTTTGTGCTTCTATCAGTATTCACTGAAAAGACTTGATGAAATCCCATGACATGGGGGGTAGGTGAAAACACAACTCCAAACTTGCCCCCCCCCAAAAAAAAAACCTGTCCTCCAGCCAAAATTGATTCCTGCTGATTATCTTCTGTTACCTGTGTGTACACTTTCTGCCTACCTACAAAACTGTGATTTGTTTTTCTTTTCAAGCACGCCTAGATGAGCGGAGCTCTTCAGTCTTCAACTGCTGCTGACCAAATAATCAGATCATTACTGTACAATGCGTGTGACAGAAAGTCACACATTTGGTCTAGTAATGTTCATTCGATATGAAACCAGAGATGCTTCAGTTACCGTTCAAGCCATGCTCACTTAGAAACCCCAAATCCACATGACCGTCATGCAGTTTTAGAGTAGGGGCTAACCCAGCCCCAGTCCCATCACCCAGAGACTCCCTGCGTGGACGTGGCTGGACGAGGATCGTGATGTCCTTGATAGCAGTCCCACTCACCCATTACATCTCCCGG
This sequence comes from Neoceratodus forsteri, assembly GCA_016271365.2. Taxonomy (NCBI): domain Eukaryota; kingdom Metazoa; phylum Chordata; order Ceratodontiformes; family Ceratodontidae; genus Neoceratodus; species Neoceratodus forsteri. The sequence continues at coordinate 363,380,918 of CM028130.1, forward strand.
TCTAATCCTGTAGTGTGCTCCTGCTGCCAACACTGGTGCCCACCTCCCACGAAATCAGTATATCCGGGCTGATTTACTTGCTCACCATGTGACCGCCGCAACATAAAAGGTTAGTTCCACCCCTTATCGCTTCTGTTGGATGCTTGACTCCTTCCTCAGGAGCACTGCAGAGTTGTGCTCTCAAACTTCTTTTAATAAAAAATAACTTTTTATAAACCTGCCACCGCACTGCACCAGTGCTTTGACGCAGTCCACCCCCACAGCCTAAATAACATAGACCGTCACTTCGAAGCAGGAGGCACCACTGTGTACCCTAGCAACAATAAATAAGGGGAGAAAACAATCAGAAAACACATCAGTGGCACAAAAATGTGGCCTGAAATAAACCCTGCTCCAATTCTACAGTGTTACACAGAGTGTGGTGGTCATTTGTACGCACCCAGTGTCTCTGGGGGAGTTCAGTATTAATCAAGACTTAATTCTGGCAAAAAATGTTTCCTAAATCTGGGGTGGTTATATTCCATTTAATCAATGCAAGACATATCCTCTATCTATGCATCATTAGGTCAAAGGACACAAAAACTGTCATCTCAGATGTTTGTGTCCTGTGATCCTAGTGGCAAAGGGAGAGCAGTCTCCAGACAATGCCTAGCTGGCTGCATTGTTCTCTGTACTCAGCTTTACTGCTCACTTGTGGGAAAGCATCTGTGCTACTCAGTAAGAGCCCATCCCACATAAACAGTAGTGGCATTTATAGCTTCACTTAGACTGGTTCCTATGTTGGATACTGTATATGTAGAATCACATTTTTTCATCAAACAAACTGGCACCAGGACTCGCTTATAATTCTTGCAGCTAATTTATTTGTAAAATAGAAAACGGTAGCAGCAAACCACGCTCCCGTCTGGTTTCGACGTACTTGTCTTATTTAAGGGAACACCGGTGAGAGATGAGAGCTGCACTTTTAAAATCACAATTCACCAATCACAGAGTGTATGACATCATATCCCATTACAAATTTAAAGTGACAAGTGTGTTAAAGTGCACTCTTAAGAAAAGTGTTATAGTGCCTAACTAAATACTCGTGACCACCAAGTGACCACATAACAAATTATTCAGAATGCTTTGTATATATTGCTATGAATATACACATTTCCTGCTGAAGTGTATACTTTTTTTAGGATTATTTAAATATTTCAGAATCCAGTTCCTGTTGTTACTGTATGCTTATTGTTTTCTCTCCTAATTCTGCAGCTTCTGCTTAATTTTAAAATTCTTACATATATCTCTGTTTCTCAATATTACTATTGTTCATTTGTTTAGCTTCAGTGTCAGAAAATACAATTTGATTAATGGTTTTACAAATGTCAATTTTATAGCAACTTGAGAGCTCCTATTATAAATATGACTGGATTCCCATCTAATTAAGCTCTCTACTGTATGTTTATATTGACATATGGATATCCATATGTAACAAAGGAAAGGGGAAAACTTGTCAGTACCCTGCCTTTCTTTACATCTAAAAGGTGGATATCCTGGGGTCCTAGCTCTCTGGGTGATATCTGTTTTAAGAAGATCTTATTAGATTTTTTTATTGTTTTTGCAACAACATATAAGCATCTGGTGACCCCCTGAATCCTGTTGTCTCTTTTGTACTTGAGAAAATATTCTGAGGGCCTAGTCTAGTAGGCTGTATCAGCGTCTATATTTGTTTCTATTCAAGATTGGCATTTCTATTCAGGATTGGCATTATGTCCAGTTTCTCAATTAAACCTGGATCATATTGTGCTCCCAACTGGAAGATCCACAATGCCTCTCTGTATAGTAACATATCTTCTAGATTTCCCCCTCTTTTCCCCACATATGCTTTTTCTGTGCCCTTAAAACTGAATTTATGGGCATTTTTATCTTCACTCTCAAAGACATGAGCTGCAAGTGCATTGCTAAGGTCAGTATTTTCTATTGCCCTCATGTGTTCCCCTACCTGCACTTTTAGCTGTCTAGTGGTTTTACCCACATATAACTTTTTACATGTGCATGTTGCCATGTAAACTACACGTGTACTATCACAGTTAATACCATTTCTGATGCTAAATACCTTGGTGGCATTTTGTCTGGGGAAATGTACAGTTTTTTCCATCACAGGACAATATTTACATGTACTACATTTATGGCAGCCAGCTGGTAATTCTGGCAGCCATAAATGTCTGCTTTTACTTTCTGCTGCTTGAAGACTGTATGTCAACATATCAGCCAGGTTCCTTCCTCTTTTGTAATTAAATCTGGGTGCTGATTTACAGATTTTACCCAGTGCTGAATCTGAACCTATAATGTTCCACTGTTCCATAACAATATTTCTCACTTCCTTTGAACTATAAGTTGTTACAAAATTCAGGCTCTCAGGCTTTTCTGTTTTTGATTGTTTTTGTTATTTGATTAATTCATCTCTATTTCTAGTTGTTACCTCTGCTTCCGCTTGGTCTAATACCTACTGACAGTATCCCCTGTGCTGCAGTCTTTGTCTCATATTATTACATTCTGTTCTAAAATCTTCCTCCTCACTGCAGTTTCTTTTCACTCTTAAGAACTGGGATATCAGAATGTTGTTTTTCATGTGTTTTGGGTGGCAGCTTGTCGCATATAAGATAGTGTTCCTATCTGTCTCCTTGCGGTACATCTTTGTTTTAATTGTACCATCTGTTTGTTTAGGTATTGACAGATTTGGAAATGCACTTCCTTCTTACTTACATGCACTGTGAACTTTAAGATAGGGTTGGTATATTCTATCCATTCCCTAAACTCGTCCAGCTATTCCCTGCCACCTTTCCACACCATAAGAATATCGTTCCCATTTTGGATATTGTATATGTAGAATCATGTAGAATCACAACCTAGATTACAACTCTCATTTTCTCCAGACACTACACCTTGGATTTCAGTCCTCAAATTTGCAGATTCTGGGTTTGTGGCAGTGCAGTGTTTGCGCTCCTCTGGAGTCTTGTTGTCCAGTAACTGTTATCTGGGGACATTTACTGATAGCCACTTGACCAAAGATTCTGTGGCAGCTGTATGGAGGAAACTGACCTTAGAAAGACAGGGTAGTAACTTACCGCAACTTTTGATCTTTCCACACATCTCCTTCAAGAAAATATTTTTCTTCTATATAGTTTTATTTTTTTTTCCTTTTTCTCCCCTTCCTGGGGTCACGGCATACACAAGCGTATGCCTGCGCGCACAGCAGGATCTGGTGACCTCTTCCACCCTACCCCATACTTACATCACCAGTCCTGCCACCTGCGCACCCATCGGACCTCCACCTGATGGATGCAGGACTACGGAGGAGTGGGCATCCACCCTGGAGGGGAAATCCACTCCAGCCTTCCCTCCCCAGCTGGCACCCCAAGGTGTTCGCAGGGTCGCTGTGGCGTGAGATGTGCATCCAGCCCAATCCTTAGCGCCACCGGGCCAGCTTGAAGAAAATATTTTTCCAAGCAGGTAAAGTATTATTATTGTCAGCAGATGCCTTCTTTTGTGACACAGCAGTCTGTTTGTTTTTGGGGTGGTAAAATGAGTGTGTAACAGAATACTTTAAGTGTGTTACATTTAGATACAAAGAAAGTGGATTTGCCGGCCCGTTGGCGCAGAGGGCTGAGGCACTGGACGTCTCACCTCATGGCATGCCGGTGACCCAGGTTCGGGAGCAAGCCTGGGTCGTCAGAGATCGGCACCGGGGGGGTGGAGCTGGATGGTGCAGCCATCAGGCAGCTCTCCTCTCCAGGGAGGTGGGGTGGCATCCCTCGCTCACGGCTACCCCTGATGGAGGCCAAGGGGCTGCGCAAGCAGGGTGCCAGCGATAGGCCAATGGGGCGGGTGGAGGAGGGCTGTTACCGGGGCTGGAAGGCGCATGCGTGCCTCCACACACATGTCCTTCTCCTGGGGTCCTCTGGTAAAAATCGGGAGAAAATGGAAAAAACTAGCGGCAGGATGGCAACCGACTCTCCACAGGCACCGCTCCCGGACCAGGCATAAGGTAAGCCCCGGTAATTAGGGGGATGGAGCTGGGGGAGTCGGTCAGATAGGGGCCATACGTGGAGGAAAATAAAGAAAGATGTGGGGGGGAAAGAAAGTGGATTTGCTGTGAGACCCAGGGCTGGATTTTCAAAGGGTGACACAGGGTTTGTGTCAAGCCGCATGTCAGACCCAATTTTTGGTGCAGCTGCACCAAATACCTTTGCTACAACTGCTCCCGATCTTAGTAGGCCAAGCGCAGTTACGACACCTTACCTGATTTATGGCAGCTTGTGCCAGATATTTGGGCAAGCCTGTTAAAAGGGTACTCGGGCTTGCTGCAAGGTAGACCAGAAAAATTTGGTCTCACTTGCAGCAGTTGGTGTATGGGATGGAAAATCCCAATCGCCAGCCGGGAGAATGCCACAAGCCCCGTGCGCCATTTGTTCGGTGTACCCGGGGCTTGCACCATTTGGGACCCTTTGAAAATGCAGTCCACTGGTGTCTGTTTTTCTTTGGTAATTGAAGAGCAGGTATGTTGTGGAGGTGATGCACCCATTCTTAAGTGCGTGAGTGAGTGAGGGGATACTTCTGATCCTTTCATCCCAAAGGTGTGTGATATGGTCGAGATACGTCTAATCCTTTCATCTCCCAAGGGTGGGGGGGGGATACATCTAATCCTTTCATCTCCCGAAGATGCAACACTGATCTTCAAGATCCGAGGAAAATGGACATATTTAGAGACAAAGCCTTAGAAACCTGTAATTTCACATTGCCAATATTGACTGTTCATTAAACAACATGTAATACTTGGAACTGACACTTAAAACCTTAATATATTATGTGAAACTGCACCCACTCAGTGTGAGATAGTGGGCTTGTATGTCGCAAAATGAAGGACCGTTGAAATGTCGGGCAGTTGGAAGGTGTGGTGGAGTGAGTTGGTGCTTATAATTTAACATCCCTTGTGGCTCGATTATGGCAAGGTTATGTAATTGATGTTAGAGGTGGCCATTTGCCTCATACCCCCTGGGGCCAAGGTCATAAGCAGACAGCATAGTCGGGAGGAGGGGTGTGTGGAACAAAGGGACCAAAAATTAAATTTGAAAAATAAAAAAGCTGCTTTAAAACAGAAAAATTAAACAGAGCCCCTATTAAAAAAATCATATTTTTGTCTTGTGCTCACTAAGGATTTAGCACAGCAGCTACAGAATGAAGACATCAACGTGTCTTTCCACCTTCAGCGACTGGAGAACATCCTAAGCATGTTTGCAAAGGAGTCTGATACCACCCAGCTTTTAAACCCTCTGGGTATGATGTTCCTGGAATTCAGCCGCCTGTCTAATAAAGTCCAGAAAATTGAACAGAGAACAGCGATCCTGCAGGTACTGCATTGAACTCTGATAAAACAAACTGTAGACCACTGTGCATCACTATGTATCTAGTCTGCAAAGCTTCCATTTTTTTAGAATATTTCTTACATTAATATAGTTATTTAAAACCCAGTAAAGGATAACCTACAGTAAGCATGTTCATCTACCTTGGTTGTTTTACACTATACAGTGGACATAAAAGAATTCTGTTACCTGGTTGGTCAACTAAGGCCTTTACCCGTGGGTAAATCCTGCAGTAACCCATGACTGAGAAAAGACATTTATAAAAACCCTAATTAAACCCATTTAAAAAATGTATTTTACACATGAGTCAGTTTAATTGCAATAAGGCACTCCAGGATGTGGGTAATTGAGAGAGATTATCCACTTCTTGTGTGGTTAGGTCACTCGGCTGTGCCTCGTGACACACCTCATGAGGAGTGGGTAAATCCCCCAATAACTCACACTCTGTTATGCCTTATATCTTAAGTATATTTCTCAGTGTTATCCTCCATTTTGGTTTCCTAGTGGGAACCTACGGCGTTGCAAAGCATGCTGAGTGTGTGTGTGTGTGTGTATACATATTATATTGGTGCGGTAGCACCAGTATAGTTAGGGATCGCGGAGTGTTCGTTGTTAAACCCCTGACTTTGCACTTTAATAACTTTGACGTTGTTCGATAAAATTGTCCAAAATTGAAATGCATTGTCCATGAGGCAAGTTCTCAAGACGTAGAAAGTTTTGTGACAGGCACGCAACCAATTTCTCAGCTCAGGATGTGTCACATTTAGAGAAAAGTCTACATTTCTAGGGACATGGATATGTTGTTCATCCACACTTATTGGCAGGTCACTTGCCACTTTAAATCTTGCCGGAAGGTCTTCAAGCTGGCTCCTCCCACCCACACGGGTGGTAAAACTCTCGGCTCCACCCCATGACGCCAGATCTTCCTTACCGCTTGGAAGCTCAGGTTCCCTCCTTAGCGCTCTGCGTTTTCGACTGGTTCCTGAAAAGTTCAGTCTTCAAATTTATTGACGTATCCTTGAATTCTTCGATCTTTTCTTTCTCGCTACGGCGATGGCTTTTTCCAGCCCCAATACACGTACGGTTAGTTCCTCCAGGAGGGACTCGCACTCCACGTGCTCTTTTTGCCTGGACTTGGATCACGATCCTCGGGCTTGCAACTTTGTTCTGCCCTTTCGGTCAGTTCTCTGGAGGACCGCGCGGCCCGTTCGGGGCTCGGACATCCGGTAGTTTCTTCTGCTCTGGAGATTCCATCGGACCGGCAGGTGCCCGCTACGACTGTTTCTCTGCAGTCTGATCCTGCCGGGAAAGGGACAGGGTTTCCCCTTCCCTCTCCTTCGGTTGCGGAGCTTATCCCGCTCTCCTTGGAATCCTTTCATTCAGCTTCGCTCAGGGAGCTTGGCATCTCTCCTCCAAGGGAGAGGGAGCCTGGTCTCGGCCTATGTCTATAGGGCCTGGCGAGGAATCTCTTCGTCGAGGCGGGAAAATTCCCCTCCCTCATTGGCCGGCAGCTCGGCTGGCCGAGATCCAGCTTGACCTCTGGCCTCCACGGTACCCCATCGGGTCAGCCGCCAAATTCCCATCGACGCTTGTCGAGTCCCTCGACCCATTTTCCGGGGGGTTTGCTGAGGCCGTCTTCCCGGCGCCTTCGGCGGGAGTCGAGGCTCTGTCCTCCACTTCGGGTCGACAGCCCTCGGTCCGTTCTTCCGAGCCGAGGGAGGAGCGGGTGCTCCCCATTTCTTCCCAGGCCGACCGTCGGTTACCCCGAGGATTTGGGTCTCGGTCTGCTTCTCGGTCTAGCTGCTCACGCCGATATCGGCGTTCTCGGTTGGGGCACCGGGTTGAGTGGCTTTGCCGTTCTTCCTCGTCCCCCTCCTCGGATGAGGAGCGGTTTCGATGCCGTTGGCGTCAGTGTTACGAGGAACTTATGTGGTGACAGCAGTTGTCTGGGTTTAAATCGACCCCGATTCATTCTCCGGATAGCAAGCAGCCGCCGCTTGGTCGGCAGCCGTTCGAATCGGCGAGGAGCCTTCTCCAGGACCGCTGCTCGCCTCGACCTTGCTGCCCCTCTCGCTCGGGCGGAGTTCAGGCCGACAGTGGCCTGTCCTTTAGGTCACTCGGTCCCTCACTCCTGCTCACCGGGCGGACTCTAAGAGTGCCTTGGGCCTGCGGCAGCTTTTTGCAGACCCTTCGAAGCCTGGAACAGGCTCTGCCTTGTTTCCTGACAGGGAGGACTCCGGGTCTTCCCAGGAACATCCAGTAGACGACAGCCCATCGTCTTCGAAGGGTCTACTTCAGCTCATCTCAGAGTTTACTGGAATGCATCTTAAGCCCGTCTCCGATCGGGCTCCTTACCCCCTTCTGGAGATTCTGGATCGAAGGGGTTCTTCCATGGAGGCCTTCCCAGTGGCTGAGGCTATCGTGGGCCCAGCCTTGGAGCCATGGCGGTGGCCTTCTTGCCCTGCGCCGGCCAGGGTAGCTCGGAGGTATCCTATCGCTGCTGGTTCTCTGCCGGTTTCTCGGAGCACCCTCGGCTGAAGGGTAATTACCGATGACATTTTCCAATGTCTTGGAAACGCTGGGATGGGACAGACCCCTACAAGGAGTCCAGAAGGATGGACTATGTCGGGCGTAAGGTTTACGCTGCGTCCTCCCTAGGCCTCCGTCAGGCCAGCTCGGTAGCACTGATGGCACATTTCTCCCACACCCTTTTGGGCTCCCTGGACGAGGTTCTTCCTCATCTCCCAGGTGACCTGCGGACCACGGTTCGACAGGTGCGGGACCAGGGTAGGGTCGTGGCGAAGCAGCAGCTCCAGATGGCTCTGGATCTAGGCGACTCCTGTGCCAGATTGGTGGTGGCCGCAGTGGCCATGCACCGCAGGGCGTGGCTGAGGTTAACTTCCTTCTCCTTGGAAACCCAGCACGAGTTGGCGGACATCCCCTTCTTGGGGACTGACCTTTTCGGCCCTGGAGTGGAGGGATACATCCATGGGCCCGAGAAGTCCGATGCCATTCCGGACTCGGTCACTCTCGCCCATGGGGTCAAGGGCAGCCGTCAGCCTTTGCGTAAGCCCCTTTGCCCCCTGAGCCCTGGGGCCCCCCCGGCCCAGCATGAGGGCCAGCAGGCATGCGCTGGGCGGCCTGTTGCCAAACCAGTGTCCTCCTCCACAAGGAAGTGGAGAGGCAGGAAACCGATGGGCTCCTCAGCTCCTTTCCCCTCTAAGCCTGCTCATTGACGGGCCAAGGGCATTGCTCGGCTCCGTCGTCCCAGCCAGGTTTCCGCACGTGGAGGATAGCTCGCACCTGTTCTGGAGGTATTTAGGGTGGATCCTGTCGCTTGAATTGGCGAGTGGATCCCTTTGAGCCATTTCCCCGGGGATTTTGAGTTCACTGCCCTGTGTCGGTCGTCCGACATGCCTGGCTCTCTAGTTAGAGATGATCAGGAAGGCCGTGGACACCCCCCACTCCAACCCGGGTTCACGTCCAGGTATTCCTGGTCTCACGGACGGGCTTGCACCCATCCTCCGCACGCCTGGATGGCCTCTCTTCTGCAGACATTCCATCCTCAGGACGTGGTGGGTAGCTGTTTCCTGGTCTCCAGGATGTACCTACTCCTCGTTCTGTCTGTTTTTGGGGAGGCCCCCCCCCCTTCTTGCGGGGGAGCGGCTTAAGAATTCCTAACACTTCCTTGCTCAGCGGTCTCTGTGGCATGGAAGGGTCCGGATGTCACCCCACCTGGAAGGCAGACTGGTCTCCCATTTTCGGGAGCCATGTGAGAACTCGTATCTCAGCGGTGAAGTTCTTCGGACTAAGCTGACTTGAGTCCGGAAACAGTTCGCGAACAGGGTGAGGTTCTTCCTCCTTTGCTGGTCGGGTTGGCTGGGAAATTACATCCTGCCAGGACCTCCTGCTCCTCCTGGGCATCAGGGCGGCCTTCCCTTAGGGAGGGGCCAGCCAGAGGTCACAACGCTGTGTCCCGTGGACCAGTTCGTGACTTACAGCCCAGGAGTTAGATGAACGCTCCTTTGGACTGTTCTAACTTCGGCAGGAGACTATCCTGCTTGTTCGCCCTGAGTTGCCGGTCTTCTCCGACCGATGCTCCTCGGATGGGTGAGGTGCCCATCTTGGGGAATACAGAGTGCGTCGCCTCTGGTCCTCTTGCGAGTCCGATGTCCTTCCTGCTCGCTGGAGACAGACGGTCCGATTAGCCAGCACCGCTCGCTCCGCTTGTACGGGGTCTAGTGGTCCAAGTCCAAGTTGGACTATTCCAAGACCATGTGCTACCTACTCCGCCAGGTTTGTCTATCCCCTTGTCTCGGTGCAAGGAGGTTCTCCGCATTGGGCGGTTGCACAGTCGGGGCTTCCTAGCCATTTCTTGGTAGGAGCCCAATTCCCTGGCTGCTGCCCTGAGCCAGGCATAGGCTGCGCCTCATGAGTGGTCTCCCCTGCGGGAGGTAGCACAGGATCTTCTCCTTCTTCCTTCCGGGAGAATATGAGGCCGAGACTGTTTTTGCCCCCCTCAGCAAGGTCTGCTGCAGGGATGCCATAGGGGCCTCGGACCCCGGGCCCCTCCGTGTTCCTCCCCATTTCCCTTGACCTACGGGCAAGGCGAGGAGGGACTTGGCGCAGGTGATGCTGGTAGCCCCAGACTGGATTGCCAGTGCTGGTATCCAGCTCTCCTCAGTCATAGCCCCAGGCTCCCGAAACGGTCTCTAGTCCGCCGGTCCTGTCTTTCCTTTTCAGGGGAATGTTATCCATCTGTACCTTCAATCCCTGCACCTGTTGGCCGTCCCCTGCGCGGCTAGGGGCCAGGTCTAGGGTCTTCAGCAAGGTCCTCGACCTTCAAGGTGTTCTGCTAAGAAGTCAGCCAAGATGCTTGTCCTTTGGGAGAAGTTTTCCTTCTTCCGATGATGGGATTGGGTGGTGCCCTTCCCCGTCCCTGGGCATAGCATTCCGGACCATTTGCGATCCATCCTTAGACCAGGGCTTCGGTCGACGACCCTCTGGGTGCTTCTGCGGTCACCACTGTCTTCCGGGCGTGGGCCGGAGGATAGCTGGTGGTACGGAGAAGGTGGTCTGGCACTTCTAGGCCTTGATCACGCCTCTCCTTTTGGGAGAGTATCCCCGTTTCTGCGGGATCCTTGCTGGTATGGGCTTAGCTCATGAGCAAGCCATCCGAACCTTGCACAGGTGCGTTTTCCCCCACCTGTTGTGGAAGAACACCTTCTCGGGGCCGCTCCGCCATCCAGAAGGCTGGAAGAGTTCCAGGCGCTCCTTTAACCTCCTTATCCGGTCTTCCACAGGGACTAGGTTGTCCTGTGCCCCACCCGAAGTTCCTCCAGAGACGGTGGCGGAGTCTTCCCTTCGGGGGTATTGCCTCTGCCGGGGTTTATCCCCATTCACACCTCGGAGGCCGTATTCAGGTTCCGTTGCGTAACTGCTTTAACGCTCACCGCGCGAGAGCGTAGAGCTAAAATTCGGGAGAGGTTTGCCAGCTGTTCATCACCTTCGCTGAAGCCGCATCTGGCAGATTGCAGCCCAGTGGAAGACGAGCAGGCGGGTCACCCCTGCAAGGTCTCCACTTTAGGCAGGCGGGCATGGAGCCTCCCAGAGGGATAAGCGCTCTTTTTAACCCGTCCTTCCGCTGCATCGGTGGCTGCTTCCAAGGACCCTCCGATCCAGGATATCCGCAGGGCTTCTGCCCGGAAGCAAGCTTTACCATTCCCCTTCCACATTGACCTTGGGTCGCGCCGGGGTGCTGGTCGGGGCCTCGGTTCTCCAGTCTTTCTACCTAGGTAGGGGTGTGCGCCTTGCTTCCCTCCTCCTGGAGAACTGCTAGGAATCTGCCAATAAGTGTGGATGAACAACATATCCATGTCCCTAGAAATACAGGTTACTCACCTGTAACAGGAGTTCTAGGAATGGTATATGTTGTTCATCCACACGACTCACCAACCTCCCGGCTTCGACGCACAACCTGGCTTCCAGCGGGCTAGATCTGGCATCATGGGGCGGAGCCGAGAGTTTTACCACCCGGGTGGGTGGGACGAGCCAGCTTGAAGACCTTCCGGCAAGATTTAAAGCGGCAAGGGACCTGCCAATAAGTGTGGATGAACAACATATACCATTCCTAGAACTCCTGTTACAGGTGAGTAACCTGTATTTTTAGGACTTTACTACAGCTAGACAGTACAGAATTTGTTCCCAAAACTTTTAAAGCTGAAGGGGCCTGTACCAAGGGTGTGCCTTTCGAAGCTAGTGGAAAAAATATTAATTAGTTCGAGTCATAAGGATTTTATATTTTTTTCTGAGCATGCTCGATAGTGTTTTAGGATAACCCTGTAATACAACACTAAAATGTTACTTTCGTGTGCACGTTACTTTTGCAAAATTTGTATTTTGGATCTTGAGAAGAATTTATTTGTGTTGTAATGTCTGTCAACTTGTTTTTTTATTTGGTAAAAAAACAAAATTGAATAATACATAAAAATGAAGCATTTGAAAAAAACTAACACATGAATCTTGCTAAATGGGACCTGTCGAGCAAGATTATGTTGTTTGTTTTTCCCCCTAAAGAGGCAGAAATACTTTTTACGGGACTTTGGCTATCGTTTTACCAAAATGGACGATTTTAAAGTTGCAAGTCGAGAAATTTAGAGTTATGCATTTAAGTGCAACACTAAAATTTTAGTGTTGTATATTTTAGTGTTGCACTTAAATCTGCGACACTAAAATGAGTTACACTAAAATTCCAATTTTGTGTCTCACATACTTTTACTCACAACTTGGCCATTTTATAGTATTTTAGTCCCAAATTTTGAATGTACCATTTACATGGCGCTACGTCATGAACAGGATGGTGGGAGTTTTCAAGTACAGGTTGAAAGGTGATTTCACAGTCACTCTGCAAAACAACCTTTTGAATGGGATTTAACGCATTCTAGTGACCATCTTAATGACATAGGGACAAAATAAGTTTCATGTTGTACCAAACAGCAACACAAAACTTGCAACATTAAAATTTTCTGTGTGCACCAAAATTGGAATTCTTTGGTCACACTTAAATGGGGATGGACTCTTCCCTTGGCACAAAGGGACCTATGTGAATGAGGGTACAATTCCACTCTCTCTCAACAAAAGAAATACACTGCAAAAAAAAGGTTAATTCATCAGTTAGGGTTCAACTTAATGCCACAAAAGTAGGGAAGTGTGGTGTTAGGGTTTCAAACTCTAACTCCCCCAGCAGCAAAAACACAAGAACACACAAGCAGCTACAGACAGCCATCATCAGGTAAGACAGACAATATACAACTGTTTCCAGAGGGCACAAATGCGGTAGCACTTATGTGCTACATTCATTGATTTGTATCTGTGGCTGGGGCCTGCACTTCTGCAGCCAGAGGTAGGGGTGGGTGTGTGGGTGTGTGTGTGTGTGTGTGTGTGTGTGTGTGTGTGTGTGTGTGTGTGTTACAGCATGCATGAGTACATGTGGTTGCAAAAGGACTAGTCTCACAGGAGCCTGCACTTTTGCAGACAGAAGTAGTGTTGCAGTTTGGGAGTCATGGATTTCTGTATGCAGCAGCAGAAGTGCTGGCTCAACAGGAGCCTGTGCTTCTGTAGACAGAAGTCAGTGTCCATGTCTTACACCTACGGCTACAGAAGGGCTTGCCCCACAAGGGCCATCGCTTCTGCAGACAGTAGTATTGTAGTTTGAGAGTAATGGATTTCTATATGTAGTAGCAGAAGTGCAGGCCCCTGCGGCACCTTCCACCCCTGCATACAGTAGAAGTAGTGTTGCAGTTTGTGTATCATGGATTTTTTGGGGCCTGCACCTCTGCAACCAGAGGTTGGTGTGTATGTCTTAGTGTGCATGAGCACTTGTGGCTACAGAATCACAGGTCCCATAGAGGTCTGCGCTTCTGCAGACAAAACGGCTCTTGTGTCTTGGGTATCATGGATTTGTATCTGGCTGCAGGGGCCAGTACCTATACAGACAGAAGTGTTGTTATTTGAGCATTGTGGTTTTTTGTCTTCAGTCAGAAGTGAGTGTATATGTCCTGTGAATCCACAAAGATAGCATATTATAGATCAAGGGAGTGCTCCCAACCAGTTGGGTTTGGCTGTCCCCCTTTGCCTCTCGCTTCAACACAATGTGGTGCTTTATCTAACCCAATTATTCTGTTAAGAGTGTCTCACGTGCAGTTGCCCTGGTAACGAGCATGTTTGGGTAAGGTTTTCAAAAAAAATCAATATATTGTTGATCAAACGCGATCCATTGTATATTAACACCACCGCTGAGACCACTATTACAACTGTAAGAGTGGTCTCAGCAGTGGTATTAACACACATTAGTGCTGAATTTGTGTCATCTGGAAATGGCTGCATTTGGTTTGTCTTACCTGATGATGGCTGTCTCTGGTTGCTTGTGTGGTCTTGTCCTTTTGCTGCTTGGGGAGTGGGTTAGGGTTAGAAATCCTAATGCCACCTTTCCCTACTTTTGTGGTGTTATGTTGAACCCTAACAGCTTTTTTTGCAATGAATTTCCTTTCTGTTTGAGAAAGTTAATAAACATAAATTATAACAGACCTTCTGTCTGCAGAGGGCCAGCACTTCTGCAGTCACATATACACATGCACACTGCAAGACCGACACAGCCACTTCTGGCAGCAGAAGTACTGGACCCTGTGGGTCGCCTGCCGCTCTGCCGATGCAGATAGAAATCCACAATACCCAGAGTACAGCCCACTTCTGGCAGCAGAAGCACAGCCCCATTCATATGTTATGTGGGTGTGTGATTTTAGTAGAGCCCCCTATGCAAATACCACACAACGACCTTGCATACATTTTAATGTACGCATGGGTCATTCTGTGCATACACAATTTGCATAGTGCATTTTTGTTTCCACGCAAATCCCTTACCACGGCATTATCTACAGCTACAGAATTTGCATACGGCCCTTTGTAAATCCTGTAGTCCAGCATTATAGTCATACCAACAGAATTGTGGTAAACCTCACATTCCATTTTCAGTATTTTTGTCCCAAATCTGTCTCTGTCTGATGGCCTTAAAAAAAAAAAAAAAAAAAAGTGCGATTGTGACAATTTGGTAGAAAAATGTTAAAAATGGATGAGTTACAAGTAACAGTTGATTGTGGATACAAAATCCAAATTTTTATGCCGTGAACACAGAATTCTTTGTATGTTTTTATATTGCAAACAAAGAATTCTTTGTTAGCACTTTTTTATGTCATGAACAAAGAACTTGGATGCCCGGAAAACGTATTTCTGGGTCGTTTTTCGACAAAGAAACCCCAGAATCTAGCTAAACGGGCCCTGTTTACCAAGATTCTGGTGTTTGTTTTTGAAAATGCACCATTTTAATGTGTTTCCAGAAATATGTTTGCCCAGAACAGAAAGCAAGATGTCTTCTCTCACAACCATAACAATTTTTCTCACTAAACTTTTCTCGTAAAAATAAAAGCAGCTCATAAACATAAATTCTTTGTTTGCACCAGTTATCATGAAAATCTATTGAGCAGGCTCAGAAGCACATTTTAAAACCTTATAACTCGAGAACTGATTGATATTTTTTCACGAAACCTTCAAAAGACACACCCTTGAGCTGAACCCCTTCAGCCCTGAATGTTATGGAACAAATTTCCAAACCGTTTTTGCTCCACAGATAAGCAAAAAAAAGGGGGGGTGGGGCAAAAAGTACGTTTTTTCAAAGCTTTTTAAATGTCTAGATCTCTGAATCTGCATGAGCATCCATCACGAAACTACCAAGTCTTAAGAACTTGCCCCCCAGACTGTCCATGTAAACTTTCATGCAGTTTTATCAAACAGCACCAAAATTATTAAGGTGCAAAAATTTGGGATTAACATTAGACAGCCTGCTTAATCCTAACTAAGCGTGCACTACCATACAAGTATAAGATATAAAATATAAAATATCATAATGAAGAAGAAAGAAAGGTGAGGGAAATGGGTAAACGGGGGTGGGATGGGGGAAAACTAACTAGAGGGTTTAAGAGCTAATTAAAAATACATTAATTTTGCCGTACATAGTATTTAAACCTGAGGTGGCATGTCAGGGCTGGGACTGTGTGTATATGGGTGTGTATGTGTGTGTGTGTGTGTATATATATATATATATATATATATATGTGTGTGTATGTATGTATGTGTATATAAAAGGGATATACAATGGTGAGCTGTCAGATAAATGACTTGTCTACACAAGTGCTGTTTGACCTTGGGTAACCTCACGAGTGGCGTAAGCCACGAGTGAGGTGTCCGAGGTCAAACGGCACAAGTGTGGATGGATCATTTGTCTGACAGCTCACCATTGTATATTTCATTCATGCAATAGGGATGCTTTCTATCAGTGCAGGAACACTTCTGGAGGAGGTTGTGGAGTCAAAAACAGTGGTTGAATTCAAGCATGCATGGGACAGTCATAAGGAAATTCTAGGGTGTGGGAGTAGAAAGAAATAGGCTGCTGGTTAACTAGGTTCTGCAGCTTATCCATTAGGTAGGGAAATGGGCAGACTGGGTGGGCCAAGTGGTCCTTATCTGCCGTCAAATTCTATGTTTATGTATATATATATATACACACAGTATATATTCACTGCCAAAAGAACTACATTAATGCATTGTTAGGGTTCCACAACCTCAATAGGAAAGAAATACGGTGTTAGGGCATTTTTCAATCCTGACACCCACCCTTGCGACTCTAGGCCAAGATACAGAATTGCTACTTCAAGCTTTGGTATAAAGCTACGTGCCTCAATTCTGGTGTTTTTCATAAGGCCCGCAACATCAGTCGTAGCTTTCTTTTACAGAAGATCGTGCATAATTTAAACAGGAGATCAGTCATAACTTTCTTCTCACAGGGCCAAAGACCTCTAGCTTAAAGCATCATACCGGGGGTTACAGCCCTGGACCTGTAGCTTGGCCTTGCATCATGAGGCTAGTGGTTGAGTGAGGGGGGGTGGGCATTAGGGTCAAGAAACCCTAATGCTACATTTCCTTTCTTTGTGGCTTAGGATCTGTAATGATGCATAAATATAGTTTTTTGCAATGAATTTCCTTGTTTATGAAAAAATGGAGTCACCCTGCACGAATCAGGACATGAGTCCTATCTTGCTTTGTGCAGAAAGTTAAGATGCATCTCATGCTTTGTGCAGGGCCCAGAGAAAGTTATGTCTAATCCTAGGGCCCTGCATGAAACAGCAGACTTGTGGGGCATGGTGCCAGACTTGTAGCTTTGCCTCGGATCATGCGGCTAGGACATGGGTGGGGGGGCGTAAGGGTTGAGAAAATGCTAATGCCACTGAGGGGGGCGTTAGGGTTCAGAAAACGCCAATATCACTGTGGGGGGGCATTAGAATTGAGAAAATCTTAATGCCACTGTATTGACATAATTTTTTGCAGTGTGTATGTGTGTGTGTATTTATAAAATGGGTAGGGAAATTGTTGTTCTTTTATTGGATGATGAGCATCACATGTCCGTGCGTATACCAGAGCGCGACCGCACACCTGCACTTTTACCCCCCTCCAAAACAATTTTGACATTTTATAAGATAGATAAACCACTCTGAGTTGTGCAGTCGTGCTCTGATATACGCACGCCTTGGGTGGTTGACACACTGGGCATGCGGCCTCATGCATACTAGCGCACACCAAGGCATGCATAATATCAGAGCGACTGCACACCTCAGAGTGATATATTCTATTACACATATATACAGTATATATACATGTATATATATATTATACATACGCTGGCGTGCCTATATATTATAGGTTGCATAAGCATGTCTCACGTTAAACCCAAATTTTGCACTCATCTCTTGGTCTCTCTGGATTTACATGAAATTTGGAAAGTACAGTCTCTGTGGCAGGATCTCTTGATTCTGTATATTTAATGTAGATCGGTTCAGGGGAGGCAAAGTTACAGAGGTGCAAAAAACCACAAAAGTCTCCATTTTTGAAAATGTTAAGACTTTTTTGCCACCTGATAACTAAAACAATAGGAGGCTTTGAAACCTGAAATTTTCCTGTTTGATAAAGGTTAGTCCAAGGTGTGTGCTTTTGTGGTTCTTAGGTCCCACTGTTAAGTAGTTTTTAAATTATTTAATAAAAATGTTCAGTTTCTGAGCATGCGCATTTCCAAAAAAAATCAATGTTCTATTTATAACAAAATTTTTGTGAAAACAGCAGTTTGCACTATACGACACACCTGTCTTTAATAAATTACAGCTGTGTCATATAGTGCAACCCCTGCTGCTGTTGCCACTCATAGGTCAGGGATGGGGCTACTGTCATTGTAGCCCCACCAGCCTCACTGTGCCTTCAAGTGTATCTGCTCCCCGGGGGCCCCAGTCCCCAGTGGCAGTGTATGTATTTGTTTGCTTGTTTGTTTGTTTATTTGTACAGTCCGTCACCGGGATGCCCACCCCAGTGTCGGATGCCATTGTTTCATGTAATTACCACACACACATGCCTGAGTGAGACACTGGGGAGCCCACCCCAAGTGTCCTGAGATGGATTAATTTTATATGTATGCCTGCAAAAAAGAAAACTGACCCCTGACGTCTTTTTTTTTTTTTTAAACCTGAAAGAAAGAAAATGGCCCCTTGTCATTGCTGCCCTTACCCTCCTCATCCCCCACCCACACCCTTACCCTATACTTACCTGCTGTGGTCGTTTGCTGTCATCTTCTGTGGACCGGGACACATCTGCACTCTTCAAAGCCGAACCACAAACTGAGGAATAAAACTTTGTGCCATATAATGTATTTGGCAGATAGGAGCCAGTTGTATTATATGACACAGCTGTCATTTACTAAAGGACAGCTGTGTTGTATAGTTTGCACTGTATGACACAGCTGTCCTTTACTAAATGACAGCTGTGTCATATAGTGCAACCAGATCCTATCCGCCCAATACATTAGGTAAAGTGGAACCCAGAAGTTTGGGCAAACCTAACACCCAACCATAGCAACCCACAGCAACAAACTCTCAACTCAAAGTCCCACAGACATGCTCCCTGTAACTGCTGGAACTGATAAAGATGTCACTTGGGTGGACAGAGTTGTGGTTGATCTTGGGGGCACACTACTATAAAACTCACGACCTCTACCCTGGGCAGAGAGTCAACCTCAAGAAGCGGTAGCCTGAAAAGTATGTACAGGGCTTTACATCCAAATTCTTAATATCTGGGCTCATAGAAACATAGACATTGATGGCAGATAAGGACTGTAAGGCCCATCCAGTCTGACCATTTTTCTACCTTATAAATGTGCCATAGGCCTTTACTCTGTCAATGGCCTATTTATTCATACTCATATGTATTGTTCCCTTATGCCTATCCCATACCTGTTTGAAGCCCTTCACTGTATTCATATCCACCACTTCCTGAGATCGGCCGTTCCATGCATCCACCATCCTTTCTGTGAAAAAGAACTTCCTTACATTACCCCTTAATCGGCCTCCCTCTAATCTCATGCAGTGTCCTCTTGTCCTGCTATTTTTCTTATATGAAACATGTTTAGACTCTTTCACCTTGTTAATGCCCGTAAGATGTTTGAATGTTTCGATCGTATCACCTCTCTCCTTCCTTTGCTTTAGGGTATACATATTGAGCTCCGTTAATCTGTCCTCATGTATTTTCTGATTCAGTCCCTGCACCATTTTGGTTGCCCTTCTCTGGACTGCCTCCATTTTGTTAATGTCTTTGTGCAGGTGCAGCTTCCAGTACTGCACGCAGTACTCCAGATGGGGCCTAACCAGTGTCTTGTAAAGAGGGATTATTACCTCCCTCTTGCAACTTGTGATACCCCTACTAATACACTCCCAACATCCCTCTAGCCTTACCTACTGCTTTAGTGGTATGCTTTGATGATTTCAGGTCATCTGTGATGATGATAATGCCCAAGTCTCTTTTTTCCCTTGTGATTGCCAGCAACTCCCCACCCAACCTGTAGGTATCTTCAGAGTTTCTCTTCCCTGTGTGCATGATGTTGCACTTCTTTGCGTTAAACCCCAGTTGCCACTCTTCAAACAATTTTGCCAGTTTATCCAGATCTCTTCTAATTCTGTCCACACCATCTGGATCATCTACTCTGTTGCAGATCTTGGTGTCATCTGCAAACAGGCAAACCTTACCCTCCAGTCCATCTGCAATGTCACTGATGAAGACATTGAAGAGGACTGGCCCCAGGACTGATCCCTGAGTACCCCACTTGTGACTTGCATCTCTTCTGACTGTATACTATTTACCACCACTCTCTGTTTTCTGCCCACCAACTAGTTTGCCACATAGTTGACCAACTTCTGACCCACCCTGATTCTAGCCAGTTTATTAATCAAGCTTCTTTGTGGAACAGTATCGAAAACTTTGCTGAAGTCAAGGTAGGCAACATCAACTGCACCCTCTTGGTCTACCGCTCTGGTTACCCAGTCAAAGAAATCTATGAGCTTAGTTTTACAGGGCCTTCTTGTAAACCCATGCTGTCTTGGATCCTGTGCTCCTATGGATTCCGGGTGTTGTACTATCCTTTCCTTAAGGAGTGCCTCCATAATCTTGCCCACTACTGAGGTAAGACTGATTGGTCTGTAGTTTTCTGCTGCCACTTTTGTGGAGCAGGATCGCATGAGCCCTTCTCCAGTCTTCTGGTACCACTCCTGTGCTTAAAGGCTCACTAAACAGTTCTGCTAATGGCTCTGCTAGTTCCACTCTTGGCTCCTCTAGTACACTGGGATGTATGCCATCAGGTCCCATTGCCTTGTCCACCCTGAGCTTAGCAAGCTCTTGTAGGACCCTTTCTTTTGTGATGGGACGTGTGCACACCTCCCTCCCTCCCCCCTGTGTCCATGGTGCTGAGCTGTGGGCCCTGCCCTACCTTCTCCTCAGTAAATACCAAGCAGAAGTATCTATTTAGGATAGATTCTTTTCCTTGGTCTTCCTCCACACACTCCCTCCCCCTTATCCCCTTTGGTCTTAGTACCCCTGCTGGACTTTCTCCTTTCACTAATGTATCTATAGAAAGTCTTGTCCCCTTCTTTCACTGTTCATGCTAGTGTTTCCTCGGTTTTGGCCTTTTCCTGCCTTACTGCCTTCCCTGCTTCCCATAGGGAAGTTTGGTATGCCTCCCAGTCTTCATCCCACTGCGTTCCCTTATATTTCCTAAAGGCCAACCTTTTGGCTCTGACCTTTTCTGCTACTGTTTTTCCGAACCAAAGTGGTTTCCTCCTTCTTTCGCTCTTGCTTTTCTCCCTAACACAATGGGATGTTGCTTCAAGTATTGCATCCTTAATGCTTGCCCACTTTGCCTGTATCCCCCTCACCTGTATTTCTTCTTGCCAGTGCTAGCTTGACTCTGTTGGCTATCTTATCAAATTCAGCTCCCTTGAAGTCCCATATTTTTGCCTTGGAATGGGATGATTTATTTTTAGTGGCCAAATTGAACCATACCATGTGATGGTCACTGGCCCCCAGGTGACCTTCTACCTGGAGATCTGTGATCCTTTCCCCGTTAGTCAGTACTAGATCCAGGATAGCCCTGTCTCTTGTGGGTTGTTGTACCAATTGTTTGAGGCCCTCCCCCTGCAGGGAATCCACTATGTGCCTAGTTCTGGAGGATGTTCCTGCTAGTATGACCACATTGTCATCCATCAAGCTCCAGCTACAGGAGCTGACTTTGTTTCCTTTATTAGCTAAATTTAAGTCCATTTGCTTTTATTAACATCCTTTCTTGAATTTACAGGTTGAGTGTGATTTTATCCCCTGATGTGTTTTCACCCTGAGCTATCTGTAGTATTTTAGGGCACAGCACACATCCTAAGGCCAAGGTACACTGACCTTAGGTAGTCAGTTCTCACCCCTTCCCGTCACCATATATCACAGTCATTGTGTTTTCAGATGCTGGGGAGTGGGAAAGGTGGGGCACAGCTGCTGAAGGGAGGCATCTGACTGGGCTTCAGCTGCTTCCTTGCGATCGCTGCTCTATTTAGGTGACGCCTGCTTTCCTACTCTGTAATAATATGCCAACAGAAACCAGAATGGGTCCTGTAATACACCGAGGGACTAATAAGTCCCATAGCCTTAGTTTTGACTCAGATCTACAATTTTCCCTAATGTCCCTTCAAAACAAAACAAAAAAAGATGCGGGAACTCTCTATCTGATATTGCCATAGTCTTCTCCCTGCCATACTAACAGCGACAGCCATGGAGCTGCTCGAAACACTTGAGTAGCAACATTCGATCTGCCAGCTTGAAAATTACAGTGTTTGGAACTTGCACGGTTACTTTTAAACAGTCGCAATTGCTGACTCCTCATGTCACCTAGTATAGCAAGATGGGAGGGGGGTTCAACAGGGTGCACTGTCTCAGGGAAGGTCCCAACAGTGAATGAGATAGGTTACGCCTCCACAATGTAGTCAACTCGCAGTACATGATGTATATGGGACCATTGATCCCATTATAACCAATGGCTCTTCTCTTTCTGATACAGAAACCTTGAGTCTCTTTAATAAGTACTTTTGTTCTGTCTTCTCTCAAAAATTACCTATTAGTACATTTAAAGTTCACCACGTAGATTATCATAGGTTCTAGCCAACTGACTTTATACAGGCTATCAAAACACTAAAAACAAATGCTAGTCTGGGCCCAGACGGTATTCATCCATGGTTTCTGATCGAAACCTCTATAAATATTTCTATACCTTTGTCAATTATCTTCAACAAATCCTTACAAGAAAGAATTGTACCAAATGATTGGCGTTCAGCAATAGTTACTCCCATATTTAAAAAAGACAATAGAGGTTCTGGGCAAAATTATCGTCCAATTAGCCTGACCTCAGTGGCTGGTAAATTAACAGAACGAGTAATGAATTCTCTAATAGATCAAGATTGTAAAAAATTAGGAATTTATGATTCAAATCAGCATGGGTTTACTCCCAAGTATTCCTGCACCACCAATCTAATATCTTTTTACAATAATATAAGTACTTTACTAGATGTGGGTATCTCTACTGATGTAATTCTTTTGGACTTTAGTAGAGATTTCGATAAAGTCTCACATGAAAAACTCATTATTAAAATGCACAATCTAGGTTTGTCATCTGATATTGTCAACTGGACTTTAAACTGGTTGATAAATCGTTCTCAGAGAGTCAGAATTAATGATATCTTGTCTGATTTGGGTAGTGTGACAAATGGTGTACCACAGGGGTCGGTCTTGGGACAAACATTGTTTAATCTCTTTATCAGTGATTTACAAACAGGGCCAAATGACTTCATGGTTAAATTTGCAGATGATATTAAATTGGGGGGCAAGGTTAATAATCAAGAAACTATTTCTGCATTACAGAAGGATTTGGAAAAATTAACACTTTAGGCAAATGAAAATCATGCAGTTTAATCAAGACAAATGTTTAGTAGTGCATTTCGGTGTAAATAATCCAAAAACGATATATAAATGGACTACCACTTCACTCATCAAATTGTGAAAAAGATTTAGGGATATATGTTAATAATAAACTTACATCAAATGATCACTGTGTTAGAACTGCTTGCATGACCAACAGACTTTTGAGGCAAATAAAATGCACTTTTGTTACTCGCACTGAACAATGCCTTATTCCACTGTATAGGGCATACATCAGACCATATCAGGAGAGTAACTAGAATGATTCCAAGATTAACAAACTTGGATTATCAGAACAGATTAAAAGCTACTGGTCTCTTCTCTCTTCAAACTAGAAGATTAAGAGGTGATATGCGTATGGTTTTTAATTTAATAAATTCACCAGATCTAATGGAAAAATGTGGTCTAACACTCTCCAAAAGGAGACATGTTCTGAGACTGCATAATAAACAGCTTGAAGTAAAAACTTATAAAACCAGCAAAAGGGGAAACTTTTTTCCAATAAGAGCATCCATTGTATGGAACACTTTGCCACAAGAATTGGTACTAGTGCCACTGTCTTTAAAAACAAATTAGATGTTTGGCTGACGGATAATAGATAAATAATATCCCACATAGTATGGGGAACAGTCTCGATGGGCTCTGGCCTTCTTCTGTTCTTTCATACCAAGTAATACCAAGTAAATGGGAAGAGGAGAGGCTGAGTACCACTTCTGGAGGGGCTGAATTAACAACTTTCATACCACTGCCTCCAGCTTGGCTCCTTTCTGACCCCTCTGCACAGAAACAAAGTGACTAGATGATATTGAAACAAAATTGATGGGAGATCATGATGCCAAGGGGTAAATCAGCCACCTTAACCACCTGAGGGCAATGTGATGTGAGGGCCCTCCCCAACTGCATTCCCGTCCCCAGCACAGGGCTTGGAAAAGTTGCATCAGTTTGTTTGATTTGCTCATAATTCTTAGTCTACTCACAATCTGGTCCCAGTGTGTGACACTGTGGGAGCCCACCCCTGGTGTCTAGAAATAGTTTATTAAAAAAATTCATATAATCCAATACCGGGATGTGCACCCTGGTGTTGAACCCCTTCCCCCTTGTTTACTAACACTTTACCAACATTGGGGGCCCATTTCTTTCACACCACCTTATGAACAGTACAGCTTTCATTTTTCACATCCTGTCCGAAACATGTTTTCACACCTGTGGCGCAGAATGATGTTTCAGCACAGATTTGAACATTTTCACCTATGGGGTTTTGAGATGGGGTCATAAGAAAACTATGTTGAAAGTTTGGGGTAAAAATGTTAAAAAAACAAAGAATTTATTAAGTAACGTTGTTTACAGGGATGTCTGTTGGCACCTCTGTGGAACACGCTGCCTTACCGTGCCAGTGAGCTGAGTTCAGGTGAGAACTCAGTGAGCCGGTTTACTGAGGCAGGGCTGATGGGGAAGGTGCTGCCGCATGCAGTACTAGTCACGGCCTGGGTAGGGACAGAGCAGTGTTTCGGCGCAGACGCCACACCCTGTGGTGGATCAGGGAACCTTACCCACAAGGTATTGCAATGTGTCTTGGGGTCTGCAGGGCCCATGCACTGCATCAGAACTGTCTCCAGTGTTGTATTTATCTCATTTTGCGAAGGTCCCAAAGGAACCTGCACAAATGAGGATACAGTTCCACTATCACAAAAAGAAGGTAAATTAGTTGCAAAAAACTACATTAATGCAGAGATTAGGGTTGTAAGAACGAAAAGCGTACAAAGACAGGAAATGAAAAAACATTACGGATTTGGGTCTCTGGAGTGGTGGGGTCTTACATGGGGTTGTCAGTCCTAATACCCACCCCTACCCTGGATCAGATGAGGTCAAATGGGATGTCTTCGGGCACTGCATGAAGAAAGCTGTAACAAATTATACTGGCCATACTGTGTCACTGTGAGGCACTAGATTGGAGCTGTATCTTGTGCTTTTGAGGCTATTGGCTGGGGGGGGTGGGCATGAGATTTGACAACCCTAAGTAAGACCCCACCACTGATTCGCCAATACTCTGGAGACCCAAATCGCTATGTTTTTTAATTTCCCATCTTTGTACGCTTTGTGTTTTTACAACCCTAATCTCTGTATTAATGTAGTTTTTTGCAACTATATATAAAAGCACTACTAGTTCACAGTCGGTATCTTAATGGGTTGGTATATAACAGTGGAATACTGAACTAATCACAGAGCAGCCTTGACAATGTTGGTGACATCACAGTCCTGTGCAGCATTGAAGCCATCGGTTGAAATCGGAAGAAAAGCAATTAAACCTTCTCCCAAACAACAGATTTAAAAGTTATAATTAGTAAACTGATGCTGTATAAATTGAGTATGTTGTTGCCCGTCTCAAAATTTCCAGTTTATCATTACTTGTGAAAGGACGGGGCTTTTATAGGCCACTTGTTCCTCTACCAAATGTAGGTTATGGTTATGCCCCTGGTTATGCCCCCTCGCAGTGGAAGATGCAGTAAATATTTTGAGTCACATCATTGTATATCCCATGTATAGTATCTGACTGTGCTTGGTATAGAAAAAAAAGTTGTATATTTTATTACACAGACACTTTGTGAACAGCTGCGGAAAGAAAATGAAGACCTCAGAAAGAAATTGGAATCTGATCTTGAGCAGAGAAACCTTGCAATTGAACAACTCAGGTAGGATGTGAAAAAGTACAAATCTGGAAACTCGTAGAGAAACATAAAATGGTAAGCACAGGAGGTCATTCAGCTTTTCTTGCCTGTGCCGGTTAACCTCCTTGATGTGTGTCATTTATTTAGTTATTCATTTCAGAAGGTTTACCAGGAAAAGCATGGTGAGTTGCTAGAAGGTTATTTCTAGATGCGCGCGGGGAGAATGGGGAGCAGTGCAGTGCAGTTATCACATCAGTACATCAAGATATGGAATAGCACACTTAAAACAGCAGTGGCGAAGTGAACTGCAGCGATAACTACCGTGTTGTACTTTAGCAAGCAAACAAGACACACAGTATTACACTTAAAGGAAAAATGGAGCGGTAACTTGCAGCAAATAAATAAGCAAATATAAGAGCAGGGGCAACAGTGTACAAACATTAAATTACCATGTAAGGTAGCACCCAGTGGTAGCATGGTCACATGTGAAAAAGGGGGATGGCAGTATAGCTTAGAGGTTAGAGTAATGAGCTGTGAATGAACTTGGTACATCCGGGAGACCTGGGTATTGATTCCCATTACCTCCACATGCTGTGACCCTGAGCAAGTCACTTAACCTCCCCAGTGCTCCCTGGTTGCCCCTTCAAATAGGCATTATGCCTAGTTGGCTTTACCTGATAACCAAAAGAAATAAAAGCACTAGATAGCTAGGCTACCATGTGAT
The DNA here is from genome assembly GCA_016271365.2 of Neoceratodus forsteri. NCBI lineage: Eukaryota > Metazoa > Chordata > Ceratodontiformes > Ceratodontidae > Neoceratodus > Neoceratodus forsteri. Next base: position 363,407,146 of record CM028130.1, read on the forward strand.
TGCGTCAGGAAAGAGTGAGGGAGCTGAGCTGACTTGGTGACTGATGAGGGTATAAGACACCAGGAGGTGTACATTGCATTTGCAGGCATGGGCTATGGGGTCATATGGCAAGGTTTTTATAAGTTGCAGAAGAGGAAGCAGAGTGCCTAGCAGGAGGAGAGTTCAACCACAGCTGTGAGAATCTGAAAGAGAAAGCAAACTGATTTGCTGATGATTTGCACATGGGAGAGACAGAGGGCGAGTGTATCAGAGTTGCGCAGGGAGTAAGTGGGGGTAGAGAGGCTCAAGAGTATGGAGCTAGGATAAGGGGAGGGTACCATATGAGAATTTTGAGATAAATGAAGCACAGTGAGGTGCCTACCTTCAAGAGAGGATAATGAGTGCTGGCCCGGTGGCTTGGAGGGCTAAGGCATGGAACGCCTTACCTCCTGTCATGCTGGTGACCCATTTTGGGGGAAAAGCACAGGTTGCTGGGTCAGCTGGATTGGAAAGGATTGAGCATCCCAGGGACTACTGTACTCTCAGGGAGGGGTGTCCAGCCATCTCTGCCTCTGACTGCCACTGGCTGGAGGCTCAGTGATATAACAGGTTAGAGAGCGGCTCAAAGGCTAGAGCGGTTGCTCTGTAGCGTGAGCGCACCTTCATGTACACATCCTGACATGTCGCCACAGGAGGGGAAAGGGCGAAATCAGAAAAATAAGACAGGCAGGCTTCATGAAACCCTGCCCATGGCCTGTGCTCCCACCTGACTACCAAGGCAGTGTGGTTTGTGCACCAGGGGGAAGACAAAGGGAAATTTGTAGGGGACTCATCCTCAGTGAGGTCGGGAGGCAAGCATAAGTCGTGGGGAGCGGGGATAAAACTGAGAGCCTGCCCGCCTGCCTCTGGAAGAAAAAGTTGTACCTAAAAAAGGGAAGCAGACAAGTAAGAAACAGGAGAGAAAAGGGTTGTGTAGTCTGGTGAGGATAAATTTGGGTGTGTCTCTATACATGGCATCCCTGTATTTAAGAACCAGGATGGTCATCTTTATGACAAACTCCCTCTCTGGGGAAGTATGTAACCTCATCACGTTCCACACCATCAAGGGTCTTGAAAACTGAGAGACTGGAGTCTGGCCAGCTGCTGCCTTGTGCCAAACATCATAGAGGCTGTTTTCTTGGCATTGAATGTGAGCTGATTAGAGTGGAACTAGTGTTGGATGTTGTTAAAATCATGTTGGAGCCTAATTGTCAGATCAAAGCCAGAGGCGCAAGAGGTGAAAAGCACAGTATCATCAGCATATATATGTATGTTGAAGGAAATGCATACTTTGGGAAAAACATAGGAAAATTGAAAGCAGGGTAAGGGTAAGTATATAGCCTTTGGGTTCACCTGAACTGACTGGGAGAGGGCTGAGAGTGGGCGGGAGAGAGCTTCACCAATGTGGGCCGCTTAAGACCCACCATCTAGGTAGGGACTGAACCAGCTGAGTGATCAGAGTCCAGTGCAGTTACGCATGTCCAGGAGAATGAGAAATGGCATGAACGACCATGTCGAAGACTTTTGGCAGGTTAACATAGATCTCTGAGGTGATGGGGCACTTGTCCATACCCTTCAGGATGGAATCCATGAGCCAGAGGAGGGAGAAGAGAGTGGAGACAGACTGCTTGAACCCAGATTGGAAGGGATGTAAGGAAGGAGGAAGAGCCCAGAAAAGGAAAATGTTGGGAGAAAGCCAAGTGTTCTTTGAGTTTGGCCAAGGTTGGTGGGAGAGAGGCAGGGTAATTGTTTCCTGGGTAGGATGGGCCACACCCTTTAGAAAGGGGAATAACAGTGGCCATCTTCAAGCATCAGGGACAGCACCCAGGAGGATGGAGAGATTTAAAAGGTTGGAGATAGGGGACACTATAGCAGGAGCCTACAGACATAGAAACTTGAGGTCAGCCCCATGAGGGCCGTGCTCTTTGTGAAGATTAAGAGCTAGGATAACCTTTAGGCAGGTTGCTAAAAAGGTGAAGATGAAAAAAGAAGGATGAGGTTGAGAGATTGGGGCAGAGGGGTGGGGAGATGGAACAGAAAGTGAGTAGTGAACAGGCATAGTGGTAAAAAAAAAAATTGTTAAAAGAGAAAGCGACATCACCAGGGTCAGCGATAGTCAAACTCCATGATACTGTATGAGGATTGATGCAGAAGACTGGGGGTTGGGCATGGATGATGTTCCAAAACTTAGATGGCTGAGATATTTATTTGTTTTTTATTAACCAAGTAAGCAGACTACACGGTTAAATGCCCTAGGAGAGTACAAATGCAGGCATTAGACAGTGAACAATACCAATTACATTGTAAGGAAAACATGAATGCAGAATCACAACAAAAACAACAAATAACTTTTAGGCAAAGTGCTTAAGTGGAGATAACGGTACATACAAGATAAATTGGGAATAAATATGATTAATAAACAGAACCAAATACAATGTCAGTGAAATACGAATGCTGAACTATAGCAAGAACAACAGATACCAACTGGCAAAGCAGATAAGCGAATGTTATGGTAGTGCTGAACAATTTAGGCTTCAATATAATTAATGATTGGAACTCACTTAATCTGCCAGCCAAGTGCAAGGATGGATTGGTGACATAGAGGGGAGCACCCATGTTATCACCCAGAAGGGGGCAGAAGCTATGCCACAGGAGAAGTGATATGGGTTAGGAGGAGTTTATAGCCATGTTTACACAGCCGCTCCAGAACATGCTCCAGTGCTACCCTGACCTGCCTCGAAAATCTGTGTTACATTTATATGACCTCCCTCAGCACCAGTGCAAGCCATGCTGGAAAAGTGCCATGAGTCCAGGGACCAGTCTTTTGCTTGGCATTGTCAGCTGGGAGGATGCTGGGAGTGTCCCTTGTGCGTTAGAGTGAGAGGTACAGCCTGTCCACAAGGCTGTTTACACTGCTTGCTCCTGAATGCATCCCCAGCTCTGTAGTGGCTCAGTGAGAGGAGAGAGGCCCGACTTACTGCAATGAGTAAGTGTCCACATGGCTGCATTTGCACCACAGTCACCCAAGCGTTCTGGTTGCTGCAATGCAAATGCAGCCATGTAAACTGGCCTATACACTGAAGATATAAGGAGTTTTTTCTTCAGAGCACTCTTAAAGGATAACTGAGTGAGTGAGTGAGTTGTATACTGAGGGGGAGGGAGTGCCAGAGCTGGGGGGCAAATGAGAAGAAGGCCTGATCACCCATTCAGGGAGTACTTTTGGGGGTAGTGAGGGAGATGGCATCTGGTGGATCTGAGTGAATAAGATGGTTGAGCATTTTGTCTCGGAATGATAAAGGCAGAGGAGGGCTTACCTGGTGTAATTTGAAGATAAATGACCGTATCCTGAAAAAGATCTAAATACACCCAAGTTAGAGGTTGAGAATGTCAAAAAAAGACTGTTCAAGCTAGATGTGAGCAAGTCTTTGTGCCCGGATGGGATTCATCCAAGAGTAGTCATCGAATTGGCTGAGCTACTGGCTGAACCACTAACAGTGTTATTTCAGGCATCACTGGATCATGGGGAGATGGTGGACGCATGGAGAGTTGCAAATGTGGTACCTATTTTTAAAAAAAGGCTGTAGACAGGAAGTTGGAAATTACCGACCTGTAGGTTTAATATTGGTACTGGGCAAGGTCCTGGAAGGAGTCATAAAGGATCACATTGAAGAATTCATGCTGCAGGGGAATGACATCAAGTGAAAGTCAGCATGGTTTTAAAAGTGGCCGTTCATGTCAAGACAAATCTCCTTGAATTTTACGGAAATGTCAGCAGGGCTTTAGATGAGGGTGACTTGGTGGACGTTGATATTCCTGAACTTCTCGAAGGCCTTTGATAAGGTGCCACATGGAGAGCTGGTGGACGCCCTGATTAGCCATAATATTCAGGAAAACATAATGCGCTGGATAGATTCCTGGCTACAAAACAGGAAGCAAAGGGTCACTGTCAGGCTGAAGTTCGGGTTGTACTGAGGTGACGAGCGGGATCCCTCAGGGGTCCGTGTTGGGACCTTGCCGCTTCAGTGTGTATATCCACTCTATGACAAGCGGTAGGGAGGTATGGGAATCCAAGTTTGCCTATGACACCAGAATAGGCTGTATTATTAGCAATGATCAAGACATAGCCAGGGATGGTCTCATGATTCTAAACTGACTTTCAGTACTGACAAGTGTACAGTTATGCACTTTGGGAGCAAAATAGAGCAGCAGAATATAAGCTAAACGGACAAACCGTAAGAGAGGTAAAAGAGGAAAAGGACCTGGGGGGTCGTGGTTTCAAATGACCTTAAGTTTAACTAACATTGCAGTCAGGTAGTTAAAACAGCAGGAAACCTATTGAATTGCATAAACAGGCACATCAGTAGTAGAAGGAGGGAGGTTCTGGTACCACTGTATGGGACTCTTGTGAGGCCACATATGGAATACTGTGCCCAATTCTGGTCACAAGGCTATAGGACGGAGAAACAGTCATTGGAGAGAATCCAGAGAATGGCCACACACATGATTAAAGATGTACAACGCAAAGAATATCATGAAAGGCTAACTTAGTTAAGGATGTACAGATTTGGAGTTTCGCAGGCTGAGAGGAGACACGTGCGTGGTTTTCAAAGCACTCTCAGATGTGAGGTTGTGGGAAAAATTGGGGCTTAGGTTGAGAGAGCAGTATCAAACTAGAGCACACCCATTACAGATAGCAGGTGAAAGGTATAAAACAACCAGGAGGAAACATTGATTCAGTATTAGGGTGGTGACGATTTGGAACAGACTACCAATAGAGGTGCTGGCTAGTACTAACATGCAAACTTTTAAAACAAATCTGGACAAGTACCTAATTAGTAGCAACATACAAGGTTATTTCTAGATGAAACACAGCAAGCAATACGGACAGTGTCTTCCAAGCCCTGAAACAACCTATGAAACCTATAAAGCACCCCGTTGTGTGAAAGTGAGAGGCAGAGGGAGGTCGGCCAAACCCAGGGAGGAATAGTGCAGTGATAAGTTACGTGGGGGTGGGAAGGAGGACAGTTTAATAATGTTTTTGAGGGTGGAGCCGAAGTGCTCTGATTTAGCAAGTGTGGAATCTTTGGTGCAGGCATTGTGTAAAGCCCAATATTTTGCAAGGTCAGCTGGTGAGCCAGAGGCCTTACGGATAAACCAAGCCAAGTCTCTTGCTTTGAGACAAGCTAGTAACTCAGCCTTGATCCAGAGAAGGTGTAAGTCATTAATCCTTCTCCTTCTTAGAGAAGCATGGGAATACCAGAAAGTTTGTGGAGGTCTCCAAAAGTCTGAATTGCAATATGGATTATACAAAGGGGCAGGGCAACAAAAAGGGCTATGTACAACTTGAGTAATGGAGTGGGTTCTAGTATATAAATTGTATTTTCATAGCTACTGGACACCACTGAAATAATGTCTTGCCTTCTATATATGATGCTACTGGACAGTAATGACTCTTACTGTAACACAGTTGTTATATTTTCACAAACTGTGTTTGTACAAGGTCTGATTACTAAGATGGGGTGTATTTGAAAATAAAAAGAAGCTGTTATGTCTGTAGCGGTTCTAAAAGCACAAGGAAATCTTGAGTGATTAAGATGAGCTGGCTTAGTAATTAACAGAAAGTTCCAGATGTGTGACCTAGATTTCCTTGGACTGGATTTTCGAATGCTCGCGATTACCGCAAGCCCTTGGGTGCGCCAGAGATATGGCGCACCAGGCTTGCGGCAATCTGAAGGGATTTTCCAGCCCCTGTGGCAGCTGATCCAAGCTAGACCATCTTTTTGTCATCTAGCTTGCATCAGTACCAGGACCTGTTTTCATGGAGTTTGCACCTGAGATTTGGTGCAAGCTGCCGTAAAGTGGGTAAACTGTCATAACTGCGCTCTAGGTTGTAAAATTAGTCGCAGTTGTGGCAAACCGGTGTGGTGCGTGGAAAGGGTTTGACGTTGGGCTTAATGTAAGCCCTGCACCACCCTTTAAAAATCCTTCTCCTGGTGTGGTATATTGAGTTCCAGATGTGTGAGCAGGGATTTCCTTTTTATTTTTTTTATTTTATTGTGATCTTGGATAATGCTTGTGAGCGGATGCTCGTTGATAGGTTCCACATTGGATACATAAGACAACAAGGTACAATACTGCAGACAAATATACAAATACTGAGAAAAATATACATGGAGGTTACAGAAATTCAAACATAAAGCACCAGGTATGCTGAGGCACTGTACAATGTATGCCCGCATCAAAATGATAAGCAGATAGGATAGTGAAGGATATGTTGGGAGTGGGAGGGCTAGGTGAGTAGAGCACAGAGGGCAGGGAGGGAGGAGGGTAGGGATAGGTCGGGGGGGCAAGGGGCAGAGCCAAGGAGGGGTTGGGAGGTGGGTGAAGTGCTGCAGTTTGACTATCCTGTCATAACAGAGGCAAAGATAAGTGCTAGAGGCAGATTGTTGCTGTGTGCAGAGCCTTAGCTGGGGCTAAGGTGTATATTTGTCCATCATGAAGCAATAAAAATAAATGGTTACTCACCAATATATAAATTCACTCATACTCCTTTTTATTACTAAAGACATGGGTTGCAGGCTCCTCATATCCAGTGGGAATGTCTGGACAACAGTATGAGTTCCCAGCCACACTTACTGTGTCATTGTGAACTTTTGAAGGTGAAGGGATGGGATCCTTTGACCATATAGGTATAGTTGCTTTATAAAGCGAAAAGAATCTAATAAGGAGCTTTAGCAGGAAGCTTCCTAAACAGTAACCCATGACAGGGTGTTAGGCTATTGGGGATTAATCAACACTCCAGGTACGTTGTGAGGCACAAGGCTGCAGGCCGAGTGTCCTCACAGCAACCGGGGTGTTGATTAATCTCCAATAACCGCACACCCTGTAATGGGTTATTGCACTTATAACATGGGGTGTCATCAGAAGTGAAAAACATAAGGAAAGCATGATTATGACATGACAACATAGGACCTATTTTATGTGTTTTGCAGCCAGCACAACTACTGTGTTGTTGACAATGCTGAGGACTGCTTTATTTGCACTGATGACACTGCTCAGTTTGAGAACACCCAAGCACACAACACAAGGAAGTCATCATACAGTTTGTGTGGTATGATGCAAACACCACTTTGGCTCCTGCTGCTGTCATGCACAGTTCAGATGGCTGGTCTCCCAGGCAGGCAGCTTTCCCCATTTATTTACAGTGCCTAACACATTGTCTTCAGCACCACTGGAAAAAAAAATAGAAACACACACCTTCTGTATCCCTCTCTCTCCACACGCCTGCCGATGTGGCAGTGGAGCATACAAAACTACTCTCTCCTGACTGCTCCCTACGTACAGCAACTTAACTAGAAACCAGGAGACACCAACATGCTGCCCCCTCCGCCACCCCCAGAAAAGGTTGTACAGCAGTTTGTGCACATGCCTTCCTTTTGGTCTGTCGCAGGTGTGAATTTTGATGACAGAGAGAGGCACATTGCCACAAGTTTCCATACATTGGGGAGTCAAGTATTGGAAGATGCTTCCCGTCCCTCTGGTGCTGTTTTCTAACTATCCTTCTCTCTCTCTCTGCTGCTGCCTGTACCATTTCTGACACACACCAAACATGATGTTAAATGATGCAGCTGGCAGGGCTGCTGAGTTTACTTGACGAGCTGAGCCAGAGAGCAGTGCCTGGATAGTGTTCGGGTAGGATGAAGAAACTGTTCCAGGATCTGAAACTGGACAGCAAGTTTAAAACAACAGGCGAGTGCTTTTCTATTCAGGGAATAGACATTGTCATGAATGGGGACAACCACCTACTGGTGCACAATTCAGGTAGTGTGAGGATGGGGGGGGGGCTTATACCGCTGGACAGGCTGATGGACTGCCGACTCTGTACAACTACAACACTGACTTCAGCCCTGACACAGACATGCACTGTTACCATCTGCGGGGGGAGCCAAAACGGAACATATGTGTGCTGCCCTGCCCCATCTGTTACTGGGTCAGACCTCTCGTGCACTTTCACTTCTGGTTATGTCTGACCCACTGTGTGTCTCAGCTGTGGGACGGGGGAGAAATGGAGAGGAAGCAGCACTACAGGCAACATGACATTTGCTGCTTGGGTTACGGAGGTTTGCGAGCCGGGTGGGTGGGCAGAGACAGACAATCGAGGGTTATGCCTGGATTGGTAACACTGCTGTGAGGGACAGTAGGTGATCCACGGCGTGAGTGGGTGGGTACCTCTGTCTCTGTTCTCTGCCTGAACAAATTCCTGGGTGGGGTGGGGTTTGGGAGACACCTAACATAGCACAGCATGCTACAGGGAGTAGACAGGCACTCGGCACCTGGCAGACACTGGCACTTAGAACATGGGGCTCACAAAGACAATCCTGCAACGTTGAAGGGTGTAGCAAGTATTGCTGAATTATGGTACAGGAGATGACAGGTTTCAGCTCTCGGTCAACTCTCGCTCTGTTAGCGAGGAAATTAATGGCTGCCGTTCAGGCTGCATTTGTGGCAGAATAACAAGATCCGGTGCGCTGACTGATCTCTCAAGGGGGAACGCTTCACTACTTGCTGTGTGTATATGCTTGGATTAATCAACGATCGCCTGATGGCCCTGTACCAATCAGGTGCCTGTCTTTCTCAACACCACGTTATAAAGCAAATTAAGCTATAGACTGTTATAACACAGTAATTACCACAGGCCTAATGAAGTAGAGAAATGACTCTGAAACATTATCCTGTAACATATGTATTTTGGTAAATAGTAACAGTGAATTTTATATATAGGTGTTCTCCCATTTATTTTTCTTGTTTCAGTACATTCTAGCTACTTTGGTGACCCAAGACAGTGTGTGTGTACTTCACTTCAGCAGAAGTGTGGCATCCTGGACACATTTTGAAATAGAATATTTGTCTGTCATGCCATTATTATTTTATTCTAAGGAGGGCATTTTTTAAGGCAAGGCAATTTTATTCATAGAACACCAAATCCCTAGGGCTCAGGGTGCTTAAACATAGAATCTGATGGCAGATGAGGACCGCTTGGCCCACTTAGTCTGTCCATTTCCCTACCTAACGGATAAGCTGTAGATCCTAGTTAACCAACAGCCTACTTCCTCTTACCCCCCACTAGAATTGCCTTATGTCTGTCCCATACATTTTTGAATTCCCCCACTGTTTTTGACTCTACGACCTCCTCAGGAAGGCTGTTCCATGTATCCACAACCCTCTCTGTGAAGAAATACTTCCTCACATTACCTCTGAGCCATTCCCCCCTCTATCTTCAAATTGTGCCGCCTTGTTTTTGCACGTTTTTTTCTGAAAGATGCTCCCCTCTTGGACTTTGTTGATTCCCTTGAGGTCATTGAAAGTTTCTATCATGTCCCCCCTCCCTCCTCTCCTCGAGGCTATACATCTTTAGTTCCTTTAGTCTTTTCTTCATATGTCTTCTGATGCAGATCCTGCATCATTTTGGTTGCCCTCCTCTGGACAGCCTTCACCCTGTCTATGTCTTTGCGGAGGTGGGGTCTCCAGAACTGTACATAGTACTCCAGATGTGGTCTTACCAACTGTCTGTACAGAGGGCCAACAACTTCCTGTTTTCTACTGGTGGTGCCTCTCCCTGTGCATCCCAGTATCCCCCAGCCCTCCTACTGCCTTCTCACATTGCTGGCCCACCTTTAGGTTGTCTGATATGACTACTCACAGGTCCCTTTCCATTTTTGTTGTCAGTATCTCACCCCCCATTGTGTACTCTTCCCTTGGGTTTTTGTTTCCCATGTGCATTACTTTGCACTTCTTTGCATTGAATCTAAGCTGCCATACATTTAACCATTCCTCCAACCTTGCCAAGTCCCTTTTCATCCTTTCCACCCACCCTGTGTATCAACCCTGTTGCAGATCTTTGTGTCATCTGCAAAGAGACATACTTTCCCTTCCAGTCCCTCTGCAATGTCACTTATAAAGACATTAAAAAGGACCGGCCCCAGTACTGAACCCTGTGGTACCCCGCTAGTAACCCTCCTTTCTTCACTGTGGACTCCATTTACTATTATCTGCTGTTGTCCAGTTACCCAGGCTACCACCCTAGGACCCACTCCCAGGGTGGCTAATTTGTGTATTAATCTTTTGTGCAGGACTGTGTCAAATGCCTTGCTAAAGTCTAGGTAGGCCATGTCCACAGCCCCTCCCTGGTCTACTGCTTTGGTCACCCAGTCAAAGAAATCAATTAGATTTGTTTGACATGACCTTCCTGCTGTGAATCCATGCTGCCTTGGGTCCTGTGCCCCACTGGCCTCTAGGTACGCAACAGTTCTTTCCTTCAGAAGTGATTCCACCATTTTCCCTACCACTGAGGTCAAACTGACAGGTCTGTAGTTTCCTGCCTCTGTCTTGCTCCCACTCTTATGAAGGGGAATCGCATCCGCCCTCCTCCAGTCCTCAGGTACCACCCCATCCTCCCATGATTTATTAAAAAGGGTAGTCAATGATGTTACTAGTTCTTCCCCTTAGTTCTTTTAAAATTCTGGGGTGGGCTTCACAGAAGAACATTCATAGATTATACAGCATAAGTAAGCTCTTTTACAGGTGTAATTGGTAGTCACATAAGCTTAAATAAACACTGCCTACTGTATGCTTCCTTGCCTAAATTGTACAATAACCAAACAGTCGTTACCTCAGGTTATTTCTTCTGCAGATAAGTTCCTGAATTATGCAATTTCAGCCAGTCAACACCAAGCCCAGGATATAAAATTAGTTGGGAAGTTGACTGCAGCCAGTTTAGTAGAGGAAAGAGAGCAGTGAGCTTGGCTCCATTCAAGCAGCATTGCCATTAAATGGAGACTAGAATCGAGTGTAGTCATTTTTTATTTTGTGTTTAACTTACTGGACACCTTGAGGGTCTTGTACAGCGAAGACCTTCCACATTTACATTGTTCGAATAGTAAATACTGCAGCATCTGCTGATTAATGCCGAGACTTGTTGTCACTTACTTGGGTTCTGAGAAGAACTGAAGTCCCACCATTCTGTCACTTTTCAGCTTGGAAAGTGTAATAGAGTTCTGGGCCTGTGGAGAAGTAGGAGAAGCAGAATTTCCTGCCATGAGTTTCTGGGAGCTAGGAGCTTATCCATGGTCAGAAGATACTAGGAGCTTATCCACGATCAGCATCTCGTGTTCACTGCCTGCTTGAGACAGCCACACTTGTAAATGATGACTTCTGAAATATATTCCACGGATGGTTTAGACGCATACCTACAGCCTTCCTGCCTTTAGGATCCCTGTGTTTATGGACGACTACAACTTTTGTTATTTTAAGTTGGGTCATTATTAACTTGTGTATGGACTTCATTTTCTTCTGCAACAAGTGACATGAAGTATATCTTTTCGACAAAGCATGGATACAGTTCCTTTCCTTTAGAAAGCTGAAGTTACTGTATTGGAAGTATTGCTGTATACTGCCACAGAACTGTAGTAGACAGGTGGGTACTACAGCTCTTGAAGACAGGAGGTACTGGAAACTATATTCCATGTTGTCGAAAGTTGCTTAGAAGGGCTGAAATCCTTCAGTTAAACAGAGGAAAGGTGGGCTAGAGAGTGCTTATTGAGCAAGCTCACAGGGGAGCAGCAGTGCTGGAAACCATTTTGCGTGTATGTCCCGCAAAGGATCTGGTGATGTACTGTAAACAATACTTCATGCCACTTAGAGCCTCTTATGGTCAGATGAGGTACTGCACTTCTACAGACTCCTACAATTTCAAGTGGCGAAACGCATGTCGTATACATTCTGTATCTGCCCATTACTTGGTGTACAGTTCTTATGACACTGAACTAGTTTAGGGGGATGTTTTTGTTTAGTGTTTTGTTTTTGTTTTTATAAGTGTTTCTCATTAAGTTTCTCTCTGACCCCCCACCCCAACTCATTAGCGGATGCAGCAGTTTTTTATGTGCATCCACCGTTTCGCCTGAAGAGCCATCTGCTTTAGAATGTGTACAGTAGAAGTAGACCGTATATACCTCTACAAGTACTGGGCTGACCAAAACAGTGCCTTCTGACATCACTAGTTGGGCAGCAAATTATATATGTTAATCCCCTAATAAGTGTGTGTGTGTGTTGGGGGAGTGGGGGAATAAATGTAGAAAATACTGTTAGCTGAATCTGACCAAAAAAGGCCTAAAGGGTGTAACAGTTCCAGTTTTTAGAAAATAATTTCAAATAGGAGGAATACATTTTGGGTTTTATTTGTATAAGAAAGAACAGATGGGAAAAATATCAGATGGTGCAGCTACACTTAAGGAACAGACCTTAAAGGGGCACTGTCAACCTGTTTTTCATCATATTATTTCTAGTTAAAAAGTGACATTTTATGATTGCTTACCTTCTCTAAAATTAATTGATGTTGCTGTTTTGTCTGTCTCCTTTTTAGTAGAACTAAAATACTTGCTAATGTATATTTGTAAACAATCTTGTTTTGTTTACAATCCTGGATCTGTTCTTACTGCATACTTCCTGAGCATTAGAAACACCCCAAACAGTGCAATCACTCATGATTCAATATGCTGCTTTCCTCTCACTGCATCATGAGGGGTTTTGTTCCCAAGTCCAGAAAAGATGCAGTGGGAGCTGATGAAGAAATGTAAACAAACCTGTTTTGGTGTGGTAACATCAGTATGGTGGGCAGTCTGTTTTTCACTTTTTTAAAGAAAAAAAGAATCAGAATCAAACTACCAGCAACATCAGCCATCTTTACAGAATGTTGGTAGTCATAAAATGTGTTTTTTAAACTAGGGACAATTTGAGACCTAAGGGGGTTGACAGTGTCTCATTAAACAGGCAAAATTGATACAGTTGCGGGTTGACATGAAATAGAACCTCAATCTCCAGTAGTGGCAGGCTTGTGCATGTTTTTTACTCATTAAGGGTTGGGAAGTGGGGATGGGGATTGAAATATTGAGAACTCCAGAATGGTAGCTGCACTTTTGTCCTGATCTGGGTGTAGTGAGCCATTCTCTGAATCTGAGCAGATTTGAATATCCAGTGTTCAGATTCAGAAAGACAGAAGTTGACGTACTGCATCATACTGAGGTATGGTGCACTGTTTTGCTTGTTGCATTGGACAATATTAGAAAACAGTGTAATTCATAATGACTTGTCAAGCTGAAATACAATATTATGAATATTACAGGATGTGATATTATGTCATGGTATAGTGTAGTATGTTGTATGCTATTGTGCTTTACTGTACTATATTTTATTATATTACTGGGTTGTGAAGAATGGCACAGTGGATAGAAGTGTAAGTGACCACTGGGGTACTCAAAGCATATAGTAATTAGAATTGGGCAAACTGGATGGGTTGTGAGGCCTTGTTCTGCCATCATTATTTTTTGGTTTTGTATTGCACTGTGTTTCACTGGAATGTGATGTGATTGTAAAAGAAACATTTTTCAGTTTTACAATCTGGACCAGGAGGAGGGATTTCCTAATAGAAACTGGCTAAGGCTGAAAGCAGCATGGTCTAATAGCACAGCGGCTGTGGAACTGTTTACCGTGTTGAAGAACTGTGTTTGTGCTTCGTGTCGAGCTCATTGTTGCAGCTCAGCTGGAGGCTTCAATGGCTTCTGGTCAGACACATGCAAGCACCCTTGTATATGGGGGGGGGGCAGTTTGTCATGGCGTTTGACTGTCCCCTGGTGCTGTACGGGTACAGTGGGTGTCTGTGCATCTCTGTGCAGGTGGGGGAATCATAAAGAGTAATTAAAAACAGAAATGCGGTAAGATTAACCTTGTCCTGCTGTGCATGTTAACCCCCCCCCCCCCCAGAAAAAGAAAATTGATAGTATCAACTGTTCTGTAGGAAAGAAAACTGATAGTAACAGGCTTACTGTATTCATTGTTATTTGAGATGTGAAATTTCCTATGAATGGTTACATATCATGTCAGGATAGACACTAGGTAACTAGGTCAGAACTAAAATACCAAAGACAGTTTCCTTTTCTGCGGATGTCCTGGCTAATGTTCTTCTTGCATTCTCTGTGAGGCAGGCATGAGAACACAGAGCTAAAGAAGATGGTAACGACAGATACAAAAGAACCACTCATGTTGGAGGGAGGAGACCTGCTGCAGGTAAGATTTCTGAGAGATGAGAGCATTCATTTGGTGTAATCTTTAGTGACATATTGGTGTTGACAGACTCCCAGTGCTACTGATTAATGTCCAGTTCCTTGGATGCTGAGCGCCAGCACAGTAACAGTGTATCGTGGGTACAGTAGTTTCATGATGTAGTAGGGAGATCTTATAGGAGTGTTGCAACTCCAGCACTACGAGTCAATGGCACTCTTCGCACCACTTAAACAGAACCAGTTTTTATTTGGGGGACTAGAGGAGGCAGCTCTTATAAAAAGAGTTAAATGTATTTATTTTAAAAGAGTAACCAGGAAATACATACCACACTTACAACGGCTCGTTTCCAGATGTGTCCTAGTGCAGAGGGGAGAAGGAGATTGCAACAGTATAATTACTAAAAATACAAGAAGTAAAATAAGTGATATAGAGTTACAAGGAGAATCATAAAATGTATAGGCAATATAGTAATGAAATGCAATTAAAAAGCAATGTAACTATACATGTAAAGAAGGGAAAAAGAAGTGAAACAGCATGAACAGGGCAAAACTAGATAAGGGGAGAAAGAATAGGACAACCAGTTGCATGTGAATAGGAGTAAAAGAGGAAAGTGTAATAGCCAGTTGCAGGAAGGATAACAAAAGTCATAAAGAAGAGACTTTAGGGAGCAAGGAGAAGGGCAGAAAGGATCAGTGAGGGCCAAAGTTTAGGAAAGCAATAAGAAAAAGCAGATTGACCAGCAGTAGATTTTCTAGAAGAAGAGAGAAGTGGGAAAAGCATTGTGAAGAGGGGGAGGGGATAAGAGAGATGTGAGGTAAGAGGGGAGTAAGCTGAACCAGAATTTGGATTAAAAAAAGAGACACAATGGGAAAGGTGCCTAGCATCAAGAGATGGGAGAGAAAGGACTGAGTAAAGAGAGCAGTGGTGAGTACGAGGTGAGCAATCTAAAGCAAAATGACAGAATGAAAAAGGGGGTCCAGGCTGGCAAGGGAGGATTTAGGAGCACTACTGTAGACTGTCACCATAGTCAAATATAGGAAGGCTCATTTGTAATACAGTTTCTCGGTGGGCAGGGAGCAGAATATTCGCTTTATTCCTGTACAGAGCACCAAGCTTAAGTTGATGCTTACGGTGTAATGCATTAATATGCTCAGAGAAATCAAGATGCCGGTCAAGGCAGACAACGAGGTACTTAAAGGAGGAAGCATCTTCAATCATAGCACCACGGAGGGTGTGAAATAGTGGGAGAGAAGTAAGTTTGGCTAGCCTCTAATGTGTGCCAAAAGTCATTGAGACTGTTTTCTTGACATTTAGAGACAGTCGGTTAGGCTTGAACCAGCACTGAGCATTGTCAAAATCCAGCTGTAGCGGGGAGGTAAGGTCACAGTAGGAGGAGCCAGATGCAAAATGAACTGTGTCATCAGTGTACATATGAATAGAGGCAGATGAACAGATAGTGGGATGGTCATTAAGGAAATTGGAAAAAAAAATAGCACCCAGGACAGAACCTTCAGTGACACCTGAGCTAATGGGAAGTGAAGGTGAGATCAATTTTCCTATCTGGACTGCTTGAGACATACCTTTAATGTAAGAAAAAAACAACTTACAGAAGTGTCAGAGAGGCCTGCAGCTTTAAGTTTGTCCGGAAGGAAGGGATGTGCCACAGTGCCAAAAATTTTATCAAGATCAGCAAAAATGGCAGAAGTAATCAGGCCTTGATCCATACTTGTAAAAATGGAGTCAGTGAGCCGAGGGAGGTGGAAGTGGAGTGGGATTTCTTAAAAACAGACTGAAAGGGAGTGAAAAAGGAGGAGTTATCAAGGAAGGAAGTGAGCTGAGATAGAACAATGTGTTCCTGTAACTTAGCCAAGGTAGAAAATGCAGGAATTAACATATCAGTTTATACACAAGGAACTTGCTGATGAGTTGCACATGATTAACAAGGATCTTGTGACCATTTGGCACCAAATTTGGGACTAAAAGATACTCTGTCAGCTTAAAATGGAATATTTCCTGATTCCCAGTTTAATTTAGCACTGGAATCGGCTGTGCTTTTACATCCAATTAGCCTAGGGGTGTATATGACAATGTTATAAGTTATATTATGACCAATCCAGTCCTTGAGATATGCTCCACTGCTATGTATGATGACCTGTATGTATCTGTCAGTTGAACTAGCTAGTCTAGAGTGTATAATCTGAAATGTGCTTACTACTGTATGTTTCCCCTAGCGTCAAATGATGTATTTCCCACAGGTTTATTTACTGTGACAAAAAACTGTACTCTCTTTGCCATGTCTCCTTGACTGTTGTTCCTCATGTTGTACTCTCCCGGGTCATTCCTGAAAATAGGCATAATACTTGTGTAGTGTACTTACCTGGTAAACAAAAGCTAAATAAATAAATAAACAGTGAACCAGGTCTCGATTCAATGTGAAAATGTAGTTTTTTTTTTTTTTTTTTTTAGGAGGTGTTTAGCAATTCTGAGGGCCAGTAACTGGGTGGACATTGAGAGTATCACAGTTCCTGTTTCTATGAGCAGTTTTAACTCTTGCAGGGCTGTGGACTGATAAATTAGTCCAAAATGCCTATACGTTCTAATTCTGTCGACAGCCTAAGAGTTAAGGCATGCTAATACAGCTAATTAAGGGGCATTCCCAAAGCCTATGAACTTTCGAAGTTCCTGCTCAGTGACCTCAAGCATCCTTTGACTCACTGGATCTGGCATTTATAGATTGCATAACATAAAAAAGGAAGCAATGTATAAAATATTTAACCCCTTTATGGGTTCCTTATGGCAATAAAATACTGGTAGGAGTATAGCCTCATGGATTTTTCGTGTAATTGCATTTAGCTTATTGAGGACACCACTTTTATTTCTTTTTTTTAATTAGTTTATACTACTACTCCTCGGCCCTCTCAGTCTGAGGGGAGAGCCCCAGCCCCATCACCCTGGCATCCACCAGCCAGCGCATTACCCCCGGGGTCTGCAGAGGTGGCCCTTCCACCACCGAAACCAGATCCGTTTGCGCCTTGGCTAGCCAGGTGTGGGGCCTGCGAGCTCCTCCTCGTCATCCTCTGGGAGCTTGCTTTTTCTCTGTTTTTCTCCCTTTTGTGAGAGAGCAGCATGCAATGACGCCAGCGACTGAGCCCGCGCACAAGTCATTCAAGCGTCTGCCACCCCATATGATGCAGCTCCGTGCCGTCGAACCCCAGCCTCTGTTAGGGGTCAGGTAAGCACCAGCCGCTGTACTCCCCACTCCACAGAGATGGAGAGCAGTCCATAGCACGCTTGATCCATCTCCTCCCAGTCGACCCACAGCAACCCATGCTCGTTCCCCAACATGGGTCGCCAGCGTGTTGCAGTGTGTGGCGCTCAACACCTCAATCCTCAGCACCACCGGGCTGGCTCACCACTTCTATTTCTAATACCCTATAGTACTTTTCTGGAGTTTTTTCAACAATGAATTATATAAAGGAGATAGGAAACGATTTATTAAAGTTTTTAACTGTTGAATATGTCAGAAGTAACCAACAATGATCTGTGTGCTTGTCTTTTTTTATTGTTACTGTTTATAACAGTGCTTTTTATATGCACTTTATATATTTGAAGCTACTGTCGGCTTCACAGATTTTTTTCAGTATTGGGAGTCGGCGCATGTCAGGTTTTTAAATGCTGACATCACTGACTCCCATTCAGCCTTAAGATAACATGCGCAACGGAGTGGTAAAACTGCTTCAGAGAGCAAGTACTGTAAACAAATGCTGATGACACTTCACATATGTAAAAGATGCCAACTCAAAAATAATAGCTTTATTCGGTGACTGTGGTCCCCCTCCACTTACCAGGAGTCATTATCACAAACAGCATATTTTTAAATAGTAAAAACTATTTTTTCAGTGCGTCCCATTGGTCCACAATCTCATCCTACCCTCACATTTAGAGTAAGTTACCCCACTTCCTCGTGGCAGCTTAGCTTACCTCTGGCCCCATTCACGTAGCCCAGCAGCACCACCAGCCTCTGCCAACATAATTTCTTTCCTGGCTGGCAGCTGCCTGTCTTCACTCCCCCAGGTCCCTTCCTGAACTGAATCAGGGCCCGGGTGCATGGAAATGTTTGCAGCTGCCTCACTGTACTCATTTAACATGCGGTGTGCAAATTGTTCGCAGACTAAGTCACTTCGGCACCAGTGGACTCTGACAGTTGAGCGACTGGGAACTACAATGACATGCCTGCTTTTCTCACCGTCCGGACTCCGGAGAAGCAGCAGTTTCTCACTCCTCCGCACCCAGAGACACTCAGATAGGGATGGGGGGATGAGTCACCAGTAAGCCAGGGAAAATCTTCGGGGACACTCTTCAGCCAGAGATACTGCACAGCATGGGGAGCACACAAACAGTCAGGGCAATCTTTCTCCTGGCGAAAAGTAAGTTTTCATGATTAAAAAATACACGGTCTGTGATAACGACTCCCAGTAACGTCAGTTCAGGAATTTTTAAGGGGACCAGCTGAGTGGAGGGTGGATGGCGATGGTCCACAGTTACTGAATAAAGCTATTATTTTTGAGTTGGCATCTTTTACATATGTAAAATGTCATCAGCATTTGTTTACAGTACTTGCTCTCTGAAACAATTTTTACCAGTTCGTTGAGCACGTTATGTTCAGACTGAATGGGAGTACATGATGTCAGCATTTCAAAACCTGACATGCACCGACTCCCAATACGGGGAAAAAATCTGTGAAGCCGATAGTAGCTTCAACTATATAAAGAGCATATAAAAAGCACTGTTGTAAACAGTAACAATAAAAAAGACAAGCACACAGATCATTGTCGTTTACGTCTGACATATTCAACAGTTATAAACTTTTGTAAATTGTTTCCTATCTCCTTTAGGCAGAGATCATTTGAGGAGAGAGAGAGATTTACACTCTTCCCTACGTTGGTTTAGTAGACTGTCATTCCAAAAATAATGTGGTTATTCAACTGATGAGAGCTACATCTTGTTAGAACCCTCTCCTTGTGTGGTATTGGTCTATATATACCACCCACACACACACACGGTAGCGCAGATGTAGTTTTGTATTTGCATTGACTCAGGTCCTGCTTATACCCAGTTTCACAGCTATCAAGTCTAAATCGCATGGAAGTCGGGGCACTTGCTGATCGTCATGCTCGCTGAGTCTGAGGCTGCACTGAGATTTGAACCAAGATCTCCTAGTTGACAAACTAAACTTTAGAACTCCAAAATATTCAGCTACAGTTTAGTACAGTGCAAAGCTGGTCAGTCCCAGCAAAGCTGTGCAGCACCCCTCCACCATTACTACAGATGGATTGTTTTTCCCCTTGCAGTCTACATCACACTCCGTTTTATTCCGCTTATCAAACACACACGTGTCATCAGAACTTCCATAGAAGGAGGCAGGGTGGCCTTATGGATAATTATAGAGACATTGATGTGGGTTACAAGTCAAATTAGTTGGACTCCTCTCAGTTTCTTGCAGATGGTAGTCCACATTGTAAACCATTGTAGTGTCTGGCACAGGTGACGATACTTGTTCAAGAGGTACAGTTTAGAAGTGAGCAACGAATGCTGTAGGTGGGATTTGAACCCAGGCCTGCTCAGAATACCGTCCCGCTGTGTTAGTAGCTATGCCCAAAGGCCTGGTGGCTCCAGGGTGTGCACTGAGAAAGGATGAATGCCTTTGGGAGCCCCAGGTTTCCTGTTGTCTTTGTAGCACAGCTGGTTGTGCAGTGGAATGGTATTTCAAGCAGGCCTGGGTTCCAGTCCCAGCTAGGGCACTCAGTTCTTTCTCTCTTCTAAACTGTATTTCAAATAAATGCATGCTGCACTTCTTGTAAATGGAATTATTCTTCAAAAGAGACCCTAGATTTATTTGCTAAAATCAACTCTGGTGACCAGTAATTTTGCTATTTTTAAAACTAAGCTTGATAAATTTGGGGAAGGGATGGCATTTAATGAATATACCATTGAGAAATTCGGAGGGGGGAGGGTGTTTTAATTGGTTTTCTATCACCCATTGCAACCTCACTGTGAATTATAGGAACATGGAATTAGTAGAGAAGGACTGCTGGGCCCATCCAGTCTGCCCAGTTTGTTCCTGCCTGTATAGTCACCACAGACTCTGCTTGACCCCTGACTGCTTCCCTCACCCTGCTTTCCTGCTAAGATTCTTTTGTGCCTGTCCCATACATGCTTGAAGTGCTTGACTGTTTTCATTTCCAGAAGACAGTTTCAGGCATCCACCCCTTTTTCAGTGAAGTACTTCCTCACATCTCTCCTAAATTTCCCCCTTCATTGCATACCCTCTTGTCCTGGTGTACCTTCTCTTCTGAAAACTTACTAAGACAGAATGCACAGGAAGACAGGGAGCGGATAAGCGTGAACATTTTTCTAAAACTAGACTACTATTTGTTGTCCCCGCCTATCACCCTGCCGCCCATCTGTTCAATCTGTGTCTCTCCCAAGGCACTCTACCGTCTGTCAGGAAAATAGCACACATTATACCACTGTTTAAATCTGGCGAGCCAAGTGATCTTAACAATGGCTGGCCAGTTTTATTACTACCAATTTTATCCAAACTACTTGAAAAATGAGTTAATTCCTAACTTAGAGACCACCTAGAATCCGAGAACTTACTGAACCCCCTGCAATCTGGGTTCAGGACTAAACACAGTGCTGTATCGGCCTTGGCCATAGTCATGAATGACTGGCAAACTTCTCTTGATGCCAAAAATCATGTCTGTGCCCTTTTCTTAGGCCCGAGTAAGGCCTTTGATACTGTGCACCATCAGTTTTTTATTAGCCATGTTAGTTAAACTTGGACTAGACAACATCTCTTTAAAATGGTTTTCTTGTTCCGTTACAGATGGACAGCAACAGGTAAAAGCCAACAGTCCCCTCTCTCCCTTAAAAAAAGTTACTGAGAGGAGTCCCTCAGGGATCCATCCTAGGACCCTCGTTTGCCATATATATTAACAACATGGACTACAAAATTAGTACAGCAAGCATCCACCTCTTCGCGGATGACACGGTACTTTATGTTGCTAGGCCCTTCCTCCAACTTGCCTGTCTGGCACTTCAGAGTGAGTTTGACCTTCTCTAACATAACCTACTCAATCTGAAGTTACTCCTCAATGCAAAAAAAAAAAAATCAACGTTATGCTCCTCTCCCCTCAAAACAAAGAATCTGTGTATCTGACTGTTCGAATGCTAAATGCCTCATCAAAACCATTCTTGGGGAGACACTCGAATCAGTTGTAAAATTTAAATACCTAGGCTTATGGCACGACAGCGAACTCCTTTGTTATGCATATTGAGGAAACAGGCAAAAAATTATGTCAGAGGCTTGGACTCTTTTACCATATAAAGCATCTGCTTACCTACGATGCTAAACTAAGACTGGTCCAAATGATCTTCCTACCGCTAATTGACTATGCAGACTTCCTTTATAGCCATAGTATTAAGTCAGGCTTATGCACATTAGATACACTTTACCACAAAACCCTAAGATTTATCACAACACCCTTGTAACACACCCATCATTGTTCTCTTTACTGTCAGATTGGTTGGTCTTCACTTAGTACCAGGAGTTGTGAAATGCGTCACTCTGGGTGTATAGAGCCACCACAATGAAACTTCCTCCCTACATCTGCACGCTGTTCAAATGTGCCCCCCTGTGCGTATACCCTCAGAAATCTCTCATATATTGCTATTGACATTCCTAGGATAAGAACCCGGTTCAGATCCTCATCTATAAGCCATTCTCTACTCACCCGTTGGAATACCCTCCAAAGGACCCTCAAACTTACCATTGGGATATGTACCTTCAAGTCCTTGCTTAGTTCTACTCTGAAGGACGAATGCAACTGCTGTGCATAACTTCCCTTGCAGCATTATCGAATCCTGACCATTGGCTCATTACTCTGTATTCCCAGATTCCCCCATTCCTTTAACTCCTTAATTTCTACACACCCTTCATGAGTATCTTGTCCCCTCCTGCCTTGTCTCCCACCACCCCACCCGTTAGTTGCAACCCAGTGCACTCTACATTATTTGCTGTGCTCTTATCCTGCACCCATCTCTACCACCCAGTGTGCTCCCCTCTCCTCCCCTTAAAGCACTCCTGTGCAAACACTGTTTCCCCTGTTGTCATTCCTGCAGCATGGTGTATTATATCCTAGTCTAGATATGCATTGTTTCACCTTTTTTTTTAATTGTGACCTAAATGTATGCATTCACTGCTATTGTAACTATTCTGTATTATAGTGTATAGTGGAGTGTTGTTCTGTATAGAACTCCATCCCTTTCAAAATGCTGTTGTACCACAGTTCAAAGGCCATGGAATGTGATTCTACCCTACTGTGGCAGAAAAGCATTCTAGAACTTCTAGAGACTGCATGAGTCAGTTTCATTTTGAAAGCGAAAGAACTCACAAACACATATTTCATACAGTACTATACACTATAAAAAATAAAAAAACAGTACGTTTTGCCACCTCGGGGTTCTGATTCCCATGGACCTCTCGAGCTTCGCTCTCAAGGTCGGAGGGAATCGGAAGCTCTCTGTGGCAGAACACACTGGTTGTGCATACTGTAGTTGCCCATCCACTATTCTCTATGCTGTGTTGCTTGTATGCAGTTAGTATCTTGTACCTGTTGTAAATTCTTTGTACTGTTCAGTTCTGTAACTATTATCCCTCCAGGACCTCCTTGCAAATGAGTTGTCTCAATGGTGGTATCCTGGAAAAATTAAAATTTAATTGAATTGAAGACTTATAACTGTCTTCTTCCCCCATGGAAATTAGTTCCTTTAGGTCAGTACTGAGGTGCACTGGGGGAGCATTTTTTTATTTATTTATTCAGTTTTGGTCACCAAGTAGGCCCACTGAGCCCCGGAGGTCCCTTTTTCAGGGGCGACCCAGAGTTAGTTACACATTGTATAAAATTTCACATAGTACAAAGACAAATTGCATATATAGTACATGAGAGGGCAGAAGTTACAGTCCAGACCGTTAGTTACACAGCAGGGGATAGGACAGTCACCTGCCGACAGCCTTTTAAAAGCACTAGGTCACATACTGAGCTGCAGACTTAACATTTCAAATTCTAACTTTACAGTATTCTTACAGCGAATAACAAATTACGGTATACACTTTATAGCTCTCCACTATATTATTTGCATAGATTCTTCAATTGTCAAAAGTCCAGGACATCTCTGGAAACAAGCTGCTACAGCTCAGAAGGCCTTTTCAGATGGGACTCTTTCAGTAAATGAATTCTAGTTTAACTGTATCCTGTAAAGTTTTCTATTTGTATTTCAGAGCTGCAAAGTGATAGAGAAGCAGCAGCTGCCCCGCAGTAAGCCTGTGACTGATATCTATGAGAAGAAAATCAAAGAGCTGGAGCATCAGCGTGTTGAGGTGAAAAGGAATATTCTGGTGCTACAAGACATCACTATTACCTCGTTTATGTCTAATCCCTATATGTCCTAGTACATACTGATCAACTTTCATTAGGTCAGTTATACCCTGACAACTCCCACGCGGTCCTAGCAGTACCCTGACTACCCCCATTCAGGCCTAGCCTCCCCCCCCATATGAACCCCTTCAGCTGTAGTACTATGCTGTCTAACCCATCAACCTGACTACCAGACTGTCAGTCCCCTTCAAGTCTACCCATCCCCCCGTAGGTCCTGTAAAGCCTCCATTAGGTCATACAGCACCCTGTCAAGGCCTTTCAGTTCTAGCATGACCCAACCTCTTTTAGGCTCACTATCACTTTCAACATAGTTTAGCTCCAGTATCAACATGTTAACTCCCTTCAGGTCAGGTTACTGTCAAAATTGTGCATGCAATATTGCGCGTGTTATAACAGCGCATACATTTTAGTGTTCCTTCATATTAGCATAGTGCCATAACAGCTTGTATTTTATAATGCATTAATGAAATCGATAGTATGCCACAGTGCTATGTCAGCTTACCGATCTATACTCCTGCTAGTGGTTCCTGTTTGCTTCCCAATCTATGTTCCTGTTAGCTTCTGTAATGTTTGCTAGGATCCTGGTTAGCAGTGCACCACAATGTGTCACTCCCTTTCCCTTCCTGAACTTCCTGTTCCTATCTGGATCATTCTCAAACATGGTAACACTGCAAGCCTTTCAAGGTACAGTCACTTAATTCATCTTTATTGATGCATCAAAAACAAAAGTAAAGGAAAAATTATTTAAAACTGGACAGCTGTCACATTTCTAGTGCGAATGATGCTTTACAGAGTGCATGTGTAAATGCTAGTCCATTAATGCCTGTAGCTGAAAGTTATAGGCTATCCCGCTAAGGTATTGGTTTTGGGTGCGTTGAGCATACTGAGATACGATGCTTGTTATGCATTTTGCAGAGTCTTTGTATTTTTTTTTTACAAACTGGCACTGTACTTTCTGCAGTAAGCTATTCTATAACAGTTCTGTTATAATGTTGCTCTGTTTTCAAGAAATCAATGAAACGCCAGATGGATGGGTGGTGAACACCAATAAAGTGATTAAATGTATGATGCCAGGCTTCCACTGAGTTAATGGTGTGAGGCAGGTCATACTGCACTGCATTGTAGCAGTTCCACGAAGCTATTTCGAACATTGGCCGTCTTCTACCTCCTCTGGCAAGAGGCTTGCCCAACCATGTATCCTGAAAATAGTCAATAAGACAGGTTAAGGACTCGGCATTGCTTTGATAAAACTCTGTCTGCATTAACTCTTCAAAAGCAGTAAGAACATCTGGCACTGGAACATAGGCGAGTGAAGGCAATAAACGAATATGCATAGCATAGTTGGGGTCTGACGTATGTTGAGCACACACCTCTTGAATTTCTTGTACCTTGCGCCAAATTGCTTGGCATAGATGGAAACAACAGCCTCTTAGTGTAGCAGTGGGGTATGCTTGCTTGAATGCTTTAAGTGCTGCAGATTCAAAATCAATTATAATAGATTCTGGTTGAAGGTCACCCTGTCAGTGCCTTCAGGAGTAGCACTCCCCTGGTCAACCTCTTCAAGTCTTGTGCCACCTAGTCAGCCACCTTCTGGTCTAGTACCACCAGATCAACCCATCAGATCTAGTACCATCTGGTCAAAGCCCTCCTGCCCTAGTACCACCCTGTTAGCCACTTCAGATCTATTGCTACCCTGTCAACCCCTTCCAAGCATACAAAAAGCAGGGACATGAGTTCCCATTTATCTCAAAATAACATAGTCTGTGTCTCTTTTTAGCAAAAAATAATATTGGGTGCTGTAATTGTTTATATGGTAGTATTTTGGATGTGGTTACTGTCCATAATTTGTTCCTTACAGTTTAATTTGCAGAGTGTACTCCCTGAAGCAGGAGCTTGCAAATAGGTGTTTTTTTTATATTTAAACTAGAAGTAATGGATATTATAAAGCCAGCTTATTGCAACAGATGGGGAAAAGAACCTGGAGGCATATTGCTCAAGATGATTTCAGTAAGGCACTTAAGTTGTATAAAAAAAAAAAAAGGAAGCTGGTGACTTTTCCTCAAACTCAGCAGCACACATGTAGGTATTTGAGGTGTTGCCACTAACTGCTGCTGAGATTGTGCTCAACGAGAGAGCGCTTACTTTGCAAGACTGAGATGTAGCGGTGCCATTCATTATACCAGTCCCTACTGAGCCATTGCAGCTTAGCTGTTTAACATCCCTGCACTGTCACTAACTTCCATTTTTTTCATATGCATAAAAGTTAGTGTTACCATTGACATACGTAATGAGAACATGAAGTAGTTAATCTAGAGTTGCTACATACAGAGGGAATGGTAGCTCCTGCCTCTGCCGCCACCCTTTAGAGACGGTAGTCTGCTGGAGGGGGGGGGGTCCCGCTCCATGGCCCCCATCCTGGGAGGGTAAGCCAGAGCTCGCTACAGATTGTCCTGGGGGGGCGCCACCGGGGTAAGCCAAGCTTGGGTGGCATGCGGGCGACGGGTGCTGGAAGTGCTCTCACCCGTAGAGCAGTTAGTGCCGGAGTGTCCAGGCCAAAAAAAGAAATAAAACTGGCCTTTTAACATCAGTTATTTCTCGTTTATTAACTGAAATAGTGTTTTAAAAGCAAGCATTGTAACTAGTTTAACAAGGGGGCAACCAAACACATTTTGAGTGTTACTAAAATGTTGTTCTTATTTCTTTTTATTTTGCAGTTACTGGAAGTGAACAAGCAATGGGATCGCCAATTTCGCGCTATGAAACAGCTTTATGAGCAGAAGGTAACATGTACAGTATTATAAAAAGGCTGTTAGAAATGCTGCCATCTGATTGGCTGCCAAAATTCTGAGAGCCCTACGTTAATCTTTAATTAATATACTTGCAGAGTCTGACTACCTGAGCTTTAATGTAAAAGATAAAGTTCCTACTTCATCTGCATTCTATTTCTCAAACTTTTGTCCTTCATTAGAGTTAATGTGATAGTACCGCCACCATGGCTCATATAAAAATAACTCCTAAGTAATAAAACAATCAGATAAAGTATTATAATGTATGGTAGAACGCAGTTAACCTTAGGAAATCATCATTTCCTAAGGTTGTTAACCCTATCGATGTGACGTAGAAATGTTGTTAACTTATCGATGCTACGTCACATCGATAGGTTAACAACGGTGATCGGTCCCTTTTTTTTACACTGGGAACTGACTGGTGAACGCAGTGGTTAGGGAAGGACTGAACGGCCGCGGCGGTGACTATATTTCAAAAAGTAAGCAACCGTTTTCCTTTTTACGTGGGACCATACACTATAAAAAATAAATGTATGGTCCCTCTATCGGCAACCGGTCACTGTTAACCATCTCGAGGTTGCCGTGGCAACGTAAACCTCTCGCGCTTCGCTCTCAAGGTTTACACGGTCGCCCTAGCAACCTCTCAACAGTTAACAGACCAGTTACTGATAGAGGACCATACATTATCCTCTATATTATGTTTTCAAAGAGGTAGTTTCACTATCTGTTCTACCACGAAGTTACATGATGAGAGCTGCAAGGGTGGTAACCGAGATCAGCGCATCTGCAAGTGCAACGGTCATGTCACCTTACTAGCCTATTAGTAGCCACACTCTTAGAAAAAAACTTGTTGTAATCATTTCAGTTAAGTTCACTTAAAAAGATCAGATCACCAATCATCAAAAAATTAAACAAACAGCAAGAAACCACAAACACCAAAAATCAAGGACTGTGATAATGTGGCAGAAAACAGAAGGGCGTAGCACCCTCGGAATGCAGTGCTCTTACGGCAGTTAGTCACCGGTACTCTCTCCTGCTCTGTAGCTGTTTTTTGTTTAAATGGTAAATGAGACTGTTTCCACACTGTCTTCAGTACTGTCCATTTTTGAGTGCCAGTGGAGCAGGAGTGTGTGACAGGTTATCTTTTTCTGAAATGGACCTTTCTACCGATGAAGACTGCATGCCATCGAATGTGCAGTAGAGTCAGAAACAGCAAGACAGCATGTGTATTCTTCAACATAGTGTCATCAGTGGTGGGGGGTTGGGGATTATTTTTGCAGGTGGCAACATGACCCAAGAAGGCTAGCAGTTGAGAGACAGAGAGGTGGGAAGATGTTGATGTGCAGCGGTTCACAGTGGCTGGTTGGAGTGAGTGTTTAAACCATCAGTTGTGTGTTATTAAGTTGCCACGGAAACAACACAGGAACACATAGCACACACTCGTCCTTCTCTCTTTCTCTTCTCACTGCCTAGCCAAGCTGCATTTGATATTTTACTACTGTGGGAAAGACTACTGAGATACTGCCCACCTGCACCTGCTAAAGCTGAGTGGTGCAGACAGCCTGAAACGCTGAGTCCCTTCTACTCTTTTTCTCTCTCTCTCTCTCTTTTGTGCTCCCTTCTCTCTCTGTCTCTCTCGCTCGCTTAATTTTACTGTATTGTGGGAAGTTGAAATCCTTATCGCTCACTACAGTCATCAAGGTAGGCAGATTTCATCTTCACATTCAGTTTATAGCCCAATTGTGTTTATCCCTGAATCAACCGACCCCCCCCATCCACCTCCAATAAAAGTAATAACCACCACCACCCCCTGGCCATCGAATAGCAAGTGAACAGGCTGAAATGGGTAAACTGTACCCCCATGTGAACTCCATCCAGCTAGTGAGTAGATGTTTAAAAAAATACTTATTATCAAAGAGCAAAGGGTTAAAAAAAATCAGTAAAACTGTCCCTGTAACTGGTACCGCTCCAAACAGGGAGCAGACTTTAGGTGAGAGAGAGAGAGAGCTGTATTGGTTTAGCTGACTACACAGCCACATTTTAAGTGGGCATCTCCTGCATCAGACTGCGTGCATGAAAGGTGTCCACTGTTAGTTTTTCTTGTCAGTAGTTTCACACTAAGGGCTCCATGGTACCGCTGAGCTAATGGACATTTAGTAATAATGTCTGCAAAACTGTGTATCTGTAGGTGTACTCTCTATTTCATAAATACAAATGTTGGACCTCTGTTTTGAAGTTCAGTGTACTCCCTTGATAGCAGTGCTATAGGAACACTCAAGGAGCACGTCCACTAACATTCTCACACAACAAAATGGCGTAAGAACGACTTTTATCAAATTTTAACCTTCAGATCCTCCTTTACTGAAAATAATTAGCGGTACAAGATTGATTGCACACAGGTTAGTGGAATTTGCCTTACTTGACAGTTTGTACTCTTCAAGGGTTTGTGCCAAAGATGATATCCTCCGGGCCAGGGGTGTCGGCAGGCATACGCACTGTACTCAGCAGAGTACAGTAAAAAAATCAGGCAGGGGCAACAAATCAGGTTGGGGCAACAAAAAGAGGAAAGCAAGGACATTGTGAGTCGCACTGCGTCTGTGTCGCGCTGATGCCTTTTGCCTGTGTTGTTCGCTATGGGGCACTGATGCCACCAGCCAAATACACAAACAAGAACAACTTACCAGGCAGACAGAAAAACAAAGGAAGGAGGATTACAGGAAGAAACTGATTACTTGAATTCAGACATGGCAAACAGAAGGGTGGTGGGCCTATTGTTGGTGTGGCGTGGAAGTGCATATTTTGGTTTATGTTTACATAATGGGAGGGGCAACAGTGTCTCAGTTTTGAGTACAAGTTTAAAATTCCTGGCTACACCCCTGCTCCGGGCCAGTACCACGCAGTGCCGACAAGCTATGTTTTCCATGAAAGTACTGAGTCGGATCTATGGATAGTCAGTGAACTTTACTTTCCACGGCAATAGGGCCTTTTCCTTTCAATACCAGTGTCTTTATTCATTCAAAAATGGAATCATTCTTTGAAAAAATGGGGTTTACATTTTAGCTATAATGTTCAGATTTGTTTAGGGTTTTTTTCCAAGTTAATGCTGTTCTCTTCCTTCTCCAGTAGGGCCCCTACCAGGCACAGACCCTCTCAGCCTGACACCCCAACATCTCGTAAAATTACCGTCCTACTGCCAACTTCCCTATGGTGCCTCCCTGGAGGCTGCAAAACAGACCCTTATGCAGGAGACACGTGCTTTGTCACTGGGTGCTGGGCCTGTGGCGGGTTGGTGCCGTCACCCTGCCATTCCATTGTTTTATCCTCTTGCTGTGTGTTCCTCAGGAGGACAGACGTGCAGTGCCACCCAGATGGCTGTGCGCATGGTCCCGTTTGCAGGAGGTCGGCAGCTGCTGCTGCTCCCATCCTAACACTGCAGTCCCTGTTGCGTACCCCCAATCAATGCTAGGGGCCAGGCATGCACCCGGCACCACATACCTCCCCAAAGGAGGAGAGCAGTCCAGTGGATGCATGATCTTCCTTCCCGCGGCTGACCCTCTAACGTTCTGAGTTTGCTCCCAAACATAGGTTGTTGGCATTGCAAGCAGTAGCACTGCCTACTAGATTGACTTTTAAACACAATATTAAACATCCTGTGTTCCCAACAAGATTGTTCTAATATGCATGCTGCCCAGCACTTTTACTGAATTGCAGTGTCTCAACAACTACAGTGGTGCAACAGACTTGCTTGGTTTTCAGGCTCAGTTCATGGTTTTGAAAATTAGAATACTGTTTTACCTGCTTGCTTTGTCTGATGTACAGTGCTAGCTATGATGGTGCATTATTTGGCATATCTAAAGAAATATTAAGGATGCTGTTAGATATTTATGATCTTTTTCGGGGGTATCTCAGTCATCGGGTTACACCATAGGAACCTTCACCATCAGTGAAGGGGAATCCACATGGAAGATTTTCAGCAGTACAACTGAGCCATCTACGCCGTCGACATTCGCCAACGTCAGCAACCCTATATAGGTATGGGTGGCCCTGCTCCCTCCTCAGTTCTTTCCCACCATCGACTTGCAAGCACAGTTTCTGCAGAAGCTTTGTCGCAGTGTTCGCTCCTTTTTCTTCCTACGGACATTTTTTTTTTTTACAATAACCCTTACATAAATTTCTTTTCAGAGATTTTTTGTTTATGTTGAGAGTTAATCCTTCTCTTTTCTGTCGCTGCAGAAAGAAAATTGCCTCTATAGACAAACAGTCTGTTTGTATCTGCTGTCTTGTGCCTGACTACGACATCTCCGATTGTGAGCTCTGCCAGAAATTTAATCAAAAAACCCTTAGGCGATGCAAGAAGGCTCTGAAACAACTCATGGAACAACAGGTAGCCAGCTCCGGGCAAGGGTCCTCTGAGGCCCCGGTCACCCAGTCGCCCACTGGATCTTGAGCTCCCAGGCCTCAAGGCCCAAGAACAAGTCCTCGGGAAGTCACAAAAAGACAGGATCATGGCCTTCCCTCCCCGCGGTGAGCCCGTTTCCTATGCCCATTTCCTCTTGAGACTCTTCATTGACGGGCCCGCCTCAGTGAAGAGACTAGCTGTCCAGGTCTCTGTTCTTACCAGACCCTTACCAACAGCACTTCCACCCGATGTACAATGGAGCCCGGCCGTCGACCTCAGGGTTGTTGGCACCTCCATCCATCGACAACGACTCTGTCGAGACCTGCCCCTTCTTCTCCCAGGACTACAGGCTGCTTGGGCTCCCAGGGTGGAGGGTTGTTGGCTCCCATGCTGTCGAACCCCCCTCAGTCGACAACCACTATGGATGTGAACAAAGTACTTGTTAAATTCACAAACATACTCGGCCTGCATCTGGGTGCCTTCAGTAGGCCCTCGTCACTGGCACCATCGACTGCAGCTTTGTCATCGACACCAGTTTGTTGACCCCAGGAGACTTCCCATGGGCCGCCACTGGTGCATCTGATGCCAGACCCGGACGAGGAGGATGACGTTGAGGAGGAGTATCATCCTGATCTCATCCTCCCCGATGACAGAGAGGATGGGGAGGAAGAGGAGGAAATCCTCATATCAGATAAGCCCACTGCCTGTTATATCAGTGAGAACTCTGTCAAGCATACTCCAAGGTCTCCTCCTGAGAAAGCCACCTTTCTCAATGTCATGAAGCAGTTGTCTGCCACAATGGGCTTCCAGACTGAGGAGGAGGAGGAGGATGTCACCAGGAAGGACCTGGTAGACTTCCTGGAGATCCCTGAATCCCCCCCCCCCTAAAATTATTCCTCCTATGCTGCCAGCCCTGAAGAATGCCACTATGGCAGCCTGGCACAGACCAGACATGGTGCCAGCTATGCCACATAGGGCAGACAGACTTTATAATGACCCTCAGAGCCATCCTTACTTTACTGCCCAGGCCAAAACTGACACTGTGGTCATCAAGGCAGCCCATGACAGATCTAAGGTGCCTAAGCACCTTAGTTCCCTTCCTCCAGATAAGGAATCTCACAGGATTGACCTCTGGGGTAAAGGATTTATGCGTCCTCCAATGTGGGCCTAAGGATTGTAAACTATCTGTCACACATGATTAAATTCCAGAATGCTAAGTGGAGAAAGGGCAGAGCTGCCGCCCAAGCTCTTCATGATGGCTCCCAGAAGCAAGAATTGCATCAGTGCTTGCAAACTGCAGAGGATGTCAGTAAACCTCTCTTCTGGGCTTTGCATGATATGGCCCACACAGTGGCCAGGGCAGCTGCCACTGGCATATGTCTTCATAGGCACTCCTGGCTTAGAGTCTCTGGATTTGCAGCCGATGTGCTTTTTTTTTTTTTTTTTTTTAATCGTTCCTACACCCCGGGCATCCTTCAGGAGTACCCACACGGATCTCCACCTCTACTCCCAACCTGAACCCTCTGCATCTCCCCAACTCCTTCCCCTGAATGACCACAGGCAGACCCGACCCCCGGTACCATCTCTGGGGCTCATTCCGCTCCTCCCTCGGTGGCGACTCCTAAGTATGAAGGGCCTACCTGTATGTTGTCGGGTCCTCCGGAGGAGTTCATGGAACGTCTGGGCGGTATCTAGGATGTGGGAGGAGGTCCCCGGGGCCACCGTCATCTCTGCCGGCGCATAGGAACGACTATCATTTGTTTATGTTCACACCCCCTCGGAGCTCAGCTAGCACGGCAACGTAGCGCCATAGCTCTGCCCTCCCCCCGGCAAGCGCCACGCTGCTCAGTCAGCGAACCCCAGCCACCATCAGAGGTCGCTCCATGAGCGAGCGTATCCCATCCCATCCCCTGGGAAGAGAGAGCAGTCCTCCGGACGCTCGATCTCTTCCCCCCGCCGACCCACGGTGACTCCCGGCTCATTCCCGAACCCGGGTCGCCAGCATGACGCGAGGTGTGTTGTCCAGCACCTCAACCCTCAGCGCCACCGGGCCGACTGCAGCTGTTGTGCTTAATGCCCCTGTTAATGGCACCAAGCTCTTCGGCCCTGATGTCCAGGACCTCATAAATGATCTGCAGGCCCCTGGCATAGCCATTAAGTCTGTCCATTCCCTGTACCACACTCAGCCCTGTGGTAGAGGATGGTCTACATTTTGCAGATAGGCCAATAGGCCAGGTTCGCCCCCCCTCCACCCCATACCAAGGGTAAGCGGAGAGCCCAGGCTTTCCTGCCCACCCCTCCAATACTGGAGCGGTAGTCAAGCATCCCAGAAATGATGGCCTAGCCTCCACAGCTGGTCCCACCTCAGCTTGAATCCTTGCCAGGCCCCCCCCCCTCTGGTCCAGCCCCATGAGGTAGTGGTCAGAGGTCAGTTCTCCCTCCATCTGAATCAGTGGAGAACCATAACTTCAGATGCACGGATCCTGCAAATCATAGAGACAGGTCATACCCTGGAGCTCTTCCACAGCCTTCAGATACCCCTCCCCCACCCTCCAACTATATCCTGGCCTACTTGTCTGTTCTTCGGGAGGAAGTACAGTCTCTTCTGCACAAGCAGGCAATCAGACTGGTACCAAGGAGACAGAGAAACCAGGGGTTTTATTCCAGGTTCTTCCTGGTCCCCAAAAAGACCAGAGATCTCAGGCCTTTTTTAGACCTAATGGACCTCAGTTTCTGTCCAGTACAAAAAGTTCTGGATGGTAACTTTGACAGGCCTCATGCCCCTTCTCAAAACCGGGGACTGGCTCTATTCATTGGACATGCAGGACACTTACCTGAACATTTCAGTCTTTGCTCACAGGCGTTTTCTCTGTTTTGCTTTCAGGGTGAGCATTACCAGTTCAAAGTGCTGCCCTTTGGCTTATCCTCTACACTGCATGTCTTTACCAAATGCTTAGCAGCGGTAGCAGCAGTTGCAGCAGTTCTGAGAAGAGTGGGACTCTGTATGTCTTCCCTTACCTGGGCAATTGATTTTTCAAGGCCACGTCCAGGGAGCAACTCTTGCTGTCTCTGAAGCACACTCTCCAGCTCTTATCACTCTCTGGGCATAACGGTCAGCCTACTCAAGTCTGTTTTTAGTACTATCCCCAAAGACTGCAGTATATCAGGGTGGTTCTGGACTCCAAGCAGGGCACGGCCTTTTTACCCCAAAACAGGACGGAATACCGTGTGGCCCAGGCTCAAGAAGTTGCTCAGAGTCTGTACGTTCCTGACAGACTGTACCTCAGGTTATTGGGCCAAATGGCAGCAGTCATTCACACTGTTCCACTGGCCAGACTCCACATGCTCACCCTCCAGTAGACCCTCAGTGTGCAATGGGACCAACGCACAGATGAGTTGGATCCACAAGTCCTGGTCTCCTCCCCGGTTCGCAAGGTATTGCTGTGGTGGATGGACCCTTTAAATCTTCTTCACGGAGTTCCCCTCCAGATCTCTTCCCTGCATCAGATCCTAACCACAGATACTTCGGGTCTAGGCTGGGGAGCACACCTGGGTCCCTTTCAAATCCAGAGTTCCTGGTCCCAGTGGGAAGCCAACCTGCATATCAGTGCCCTGGAGATGCCAGCGGTGCTCTTATGTCATGCAGGCACTTCAGGAGCATCTTGCTCCAGGCCAACTGCTGGTGCAATCGGATAATCTGAGCATTGTCTACTACATCAGCAGGCAGGGCAGGACTCATTCAAACCCCCTTAGCAGGGAGGCCATGAGAGTGTGGTATTGGGCACTGGAGCACAGTCTGACACACTCTGCGGTTCACGTGCCAGGCGTCCTAAACACCCTGGCGGACAGTCTCAGCAGGACTCAGTCCAGCATGCATGAATGGGAGCCTCTCTCATCCGTAGCAGAAGATCTGTTCGACAGATGGGGTTGTCCAGAGTTGGACCTTTTTGCGTCCC
This sequence comes from Neoceratodus forsteri, assembly GCA_016271365.2. Taxonomy (NCBI): domain Eukaryota; kingdom Metazoa; phylum Chordata; order Ceratodontiformes; family Ceratodontidae; genus Neoceratodus; species Neoceratodus forsteri. Next base: position 363,441,920 of record CM028130.1, read on the forward strand.
CACTCACGGCAAAACTGCCCAATTTCTGCTCACTAGATCCAAGGTCTGGAGTTTTCTGGTGAGATGTGTTGTTCTTCTCTTGGAGCGGGAGATTTCTGTACACATTCCATCCATTTCCTCTAATTCAGAGGGTGCTGATCAAGCTGCAAATGGAAGGGACCAGCATGATTCTGATAGCCCCATTCCGGCCTCACCAGATATGGTTCCCTGTGCCTCAGCAGCTGGCGGAGGAACCTCCGGTCCCTCTGCCCCTTTGCAGGAATCTGCTGACCCAGGATCGGGGGACCCTGGTCCATCACAATCTCAGGTTCCTCCATCTTCGTGCATGGCTTCTGAGAACGTAGCCATCATCAGGTTTGGGGTATCTGACAGGGTTGCAGACATCTTAGTGGCCACCCTCAAGACTTCCACCTGTGCCACTTATGCCATGAAGTGGAAGCAGTTGGCCATCTGGGCTGCCAAACATTGCCCAGACCCATTAATCTGCTCAGTGAATCAGTGGCCACCAAACTTTTAAAATAAAATAAATAAATAAAATATCATGGACTACCTGATTTATTTTTTTGTCTGACTCAGGCCTCCAGTATTCTTCCCTCAAGGTCTACATTTTGGCTGTTTCTGCCTTTTATGAGCCCATGGTTGACTGCACTGTTGCTCAGCTGGGTGTCTCCCATACCTTTCTCAGGAGCATCCTATACATGAAACCCCCAATCTGTTCCCCGGTTCCGGCTTGGGTCTTAAATTTTTTTTTGGAAAAGTTGGCCCTGTCTCCTTTGAGCCAATCACGACTTTGCGATTTGAGCTTTCCATCTTGGAAAGTGCTGTTTTTAGTTGCAATTACTTTTGCTCGAAGAATTTCAGTGCATCAGGCCCTCTGGTGCGAGGAGCATTTTTGATTTTTCTCAAAGACAGTATCTTCGCGCACAAATCCTAAGTTTCTGCCTAAGGTGGTCTGTGAGTTCCCAATCAGTCTAGCCACCTTCCTGTTTATTTTCCTGAGCGTGCCAGTCCAGAGGAAGCAGTGTTCCATACATTAGATGTGTGCAGAACTTTGAAGCATTATCTGCTTCGGACTAAACAGTCCAGAAAGTCAAAGCAGTTGTTTGTGTCTTTCACCCGAGGTAGAGAGGGCGCTTCAGTTTCTAAGCAATGTTTATCCAGATGGTTGAAAAACTGCATTGTCTGCTACAGTAAGTATGGCAGAGAATTACCTGGTGCTGTCAAAGCTCATTCCACCAGAGGCATGGCTACCTTGTTTCAAAGAGGTCTGCACTGCTGACATTTGTGTGGCAGCCACCTGGAGTACAGTCCACACTTTCATCAAGCATTACAGTCTGGACATTGCTTCAAGAGCCCGTGCTGGTTTTGGCAGGGCTGTGCTACAAGGACTCCTGTCTTAAGTTTATGCAAATCCAACCTCCCAGACTGTACGTTCTTCACTTGTCACTGCTTGGTACTCATTCCTATGGTGTAACCTGATGACTGAGATACCCCCTGACAAATATAGAACAGTTATGTAAGAACTTACCGTAACAGGAGATCTTCGAGGGGATCTTAGTCGTCAAGTATGATTTCCCTCCCACCATCCCCCTTCTTGGGGCTTCTCTCCAGGATCTGGCTATCTGCTGTTTCCATTCTTTTATTTAGAGCTGGGTCCCTCGTACTCTTCTCTGTTCCCTAGGGTGTAAGCCTTGCTTCCTTCCTCTTCAGAGGGAAAGAACTGAGGAGGGAGCGGGGTTGCTGACGTCTGCAGATGGCCCCAGTTGTACTACCAAAAATCTTCCATGTGGATTCCTCTTCACCGACAGCGAAGGTTCCTACAGTGTAACCTGATGACTGAGATCCCCTCGAAGATCTACTGTTACAGTAAGGTCTTACATAACTGTTTTTTTTCTTGCAGGCAAGATGAGACATTCAAATAAGGAAAAGTAGGCCATTGAAAAATTGGCCTCATAATTGGGAATCCTAAAAGTAGGCTGCTGTATTGAGTGGCTTAAATAAGACTTGATATTTGCAATTGCATTTTAAATAATAATGCAGAGTATTTCATGGATTAGTTTAGAATTTTGCTGCTTTGAACTGAGACATACAGAGGTAGAAGACTTGGTTTGCTGGCCAAGGCACCTAGCTTCACCTGAGCTCTTTCCTTCTAAGACTGCTTGAAAGGCAGAGTAGAGAAACTTACCAGAGCAAGGGAGAAGGATTAAGACTTAGTTTGGCTAAGCAGATTTACTGTGTGGTGGTGGTTTTATTTTTTACTCACAGGGATTGCTGCTGTTTGTTGCTAACATTTCATTGCTTTATTTTGTCTCTGATTCAAATTGTTGTTGCTGGTATACATTCTTCTGCATTATTACAAGGTGTGCCTACAGGTGTGTGCTAACAGATTACTGCTGTAATCTTCTGATTCAAATTGTTTTTTGCAAGGTATATCTTCTGTTACTGCTTTATTTTTCTCTGGAGCAAAGTGTTTCTTACAGGGTATATCTTCTCTGAAATTACTGTATTACAGGTGGAGCTTACATTTTTGTGACTTTTATCATTGGGCTAAGCAAAATTACTGTTTGACACTGTGTTTTATTTTATTCTTGTTTGTTGAAAAGGTTTGTTGTCTCAGAGGTGTTTCAGTCTCCTTCTCACATTGAAGGAGCTAATTGCTTTTCCTCCACAGCTCTTCCAAAGGATTAGGTGTGTATGTGGTGAGGAGCTGGCAAACTGTCAGTAATTTCCAACAGAAAGAAGGGTTAAAAAGTCAGGTTAGTTGATATCTTGGAGGTAGAAGACTTGGTTTGCTGGCCAAGGCACCTAGCTTCACCTGAGCTCTTTCCTTCTAAGACTGCTTGAAAGGCAGAGTAGAGAAACTTACCAGAGCAAGGGAGAAGGATTAAGACTTAGTTTGGCTAAGCAGATTTACTGTGTGGTGGTGTTTTTATTTTTTACTCACAGGGATTGCTACTGTTTGTTGCTAACATTTCATTGCTTTATTTTGTCTCTAATTCAAATTGTTGTTGCTGGTATACATTCTTCTGCATTATTACAAGGTGTGCCTACAGGTGTGTGCTAACAGATTACTGCTGTAATCTTCTGATTCAAATTGTCTTTTGCAAGGTATATCTTCTGTTACTGCTTTATTTTTCTCTGGAGCAAAGTGTTTCTTACAGGGTATATCTTCTCTGAAATTATTACAGGTGGTGCTTTGCAGGTTTTACAGTTTTATCTAACATTAGGATAAGCTTTCAGGGTTACTGCATTTGTTGTTGACTGATTGTTTCTGCTCTTACCTCCTTGTTCTTTCGTCCGTGGTAATTCTTTTAGGCAGGAAGGGCCCAGCCACCCACCCCATCCCCAACCACCCCACGCTACACTCCTTTTATAGGTACCACAGTTGTGACATTTCCTGTGGCAGAGCAGGAAGGGCGGGATCAGTGGGGCCTCCACAGAGTGATCTCATTTACAGGGGCACTAGTAATTTAACTTGTTATAACAAGTTAAACAAAGCACAATTAAACCATTACTTGCATTTTTGCCTATTTTTTCCTTCAAATTACTCTGACTAGGTTACAAACCCAGCAACTTATTTGGAATGGTTCATTAACTGCAGGTACTGTGGAACAGTTTTCAGAAGGACAGTCTTACAGGATTTAGGACACTGTCCACATGCTGGGCCTTTGGAGATCTTGGGGCTCAGCTCCGGGCAGCATGGGCAGAGATTGCCGCCTCAAATTTCATATTGAAGAGGAAATACATTATAAGAACCACCGCCATTTCCCCAGCATCCAACAGAAAACCTCGACCGCAGAGGGTAGTTGGTCCAGGAGGTTGGCAGGTGGTTAGGAGAGCAAATCAGGTGCCCCATCACTCTCTGCTCTCAACACATTACCTCCAAAACCATATAAACACTACAAATAGGTATCTGCCTCTATCTCTGAAATCAAATAAAGAGGCAGAAGACACTGCAGAGCAGGACACTACGCACAGGAGCTAGCACAACAATACTCACCCAAATCAGGAACCAAAACTAAACAAGCACAAAGAAATCCAAAAACTTCTGATCATAGGAGACTCCATGATTCGGGAGTTGATACCCATCTCCAGCCAGGGTGATGGTCAGATGTCTCCAGGTACATCAGCATGGAGAGACACTGACCGCATTGCTAAAATTGTTCACAAAGCAGGAGAAAACATTGATGTCCTAGTACACATAGGGACTAATGATCTCGCCAGCCGGTCAGTTGTGGAGACCAAGGAACACCTGACTAGGCTGGGTGACAAACTATCATCTATTTCGTCTGGCATCTCCTTCTCTGAGATCCTGCCAGTCTGGGAGAAGGGAGCAGATGGACGGAAGGTCAGAGAAGGGGAGATAAGGGAGCTAAACACGTGGCTGAAAGACTGGTGCCAAGAAAAAGGACACAGATTTGTAGGGAACTGGCAACAGTTCTGGGAGGCGAAAGTTCTTTAAATTTGATGGACTGCATCTGACTAAAGAGGAGTCAGTGCATTGGGGCAGAAGTTTGGCGTCTTTGCAGAATATTTAAACTAGCAAATGGGAGAGAGGTGCAGCACCCATACGTCGAATGGAAGAACACCCTCCCCTCAGCTAGTGGTCAAACAGGAATTCAAGCGTGTTTGCCGTTCATTTGCATCACCAGGTAAGAAAAAGGTTTGTCTCCCATACGATGCACAGGGTAATGCCAAACTTCACCCAACAACTAACACACCAAAATCTGGCCAATGGAAAATCATGTACACAAATGCTCACAGCCTGGAAATAAGATCCCAGACCTGCAGGCAATAATGTCAGAGGCTAAACTGGACATAGTAGCAATTAGTGAGACGTGGTTTACCAGTAACCACACTTGGGAGACTTCAGTACCTGGCTATGTATTGTTCAGAAGAGACCGAGGTGCAAAAAGGGGGGGAGGCCCTGTATGTTAATGAAAATATCAAAGCTACAGAAATTCAGAATACACATAAGGAGCCAGAAGAACTGTGGGTCATAGAAACATAGAAACATAGAAGTTGACGGCAGATAAGGACCTCAAGGCCCATCCAGTCTGCCCATTTCTTTTTCTACCTTATAAATGTGCCATCGGCCTTTGCTCTGTCAGTGACCTTTCTATTCATAGTCATTTGTATTGCTCCCTTATGCCTATCCCATGCCTGTTTGAAGCCCTGCACTGTATTCATAGCACCACTTCTTGTGGTAAGCTATTCCATGCATCTACCACCCTTTCTGTGAAAAGAATTTCCTCACATTCCCCTTAATCGGCCTCCCTCTAATCTCATGCTGGTCCTCTTGTCCTGCTATTTTTCTTATATTTAAACATGTTAGACTCTTTCACCTTGTTTATGCCCTTAAGGTGTTTAAATGTCTCGATCATATCACTCTCTCCCTCCTTTGCTCAAGGGTGTACATATTGAGCTCCGTTAATCTGTCCTCATATGTCTTCTGATGCAGTCCCTGCACCATTTTGGTTGCCCTTCTCTGGACTGCCTCAATTTGGTTAATGTCCTTGTGAAGGTGTGGCCTCCAATACTGCAGTACTCCAGATGGGCCTAACCAATGTCTTGTACAGAGGGATTATTACCTCCCTCTTCGACTTGTGATACCCCTACTAATACACCCTAACACCCCCTAGCCTTACCTACTGCTTTAGAGGTCTGCTTGGATGATTTTAGGTCATCAGTGATGATGATGCCCAAGTCTCTTTCTTCCTTTGTGACTGCTAGCAACTCCCCTCCCAGCCTATAAGTGGCTTCAGGGTTTCTCTTCCCTATGTGCATGATTTTGCACTTCTTTGTATTAAATCCCAGTTGCCACTCTTCTGACCATTTTGCTAGTTTATCCAGATCTCTTCTCATTCTGCCCACCCCATCTGGATCATCTACTCTGTTGCAGATCTTGGTGTCATCTGCAAACAGACAAGCCTTACCCTCTAGTCCATCTGCGAGGTCACTAATGAAGATGTTGAATAGGACTGGCCCCAGGACTGATCCTGAGGTACCCACTTGTGACTTGCATCTCTTCTGACTGTATACCATTTACTACCACTCTCTGTTTTCTGCCAGTCAACCAGTTTGCCACCCAGTTGACCAACTTGACCCACCCGAGCCTACCTAGCTTATTTATCAATCTTCTATGTGGAACAGTGTCAAAAGCTTTGCTGAAGTCAAGGTAGGCGACATCAACTGCTCCCCTTGGTCCACCACTCTGGTTACCCAGTCAAAGAAATCTATGAGATTAGTTTGACAGGACCTTCCTTTGTAAACCCTGCTGTCTTGGATCCTGTGCCCTATGATTCCAGGTGTTGCACTATCCTTTCCTTAAGGAGTGCCTCCATAATCTTGCCCACTACTGAGGTAAGACTGACTGGTCTGTAGTTCCCGCCTCCTCCCTGCTACCACTCTTGTGGGCGGGATCACATGAACCCTTCTCAGTCTTCTGGGACCTCTCCTGTGCTCAGAGACTCACTAAACAATTCTGCTAATGGCTCTGCTAGTTCCTCCTTTAGCTCCTTAAGTACCCTGGGATGTATGCCATCAGGTCCCATTGCCTTATCCACCCTGAGCTTAGCAAGCTCTTGTAGGACCCTTTCTTTTGTGAAGGGAGTAGTGCTCACCTCCCTCCCCTGTGTCCATGATGCTGAGCTGTGGGCCCTGCCCTACCTTCTCTTCAGTAAATACTGAGCAAAGTATCTATTTAGGATAGATGCCTTTACAGGGTCCTCCTCCTCACATGCTCCCTTTTCTCCATTAAGCTAGCAATACCCCCTCTGGACTTTCTCCTTTCACTAATGTATCTATAGAAAGTCTTGTCACCTTCTTTTACTGTTACGTGCTAGTGTTTCCTCAGTTTGGGACTTTGCCTGCCTACTGCCTTACCTGCTTCCCTTAGGGCAGTTTGGTATGCCTCCCTATCTTCATCCGCTGTGTTCCCTTATATTTCCTGAAGGCCAGCCTTTTGGCTCTGACCTTTTCTGCTACTGTATTTGAGAACCAAAGTGGTTTCTTCTTCTTTTGCACTTCCTTTTCTGTCTAACACAATGGGATGTTGCTTCAAGTATTGTATCCTTAATGCTTGCCCACTTTGCCTGTACCTCCTCACCTGTGTTTCTTTTGCCAGGGCTAGCTTAACTCTGTTGGCCATCTTATCAAAGTCAGCTCCTCTGAAGTCCCATATTTTGCCTTGGAATGGGATGATTTAGATGTAGTAGCCAAATTGAACCATACCATGTGATGGTCACTGGCCCCAAGGTGACCTTCTACCTGAGATCTGTGATCCCTTCTTTGTTAGTCAGTACTAGATCTAGGATAGCCCTGTCTCTTGTGGGTTGCTGTACCAGTTGTTTGAGGCCCTCCCTGCAGGAATCCACTATGAGTCTAGTTCTGACAGATGTTCCTGCTGGTATGACCAATCTGTATCTGGCATGTTGAAGTCTCCCATTATCAGAACCTCCTTTAGCTGTCATGTTTTGTATATCTTCTAACAGTAATGTGTCTGTGTCCTCCCTCTGGTCTGGGGGCCTGTAGACAACCCCAGTTCTTATGGCTGTCCCATTTCCTGTTTCAGGGTGACCCACAGTTCTTCTGGCTCTATGTGTATTCTGAATTTCTGTAGCTTTGATATTTTCATTAACATACAGGGCCTCCTCCCCCTTTTGCACCCGGTCTCTTCTGAACAATACATAGCCAGGTACTGAAGTCTCCCAAGTGTGGTTACTGGTAAACCACGTCTCACTAATTGCTACTATGTCCAGTTTAGCCTCTGACATTATTGCCTGCAGGTCTGGGATCTTATTTCCCAGGCTGTGAGCATTTGTGTACATGATTTTCCATTGGCCAGATTTTGGTGTGTTAGTTGTTGGGTGAAGTTTGGCATTACCCCTGTGCATCGTATGGGGAGACAAACCTTTTTTCTTGCCTGGTGATGCAAATGAACGGCAAACACGCTGAATTCCTGTTTGACCACTAGCTGAGGGGGGAGGGGTGTTCTTCCCATTCGACGTATGGGGTGCTGCACCCCTCTCCCCATTTGCTAGTTTAAATATTCTGCAAAGACATCAAACTTCTGCCCCAATGCACTGACTCACCCTGGAAACAGGAAATGGGACAGCCATAAGAACTGGGGTTGTCTACAGGCCCCCAGACCAGGGGGAGGACATAGACACACTACTGTTAGAAGATATACAAAACATGACAGCTAAAGGGGAGGTTCTGATAATGGGAGACTTCAACATGCCAGATACAGATTGGTCAATACCAGCCGGAACATCTGCCAGAACTAGACTCATAGTGGATTCCCTGCAAGGGGAGGGTCTCAAACAACTGACAGCAACCCACAAGAGACAGGGCTATCCTAGATCTAGTACTGACTAACAAAGAAGGGATCACAGATCTCCAGGTAGAAGGTCACCTGGGGCCAGTGACCATCACATGGTATGGTTCAATTTGGCTACTACATCTAAATCATCCCATTCCAAGGCAAAATATGGGACTTCAGAGGAGCTGACTTTGATAAGATGGCCAACAGAGTTAAGCTAGCCCTGGCAAAAGAAACACAGGTGAGGGGGTACAGGCAAAGTGGGCAAGCATTAAGGATGCAATACTTGAAGCAACATCCCATTGTGTTAGACAGAAAAGGAAGTGCAAAGAAGAAGGAAACCACTTTGGTTCTCAAATACAGTAGCAGAAAGGTCAGAGCCAAAAGGCTGGCCTTCAGGAAATATAAGGGAACACAGCGGATGAAGATAGGGAGCATACCAAACTGCCCTAAGGGAAGCAGGTAAGGCAGTAAGGCAGGCAAAGTCCCAAACTGAGGAAACACTAGCACGAACAGTAAAGAAGGTGACAAGACTTTCTATAGATACATTAGTGAAAGGAGAAAGTCCAGAGGGGTATTGCTGTTTAATGGAGAAAGGGAGCATGTGAGGAGGAGGACCCTGTAAAGGCATCTATCCTAATAGATACTTTTGCTCAGTATTTACTGAAGAGAAGGTAGGGCAGGGCCCACAGCTCAGCATCATGGACACAGGGGGAGGGAGGTGAGCACTACTCCCTTCACAAAAGAAAGGGTCCTACAAGAGCTAGAAGGTCAGGGTGGGTAAGGCAATGGGACCTGATGGCATACATCCCAGGGTACTAAGGAGCTAAAGGAGGAACTAGCAGAGCCATTAGCAGAATTGTTTAGTGAGTCTCTGAGCACAGGAGAGGTCCCAGAAGACTGGAGAAGGGTTATGTGATCCCGCCCACAAGAGTGGTAGCAGGGAGGAGGCGGGAACTACAGACCGGTCAGTCTTACCTCAGTAGTGGGCAAGATTATGGAGGCACTCTTAAGGAAAGGATAGTGCAACACCTGGAATCCATAGGGGCACAGGATCCAAGACAGCATGGGTTTACAAAGGAAGGTCCTGTCAAACTAATCTCATAGATTTCTTTGACTGGGTAACCAGAGTGGTGGACCAAGGGGAGCAGTTGATGTCGCCTACCTTGACTTCAGAAAGCTTTTGACACTGTTCCACATAGAAGATTGATAAATAAGCTAGGTAGGCTCGGAGTGGGTCGAAGTTGGTCAACTGGGTAGCAAACTGATTGACTGGCAGAAAACAGAGAGTGGTGGTAAATGGTATACAGTCAGAAGAGATGCAAGTCACAAGTGGGTGCCTCAGGGATCAGTCCTGGGGCCAGTCCTATTCAACATCTTCATTAGTGACCTCCAGATGGACTAGAGGGTAAGGCTTGTCTGTTTGCAGATGACACCAAGATCTGCAACAGAGTAGATGATCCAGATGGGGTGGGCAGAATGAGAAGAGATCTGGATAAACTAGCAGAATGGTCAGAAGAGTGGCAACTGGGATTTAATGCAAAGAAGTGCAAAATCATGCACATAGGGAAGAGAAACCCTGAAGCCACTTATAGGCTGGGAGGGAGTTGCTAGCAGTCACAAAGGAAGAAAGAGACTTGGCATCATCATCACTGATGACCTAAAATCATCCAAGCAGACCTCAAAGCAGTAGGTAAGGCTAGGGGGTGTTAGGGTATTAGTAGGGGTATCACAAGTCGTAAGAGGGAGGTAATAATCCTCTGTACAAGACATTGGTTAGGCCCCATCTGAGTACATGCAGTATTGGAGGCCACACCTTCACAAGGACATTAACCAAATTGAGGCAGTCCAGAGAAGGGCAACCAAAATGGTGCAGGGACTGCATCAGAAGACATATGAGGACAGATTAATGGAGCTCAAGATGTATACCCTTGAGCAAAGGAGGGAGAGAGGTGATATGATCGAGACATTCAAACACCTTAAGGGCATAAACAAGGTGAAAGAGTCTAACATGTTTAAATATAAGAAAATAGCAGGACAAGAGGACACAGCATGAGATTAGAGGGAGGCCGATTAAGGGGAATGTGAGGAAATTCTTTTCACAGAAAGGGTGGTAGATGCATGGAATGGCTTACCACAAGAAGTGGTGGCTATGAATACAGTGCAGGGCTTCAAACAGGCATGGGATAGGCATAAGGGAGCAATACAAATGACTATGAATAGATAGGTCACTGACAGAGCAAAGGCCAATGGCACATTTATAAGGTAGAAAAAGAAATGGGCAGACTGGATGGGCCTTGCGGTCCTTATCTGCAGTCAACTTCTATGTTTCTATGACATGACTAATTCATTTTATATATCTGAAAGCTTCCCACACCCATACTGGATCCAAGCTGTAGGGGCTGTTAGAGGCGGCAGCTGAAGCAGGGCCCGAGACAGTTGGAGGTGTCAGGATTATCAGGCTTATTACAGTGGTGAAACTGTAGGGGTTGTTAGCGGTGGCAACTGAAGCAGGGCCCAAGACAGTTGGAAGTGTCAGGATTCTTTGGCTTATTACAGTGGTGAAGGTGTAGGGGTTGTTAGTGGCGGCAACTGAAGCAGGGCCTGAGACAGTTGGAGGTGTCGGGAGTATCAGGCATACTACAGTGGTGAAGCTGTAGGGGTTGTTAGAAGCGGCAGCTGAATCTGGGCCAGAGACAGTTGGAGGTGTCGGGAGTATCAGGCGTACTACAGTGGTGAAGCTGTAGGGGTTGTTAGAAGCGGCAGCTGAATCTGGGCCAGAGACAGTTGGAGGTGTTGGGAGTATCAGGCGTACTACAGTGGTGAGGCTGTAGTTGTGGGTAGAGGTGGCAGCTGAAGCAGGGCCAGAGACAGTTGGTGGTGTCAGAAGTATCAGGCTTACTACAATGGTGGGGCTGTAGGGGTTGTTGGAAGCGGCAGCTGAATCTGGGCCAGAGACAGTTGGAGGTGTTGGGAGTATCGGGCTTACTACAGTGGTGAGGCTGTAGTTGTGGGTAGAGGTGGCAGCTGAAGCAGGGCCAGAGACTACAATGGTGGGGCTGTAGGGGTTGTTAGAGGCAGCAGCTGAAGCAGAGCCAGAGACTGTTTGAGGCATCGGGAGTATCGGGCTTACTACAGTGGTGAAGCTGTAGGGGTGGGTAGATGTGTCAACTGAGGTAGGGCCCGAGACAGTTGGAGGTGCTAGAAATATCAAACTTACTACAGTGGTGAAACTGTACGGATGGGTAGAGGCAGCAGCTGAACTGGGGCCAGAGACAGTTGGCGGTGTCAGGAGTATCAGGCTTACTACAGTGAGGAAGCTGTAGGGGTTGTTTGAGGTGGCAGCTGAATCAAGGCCAGAGGCAGCTGGAGGTGTCTGGAGTGTCAGTCTTGCTACAGTGATGGAGCTGTAGGGGTGGGTAGAGGTGACAGCTGAATCTGGGCCAGAGACAGTTGGAAGTGTCGGGAGTATCAGGCTTACTACAGTGGTGAAGCTGTAGTCATGGGTAGAGGCAGCAGCTGAAGCAGAGCCAGAGACAGTTGGTGGTGTCAGGAGTATCAGGCGTACTACAGTGGTGAAGCTGTAGGGGTTATTAGAAGCCATAGCTGAATCAAGGCCTGAGACAGTTGGGGGTGTCAGGAGTATCACGCTTACTATAGTGGTGAAGCTGTAGTCATGGGTAGAGGCAGCAGCTGAAGCAGAGCCAGAGACAGTTGGAGGTGTCTGGAGTATCGGGCTTACTACAGTGGTGAAGATGTAGGGGTTGTTAGAGGTGGCAGCTGAAGCAGGGCCCCGAGACAGTTGGAGGTGTCGAGAGTAGCAGGCTTATTACAGTGGTGAAGCTGTAGGAGTTGTTAGAGGCGTCAGCTGAAGCAGGGCCCTGAAACAGCTGGAGGTGTCGGAAGTATCGGGCTTACTACAGTGGTGAAGCTGTAGGGGTTGTTAGAAGCGACAGCTGAAGCAGGGCCTCGAGACAGTTGGAGGTGTCGGGAATATCAAGCTTACTACAGTGGTGAAGCTGTAGGGGTTATTAGAAGCCATAGCTGAATCAAAGCCAGAGACAGTTGGGGGTGTCAGGAGTATCACGCTTACTACAGTGGTGAAGCTGTAGGGGTTGTTAGAGGTGGCAGCTGAAGCAGGGCCCCGAGACAGTTGGAGGTGTCGAGAGTAGCAGGCTTATTACAGTGGTGAAGCTGTAGGGGTTGTTAGAAGCGACAGCTGAAGCAGTGCCAGAGACAGTTGGAGGTGTCGGGAATATCAGGCTTACTACAGTGTTGAAGCTGTAGGGGCGGGTAGATGCAGCAGCTGAGGTAAGACCAGAGAGAGTTGGAAGTGCCGGAAATATCAAGCTTGCTACAGTGATGAAGCTGTACGGATGGGTAGAGGTGGCAGCTGAATCGGGGCCAGTGACAGCTGGAGGTGTTGGGAGTATCAGGCTTACAAGAGTGGTGAAGCTGTAGAGGTTGTTTGAGGCGGCAGCTGAATCAAGGAGGTGTCGGGAGTGTCAGGCTTACTACAGTGGTGAAGCTGTCGGGGGTGAGGCAGCAGACAAATTAGGGCCAGAGACAGTTGGAGGTGTTGGGCAGCAGATGGAGGACAGGAGCCTGACACAGTAAGTCTGGCTACCAGGGACGAAAAAGAGATTTTTTGGGGGATAACAGAATCACAGGGAGGAACAGGGTGCAGGAATATACTGTTTTCCAGAGAAAAAGATGTTCCAGGACTACAGGGCATGGGATGAAGTTGGAGGGAGGGCGATTCAGGGGGAATGTGAGGAAGAATTTTTCACAGAATTTGTGGTGGACAAGTGGAACACCCTGCCAGAGGAAGTGGTGAGGGCTGAAATAATCACGGGATTTAAGAACGCATGGGATAGACATAAGGGAATTCTGGAGGTCAGGGGTAAGGGGCAACAGACTGCTAGAAAAATGTAAAGAGAACTTACAAACTCAAACGGGCAGACTGGGTGGGCCATAGGCCCTTATCTGCTGACAGTGTCTATATATCTATGTAAAAAGAAGCTGGAAAACTACCTGAACTTTTCCATCTAGTCTCTGTCCCAGGATTCTGTACTTGGAATCTTACTAATGTTTTTATTCCCCTCATCCTCCCCTGTTTGTTCTACATCACTCTATAACTCAATTAAAGGCATCCCAGCTTCTGTTGAATCCTGATGCTACCTCTGCCACCGTGACCTTGTCTGGAAGTTGGTTCCACCAATCCATCATGCTTTCTGTGAAATAGTACATTCTTAAGTTTTTGGCTACTCCCCCTTCCAGTTAAAGCATATAGTTCCTAGTGGGCCTACTGTTTCACAGATTAAATAAACTTTCTCTGTCCACTCTACTTAAACCTTTTCATCTCTAGCATGTCCCCTTTCTTCCTTCTGTCCTCTGGTGAGTACATGTTATGACTCTTCAGTCCTTCCTTGTGCATTTTGCCTTGTTGTCCGTGTATCATCTTTCTAGCCCTTCAGTGCACTGCCTCTGATTTATGCTTATCCTTTCTTAGCTACATCCCCAGAACTGCACACAGTATCCAGGGGTGGCCTGATCAGTGATCTATATGCGGGCAGTATAACCTCCCTCATTCTGCTAGCAGTCCGTCTCTCTCTCTCTTTTTGCCATAAAGGTTTTTAATTCTCCACATTCAAGGGCGGCTTATCAGCCTTGTCCCTCTGTCCCCCAAGCTGGACCCCGCCTCCCACAGGACTCACCTGCAGTCAGAGTACTCCCATAAATTATCCACTCGTGATGGGGCCAGAGGAGGGAGGGCCGCCCCCCCCCCCCCAAAATCCTGAATCCCATGCGGACCACAGGCGAGCTCCCAGGTGGTGGTGCAGGCTCAGGACAGCAGACAAGGCTTCACAAAGCCCCTGACATCCTTTCCTCTTTTCTCCCGACCCTGCTGTGGGCGTCTGAAGATGCACACGCCCAACGTATGCACAGCCCTTTCCATTCTTGCCACCCATGCTGCACTGCCACCAAACCTCCAGTTGGTGGCAGTTGTAGGCTGGGCTCGCATGTCTCCCCACCCCGGGAGAGGAGAGCAGCCCTTTGGACGTTCTATCCTCTCCTGCCAATCCCCGGCGACCCAAGTCCATTCTTGAACCCGGGTCGTCGACATGGTAAGAGGTATGGCACCAGTGCCTCAACCCTCTACACCACTGGATCAGCTTTTTCTTCCATGTCCTAGGGTAACTTATCAGCCTTGCCGTCCCTCTCTCTATGGCTTCCAGCATCTTATTAGCCCCCCGTTTACCTTGTAGCACTAAGAAAATGGGTTTAACTTATTTCTTACCCCCAGATCTCTCCCCTCCTCTGTGCTCTCTGCTGGCATGTCATCGATACAGTAAATTGTTCCCAGGTTCTGCACCACAATATACATCACATTATGTAAAAATTCACTACAGAAGTCAGTACCTATAATTGTTGTTTCACTGTTGATGCAGAAGCAAAATTTCTGTCACTTTTCTGGGCACAATTTACTCAAGGGATGCCATTCAGTCGGCCGTAAATTATGAAAGGATAACCGTCTGATTTGGGTGATTTAATGCGGAAGGCTGTGGTGTTTAATAAGCTATCGAAGCCAGTTTTTCTGACTGAATGTAATTACTAATATACGAGTTCTGAAACTTGGATTGTTTCTTTGGTAACTTACGTAAATAAGAGTCATTGATGACTCTTTGTTGCCCCTTTTTCTGTGGGACTAGATGCAGCTAAACTATCGTGGACATGTCTTAAATATAGATAAATGATCATTGGCATATCTAAAACGTGGATAATCGACCAAGGGAGTGGAGTGGGTTGTAGTAGTTTTGGAGGTATTACAGTAAGTGGCAGTTTTCCATCATTCTGGTTTGCCTGCAATAGATATGTCATATGCAGTAACAGTTGATTTAAAGCAAATACGTATCGCATAGTGGTTTAGGTTTATTTTTTATACTGGAAAGGCATGTGAGAAAAAATTACCTGTTTTCACAAGCGTCCAGTTATACATAAGATAATACACAGTACATGGTATACAGGCAAAACAAAGTAAAAAAATCTGTGCAGAGAGGGTAACAAATACATCATAGTGTGGTGAACTACTAAGCAGGTATATACAAGTAGTATAATAAACAAAGCCGGGAGCATTTACATGGAGCAGTCATAAGCATGCATGCAATCAAAGTCAGGTGAATTAACAGAAATTGGAGCTGGCCTGGAGACACTTTAGCTTGCTTTTGAATGATGTCAGCGAGGGACACTGAAGGAGAGAGTGTGCTGACCTTGGGTAGTGTGGCAAAAGGGGAGAGAGAAGGAGTGAATGGAGGATAGTCTTGTGGACCTTGTAGGGGCAGACCTTGGGAAAATGGAGACAATGCTGCTCGGTAGATGTCCCCATAGGAGTTTGTAGAAGGTGGTTAGGATTTTACTTTCTGTCCTGTTCTCCATCAGGGGCCAATTTCCTGTTTTGTATAGATTACAGAGGTGGATCAATCTTGGGAGGCCAGTGGTGAACTGGATAGCATTGTGATAGGTGGCCCTTAGCCTACTAAGGCTTTTTTGAGAGGGGATGGGGTAGTATATTAAAGCACCATAGTCAAGGATGGGGAGGAGGAAGCTATTGACAAGGAGAGCCTTGGATTCCGGGATTAGGAATTGTTTGACTCTGTATAGCATTCCTAGCCTTTGTTTGGCTTTTTTGCTAAGCTGATCTGTGTGAGGTTTGGAGATAGGTGGCAGTCTAGGAGGAGGCCAAGGTATCTGAAGTCAGAGAGACTCTCAATTTGGTTGCCGTCATTGTCTCTGAGGGTGAATTGAAAAGCAGCATTTTTTTCTGGTCCTGGAGAAAACCACTGACTTGATTGTTTTAGAATTTAGGACTAATCCCCTGGAGGAGAACCAGGTGTGGAACCTGAAGAAATCCCATTGTAGACAGTAAAGGAGAGTAGAGGGGTCCTTGTTTTTTCAGAAAAGTGCGGCATCATCTGCGTACAGGATGAGCTCTGTGTGCCTGCATGTTTCTGGGAGGGAGTTGGCCACGAGGGAGAAGAGAATGGGTCGCAGGATAGAGCTTTGGAGAACACTATATTTAATGGGGCAGATGTCCTCCTAGGTTTTCCATCTGCGTTTTCAGCCGGGTCTCCGGCAGGAGAACTGAAGTGGTGCCGGGGGACCGCCCCCTTTATACCACGTCTGACATCGGGGCGGAGCTGATATCGGGGGCGGTCCCCTGCCACAGACTGCTAGGTAGAAGATTTTTCCATGGGGTCCTAACACATGGTGCCTTAGTCCTAATGGTATTACCTGCTGTAAGAGCTCCTCTCGAAGATCTGCTGTTACGGTAAGTTCTTACGTAATTGTAACTTTTCTTTTTTATATGAACTGTTAGATGCAGGTATGCCTAACTGTGTACTCCTCAGTGCTTTATTTTTCAGGACCCAGTTGCTTCAGGTTTGATTCAGGTACAACATCAGCCATCTTCCAGTCCATAGAACCCCTTCAGCACTAGCGAGCAGTTGAACTGGTCTGCTGAGGGTGCTGTCTGAGCCTGTTTCACCACCCTGAACATCCAGAGATGGAGTCCATCCAGTCCTGCTAACTTGCCCACCTTCAAGCTCTGGTGCACTCTGTGCTCCGTAATGGTCCCCTTCACCATTTTTATCTCCTTCCCTCCCTCCTTAAATGCGACACTCCAGCAGTAGCCACCAATCTTCTACCATGAATACTGAGCAGAAATATTCATTTAATATGTCCACATTTTTCCTATGCTCCTCCACCTATATTCCCTCCTTCTTCAGTCTTTGAAATACCCCTTGTTTCTTCTCTGCTCTTCTTCCTGATATACCTTAAGGTCTTGTCATTTTCTTTCACCCCTTCTGTTATCTTGAGCTCTGACTCCACCTTAGTCTGCCTTAACACGTAACTGGCCTCCTTTAGTTTGCTCAAGTAGAAGTCCATCTATTTGCCTCCATCTGTTCAAGTCATGTTCATGTCAATGTCTTGGCTTGGACTGCCTTCATGGTGAGCCAGATAGGTCTCCTTTACCCCACCCTCGCCATCCTTTTGCTACCTCCTAGATTCCCTTTTTAATGGCGTCCTGTTTATTTTTTCACTCTCACTATTTGGTCTGCCCCTTTAAGTCCCTCTCTCTCTCTCAGCCCTTTCTCCATCTTCCTGAAGTATGCTTTTGTTAGTCTAGGAAGATCATCTGGAACTTGTGTCACTTGGCCTCAAGAGCAGTTCCAAACCACGCTGCATTGTGGTTGCTTGGCCCTAGAGGATCCTCCACCCTGTTGTACCAGCTCAGTATGACCAGAACTGGTATGGCCCTATCCGTAGTCTGCTCTTCCACAAGATGAACTAAGAAACAACCCTAAAGAGCATCCACAACAGCCTGGCTCATGCATGCTCTAGTTTGCAACAGATATGTTTAAATCTCCTGTCAGGACACCTCCGCCATTTATTTATTTATTTATTTGCTTTTGTTAACTGGGTAAGCACACTAGACAGCCAAGTGCCTATTTTCAGGTGCGACCAGGGAGAGTTACAGGTAAAAATTCGTACCTGAACAGTTGAGGAATCGAGAAAATACATAGGGAATAACAGGCATTACAAGGCTAGCTCTAGAACAGGTTGGCACAGTGCAGTACAATAAGATGGAACATACAGGATGTAAATTAGGAGGTGAACAGCGGAGTAAACAAAAACAATGACAATGATAAGTGCCTGCGGGGGTGCCTAGGCAGAGGGTGCCCTAGGCAGAGGGTCAGTACTAGCTGGGCCGGTTACTGAAGAAGTAAGTGCAAGTAGCGCTTGAGGCCCTACGCAACAAGGCTAGGGGGAGGAGGGACTCTAGTAGTGAGCTACAGGCAGGGACAGGGGAGGAAGGTTTCAAGAAGTTCCAGAGGAAGCTTTAAAGCTTGGATGGGAGGTGGTGGACCGAGTAAGCTCAGGAGCGAGTTCAGAGTTTGGGGTGTATGTGTGAAGGCCCGATCCCCTGCAAGGGTGCGGGTTCTAGGAACCAGGCGTTCCCGGTTCATCCCAGATCTTAGGTGGTAGGATGGGCGCCTAGTTTGAGGGGAAGGGCAAGGGCTGAGGGGGTGGCCGAGCGGATAATGTTGTCAATGAAGTTTCCCGAATGCGAAGGCGTGCATCCCGGAGGAAGCCACTCCAGGCGGCTGTAAAGATCACAGCGGTGGGTGAGGGGAGGGGCGGAGAGCGCGAAGCGGCAAACGTTGTAGGCCATGTCCCATTTTGAGAGGCTGGTTTTGGGAACTGGGGTAAATGTTAAGAGTCTGTAGCAGAGTGAAGGGAGGAGGGCCCCCCTGTCTAGGGCCAAGCGAGCGGCAGGGGTGAGGCAGTTTTTGGCTCGATAAGGTAGGCCAAGCTTACCATTAGTAGCCTTACAAACATTACGGAGGTGTAGGGTAAGGTCCAACTGCGGGTCTAGGGTGACGCCCAGATACTTGGCGGCGGTTACTGTCTCAAGGTGCGAGCCGTCGGCCCCGAAGATTTGCAGGGGAGCGGGGCAGGATTTTATTTTGTTCAAGGAACCAAACAGCATGGCTTGGGTTTTCTTGAGATTGAGGGTGAGCCTGTGGTCTCCAGCCATGTTTGGATGCGTTCGAAATCGGTTTTCAGTTGGGAATTTATTGTGGCGATGTCCCGGGAGCTGGCCAGGAGGACGAGGTCATCCGCATACAGGGTGGTGTGACCATGGGCAGTGGCAGACGGTAGATCGTTAATAAATAGTGAGAATAGGGTTGGACCAAGGACAGATCCTTGAGGGACCCCACAATGGACTGATGAGAGGTTGGAGAGTCTCTGATTGAAACTGGTGTATTGCTGTCGGTTGGAGAGGTAGTTTAGGAACCAAGCATGGGCGGAGGGAGAGAACCCGAGGGATAGGAGCGTGGAGCCAAGTAGGGAGTGATCAACCCTGTCAAAGGCTTTGGAGAGGTCCATAAAAACGGCTCCAGTGAGATTGCCTTGGTCAGCAGCAGTCCTGATCAGTGAAGTGACTACAGCAAGGGCGGTGGACGTACTGTGCCCTTTCCTGAAGCCATGCTGTGCAGGAGAGAGGATGTTGTAGTCCTGGATATATTGGGAGAGCTGGGAGGCGACGGCTTTCTTGAGAAGTTTGCTGGTGGCGGACAGAATGGCAATAGGTCGGTAGTTACAAGGATCTTTAGGATTCCCCTGTTTTAAGGCAGGGAGCGACCTTGGCCACTTTCCACAGGTCAGGGATGATCCCAGTAATGGGGGTGTTGAATAAGTCGCGAGACGGGCCTGGCAAGGAGGTGGGGCCTCAGTCTTAGCAGCCTGCTCGAGGCTGTCGTGACCTGTGCTGCCAGAGGGGAAACGTCCCAAGGCTTGTGGGTCTCCTTAGGTGAAACTTGTCTCAGTTGGAAGGGGGCGGGGTGGAGTCCGGTGGAGGCGCGGGGGCTTGAGGACTGATGACTGGGGAGGGAAGGGGGGCAGTTCAGAAAACATGGAGTTAAAGGAGTTTGCAATGGTGTATGACCCCTACTTGTGTCCTGTCCACCTCTTCAATTGGTTTCATTACTTGTAGGCCACCTCCATTCCAAGGTTCTTTCCTCTTTCCACCATTATCTGAAATAAGAGATTCTACATCCACCGTTACTTATTCTTCATTATCCTTATGCTATCCCTTGTGTACCACACCATTCCCCAAAACCCACCCCCTTCACTTTTCCCTATCCTTCTTAAACAGGTCATAGTTGGCTATCACTCATGTTTCTGTATAATACAAGCCAAAAAATAAGTGGATTCACATTGCAGTTTGTGACCCAGAAACCAGCAAATGGAAATCAGTGTTAGACTTGATTAGCTGCTTTACTAATGAGATTGCAAGGCTCACTGGGAGGCTGGTTGGACGTCCCTTCTCTTGTGTCCTTGACTGGCACTCCCACATCCTCCCTCTACCCTATCAGACAGGCAGTGCAGACTGAGCGATGCAGCGAATGAGATAGAAGGGACTGGAGCCGGAGAGGAAGATAGTGAAAAGGGTGTGAGGTTAAGTCCGGTGAGCCAGCAAGCCTAGGAGAATGCTTGCAGCAGTGTGCACAGCTAATAACGCCATGTGCAATGAGCCGGGTAGGCTGAGCAGCACCAGAAATGTAGCCTTTTTGTTCCAGGAGTGGAGAAAACTTTGAGTCAAGGTATTGTATGTGACATCCATCTGAGTTTGCAGTTAAGGCCCGGGAGGTGTTAATGCATTGATGTCCACTTGTTCATTGCTGGGTTACTTAGAATGAGTATGATACAGTTGCTTAATGGGTTGGAATGTGCAGCTTGTGGGTGTATAGTATAGGAGACTTGAACACTGAGGCCAGATTTGTTAAAACTAACTTTATCCAGAAGCCAGAAATAGCAGAGGCAGCTGCTGAGGTGGACCTCTGGACGACTCAAATGCACTTGTTTTGGTGCATCAAAGATGTGTTTTTCTTATGCATGCAACAGTTCAAATTGCTCCTCAAAACGGACTGATTGCTAATCAGTTTGTTTTTTGATTAATAGTTTGGTCAGTCAACTTTCCAGAACTAATTTGTCTTTTGTAATATTTAGGTGTCCCTCTGTTGCAGCATCCTGTAGGTCACCCATTTTGTTCCAGAGGCTGCTAGCATTTGTGTATACTACTATCCAGGAACCTTGCTTCCTGTCCTTACTCCCTTTTCACTCCATTCCTCACTACCATCTCCCTTAGCACTTGTGCATTTACTGCCACCCTCCCAGGCCTTTTCATTTTCTGCTCCCGGGTTACTCCCACTGCTACCTACCCCGACTCTCTGCTCTCAGATTTGCCTTGCTAGTCAGGAGAGTTCTAGGTAGGTTTCCCTTGTCTGATTTCCTACCACCAATGTCCCTAGCCTCAGCCTCCCTTTATTAGTTCAAAAAGTAGAAGATATACACCAGGGTTCGACAAATTCCATAGCCCGACATCCCAGACTACCTCTGCAGAGTCAGGGACAAGTAGTATCTGTGGAGCTAGTAGTCAGCAGACAATTAGTGCTGCTTTAAGAAAAAATTAACTTTTTCTCCCTGCTATGCTGTTTCTGGCCAGTAGGATGGGTCCTGCTGAGTCAAACCAGCCACTGTCCTATCCCCCTGGCCTTGTGACTGACCCGGGTGCCAGGTAGCTGAGGCACATGAGGAGGAGACCAAGAATTCCCTGTGGGGCAGAGATCGAGCGCAGGAGAGAGAGAGAGAGAGAGAGTAGAGTCTATTCAAAGCCGGCTAATCATTGGAGCGGCAGGGAAGAGCAGGAGCACAACTGTCAGGTCATGCTGCCACTTGTATTAGCAGGTATTGCAGGGGAAGGGAACCTAGTGGCTGTGGTGGTGACGTGGGGGTCATCACTTTAAACAGAGGTGGACTTTCATTTCACTGTATCCAACATGGGGGAAAGGACATATGTGCCTGTGGCTGTCTCTTCTGAGACCAGCGAAATGCACGACTGTTTTCTGGCTTTGCTGAGCTCTGTTGCCAGTTGAGGGGAAACCTGAGCTCTGCAGTAATTTTCTGGGCAGCAGCAAAGTATTGAAATAAAAAAAAGGGGGGGGGGGGGGGGGGGCGGAAAATGGCGTGGGAGGGTGACTGGTGGTGAGCCGGAGGAAGGGCGGGAGCCACAAGCGAGGCATGCTTATCAGCAAGATTAGGACTAAAAAGGCAAAAGGAAAGAAGAACTGGATGGAGAACAAAAAAAAAACAAACAAAAAAAACAGAAAAGTGTAGTGTATAAACTTGCGAGGCAGGGATGGGAGAGTATGGGAGAAGAGAGCTCCATCAAGGGGAAAGGATATGAATCTTTCTGCTGAGACAGACGAACGATGTAAGGGTGCAACACTTTTATTGGCTTTGCTGTTGCCACTTGAGGGGAGAGCTGAGCTGCCTCTGCACCACGAAGTGATTGAAACAGTAAAAGAAGTGGGGGGGCTAGCTGTCGGCTGCTGTGGATGCACTTTTGGTGAGCTCCCTGGAAATACCACAAAACTGCAGTTTTATAAACTGAATTCACCATTCTTCGATTCTAGCAGTAGTCTAAACCTAATTGAAGACTTTTATTGGAGATAGGAAACAAAAACATTGATCAGAAGGCCAATTATTTTACACCACGAGGTGCAACATCTAAGGCGCCATCTCACTCTGCCGGCCAACCCCAGGAGGATCCGAAGGGAGAGACCCTTCAACCAGTCACTCTAGAATCGCTACAATCTACTGTTTTAAATCTAACTAATATGGTTCAACAGCTAGACAGGAAAATGGATTCCTATCATGAGAGGATGCTGCAGGTAGAACAGAAGGTAGATGGTCTGGTCGAGACTGTGCGGACAGCAGAGAAAACTTCCGAACTGGCCCAGGCTGCGGCTGCCACATGCGTTAAAGAGCAGGCATTGCTTAAATCGCTCCTGGAACACTTGGAGAACCAGTCACGGGCCTCAAATGTTTGTATACTGGGCCTTTCGGAGGGGATAAAAGGGATGACCTCCTGGCTTTTTGCACTGCTTGGCTGGAGAAGACACTCGACTTACGTTTAAAAGATTCATTGCTTAGAGCCTACCATATCAACCTCCATAGAGCTTCAGGTCAGATGGGAGAAGCCAGAATGGTTATGCTCCAGGCAGTCTCGTCAGTGATTCGAGACAGAATTCTCCTGGTGTCCTGAGCCAAGAGGGGTATCGAGATTGATGGCACCAAGGTATTGATTTTTCCGGAAAACGTTTGACCTAAATCGACGCAGACTGAGGGACTTGGAAATCCCCACCAGTATGATTATGCCTTCCCGCCTACAAGTAATGGTGGGCCGCCGAGTATATGTGTATGTTGACCCTAAGGAGGCAGTAAAATTGGTGGAAAAACTGGAGGCTGAACAGGCTGCACGAGATGGGGCTTCTAATGAACCCGAAGATGATGACACCTGAGCCGGACTGTGAGTTTCTTCTACTCCATTCCAGTTCGTTAAAAAGATATAAAGGCTACTGCTTTTGTAGTCTACAGTTTGTTTGGTGGACTCTTTTATCTGGTTGGCAAAATGAACACTGATATTAAATATGTTTGGGTTACACAAATAGCAACTTGGGGGTTCCTGGCTATATTAAAATGGGGATCATTTTTTCTAGATTGGACAGTTAGTGTATCCAGAATTCATTTGTTTATTATGGACTCCTCGCTGATTCCTTTTCAAGTTGGACTGTTTCTTGGACTCTTAGATTACCTGGGAGGTTTTCATGGTGTGTAATGAGGAGTTTACTGAAAGGGAGAGCCTGTGTTTTTATTACCCAAAGGGTCATGCACCAAAGGCATGTTTGCCGGTTTAGTAATTTGAGGTAACTAATATCACTGATTATCTTTCTTCGGGCATTGACAGCATTGGTCAAAGTGGTTATCTCATTGTATAAAGATTTAATATCTGTTTTTCTCCCTAATCTTGTACCAACAGTAGTCATGACTTTCACTTCGCATATCAGTTGTATTAGCAATCTCCATGTTGTATGGCATGACTCAATGATTATCTCTGCATTGCATTGTAATGTCATAAAGCCTATAAATAAAAAGTTCAAAACAAAAAGGAAACGGTAAAAGAAAAGCGGAAAAGTGGTGAAGGGAGGGTGACTGAAGATCGATGTTCGTGAGAGTGGTGGTGGTGGGGGGCAGAAGCCTTCATCACCAAGGTCAGAACTGCCAACTGCCTTCTCCAGAACTGACCAAAAAGGGAAAAAAGTCAGAAAAAAGAACTGGGGGAAAAAAAAAAAAACACAGAAAAGTGTATGATTTGGGAGGCAGGGTCGGGAGTACTAGGGAGAAGAGAGGTACAGAGAGAGAAAAGAAATCTGTGTTGCACTGTTGGGCCACTGATCTATGTGCTAGCTGCATGCATGCAAACAGTTGCAAGGCGACTGAGCAAGAAACTAATAAACAGGCAGAAACCACCTAAGGAAATAAAATAAAACATTACAGAAAGGAAAGGGGGGCCAGACCTACTACCACTGCTGCCAGTACTGAGAGGGTCAGCGTTGAGCTTTGTTTTGCCATGAGAAAAGGAAAGAAAGTGGAGAAACAATTGGAACTGACCAAAGAATAAAAAGACAAAGGCTATCTTCTGGAACTAAAATAAAACATTACAAAACAAAAGGCAAAGACAGGGTAGAGGACGAGAGAGAGAGAGAGAGAGAGAGAGAGACTGAGAGAGAGAGAGAGACTGAGAGACTTTCTTTGAAAGAACAAGAGCTGCCAAAATAAAAAAGCAAAAGGTGCCTAAGGAACTAAAATAAAATAAAAAAGGTATTGTGGTGATCTGGTTGGGTTAAGGGAACTGTAGCCGGTGTGTGTGTGGGTTGGGGGGGGGACTGTCGTGTAGGGTGAGGTGAGAGTGGGGCTGGCATAGGACAAAGTGTAGTGTAAATAAAAATAAAGTAAGCAACAACACCCTGTACTGTAGAGTGTAGACTTGGTATTCCTCCTCATCCCATTTTTTTTTTTAATATTAGTGTCTGCCTGTCCCCTCCCATTTCAGTCTACCCACCCTCAGTGAAGGACACACACGCCACACAGTGACTATAGCAAAATACATTTTATTAGCATAGAAAAAAACAAGTGACCAGCAGACAGTCAACCACTCTCTGCTATCATCCTCTTGTTCTAGTCCTACCAGTACTCTTGATGACAGTTCTCCTGAGTTCTCATTGTCTTTTTAATTCTTTCTACTTTGTTCTGGGACTGACGCTTGACTCAGACTTTAATCTGTATTCATTTAACAGATACATTTACAAATACAGCATTTTTCCTGCCTTCCAACCATGGACTACCACTCGCAACACTGGGACTTCCATTTTTGGCTAGGTCACTTGTCCTGGACTAGCACGCAAATTTGAAATTTGTCGATCCCTGATATGCACACTGAATTTCCGTCCCACTGCTTTTGTCCCCTCTCTATTTGGATGAAAACTGTCTAGTTTAAATGGGCTTCTTGGCCCTCTAGGATTTGCCTCAGTCTCCCAGAAAGTAAAACCCCACCTTTGCACACCATTCCCTCAACCAGCTGTTAAATTGGTAGATTTCACCTCTCTTGACCCCCTTCCCACACCCATTTACTTGCTGGGAGGGCCTCCAAAGGAGGTCACACCAGCAATCACCCTCCAGAGTTTTTATGGTTCATGCACATTCACTTAGTATGTGCTGCAGTGAGGCATCAGTGGGACGTTGCTCTCTCCCATCTGCAGTAATAGGGAGGTAGAAACCAGTACTTGCTTGGCATCAGTCAGCAACACCAACCATGTTAGCCATGCTCGGTACTGGAGAGGGCACGACGTAACCAACCCTTACAAACACAATTCCACAAGTTTGTAGAGCTCAAAACCCAGTATGAGGAAAAAGAAAGTAAATTCAGACTCACCAGTTGTTTTCTTCATAGCTTCTGTGTGATCCACAGACTTGTTTTATTGCACAGAAAAGTCACAGCTTTAGTATTCAATCCAACATGGCATAACAGCAGCAATGACAGCAAATTGTTGCAGCCTCATGATCACAATCCAAATGTGAATAAGGTGCTCGGCCTGGACAAATAAAGTGCCAGCACATGATGAGTGCGACAAGGCCTCGCACCTTGTGCCTCAGTGTGACCATGAGGCTGTAACAAGAACTGTTGCTGCCATTGTTGCTGTTATGCCACGTTGGGTTGAATACTAAAGCTGTGACTTTTCTGTGCAATAAAGCAAGCCTGTGGATTACATAGAAGCCATAAAGAAAACTACCTGGTGAGCCTGAATGTCTTTCTTTTTCCACATCCTTGGTTTTGAGCCCCACAAGCTTGTGGAACTACGTCAAAGAATCAGCCAGCCATAATTGAAGGGAAATTTTTTTCAAATCAGCAGAAAAGAATCCGTTTCCTTCTAAACCAAATGGAAAGTACACACATTTCATATAAAAAAAAAAAAAAAGAGAGAATCAAGCTTTAGAGTTCAGCAGAAGTTTTCAGTAGAAAGTAAGTGAATATTTGTTGCCAGCATGCACGTCTACATGCAGATTACAGACGTAAGAATCTAGATGGTGCATGATATTGATTTGCTGATAGGGGAGCAGAGTTCCCCCAATGCAGTGTTTAAAAAATAATCCAATGCAGTGTTAAAAAAAAAATATATGTTGATCTCCCATTATCTTCATTTTTCATCATCATTTAGTTTTGCAGAGAGAGTATTGATAGTGTATAGGAAACACACTGATAGCTTACAGCTCCCAATGTTTAGCTACACTGTGAGCTGTATCATTATACAAGATTGGGATGCAACCCTCTACTGTCATAGTTTGTGTACTTGCGCCTAAGCCAGATATGCTTGTATAAGTAAGGGTTTCATCTCCTCACTGCATTTTCCTAGAGAAATAATACATCAGTGAAATGGTTTAGTTTGCATGGGGTGATGGTAGCTAATTGTCTCCCTAGCAAAGCGACAGTGGGACAGAGGAGCATTCCCCCATCCAATAAAGTGTGAGAAATGTCAAAACATTTTTCCTGAATAGGACTGTGAAGGGAATATTGGTGCATTGCCCAAAATAGGACAGTGATTCGAATGTCACAGTACTATCCACATGTTGAACTGTGGGGGATATCAGAGAATTGCCCCAGAATAGGACTGTGAAAGGAATGTCACAGTATTATCCATGTGTTGAACTGTGAGGGGATATCAGAGATTTGCCACAGAATAGGACTGTGAGAGGGGTGTCACAGTATTCACCGCATGTTGGACCGAGAGATGTCCTCGCATTGCCCTCGTGTAGGACAGTGAGAATGGCTGAGAATTTTCCATAAATGGGACTGTAAAGGCAGTGATTGTCGAGCCAAACCACTGACTTGAGTTTCAAGGATATTTCAGAATCTTAACGGAAGGATTTTCTGGCATAATAAAACAGTCTTGAGGTATGCAGTTTTTTCTCCGCCAGAAATTAGTGTGTTTTATTTAGAGTATTTTATGCTTTAAGATGCTATCTTTAACCAAATATTGCACACTGTTTTCTCAAAGGGGACAATAGGTCTATCATATCTGCCTGCTCCTTCATAAGCAAGGTTGAAAAAGCTTCCTGTACAAACATGTAGTAATAAGTAGTTGAGATTTTTATACCCACTACTACCCAGTGTACCCTATCATTCTCTTGGTAATTGGATGTTTTCTGGCTTACTTTGAAGCTCTTATTGTCTTCATACCCGCTGTCTTTGCTGGTAGGTTACTGCATAGATTCAATCCTCAGGCAGGAGAAGGTCCTTCTAATGTTACCCCTAAATTTACCCTCTCTGAGCTTCAGGGCGTGTCTCCATCTCCTGCTGGAGGACACCAGATCAAACATCTGTGTGATTTTTGGCAGTACCCTTCAGTATGTGGAAGACTAAGATTGCTTAGTTTTTAAAAAGTGCAGCTCCATTGATATGCCCACCATAAAAAAAATTAAATATCTTGGTGTGATGCTGTGCTGTTTAGCATCAGAATCATGTGGTCAGACATCTTTAAACATCCACAATAAGAATCTAGTATGTACATTCAAAAGGTAACTTCAGAAGAAGAGATTGTAAAAAATCTTGAGTAGGCCGGCTTTGTGGCGCAGAGCGGTGAGGACTGCTGAGGCACACTGGTGACCCGGGTTCATGCCCCAATCCCAGGATGTCAGGAGCAGAGGCTGACAAGCAGGCTTCAGAATGTCTCATGGATACTGTCCTCCTTGGGGGGGGGGGGGCTGTTGCATCTCTCTTTTATGGCGCCTTGTGGTAGTGCCAATCGGTCACCCCCCCCCCAGCCAGTCATGAACATGCACAGCCAGTAGTGGAGGGGGGGCTGGATGGGACTAGCAAAAAACAGAAAAATGGCTGCCACAGATGATGGCCTTGTGTTGGCTCCCCTGTGCCACCCCAGGTTGTGCAGCCCTTTGTGCCCCTCCTGCAGACTTCCCTGGTTAAGCCCCCTGCCGGAGAGCGGTCGGAATCAACAGGCATACCTGATGGGTTAGACCTGCAGGTCTTACAGGCGATAAGCCGTGAAAGCTAATGCTGCCTGAGCAGATTGGGGGGGACAGTACAGGATGAGAGCCTGAAGGAGTGGGGCCTTGGCCGTTGCAGGGGGAAACAAAATTTTGAGTGACAGCCATCTTTTATGACGTGAATCATTAAATGCAAAATTAGCTATAAAGGGGTTTTTAGAACTGTCTGAGAAAATTAAAAATACATTAAGGGTGAATGTAAGGAGGGACCATCTTATAGCTCAGTGAAAGTGCTACGCACTCCTGTGCCAACAACCCGGGTCTGGGAGCGAACTAGGAGTCTGGCCGGGTGGCTGGGGTAGTGCTGCTGCACTCCAGCACTTCCAGACAAGAGACAGCAGTGACCTGGTTCTGCCACCATAGCGACCCCTGTTGTGGGCTAAGGGAGCTTGTGTCCCCTACAGGGCATCCTTATATGACAGGAGGGTCCATGTGTGGGGATGACTAGCCTACATCGGGACACCTGGGAAGGGAGAAAAACATAGACAAACTGTGTCTGCCTGTTGCCAAGCATGACAGCCCCCAGTGCTTTCAGGCCCCACTCCATGTGAATCCCCTCTGCCCCTCTGTCTGGATGGTGGGGGATGGGCTGGGGGCAATTGATCAGTGGGGCCCAAGATAGGCGAAGTTGGCAGCAGGGGAGCAAAACACTTTATAGGAAAAAAGAGAAGGATGACTGTAAGGACATCAGGAAAACATTTTTTGCTTAAAAAAAAAAAAAAAGATATGAAAATTTTGTCTAACAAATACCGCTGCCTTAAAAACCACCAGCCTGTTATAGCTTTTGTTCCCCTTATCCCTGATAATTTTGTGACCCTGCAGTGCCCCCTCTTGACTACCTTAATATCCTTTTTTGTATTGAGGAGTCCAGAGCTGCCGTAGTACTCCAGAGCTGATCTCTGACTTGCACCTGGTGATGGGCCCACCCAGTAGCAGAGATCCTCTGGTTCAGTTCGGCCAAGGTGCTGTGTGTTTGTTATTTTCACTTTTTGCAGGTTTTTTTGCACTGAGACCTGTCTGCCTGCCTACCAACTGTAAGTAGACTTTCACAGCACTAGTACATTTTGTAAATAGCCTTGTTGGCAATATATTCTGCACATTAAAGTTTTAGCATTTACAGCTTGGAGTGCATGACTCTGTTTTTGTGGTTGCGTTAATGATTTTCAAAGCACCCACCCTAATGTGAGCACCGCTGACTGTGTTTCTTGTCTGGTGTCTGACTAGGGCCTTGTAGAGTGGCAGGATAACTTCTGGTCTGCTGATCGGCTTGCTTGTGATGTACCTCAGCATTCTACAAGCCCACTTGACAGCAGCCATGCAGTGCTTGTCGTATTTAAACCCCCTGTCAATTATGACCCTGTAGTCCTTTTCCGTGAGTGGCTGGAGAATCCCTATAAATTAGCATAAGTTTGCCCAGCATACTTGTTCATCCCTGCTTATGAAGCAGGGGGGCCAGGGGGAGGGATGGGTACATGATGTACCTAGAGTGCCATCTTTATTTATTTATTTAGCTTTTGTTTACCGGCTAAGTACACTAGACAAGTATTATGCCTATTTTCAGGAATGACCCGGGAGAGTACAACATGAGGAACAACAGTCAAGGAGACATGGCAAAGAGAGGACAGTTTTTTGTCACAGTAAACAAACATGTCGGAAATACATCATTTGACGCTAGGGGAAACATACAGTAGTAAGCACATTTCAGATTATACACTCTAGACTAGCTAGTTCAACTGACAGGTATATACAGGTCATCATACATAGGAGTAGAGCATATCTCAAGGAATGGATTGGTCATATAACTTATAACATTGTCGTATACACCCCCTAGGCTAGTTGGATCGCGGACAGGTATATACAGCTCATCACATTTTTCTAAATATGCACATGTTAGACAGAAACAGAAACACTTGGTAGTACAAGTTTCTACCAAGTGACCAAGGTGCAGAGGTCATGGTTAGCCTATGACCATGAAGCAATAATGGGTGTAAAAATGCCCAAGGTTTTGCAGGAGTAGTCAGAAGTCATTGATACAGTGGGGAAAATATCTCCAGGAATTCAATGGAGACACCCTGGGGAGGTTCAGACAAAACAATTTGACACTTTACTCTAGGGAGGTTTGGGGCAGTCACACTCTGATGCTAGTTTTAGGAAACCCCACAGGGAATTTCGAAAACTCAGGAGGTGGCAGCTCGGATATCCATAGGCAGCGAATTCCAGAGTCTGGGCGCACTTATGGCAAAGTCCCAATCCCCCATGAGGGTCCGGGTAGGAGGAACTTTGAGCATCCCTGATGTGAGAGACCTAAGTTGGTAGGGGTTGGGATTCAGCTTAGGCAGAAGCTGGGCCAGCCCCTGGGGGGTACTAGTTCTGATCACTTTCCCAGAGAGGCATCCCAAACCAAAATCAGGTATCTAGCTGGTGAGAGCCAGCAGAGTTTCTCATATAGCTCACATGGTGGGTGAGTCGGGGGCAGCCAAGGCAAAAGCGACAAATATTATTGTAAGCAGTGTACCACGGGTGAGTTGTGTCTTTGGAGGCGAGCAAATAGGTGCAGCCCATAGCTGAGGGAGGGAAGGGCAGCACCCTTCGCTAGGGCAAGCCTGGCTGCTGGTGTAGGTTATACTTGGCCCTATAGGCCAGACCCAGTTTGCAGTTTGCCGCCTGCAGATGTTAAGGATATGATTACCTATGTCGAGTTGGGGGTCAAGTGTTACCCCCAGATATTTGATGGAGCTCACTATGGGTAGTGAGGATCCATCTGCGCTGATGACGTGTAAGCAGGCCGATGAGGCTTTGATTTTAGCCATTGAGCCAAAGAGCATAGCCTGTGTCTTTTTCAGGTTCAGGACCAGCTTGTGACTAGTAACCCATGACAATACCCTGTTAAAGTCATCGGTCAGGTTCTGGTTTAGGGTAGTGGCATTCTTGGAGTGAGCCAGGATTACCAGATCATCTGCATACATGGTGGCGCTACAGCTGGTAGAAACCATGGGTAGTTGATTGATGAAGAGGGAGAAGAGGAGGGGACCCAGTATTGAGCCTTGAGGCACTCCGGAGATCACCACTAGGGGCTTGGAGAGGACTTTATTGAAGCAGGTATGCTGCTTTCTGCCATGTAGATAACCCATTAGCCATTTCATGGCATGGGGGGAGAGGCCAAGTGACCACAACTGTACATCAAGCAGTTTGTGGTCAACAAGGTCAAAGGCTTTGGACAGGTCGATAAATATTGCACCAGAGAGTTTGCCTTGGTCTATGGCTGTCCGGATACTTGATGTAACCAAGATTAAGGCTGTGGTGGTGCTGTGTCCCTTACGAAAGCCGTGCTGGGCTGGGGACAGAAGTTCATGAGAGTGGATATATTCCGAAAGCTGCTCAGCCACTACCTCTTCAAGGAGCTTGCTAAGGGTTGGGAGAATGGCAATCTGTCGATAATTGTCAGGTAGTTTGGGATTTCTTTGCTTCAGTGCAGGAACAATCCTCGCCTCTTTCCAGATGTCTGGGATGGTCCCCAGACCAAGGGATAGGTTGAAGATAAAGGCTACTGGTGAGGCAATGTGTCAGCACCAAGCTTAAGGAGTTTAGGCTCCAGGTTGTCTAGGCCAGGACTGGAGTACTGGGAGAGGCCAGCTAGGCGTTTCTGCAAGTCCTGAACTGATACAGCCCTGAGGTGGAACATATGACGAGGAGGGTGACCCTCCTGCAGAGTGGAGGGAAGGGGGTGAGACAGAGCCTCATCAGGTGAGAAGAGGGTTGTGAAGGCAGAGAGGTCAGAGAAATGATTATTTAGGGAGTTAGCAATAGTATGGGGGTTATTGCAGGAGACTCCATTTATGACCATGTCCGTAACCCCCAGATGGGAGGATCCGCTAACAAGGGATTTAATATCTCTCCAGAACCTCCTGGGATTACTGGCAGAGCTTAGTAGGACGGACTTGCAGAAGTCACTTTGCTGCCCTGATGGCCTTTTGCACTTGTTCCTGAGGTGTCTGTACCTTTGAATAATCATGGGATCACTGGTACCTTTGGAACGAGCCCAACACTTATCTCTCTCCCGCATCTGGGCTAGGAGATTCCCATTTAACCAGAGGGTAGCGACCCCCCTCACCCTACGGGTGACCTTGGGAGCATGCTTGTCGTGCAAGGCCCCAAAGGTGGAGAGGAAGTAAGAGGTTGCTGCCGAGGGGTCAGTGGCACCATACACCCCAGACCAGTCAGTAACTCTTAGGTCTTCCAGGAACTCCTTAGTATCGAATCTAGAGTAGTTTCTGACATGCATAATTTTGTGTGGAATTTTGGGGGTGGGAATTTTCCATACACAGAAAACCGGTGAGTGGTCAGAGATGGAGTCAGATAATGTACCCGCTGATGAGATCCTGTCAGGACGGTTAGACATGATCCAGTCCAGTAAGGTGCTGGAGGATCCATTTGCTGTCCGCCTAGTTGGTTCCTGGATGAGCTGGGTCAGGGCAAGTTTAGCAAGCAGAGGCTCAAACTGCTTAACATTACCACTATCCCAGTTAAGATTTACATCCCCCAGGATTATGAGTTCGTTATCCCCGACTCTGGGACCAATTTTGTCCATGAGGTGAGTTAATCCAGGTAGCCCACCTCTTGGAGGATTATAGAGTGCACACCAGGTGCAGTTTCTTTGCATCCGCAAGTAGCAGTAGCACATGTAGCGACTCACAGAGGGACACGTTTGAATCCTGGTGGGCAACTTGGGAGATTTTTAAGTGGCTCTTATGGTAGATTAGTATGCCACCCCTCCCCTTGCCTCCAGCTTTGTCCAGTCTGGTGAATTCATACCCAGTGAGTTCACAGGCAGAGTCAGGGACAGAGGGTTTCAGCCAGGTCTTCGTCACTCCTAGGATGTCAGGTTTGTAGAGTGCAACCCATGCCAATAGCTCATCACGATTAGGTAGCAGGCTCTAATGTTAAGATGAGCTATTTTAAGCCACCATGCCCCCATACGGGAGGGATTTTGTGGGTCAGATTTAATGGGCCAGGGTTGGTTTCAATATCACGGCCAGTAGTAGTGCAAATAGGAGGAGCCAGGAGATACCACCTCCTATGCACTTGACAACCTGGGGAGTTTTTAGCAGGTATGCTTTACCCTGCTTGTATACATAAGGCACCGAAGATCTAGACAGCAAGTAACACTGCAGTGCGCCTGAGATCACAAAGATATTGGAGAAGGTGTAGTTGGGGACCTCGTGGGTGGACGACCATCCCCAGTTGTCACCCAGTGTTGTTGGGGAGGTGACCAGATGCAACAAGGAGAGTCCCACTTAAGACCTACAAGGCCTATATCCCTGCGGATGACAGCCAGCACCCTCTCTACCTTTAATATTTGAGTATCCCTATCCTCACTAGATGGATGGGAGGGGAACCACGTCCACATCTTGGCTGGAGGCATAGCACTAGCCTGTGAGATAATTATCAGTCAGCTAACAAGAACTGCTGTGAAGGAAGGAGATGCAGTGCAACGAAACTGGGCAAAAAAATCTGACCCTACCATTTTTCACTATAAAAGATTCCAGGCAGCTTACAGTTTTATTCTGTGGTACAATTTTATAATTCCACCAAAAATGTGAGTATTTTACAAATGTTTTAATTTAGTTTTTTCTTAAGGTAAAAAAAAGATGGCCACCACATTTTGCATAGAAAAAGCATTGTAGACCTAGCAAGGCTTAGGATCTAGAGGAAAAAAAGCCTCATGGTGCACAGCGTACGAGGTACCTAGATAAGAACACTTGACTGGTATGCTAATACTTTTCTTAAATGTAGCTGAAACTAAATTTTTTGGAAAAACATTTTTCATTGCACTGCTGCTTTAAAGATGCTAACGTTGCTGTTCATGATATAGAATTGTTTCAGTTGTCCCGTATTTGTGTTGTCCTTGAAACTGGAAAAAAGGCTCAAGAGAAGCAAACAGTACAACAGTTCCCATCCCCTTCTCCATCTGAGGTATTGTATACTTAGCTTGTGCAAATATTATTTATTAAGTAGCACCCCGCATCACAGCAGTGGAATTCTATTTTTCCAGCAAAACATACATGTTGACCCATTGAATTAACTACATAATGTTTTGAATTCTTCAGTTCAGTTCTTTGTCAGCCAAGACGTAACAAGATGTCAAGGTTTTTACAAAAATACATTTTGTTTAAAATACAGTTGTATTTTAATACTCCACATCTCATACAAAAGACCTACAGTATGCTGTAGAACAAATAACATCATTACATAACACATACATGAGTACGTACATATGTATACATCCAGTTCAATTTATGTGTGCATTTTTTTTTCTTCAATGGTAACTTTTTCCTTTTCATCAGTGATACAAAAAAATGCTATTATTAATTCAGCATCCTTTATATTAAACAGGCGGAGAAGAATGAATAAAATGTCATAATTTGTATCACTATAACATTCTAATATATATTTTAAAAAATGTTCTCGTAAATCCAGATATAGGGGACATACAGTAACTAGATATAGTAGGGATTCAGGCACATTTTGATCACATCTACACATCAGAACTTTAGTAGTTAACACTTTTGTCCCCCAAACATTGTTCAAGTAAGAGTGCTTGGAATTTATCAAACCAAACCTTGCCCATGTTAAGGCTTTCCTTTTGAGTGGTTCTAAAGGGAACAAAAAATAATTTTCCAAACCATCTTATTTGTCTTATCTTATTTTTTCAAACCATCTTATTTGTTCTAAACCAAGGTGCGCATTTTTGGACCCTAATTATTCCCATATCTGTAACTTGTGATTTACCAAACAATTGTTTCTTAACAAATTTTTTGTATTGTAGAGAGATTTGAATATTATTCATTGAATCATTCCATAAATGAATACGATTAGTCGAATCGAGGATTTGAAATAAGTTTAACAGCCATTATGATTTTAATCCCATTTGGGACCATTTTATCGTTTCCTTTAAGCATAACCTAGGCAAAGGGTTGTGCCCATTATTTAAGATTTTCAGCCAATAAGAGACAAATCTGTATTGATTAATAACGTATATTAAAATTCTTCCGAGTTCTGCTCTTACCGTAGCAGAATGCATAGAGAGGGGAACCATTAGGACTGATTTGTAAAAGTACACTAAGGGGTGCTCGAGATTATTTATGTAATTGCAAGGGATAACTTCTGCCCCATATGGCAACAACGAATTTATGTTTGCCTCTGCTGCTATTAAAGCTGATCTTGTATTGAGGCCTCCAAGTTGTGAGTGAAACTTTTAAGAGTGCCTTTGCACATGGTTTTGGTTTATTTATTTGAGACTTATGATTAGTTGACCAAGAAGTATTTGCTGCTACACTTACTCCGAGATATACATACAACATTACATTATCAAGCCTCTGGCCATCAAAAACAAATTGTGATCGGTTTTCTTTTTACCAAAAATTAAAATGTTGGCTTTGGATAAATTTTATCTTAAGCTGGAGTTTCTGACATTTTCTTTAATGACCTCAATTTTATTTTGAAGACCTTTTTGTGATAAAGACAGTAACAAAAGGTCATCCGCGTATGGATCACCTCCAGAAGGAGGGAAGTGATACTCCTTCTGTATAACTGCTTGGTGAGGCCGCACCTTGAGTACTGCGTGCAGTTTTGGAGGCCACACTTAAAGAGGAACATTAACCTCCTGGAGAGGGTCCAGAGGAGGGCAACCAAAATGATTTGGGGCTTGGGGGACAGGACCTATGAGGAGAGGCTCGAAGAGCTAAATATGTACACATTGGAAGAGAGAAGGGACCGGGGGACGTGATAGAGGTCTTCAGGTACATAAAGAGGGTAAATAGGGGAGGAACAGTCAGGGTGCTTCGAAGGAAGGAGGAAGGGGCCACTAGAGGGCATGGGTGGAAGCTGGAGGGGGGAAGATTCAGGGGAGAAAGGAGGAGGTGCTACTTCACTGAGAGGGTGGTAGAGCCATGGAATGCACTGCCTAGGGGCTGGTGGAAGCAGAGACAGTGGAGGGGTTCAAGAGGGGATGGGACAGGTACAGGGGAAGGGTTCTGGAAGCAAAATCCAATGCAGCAAGAATATCCGGAACTGGGAAGGGAGAAGCCAGAGAAGGCGAGGGGGACAGCAAGGTCAGCACCCAGGGTGGGGGCTGACCAAACGAGCAGACACGAAAGACCGTTAGGCCTATTCTGCTGGCATTTTAGTATGTTAGTATGCTAAAGCGTGACAATCTAAATTATTGATTTTAGGATGATCAAAGTTAGTATTACCTTCAAATTTCAACAACTCAATATAAAGATTAAATAATGCTAAGGCTAGTAAACAGCCTTGTTTTATCCCCTCCCCCCAAAGAGGGGAAAGATTGTGTTACACTCCCATGTTTATCATATCTTACTTTAGTGCAGGTATCTGTATATAGTAACTGAATCGGCCATAATAATGATTCGTGAATACCATAATTTCTTATAATGATCCATAATAAACTTCAATGAATGGAATCAAAGGCCATGGTAAAATCAAAGAATAATGCATAGAATTTCATTTTTCTCATGTGTACATATTTTTCGATTAGATGACTAAGACAGTACAGGTTGTCTGTGGTTGAAAAACTAAATCTGAAACCTGCCTGAAATGGAGATATGATTGTTGCTTTATCACTCCAATCTGTTTAGTAGTATTCTTGAAAAAAATTTTGAGACTGAGTCCAAGAGACTGATTGGTCGATAATTTGAAGGATCCAATTGAGAGCCTTTTTTGTGTAACGGAACAATTAGGTTTAGTTTCCAAGATGTAGGGATTTTATTTTTTTCAAAACATAAGTTAAAGTATTCAGTTAGTAATGGTGCCCAAAAGTTAAAATTATACTTACAGATTTCTGATGGTATGTAGTCTGGGCCCGGTGCTTTATTATTCATTAGACTAGCTTTGATAGTCATAACTTCTGTCATTTCCACTTGTAATGGTTGAAACTCATTTATGTTTTCAAAGAGAGGAAATATAGAAGCAATATTACTTAGATCCTGAGGTTCCATATATGGATTAAATAAATTCCTATAATGAGCTACCCAAGTAGATTCCGAGATTACTGATAGCAATTTATTATCATTGTTATGGACCAATCCTCTGTATACCA
The DNA here is from genome assembly GCA_016271365.2 of Neoceratodus forsteri. Lineage (NCBI taxonomy): Eukaryota > Metazoa > Chordata > Ceratodontiformes > Ceratodontidae > Neoceratodus > Neoceratodus forsteri. The sequence goes on from CM028130.1 coordinate 363,479,386, forward strand.
TATCGCAAAAGGCTCTAACATCATTGGACTGTATAATTTGAAGCATTAGTATCCATCGTTGCTTTCTATAATCCTCCCTTTTCTTTTTAAGAACATTTTTATATTCAATCCTGGCTCTCAATAATACTTTAAAATTTGCTTGACACGGATGTTCTTTCGTTAAGTGTAATTTTTTTTATTTAATATTCTCGTCTTTACATGACTCATCATACCAATTATAATTATTAAATACTGTACTTTGATGAATATGAGGAATATATACATTGTCTTATTTGTGAGTAAATGTAATGTAAATAGCTTTCTGCTTCATGTAAGGATTTTGAGCAAATAGGTGCTTTTTCTAGAGATAGAATGTTTACAGATCTGGAGACTTTAAGATAAACTATCAGTCCACCCATGCCTCTGCCATAATGATTTGTTTTTATAGCTGGAGAATATAATACTTCAAAACCATTTATTACCAGTGGGTCTTGAGACCAGGTTTACTGCCATAATATTACTGGAAAAGAGGTAATACATTCCATCCATTCTACATCTCCTAACTTCTGGTTTATTCCTGCTATGTTCCACGAGAGTAATCTAAATTCAGAAATATTATCTTTGTCCACTTCTTCTAGTAAATTTAATTCCTGGGCCTGGTTTAGTCAATGTTTTGAATTCGGTTTACTGCAAACTTGAGAAACTCACAGAGCTGCATAAAATAATTTTCATGAGAAACTGAATGTGTTTTATTTTTAGGTAGGGAGTAGTCAGCAGGCAGGGGCTTAGAACAGTGATACATGGAAAGTTAGGATTTGCCCTATGGTTGTGTGTCAACCAGGTGTCATCATTTTCATTTCATTTCATTTTTATTTTAACTCATAAGCAGGCAGGCAGTGTTGCCCTTTTTCACAGTGACCAGTATACAATGAACATTGAATAAGTGACAAAACCAGGGTTCACACATAAATACAAACATTATGTAAAACAAGTACATTTGTAATTGTCCATTAGCATTTTAAACAGATATGTTTCAAAAACCGTGACCCTATAACATTTCACCATAGACAATCCTCAGGTGTATTTCTTATTGTACCCCTCTCCCGGCCCCTGGGACAAATTGCACAAAGAGCTTCACAATTGAAAATTACACATACACACACACACACACACACACACACACACACACACACACACTCTGTCAAAGTGGACATACACATACTATATTGATCACACCACCTGACTTTTCATATTTTAAATAAAATTACTGTATACACCTTCCTAAAAAGCAGTAATGTTTTTAAAGGAGATGGGGAATGATTTTTTTTCACATAGTTAACTGCCCTTCCATCTTCCTTTCCATGCCAGTTATGTATTCTGATATGCTTTTATGATTTTTTTGATAAATAATGTAGCTTTGGGGTGCATGCAAATCTACACTGTGTTCCACTCTTCTCTTCAGCTACTGCTCTTGATTTTCATATTTTGAAGACATTCTGTGACATCAGAAACTCCCATTTCATGCTATTCATCTGAATGGCCTGGAAAGGTGTTTGTGGTCTCATAGAATGTTCAGGCAGTATGAAAAGAGAGAGCAGCAACTGCTGAGGAGAAAGGGATTCAGGGTCCTTAAAAGGACAACAAAATTAGATTATTAATTTAACAAAAAAGGTCAAAAACTTGTCAGAATACTGGGTAGCCAATAAAAGAACAACTAGAGGCTTCTAGAGGTGTAAAAACTGTTTCCTATCACCTTTGAGACCTTTTAAAAACTCTGTACTGAAAAGGACTTTCTCGTGTCTGAGGGCAGAACATTTCGCAATCATGATGCCACCACAGTGAAGGCACTGTATCCCAGTTTCCTTATAGTAGACATAGATCACTAGGCTTCATCGAGGCTGGGCAACAGGTACACACTCTCCTAGAGTCTAGCTTGCTCTCCAGCAGCCAGGGATGTCATAACTGTCTGGGTGTACTTTGAAACTGAAATCACGAATTAAAGGGAACATAAACAGGCTCTGTATTTCTTTATTAAGAAAAACAATCCTTTATACCCCATACATGTTTTGCACAGTGCTGTGAACTTGAAAATGTACAAAACAGCGTTTTACATTAAAAAAATTACTTTTTTTCCCCCTTGGCAGCACTGCAGTTCAGTCAGTTTACCAATAATGAGCTGAGCTGATCACATGACCAGATGACATCAGATTAGCAACAAGAGAGTGAGAGTGCTCCGCATTCATCCAGTGAGTCAGTGAATACTGAGGGGCATATATGGCAGATTAAAACAATAAGCTTTAATACATTTTACGAGTGTCATACTTTAGAGCAGTGAAAACATTGACTAGTTTCCTAGCTGAGGTTGTGGAAGCATGGATTTTTGGATAAATTGTAACACAAGTGAGATAAATACATGGATGCAAATCACAATGGTAGAACCTGCTGAAAGGCAGGGAGACATTCCTAATAGACCTCACTGTCTTCTTATATCTCTCAAACAAAAGTATTAACCTAACTTTGGAGGATTATGACTTTATGGCAGTGTTAAAAGATGAAATCCAAGGGAAAAATATCCTGTTTTTGTTTAAATATATTTTATTCGGTTAAAATATGCAAGACATTTCAAAACCCCCAGTCACAGGATGAATACATAAAGATATTTCACAGTACAGCTTAATCTGGTTCAGTCTCACTTGGCATACGTCTGTGGGGGGGTAATTGTGAGGGAGATGGGGCAGCGGCAAAGTGGGGTGCTAGCTGCACACTCGAACACACTTGTTAGACCATGTGACCTGTATCTGCTGGCAAGTAGTAAGTAAGTAAGAAGGAGAATGAACACTACATTTTTTGGTACAGCATGACCTAAAATATCTAACAACTTAACACTAAACCAAAAATTTATCATAAACTATTAGCCATTTGCAGCAATGTTGTGGACTATTTTCTAATAAAAATTTCTGGAAATGTTCCAGCCAATGAACCCAGTACCAACACACCACTCCCCCTCGGCATTATGCTGCCCCCCAACACAGACACGCTTTCTTCGCCGACGGGGGGGGGGCCCAATCCCTGTCATCTTCAGTCCCCCCTCCCCAAAAAAACACAGATGGCACACGGAGCCCACCCCAGTGTGCTGAAAGCAGACCTGTAAATAAAAAACCTTCCCACAACGTCCTTTTTTTTTTGTTCCCTGTAAAATAGAGAACAGTCCCTTGTCACAATGCCCCAACTCCACACTTCACCTCCTCAAGACCACTTCCCCACACCCCCCACCCCATACTTACTCTCGAGCCCGGCGCATGATCTTCGTGAGCGGGAGACGCCTGAACTCTTCAAAAGCCAACCGCGAACTGAAGAAAATCATGGTAAGTTGTATAATGGCATCAGTGGGGGGGTTTCAACTTAGGTGGCTGTCTCAAGTCATTTTTGCAACTTTTGGCTCCAAATTTTCAACATGGGGTTCTTGGGACCCCACCTCATGAACTCAGTCCCTGTCATTTCGTTATTCAGTCCCGAAAGGTGATTTTGTGGTCACTGTGCAGAATCATTGTTTGGGACCAATTAACAAAATGACAGTGTCGCTGCTCATGAGGTGGGCTCCCAAAAGGCCTATGTAGCAAATTTGGTGGAAAAATTCCAAAAATGATTGTGTTTCAAGCGTGCGTTGTGCAGTTTCCACACACACTCATAACTGCGAGAATTTTTAATATTTTCCCTCCAGATTTACAGCATTGCCATTTCTTCACACCTCCTTCTGAGTGGTACAGCTGTCATTTTTCACATCCTGTCTGAAATGTGTTTTCACACTTCTGGCGCAGTCATTGTCAGAAATCAATGTTCAGGACAGATTAACAAAATCACAGTGCCACTGTTCATGAGCAGAGGTCCCAAATGCTTTCATGAGGTGGGGTCAAAAAAAGCCCATGTTGAAAATTTGGAGTGCAAATACCAACAGACGCCCAGGGCATAAGGGTTTTTAACTATAACGTCCTACCCTGTAGAGACTGACAGGCGTCAGTGGTGTGACTTTGGTTTGTCGGCTGTAATGCTCATGCCATTCCATGCCCACCCCCACCCTGCAGCCAGTGACAGGCATCAGGGTGTGCCTTGGACTCTTCAGCCCCAAAGTTCACCCCATTCTCCTATATTGCACTCATCTAAATGTATTTCCTTGTGGAATGGGGTGAGCATAAGGCCTGACAACTCCAAGGCACAACGTGACACTTGTCGGTGTCTGCAGGGGTAGGGTGAGGTGAAATGGCATGAGCATTATGGCCGATGACCCAAAGGCAAACCTCAATGCATGTCAGTCTCTGCAGGGCGGGGTGGGGTTGTCATCATTTCCATACTTCACTGACATTCCTATTATGCATCTCTCCAACTCCTGCACTATCAATGCCAATGCCAGCAGGACAACATTCAGCATTTGGCAAATGCTTGTTTTTATAGTATTAGATAAAATAACTGATTTAAAATGAGTCATCATAGTAGCAAGACCTATGAATTACTCATGTATACAGTAGTTTAGAAGGACAAACAATCCCCCCCCCCAAATAAAACCCAAAATACTTTGAAAGTCCAGCAAATGAGCGGAAGACAGCTTTACATATAAACAGCTGTTTTTGACAGTAATCATTCTGACATGATATTAATTTTAACAGTTTTATTCACAAAAAAACCATTCAAGCACTCCGTACTGACTGTCACAATGAGGTCCAATTTGCTATCAGACAGAAAAAAAAAACAAGACTAGACACATTGCTTATTATTAAAGTAATCCATTTATTACACTGCTGCAGAAAACTACTGGGAAAGTTAAGATTTATAATATGATATTTGCCATTGATCGTTAAGGCATGCCAATCTCTTGCTTTACAGAAGGGGCTCCCTCATTTCTAATTCCACAAGCATAAAAAATAAGTAATATAGTAACATAGAGCTTCTCTCTGTTATTAACTTTGAATAGACATTCACTGAATTTTTACCTGTTGCAGACCAGAAACACAAAAATACACACTGAGTTTTCTTTTACAACACATTTTATTACAGACTATTTACAGGAATGCAGTGGAACACAACATAATGCTCCAAGATGATACAGAGACAGCTTGCTAGAGTGACATCAGCTTTTGTTCTCTTGTGTGAACACAGGCACCGGGATTCAAATATTTGTACAGCTCAATTCCTGGATTTGCAGCTTTTAAAACAAAAATAACTCAGTCATTTTATTTTAACACTTTGTTTTTCACCCTTGTTGTGAAACGGTACACGGGGGACCAGGGCAGCTGCACAGTAAGTAAGTTACTGCAAAAAAATGCTTGTTTATATTCCCTTTAATGCCCTGCCTGCACCCCCACACTGCTACAAGTAGAGAGGGACTAGAAAGCCTTTCAGTTTATGAATCATACATGACATCAGTCTGTTTGTACATGCCAGGAGCCTAAAAGATTGGAAGTCAGAAATGACTTTGACTGCTATGCTGTGCTGGGCGTGTTTGTTAGGAAACCCCTTAAACTGGCTCCAGAAACAGGAATGGGAGCCAATATCAACAGTCAGTGACTCGAGGACTGCTTAGTACTTCTCTGAATTTGGGTGGGGAAAGAAGTCCCCAACATCCGGTCTGCACCATATGTGTATCCATTCTTTTGAGGCTAGGTTCTAAATTACTGGCTCTGGATCTCTGTGGGTGGCTGGGGCTCTGAAATATCAGATATTTGTGTGTGTGTGTGTGGGGGTTACATCATCAAATCTATGTGTACAGGGTGTGTGTGTATGTCTGCCTGCCTGCCTTTTGGAGGGTTGGGGGTGGGGAGCCTGAAGTATCAGAACTGCTTGGATGATGTCTGTGTCTATTTGTGTTAGGAATAGGGACTGAAATATTGCCCTGTATGATTATGGAGTGGGGATGTTACTCTTTTTTGAAACATTGCATCTGCCTTTGTATGTCTTCAACATGAGAGGTATGTCCTGATACATCAGATCTCTTTGTGGATTAGGGGGGTGGGTAGTCTGAAACATTGGATGTGCTGTGTCTGCATGTGGTTGGGGGGGAACATAGAAACATAGAAGCATAGAATTTGACGGCAGATAAGGACCGCTTGGCCCACCCAGTCTGCCCATTTCCCTACCTACTGGATAAGCTGCAGATCCTAGTTAACCAGCAGCCTACTTCTTCCTACCCCCACCCCCCAGAATTGCCTTATGACTATCCCATGCATGCTTGAATTCCACCACTGATTTTGACTCCACAACCTCCTCCGGAAGGCCGCTCCATGCATCCACAACTCTCTCTGTGAAAAATACTTCTTAAATTACCTCTGAGCGCCCCTCTATCTTCAAATTGTGCCTCTTGTTCTTTCACACCTCTTTTTTGAAAGATGCTACCCTCTTGGACTTTGTTGATTCCCTTGAGGTACTTGAAAGTTTCTATCATGTCCCCCCTCTCCCTCCTTTCCTCGAGGCTATACATATTAGCTCCTTAAGTCTCTCTTCATATGTCTTCGGTGCAGACCCTGCACCATTTTAGTTGCCCTCCTCTGGACAGCTTCCATCCTGTCATTTTCTGGAGATTGGGTCTCCAGAACTGCACACAGTACTCCAGATGGGGTCTCACCAGCTGTCTGTACAGAGGGATAATAACTTCCTGTTTTCTACTGGTGATGCCTCTCCCTATGCATCCCAGTATCCCCCCAGCCCTCCTTGCTGCCCTCTCACATTGTTTGCCCATCTTTAGGTCATCTGATATGACTACCCCCAGGTCCCTTTCCATTTTTGTTGTTGTTAGTATCTCACCCCCCATTGTGTACTCTTCCCCTGGGTTTTTGTTTCCCAGGTGCATTACCTTGCACTTCTTAGCATTGAATCTAAGCTGCCATACATTTGACCATTCCTCTAACCTTGCCAAGTCCCTTCTCATCCTTTCCACCCCACCCTGTGCATCAACTCTGTTGCAGATCTTAGTGTCATCTGCAAAGAGACATACTTTTCCTTCCAGTCCTTCTGCAATGTCGCTTATAAAGACATTGAAGAGGACCGGTCCTGATACTGAACCCTGCGGTACCCCACTAGTAACCCTCCTTTCTTCTGAGTGGACTCCATTTACTATTACTCTCTGTGTCCTATTCTCCAGCCAATTCTTTACCCATGCTGTCATCTTGGGACCCACTCCCAGGCTGGCTAACTTGTATATTAATCTTTTGTGTGGGACTGTGTCAAATGCCTTGCTAAAGTCTAGGTAGGCCATGTCCACAGCCCCTCCTGATCTACTACTTTGGTCACCCAGTCAAAGAAATCTTTCAGATCTGTCTGGCATGACCTTCCCGCTGTGAATCCATGCTGCCTAGGTCCTGTGCCCTCTGGCCTCTACATACTGACAGTTCTTTCCTTTAGAAGTGATTCCATCATTTTCCCTATCACTGAGGTTAAACTAACAGGTCTATAGTTTCCTGCTTCTGCCTTGCTCCCACTTTTGTGAAGGGAATCACATCTGCCCTCCTCCAGTCCTCGGTACCACCCCATCCTCCCATGATTTGTTAAAAAGGGTAGTCAGTGGTGTCACTAGTTCTACCCTTAGTTCTTTTAGAATTCTGGGATGAATCCCATCAGGCCCCATTGCTTTGTCCACCTTCAGTTTTAAGAGTTCTTTCAGAACCTTTCTTCTGTAAATGGGCTGGTATCAACTTCTGTATCCAGCGTGTTACTACTGTTTGTTTTATGTACCTCCCCCTCTTCCTTTGTAAATACTGAGCAAAAATATTTGTTTAGTATCTCTGCCTTTTCACAGTCTCCCTCTGCCCACCCTCCCTCCCTTTATTAAGCCTCACTATCCCTCCCTTGGTCTTCCTTCGCTCCTGATGTACCTATAAAGGTTTTATCCCCTTCTTCACTGAGTTGGCTATCTTTTCCTTGGTTTGGGCCTTTGCTGTTCTGACTGCCTTCCCAGCTTCCTTTTGCTTTAACTGATACAGTTCTCTGTCCTGCTCCTTCTAGCGATTCCTTGTACTTCCTGAATGCTTTTTTTCTCTTGAACCTTCACTGCCACTTCCTTTGAGAACCATAGTGGTTTCTTACATCGTCTTGTTTGTTTATTTGCTTCACACAAGGCTCGTTACCTCTGTGATGGCAGTTTTATTATTCCCATTGTTCTTCCACCCTCCTTCCTGCCCATTTGCTAGTGCGTTCCTTAGGCACTCACCCATTTTGGCAAAGTCAGCCTCCTAAAGTCCAGTACTTTGTCTTTGTATGGCTTGACTCTATTGCTGTGTTTATTGTGAACCATACTGTTCGATGGTCGCTAGTTCCCAGATGGCTACCCACTTACATCTGTGATCCCTCTCCATCTCCATTTGAGAGTATCAAGTCTAATATTGCTCCCTCTCGAGTGGGCTCCAGTACTAGTTGTCTAAGGCATGCCCCTGTAGGGCATCTAGAATAACTGCACTCTTCAAGTGGCAGCTGCAACTGCACTCCAGTTAACATCTGGCATATTCATATCACCCATCAACAATATCTCCCCTTTTTCTGCCATTCTAAGTATACTTTCTATCATTTCCTTGTCCATTTCCTCCCCCTGAGAAGGGGGTCTGTATACAACCCCTTTGCGGATTGTGGTGCCATTGCCTGTCTCCAAATTTACCCACAGTGCTTCTTCTCCTCCCTGTTTACCCTTTTGTTCTGTTGCTTTTATTCCTTCCCTCATGTACAGAACTACTCCTCCTCCTCCTCTTTTACCCTCCCTGTCCCTCCTGTAGATAGTGTATCCTGGTATGTTTACGTCCCAGTCATGGTTTTGTGTGTACCATGTTTCTGTGACTGCCACGATATCCAGATGTTCCTCCTCCATCAAGGCCACTAATTCAGGAAGCTTGTTACCTAGACTATGGGCATTGGTACTCATTGCTCTCCATTTTTTGATGGCTTTACCTTCTGTTGCAGCATCCTCCACTGACCGTTCTACCTTGGTCTTTTTCTCATTTAGTACCCTGTTTTGTAGGGAGAGGCTGGGATTTTCTGCTGCTTGTCAGTGCCTCCCCCTTTGACTAGTTTAAAAGCTTGCCAATGAAGCATTTAAACCGATTGCTCAAAAGACTTGTTCCCTTCCTGGACAGATGCAGACCATCCTGCCAGTATAGGCTGGTGTCCCTCCAGGTGGAACCCCAGTCCCCAATGAAGCCAAACCCCTGTGCTCCGCACCATTTTTTCAACCATTCATTAAACTGCATTGTGCCAATTACCCTCGCCTCACCCATGCCTTTGACAGGCAGCACCTCTGAGAAGGATACTGTGTGTGCTACTTGTCTTAGGCCCCTCCCCAACTCTGCAATGTCCTCCTGCACTGCTCTAACCTCATGATGAGCCAAGTCATTTGTCCCTAGGTGGACAATTACATCCAGCTCAGAATCCCTTGCAGCTGTTGTCGTGATCCTGAGGATGTGCTTCCTGTCCCTCCAAGCCATGGCACCAGGCAGGCACCTTACTTCAGTTTTCCAAGCTCCTCCCAGTTCTATCCCCCTAATAATTGAGTCCCCCACCAGGAGCTGCTTCCTTTCCTTGTGGTGTCCTCTGCCTCCTTCCTGTGGGCCTCCCTTGTGACAGCTGTCCTCAGCCTCCTTAGTCTCCTCTGTGGGTGCATCCATGGGGAGCTATGCTCCCAGAATGGTGTATGGATTGTGGAGTGGAACAACTGACTGGGTGCCTCCGTTCCACGATCCTCACCTTCCTGAGCCCACTGTGGTCCAACTGCTGTGTTTTCTTCGAACCTCTGAGGTAGTGGTGGTGGCTGTGGTGCTTCCTGGATGGGGAGGTTCCTTCTTACTGTCCAGTGTGGCCTGGGGAAGGTCCCTACTACTGTCCAGTGTGGCCTGAAGACAGGCAACTTCCTCCCTCAGGGCAGAGAGTTGTCTGCAAATAGGGCAGCATCTCAGCCTCCAGAAAGACTCCCAGAAAACTGCTGCCCCACAGCCATTACATTGCACTACTCCCCACATTTTTTTTTTTTTTTGTGTGTGATTGGTTTGTAATATAGAAATATATATTTATAATATACAATGTGTATGCTTATATTGTCAGTGCAGTGTGCTAGAGAGGATATGACAGTGACATGCACCTTGCACTCTTGAGGAATGACGTCAGAACCCCAGGTATAATGGAACTATTTCCAGGGGTGGGTGGGTGAGGTGGAAGGGTTCAATCAAACTGTGCCCTCAAGAAACAATCAGATAAAAGCTCTGACCCACTGCTGCAATGAGTGCCTTCCTGTCAGCAAGATGCCCTACACAACAATTTGATAGAGAAATACCCTGCTAATCAAACAGAGAAAAATCCACACATCCAAGTCAGACACAGGTAAACCTTCCCAGCCCCAAAACAGGCCTGGTGGTTTGTGCTCCGAGAGCTGTCAGCCCCAAAATAAGTCAGCTGTGCTTAAACTCTTCCTGCACTGAAAATCTTAAGAATTGTAACAAACAAACGTAAACCTAGATCCACCACCCTCTTTTGCTTGAAAGACTGTCTTTCCTGTTTCACACTGCAGGTTTTTCTGTGACCACTCCTTAACCCCAGTAACTCTGTTAAAGAGTTTAACTATCACAAACTCCTACGCACAGTAAATTATTTAAAATAGTTTCTGTCCCAAAATCCTAGTAGTCAGTCCAGCTACCCCAAGGGACAACCAGAATGCAGTATTCAAACACTTATGAGGTTACTTCCAAGATAAGCAGAGTTTGCAAGTTTCTTTTTCAACTCCTCAGCCAACTGTAATTCATTTAAAAATAGTTTAACTGTCAGCAAATCCTAGTAGACAATCTGGCTACCTCCAAGGACCTACCCAAATGCAGTATTTAAATCCTTCTGAAGTTACTAACAAGATAAACAGAGTTTACAAGCCCCTTCTTGGTTAAACACTAAATAAATGTGAATAAAAAGCAATTACCAAGGGTGGTTAGTTTCACCTCCCACAGAATTAAAGCAAAAGTGCACGTTTGTTGCAGATATCAAGTGCAATATAGAATTTTCACTGACTCGCAGTTGAAGAATGTAGTGTCCTTCCAGCTCCAGAAAATGTGCTTTGTCTTCACATCCGCTTGTGTGTGTGTCCTAAACATTGGGGGGGGGGTTATATGTGTGTGCGTACAGGGGACTTGTACATCAGAGTTGCCCTTTGTGTTGGTGAGCTAGGGGTCTGAAAACTCAGATTTGCACACTGTGTTGATGGGCTTGAGGTCTAAAACCTTGAATCTGCTGCGTGCATGCTAACAGTACATAATACTGAGGTGTGTTTATGGGGGAGGAGATATGAAACATCAGATCTGTCCAGTGTGTTCAGATCTGCTCCCTGTCATGTAAACTGAAACATTGAGTGCCCTATGTTTAATATTGAGGTTTGTGTGGGGGTGGAAGGTGGGGTCTGAAACATAGGATCTGCCTGGTGTATTTTTGCCTGGAGGTTTAAAACATTGGAGCTGCTGTGTGTATATGCTTAGACTACGTAATAAAGGCTTATTTCTTTTCTTTTGATACTAAAGATTCAGCATTGATTAGTTGACAAATAAAATGCCATTATATAGTTTGTTTGACAATAATATACTTATGACATATTTAAATTAATCATTAGTATTTTCTTTCTGTTTTAAAAATGGTTTTTCTTACTAATGTTTATAATTATGCAAATCATCAAAGATGGACGCTACTATCAGTTTTTAGTAATCTCTTCCCTTGAGGTTATTTTTTTTTTTTTTACTCTATGTGCTGGATTCATACTGTGGATGTATTAAGAGGATGCTAGCACACATTTCCAATGGCAAACACCACAACACCATGCACAGAATGTTTAATTTGTGCCTATGGATGTTGCCAGAGAGCAGGGGCCTTAGCACATGTCTCCATTCAGTGATGAAATATAATTATAAGAAAATGGATGTATTTATGATTTTTGCCAGAAATGCATTATTATAAAAAAAAAAATGAAGATTTTTTTTTTCCACTAACAAATTCTGTGGCTTTAGATAGGAACAATCACCACCAAGACCTCACGCTCAAGTGTGGGGCTGATCCCAATGTTCACTTTGTGTACGAAAACATTTTTGTTTACTTATAATCTGCTGTACAACAGTAAATAATATCAGACTAATTTTGTTTGCTTTTTGGCTGACACCTTCTGTTACTACAAATCCCAGAATCCCTTGCAGCTGACATCAGAGCAGTAGGCAGCAGTGGGGGAGATTCAATATCCTGCTTTGTGCATTAGATATTTTATCATCTCTGATCAGATGTTTGCTGGTCCCACTGTCCTCAACATCCTTGGGTGTTAGGATTACAAATTACCCAGGCCCTCATGATTAAATACCACAACAGCCAGTGGAAAGCTGCTCAAACTGCAGCCTAGGCTTTGCCTGATGGTTCTGCCAAGAATGATTTTATTAAAACTCTTATGTGCTGGGGCGGCGATCGAGTAGGCTGTTTTCAGAGTAGAGTGTACCGGTCTGATAAAAGATGTGTTGTTTCGCACTAAAAAACGAACTGGCATTTCAGAATGAATGAGAATGAGAAGAAACGTAAAGAAAGGGTCTCTTCTACATCCTCGGGGGAGGTATCTTTTATCAGATACGGCCCGATGGACAAGTTTCTAAGGGTTGGGACGCCGAGCCCGGTAAAGGATGTGGTGCAAGCAGGAGCAGTGTCTAGGCCTGCAAGCACTCCACCGACGGCTGTAGCAACGGTTCGGAGCTGAGGCCACCCGTAATAAAGGTAACTTCACCACCTTTGATCGATACAGATAGATCGGAACAATCTGACAAAACACCAGAGACATTTAGATCTGGATCTTCTATTTTTTTCCCAAACGTTATTTGAGAACTCACCTGCTGAAGCACTGCAGAACAGAAAAATCGAAAAGATTGATAAACACTCTGAGAAGCAGGGCAAGGCGGGTAAACCTGATGGGCAGGAAGACGCGGGTTGATCCACGAGCAGCAAATGTTGAAGGCTTTAGACAGTATCGGGGGGTGGATGGCCAGAATCGATTATTGATTTGACAATATTGAGTCTAGCCTGCAGACTATAAACATCAAAACTTGCAATATGGAAGGGGAGATAGTCCAGATTAGAGCTGACAATATTGGTATAAAAAAAACGTTTGGAGAGACAAGAATCAAAAATCAAAACAATAGAAGCTAGAACTTCTGCAGCTATACTGGGGCAATCAGCTATCAATCAGAAAACTGAGGCACTTGGGAATGCTAATAGATATAGAAACCTAAGATTTCTAGGCATTCCTAACACTTGGGGTACAGAGTTTTCTGAAATGAGAGCTCTGAATAAAGAAATGCTATTACAGACCTTCCAATTACCTGAAGATAACCCTCCAGTTATAACAAAGGCATACAGAGTGGCATCAAAAAGAAACCCAAACTACACAAAATCACCAGTATTAGTACAGTTTGCTTTCAATACGGACCCTGACTTTATCCTAAAATTGGCTCGAATAAGGAAAGTACTTGAGTATCGGGGTACCAGATGTTCTATCATTCCTGATTTTGCTATGAAACACGAGAGGAGGTGCCGTTTTCTTAATTTAAGGGCCGAAGTGCTAGATCTGGGTGCAGCTTATGTCCTTCAAGCACCTGCTGAAGTTAAAATTGCATATCTTGGAAATTTCTTTGTCTTTTTCAACCCAGACCATGTTGTGAGCTTCTTAAGGTCTAGAAACAAGGCTCAATCAGAACAAGATTCGGACTTAGAATCGGATTCGGATTTGGCAGCCGCAGCTGCAGAATTAGAGAAAACCTTGCTAGAGGTATAACAATATAGTGCAAAGTATTATGGCTAGACTGGACTGGATTTTTTGGATTTTTTTTGGGGGGGGACTTTAATCTTTTCAGTTTGGGAAATAATAATGTTAATGTCAGGGTTTTGTGTTGATCTAATCTGACCTAAATTGAATGAATTGGTGAGCCATTTCTTTAGTTAAGTCTAAAGTTTAAAGTTAAAATAAAGTATTCATAATGGTTAACTGCTTAGTTAATTGGGGATTATTTTATTTTATCCTAGAATAAACAATGGTGAGAATTGGCTCCATTAGTTAAAAATATATACATATTTACACCCAACATATAGTGAATCAGCTACAAGATGTTGTAATTTTCTCTATAATGTTTACTATAATCTTCCCCCTCGGGTTTTGTAATATTTTAATTTTTCTTTGTTTTTCTTGAAATTAGAAAATAAAAAAAATATTTAATGTTAAAAAAAAAAAAAACTCTGCTGGCGCTGAAGTTGGCAAACATTTGCTGCATTCAGCTGATAGTGTTTATGATGCTTCTGCCAGGGCTGTAACCTCTGGTATTTGCATAAGATTTCTTGGCTCAGAGTGGCTGGCTTTCCACCAATCTGCAACAGGCAGTTTTGAATGCTCCATTTAAGGGTTCCAGATTGGTTATAATGTTGAAGTCCTGTGTACCCTTCAGACTTCTCAGATGACCTTACGTTCTGTTAATTCCTCTACCCTACTCCTGCTAGAAGATGTGGTAGGGCTCTCTTTGTGGGCCCGCTGCCAGGGGTAACCATGCATACTGTCAGCAAGGCCATGGCAGAGGTGGTGGTCCCCTCTCCCCTGGTGCCCATGCCAAAGAGCACCAAAAGGAATCCTTTCCGGTGGCCCTGCTGCCCCTGGTTCCACCTGACTCTTTTCCATCTCTCACCTCCCTCAGCTGTTGCCTCCAGGGATGAGTGTCCAGGGATGATGGGCAGGATCTCCCTGCATTCCAGACAATGGCAGGAGATCACCACAGATGAGAGGGTTATGGAGATAATTGCAAGGGACATGCTCTGAACCTAATAGAGATGCCTCCAGATCATCTAGGGTGCCGGAAGATAGTAAAAGCTGAGGGGGCTGACAATCAAAAGGGCACTTATGAGGGTACAAAGGGCACTTTTTCTATACTAGTTTTTGCCATACAGAAATAAAAAGTGAAGTGACTACCGCCCCTTTGCCCCCCCCCGTTCAAGCACCTATGCAGATCATTCTTGTTTCCTTCCCTTTATCCTCCGAGCCATTTGCCCTTCTAAAGGAGGAGACTCAGACCCTGTTTCTGAAGCATACCATAGAACTGGTTGCTCCTCAAGAATAGAACAAAGGAGTTCCATTCCAAATAATTCCTAGTCCCAAAATGGACAGAAGATCAATGACCTGTATTAGATCTCAGAGATTTCAACCTGTACATCGAAAACAAAACATTTAAAATGGTATGTCTGCAAGCCTCGATTTCTCTTCTACAAACAGGGGACTGGCTTTGTTGGACATGAAGGATGCATTCCTTCATATAAAGATCAGGAAGTCTCACAAACAGTACCTCTGCTTTATGCTGGAGAGCAGATACTATCAGTTCAAAGTATTGCCCTTTGGCTTGTGCTCTGTTCCACGGGTCTTTACAAAATGCTTGGCAGAGGCTGCAGCAGCCCTTTGCAGGAAAGGCCTGTCCATCTTCCCTTATCTAGACAACTGGCTTCTGGGAAAGCCAGTTCCAGGGAAGCTGTTCTTCTTACTTTGTCCTGAAGACATCAGTTGTTCGACTTGGGGGTAACAGTGAATGTGCCAAAGTCTGTGTTGACTCCATGCCAAGGACTGCAGTACATAGCAGTGGCCTTGCACACAGAAAAGGAATGTGCCTTCCTGCACCAGAATGGGGCAGACATGCTGATTGCTCAAGCACACTTGGTGCACAGGAGCCACTGTGTCTCGGCATGAACAAGGTTACATCTCTTGGGCTTCATAGTGACTGTTCCACTAGCCTGATGGACAAGTTAGAGCAAATGGCCCCCTTCACATCTCTGCTTCACAGAGCTTTGTTATCATGGATAGACCACAACAACTTACTGTAGGACTTTCCATTCATTGTACCTGCTTCTGTACAGATCCTCACCATGGATGTCTCAGGCTCTAGCTGTGGTGCTAATCTCAGACCTTACCAGGCACAAGGGTCATAGCCAAGGTGGAGACCAAGTTGCACATAAATGTCGTGGAGATGCGAGCTGTCTTGTACAGCCTCTGGGCATTTCAGAACAGTTTCTGCCCTGGTCTTCTGTTAATTCAGATGGACAATGTCAGTATGATGCATTACATCAACAAACAAGGGGGCACTCATTCCTATCCTGTGTGTGGGAAGGGGATCAAAATAGGCATTGGCATGTTACCTTTACGTGTCAGACATGTTTCTCTCAGGTCTCCAAAACGTATTGGCAGACAGGTTAATCAGGTCCCCGTCGACCATTCGCGAATGGTATCTGCTGACCTCCGTGGTAAATTACCTGTTTGCAAGATCGGGTCATCCTTTGCATCCCCACACAGCACAAAAGTGCTGTGTTTCTGCTCACTTGCTCTAGGGCCTGGAGTTTTCTGATGAGACGTGTTGTCCCTCTCTTGGAAAGGGAAATTCCTGTACACATTTCCCCTCACTCCTCTAATACAGAGGGTTCTGCTCAAGTTACAGCTGGAGAGTGACACTGTAATCCTCAGTGTTCTTTTCTGGCCTCTCCATATATGGTTTCCATTACTTCTCCATCTGGCGTCGGAGCTTCCAGTTCCTCTACCTCAACCTCTATGTCAGGGTCTGTCATCATAGGGCATAGGTTCCCTGGTTTTTCTGGGCCTGAAGTCCCTACACCTGCATGCATGGCTCCTGAAAACATAGCCATTGCATGTCTTGGGTGTCCCCCAGGTTGCTGATGTCCTGCTTGTGACTAAGAAGCCTTCTACCAGACATACTTCTTATTTAAAATGACAGCGTTTGCCGGCCCGGTGGTGCTGAGGGTTGAGGCGCTGGACGCCAAACCTTGAGCAACGCCAACGACCTGGGTTTGGGAACATGCCTAGGCCGTCACGTTGGCTGGGGAAGAGAAAGGATTGAGCGTCCAGTGGACTGCTCTCCTTTCCCTGGCCTTTCCCTGGGAAGGGCTCAGGGCTTCCATCGCTCTGTGGCAGCCCCCAGTGGTAATCAGGGGCATTGCAGGAGCGGTGCATTCAGGGGGTGAAGTGTGGTGGACATCGGTACGCTATGCCTGGATGTCATTGCATGTCCACACTTCACGGGGGTGTAAACCAGGAGGAAAATGGCAGTCGGACGGGCAGCCTGATGGCCGTGCCTCTCCACCCAGGGGGCCTGTTGTGGAATAGCACCCCGGTAGTGGATCCTGGCCCGGCCCGAGGTGGTGAGACCCCTCCAGCGGATCGTCCGGCGGCAGCGATGTGAGTGAGTCTGCGGGCTGAATGGTGGTAGGAGGGACAGCGGCCGGATGTAAGGCAGGCTGAACTGCAGGAGCAGAAATAAGATAAAAAAAGAAAATGGCATTGTTTCACTTTGTGGTCTGCTTCAAAGAATATGAACCCTTTTACATGTCCTGTGAATCCTGTATTGGAATATTTGCTGTCCCTCTCTGACTCATACCTGCAGTATTCCTTCATTTAGGTGCATTTGGCTGCTATATCAGCTTTGCATGCCCCTATTGAAGATCGTACGGTTGTCCAGTTAGAAGTGTCCCATACTTTTCTTTGAGGTATTATGCATATAAAACCTTCTGTCCATAATAGTCTCTCATAGATGAGCTGATTTTGGGCTTGCCGTAATGCACGTCCTGCCATCGTCATCACATATCAGACTGTACCATCCTCATGGGTTACTACACACTACGTGGGAGTCGTTCCAGTGGTGTGGCCTAATGCAGAAGATATCCTCGAAGAAGATAGAAGTTACGTAGGAGCTTACCGTAACAGTAACTCTTTGAGAGAATCTCCTCCATGAGGCCATGCCATACCCTCCCTCCTTCCCCCTTTGTATTCTGAGGGTTACATCAGATGCTCTGTCTAAAAGCCTTACTCTATGCATCCTGTTCCATGCCTCTCCTTGTTTGCTTGGTACTGGTTTAATCTCCTGGTTCCTCATGGTTAGAGGCCCTCTTAGGCGAACTTCTGGTTGGGAACTGAAGAACTGAGGAGTCTTGGGGCTGCCCACGTTATATACACGTCGACACTGCACATCATTGTAGGTGGCCTCTGGCTGGTGAAAGTTTCTGAGTGATCCTGACGCTGACAGGTTACAGTTCCAAAGGTGTAGCCTAATATAGGAGATTGCTTGAAGATCTACTTCTATTGTACGTTCTTACGTAACATTTCTTTCTATGCAGTATCCAGTTTTCTTAGAAATTAAGACTGCCAGTTTGCAAATGGAGTCACCATACTCTGACTGGGAATAGATGGTGTTCTGCATTACAAGATCGACCCATAGAGACATACCTTCTTTTTCCGACACTGCTAGTTTATGAGAAATGTTCTGTGCTTAGTGTTGTACAGTACACTATATGTGACATATCCTAAGAGCCTGAATGAACCAAACAGACTTTTCAGTGTTTGCATGCTGTAGCTGGAAGGACACTGTTGGTTTAGTGTAGGCTACAGCTAAGCACCAGAAACCCAAACTGACGTGAGCAATAATATGGCCGACACCAGCATTTGATCTTAAGGCACCTGAATGCCATGACATGGATGCGATTCGTGCTTACGAATAGTAAGACCTAAGGGATGTTGGGGATGACTAGTCAGGGGAGGTGAGCAGTGGGCAACTGAAAAGGGAAGAGGACCCGCAACTGCTGTCCGACATCAGGTTGGACGTGGTGTTAGACAAGTGATGAGCAGATTGAACAGACGAAAGGGTCATTATCTGCTGTCAGATGTATCTGTGTATCTTTTACACTTGCTTCATCACATACTGGAGTGACAAGATTGTACCTGCAAAAAAAGAGTTGGAATGTAGATACAAACAAAGTTGAATCATCTACCTCTAACAGTGGTGAAGAAACAAAATCTAGTGTTTGTGTAGGGGGAAAGGTTAAATAAACTCACACGAATGGGGAATGTTTTTTAGGAAAGAATGATTTCAGACAGTGTGTGTGTTCATATTCTGTGCTAGCCAAGTCACTGCAGATATGACCTAAAGCTAAACCAAGAACCAAACCCCTTTTTATATGAAGCAGACCACAGATAAACACAGTGCTAAACTTATGGTTACCTAGAGATCACAGTTCGTATAAAATATGCACGCACATCTCTCTCTCCCCACCCTGGGAAATTTTCAGTTTGCAAAGCATCCTCATATTGTTTTGGTGCAGCTGAAGTTCAGCTCTCAGAAATAGCACTGCAGTCAGCTAGGCTCGTACGCAGCATATCTCTTGTAAGAAGTCTGTTGTTTACAATGTTCTTAGTGGAGAGGTCCAAAGGAAGATGTTTAGCTTGTAAAAGAAGAGGCAAATAGTCAAATAAATCTCTGAAAGTGTAGCACCACTGTGTTTCGACCTTATTTTCAGTCACTTATAACTCTGTCACCTTTGAGGCTGGAAACCTAAAACAAATGGCATGCACACTTTTTGTGGCAGGTTCTGTGAACCTGCTAAGTTTGAAAGAAATCTGTTCAGTAGTTTTAGAGTTAGCAGTTACACAAAACACAATATGTAAACATATGGAATATGCAATATGTGAACAAAAGGAGGAAAAGGATCTAGGGGTGATAGTCAGGGGTGACATGAAACACTCTGCGCAGTGCTGTAAAGCGGCAGCCAAAGCAAATAAAATGCTGAGATGCATCCAGAGGAATCACCTCCAGGAGGGAGGAAGTAATTCTACCCTTGTACGGGTCATTGGTGAGACCACACTTGGAGTACTGTGTGCAGTTCTTGGACCTTTATTTAAAGGAGGACATCAAACTACTGGAGGGATCCAGCGAAGGGCGACCAAGATGATCCAGGGCATGGGGGGACAAACCATATGATGAGAGGTTAAGAGAGCTCTATATGTATTCCTTGTGTAACCCCTAGGTGGCGCTATCCCAAAGGCTACTACCCCTTCCTTTGTAGCTAGTTGCAGGTTAAGGGGCCTGGATACTGAAACAGGTGCCTCCACCCGGAGGACAGGGTTGTTAGTAACAAGGCTAACCTGGGTACAGCCCTCCGGGATGTTGTAACCCCCCTTTTTCCCCTCTAGTGGCCTAGAAAATATGCAACAAACACTTTCACAGTAACCCCATTCAGCATACAATTCCCCACACTGTTTGCATTTACCACCAGGGCTGGTTCCACCAGTTCAGCCCTGGAGACCCCCTGTAAAACAAGGTTAGGCACAGCAAATAACAGCAGTACAGTGCTTTTGGTACAAACTGAAACCACAGTCAGATTAAATTAAAAAAAATAAGTTAGATCTGATTTATTCAGGGGAATTGAAAAAGAGAGGGGCGTAATCATGTTGATTGATTCGAAAACTGATCTAGTCAGGCAATTATGCATGCACTTTTAGTCCCTGCTCAGTCACATGCTCTGGGTACCCAATTGGAATTAAAGTGGGCTAGCCTGGAACGTTGCTCGGGGTAGGCCGGTAACGCAGCTGGTTGGGGCCTGTGATGAAAAGAAAAGGCATGCACAACCACACACAATTTGTAATCCAGAGCCTGAAGGCTCAGTTTGTGAAAGGAAAAACAACAATGCAGTCAGACGACAACACTTGAGATTTAGTTGTTGTTACAGGGAGCTACCCTGATTGTTACTCACGCTACCCAATACGAGACACAGGCTAGATGTAATGGAGACTGCAGGTTGATGACTGGTTTGCCAGGAGAAGCGGGGCCCACACGAATCACCAAGGTGTCATTCCTCTTTGAGATAGTTGAGCAGGGGGCTGATCCCGGGGTGAGTCTCTCGTCAGTGATGGTTTCTGTGCCTGAAGTAGCTGGCTGGGTCAGATGGCAAGGCCCAGGCCGGGCAGAACAGTTCGGATTTTGAGTCCGGCAGTGCTGGATGCAGCTTCCAGCAAGCGTGGTACATTTACACAGTGGGGAACCAAATCACAACCCACTAACAGCACACAGCACATTTATAGTAAAGCAATCACCATACCACAGTTTGGAAGGCAGTCCGGCCGCAATATCAGTGTCTCTGAGCAAAACCGGTAATTCTGTGGTAAACGGATGTCCTGACATGCCGATCGCGTACAGCAAATCTTCAGTCTTCTTCAGGTTCAAATCTGGTCACTTTTCAGTGGCTTTGCCACACTCCAATTCGGATACAGTCCGATTGCTAAGCCTTTCAAAGGATTCGCTCTCAGGGGACTGCAGGCAGGCAGGCCAAAAAAGCAGCTGCTTGAATCACTCAAGCTGTCTCTTCAAACTCTAACTCCAGACTGACTCACTGCAACAGGCAGCTTGGGAATACCCCTTCGGTCTAAAAAGTTCTGGTTGGTTGATCCATCTGTCTGTCAAAGCAAGGGCTCCCCTCCCCAAAGTCTGTTTTGGCACCAAAATGTAAAAACTACAATTCCTACAGAAATTTGCTCCAACAAGACCCCTGGGGACAGGCTCCATTTAGAGTCATCAAAGGTACCAATTGGTGCTGACTGGCAGTCCAAAACCAATATGGTGATGATAAACAGAACTGTCCATGCTGCAAATAAGGCAGGTTAGACAAACTACAATATCAATACTATGCTAATAGATAATCAGCAAATAAGTACAGCTTCTAACAGAGCTCCCTCCGCACAAATAGCGATGGCAGAACGGAGCGATTATCTGGCAGCCCGGGTGGGACTCGAGCATAGAAACAATCAGCCCCCTCCCAGATTAAATAAGCACCACGTTATAGGCAGCTCTTAAAGAGACAGAGCACAAAGGCATTAAGGCACTCTCACACAAACACTTTTAAAGCTCTATGACACAGGGTACCAGCTTGGCAGTGGGCATTTAGGCACACCCAAGGAAGACTTTCGGGAACCCCCATTTGTAGGGGGTTTACGCTTGGAAGACAGAAGGGAAAGGGGGATATGATAGAAACCTTCAAGTAAGGGTATAAACAAGGTTGGGGTGGAGGGCATTTTCAATTTAAAAGGAGGGGACCACAAGGGCCACAGTCTGAAACTTGTTGGGGGGTAGATTTGAAAAGGAAATGAGGAGGCACTTTTTCACAGAAAGAGTGGTGCCAGAGTGGAATGAACTGCCTGAGGAGGTGATATCATTAAAAACAGTGGGAAGCTTTAAAGGGGGTGGGACAGGGTAAAAAGGAGAGTGGCAATGGGAGGGAGGAAGGGGATGGGGAAAGGGGGGAGGATCGCTGAGGGAGGGCAGCGCCAGTAAAATAGACTGAGCTGCACACTCGAGCAGACTCAACAGACCACTAAGGCCTGTTTCTGCTGGCAGTTTTCATATGTTCATATGTTTTTTAAGATGGGCTTTCATTACTCAACAGTAACTCAAAAAAAAAAACAGCTTTGATTTGAAGCCTAAAACCTTCTGTTTTTTCAGATCTTGGCCTAGGCAGTAATTTTTGTGCTTTTGGAAATAAGAAAGTAAATAGTATAAAATTGCTATTATTTAATAATATGCCACCCATGTATGCTCAAAGCATTTTATCAATTCAATTCGGTTCAATTTTATTTTTAACCAGGAAATACACTATTGAGATACTCATTTGCAAAGTTGTCCTGGGGGGACACACATACTATACATAAAAGGAAAACACTACAGAGTTATACAATAGTTCACACAATACAGTGGGTAATACATAACACGGTACAATCAGATTACTCAGATTTTTACATATCTACATAAGTACAAGCAGCTAACTGAATAATACGATTGGAATTGAAGGAGGTAGGGGGGAAGGTAGACCATGATCCATACAGTGAGGTAGGAATAGTCGAATGAGTAGGATGGGGGAGGTATAGGAACAGAGGCTCAGGAAGTAACAGGGAATAGATAGGCAGGGGCACAAAACAAAAGTAAAAAGGGGAGCAGGGAGAGCCAGGGGCAAATATAGTGGTAAGTGCCGTATAAAATATCAAAAAGGGGGGACCCTAGGCATAGCACCAGCAGTTTTTCTTCAACAGAGATTTCAGAAGAGATTTAAAGGAGGATAGTCTCAAAAGGCGAGTCAGTTTTAGGATAATTTGGAGGGAGTTCCACAAGGTTGGTAAGGCATGGCTAATGGATATGGTGCCAAACCGAGATTTTACCCGGGGGGGGGTGGTTATCAAGCGAGATACAATCATATTTCCTAAGTAAGTATGTGCAAGGTGTTAATTTAAAGAGGTTGGATGTGTAAAGAGGGAGTGAGGGCTTTGAAGGTCCAGATGGAGGCATTACGCCATCTTCTGGTAGATAAGGAAGTCCAGATGAGTTGGCTGTAAAGTGAACAGTGGTGTGTTTTGAACAGAGAGTCGGTCACAAATCTTAAGGCCCTGTGGTACAGGACGTTCAGCATAGTGAGGACAGTTTTGGGACAATGACTGTAAAGAAAGTCAGCATAGTCAATTAGTGGAAGGAATGTTGTTTTGACTAATCGTAGTTTTGCCTCATAGGTAAGCAAACGTTTGATATGGAAGAATACTCCCAGTCTTTGTTTTAGCTTTTTGGAAAGTTCTTCAGGTTGAGGGATATACAAGAGCTTACAGTCCAACCAGAACCCTAAATACTTAAATTTGTCCACTCTTTCCAGGGTTTCAACCTGCATATATACTATATTCATATTGGCAGGCTGATGTGATCTGGAACATGCATTAGTTGATGGGGAGAAGGACATGACTTTTGTCTTTTTAGCATTGAGCAGAAGTTTTAGGTGTAGCAGATTTTGCTGTAGGATATTAAATTCTTGCTGTAAATCCCTGTAGGCAGATTCAGTGGTAGGACAAGAGACATAAAGCACAGTATCATCTGCAAATAGGTGAATACTGGCAGATGTAATATTGTGGTCAATATTGTTTATGTATATTGCGAATAATAAAGGGCCCAAGATTGAACCTTGAGGTACCCCTCTCGGAAGGATTTTGCAGGGAGAAAGGTCGCCCTGCACCTTCACCTGTTGCTGCCTTCCAACAAGGTAGCATGAAAACCATTTTAGGGCATTATCGTCCAGCCTGATGTGATGTGACTGGGTCAGTAACAGATCGTGATCCACCATATCAAATGGTTTGCCTAAGTCAAGGAAAAGCTTAGCGACATGATTCCTCGTGTCAAGTGCAATTTGCCAATCGTTAGTAACCTTAGCTAATGCAGAGACTATACTGTGACTTGGCCTTAAGCCAGACTTTAGAGGGTGTAATAGGTTGTGATTCTCCAAAAATCGGAATATTCAGAATATCAGAATTTTTCATAAGGTGTTTTCATCTGCCATGCTTTTTGCAAGAGAAACCCCAGAAGTAAAAATGCTTTTGCAAGTGAAACACTGCTTTCCCGAATATGTTTGTCTCAATTACAGTGTGAAAAATAATTTTACAGAGAAGTGATCTTTTAAAGGCATTTTTTTTTTCAAATTTTCAAATGTACACAGAATGGAACGGGTAATTAAACATTAGATTTTTCACCTGGGACCCACAGGTTTGTTCAGATGGGATGGCTGAGGGGCTATGGGTACAGATTACTAGTCCGGATAATAATGGTAGCACATACTGTACACTGTCTGACCATTAACACACTGACCTGTGACTGTGTCTGGTCTTCCCATAACCTGATACAAGGCACACAGTATTACTTGCAAAGTTGCTCCCCCCACCTTGCCTCGCACTGTATTTCGATGGCAGCTTGTTGGTCATACAGATATGTATAAATACTGTTCCTCACCAAGGGCTCCCTGTACTGTCACCCACCAAAACTGCCGTACAGAAACCTGTGTCAACTAAAACTGGCATACCCATGACAGCAATGCAGCATGCACTAATGCAGATCACCTATCCAGATTTTAATAGTTGGACATAGGTTGTGTGATTTCTAACATAGTTGACTATGACAGCTGCAGGGGTTGTCCCATGGCATATGCTGCTGTAAAAATCATCCCCCTCATCCTGTACCTCCATGGCCATGCTGTTAGCTGTATAGACTATTCCTCACCATTCTTGATGGTCCAGTGGCCCTGGAGTCCTATGAAACAGTTGTCCATATCCCTGGCAATGAATGACCCTCCCTAGCCCCATTCCCTTCTGTTCTTGTCAGCGGCCCTCCCTCTTGGAATTTTCTTTTCAGTTCACAAGGCTGTACCCATGCAGGATATGGCAGGGACCACTGCACTTTGTGTCAGTGGGGGTGAGGGCACTAGGAAGCTGCTGTGCAAAGCAAGTTGTCTCCTTGCATTTCAGTGCCCCCCATAGGACAGACTCCCCCTACCCCTTTTCCTGAGCTGGTACATTGACCTATGAGCTAATACATGGAAAAACTTGTGACCCCTTTGTGTGAAGCATAAAGGGGTACAACACAGAAATGTACCTCAAAATGGTCATAAACTTATCTTTCCCTTGTAGACTATATTTGTTAGTGCTTCTGCCTAACCCTGTTTGCTCAAGGATATCCCCGAAGACATTGCATATAAGGACTAATATAGTATACCAAATTACACATGCTCACTAGTGCAGATCATCATGGGAGGCATATGTAAATCACCATACATAGACTTCCTATGATGCTTTGTATTAGTGAGGTATGAAAAATGTGGTATTTCTTTGAAATGTGGCTTTGTTGCCTGTGCCCTTCCGGAGTAACTCTCACTTCAGTGCTTTGGCTCAGAAGTTATCTTTTAAATTGTTTCTTCTGTCTTGGGCTCACCATGACCCAAATAAATAAGTTCACAGGGTAGGTTCCTTTCTCTGGGGGGAGTAACAGGCACTTGATATGCAGATATAGTGGTGCTGTTTGGGGGAGCATAGACCCATCTGTGCTGCCACACATCAAAACTGCTATACCTGGGGAAGTGCTGTTGTATGTAAGGGAGGGACTGACCCCAGTGACAGCCCAGCATACACTTATGCAAATTGCTTATTCAGATATCGTTATTGCACATAGGCTGTGCAACCACTGTGATAGGGCAGAGTTTTTCTGGTATGTTATTTCCATAAGTGCACTGGTTGTAGTGGACTGGCCATTTTGCTAATGGAGTAAATGCATTCTGTGCACTACTGTCATGGCTACCTTGGGGCAGGTAGTGATTAAAGGAGTAGTATAGTCAGAACTTGCAAAAATATATGTTGTGCAGAGTGTTTTGATTCATATGTGTAATCCTAGTGTGTCATTCCCTTTGTCTGCTATAAGGAGTTTTTTTCCTAAATTAGCCTGTTAGTTTACATTAGTTCACTGGCCCCTTGGGATCTCCATCTTAACATGGTTTATTGCTGTTCTTTGTTCCTACAATGCCTCCTGTCCCATGTGACAGTAATGTATCCAGGACCTTGGATTCAGCAAGCACTGATTTAGAGTCAATTTACAACACCAGAGCTGTGATAGTAAGTAACTTTCCGTATCCAGTGAGAATTAATGATTACATTTACAGTTTAGCAAATACTTGAGGGCTAATTGAGTGGGTTATTCTATAAGAAAACACCTAAAGTCTTTACTAATTATGGCATTCATGATCTGTGGTGATTTGTGTGCTTTTTAAGGTTGTATGTAGTTTCATGAAATGAAAAGTTTTAAAAGCAAAACGTTTGCACCTGTTGGCTAGATTTGACACACACATAGAAAACACTGGGAGTGGGCAGGACAGTGGTGCGGTCGGTGGGTAATTGACTGGGGGCAGGACACAGAGGGTGGTGGTAAATGGCTGTCACTCCACAGAGGGAAGAGTGACTAGTAGGGTACCACAGGGATCGGTGCTGAAACCGGTCCTATTCAGCGTCTTCATCAGTGACATTGCGCAGGACCTAGAAGGCAGAATTTCCCCTGTTCGCTGATGACACGAAACTCTGTAACAGAGCGGACACGCCAGAGGGTGAAAATAGAATGGGACCTGCAGACGCTTGAAGAATGGTCAACGGTTTGGCAGTTGCAATTCAATGCAAAGAAGTGCAAGGTAATGCATATGGGGCACAAAAACCCTGGAACAACATATCAGTTGGGGGAGAGACGAGGATACAGCATGCACCAAGCAGGAAAGGGATCTTTGGGTTATCATCTCTGATAACCTCACGGTAGGGAAACAGTGCGACAAGGCAGCAGGTAAAGGAAGTAGGATGCTGGGATGCATAGGCAGGGGCATCACCAGCAGGAAAAGGGAGGTCATAATTCCGCTATACAAGACACTAGCGAGGCACCACCTGGAGTACACTGTACAGTTCTGGAGACCTTACCTACGTAAGGACAAAGACAGGGTAGAGAAGGTTCAGAGGAGGGCAACAAAGATGATACAGGGATTGCATCACAAGTCCTATGAGGACAGGCTGAAGGACTTGAATATGTACTCCTTGGAGGAGAGGAGGGAGAGAGGGGATATGATAGAGACATACACGTACCTTACAGGGAGGAACAGGGTGCAGGAATACACTATTTTCCAGCGAAAAAGATGTTCTAGCACTAGAGGGCATGGGATGAAGCTGGAGGAAGGGTGATTCAGAGAAAATGTGAGGAAGAATTTCTTCATAGAAAGGGTGGTGGACAAGTGGAACACCCTGCCAGAGGAAGCGGTGGGAACTGAAACAATCGCAGGATTTAAGAATGCATGGGATAGATATAAGGGAATTCTGGATGTCAGGGGTAAGGGGCAGCAGACGTCTAGAAAAACATACAGGGAACTTACAAGCTCAAATGGGCAGACTGGGTGGGCCATAGGCCCTTATCTGTTAACACTGTCTATGTATCTGTGTAAAAATATTGAATTAGTGGAGGCCAGAACATTAGGCTCTTTCTCTAGTACTTGCTGAATCAGTGGTCTTAGACACGTCACTGTCACATGAGACAGGAGGCATTGCAGGAAAAAGAAGAGCAATAAACTTTGCTAGGATGGAGATCTCGGGGGGCCATAAAACTATCATATAACTAGCAGGCTAATTTAGGAAAAAAGTCTTTAACAGCAAACAAAGGCAAGGCACATCAGGACTGCACAACATATGCTTTTGCAGATTTTGACTGTGCCACGTCTTTAAACAAGCTTCTTGCGCTATATGGCTCTTTGCATAGCCTTTGAAGAGGAAACAAGTTCTCACTCCTTGTTGTCTTCAGCAGTGGTTGAAAAGATACCACAGTAGAATTTTCATGTGTGTGGTGCTTTTCATACACTGTATCCTAAAGTGCTTTACAAACATCTTAGCTGCGCTGAGCTGTCTTGGTGCACAGAAGTAGAATCCCATCAAAGATTAGGTTTTGCATCTCCCTGTGCAAATGGGTGAAACTACTGAAATTGGGATATTGCATCTTAGCTGAGATAGCCTGAGTAAATTCAGCATAAATAGGGGTAAATGCAGGACCCTACTTAAAAATTAGATATTGTCGCCAGCCCTTTGGCACAGCAGTAGAGTTACCGCTCGTGACACCGGTGACCTCAGTTTGGAAGTGAGCCGTGGTCATCAGTGGTTGGCCAGGAAGAGGAAGATCGAGCATCCAGGGAACACACTCCTGTCTCCGGGGACAAGTGCAGAGAGACACGACTGCAGCAGCATCACCTGTGTGCCAGTAGGTGCAGCTGCGCAGTTGGTACACCATGCAGTGGAGAGACACTGGCAGATGCTGCGCAGCAGCGGCACGCCTGCTCATGGTGTTACTAATGCAGGCATCCTGAGAGTTGAAGGTGAAAACTTAGAGAAAACTGGCCCCTAAGCTCATGACGATGGATGGAAGCATATTCAGGGCCCCCACACCTCCACCACAGCACTGTCTGATGAGCATGTGCTGTCAGGGATGCATCGCCCACACTACTCCATCTTGGGGCAAACCATAGCTCTGTGGAGGAAGGTAATTATAGGTGGATGGTGATGGGATGACAGGGATTACCTTAGGAGCTCCTGAGGACGATGAGTATCAGGGATGGAAGATGGGGATATAAACTGATTAAAAAAAAGAAAGAAATGACATGTGGTATGTCAGCTGGACCTTAGGTAAAATGCATTTTGAAAACTGGTGATACCTGGAACCCACTAAAAATGGATGTATGTGTCTGAGCTTGGCCATCATGCCTGAATTTGTTTAAGGCAGGAACTCACAGAAAACAAGACAGTTCAAAAGTGGCTGTTTGACTGTTGCCAACTCTTCTTTGTTGATTTCTAGAGATCCTAGACTTAGACTTGTTTCTGTAGATATACTCGGTGGTTGCAGTGACTGAAAAAAAAAAGCCGTGATCTTGTGGTTAAAGATAAGAGTATGTTGTGAGCTAACCACAGTATTGTGTGCTGTCGTACCAGATGGACAGCAGAATTTCCCCGACCAGTGTTCTCTCCTTCTCTTCCGATGTCGGTGGCATTGTGGTCTCCCAGCCCTGCCAGCTCTGTCACACCTTCAAATGTCTTCTGTTCTAATTTAGAACGCCAAAGGGTGCAGTACTGATACCACATGGGAAGTGTGTGGGCGTTAATTAATATGAGACCTGCGTCACTCAGCACCTGCACCCCCTCCAATAAAAGAAAACAGTTGGGTGGGATCCTGAGATGGTCTGACAAAGACAGCATAAAAAAGGAAGGTCAGGAACAGTTATGGACCTTTGTCAGACAGCTACTGTGCTTAAGCCAGTTAGAAAACAGTTTACAGTTTGTTCCCCTTCCCCCATTTTAAAGAGCAACTAATGACCCCAGAGTTTGCGCACCGGCCAGCTTATAGTGTGTGTGTGTGGTTATGTATGTGAAACCAACATTTCCTTCATACCCCCGCATCATAGTGGTAGCCCCATCTTGCATCCTCTCGATTACCTCAACGTAGCTTCATGTACAATAGGACATTTCTTACAGACCCCTACCAAACAGCCGGCGCACTTCCTGCACTGCAGCAGGTTCATGTACAATAGGACGTTACTTGCAGAGCCTTACCAACAGACAGCGAGCTTCCAAAAGCGCAGCAGTTAGCAGGTACAAACGGACATTGCTTGCAACAGCTCTGCCAAACAAGCAGCACCTTCAGCTACACAGCACCTTCAGGTAGGACATTACTTGTACAGCCCTACCAAACAGGCAGCATGCTTCTCCCAAGGCAGCATGTTTATGCACATAAGGCCATTACTTGCACAACCCCACCAAACAGACAGCACACTTCCCCTAAGGCACTGCTTGTTTGATAGGGCTGTGCAGTTAATGTCCTTTTGTACTCGAACCTGCTGTGCTGGTGGATGCACGCTGCTTGCTTGTTTGGGTTGTGCAGGTAATTTCCTGTTGTACATGTTCCTGCTGTGCTGGTGGAAGCTCACTGCCTGTTTGGTAGGGTTGTGCAATTAATGTCCTTTTGTACATGAAGCTGCTGGACTGGTGGAAGTATGTTGCCTGTTTGGTAGGGCTGTACAAGTAATATCCTATTGTACATGAAACTGCTGCGGTGGTGCAAGTATGCTGCCTGTTTGCTAGGGCTGTGCAAGTAACGTCCTATTGTACATGAAGCTGCTGGGCTGGTGGAAGTGTGCTGCCTGTTTGGTAGGGTTGTGTAAGTAACATCCTGTTGTACCTGAAGGTGCTGGGCTGGTGGAAGCGTTCTGCCTGTTTGGTAGGACACATCTAACAACATCATAACAATCACTGAGTTACTATCTGGTGCCTGGCTGAGTTATGGGTCTACACTTTGATCCACTGTCATGCTAAAACGGGAACAGAAACAGAAAAAAATTTCTCAATCCCGAGTCCCAGCAGTTCAGGTTTATTTATTTTTTAAACCATATCATGAAAAGGAGACAATGACTTGAGTTCAGGGGACTCCAGGGAGGGAAGGGGTTTCTAATGAACTGTTGCACCTTCAGTTATATCTGTTTCAGAAACAGCAAAATTTACACTTTGCATGAGACCATTCACCAGTGGTGGGATGTGGGCGAAATTTCCAGGAGAGCATGGAGAAGTGGGAAGTGCCCTGCAGAATGCTGTGTCCCTTAAGTGTCATAGAAGTTGAATCCCAGTGGCTGTGAAAGGTGTCCACAACATAATGCATTTCTAAAAGGTCTCTACTTTGTACTTCAGATCACAGAACTGAGGCAGAGACTGGCTGACTCTCAGAAGGTGGTGAGTGAGCTGGAAACGGAGCGGGAGCAGAAGCAGCTAGATTTTGATCGCAAATTACTTTTGGCAAAATCGAAGATTGAGAATGAAGAGGTAGGAGCCATTTCAGTTCTCAGAATTTCAAAAGTGAAATGACTTTACAGTATTAATTATGGCAGTATTGACCCTTATTAATATCCATATGTACTTCCTGTGTCTTTCATGTAATTTATAAAAAGCACTGACATACAAGAAGCCACTGTATGTGACTGAGATGATAGCAGAGTATTGTGTGGGTACTGGGCTACGATGGTAGCTGACCAGTGCTTGCACGTAGTGCAAAATTATGCAGTGCTAGCTAAATACTGCACTGCCGCTGTATAGCACTGGTAGGTAAACGCTATGTAGTATACTTGTGTAGAATTATAAAGAAGTAGCTGATTATTGCTAGTATAAAAGAACTGTAAAGGGCTGAATTAGAATTTGCAGCACATTGGACCGTGACACAATAACCGAACACTGCTTGTTTATTTTTGTATAATGGTAAGAAAAATGAAGCCACCGGATTTGCTAACAGGCCCTCCAAGATGTGCTGTTATGTCACTATAATTGCAAACCTTAGGACTGGGACAAGTTAGCCACATCACACTATTACAAAATCACTCCCCCTGTACCCAAAACAGATTTGCCTTCACAAATCAGGGAAGGGAGGGGCAGCTGCTGAATAGGGGAGCTAGCTGCAAACTCGAGCAGACTTGATAGACCGTGATGGCCATTTCTGCTGGCAATTTTTGTATGTTCGTGTGTAATAAGGCCTCCACCTTTACTCACTGAAGACCTTCAACTAGGCCCTAAAAATAAAATTCCCTTAAGTTTGGATTACAAAACTGTAAAGTGTTGTTTCCCTAATCATCGGCCGCTCCATATGCACAGATACAAATAAAATAAATGTACTGCTTATAGTTTTCATTACTGGTGCTCCTTTGCTGACCATGAAAAAATCCTTCTCCTATCTTTTCCTGCTTACCAAGGAAATCTCTGCTGTTTACCCTGTCACAGATGAAACTGAAACTCTGGCCTCACCCATGGTTTAAGCTGTGTGTATGTATGTCGAGAGACGAGCATTCTGTCAGTGGCATTGTGCAGAATTGTGAATTCCCGTATTCCATGGTAAATGTTTCATGTGCTGAACGTGAGGAAAGACAGAGGAAAAGGAAACTGGCCAAGGAAGGGAGGCAGTAATATAAACAGAGAGGGGAAAAGTTGTGAAAATTTAGCGTAATAGGTAGAGGCAGTCCCAAGCTGCTTATCTACAAAAAAAAAGTGTCCTGTAGTGATATGCCATACATGCAGTTTAATCGGGGATGTGCAGACCTGTTCAGGACACACACACAGCATGGCAGGGTCAACAGTTTTGAACACATTTCCATTCAAAATACCTGTATTGGACTGAAAAACAAATTAGGTAACGGATGTGTTTTTATAAGCTATTAGTGCCACACAAGGTTTTCAACGTCTTTTATTGTTTTTAGCTACCCTCACCCCCTTATTACCAAAATAATGGACTATTGTTCATCTTCATTGTAAAAATGGAAGCATGTTTCAATGAAAGGTCTTGTCTTTTTAGAATAATTTCTTCTTTTCTTATCCACTTTAAGTGAGACATACTTAAAAGCCATTTTATAAACATTATAAGACACTTCAGGGTGTGCATTATGGTGATAGTCTCACTGCATTAAATGGACACTTGGCTGTGCCTTATGCCTAACACACCAGAGACATGATTATATCATCATAATGCACAGTCTGTCTTGCATAATTTATGGATGATCACTTTTCCATAGGAAAATGGTGATAATCCGGGAGTACTATTGTTATGACATCATCATCTTATAATTCCATCAGTGTAACATCACGGTGATAGTATTATAGGATCAAGCATTTGTGTAAGCTTCCACATGCAACCCTGAGTCAGCTTTTGCTATACCTAGTGCGTACTAAACTGACTCGTGCAGTGCAAACTGTCTTGCTTCAGTGTATAAAACAGCACTTTCAGAAGACTTCTCAGATCTGTACAGTACAGAAAAATAACACATGGGAAACTATGTATTGTGAGCCTATAATTACAGGGAGCATGTTTTTATGCTCAGATAACCACTGTGTAAAACTGCGTTATAGCTGTCTGACTGCAATTATTCATTACAGCTGGGCGGTTATAATTGGGTTCTGTCAATCAAGCTCATGCTTTGAAAGGCACGAAATGCTACTAACACAACTGCTGTCAACTAACAGATACAGAAACTTCCTCAAAACATAGCTTTCATTCACAGAACTAGAACTTCACCTTTCTCCAGTAGTCAAGCAGTTTGCAGTTAAACAGCCTTGTAACATGGCAGAAATCTGACAGCGCTGAGGAGCAACGGCGACAGGCGAGAACGCATCACGTGGTACAGGAGCAACACGGCATCATGAGACGATAATGCCGTGTTGCTTCTGAAGTACAGAAACTAGCCACCAGAAGAAAATTAGCAGGGTTCGCAGTTGGAACGGTTAAAAAAGAAGAGCAACACACTCATAGGAAAGCAAGAGAGTAGTGCAGATAGGCAGGGGGATAAATAGAAGTGAGGGACATAGGTAGTGGTAGAAAGACACACGTAGTGAGTGTAGAGATGGAGGAAATGGCAGTAGTGTTTAGTCTATGTGGAGCAATGGAAATCGAGGAATGGATAGAGAGCAAGTTTGCAGAGGGTGTCGAAGTGAGAGTTTGTACAGAAGCAGATGTGAGGACAGCATGTGAGTGAGGAGGAGAGACAGAGGGCAGGAAGAAAGTGGCTAAATTAAAGCATTTGGAAGTGATACTGGAGGAGACTGAGGAGGTGGAGGGATTCAAACAAGTAATCGAGAGGAGTGCAGAAGAGAGATCAGAGAGCAAGAGACACACAGAGATATCACAAGGAGAGCTGGATGAACTTGAGAGGAAAAAAGTGGAGGCAAACACAGCGAAGAACACACAGTGGTCATGTAATGTGTTCTCAGACTGGTTGAAATCGAAGAATATGTCTGTAGATATAGGCACAGTGACACCAGGCAAATTGTGTGGAATTCTGAGAGAGTTTTATGCATCAGTACGGGCGGAGGATGGTGACCAATATAGTATCAGTTCTTTTTATGGGATAAGAGCAGAGCTGAACTGATATATAAATAGGCTTGAGGTTAGAAGAAATATGAACATAATAAGTGATGTGCAGCTTCAAGCTGCCAATAATGTGTTTGTTGCAGTGATTAAACAATATAGAAGACATGGGAAAGATACTGCAAAACACCACCCTGCTATCACAGAGGAAGACTTGTGTAAAATAAGAGAGACGAAATCTGGACCCAAAAACAGCGCAAGGGTTGGTAAAGAGACTCTGGTTCGAGCTGCAGTTAGGGCTCGCAAGAAGAGGAAGGGAAGGCTTAAGCGAGCTCACTCAGAAATCCTTTGAGATAGCAGAGGATGAAATAGGGCAGGAATATATCAGTTTGTCATTTAATGAGGCAACCAAAAACCATTCTAGACCACATGAAACCAACAGACAATCAAAGAGAGGTGTGCTCTATGGACAGAGGGACAGTAGCAGCTCTAGCCACAAATGTTTACCAGGGCACAGCTGGGGCACAATAGATGGCAGCCAGGGCACTGATATATTGTTATTATGGGGGCAGCTCTGCACCATATGGGGCACCAACTGGGGCACAGCATTTTTTTACCGGGGCACGTGCCCTGGCGGGCCCTGGTGTAGAGCCGCCACTGCAGAGGGAATCTAAGGACTGTCCTGTAGCAGTGTTCAAGGATTACATCAGTAGGTGCCCTAAGACAGCCCCTGTGTTCTATCTCCATCCCATAAAGCAGGCTCAGAGACTACTAGACCAGAAAGAAATATGGTATTCTAGACAGCCAATGGGCAGGAATTTTCTGGGGGATATGTTGGCAAAAATTTCTGAGGAGGCAGGGCTGAGCAGGCGGTATACGAATCATAGCGTAAGGAGCACAGCTGTGCAGATGCTATCACAGGCTGGAGTAGGAACTTGAGAAATTATGTCTGTGACAGGACACAGGTGCGAAACAAGTATTCAAAAATTATTGGGCGCCCACCCAAGGTGACAGAGAGAAGTGGTCCCATATCTTGTCTGCACCCAAATCACTAAATGATAATGTGGTAGATGCCAGCAGGAGAAGGAGAGAGCAACGAACGAGTTGTCAGAGGCAGCACAGATCAGCAATAGACAACACAGAGGAGAGCGTAATAGCACGGTGCAGCAACACAGACACACAAGAACAGGAGGTCACTGGCAATAAAAGAAAGGCAGACGACGAGCTAGTTGAAGAGACAGAAGGAGACGAAAGGGAACGGACGGCAGTGGAGAGCACAGACAGAGGACGAGAGGGAGAAATTGCAGAGGCTAACACAGGGCTGCAAGGGAATCAGAGACGTTGCAGAGAGGGACAAATAGGCAAGAAGAGTGAAAGGCAGGGAACCTGCAATGTTGCCCATCAAGATGCAGAAATCTCACACCGAGAGAAGCTAATGAAAAAGACAGAGGCAGAAGGACGCGGAAAGAGTGAAGAGAGATGAGCAGAGAGTCACACAGTCAATCAACCCGGCCCACAAATAGTGAGAGAGAGAGGAAGGAGCGCATGGGAAGAGGGAGCCACAGGGGGCACATCCAGGAACGCATTCAACTTCAACAGTTTTACCGTCCACGGCACGGTAAACTTTAACTATGCTGGAGGAATGACACACGGAGAGCACACCACAGACACGGGATAACTCCAAAAATGTACAAAAACGAGTAGTGTGCAACACAGAGCGAGCAGCATAGAAATACAAACGCGAGTGAGGAAATGACGCTGCCCGTATGCAAATTAGACCTGCACACAGCGAAACCGAGAGAATCACAGTCATCCCAAGTTACCTAGTAATGAAACAGCCGCACAGAAATCATTTAAATGTGCAGCAGTCGTTAAGAAACAAACAAGAGTTCAGTGTATTGAAAAACAATAATAACCACATATGTATGTAAGAGAATACTGTTGAGAAATGTGAAAGTAACATTAAAAATCACAGCAGACCATATCACTGTCATAGTGTTTTCTGTTCTATGAGTAGCAAGATGTGTAGTCAATAGTAAGCATAGTGATGTCCATGTAACAGCCATAAATCCCTCTGAAGGTGGCATCTAATGGGAGTTATGCGGTTGGATCAACGCGACCGCCCGCGCCTCGCACACAACGGTCCCAACCATGCATTAACTCCCCATTAGATGCCACCTTCATCGGTGATTAATGCTTACTTATCTATGAACAAAAACGGCAGAGCCTCGGTTCGATGTCTCTGACCTCCGTCACAGAACCGAGTTCAGAATAATTAAATTACCTCAGTTTAACTTAAAAACAAATAATTTTGCAGTGTTTGTACAGTATTACTATTTACAAGTTCAAGAAAACAGAAACATAGAATTTGACAGCAGATGAGAACCACTTGGCCCATCCAGTCTACCCTTTTCTCCCTACCTACACTATTACCACAGACCGTGCCCAATCTACAGTTCTTTCTCCCTCCCCCTTTCTTTCTGCTTCCCTTGTGCTTATGGCACACATTACTCTGTGTTTGTTTTCAGGGCAAGAAAACACTACCCAGCAGTTATATAAAACCAGACATGAGGTAGTGAGTAAAACTCAAATTTTACATGCACCTTTTTTTTTTTTTATTTGTTTAACCAGGAGTAGCACACTAAGCAGAAAGCTGTTTTACAGGAGTGATCTGGGAGCATAGGGAAGTTAAGTGACTTGCACAGGGTGACACAGTATGCCAGTGAAAGCTCTGGGATTCAAACCCAGGTCTGGTCTGCTGGATGTCACCAGATTTGCAGCTCAGAGCCTTAAACCACTGCGCTATACTGCCTCCAACACCCTTGGTGTTGGATGCTTGTATAAACCCCTCGAGCTTCACTTTTGGGGTTATATAGCATCCAACATCTTGCGTGTGTGTAGTATTCTCATTATACACACCTCCCCGGGTATTATTCTGTATATAATAACTGGCCTTCCCTTTTTCCCATAGGGAAACCGTGGCGTAATTTGCCGTTATAAAGGAGCGTTTATAACGGCAAACACACGCACGGTTTCCCTCGGTCTACGCATGCCCATGGAGCAGTGCGAGTGTTCCCACCGTCACGCCTGTTCCCAAAAACAGCACCGCCGAAAACTCAACAATTAGCTCTATTAGGCTCAAAACTTGACTTACTAAGGCTTATTCTCAAAGATGGTGAAGACACTCAGGCAAAGGTAACCCATTTTTAAAAGACATGGACGGATTCAATTCGGCACTGCACTAACACTAAGCCAGACTACGACTTGCATACTTAAGCTCTTTATTATTTTATATAATTGCTGAGGCGAAAAGGAAACCCAGCAATTATATATTGAAATGGGTCGGGGTGTCAAACTCGATTTTTCATACACCTCATTGTGGGATGCTTTTCACGAAGCCCTCGGGGTTTATGTAGCATCCCACAACTCGGGTGTGTGTAAAATCTGGTTACACACCCCGACCCATACTTTATTCTCTATATGATTCCATCAGGAGGTTCTGATGACATGAGGGACCACTTCAGCTTCACTCATTTGGTTAGCCTGTCACCAGAAATTCTGGATGGGATTATAACCTCATAATATATGGTTCACTGTCTGTTATTCTGTTTACAATTTCTGACCAGTATTTTTAATTGCTAAATAACCATGCTGTAATTGTTGATTACAACTGCTTATGCATAACCATGGGCTTTCAAACTCACACAGCTGAAGCAGTGTGCCCCTGTAGCACAACTGCCTTCAATTTTAAACAGTTAGTGTCCTGCACAGACAAGCAGCTGACTTTTTATAGTTTAAGAACAAGTTAATGTTTACATACTTAAACTACAGTTTGAGTTCCACAATGAGTTTATATAACTGAGCAGTCTCTTTGTGTCTCTGTATCCCGCCCTTGTTGAAATGCTGGACAGTAATTATTAACAAATCAAAAAAAAAAAAAAAGGTTGGTGTGTGTAGCACAGAATTGTTATGCATACCCTTGGTGTGGAATGTTTTAATAAACCCCTTGAGCTTCGCTCTCTGGGTTAGTGCAGCATCCCACACCTCCGGTGTGTATAAAATTCTGGTTACACACACTGCCTCGTTCACTATTTTATATGAGACCCAACTCAGCTAAGAGGTAGCATCTTGTTTCCAGTGGAATCCTGCTTCTACCCATTTCTGTAGCTAGGTAGTTTATACTATAGGATAACTAGCTGGCTGCTGAATACCACTTACAGTATTTTCATGATTCAGAGAGGATAGCCAAGAACATTTAATGGAGCTGTCACACTATAGCTGGGCTCTGCCTGTATGTTGGACTCACAAACTGTAGTGAGAAAGAAGTGTTGTGACCTACTGGGAATTGAACCCAGGAACCCATAATACTGTCTCAGTGCTCTGACCAGTGAGGAAGTTTGTAAAGGAACCCCAGATCCAACCTGTAGCTCAGTGGTTAGAGCATCGGGCAGTATCCCGGGGGGCTTGCTTTCAGTTCCAAGTAGGTCATATTATTTCTTTCTTACTACAGTTTGTGATTTAATTTGCTTAGCAGTGGATAATACTGCACTAGAAAACATTTGTCATCTTGTATATTGGACTGTAAGATGGTTGTTAAGTATTGCTCTGTCTTGGTTAACAGCATGGTAGGTTAGCATTGCTGACTTGTAACCCAGGGTTAGATTAAATGCATGCTAAATGTACAAAATAAAGTTAGAAATGATGATAGGTTTTCTTCAGGATTAATCTATAAACAAAAATGTAAGAATAGTAACTGTTTTACAGTGAGTTCCTAAAGCAGACATTGGGTCAGATTTTATTCTAACCTTTTCTGTCTTCAGCTTACGTTTACTCTACCACTTCTTTGCACCCCACATACCAACCCAGCATGACTTTTTTCCCCCTTACATTTTGTTTCTGTAACGCTCCACGTTGTCACTGGAAATTCATAAGTGGGTAAAACACAACTAGTAGGGGCACTGACTGTGACATCGTTGGAGCTAACAGGAAAAGAAATTACAGTGAGTCTGATAGAATTTTACTTTTGTGTGTATGCTTTTGGACTGTAAGATGACAGCAGGGCACTGCTTATATAGAACTGTAGTATGAAAGCTGAGCACAGCTTTTCTTGCAGGATAACAGCTGAGCACTAAGTATATAGGATTGCAGAAAAACAGATGAGAACTGATTCACTAAAGGCCTTGCAGGATGACAGCTGAGCACTGCTTGTATAGGGCTGCTGGATGACAGCGGAATACTGCTTATGTAGGACTGCTCGATGATAGCTGAGCACTGCTTATATAGGGCTGCTGGATGACAGTTGAGCACTGCTTAAATAGGGCTGCTGGATGACAGCTGAGCACTGCTTATGTAGGACTGCTGGATGATAGCTGAGCTCTGCTTATATAGGGCTGCAGGATGACAGCGGAATACTGCTTATGTAGGACTGCTCGATGATAGCTGAGCACTGCTTATATAGGGCTACCGGATGACAGCAGAATATTGCTTATGTAGGACTGCTGGATGATAGCTGAGCACTGCTTTTATAGGGCTGCTGGATGACAGTTGAGTACTGCTTAAATAGGGTTGCTGGACGACAGCTGAGCACTGCTTATGTAGGACTGCTGGATGATAGCTGAGCACTGCTTATATAGGGCTGCTGGATGACAGGTGAGCACTGCTTATGTAGGACTGCTGGATGACAGCTGAGCACTGCTCGTATAGGATTGCTGGGTGACAGCTGAGCACTGCTTATATAGGGCTGCTGGATGACAGCTGAGCACTGCTTATATAGGGCTGCTGGATGACAGTTGAGTACTGCTTAAATAGGGTTGCTGGATGACAGCTGAGCACTGCTTATGTAGGACTGCTGGATGATAGCTGAGCACTGGTTATATAGGGCTGCTGGATGACAGGTGAGCACTGCTTATGTAGGACTGCTGGATGACAGCTGAGCACTGCTCGTATAGGATTGCTGGGTGACAGCTGAGCACTGCTTATATAGGGCTGCTGGATGACAGCTGAGCATTGCTTATATAGGGCTGCTGGATTGCAGCTGAGCACTGCTCATACAGGGCTGCTGAATGACAGCTGAGCACTGCTTATGTAGGACTGCTGGATGACAGTTGAGCACTGCTTATATAGGGCTGCTGGATGACAGCTGAGCACTGCTTATATAGGGCTGCTGGATGACAGCTCAGCACTGCTTATATAGGGCTGTGAGATTGCAGCTGAGCACTACTCATACAGGGCTGCTGGATGACAGCTGAGCACTGCTGATATAGAACTGCTGATTGATAGTTGAGCACTGCTTATATAGGGTTGCTTGGTGATTACTGAGCACTGCTTATATAGGGCTTCTGGATGACAGCTGAGCACTGTTCGTATAGGATTGCTGGGTGACAGCTGAGCACTGCTCATACAATATAGGGCTTCTGGATGACAGCTGAGCACTGCTTATATAGGGCTGCTAGATTGCAGCTGAGCACTGCTCATACAGGGCTGCTGGATGACAGCTGAGCACTGCTTATGTAGCACTGCTGGATGATAGCTGAGCACTGCTTATACAGGGCTGCTGGATGACAGCTGAGCACTGTTTATGTAGTACTGCTGGATGATAGCTGAGCTCTGCTTATATAGGGCTGCTGGATGTCAGTTGAGCACTGCTTAAATAGGGCTGCTAAACGACAGCTGAGCACTGTTTATGTAGGACTGCTGGATGACAGTTGAGCACTGCTTATGTCGGACTGCTGGATGATAGCTGAGCACTACTTATATAGGGCTGCTGGATGACAGTTGAGCACTGCTTAAATAGGGCTGCTGGACGACAGCTGAGCACTGCTTATGTAGGACTGCTGGATGATAGCTGAGCACTGCTTATATAGGGCTGCTGGATGACAGTTGAGCACTGCTTAAATAGGGCTGCTGGACGACAGCTGAGCACTGCTTATGTAGGACTGCTGGATGATAGCTGAGCACTGCTTATATAGACGTGCTGAATGATAGTTGAGCACTGCTTATATAGGGTTGCTTGGTGATTACTGAGCACTGCTTATGTAGGGTTGCTGGATGACAGCTGAGCACTGTTCTTATAGGATTGCTGGGTGACAGCTGAGCACTGCTCATACAGTATAGGGCTTCTGGATGACAGCTGAGCACTGCTTATGTAGGGCTGCTGGATGACAGCTGAGCACTGCTTATGTAGGACTGCTGGATGATAGCTGAGCTCTGCTTATACAGGGCTGCTGGATGACAGCTGAGCACTGCTTATATCGGGCTGCTGAATGACAGCTGAGCGTCCAAAAAGAAACTGCACTCAGGAGCCATGAAAACTTTCAGAAAAAGTGTTTGAAGTTAACATAGCACTTTTATTTTGAATAAAGAGTAGTCTGGAGGGCTATTACCCCAGTGCTTTGACCTGTGCTAGGTCTTCCTCAGGGGGCTGCTGGATGATAGTTGTGTACTGCCAATAGCCACCTAGCTGGCCTCCTGTATTGCCAGTTAACTGACTTACATGGTTAAATATTAGGATAGTCTGGGAAGTCTTTCTGTTGTGGTGGATAAAGTGCCCAGAGGCACTATTAAGACTGAAGTGTAGCACTGTAGGCAGTATAGCATAGTGGTTAAGAGAACTGAGCAGCAAACCTGGAGAACTGGGTTTAAATCCCACAGCCACTACTTGCATACTGTGTGACTATGAGCAAGTCTGTTAACTTCTCTGTGATCCCAGGGTGTACCTGGAAACAAGCCTTGGCTTAGTGTGTCTTTCCTGTCCAAAAACTGAAACATAAAATATAGTGTGTTGCACATGGCTGGGAGGCTGGTAAGTATTTACTACGTTCCACACATGATGCTTTGGATGCTTCTGCAGCTGCATCTGGCATCTGCCTGCACCAATATTCATGGCTGTGTTTTACGGGTTTTGCTACTAATGTTCAGCAATCAGTGTTTAACTCACCTTTTCATGAGCAGAAATTGTTTAGCCATGAAGTGGAGCTAACCTTAAGGTGTTGGTCATCAAACTGACTCTTCACCCCTTGAATTCCCTTGCTGGTGTGTAAATATGTCCATTG
Source organism: Neoceratodus forsteri (assembly GCA_016271365.2). Classification (NCBI taxonomy): domain Eukaryota; kingdom Metazoa; phylum Chordata; order Ceratodontiformes; family Ceratodontidae; genus Neoceratodus; species Neoceratodus forsteri. Next base: position 363,521,486 of record CM028130.1, read on the forward strand.
TTATCCCTTCTTGCAGGGATTGGTGGGCTGTCTTATGCCCTTTTCTGGTTTTACTGTTTAGGAATTTTATTGGTAGCTTTTCACCCTCCTCTTCAGTAAAAAAGGCATTGAGACAATGGGGGCCATTGCCTCTATACACTCTGCAGCCACACACATGAAACTGTGTGTCAGTGCTAGATACTAGCACCAATGGCCCCCAAAAGTTCTAGTTCCCACCGAGTCCTGCTGCCTCTGGTTGTAAGACCAAAGAATGTGGCTCCATGGGTAAAGAAGTTATTGTGTCGAGAGTTACAAAAAGTGACTCTTTTTTTCCTTATTTTTTTTTTTTTTTTGGTAACCAGGTAGGTGCTCTAGACATAGAAATGCCTATTTTCAGGCATGACCCGGAGATTACAATATGAAGGGTACAGTACAAGACAAAAGAAATTCATAGTGGCCTAACATACAGCACTCAAGTAGTAGAATATAATACACTTTCTGTCTTTCTTGTTAGTGTCCCCATTTCTCCCATCCATGAAGCAGTGAGATATGAGCTGCAGTTATAATACTGTTCTGTTAATCATTTGCTGGGGGTGTGATGTGGCATGAGGTGCAGCTGAGTGCCAAACGCCCCAGGGGGTGAATAACTGAACATTAACATCACCCCAGGGATTACCTTATTGTTACTATACAATTGGGTGTTCCCAAAGAGTGTGCACATAGCTGTGTTAATGTTTACCTACTTTTGCAATCAAATAGTCCCTCTTCAGGTTTTTCTAGGCTGAGAAGATCCTCTGACCTGGTGTGGCTTTGTGTGGTGGTTAAGAGTATAATTTTCTGTGAAAGCAGACTTTACTTGCCATTTCCTGGCCAATGGGGTTAAACTGATCACTAAACTGGACCCTAACTTAAGTTATGAACCCCATTTTGCAAGGGTAACATCAAGAATTCACTCTAAAGTGGCCCTTTTGTACAGAATTTGCTCTTTTCTTACTAGTGAATCTAGGGTGGCTATTGCCAAACAGTTAGTTCCAATTGTAAACTGTGCTACCATAGTTACTGACACAGCTTTTGCTATAATAATCTCTAAAAAATTTATTTTTATTACAACTAATAGCTAAATTTGCTCTCAATGCTCCCAAATTAGCTCATTACTTTGTTATCTTAGAAGAAATGGGCTGGCTTCCTGTTCAGCTACATTTTCGGTGGTGTACGGCCAAGTTTACTTATTAAGTCATTAGTTCCGGGGTTCCCTTAAGACTCAGTGGTATGCTGAAAACAAATGTTCAGGGCCACTTCTCTAGACACAGGACAGACAATATGGTTCTTAAAATTCCCTTCATGAGATCTAGTTGTGGACAGAGGGCCTTTGCCTATCTTGCTTCATTTATTTGGAATGATATTCCATTGGATATTAGACAGTTGCAATCTTTTAAGACTTTTGCCTGTGAACTGAGGATGTATTTCTTATTACAGTCAAATTGTAATTATTTTACATAGGTATTTGCTTTGTTGTTTTCTGACATGGACTTAACAGTCTGAATTATGGATTGTACTGTATGCCTATTTTATTTAACATGTATGTATGTATTGTTGCAGTGTTGTTTTGGTGTGGGTCGCACCTGAAAAAGGAACTTCGTTTTCCAGTGTGCTTTCCCATTAAGTGAATAAACAAACAAACAAACAAACAAATTCACTGAAGCAGGACAAAGACACCGGTACCCTGTTACAGAACCAGGAGAAAAAAAGCCTTTTTTTCTAGTTCTTTGATACTGTGTCTGCTACTCTGCCATTGAGAAGCCCCATGATGTACTGCGCACAAGGTCACGGAGTAACGGAACTATGGACATGGAACAGAACATGTTTTTCGCCCTCCAATACATTTTATATTTATTTGAAATTATTTTAGAAAAACTCGAGCAACAAATTCAAAGTAGGACTGGAAGTATGGAAGGTCATTACAGTAGTGGTAGGTTGTCATGGTGAGACATGCAGTCACTTTTGACAGCATTATTTTGATGGTGCATGCGTGTTTTCACATGCTGGTTTCTCGATTTGGATTGCATGTGGTTGTTGGTTGGGACTGAACAGAAAAAAATAACTATTTTAAAACCGCAACCCCACACACACACACACACACACACACACCTTGGTTTGTCACTCGGTTGGCAGGCAGGGATGTACCCCCTTATTCTGTGCCTGGAACATCCACCCAGCTTCCCCCTAGATCGCCCAGACTGGGAGGCCCGCAGCTTGTCCCCTGTGACTTACCGAAAGGAAAGACTGAGATTCACCCGAAGCCCCAGTTGAGGCTTGCACCTGGGGCATCATTCAGTTTGGATGGTGGTCCAGGGGCATCATCTCACAGCGGTCCCAATGGTTTTTCATTTCTTGGTTTCCCCTGGAGGCGCAGGCATGCAGCGACATCAACGCAGGACATGTACGCTCCCACATGCATCCCACAGACATCTTTCATTGCCTCAGCCTCTTAGTGTGTGGTCTGTGCCAGTGTGCACCCAGACTCCACTGGATGTCGCTTAAGCCACAGGAATCCACAACCCACCCCAGGGAGGAGAAGAGCTGTCACCCCCCCCCCGGGCCGGCCCTCTGACACTGCGGGCTCATTCCCGAACCTAGATCACCAGCGTGGCAAACAGTATTGTTACCACTTGCACCGGTGGGCTGGCACAATTCAAAATCTTTACACAGGAGCACAGGATAATCTATAGAATTGGGTTAAACTATGATGACAACAGATTTAATTTGTTCACGAAACTCATGCAGCATAGACATCCCAGAGGGACTCATTAGGTAGAAGCACTGTGCATGTGAACAGGCTGTACAGGTATGTTAATTAAAGATAAATGTAAGTGTTTTGGAATGCTGTTGGCCAGTCAAAGTCTTTTAGTTCACTGGACCCTCTTTATAATCATTTCTGAATTACTTGCCAGTGCCAGAAAGCAGTGACATTAGTTGAGCAGAAGCCCTTCATGGAAAACATTACTCCAGGCTTCTGCTCAGCTGATGGCACTGAGTTCCAGAACTCATAAGTAATAAAAAAGTTAATACTGGGCACGCAAATAGCAACATTAGCAAGGGGCCTCAAACAAAGAAACAGTAGGACTATATGAAAATAAACACACAAAACAAAATACACTGTGGTATTAATCAAACTTCACACATGTTGACATTTTTAATTGTATTAAAAAATGTAAAAAAAAAAATGTCTTTAAGATGGTGGCTAAATATTGTGTTTACACAGGACTTGTAAGATGATAACCGAGTAGTATTTATGTATTAGAACAAGGATAGCCGAGTATTGTCTGTGTGTGGAACTGTATGATGATAGTTAATTATTAGCTATGTTTTGGTCTGTAAGATGGTGTGAATGGAACTGCAAGATGCTAGTTGAATATTACCCATATAATAGATGGATAGAACGTTTCCCCCCATAGAAGTGGTTGCAGTTACTTGCCTGTGTACCCTTTTCCTGTATACACAATTGTGATCCAAACTAACACTCAGTAACCACCCAAATGCACTATATAAATTAAACCCTAGGCAACTGCAGTATACTCGTGAAATATACCATTGAGGGGAGCGCATGAGGGGGTAATTACTGCCACTCACCCTTTAGGCTTATGGCTAATACCCTCATTAGCTCTCCTGGATGGTATATTTCCTTGTATACTTATACTACAGTTGCCTATTATTATTTATTCTATATGTATTGGACTGTTGGATGATATGTGTATGGAACTGCAAGATGGTACTTGATTTACCCGTATGTTGGAATGACAGGTATTTTTGGTGCAGTATTAGCCTCTGCTAAGCAATTCTGATCACAAATTGTGTTGAGAAAGAAATAATGTAACCTACTGAGACTTGAACCCAGGCCCCTGGAATACCATCGAAGTGTTCTAACCACTAGGCTGTAGGCTCACATGGTTGGACCTGACTTTTCATGAGCATACTTCCTTTCTATGGTATCACAAACCTGCAGCTAGGAACAGTCGAGATGACAATTCAGTGTTTTTGGTACAGTATTAGCAACTGCTATGCAATTTAGATCACAAATTATAGTGAGAAAGAAATGTGACCTACTGGGAATTGAACCCAGGCTCCCAGAATACCATCCCAGTGTTGTAACCACTGAGCTATAGGCTACCATATATTGGACTGTCAGATGATGTGTATACAGAACTGCAAGATGTTAATTGAACATTACCCCTGTATTGAACTGTCAGATAAGACGTGTATAGCATTGCAAGATGTTAGTTGAATATTTCCTTTATATTAGACTGTCAGATTTAGATTTTATTGGTTCAACTTTCATCATAACCAATGAAGTAAAACATTACAAGACAATACAAAAGGGATTATATGATCCTGCAATACAATAGATTACTTTGTTAGAAAGTTACATTTACACAGGCCTTTACATGTCCATGTTAAACCTTCACCTTAGCCCTCGTGGGTTTCCACTAGCCTTATTTTCAGGTCACTGCAGGGAGAAGGCAGTTCCAGCTTATCAGTTAAGAAAGGAAAAGTCTGCACACGATGGCAAATACAGTTTTTCCTGTTATCATTCCGTGTGCCTCAGAGATGTGTTTTATACTGTAGTTATTGGAAAATGAAGCTTTGGCCTATGCAGAGAAATGTCAAGTGTTTCCCATTCATAGTAGTGCTCCTGCTGAAAGCAGCAAATTGGATTTTCCTCAGTGATCAGCATTTTCATGGGAAGGAGTTGTGTACAAATCCATAGAGGTTTTTAAAAAGCTTCCTCCCTTGCATGCAGGTCAGAAAGGCCAGAAGACAACTTTGCAAGCTTTGAAATTTGAATTCCAAGGTTTTTTTTCCTTAAGTAACAATAGCAGGCCAATTCTAAATCCTCTTCTAAAAACAAAGTACTGCCACCCTGTTATTCACTGCCCATGATTATCCCCCAAATTTTGTTTGTACAAAATCTTTGCTAGTCCCTGGCCCCTGGGGATCCACCACACCCTGTTATCAGCCCAGTTCTTGTATGAAAGTGGGTGGATAGTTTTGGCCCATTTTATAGAGTAACTTGGTGTGACAGAGAGCGTTTTTTTTTTTTTTTTTAATTATACTTTTTGCCCCTTGCTCTGAGGCGACCAGTCACCTTCCTGCACTCACCTTACCCTCTAATTGCCACCGTCCTCCACTGTCACCGATACTCCGTGGCTTACCCCCCCCCCCAGGGTGGAGCCGTGGCACAGCTGTCCACCCGTCTACAACAGGGAAAGGTGCCGGCTACCCGGCATTGCCTCCCTGGCTTCTCCCCCCAGGGCGGGGTTCAGGGCTTGCAGTGGCCCACGGCACCGTAATTAGGTCAGTGGTGTGGAGGAGTGGCAGAGAGCCATACAGGCCAGGCACAGAGGCAGCATCATGGGTCAGGCTCGGAATTTTGTGTGCGTTTTGCATTGGGGTGGGAACGTGCAATGACATCCAGCCCACCCCTCCAGTCACTCGTTCAGTGCCAGTTGCTGCAGTACCCCTGGTCTCTGCTAGGCGTCCATCAAGCACCGGACATTCACCCTACCATCCCCAGAGAAGGAGGCAGTCTAGGATGCTCAATTCCCCCAAGCCGTACCCTCCGATAGCGTCCATTCCGAACCCGGGTCGCCGGCGTCATAAGCGGAAATCCAACTGCTGTGCCAGCGGGCCAGCCCCATGACAGGGAGATTCTGTGTGGGCCAAACACACACACACTAAAGTGAGATCATACAACAGCATTTCACATATCCCAGTCAAAATGAGCTCTGTTGATTTTCACATTAAGCATTAAACTACAGCGTAAAACATTTTCTGTTTAAGTCTCCAGCTGCCTAAGACCCTCAAATGTTTTTTTTTAGCATGGTGAACAGAGCAAGCAAGAAGATTCTGCAGTTTTATACTGATGATTTCCAACTTCAGTCTGTACAAAAATATTAAGTAGAATTTCTGTCTGTCCCAGTGGCATCAGCAGTAGCACATTACTCTGCCATGTAAGGGCCAGGTTTGCATCCTAATCTCAGTCTCTAGCTGTGAACCAGTGGAGCTATAGAGTCAGTAGGCCTGGGGTTGGTAATATGGGTGAACTTAAATCAGCCAAGGACACACCTATAGGATGGGTATGGTGTCCTGCACCTTTTAGGAGATGGTAGATGTAGGGGGGAGAGACAAGGAAAAAAACAGCTTCTGGTGTATTAGATGACTGCTGGCGCCCCCCCCACACACACACACACACATCGGCATGTCCTTTCTCCCTCTGGGTCCTTCCTTTAGCCACCACCAAGTACAACATGCAGCTTTCTCCTTGTGGAAGTAGGAGCACACATACTAGAATATGTATTTCTAAAGTCATTCTCCACCACAGCATCCCACTTTTTAGTCTTAAAGCCAGAGGTACTAGGACTTTTCAGGCTGGCAGTGGCAGTGCAGTGACGTGGTGCCATGCAGGTGATGACAGCCTGTAAAGCAGCAGCATCCCCAACTGCACTGGTGCTACTGTCTACCTCGTCAGGGACCAGACCTTCTCATTGCTCCAAATAGATTTTATTGTCTGCTCTGCAGTACTTGTCATCAGTATTTATGTTTATATTAGATAGGAAATCTGGTTTCATTAATGTAATCAGTTTTACTCTTTGATAAGCACTCATTTTCAAACTGGCTATATTCAATGACTATTACAGCTTTTGCTGCCTTTGCACTTTGGCATACGCCTCATCCTCTCAGCCCCCGAACCCTGCTTTTGAGTGTTTGGGGCTAATATCTATGTCTCGACATTGCTCTGGTTTTGGGTAATGTTTAGAAGACACAGAGGATCACGGAAGAGGGCTCAGTGACATCTCCCTTGAGACCTGTTGGGCATCAGGCTCTTCAACATCTTTCATCTATGTCCATGCCATGGTGTGACATCAGTGTAGACTGTGGCACTGAGGTCAAAACAGAGTTTAGTCCCCAGTCATTGGATCACCCCGTATGGGTGACAGCTTGTTGCTATTGTGGTAGACCAACAAGCAGGAACTCCTTCAAACAAAAATCCTTAGTTGGCCTCGAGAGCTGTGCTCCATATAAAAGGGGAATATAGCTAAACATACAAGACTTAGAAAGGACAGGAGTCTGGCAGCTGATCCAAGCTTAATGAAATCACTACCACAACTACTGAAACCAGGGGTCTCATTCGAAGGAACAAGAGTTAATGCTGAGCAGTGCTGCAATGGAAACCTGAGTCATAGGGAGTGCATCTATTTCTCTATATACACTATATGAACTGAAAAAGAAAGATATTTCACTGTGCAACAGCTTCAAGCACAAGCACAGAAAACTGGCCACTAGTGGGAGCTTGGTTGGTGAGTCCTTACCTACTTATAACTGGACCTATGTAAAGCACAAAACTTCCACCATGTGAAATAAGCACATATGATTGTTGAACTATTGGCTTTATAGCCCATAACTATAACCAACTGTGACATGAGAGAAGGAGAGAATCACCTTAAATCCACACTACTCAGTCCTTCTTAGTCCCTCAGTATCTTGATATGGCTTAAAAATAGTACTAGTTCATTAACATATTACCCTCTATACTAAATGACATTCAGAATCCAATGCAACAGGGATTGAAGGCATCCAACTGTTAAGTTTGTACAGTACTGATGGCTTGCTGGTTCCTGTATGAATGAAACACAGCAGAGGTGGTGGTGGCTGGCTAATTCCAGCTCTTCATCCCTCAGTATCCAAATGATGAAATTCAAACACTTTTAGAAAAAAATGAAACTGATGGGATCTCCAGGAACACTTTGTGACATACAGTAACTTATCATAGAATCATAGAAATCTGCCAGCAGAAAAGGAACCCTCGGACCATCTAGTCTGCCCGTAAACCCCCCTCTAGGAACTTAAAGGGGTTTATTAGAGGATTAATCATGAAATATACAGCTAGGAAAAGGATGATACATCTGGAAAAAATCAGTCATTCAGAAGATCAAATAAAAAGGGCAAAGAAAACTCTTAAATGCAGAAAAAGAAATAGGATTATGAGCACTTCTAAGGGAATATGACTGTATTATGAATGAGAATGCAGAAACGCTAACCTTATTACGAGGGCTAAGTCCTATTGCCAAGTGGCACTCCAATAGATTATTTGCGAACCAACTAAAGAGAAATTAAAAATTAACAAATGGGAACTTCAGTGAGTGACATAGTATTAATCAAGAATTTTAACACTACTTTTCAAAACATTATACGTCAGAAACTACAAATTAATTTTCCTCTTCAACCGATCTTAGAGCAAGATAATATTTTAGAACAGCAACTAACACAAGAAGAAGGGGTTAATGCTTTTAACTCTATGAAAACAGGAAAGGTACCAGGCCCTTATGGATACCTCGTCAAGTGTTATACTTTTAAAGGACGTTCGTGCTCTGCTCACTCGGGTTTTCAACTCGTATTCAACAGCAAGTGATACCAAGAGCTTTTTAATGTGCCTTAATAATGATAATATCCAAGAAAAATAAGGACCCTGCACTCTGCTAAACAAGTAGATTCGTCCCTCTTATAAATACATATAAAAGTTTTTGCCAGAATTTTTTAGTGGTCGGATTAGAACCTATCTTTCTCACAAAATTGATAAAAATCAAACTGGTTTTAGTAAGACGGAAGAAGAGCCGATTATATTAGAAGCATCCTAAATGTTTCATTTAAGCAAGATAATGCAGTACTGCTGTCTCTCAATGCCAAAAAGGTGACAAAATGATTAAATGGGGAGTATCTGGTTGGTTTGGGAAATATGTATATCAACTTAAAGGGACACTGTCAACCTGTTTTGCATCATGTTGTTTCTAACTAAAAGCCCACATTCTATGGTTGCTTACCTTCTATAAAATTCATTAATGTTGTTTGTTTTGTCTGCCTCCTAGTTTAGAAGAACTGAAATGCATCATGATGTTTATTTATAAACAACTTTGTTTTGTTTCAAATCCGGAATCAGTTCTTTTGAATACTTCTGAACATTAGAAGCACCCCCAGACAGTGCAGTCACTCATGAGGCAGTAGCCACCTAAACTACCACTGCATCATGAGTGGCTAGACTGTGTTGGAAGTGTCCCCAAGTCCAGGAAAGTGGCAAAGGGAGTTGATCAAGGAATGTAAACAAACCTGTTTTGGCATGGTAACACCAGTATAGTGGGCAGTCTGCTTTTCACTTTTTAAAAGAAAAAAGAATCAGTTACATCAGCAATCTTTACATACTGTTAGCAATCATAAAATGTGTTTTTTAAATAATGGAGATTTTGAGGCCTAAGTGGGTTGACAGCGTCCCTTTAAGTCACTCGATTGTGTTATGATAAATCAAGATGTCTCACAACTTTTCAAATTAGCAACGGAATAAGACTGAGTTGGACCACTTTTTCCACTCTTCTTTGCCCTGAGGTTGAACCACTAGTCATTGCAATTAGTAATAACTAGGAAATAGAAGGGATGTGTTTGAAGACCACCAACTGAAGTTATTACTTTATGCTGAGGATAAAGTATCCCACTGTATTTTAGAGACTCAATATTTACATCAATTTTGGTTATAATTTTGAAATGAATCCCGCTTCAAAATAAATTAGATCAGATCCTAGGCTCTGTAAATAATAACATCAAAGGAATGCTGGAATTCTCATTTTCAAATTAAAGATGTACTACAGTCACAATTTGCAAAAATGTATGGTGTGCAGAGTGTTTTGATTTGTGAGTTTAGTCCTGGCGTGTCCTTCCTTTTGTCTGTTATTAGGAGTTTTTTTTTTAATTTGCCCACTAGTTTTATGGCATCTGGGGATTTCCATGCTAGAATGGTTTATGGCTCTTCTTTGTCTTACAGTGCATCTTGTCTCGTGTGACTATGATGCGTCCAGGACCATTGATTAAATGAGGAAAACTACTGCAGCAGTAATCTGAAGATGGAATCCTTATGTTCTGGCCTCAACTACATATTTCTAATTCAGTATTTTTGTTTTCTATATGTTTGTCTAGGTCTAGCCAGCAGGAGTAAATGTTTTGCTTTCAAAGCTTTTTAATTTCATTAAACTACGCCCAGCCATAAAAAGCACACAAATCACCCTAGGTCTTCAGTGCTGTAATTAGTAAAGATGCTGTTTGGTTTTTTTTTACAAAATACCCACTCAGACTTCAAGTGATTGCCAAATTGTAGATGTAGCCTTCAGTGCCCACTGGATAAGTACTTGCTGAATCTGTGGTCCTGGATGCATCACTGTCACATGGGGCAAGAAGCATTGTAGGGAAAGAAGAAGAGCAAGAAACCGTGGTAATATGGAGATCCCCTGAGGCCATAAAACTAGTAGGCAAATTAAGAAAAAAAACTCCTAATAGCAAACAGAGGGAAGGAGACACCAGGTCTAAATGCACACATCAAAACACTGCACTAAATATATTTTTGCAGATTTGGACTGTAGTACTCCTTTAATGTGGTAAACAAATCAGTGGTGTATATGGGCATCCAGTTGTTTTCTGGGCATACAGCTGCCAAGAAACAATAATAACTTTATAGTGTATGGGAGAGGGCTAGCTATACATTGTTGTACCATCGATGTGACATCAAAGTGGTGTACCATCTTGAGTACATCACATCGATGGTACAATAACTTAGAATGCCCTCACGCTCCCATTTCCCTGACAGCCGTGCCAGAGGCTCTTTTTTTTCCTTCTTAGTTTTATCTGACAGTTAAAAGCAGAAATAGCAATCGTGAAGTCTTCAGAAGTGATTTCCAAACCATGCCTATTCCCCTATTTGCTTACACATAATTTCATTCACTAGTCAAACTCCACACAAAAGAACCAGCTGATTACCAGCTAAAAAGGATTTCCACATGATTGATAAATATGAAATTAGGTCAGAAATGATACCGCTTGGTCTGTCCATGAGCAACTGGAAGCCTGGCAAACAAACATTGATGTGAGGGTTTTTTTTTTTCCGGACGGGAGGCAGCACGGGCTGTGCAACTGGATTGTTTCAGCGTTATGGGGTTGGCAGGAGGGCCAAGAGGAAATCCAGAAGAGTGAGCAGTGTACAGGATCAGATAACCGAATAAAGGGCCTGTAAAATGGGAGATCTGGTACAAAAAAACAGGTAGGTGGCAACCCTCCTAAATGAGAAGTGCTGCATTGGGGATCACTGTTGCACATACACTGTAAAAGACAGTGGATGAGCAACAGTGAACAACAGCACTGAGTTCACTTCTCAAGCTTGTCATAACAATGGAAAACCAATTGAGTTTTGCTGTCGAGGTTTATTAGGTTGTCGTGACAACCTCTCGAAGTGAGCATAACATTGTTGTTCACTGTTGTTCATCCATTATCTTATCACTGTCTTAACTTGTATGTCCTGCACTCTAGGAAACTAAAGATTTGGAAGCATGGAAGTTTCTACCCCTAGCTCTGCTTGGTAGAATGCAGGTTATAAAAATGAACATGCTACCTTACCTGCTTCATATTTTTCATACAGTTCGTACTACTACAGGTATTCCTAAAACATTTTTCAATACCCCAGGTAAAACAATGACAGAATTCATTTAGAATAAAAAAGACTCTGACTACAATTAGGAAAATTTAGGGTGCCCTATAAAAATGTGTTGTGAATGCTCAACATTCAGTGGTATCACTATGCATCAGTTATCGATCATATATTTGAATGCTTTTCAGATGACTCTCATGTTTGGGTTTTGGCAGAACAATCTCAACAACCATCTGTAAAAACTGTACCATGAAGTTACTGCAAATATTCCAAGACTAAATTAGTGCTCACTCACTGTTAGAGAGCCACTGTCTGCCTATAAAAAATTTAGCACTGTATTATTCAAGTTTTTTGTGTGATTTTTTTCATTCCCCTTTTCTCACTTAGGCTGAAAAAGAGAGACTGGTATTGGAAGCGAATGAGTTAAAACAAAAGGGTAAATATCTTCAGGATCAGATTGCCCCTCTGAACAAGCAGAGGGAGTACCAGGAAAAGGAGATCTACCGATTAAACAAGGTAGGCAACCCTTTTCCCAGAATCCTTCATCCCTTTTTGAATTTGTGATGGAATTACGTTTTTCATCTATTATTGGTTCCTATTTCAACCAGCATCTTTATTGGTGCCTTTTACAATGAAGTATAAGCTCCCTTACCTGCTTGGGAGCTGTTTTAGCAGACATTTATAATTTTTGTTGCTGCCCACTCTGAAGGGAAGGAATCATAAATTGCCCCCAAGGGGCCAGCTGAACAATCCCTTCCACTTCATGCATTGCTGGTCACACACCCACGTGCTCTGACGTTTTGTGACATGCATATTTAGAGAGCATGGTAGCATGCACCATAGAAGGCTACGGGGGCATATTTTTGCTTCCTTTTTTTTTTTTTAAGATTTACTGCCACTTGTGCTAATCAAGGCCAGTGTTCAACTGTTCAGTTCCCCATCAGCTACAAATAGCAGTTCCCCATACCCATGGTTGGAAGAGGAGGGGGCATGTTCTGATTTTTACTCTTGTGTGTGAGCTGTAGTAGAGGAGATAACATATTTTAAGACTTTGGGATATAGTGGACACGCCTTATAATGGACAGAACCTGCTTGCACAAACAAGTCCATTATAAGAGGGTTCCACTACTAGTACTACTAGACAGAAAGAATATGATTATGCCACTCTGTAGGTCACTGGTTAGGCCACATCTGGAATAATGTGTGCAGTTCTGGAGCCTGCATGTGAAGAAGAATCTTACAAATGATACAGAGTAGAGGAAAAAAATGATATAGGATTAGCGGGGAGAGCCTACAAAGAAGGTTTGGCAAATCATAATGTGTTCTCTCTGGAGGCTAGAAGGAAAAAGGAGAGGTTTCCTTTCGTTTCATTTTTATGTTTTATAATGGAAAGTAAGATGAGCTACAAAGTCCTTTTTCACAAGCGACCAGTTGTACAGAAAGGTACAGGGTACAGAGCAGACAACATCACAATTTACAGGGTACAGTAATAAAATTAACAAAGTGGGTAAAAGGTACAGTTCTCGGGACGTGGATATAATGTTCTATCCACACTTTCTGGCAGTCACCTTTCCCCTTTAAGACTGGGTGGTAACTCCCTCGGCTCCGACCCATGATGCCAGATCTTCCTTTCCGCTGGAAGAAGCAGGTTCCCTCCTAATTACTTTTGTGCTGAGTAGGCCCTAAGGAGGCAGTATAGCGCAGTGCATTAAGGCTCTGAGCTGCAGATCTGGAGACCTGGGTTTGAATCCCACAACCGCCTAGGTGCGTACTGTGTGATCCTGAGCAAGTCACTTAACTTTCTTGTGCTCCCAGGTAACATCTGGAAACAAGCTTCAGCTTAGTGTGCTATTCCTGGTTAAACAATGTTCCCTTTCCTTTCGCTACTAAATCTTTGGATTTACTTCCAAACTGATAGAAACTTCGTCCTCAGGCTTTTTCCTTCGGACAGCGATGGATGACGACAAGCCCTCTCCAGAGTTTAGTCGATACCTATGAGGGCAGAAGATGTCCCGAACGAATCCGCATACCACTTGCGTCCACTGCCTGGGCCACGAACATGCTCCTCAGGCCTGCGACATCTGTCACATGTTTCATCCCTTCGTTCTCAAGGACTGTCATGCCCTCCTTACCATTGGCTGTCCGAACGAGCGGAACCCACCTGTCAAATCGAAGGACACCCATGTGGTGGTCATCGCAGCCGCGGGGTCCGCTGAATAGTTAGCAGCTTTTGAGGAAGATGTGGCCCAGGCTGCAGCTCACACCTCCACGGCTTCGGCTTTTGTGCCACCTCCTTCTCAGGGGCGTTCACGGATTTCTACCAGAATGTACCAACTCTCGTCAGGGTCCCTTGTCAGTCACAAATCAAAATCTAAAAAAGAGACAAAAAAACAGTCTCGCCGTCATTCGTGGGATTGGGAATGCTCTCAGTCCAGGGCTTCTGATTCCACACTTCTCCAGTTCCGGCTTCGGTCAAATCTTCGACTCAGGCAGCCGACTTCATGGTAACCCCATCAGGGCCAGTTGGCAGAGACGCTGGTTGATATTCCGGCCGAGACTTTTCTCAAGCCAGTCAACCAGTTGTCGACTGAGGAGGCCTACACTTCCTTATCCAGGACTCTGGTCTTGACCAAGACCTTGGGAGGGACAGAGCTGTCCGCTGACCCATCACCTCTTGTCATTGACCAGGAACTGGAGATGCTTTGGCATTCGCCAACACCCTCTGGGGCCCGCCGGTGGTTGAGGTCCTAGTCATATTCCCAGAGGTCAAGTGGCTCCCGCCAGCATCAGCATTCCAGCTCTTGATGCTCTGGGAAGTGTCGCCGGTGCTATTCTTCATCCTCATCCTCCTTGGGTGAAGAGAGGCTTCGTCGCAAGTTGTGTCAATGTTACAAGGATCTCATGTGGAAACAGCTCGTGTTTTCTGGTATGATGTTTGTCCTGGCTTCTACCCTAGCCATCACCTGTCTTTTGCCTCAAAGGCTGATTCCTTCTCCACCTCAGGAGCTAACCAGACCAGTACCGGCTTGGCTGACTCCAGTGGAGCCACCGCCTGAACAGCTGAAATCTGGTGCTCTGACCAAGGAGTCTCGGCCGGCCTCAGATCTTCCCCATTGACTGTCGGTCACCATCACTCCTGACCATCTGCAGAGGGTCAGTGGGGATTATGGCGGTCGGCCCCTCTTCAGTGACTCCTAGGAGTCAGAGGGTTCCTCCTTACACTCCCATCAGGTGGACATGGAGTCGGTCAGGGGTCTCTCAACGGATGAAGGCCCTGCCTCCTTCATGGGCCTCCCCTGCCTGATCTCAGAATCCATGGGTCTTAAGATGGAGCCTGTTCAGAAACAGGCTCGGTACCCTCTGACCGAGATCTTATATGGGGGAGAATCCCCTGGGTAAGCCTTTCCGGTGGCAGAGGCCATCCTTGATCCTGCCTTAGAGCTTTGGCAGCACCCCACTTCTTGCTCAGCACCATCAGCCTGGATAGTCCCCCAGTATGCGGTCCCTACCAGCTTCTTTTCAGGTTTCACAGAACACCCCTCAGCTGAGGGCTTGCTGGCCGATTCTGTGTTCTGGCACTCTAGCAATGTGGGGGACTTCGACAAGCATCCTGATAAGGAGTCTAAGCAGTTGGACCATGCGGCCAAGAAAGTCTACACTGCCTCTTGGCTCAGCCTTCACCAGGCGAGTTCAACCCTCCTGATGGCCCACTTCTCCCATGCCTTGTTGGTCACCTTGGATGAGGTGCTCCCGCAATCTACCAGTGGACCTCCAGATCACGGTCAAACAGATCCTGGACCAGGGCCAGGCTGTGGCTAAGCAACAGCTCCAAACAGCCATGGACATTGGGGACTTCTGTGCCCGCTCTGTGGCAGCTGCAGTGGCCATGTGCTGCAGATCTCAACATTCACAGCAGATACCCAGCACCAGCTGGCGGATGTTCCTTTCCTGATCACCAGCCTGTTCGGGCCTAGGATTGAGGGCCAGCTCACCTGCATTGAAAAGTCCAGTGCCACCTTGGACTCAGTGACATCTGCTCAGAGGGACCCCAAGGGCTCCAAGCAACAGAAAAAGAAGCCCTTTCAGTCCACTTCCACTCTTGCAGCCAAACGAGCCCAGTCATAAGCTGGGCAGCAGGTTCAGGCCTGGTGACCTCGGCCAAAGTCTGTGGCCTTGGTCATCTGCAAGCCTAGAAGGCGAGTCCTCGGTGGTTCCTCAGCCGGGCCCTCCTCCGCCTCCAAGCCTACCCAGTGATGGGATGAGAAGTGCCTCCTTCATGCCTGTCACACCTCCCCGGGTCCTCCTGTGGGGGGCCGGCTCCACCACTTCCTTTCAGCCTGGTCTGCTGTCATCACAGACAAGTGGATTCCCGAGGTGGTTAGTCAGGGTCTGCCTCTGGAATTCGAGCAGTACCCTCCTTGCCGAGCCCCTGCCCCTCGGGAAGACTTGGTATCTGCAGACATTCTGTCAGCCCTTCAGGACGATATTGCCCAGCTCCTCCACAAGGAGGTCGTGGTTCCTGTCATGGATCCTCCAGAACACCCAGGGTTTGTCTTCAGGTACTTCCTGGGGGGCTGGCGTCCCATTCTAGATCTGCACGACCTGAACAAGTTTTTCAAGTCGCACATCTTCAGGATGGTCTCGGTCTCTCTCTCTCAGATCATACCATCTCTGGAGCAAAACATGTGGTTCTGCTCCCTGGATCTACAGGACGCGTTCTTTCATGTCCCGATCCATCCATGTCACAGAAGCTTCCTCCACTTCCAAGCAGAGAGAACCCTCTATGAGTTCCAAGCCATGCCATTCGGCCTGTCCTCGGCCGCAGGGTCTCCACCAAGTACATCGCAGAGGTGGCAGCTTATCTGAGGCACGGGGGGGCATCCAGGTTTACCCCTACCTGGATGACTGGCTGATCACAGGTTCCTCCAAGCAGGAGGTGGAGCAGTCCAGGGACCCAGTCCTCCAGACCTGTGTCTCCCTTGGCTTTCTGGTCAACAAGGCCAAGTCGGATTTCATACCTTCGCAGGTGATCAGCTTCATCGGGGCAGAGCCAGAGCCCAGATCCTGGTGGACAGGACTGAGGCTCTCTCCTCCTTTGCCCGATCATTTCTGGTTGGGCAGTTGCACCCTGCCCTGGACTTACTGTGCCTGTTGGGTCACATGGCGGCCTGTACCAGCATGGTCTGTTGGGCCCACTGGAGACTGCACTCCCTGCAGTGGGAGCTGGCCAGCCAGTGATCTCAACACAGAGGTCACTTCGACCAGCTGGTCACTGTGACCCAGCGGATGTGGGATGGTCTCCAGTGGTGGTTAGTCCCAGAACATCTGCAGGAAGAGATCCCGTTTGCCCAGAGCCGATGGTCATCCAGATGACCGGTGCCTCTCTCATGGGCTGGGGTGCCCACCTGGGGGAACACAAGAGTCCATGGTCTCTGGATCCCCAAAGAGTCCCAATGCCACATCAGCCTGCTGGAGCTCTGAGCAGTTCGGCTTGCGCTGTCTGCCTTTGCTCCTCACATTCAGGGTCAGGTGGTCCGGGTCCAGATGGACAGCACCACAACCATGTACTACCTCAACAAGCAGAGTGGGACACACTCCCCGCCTCTATGCAAGGAAGCTGTCCATGTGTGGACCCTCGTGCGCAGCCTGGGGGCTGATCTCCTGGCCATCCATGTGGCCGGGGCCTCCAACCAGCTGGCAGATGTTCTCAGCTGTGTGGGTAAGGTGTCTCACGAGTGGTCTCTCCACCCAGAGGTAGTGCACAGTCTGTTCTTCCAGTGGGGCACCCCTCAGGTGGACCTTTTTGCCTCCAGGGAGAATGCACAGCTGAGGCTGTTTTGTGCCCTCCCCCCCAGTGTGGAAATCTGCAGGGGGATGCCTTCTCAAGGCTCTGGACCCCAGGCCTCTTTTATGCCTTCCCTTGATCCACAAGGTGCTTCTCAAGGCAAGGAGGGACAAGGCACAGGTGATCTTGATGGCTCCGGACTGGCTGCACCAGTTTTGGTACCCTGATAATCTCCGCCTCAGCAACAGGTTCCCGAGGCATTTTCCTCTCCGCCCGGAGCTGCTCTCTATCATTCAATGGAAGGTACTCTATCCAGACCTTCAGTCCCTGCACCTGATAGCGTGGTTCCTGAGCGGCTAGAGTTCCAGGCTTCGGGTCTCTCTGAAGATGTCCTCACTGTTGTGGAGGCATCTCTGAAGGAGTCGACCAGGAAATGCTACACCATCAAATGGAAGAAGTTCTTCATTTGGTGTCAGGGCAAAGGGTTGGACCCTCTGTCTTTTCCAGTAGCTAGCATCCTTAATTACCTATGGTGCCTCTCTCAATTGGGCCTTCGGTCGACGACCCTCTAGGTGCACCTGGCAGCCATCTCTGCTTGCCAGGTGCAGACCGGTCAGCAATCAGTGGTGCAGGAGGTGGTGGTCTGGTGCTTCTTTAAAGGCCTCAACCACATTTCCCCCTCCAGTGCATGAACCACCACCACCTTGGGACTTGTTGCTGGTATTGGCAAAGCTCATGGGCAAGCCATTCGAACCGATGTATAGGTGTGAGATCTTTCACCTGTTATGGAGGACCACCTTCCTGGTGGCTGTCACATCAGCCAGAAGGATTTGTGAGCTCCAGGCACTTCAAGTGGAGTCTCCTTATCTGGTCTTCCACAGGAACAAGGTTGTCCTTTGCCCCAGCCTGAAGGTCCACTCAAAGGTTGTGTCAGACTTTCACCTTAACCAGGTGATTAATCTCCCAGAGTACTTCACCAACCAGACCTCGGAGGCCGAGCACAGGTTCTATAATCTGGACTTGAGGTGAGTGCTCACTTATTACAAAGAGTGCATGGCTGGAGTTCAGGGACAGGTTCGCCAGCTGTTTGTCACTTATGCTGAAGCCGTACCTGGCAGGCAGGCAGCTAAGCGGATGATTGGCAGGTGGATTGTTTTCTGCATCAATCTCTGCTAAAGGATGGTGGGTAGGGAGCCTCCCGTAGAGCTAAGAACTCATTCCGCCCGTCATACCGCTGCTTCAAGGGACGTCCCTATCCAGGAAATCTGCAGAGCTGCGACCTGGAAGTCAGCACACAACTTCATTTCCCATTACCACATTGAACTTAAGTCATGCCGGGATGCTGGTTTTGGGGCCTCAGTTCTCCAATCTCTGTTCTGCAAGTAGGGGGTGTGCGCCTTGCCTCCCTCCTCCCAGAGAACTGCTAGAAGTCTGCCAGAAAGTGTGGATAGAACATCATATTCACATCCCTAGAAAAACGGGTTACTCACCTGTGACTGTAGTTATAGGAGTGGTATATGATGTTCATCCACATTGAACCACCCAATCTCCCCTGGCTGTGGCATGCACCAGTGCTTCCAGCAGGCAATATCTGACATCATGTGGCGGAGATGAGGGAGTTACTACCTGGTTGGTTGGAGGAGCCAGCTTGAAGACATTCCGGCCAGTCTGAAAGGGGAAAGGCGACTGCCAGAAAGTGTTGATGAACATCATATACCACTGTTGCACTACTGTTACAGGTGAGTAACCTGTTGATGTTGTACAGGAAGGTTATGACCTAAACCTAAAGGTACAGAGCAGGCAACATCAGAATGAATCCAGAGTACAAATAAAAATTAACAAGTGGATAAGGTGCAGTTTTAAGATGAAGAACAGTGTGAATTCTCTGACATATGTTGGTGAAGTCTGGGGATGAAGGAATGAATATTATCAATATCAGTGAGGCGGGTGGGTAAGTGGTTTTAAGGGCCAGTGGCTCTGTAGGTCAGCATCCTCTGTCAGACGGTAGTTTTCATGAATGGGAGTGTGAAGGTAAATCTGGACTGGGAACAAGTCCTCCGCGAGTTGGATGAGTGTTGGAAGAGCTTAGAAATGCATGATGTGGTTTTTCTGAGTACCACCTTGTGAAGGAATAAAGCTGACCTATGGGCCGGGCGATCCTCCAGGGAAGGGCAGGAGGCAACAGATTACAGATGGCAATGGTGGACGCAAAATGGCAGACCTGTTGTAGACAATGCGCTCCTTGGAGAGGATCCTGGCGGGGCAGCTGCATATACCAAGGAGCCATAGTCAATTAGAAGGAACAGGAGATTATCAACATGCATAGTTTCTGAGACTAGGAACCTTTTTATTCAGTAGAGAGGACCAAGTCTCATGTGAACAGATTTTACCAGGTGCTTTATGTGGGAGTCAAAATTTATGGAGCAGTCCAGATACAGACCCAGATATTTAAACTGAGTGATATGCTCTGCCTCAGTGCCGAACAGGTCAAAATGCTGGAGGTGGGCAGTGATCATTTTTTATTGTGCATCCTGGAGAAAAACATAGATTTTGTTTTTTTGGTGCTAACTAGCCTATATTTTACAAACCAGTCATGAAGTAGGTCAAAGTCCCGCTGAATGACATTGTTCAGGGATGTCAAGTCCTTGCCCATACTGAAGATGACGGCATCATCAGCATACAGTATGGTTTCTGTTAATGAGCAGGCATTGGTTAGCATGTTCAGAAACATGGAAAAAAGTAGAGAGCCAAGAACAGAGCCGTGGGGAACCTCACAGCAGATTTGATGAAAGCGTGCGAGAGAGAGAGCGAGAGATGCTTAAAACATTCACATTCTTGGAGGAGTACCGTAGGGTGGGTCATGCAGAGTTGTAGTTGAACAGTTAAACCACCGGGGGCACAGTGGCAAGCTGCAGGGGAGAAAGTTTAAGAAGGATCTTAGGAAACTTTTTCACAGAACTGGTGGTGGACAAAAGGAGTAGTCTGTGCAGCAAGGTAGTTAATGTAGCGTCCATTACTGAGTTCAGGGCCAAGTGGGGTAGCTTTAAAGGGATTATTAGTGATGGGAGGATGCGAATAGACAGTGAAGCTCCTGGGAAGGTGAGGCTGTTTTAGAGTAATGTAGATAATGTCTCAGGGCAGACTTGATGGATTTTTTTTGTCTTTTTCTATTCTTTCTGTGTTTCTGTTTTATTTGTCTTTAGCTGTGCTGTAGGGCAAGAAACATTCTATGGCATCTATCTTAGCAGATTTTATGCAGTTGTGCTGGAGCAACTCGCAGTTTTTCTGGCCAGCTGTGTCCTCTTCATGGTTTCTCCAATATAGAACAGATTTAACATCTCATCCATTATATGGCTGAGAAATGAAAGCTGTTCTTTTTTCTCTGTTATCATTGCTTCACTGTTGACTTACAAACTCAGTTCTGATTATTCAGAGTAATTGTGGAATATCATTGAGGTGGTTATTTTAGTTGGATGAAGCAGCCAAGTCTACCACTAGGTGGAGTACATGTTCCAAGATATCACATACACTACATACGTTCATACAAACATACGCTGAGCCAGCAGAAACGAGCCTTGCAGTCTATCATGTCTACTCGAGTCTGCAGACCCCTCAGTATCTACTGAGGGATCCCCCACCTCACCCCACAGTTATCTACTCCACCCTCACTGATGTTCTGTCCCCATGCCCCCACCCATGCAACTTTCCCTTTCACTGTGACCCATCCTTTCTTGAAGTTGTCCACAGTCTTTAGGGAGACAACTTCCCCGGCAGCTTGTTCCATTTCACCACCACCTTCTCAGTGAAAAACTGTCTTCTTATCATTTCCCTCTAGAAACATAGATAGATAATGGTCACTAGGCCCACCTAGTCTGCCCAGTTCCCTACCTACTTGATAAGCTGCAGATCCTAGTTAACCAATAGCCTACTTCTTCCTACCCTACACCAGAATTGCCTTGTGTCTGTCCCATGCATTCTTGAATTCCCCCACTGTTTTTGACCCCACAGCTTCCTCAGGAAGGCCGTTCAATGCGTCCACTGCCCTCTGTGTGAAAAAAAACTTCCTCACATTGCCCCTGAGCCGTCCCCCCTCTATCTTCAAATTGTGTCCCCCCTTGTTCTTGCACATCTCTTTTCCTGAAAGATGCTACCTACCCTCTTGAACTTTGTTGATTCCCTTGAGGTACTTGAAAGATTGTCATGTCCCCCTCTCCCTCCTTTCCTCAAGGGTATACATATTAAGCTCCTTTAGTCTCTCTTCATATGGCTTCTGTTATAGACCCTGCACCATTTTAGTTGCCCTCCTCTGGACTGCCTCCATCCTGTCTATGTCCTTTCGGAGATGGGATCTCCAGAACTGCATGCAGTACTCTCGATGGGGTCTCACCAACCAACCGTCTATCTGTGCAGAGGGATAACTTCCTGTTTCTACTGGTGATGCCTCTCAATATACATTCCAGTATCCCCCCAGCCATCCTTAATGCCTTCTCACATTGCTTGCTCACCAAAGGCTTTAAGTCATCTGATATGACAACCAGCAGGTCCCTTTGCATTTTTGTTGTTGTTAATATCTCCCCCATTATGTACTCTTCCCCTTTTTCCCAGGTGCATTACTTTACTCTTCTTTGCATTGAATGTAAGCTGCCATACTTTTGACCATTCCTCCAACCTTGCCAAAACCCTTCTCACCCTTTCCACCCCCCTTGTCTATCAGCCCTGTTGCAGATCTTTGTGTCGTCTGCAAAGAGACATACTTTTCCTTCCAGTCCCTCTGCAATGTCACTTATAAAGACATTAAAAAGGACCTGACCCAGTACTGAACCCTGCAGTACCCCACTAGTAACCCCCCTTTCAATCAATCAAACTATCAAACTTTATTGAACCAGGCAATTACGTCATTGAGCAACCTCATTTTCAAGATGGTCCTGGACACATAGGACAAAAACAATTTCAATGCTATGACATAACATACTGTATAACCCCTTATTTTAGCAGTTAATTTATTTACGCGACATACGCGGGTAGGTATCAACACATGAAAATGTATTCATAGCGATTAATGTTTTACATTCGGTAGCGTGGTGATTACAATGCCGATCTCAGGGCAACGGGGTTATCGTTATCACTGCACATGGAAAAGTGACAACTAGAGAGTGTGCTCCTACCAGTGTGCTTCTACTGTGCTGATCTGCATAACAGTGTGTGGGGAATGATGGGGTTAATGCTTCACTTTGATTACTGTAAGCTGCCTAACTTGTGTTGGTGGTGGAAGGGGTTCATTGTCACTGCATAGGGAATAGTAGAGAGTGTGCTCGTACCAGTGGGCTTCCTACTGTGCTGATCTGCACAACAGTTCAGTGTGTGGTCGAATTAAGGGGTTTGCGCTTCACTTCGATAACTTGCATAACTTGTGTTGGAGGTGGAAGGGGTTCCATTGGTGTGCTTATGAGTGCTTAATGTACAGTACTACTGATTGCTTGCTTGACTTTACTACAGGGACTTAAAAGTATAAACTTTATTTGAATAATAAATTAAAAGAAGTCAAGTTTCAGTAGTTGAGGCACTGAGTGTATGCTTCCATAATTCCATCTTTTCGGAATCCGCAAAGAATTTAATCTTCTCGCTCACCCACTTTGCTAATGCTTTCCACCAGCCAGTGAGCATGCCTTAGTTTCAGGGACTGCATTCTTAAATCGACGTTTATTTCCCTGATGCACGTCCATTTGTAAGCTGGTGTGATACTGCATCGGCGTACCATTTTGTGAAGCACTGCTTGAGCTCATCCTTTAGCAACTTGTTTACAGTGAGGTCCAGAGGCTGGAGTAGATCAGTGCACGATGCGGGCACGAAGATCGGTGTAATAGCATTTTGCTCCAATGCTTCCAAAACCTCCTGAGTGGTATGCCCCTGAAAAAGATCCATTATTAGCAGTGATCTCTGTTCAGCTGGTAGTTCCATCTGTTGTTTGATTTTATTACAGTAAGGGATCAGAACATCACTGACAAACTGAAGCATTGTGGCATTACATGCCCAGTGGTTTTCTGAATGGCTGATTAACCAACCGAGGGGTGTAGCCAGGGATTTCAGATCTGCACACCAAGTGGACTCACTGCTACCCCCAGCTGCAGCCAGACAATATACAAATGTACACCAGGACCGTGTTTGTTGCCTCATTTGGCACAATAAATACAAATTTTGCATCTCATGACAGTGGTTGTTGCCATGCATGGGTAAATACAAATGCCATGCATTGTTCCCTAAGACATCCATATACCAGCACAGAGCCTATAAAGTTGTATTGTCCTTGGGATGCAAAGAGAGTATTAGTGACCAGTCCTTCTAGTTTCGACTCCTATGAATAAAATTACAGAAAGAGTCAGTGTTTTCTTTGTTAGTTTTCATGGAAAAAGGAAGCAGTTCAGAGCCTATTTCCTACCCCCCCTTAAATAAAATTGCACACCATGAAGTGCTTGGAGTATGCCTTCCTACACCCATGAACCAACCATCAGGGAATTCAAAAGCAGAGTGGCAGTTATTGGTTTTGCCTTCATAAATTATCTGAGGGGGGAGAAGTTCACCAATCATTGACACAGCAAGCACTACTGAGACCTGCCTCATGTCGCCCAACCCACAGACCTCTACCTGTTTAGACTCCATAATTGCCATGGTCCACTGGCTGCAAGGCACCAATTGTACTCCAGTCTCATCCAAGTTGATAACTAAAGCTGGAGGGATCAGTTCTTGGTTGCATGCTAATGACACCCTGCCGAGGAATTGTGACTTTAGGTCATTAAAGTCGAGGGGTGTTTTTTATATGCTGCCTTTGTAGCTTTTCTCTTTGAGTACCCCATGCGACTCAACAACTTCCAAGACCACTGTCGACTGAAAGAAAGGTGACCACCATTCTCAGACAAGAGGTCGGGGTTATGTGCTTTTACAAAGCCATATGCGATAGCAGACACTACCCTGGCGTTAACTACTGCACCCTCTGACCTTAGACGTTTTACGATTTTTTTAAGCCCCTCTTCAACTTCCTTGAGAAGCAGTGCAGGTCGTCCTTGGGGCTTAGTGGGCAGCTCAGGGATAAGTTGACTGGGGTCTGGGGTTTTGCTGAGCTCGGATAGGTAGTCTTTCTTAAAACCTCGCACAGTACTTTCGTTAATGTTATCCTCGTTTTTTCTTATTGTATTAATGACGGCATTCATAACACGCTTCAACAGCATGTTTCCAATTTCAAATCGGATAGCTGTACTGTACCTCCCATACTCTCTCCTGCGCTTTTTAGCTGGGGGACCGGACAACTCACCAGGCAGCTCACTGATAACAGACTCAGCAACTTGAAGGGGGACCGAAGCAGAATGGCTCAGGGTTTCTGCATTAAGCGGTGCTCCAGATAAGTTTCTGTTAACAGAAGTTTTCTTGGAAAGCCAGGAAATAAGTGACATCTTGAGTTTTGTCAGCTTGAAGTACACAGAAGGCTAGAAATACAGTCAACATTGTTTCTCAGCAATTTATAGACTCCTAGCAACTGACAGCTGACTTCCGGGTTTGCCGAGCACCGTAATAGCGCTAATAATCTTTTACGCTGAAAAGTCTGTGAGCACAGCTGCGTGGAAATTTGGTTGTGCGATAATAAAGCGTTACAGTAGTACACCAGTGATCATTACAGTATGTAGAAAGTATACTGTTAGTAGGACCTGGAGCAAACTTACAAAGTCAAATATAAACCTACACACAAACATACATAGTAATTTCAGAGTGTACTGGTAGAGATCTGTATAGCTCATCGGAGTGGACTCCGTTTACTATTACCCTCTGTGTCCTGTTGTCCAGCAAATTCTTTACCCAGGCTACCACCCTGGGACCCACTCCCAGGCTAGCTAATTTGTTTTAGTCTTTTGTGTGGGACTGTGTCAAATGCCTTACTAAAGTCTAGGTAGGCCATGTCCATAGCCCCTCCCTGGTTTACTACTTTGGTCACCCAGTCAAAGAAATCTGTTAGATTCATCTGATATGTCCTTCCCGCTGTGAATCCATGTTGCCTTGGGTCCTGCACCCCGCTGGCCTCTAGGTACTCAACAGTTCTTTCTTTCAGAAGTGTGCAATCATTTTCCCTACCACTGAGGTCAAACTAACAGGTCTGTAGTTTCCTGCCTCTGCTTTGCTCCCACTTTTGTGAATTGGAATCACATCCGCCCTCCTCCAGTCCTTAGGTACCACACCATCCTCCCATGATTTGTTAAAAAGGGTAGCCAGTGGTGTCACTAGTTCTCCCCTTAGTTCTTTTAGAATTATGGGGTGAATCCCATCAGGCCCCATTGCTTTGTCCACCTTCAGTTTTAGGAGTTCTTTCAGAACCCTTTCTTCTGTGAAAGGACTGGTATCGACCCCCCTATCCAGAGTGCTTCTATTGATTAGATTAGGTACTTCCCCCTCCTCTTCTTTTGTGAATATTTAGCAGAAGTCTTTGTTCAGTATCCCTGCTTTTTCACTGCCCCTCTCTGCCCACCCAGCCTCCCATTTATTAAGCCTCACTATCCTTCCCTCAGTCTTTCTTCGCTCCCTAATGTACCTGTAAAAGGTTTTATCCTCCTTCTTAACCGAGTTGGCAATCTTTTCCTCTTGAATTCTCTTGAATCTTTCCCCCCACCTGCTTGAGGCAGTGCCCCCTACTGGTCCTATTCCCACTAAGATTGAAAAGCCCCTCAGAGCTCACTTTTTTGTTACCTTTAAGGTATTTAAAGGTTTCAGTCATGTCTATCCCCCACCGTCTTTCCTCCAGAGGGAACATTTTGAGATCTCTGTCTGTCCTCATATGGTCTACCCTGCTGAACCTGGATCATCTTGGTTGTCCTCCTTTGGAATGTTTCCAGCAGGCTGATGTATTTCGTTAGGTAAGGCACCAATACTACACATTGTATTCCATTCCAGCTGTGGCCAAACCAGTAATCTGTACAGTGGCAGACTGACATCTGCTTTTTCATTGGTAGTACCCTGGCTATACGGCCCAGCATCCAATTTGTCTTGGCTGCCACTGTCCTGCAGTGGGCTGAGTGCTTTAGGCAACACATAGTGATCACACCCAAGTCCTTCTTCTCCTCTGACTTGGTAACTTGCGCACCCCTCTAGCCAGTATTTCGCCTTGGGGGTTCTTTGCCCCCAGGTATGTTATACCTTACACTTTTTGGCGTTCAGTCTCAGTTGCAAGTACCAGACCACCTCTCCAGTTTGACCAGGACTTCTCTAATGTCTTGTCTCCCCTTTTCTATGTCCACTCTTCCACAGACCTTTGTGTCATCTGCAAACAGGAATATCTTACCTTTCATCCCATCTGCAGCATTACTGATGAAGATGTTAACACCAGACCAAGCTCTGAGCCCTGTGAAACCCTGCTAGTGAGTGGTCTAGCTTCCAGGAACCCCCCTCCCCCCCCACCAACCTCTACCCTCTGACTCCTATCCTACAGCCAGTTTCTAACCTATGTAGCCAGTTTTGCCCCTACCCCGAGTCCTCCAGCTTCCAAATTAATCTCCTGTAGGGCACAGAGACAAGCTTTGCAGTTAATTACATTTTTAGCTCAGCTTTGGTGCCCTTATTGTAGCCATTCTTGAAATATGGCAAGTTTACAGTACTTTTATAAATGACAGCAGGTACCTTTTATGTCAGATTACAGTGTTGTTGAAGCAATCCAGTATCCCTGTATGTAATATGTCATTCTCAATGACTTGTGTTCGGGAGCACATTCAGGAGCCTCAGCCAGTCAGGAGGCCAAGGGGGCTGGGGTGTCGCTGCCATGCGACAACGCTTCCTACCAGGGGGGATGTCACTACTGTTCTAACTCCTCAGCAGCCCATGTGGTGGATCAGGGGTCGTTATTTCCACTATATTGAGGTCGCTGAGTATGTACATGGCCTTCCAGGACAGTGCATATCGTCATGGAGGAAGGAGGAGGAGATTTGGAGACAGGAGAGAAATCAAGAAAGAACCCTGTGTCTCACATATTATAGGTGTGAAGATGCTGATACTCTCAGACCTACCCCCACCATGTGGATCCCTGCTGGCCTCGACAGTGGGAGGAGCAGCAGATTGGGCTGGGTGGTCGCCAGCAGGAATGACCTGGAGGCAACATTACAGTGTTGTCATTGATCTGCTTCAGGAATGTTCTGCTACATAATGAGAGGAGTATTTAGTTAAATTTGACCATGGGCATATCAGCTGTTCTGTGTCTTTATTTAAAGGGATTCTCTGCGTTTTGCTCCCTGAAAGACACAGAGGTCCCTCAAGGATGCGATTTAGGTTCTCAAACCTTTTTTCAGTATATTATATTTTCTTTTTTAATTATAAATATTTACAACGTCCAATCATGGAAGTGACTGCTAAGCCGCCAACCAAAAGTACTCCTCCTCCCGTGATCCCACCCTTCTTCACTGGAAATGCTGCAAGCCGCAGGCATGGGGGAACAATATCTTTTGGCTTGCAGCAGTCCCAGTGGTGGTTGTTGGGTAATTGTAACCCCAACACCCAATATCACGGTCACTGAGAGACCCACCGATCAAATGCCAGGTACAAACGGGAGGGAATCAGAGGCTGAAGAAGCACTAGTGCTGTTGTACAGATGGCTATGCTCCAGTCCCTCCTCCTGGCATGACATCACTGGCGGTGTCCTGGAGTGGCAGTTCATGAAGCAGCCGCCAGGATGCCATTCAAACTGGAAAACATAAAAAAATTACTTATTTTTTATCCGCTGGACTCAATGGGGGCTCCAAGATAAAATAGGTGATATTTTCTGCATTATACGTATAGCATGTAGGTGGCCCCAAATAAAGCTTAGAAAAAAAAACTATTTGAAATGTTTCAGCAGGAAAGGCCCGTTGAGCTGGAAACCAGCTTGTTTCCAGACATTTCCTTAGGGAAGAGGGTATAGGAAGAAATACACATAATGCACTGTGCCATGCATATTTAGAGGAAAACAATAATACGTTTAGAGGAATCAGTCTGAGAATGCATACATAAAACAAAACAACTAATACAACGAAGGAGAATAACACTGATAGGGAGAACTTGTAAAATTGATTATTTATTTTTATTTTTTATTTTATTTAAACATCAGTTTAATAACCTTTGAGCCAGAGGCTCATTTACAAAGGTACCTCGTTACATAGAGGACAACAGACAGCAGCACAAGAAACAACAGTTAGTACAGATTCAAGCAAGTTACAATTCAGGGTTACAGTAGGCACAATACATGCCAGAGGTCAAGTTAAGAGTTAGGGGAGGGGGGTAAGAGGGAGAAGGAATGGGGAGTAGAAAGAAGAGGGAAGGCCAGGGAAGGAGGGTGTTAAAGGGAGGAGGAAAGTAGGAAGGGGGGGAGTGCTGCTCAGCGAGCATTGTCAGAGTTTTTTTTTTTTTTTTTTTTTTTTAGCGGCAGCAACACCTGTGTGAGATGAACAGGTGATTTCTGAGGTTGAGTTTAAAGCTTGCTAATGTGGGAGAGTCAGAGATACTGGTAGGGAGTGAGTTATACCAGGTAGGTGCTCTGTAGGGGAATGCCCTTTGGCCTTGTGAATTCCTAGCCCTTGGTATGACCAGAGTTGTTTTGGATGAGCTGCGGGTGTTCACAGCCGGTGCAGTACGGCGAATAGAGCCAGATAGGCCAGTGGGAGATAGGCCATGCAGGGCTTTAAAGGTGAGCTGGCAGGTTTGATACATGAGCTGCTCATCCAGGTTGAGTAGGGTAGCCAAGGCATACAGCTGACATATGTGTGTATGTCTAGGTGCACTGGTGATAAGTCTGCAGGCTTTGTTAAGTGTAAGACGGACCTTGCTGAGGGCTGTCTGATCAGCTGACCCATAGACCGGGAGGCCATAGTCGATAGAGATATGACAGAAGAGGTGACAGCCAGGCGGAGGGCATCCAAAGGGAGACATTTTTTGTGCCGGTAGAGAATGCCCAGCCGCAGGTTGGCGGCAGAGTTCAAGGTGGAGATATGGTCATGGAAGGAGAGGGCAGGGTCAAAGATAAATCCCAGGTATTTATAGGACTGCACAGGTTCGATGGGGATTTTGAGGGTGGAGTGAACAGTGAGGGGAAATTTGCTGAACTTGTTTTGGGGTGGGAGAAGAGCATTGTTTTCTTTCTCTTTAGGTTGATTACGAGTCATGCTCAGAGAACCAGGTTTCAGCGGATCAAAAGCAAGTTGAGAGAACTCTGAAGCAGCGAGGGTTACTATCAGAGGCAAAGAGTACAGCATCGTCAGCATATAGCAGGATCTTACCCGAGCATTTACTGGCAGCGAATTGAGGAAAAGGGAGAAGAGTAGAGGTCCAAGAATAGAGCCCTGAGGGACCCAGAGCTAATAGGCAGGTGCTGGAGAGATTTCCACTCAACTTTCACACATTGGGAGCGGGCTGAGAGATAGCTGGCGTACTAGAGAGACTGGTCCAGTGGCAAAGCCTATGTGGTCCAGGGTAGTTAACAGGAGTGGATGCTACACGGTATCAAAAGCTTTTAGACAGGTCAATGAATACCACGCCAGCCAGGGCGCCGTGTCCAAGGAGGTGTGGAGGAAGTTGGCAAACCCAGGAGTGCTGTATTGGTACTATGACCAGCTCTGAACCCATGTTGCTCAGGGCAAAGAACATTGTACTTTTGAGAGGTAGTTAGAGACTTGAGTGGCAACAATTTTCTCCAGGGCTTTGGGGGAGGCTTGAGATGGGTCGGTAATTACCTGGCAGAGTCCTGTCGCCACCTTTGTGGACAGGAGTAACTGAGAACAACCTCCAGACAGCAGGAAATTGTCCGAGGCAAAGGGATTTGTTAAAGATGCATTGATAGGGGCGAGGACCTGATCCAGGACCTGACGAGGAGGCAGGGATCAAGGAATCGTACGATGGCATTACCTTTAAGGCTTTAAGCAGATATGGCCTAGTTTCTTGTAAGGTGACACAACGCAGGTGGAACAAGGGGCGGTGATGGGAGGAGCGGAACTAGGGGTGGAGGACTGAAGAAGTTACCTAGGAGTACTGAGCTAAGGTCGTAAAGGAGTTATTGAGGTGAGTGGCAATGAGGGTAGGATCAGTGGAGACAGTACCATTGATGTTAAGAAGTGTGGGAGAGGACCGGAGTGACCATTCAGCTGCTTGACGTTGTCCCAGAAAGACCTAGGGTTCCCCAAGAGGAGGTAGGGAGGCTTGATAGTAGTCCGCCTTTGCTTTACTTGATAGCCCAGGTGCACTCGCTCGGTGCTGCAGCACAGGTCTGCCTGTCAGATGGTCGGCCAGAGGCAACAGCAAGGTGCCACAGATTATCCCGCTGCTTAAAAGCCGCCCAGGGCAGGGGTGAGCCAAGGAGCATATCTTACTTTGGACCTATGGGCAGTTATAGGAGCGAAGATGTCACAGGCAAAGTTGAAAGTGTTGACAAAGAAGGACAGAGCCATGTCAATGTTAGTTGCATTTATCAGTGGAGACCAGTCTGTGTGAGCAAGGTAATGCTTTAGGTCTTTCAACCCCCGGTCTAAGCCGCCTTCGAGAGGTGGTTTTGACTGAGGGTATGGGCTGAGAGGTTACCCAGCTGAAGAGAACAGGGAGTGGTCACTAAGACAGTCAGGAGGAGTTGGATATTGTGACGTGACTTGGCCTGTTAGTAAGGACCACATCAGGAGAGTGCTAGTGCCCTGCCTGGGTTGATTCTAATGGGCTGGGAGACTAGTTGGGTTATATCAATTGCAGCAAAGGCCTCGCGGGCGGAAGAGGATGAGGGGGAAAGCCAATTAATGTTCAAGTCGCCCACCAGAATTTAGTCAGAGGGGTTGGGTAGGGAGGTAATGTAGTCAATTAGTGGGCCCAGCGCCTGAGATTGGTTTTTGGGAGGTATGTAGGCCGTAGTCAGGAAGATAGGACCTCTAGAAGGGTCAGGAGATAGTTTTATTGTTAGGGCCTGGGCATGATGGTCAAGGTCAGGGGGAGGGAGGGCTAGTCCAGTGAGCGGGTCCTTTAAGTAGAAGGCACATCCCCCACCTCTCCTAGCGACCCGGTCCAGCCGGTGGAGGGTGTAGCCAGGGAGAGAGACCAGGGAGTTAGGGGTGGAGTCAGACAGCCAGGTTTCAACCAAGGCAACCACATCTGGTTTATGAACCAACATCCAGCAGTGTAGTGAGTCCAGTTTTTTCAGGAGGCTACAGATGTTCATAGATGCGATACGAAGTCCAGTGGATTTCGAGGGAGGGCTAGTGTTGCCAGGCCCAGGATTGGGATGGATGGCTGACAGAAGTAGGAGGAGGAGGAGGGCTGCACTTGGGAGCAAGCGGCAGGAGAGTTTCATGACGACTGAGGTAGGGGGATGAGGGGTGTAGAGGCAAGGGATAGGAAGCGTGAGCACAGACAGGACAAGGCAATATGGAGAGTGAAGGGGCAAGTGGGGGTGAGCGAGGGGTGACCACACGATCGGGTGATAGGTAGAGGAGCATGCAGGGTGAGTGAAAGCCGCAGGAGGGGTGGGCAGGGTGGGATGTGGGGTGAGTTGCAGGCAGATCACTGAGGCATAGGAACCACTCAACAGCGGGGATATAGTACCCCTAGGGGAGTTGACTAAAATTAGAATTAGGGGAAGGAGAGGAAGGGGAGCGAGAGGTAGAGTGATAGACATGCATGGTGGTGGTAGAGCCATTTTTTTTTTTTATTAGGAAGAACTAACAGGGGCTGGGATGGTAGCTGGAGGGGGAGAAGAGGAGGGATAGAGCCTATATGGGACCGGGGGGGTGGCACAGCAGTAGGATTGTAAGGAGGGGAACAGTGCCCACTGGTGGCCAGCAGGTATAACCTGCTAATGGGAAAGTGGGGACTTAGGTTCAAGTACACACAGGAAGTGACGTCACAGGAAATGACGTGCACAACCCCAGAGCCAATAAAGCTACGGCCGCCCGTGGGTGGGTGGGTGGTTAGCGAGGGCAGACGACGCAAAGCGCCGCCGGCTAGCACCCCACAGCAGATGCCCGCCGAACAATCAGTGGACTGTGGGACAGAGAAGCCAAGAGTCCTTGGTTGTACAGTCAAACGCCCACGGTCGCCTAGGGCAGGAGTAGTTTGCATTTTAGCCGTTTACCTGGATGTGCAGCTGGCGTATCGGTGAGGGCTCCAGGTGGGAGCGACTTTCTTCCGTCCCTGCCGCGGTCGGCAGCGTTCAGTGCGTGGGGGGGCGTCTGAAAACGGTAGCAAGCAGGGAAAATAATTAGTATGCGGAGGGAGGATTACAACAGCTGATCTCTGGTTTCACACTGCGCATGCACAGATACGGTGCTACGCCAGTTACACTACACAATGGGCACCATTTAATTATGTCTGCTTGAAATTGATCTGCACAGCATACCAGCAATCCTCTTACTTTGCTTTAATCTGCACAGTTTTTACTGACTTCCTTCAGTTTTAAAATTAATCTACACATGGATATGGATAGTGCTACAAGAAGAGCCTAGTTTGTTCAATAAACCTATCGTTACTAGATCAGGCACCTTGCTTAATACATTCAACAAACAGTTAAGAAGCCCCCCTCCCCCCCACTGCATCACAGCCAGATTAATTTGCAGAAATGAATTC
This sequence comes from Neoceratodus forsteri, assembly GCA_016271365.2. Lineage (NCBI taxonomy): Eukaryota > Metazoa > Chordata > Ceratodontiformes > Ceratodontidae > Neoceratodus > Neoceratodus forsteri. The sequence continues at coordinate 363,554,359 of CM028130.1, forward strand.
TACATGAATTCCACATTTTAAGTCATAGACATCAGAAGTGTGAGCTCACAGGATACAGAAGTTAGAACCCCCACCCCAGCACAGTATTTGAATCAATCTGGAAAAGAAACTAACACGTTGAAGATTAAGCAGTTGTTTTATACATACAGATGTTTTCAGAAGTTGCTTTGACTTTGTACTAACCTTTTAATGAAGTGAGACATATTGGGTTACTGGAAGTATTTCCCAGTTGGGTTGACCCAATATACCAATGTAAAGATTACATCACTATCCCATGATGGTAACCCATGTGTTCTAAATGAACTATTTGGCAGGAAAAGTGACAAAATTACCCCCCAACAAACCTCTGAAAGGCACAACAGCCATATTTTGGTGAAAGCTGATATTTTTATGTATGCCTACTTTGCTGCCACTTAAAGTCAGTGAGGTCCCAAGACTCAGAAATGTTTTCCCCAGCTAGACTATTTTGCTGGAATCACAAGCTCTGCCTCATTGTTGTCAGAATTCTATCATTAGAATGCATGATAGGCAGAAAGTTGCTACCTCGTCTGGCAGAATACTGGCTTCTTTCTTTATGAAATTGTAATCCATGTGCAACAATGAAGAGTTAAAAATTTATTTAATCTGCCTAATCTGTAGTTCAGGTCCACAAGTGGGCAGTTTTATGCCTGCGTAGGGACGAGGCATAGAAACCTGCTTGAAAATTCAGTTGTGCAGCTGATTAACAGCAGCATCAGAAATTAAAGTACTACAGTCAAAATTTGCAAAAACATATGTTGTACAGAGTATTTTGTGTGTTTTCTCCTGGTGTGTCCTCCCCTTTGTTTGCTATTAGGAGTTTTTTCTAAATTTTCCTACTAGTTTTATGGCCCCTGGAGATCTCTATGTTAGCAGCATTTATTGCTCTTCTTTGTCCTGCAGTGCCTCCTGTCTCATGTGATAGCGATGTGTGGGACCATTGATTCAGTGGGGGAAAGTACTGCAGCAGTAATCTGGAGATAGAAGCCTGATGTTCTGGCCTCAACTAAATAATTCAACATTTTTGTTTTCTATAGGTTTGTCTAGCCAGCAGGAGCAAAGGTTTTGCTTTCAAAGTTTTTAATTTTGTAACTACATCCAGCCTTAAAAAACAAACAAAGCACCCTAGGTCATTAGTGCTATACTTAGTAAAGACCAGCCATTTTCTTACAGCGTACCCAGTCAGACCGCAAGTGAATGCTGAGCTATAAATGTAGCCTTCAGTGCCCACTGGATGAGGAAAGTGACTTAAAATCACAACTCTGCTGTAAAATTGACTGTAAATCAGTACTTGCCAAATCTGTGGTCCTGGATGCATCAGTGCCACGTGGTACAGAAGCACTATAGCAAACTAGAAGGGAAAGGATCAGATCTTTTACAGTACAGTAGCTTCTTGCTGTTTTTACATTGTTTGGATTTTACTTGGTAGAAGGTTATTTATTTTCTTTCTTACTACTTCTAAGGGGCTAGCAGGGTATTGTTTTGGGGCTGTTGGAATTTTGAAAACTGTCTTGGTGGTTATAAGTGGGCTCATTTGTTTGATGTTTCACTGTGTAGCAGGCTGTATTTATAGAGGCCTATTTCTTCTGATTTAAAACCTATTTGGTGTTATTTAACAGGGGCTGTTTCTTTGAATCAGAGACCTATATCTTCTAATTTCAAGCCTATTTTGATGTGTTGTTGGTGAAGCTGTTTGAATTGGAGACCTGTTTCTTTTGGTAGAAAACCTATTTTGGGGGCTTTGAGTAGAATTGTGTTCATTTTTGCTGGCTTCACTAGCTGCAAAGGTTAGTGCATAGTGGGGAAAGGGTGCTAATGGTCTGACCAGGGGTCTCAGCTACCTGATTGTTTCTGGAAGACTATCTCAGTGGAAGGGAAGTCATTGCAAATCTAGGAGCTTCATTGTTACTTCTTTGCATTGTTATTGCATTGTAGAAAGGAGGAGTAGGAGTTTGAAGAAGGTTGTGCAATAGCTACTTAAAGTCTCTTTTTGAGTGTGGATAGGGAGGTTAGGAATATAAAAAGCAGTTGCTCAGTCTATCTAAATGTGTACAACAAAGGGGGTAAGGGAAATTAAGAAAATAATGTTTTGCACTGATAGAGGGGGAGAGTGGAGACTTGGGGGAGTGTTTGGTATCCTGCATCTGAAAGGGTGGGGGGTCGCTGGTGGTCAACGACAGCAATGGGTAGGGTGGTAGGCTGCTACAACTGCGGTGCACCAATCTTTCTAAAAATTGCCTGGAGTGTGGGAGGATGTTTAGTGTGCAACCGCACAGAGAAACTTAGAAAGGGGATTGAGGGTCTGCAGGAGGAACTAAGACTGGCAAGGCAGACTGGGGGTGGGTTTAGCCCAATACTGGAGGGAGGAAGAAGGGGAGATGAGGGAGGGCGATTTAAGCCAACAGTGGTGAGGAGAGGGTCAGAAGAAAGGAAACAGGGACAAGGGGGCCCAGGCCAGGAAGAACGATTGCTGGGGCGGCAATTGGGCAAGAGACATGCAGAGACCACAGGTTGGGAAACCATATGAGCTAACCCCCCATAACAGTGACAAAGGACAAATGGCAAGTACTATTGTTGATGCTAGTGAAGGAGGGCAGGATGGGGGGGAAGGTGGTTTCCCTTAATGCGGGGAGCCTTGGGAGGAAAACTGCAGAGTTACAGGTGCTCTTGGCAGAGGGAGAGGTGGACATTGCAGCCATCACAGAAACATGGGCCGCCCAATACAATGACTGGGACCTGTCTGTACCAGAGTACAGGTTATTTTGTAGGGACAGGGTGATTGGGAAAGGAGGAGGTGTGGCACTATATGTGAAGGAAGGACTGAAGTGTGTAAGGGAGAAAGGGAAGGAGGGTAGTACAGAGTAACTTTGGATGCAAATTCAGGATTCCAAGAATAGGATTCTTAGAATGGGAGTGGTGTACAGGCTGCCATCTCAGACGGAGGAGTTAGACAGGGAACTAGTGGGACAGATCAGGAGGATCTACAGAAGGGTAGTGTGGTGATTGTGGGGACTTCAACATGCCAGGAGTGGACTGAGTAACCCAACAACCAGGAACAGAAGGGAGCAGGTACTGCTGGATGCCTTCCAGGACAGCTTCCTGCTGCAGATGGTCAGTGAACCAACCAGGTTGGGGAATACCCTTGACCTTGTGCTGGCAAATGGGACTTTGTGAGAGAACTTACAGTGGAGGAACCACTGTCAGGAGTGACCACCACTCAGTATGGCTCACATTAGATATGGGCAAGGAAGGAGTGGAATCTGGCACAATGAGTGCTGGACTTCAGGAGGGCTGAACTTGGGAGGATGGGAGAAGTGGTAAAAGGTACCTGGCCAGAATTCAATCTAGTATGGACACTAACCAGAGGTGAGAGCTCATAAAGCTGGGGATAGTGGAGGCAACCAAAACCTGCTGCAAGGCCCAGAGCAAGAAGGCTAGGGCTAAGAAACCGACCTGGTTGAGCAAGGAGGTCATGGAAAAGGTAAGGAGGAAAAGAGCTGCCTTTAGGAAGTAAAAGAAAACAGGGAGAGGGGAGGACAGGGAGGAGTACTTGATGGAATCAAAGGAGGTGACAAGGGCAGTAAGGGGAGCCAAGGCATCTACGGAACTCAGGCTGGCACAAGGCATTAAGAAGGGAGAAAGATTTCTTTAGGTACATCAGGGAAAAGGAGCTGTAAGGACCACATAGTAAGGATTAGGAAGGAGGGGGCTGGGTGGAATAGGAGTGTTAAGGCAGAAGCACTAAATGAGTACTTCTGCTCAGTATTTACTAAAGAGAAGTGGGGGGTGACACCCAAGGGGGGAGAAATGGCAGAAAAGGGGGGGGGTGACAGATGGGGAAATCATGGAGGGCAGAGTTCGAGAGGGTTTGAAGGCACTGAGGGTGGATAAGGTGCCAGGCCCAGATGGCATCCACCCCAGAATATTAAAGGAGCTGGCAGTGGTCCTTGCAGGACCTTCGGCAGACCTATTTAATGCCTCACTACATTCAGGGTGTGTACCTCAGGACTGGAGGATGGGTCATGAGGTGTCCCTGAACAAGAGTGGCCCCAAGGATGAACCGGGAAACTACAGACAAGTGAGCCTCACGTCCATCGTGGGTAAGCTAATGGAGACTATCCTGAAGGAGAGGCTGATGGCCCTCCTAGAGGCCAAAGGACTGCAGGACAGCAGACAGCATGGCTTCATATGGGGCAGATCCTGCCAAACCAACCTGATGGAGTTCTGTGACTGAGTAACTAGGCAACTGGACAGGGGCAATGCAGTGGATGTCCTGTATCTGGACTTCAGTAAGGCATTCGACTCGGTGCCACATGGAAGGCTGGGAAGTAAGTTAGTAGGCACAGGGGCAGGTGCAAAGCTGGTGAGATGGGTAGGGAACTGGCTTCAGGGAAGGCAACAGAGGGTGGTGGTGGGTGGGGAGCTCTCACACCCAAGGGTAGTGACGAGCGGTGTTCCACAGGGCTCAGTGTGGGGACCAGTGTTGTTTGGGATATTCATTGCAGACATATCATTGGACACCAAGAGCAAGATCAGTCTGTTTGCTTATGATACCAAGGTAGGAGCGGTGGTGGATGACCTAGGGGGATGGCAGGGGTTGCAGGATGATCTGGCAAAGCTTGAAACTTGGTCAGACACCTGGCAACTGGGGTTTAATGCCAAAAAATGCAAGGTGCTGCATTTTGGGATGAAGAACCCAAGGAGGAGTTACCAGCTGGGGGGAGTGCAGCTAGCCCAGACAGAGGAGGAAAAAGATCTGGGGGTGCTCATTACAGGGTCAATGAACAACTCTGTACAATGTAGGAAGGCAGCTGCAAAGGCAACAGAATGCTGGGTTGTATTGCAGGGGTATATCCTACGAGGAGGAGGGTGATTCTGCCACTGTACAGGTCATTAGTTAGACCACACCTGGAGTACTGCGCATTACTGGCGCCCGTATCTGAAGAGGGACATTAGTTACTGGAGGGGGTGCAGCGAGGGCTGACAAAGATGATCAAGGGGCTGGGGGACTTATACGAGAGGAGGCTGAGGAGTTGAACATGTACTCACTGGAGGAGAGGAGGGATGGGGGACATGATTGAAACCTTTAGGTACATGAAAGGAATAAACAAGACAGGTACAGAGGGGCTGTTCAAAGTAAGGGAAGGAGGGACACCAGGGCCATGATATGAGACTGGAGGGAGGAAGGTTCAGGAGGGAGATGAGGAAACACTTTTTTACAGAGAGGGTGGTGGCTGGGTGGAATGCATTACCTGCAGAAGTGGTATCCAGTAGAACAGTGGACTGCTTCAAGAAGGGGATGGGACAGGGCAAGGGGGAGGGTCAGTGAAGGGGAAGGGTGGAAGGAAGGGGCAGCTTTAGAATAAGGGATGCTAGCTGCACATTCAAGCAGGCTTGATAGACCTCTAGGCCTCTATCTACTGGCAAATTTCGTATGTTTGTAAAAAGAACAGCAATAAACCATAGTAATATGGAGATCCCCAGAGGCCATAAAACTAGTAGGAAAGGCCATAAAGCTAGAAGGCAGATTGGAAAAAATTCCTAATAGCAAACAAAAGGAAGGACACACCAGGACTAACGCACAAATCAAAACACTCTGCATAACATATGTTCTAGGATCGTGGATATGTTGTTCATCCACACTTATTGGCATGTCCCTTTCCCCTTTAAATCTTACGGAAGTCTTCAAACTAGCTTCTCCCACCCACCCGGGTGGTATATACCTTGGCTCTGCCCTGTGACGCCAGATCTTCCTTTCTGCTGGAAGATACGGGTTGCCTCCCTCACTCTTATGCATTTCGTAGGCCCTGGCTTTCAATACTTCGGTTTTACTGAAATTAAAACTCATCTGAGTTAGCAATCGTGCTTTTGCGTCCTCGATCATGGAAGGGAAATCTTCTCCAGGATTTCGCTGGTGTCCTTGTGGCCAGAAGATGTCACGCACCGATTCACATCTCACGTGCATCTACTGCCAAGGTGTCGGCCATGACACCTCATCCTGCAGGTTTTGCTTGACCTTCCATCCCAACATTCTGGATGATCGCCTGGCATGTTTAAAGTTGGGGAGACCGGAGAAAAGGAATCCTCCGGAGAAGTCCAAGGAGGCTAGGTGGGCGGTTTCCGCTGGCCGCGGGTTCCGCCGAGCAGCTGGAACGCATGGAGGCGTTAGAAGAAGAAGCCACCAGCGCTTCGGACAATCAAGGCTTTTTCATTCCACTCAGCCTAGGCTCCACCTTCTCAGGTTCCTTCAAGGAGTTGTGCCAGTCTTGCCCCACTTGGGGAGAGGCACCCACAGGCTCGCACTCCTCCCGATCTCGTAAAAGAGATGGGACCGAGCACGCCTTCGTCTTGCCGAAGATGCCCTTGGGACCAAGAGAGGTCTCAGTCCCAGGAGCATGTGGTTTCGACCTCGGTCGAGATCGCTTCCTCGGCCACAGGCTTCACGGACCTTCCGTCAGGCCAGCCGACCGAGGATGTGACTGATGAGGTCGAGATTGTCCTCAACCCCATCGATCCACTGTCACCGGTCCCTGTCGACGACTCCTTGGAAAGGACTCTGGTCCTTGTCTTCCCTGATGAAGAGCTCAGCCTGCTGGTGTCCCCATTGAGGACCCAGTTCTGGATTCCTGGGTATCACCAGTCCCGCCCAAGTGACCGAGTCGGCCTGTCTGATCTCGGTCGAGATCTAGAACCCCCCTCTTCTGGATGGCTGAGGAAGAGCCACAAGCATTCAAAAAAGAGGCGACGCCACTGGTCGTCCTCCTCAGATGAGGAGAGTCTCCGACGGAAGCTTTGTCGGCACTGAGAGGACCTCATGTGGCAACAGCTGATTTTGTCCAGGCACAAGCAGACTTCGACTCCTGCTCCGGCCGTTACTTGGCTTTCGCCTCCTAGGCCGAAGCTGACCTCCTCGGAACCGAAGCCTTTGGTTTCTCCACCCGCGGGGCTGGCCCGTCTTCCAGTTTGGCCTATACCAGTCTCTCCACCGATAGTGGTGGAGCCGCCGCCTCAGTAGCCTGTGGGAGGGGCTCCTTCCAAAGAGGACTGACCAGATACTGGGCTTCACCGACATCTGTCGTTCACCATCACCCTGGACCGCCCTTGGTGGGTCAAGGGTGATTTGGGCAGCAGGCCGCTGTACCCCGACTCTTCAGACTCGGATGTCACCGGGCTCCAGTCTCATCCTGGGATTGATGAGTCATCCGTTGGCACAGGGATGGAGGAACAAGGGATCCTTCGTCTCATCTCTGATTCCACAGGGATGCCCCTGGAACCCATCCAGAAAAAGGCAGAGTATCCTCTCACGGACATCCTCAAGAGAGGGCTACCCCAACGGAGGCCTTTCAGGTGGCTGAGGCCATTGCTGGTCTGGCACTCGAACTGTGACAGCGTCCTGCCTCATGTCCAGCAACGTCAGCCCGCATGGCCCGCAAGTATGCGGTGCCCATGGGGTCCCTTCCAGGGTTCACAGAGCACCCTTCGGCCAAGAGCCTGGTGACTGCCTCTCTGTTCAGGGGTACTGGCAGTTCTGCCAACGCTGACCGACCTCCTGAAAAGGAGTCCGAGTATTTGGACCACTCGGGGCGGAAGGTCTATGCGGTGTCCTCTTTGGGCCTTCGTCAGGCAAGTTCGGTCATCATCATGGCACACTTCTCCCATGCCCTTCTTGGGTCACTGGATGAAGTCCTCCCACATCTCCCTGCAGACATGCAGACCACGGTCAAGCAGGGCCAAGATCAGGGCCATGCTGTCGCCAAACAGCAGCACCAGATGGCCCTGGACATCGGGGACTCTTGTGCCCGCGCGATGGCCGCTGCAGTTGCCTCTCGCCGCAGGGCTTGGCCGAGGCTCTCCTCCTTCCCGGCGGATACTCAGTACAAGTTAGCTGATGTGCCTTTCCTTGGGACCGACTTGTTCGGCCCAGGAGTGGCCGGTCACCTACAGTGCATACAGCAGTCCAGTGCCACCTTGGACGCAACTTCTGCCAAGAGTTCTTCGGGCAAGTACCAGTAGAAGAAAAAGAAGAAGCACTTTCGGCACTCTTTCCCTGCGGTTCAGCAGTCCTCCTTCCAGGGAGGGCAGCAGTATCTGCAGCAGGCTCAAGCTTTGTGCCTTCGGCCCAAGCCTGGACCCCAACAGGCCCGTAGAGGAGGCCAAGGCTCAGGTCCTGGAGCTTCCTCCTCCTCCAAGCCTGCTCAGTGACAGGGTGGGGGTTGCCACCCCTATTCCCATCACGCCAGCTCTGGGTCTCCCCGTAGGTGTCCGGCTCCGCCACTTCCTTTCCGCCTGATCCACTATCACTACGGACAGGTGGGTTCTCGAAGTGGTCAGTCAGGGACTGCCTCTAGAATTCGAGCAGTACCCTCCCAGCCGAGCCCACGCCCTTCAGGAAGAATGGATTTCCACATGCACCCAGTCAACTCTTCGAGACAACATTGCTCAGCTCCTCCTCAAGGAGACAGTAGCTTTCATGGCGGATCCGTCTGCAGACCCAGGCTTTGTCTCCAGGTACTTCCTGGTGCCCAAGCGGACGAGGGGCTGGTGCCCCATTCTAGATCTCCACAACTTGAATCAATATCTCAGGTCACGCACCTTTCAGATGGTCACTCTGTCCCAGATCATACCATCCTTGGAGAGAAACATGTGGTTCTGTTCACTGGATCTGCAGGATGCATTCTTTCACGTTCCAATCCGTCTGTACCACCAGTGGTTCCTCCGCTTCAGGGTCAAGGGGCCCTGTACGAGTTCTGAGCCATGCTGTTTGGCCTATCATAGGCCCCACGGGTCTTCACCGAATGCATTGCAGTGGTGGCGGCCCATCTCCGGCGTCAGGGGGGTCAGAATTTACCCCTACCTCGATGATTGGTTCCTTGCAGGTTCCACCCAACAAGAGGTGGAGAAGACCAGGGATCTGACCCTCCAAACCTGCTCCCAACTCGGCCTCCTGATCAACGAGGCCAAGTCGGAATTCGTGCCTTCTCAGGTGATGGGTTTCATCGGGGCAGAGCTCAACTCTTGTCAAGCCAGAGCTCGGCTCCCAGTGGACATGGTGGAGGTTCTCTCCTCCTTTTCCCAATCATTTCAGGTTGGACACTTGCTCCCTGCCTGGGACTTTCTGTGCCTTCCAAGCTACATGGTGGCGTGCACCTCAGTGGTCCATTGGGCCCGGTTGCACATGCGCCCCCTCCAATGGGAGCTGGCCACCCAGTGGACTGAGTGCCATGGTCATTTCGACCAGCTGATCATGGTAACCCAGAAGATGTGGAATACTATCCAGTGGTGGACCACCCCCAGACCGGTTGCAGGAAGGGGTCCCGTTTGTCTGCCCTGAGCTGATGGGCATCCTCACAACCGATGCCTCTCTCATGGGCTGGGAAGCCAACATGGGGGACAACAGGGCCCATGGGCTGTGGACCCCTGAGGAGTCCCGATGCCACGTCAACCTGTTGGAGCTCAGAGCAGTCAGACTGGAACTGCCAGCTTTCGCTCCTCGGCTCCGGGGTCAAGTGGTTCAAGTCCAGACCGACAATACCACGACCATGTACTACCTCAACAAACAGGGCCACACACACTCCCATCTGCTGTGCAAGGAGGCGCACCACATCTGGACCCTCGTAAGCCGGATGGAAGCATCTCCTAGCCATCCATGTGGCAGTAGCCTCGAACCAGCTGGTGGATGCTCTCAGCCGCATAGGCCAGACATCCCACGAGTGGTCTCTTCATCCAGGGGTAGCTTACAGCCTGTTCTCCCGTTAGGGCAAACTGATGGTGGACCTGATTGTCTCCAGGGAAAACACCAAGCTGAGGCTGTTTCATGCCCGCCCCCCTCAGCAGGGCTCGCTGCAGGGGGGATGTCTTCTCGAGGCTGTGGACCCCAGGCCTCCTCTACGCCTTCCCTCCATTTTCCTTGATCCACAAGGTGTTACTCAAGGTGAGGAAGGACAAGGCGAAGGTGATTCTGGTAGCCCCAGACTGGCCACGCCAGTTCCGGTATCCAGATCTCCTCAGCCTCAGCTGCAGGCCCCCGGAGCGGCTTTGTACACGCCTGTACCTAATATCTCCGAACCAGGGGAAGGTCTTCCATCTGGACCTTAAATCCCTGCACCTCACAGCCTGGTACCTGAGCGGCTAGAGTTCCAGGCTTTGGGTCTTTCCGAAGATGTCTACACTGTGGTGGAGGCATCTAGAAAGGAATCGACCAGGAAATGTTGCACCTTCAAATGGAAAAGATTTTCCATTTGGTGTCAGGATAAGGGTCTGGACCCCTTATCCTGTTCTGTGGTTAACATTCTTGACTACCTTTGGTCTCTTTCCCAAGGGGGTCTACGGTTATCGACCCTTAGGGTGCACCTTGCAGCCATTTCTGCTTACCGGGTGGGGCCGGTCAGAAGACATTGGCGCAGGAGATGTGGTCGGGCGCTTTTTCAATGTCCAGGATCACATATCCCCTCCGGTGCATGAACCTCCACCTCTGTGGGATCTACTGCTGGTATTGGCAAAGCTCATGGGCAAGCCATTCGAACCAATGCACAAGTGTAAGCTGTCACACTTGTCGTGGAAGATGGCCTTCCTGGTGGCTATCATGTCTGCCAGAAGGACAGGGGAACTGCAGGCACTTTCGGTGGACTCCGCTTATCTGGTCTTCCACAGGGACAAAGTTGTTCTGCACCCCCGAAATTCCTCCGAAGGTGCTGTCAGAGTTTCATCTTAACCAGGTATTGACTCTGCCGGTCTACTACCCTAATTACACCTCGGAGGCTGAGTACAGGCTCCATACTTTGGCCCGGAGACGTACTCTGTCCTACTACAAGGAGAGGACAGTGGAAATTTGTGGAGCGGTTGGCCAGCTGTTTGTCACATATGCTGAAACCGCTTCTGACAGACCTGCAGCCAAATGGACCATAGCAAGATAGATTACATCATGCTTAGGTCTATGCGATGAGTTAGCGGGCATGGAGCCTCCCAGAGGGCTAAGAGCTCATTCTACCCGCCATACTGCTGCATCGGTGGCTGCTTCCTGGGACATCCCTATCCAGGAAATCTGTTGGGCTGCTACCTGGAAGTCAGCAAACACCTTCATTACCCACTACCACATCGACCTTGAGTCACGCCGGGATGCTGGTTTTGGGACCTTAGTTCTCCAATCTCTGTTCAATAAGTAGAGGGTGTGCACCTTGCCTCCCTCCTCCCAAAGAACTGCTAGGAGTCTGCCAATAAGTGTGGATGAACAACATATCCACGATCCTAGAAAAACAGGTTACTCACCTGTAACAGTAGTTCTAGGAGTGATATATGTTGTTCATCCACAGGGACCCACCCAACCTCCCCGGCTGCGGATGCACACAACCTGGCTTCCAGTGGGCTAAGATCTGGCGTAATGGGTCGGAGCCAAGGTAAATACCACCCGAGTGGGTGGGAGGAGCCAGCTTGAAGACTTCCAGCAAGATTTAAAGGGGAAAGGGACATGCTAATAAGTGTGGATGAGCAACATATACCACTCCTAGAACTACTGTTACAGGTGAGTAACCTTTCGCAAATTTTGACTGTAATACTCCTTTAAGAAAACAATGTATAAAAACAGTAAGCTAAGGTCTAGTTACTATGTAAATTTACTTACAAAATTCTTTGTAAACCTCCATGAAATGTTTTTAAAAAGTATCCACTGCCTTGATGAAACTTTGACCCCACCCTCTTCTTTATCCATAAACTGAGACTGAATAACAGTAATATAGCTGAGCAGCTATTTTGTGGGAGTTTGCTGTGTGTTTGAGCAAATTGATGAGGATTTGGATGAGAATTTGAAGGATGTTGCACAAATGCTGTTAAAAGAACCAACACATCCATAAGCTTTGAATTGTGTGGTATGTCAGTTATAGGCTAGTACAGGGGTTAAAGCTGTTAAATCTTCATGAGACCACCTGAGTGATTGCTTTGATTTATGTCCTAATTGCACAAATATCTGACATGTTGGCAAGGTCCCATCAGACAAAGATTTGTCGCCAACTGTCCCAATTACAAATGATTACGATCCATCAAGTCTGAATAACTGTAGACCTGCATCATTGTCTCCATTTGCCTCCAGGAATTTGGAGACTCTTGTTCACAGGCAGTTGAGGAAGTGTATCTTTTAATTAACTGATCCTGGGATTTCAAGCATGCTGTGGGCACTGCAGTTACTAATGTGATGCAGTACTACATTAGCCATGGACCGAAGCTGTTATGTAGGTGACAAGTTTCTAGATCTGGTGACAGCCCTTAAAAGGAAAGTCCCCTCAACCTTTATTTCCTGTTTAACTGTGTAGTTTGTAGACATGAACAAGTCCTTTTCTAGGAGCGTGGATATGTTGTTCATCCACACTGTCTGGCATTGTCCCTTTCCCCTTTAAATCTTGCCGGAAGTCTTCAAGCTGGCTCCTCCCATCCACCCGGGGTGGTAAATACCTCGGCTCCACCCCATGACGCCAGATCTTCCTTTCCACTGGAAGATACAGGTTCCCTCGTGCTACCTTGCAGTATCAGAGGCCCTGGAGTCAAATCGACGGTTTTCGCCGCACTTACTGGCCTTAAAACTCGTAAGAGTGTACGATTCAGATCCAAAGCGTCGGATATGGAGGACAAGTCGCCCCTGGTTTCGCCGGTGTCCTTGGGACAAAATGTCTCGCGACCGATCCCCACCTCGCAGAGTACTGCCTCGGCGCCGTGCATGACACCTCGGCGTGCACCATCTGTTCGGCCTTTCGTCCCACCATTCTGGAGGACCGTAAGGCGGCCTTAAGTTGGGGAGACCGGAGCTCGCAATCCACCGGTGAAATCGAAGGAGGCCAGGTGGGCGGTTTCCACGGCTGCGGGATCCGCCGAGCAGCTCGAGCAGATGGCGGCCTTCAAAGAAGAAGCTGCCCAAGCTTCGGCCAACCAAGGCTTCTTCGTGCCACACAACTTGGGCTCCACCTTCACGGGATCCTTCCGGGAGTTGTGCCAGTCTCTCCCTACTAAGGGTGAGATGTCCTCGGGCTCGCACTCCTCCCGATCCAAGAAGAAGGATAAGGATCCTAAACCATCTTCTTCTACCCAAAGAAGACGCTCCTAGGACTGAGAGCGGTCCGACTCTCAGGAGCAAGGGGTCTCGACCACGGTCGAGATCGCCTCCTCGGCTGCCGGCTTTTCGGACCCTCCGTCAGGCCAGGGCACCGGAGCCGAGGATACGGCAGATCCGGACGAGATTTCTCTCGACCCGATCGAGCCGTTGTCACCGACGCCTGTCGACGAGACTCTGGAGAGGACTCCTATTCTCTCCTTCCCCAACGAGCAGACCCGTCCTTCGGGCATCCCGATCGAGGGACAAGAGCCGGAACCCCGGTTCTCGCCAAATCTGGCTTCCCCCGACTGACAGAGCCAACACCGTCGGTCTCGGTCGAGGAGTAGGACCCCGTCGGTTGAAAAACCGAGAAAGGGCCACAAACACTCCCGGAAGAGGTGCTGCCACCGTTCCTCATCCTCCTCGGATGAGGAGAGACTTGACGGAGCTCCATCGACGTTATGAGGACCCTCGGCAGCAACTTTTTAACAGGTCAAAGCCGGCAGCCCCGCGGTACTGCCATTACTTGGCTCAGCTTCTTCGGCCGACACCGACCGGGTGCCGAGGACCCGTTCTCCCTCTAGTGGGTCCGCTGCACATTTCGGCTCAGCCTGTTATAGGCTCCCCACCAATTTTGGTGGAACCACCACCAAAACAGCCTCAGGGAGGGGTTCCCTCTAAGGAGGACCAACTGACTTCGGGCCTTCCCCATAGGTTGTCCATCACAGTCACTCTTGATCGCCCTAGGCGCATCGAGGATTTGGTGGAGACCCTTGTATCCGACCTCGGATTTGGATACCACCGCCTTCACTCTCATGATGAGCTGTTGGATGTCAAGCATGGAGGAAGGGCCTTCCTCCTTCCAGGGCATCCTTCGACTCATTTCAGAGTCTACAGGTATGCCTCTGCAGCCCATTCAGAAAAAAGCAGAATATCCTCTCATGGATATTCTCAAGAGGGGGGATACCCCGACAGAGGCCTTCCCAGTGGCCGAAGCCATAGTTGGCCCGACTCTGGAACTTTGGCAGCATCCAGCCTCTTGCCCGGCTCCCTCTGCCCGCATGGCCCGCAAGTACGCGGTGCCCATGGGGTCTTTAGTGGGCTTCACTGAGCACCCCTCGGCAGAAAGCCTTGTGACTGCCTCAGTGTTTAGGCGAACAGGCAGCTCTACGTATACTGACCGCCCTCCGGACAAGGAGTCCAAACTCATGGGCCACTCTGCCCGGAAGGTCTACGCGGCATCATCCTTAAGCCTTCGTCAGGCTAGCTCTGCAGTTATCATGGCACACTTCTCTCACGCCCTTTTGGGGTCGCTTGATGAAGTTCTCCCTCATCTCCCAGCTGACATGCAGACCACGGTCAAGCCGGTCCGGGACCAGGGCCGGGCTGTTGCTAAACAACAGCACCAGACAGCCCTGGACATGGGTGATTCCTGTGCCCGTTCACTAGCTGCCGCGGTAGCCTCTCGCCGCAGGGCTTGGCTGAGGTTATCCTCCTTTCCTGTGGATACTCAGCACAAGTTAGCTGACGTGCCCTTCCTTGGCACCGACCTCTTCGATCCGGGAGTGGCAGGTCATCTACAGCGCATTGAGCAGTCTAATGCCACCTTAGCTGCCACCTCTGCTAAAGGTTCTTCGGGCAAGAACCAGCAGAAGCGCAAGAAGAAATCCTTTCGGCATTCTTCTCCTGCGGTCAGACAGCCCTCCTTCCAGGGAGGTCAGCAACAGCAGCAGGCTCAAGCTTGGCGCCCTAGGCCCAAGCATGGTCCCCAACAGCCCCGCAAAGGAGGCCAAGGTGCTGGTCCAGGTGCCTCCTCCTCCTCCAAGCCTGCACAGTGACGGGTCAGGGGTGGCCTCCCCTGCACCCGTCACGCCAGTTCTGGGTCCTCCCGTGGGGGGCCGGCTCCACCACTTTCTTTCCGCCTGGTCCGGTATCACTTCAGACAGGTGGGTCCTGGAAGTGGTCGGGCAGGGACTGCCTCTAGAGTTCGAGCAGTACCCCCTCCAGCTGGGCCTGTGCCCCACGGGAGGAAAGGATCTCAGTAGGCGCTCAGTCGGCCCTCCGGGACGACATTGTTCAGCTCCTCCTCAAGGAGGCGGTAGCTCCAGTGCCAGATCCTCCTTCAGACCCAGGCTTCGTCTCCAGGTACTTCCTGGTGCCCAAGCGGACGGGGGGTTGGCGCCCATCCTAGATCTCCACGACCTGAATCGGTATCTCAGGTCTCGCACTCCGGATGGTAACTCTAAACCAGATTATACCATCCCTGGAGCGAAACAGTGGTTTTGTACACTGGATCTTCAGGACGCATTCTACCACATCCCAATCCGTCTGCCCCATCAGCCGGGTTCCTCCGCTTCAGGCCTCAAGGACCCTGTACGAAGTTCAGAGCCATGCCGTTCGGCCTGTCATCGGCCCCAAGGGTCTTCACCAAATGCATTGCAGTGGTGGCAGCCCATCTACAGCATCAAGGGGTTCGCATTTACCCCCATCTAGACAACTGGCTCCTGGTGGGTTCCTCCCTTCAGGAGGTGGAGAGGTCCAGGGACCTGACCCTCCGAACCTGCTCCCACCTGGGCCTCCTAATCAACGAGGCCAAGTCAGGACTCGTGTCTTCTCAGGTGATGGGCTTCATTGGGGCAGAGCTCGACTTGTCAAGCCAGAGCTCGGCCCCGTGGACAGGGCGGAGGTTCTTTCCTCCTTTGCCCAATCATTTCTGGTTGCACTTGCACCCTGCCCGGGACTTCCTGCGCCCTGGTTACATGGCGGCGTGCACCTCAGTGGTCCACTGGCCAGACTGCACATGCGCCCCCTTCAATGGGAGCTGGCCGCCCAGTGGTCTCAGCGTCAGGGTCTCTTCGACCAGCTGGTCACGGTCACCCAGAGGATGTGGGACGCTCTCCAATGGTGGACCGTCTCGAGTCACTTACAGGAAGGTATCCCGTTTATCCGCCCTGAGCCGACGGTCGTTCTTACGACCAGTGCCTCTCTCATGGGCTGGGGAGCCCATATGGGGGACCACAGAGCTCACGGGTACTGGACCCCCGAGGAGTCCCGATGCCACATCAACCTGTTGGAGCTCAGAGCAGTCAGACTGGCCCTGTCAGCTTTCGCTCCTCAGCTCCAGGGTCAAGTGGTTCAAGTCCAGACGGACAATACCACGACCATGTACTACCTCAACAAACAGGGCGGCACGCACTCCCATCTGCTATGCAAGGAGGTGCTCCGGATCTGGACCTTCGTCAGCTGGCTGGAGGCGGAGCTCCTAGCCATCCATGTGGCAGGAGTCTCGAACCAACTGGCAGATGCTCTCAGCCGCATAGGCCAGACATCCCACGAGTGGTCTCTCCATCCAGAGGTAGCTTACGATCTGTTCTCCCGTTGGGGCAAATCGTTGGTGGATCTGTTTCGCTTCCAGGAGAACACCAAGCTGAGGCTGTACCATGCCCGCCTCAGCAGGGCTCGCTGCAGGGGATGCCTTCTTGAGGCCATGGACCCCAGGCTCTCTATGCCTTCCCTCCATTTCCTTGATCCACAAGGTGTTACTCAAGGTGAGGAGGGACAAGGTGAAGGTGATCCTGGTAGCCCCAGATTGGCCACGCCAGTTCTGGTATCCAGATCTCCTCAGCCTCAGCTGCAGGGCCCTGAGCGCTTTGTACACCTCGACCTGATATCGTTGGAACCAGGGAAGGTCTTCCACTGACCTTCAATCCCTGCACTCACAGCCTGGTTCCTGAGCGGTTGGAGTTCCAGGCTTTGGGTCTTTCTGAGGATGTTCTACACCGTGGTAGAAGCATCTCGAAAAGAATCAACCAGAAAGGGTTATGCCTTCAAATGGAAAAGATTTTCCATTTGGTGTGAGGGAAAGAGCCTGGACCCTTTATCCTGCTCTGTGGCTAACATTTTAGACTACCTTTGGTCTCTCTCCAAAGGGGGTCTTCGGTCATCGACCCTTAGGGTGCACCTGGCAGCTATCTCTGCTTACCGGGCACGGGCCGGTCAGCCGACATTAGCACAGGAGACGGTGATTGGGCATTTTTTCAAAGACCTGGATCACATTTCCCCTCCGGTGCATGAACCTCCACCTCCGTGGGCTCTCTTGCTGGTTTTGGTAAAGCTCATGGGCAAGCCATTCGAACCCATGCAGAAGTGTGAGCTCTCACACTTGTCGTGGAAGACTGCCTTCCTGGTGGCTATCACATCAGCCAGAAGGACAGGGGAGCTCCAGGCGCTTTCGGTGGACTCCCCTTATCTGGTCTTTCACAGGGACAAGGTTGTCCTGCGCCCCCACCCGAAATTCCTTCCGAAGGTGGTGTCAGAGTTTCACCTCAACCAGGTGCTGACTCTGCCGGTATATTACCCTAACTACACCTCGGATGCCGAGTACAGGCTCCATACTCTGGACCTCAGGCGTGCTCTCTCCTACTATAAGGAGAGGACGGCGGAAATTCGGGGAGAGGTTCGCCAGCTGTTTGTCATCTACGCTGAAGCCGCTTCTGGCAGACCTGCAGCCAAGCGGACTATTGCAAGATGGATCACGTCATGCATAAGTCTGTGTTATGAATTGGCAGGCAAAGAGCCTCCCAAGGATAAGAGCTCATTCTACCCGCCATACTGTTGGTGCTGGTGGTTGCTTCCAGGACATCCCTATCCAGGAAATCTGTCGGCTGCTACCTGGAAGTCAGCTACACTTTCATTACCCATTACCACATCGACCTTGAGTCACAACGTGATGCTGGTTTTGGGGCCTCGATTCTCCATCCCTGTTTCCTAAGTAGGGGGTGTGCGCTTGCCTCCCTCCTCCCGGAGAACTGCTAGGAGTCTGCCAGACAGTGTGGATGAACAACATATCCACGCTCCTAGAAAAATAGGTTACTCACCTGTAACAGTAGTTCTAGGAGTGGTATATGTTGTTCATCCACACGCACCCACCCGACCTCCCCGGCTTAAGGTGCACAACCTGGCTTCCAGCGGGCTAGATCTGGCGTCATGGGGCGGAGCCGAGGTATTTACCACCCGGGTGGGTGGGAGGAGCCAGCTTGAAGACTTCCGACAGTATTTAAAGGGGAAAGGGAAAATGCCAGACAGTGTGGATGAACAACATATACCACTCCTAGAACTACTGTTATAGGTGAGTAACCTGTTTTTTTTTTTTTTTGCATCCCCCTGATTTCATCCTAATATAAGTGAAGTTGCTTCACTCTGTTCTGCCCTGGTGTGAAAACCTGTTTCACTCCATGGCAAACATACGAACGTATGAAAACACCAGCAAAAATGAGCCTCACGGTCTATCGGATCTGCTCGATTGTGCAGTTAGACCCTCAACTTGCTGCTGCCCCACCCACCTCTCTCCTCCTCACAATTACCTCCCCGCGTCCCATCCTCTCTTAAAACCATCTACTGTGCTACAGGCTACCACCTCCAGGGTGGTACATCGCATCCTGAAGGGTTCTATTTTTGGGTCAGGCCTTATTTCCCTTCCTAGGTGTTAATCACACTTACCCCCCAATCCCTACTCCAGTTCCCTGTCCCCTTGCAGGGTTACCTACATCCTAAAGGAGTCTCTCCGGGTCATGACTCTGTACTGTCATCTCATCCTCTCTCCTTCACCCCTTATTTCACGATAGCACTTGTTCACATATTACTATTGCACTTTTTAATTGTTCTCACAAATTACATATGTACACAACACTGTTTTTAACAACTGCCTTAATTAATTGTATGCTACGTTGATCTTTGTAACCTGAATGTAAAATGTCTCATCCCTATTGTACCCCTTCCCCTCAGGTCGCACCGGGAGACAGGCAACCTGTTGCTCAGTGTGTCTGCCTGATGAAACATTTCAATAAATAAAATACACCCCAGCATCCTGTTGGCTTTTGTTGCCACTTTCCTGCACTGAGCTGAGTTGTTCATACTCCCCATTATAAGCACTCCTAGATCTTTTTCCTCCTCAGTGCATTCTAGCTGTGCACCCCCCAGCTGATAGCACCTCCTCTGGTTGTTAGCCCCGAAGTGCAAGACCTTGCACTTTTTGGCATTAAACCCCATCTGCCATGCATTCGACCACTTATGTCATTTGGTCAGGTCCTCCTGCAACCCCCCACCCCCACCCTTTGATGTCGCCTACCAGGGCACCCATCTTGTGTCATCTGCGAAGAGACTGATCTTACTTTGGACCTTGTAGGAGATAGCAGCTATAAATATCCCAGACAACATCGGTCCCAATAATGATCCCTCGAGGCACCCCACTTGTCACATCCTCGGTGATGAGAGCCCCCAAATCATCACCCTTTGCTGCCTTCCTTCAGCCAATTGGTGATCCAACTTACCATCTTTGTTCCCACCCTTATATATTCCAGCCCCCCAACCTCCCATGCAGCACGAACTCAAAGGCCTTGTTGAAATCCAAATTCAGGACATTCACCGCATGGCCTTTGTCCAGTTCTTTTGTCACCCAGACATAATACTCAATCAAATTTGTCTGGCAGGATCTACCCAAGACAAACCTGTGCTGCTGACTGTCCCGGAGAACACTGCTCTCCAAAAAGGTCACCAGCTTCTTTTTTAGGATCGTCTCCATGAGTTTCCCCACAATTGATGTGAGGCCTACTGGTCTGTAATTCTCTGGTTCATCCTTGGGTCCACTTTTGTGAATGGGTACCACATGGGCCATCCTCCAGTTCTGTGGTACGTATTCAGTGTCCAAGGAATGGACCTTGAAAAGTTTGATGGTCAGCACAAGACAAGAATACTGGGAATTCAGGAGACATACAACAGAATTGGCCTACAGTAGTATTTCTGCTAGCCTGTGCATGTATGCATCATCAACTATCATTATGCCTTGCATGAGTGGAATCCTAACCTTTGCAATGGAGTGAACCAGGTTTTCACTCCAGATCAGAACAGAGTGAAGCAACTTCATTTAAATTTAAATCAGGATGCAGTTGGGGGGTATAAGAGAGGGAATCATTGTTCATGCCTATAAACTATAGGTACACAGAAAACAGGTTGAGGGGACTTATACCCTTGGTCATGCCATTCTGTTACATAAGCTGATTACAAAAAACTTTGTTAATGAATCTATTGGGGTTGAAGCACAAAGTGTACAAAGTAAGAAAGTGAAAATTAGGGTAAAAAGTCCTTGGAACCTTGGAGAATCTGCAGTGTGGTGTTCCTCTGTGTTTGAACAAACGAGCAATGCTATGTTGGCAAATACGTACACTATATGTCAGACAAAGCAAATGACACAGTAATGGTTGCTTACAGAGTAATGATATTATGCCAACACTGGATTGCACGATTGTTTAAACTCCATGGAACACCACACACAGAATCCCCGCCCCCACCCCTAATACAAGTAAAAATACCAGTCCAACCCCTAGAACTCATTTTGACTCAGAATAACACAGTGCCACCTAAGTGATCATGAGGGGTTGGCAACTTGAGCATCTTGAAAATGTGGGCCCAAAATGGGCAAATTATGAGCAAAAGAAAAACACGGAACCTAACTCTCAGCGCATGCACTGCTGGCGCATTTCAGGACTCCTCTTTTTTTTTTCAGGGTTATTTTTTTTAGGTGACGGCAGCTTGCTGAGGCAGAGGGGGGGCTATGTTAGTCATATGCAGTGTCAGTGGCTCAACAGGTAGCACACTCACCTCTGAGGCTGGGAGATTAGAAGACTGTAGGTTCTATCCTGACACCAGGCACTTGGGTTAGTATCCCAGTACTGACACTGCAGTGCAGCATGAGGGAGATACTTCACTCCTGGTGTGCTGTCTTTCGGATGAGACGTTAAACCGAGGTCCCATATGCCTGTTCTGGTGGTCATTCAGGTGGATGTTAAAGATCCCATGGCACTTCTCAAAAGAGTAGGGGAATTTGCCCTCTGACCTGGCCAAATTCCCCCCCCCCGTTGACTAAAAATACCACCAACAGCTTAATCTGATTCAAGGTCAGTTGACATTCATCTGTATCCCTCCCCAGGTGGTGCCTGAAAATAGGCAAGAATTTGTCTAGCACACTTACCTGGTCAACAAAAACTAAATAAATAAATAAATCCAGTTCTGGATTCTTCTTTAGAAAGGTGGGAGGTATGGGTGTTAAGTGGGCTTGGGGTACCTTTGACTTGTACAAGTGGGGTCTGCATGGGTGCTGGTTTGTGCAATGAGGGTTATTGAAGTGCCAACACCAGGATTCTGCACCTAGTGGAAGGAGCCCCAAAAGAAGGGTCTGTAGTGAGCCACCAAGGGTGGGCACCCGGTGGCAGCAGTTTGGGCCAGAGGGCACTTTGCTCACGCAAGCTGTATGATGACTTGTTATTGTCATGCAGCTGGCATGAAGGATTGTACTTATTGCTGCAAAGGGACACTTCTTTACACAAGCTGTGTGAAAGATCATCGTATGACTTGCCTGAAAGCTGCATTTCGTGCTGCAGAGTGCACTTTTTTCATACAAACTGTGTAATGATCTCTTATTTTCACCAAAGCTGAGTGTGTTTCCCAGTTTTGTTACATAGTAAGACTCCAGAAAGTGTGCTTGTGAATCATGAAAATGGGTTCTTGAGTGATTAAAGCTGGATCTGTTTATGTGACTCGCAACAGTCTAATATGATCAATATGATTACCATTTAAAAGCTATTGATTTTATAAAAAATAAACAAAACATTTAAGAAATCAGCTTTACACAGCACTGTCGACCACACGGGTTTCATACTAACTCCCAACACATTTTCGTGTTTTAGATGGGCAAAGGTTTCTCTTCCTGTCCCTACTTTCATGACTGCCTAGGCTCATGAAAATTTGGGTCTTATTTTACGAAAGTGGGTTCTGATTTACGAAACAGACGTTGCATCAGTTTCGTGGAAATCATTATGCAAAATTTCTTTAAAAAAGGGGAGAACTGAGCAAGCGTTAAAATTGCATTTTTCTTACAGTGATTTTCTGAACTTGAGGTAGCACATTCAAGATATGGTACCTTAGGTCGGCAATAGTCCGGCTCTGTCATTTTTAATATTTTCTTGCCGGCCAATATTTAGCTAGAAGGGATCATAGTTTGGCCCCATCAGGGTGGCCAGCTGATCCCTTCCACTTCCCTAGTCATATACACGCCCCGCACTCAGGCACGTTATGACATGCAGCAAGGGAGAACGTGGGGATGCTCCCCAGTAAAATGAAATGGCAGTAAATTTTCATTACTGTTTAATACATAATGATGGCGAGTTACAGATTAATGAAGACAACCACTCGACTAACAAGGGCCTTGTTAGTTGAGCAGTGGCCTTAGTCGAGCGGTGGCCTTTATTAATCTCCAACTTGCCATCATAATATATTAAATAATAATGAAAATTGACTCTTATTCATTTTAGTGGGGTGTGCGTCCCTGTGCTCTCACTTGCTGAACGTCATAACTTGCCTAAGCGGGGGGCGTGTACATGACTAGGGAAGAGGAAGGGATTGGCTGGCCAACCTGTCTGGGCCAAACCACAATCCCTTCCTGCTAAATTTAGGCTGGCAAGAAAATATTCAAAATGACAGAAATGGATTATTGCTAACATAACCTACCAAATATGGTGGGTCCAACAGTAGTAGCAGCAGAAGATCAGAAAATCAGTTTAGTAATTTAAAAGCTAAAAATTTCTCAGTGAAGTCACCTACCTACTGTTTTTGTGTTATCAGTGAGCAAATTAAAGTGTCTTAGAAAATATATTTTTTATGTATTTTTAGCTTTCTAGAATTGTAAACCTCTGAACCAGTTGTTTCCACATTTACAAGGATCCTGAGATCCTCGCATCAGCTACTTGCATGCCAAATTTTAAGCAATTCCATCCAGGGATGGTCATGTTATTAAAGAGCATGGGTATGCCTACCCAGCTCTAACATAGAGGCACTACAGTCTCCCTATTTATTACTTATTTGAAAGGTTTCACCAGGAAAGACAACGTGAGCTGAGGACAGCTCATTTCCAGAAGTGTCCTGGGGGAGGGAGTTACAAAGTGGGGGGATAAAAAAAACAACCAGGCTATATACATAAAATGCAACATAAGTACAACAAAGAACATAACCAGGATAATATACATAAAATGCCAGGAATACAACACAAGTACGATCAATTACAAACCTTGACATCAATGGAGTTAAGACTGATAGTTTCACAAAGATACAACATACTGGGTTGCCAATACCATAACCACTAGAGTAGTAACAGGTAGCAAGGATGTAGACTGGATGGGGAGAACACCTTACAGTGCTTGAAGTGGCAGGTGTTTTTTTTTTTTTTCTTCTAACTTTATTTACCTTCACCTTAACTCCGACCCCAGACTCTCTCCAGTGGGACTCTCAGCCTACCTCCATCCCGTCCGGTCATAGGCTCAGTCCTGTCACCCGATAGTTGCAGCTCTGGCTCCAATCCTCAGGCACCTGTTCCCCCGGATGAAGCCCCCCTGGGGCAGGGCCACCTGCTCCCCTTTCTGGAATCTGGACAGGTGTCCCGAGGAAGGAGGGAATATCGGGGACATTGGGTGTGGGGGATAGTTCCAGTACCCACCTTTGCCTACTAGGGATGGGGATTTTCTGCTTGTTTTCCCTGAGCTCTTCGCGTGCAGTGACATCCTACATGCCACGTATGCGCACCCACACAAACACACTGGTCGTCTGCCAGAGCTTGCCCCACTTCTTGCAGGTGCTAGTTGCCATGCCCTCCAGCCAACGCTGGAGGCCACTAGAACAGCGGCCAACTGTCCCTTCTACCCCCGGGAGGTGAGAACAGTCCTCTGGATGCTCAGTCACCTCCCATCCCTGCTGACCCCCGGTGCCCCGGGTGCATTCCTGAACCCAGGTCGCCGGCGTGACACGAGGTGTGGCATCCAGCGCCTCAACCCTCAGCACCACCGGGCTAACTGTTGAAGTGGCAGGTTGAATACCTTAAAGTGCTGGAAGTGGCAAGTTGAATTCAGGGGAATTAAATTAGTGCTGAGTTTTCCTGATTGGATGACAGTGAAGGGAAAGCGAGAGGGCTAGTGAGACGGAAGCAGGCAGATGGAGAGAAGGGAGGGTAGCGAGGCATGCTGGGAGAGGGAGGTAGACCCCTTCAGGATTCTGAGAATCCTGCAAGGGGGGCACGGGACCCAGTAGGGATGGAGGGGAGAAAGGCATGTTGGGAGCTGGACTCCTTTTGGATGCTGAGAACCCTGCAAGGAGGACAAAGACCCTGTGGGGATGGAGATGAGCGAGAGAGAGATGGGAGGAGGTAGAAGCAGAGAGGCTGGCAGTGAGTTAGACCACTTCAGGATTCTGAGAGCCCCTGCAAGGGGTGAGGATGTGGCGGATGGGGTGAAGGGGGGAGGAAAGTGAGAAAAAGGGAGGGGACAAAGTGGAAGAAGGGGAGAGTGTGAGCTAGGCTCTCAGGATGCTAAGACTCTGCAGAGGCACTAGAACCCAGTAAGGATGGAGGTGAGAGAGAGCAGGGGGAAAGGGGGAGTAGTGGGGGGGGAGGGGACAGGGAGGGGTTAGCAGAGACTGCTGCCCAGTGGTAACTTAGAAGTTCGGGGATAGGAAAATTGGTATTTAGGGAGGGAAGTGGTGGGACTTAGAAAAAGGTTAGGTGCACTTGCAGCTATGAGCAGAGTTCTTCCAGAGGAGGAGTGAGTGTGAGTGTCGGGATTGGACGGAGCAAATTTCAAGCAGGAGGGAATTCAAATATAAGGAACTTGTACAAGAAGGCAGCGCAACCAGAAGGGTACGCCATGGCGGGAGAGCTAGAGTTCTATATGTGGATGCACAGACGGTATAGCAGGGGGTGGGGTTGAAAGGAGGGAGGATAAGTGGGGCGGGGGGGGAACCAAGCCAGAATTTCCCAACTAAATTAGCGCAGTGTGATAGACATTTGGCATAGAAGGACAGAAAGAAGAGCGAGGTATAGAGATCATAGTGATGAGTAAGTGGAGGGCAACCAAGTATGTAGCAACAGAAGGAATTAGAGAGTGTCCAGTCTGGAGAGGGAGGATTTAGGGGCAGAGCAATAGACTATATCTCCGAAATCAAGGACAGGGAGAATCATCTTTTGAACGATTTCTCTCCTGGCTTGTTACGGCAGGCAGCTGTGGTGATGGTACAAGGCACCAAGTCTGGGGAGTAGTTTTTTTTTAATAGCGTCAATGTGAGCCCCAAAGTCCAGATATTTATCCAGCCATAGCCTAAGGTACTTGAAGGTGGAGACATCCTCCGATGTAGTACCAGAGAGAGTAATGAAGGTAGGGTTGGAGACAAGTCTGGACAGCTTTTGTCTGGAGTCAAAGGTCATAGAGACCATTTTTATGATGTTCATAAAGAGCTGGTTTGTGCTGAACCAGCACTGGATGTTATTAAAGTCCTGCTGAAGGCTGGTGGCTACCTCGGAGGGGGAGCTGCCAGACGAGACTAGGACGGTATCATCTGCATACATGTGGATGTTTAAAGATGAGCAGGTATTAGGAAGGTTATTCAGGAAGATGGAAAATAATATTGGTCCAAGTACGGAACCTTCAGGAACACCAGTGGTGATAGGGAGAGGAGGGGAGGTGGAGTTACCGATTCCGACAGATTTTGAACAGCCTATGAGGTAAGACCGGAACCAGCTGATGGCGGGTTCAGAGAGGCCAGCCGTCAACAGCTTACCCAGGAGCAGGGAGTGGAATACAGTGTCGAAGGTTTTGGCCAGGTCGGCAAAGATGGCAGAGGTGATGTGTCCCTGATTCATGCCAGTGAGAATGGAATCAGTGAGCCAAAGGAGGGAGGTGGTGGTGGAGTGCCTTTTATGGAATCCATACTGGAATTGGGTGAAAAAGGAGGAAGAGTCAAGGAAGGAGGAGAGCTGCTCCAGTACCAGGTGCTCTTGGGGCTTAGCCATAGTGGGGGGTAAAGAAATTGGGCGGAAGCTGCCAGGATTGGAGGGGTCCCCACTTTTAGGAAGGGGAATAACTGTAGAAGACTTCCAGGCATCTGGGACTGTTGTGTGAAGGAAGGAGAGGTTCAGAAGATTAGTCAAAGGATGAGCGATTGCGTAGGCTGAAAAATTGAGGAATTTGGGGTTGAGCCCATCAGGGCTTTTGCCCTTGCAAGTGTTTAAGGCAAGTAAGACATGCAGGGTGTCCTCAGGGAGTACAGGCATGAAGGAGAAGAATGAGGCAGACTGGAGGTGGGAGTATGGGATGGCTGAGAGGGGATGTGAAGAGTTACTGGTAGGAATGGGGGGGCAGAGAGGCAAGGAGGGAGGAGGCACAGGAAGTAAAATAGTTGTTAAACTCAGCTGCCACTTAAGGGGGATCCTCTTTTGTGCAGGCGCCAATTTTTAGGATGGGAGTGGGGGGACAGGCAAGGGGGGAGAATAGAGTGTGAATCACCTTCCAGAATTTGGAAGGATTGTTGATGTTTTCGTGGAAGGAGGCTTGGAAGTATTCCGCCTTGGCAAGGTGGATGGCTCTGGTGCATGCGTTGTGGAGTGTGGGGTAACATTGAAGGTCATGGGGGGAAACCAGAATTTTTAAACGTAGCCCAGGCTTGGTCTCTTGCATGCTGACACTGCAACGAGTTCAGGTGGAGACACAGGGGAGGTGGTTTCATGATACCAGTATTCCTAAATGGAGCTTGCTTCCCAAATGTTAAGGAATTGGGTGCTGAAGGAGCTCAGTGCTGCATTTATGGAGGGGGCGGTGTTAATAGGTGACCAGTCTATATTGGACAGGTCATTGTGGAAGGAGGACAGGTCAAGGGAGTGAAACGAGGGAAAGTTGAGAATGACAGGTGGTGACTTAGTACGGTGGATTTTATGCACGCAGTAGATCACGTGATGATTTCTGAGTGTATCAGGGAGTATAACAGATTTAATGACATGGTGTGGGTGTGAGGTCAGCACCCAGTCGATTAGGGTGTGATTGCCAGATTTGTGATTTAGGCACATGTAGGGTCTATTATGAGTTGCTTCATGTTTAGTTACGAGACATGTTTGCAGACTCGGGACTGTAGACTGGCCAGCCAATTTATATTGAAGTCACCTAGGAGGAGGAGCTCTCCAGGGGCGGTGATGGAGGAGAGGAGGTCGGTGATAGAGGAGGGGGAGGAGACAGGGAGGTTGGGACAGCAGTAGATTCTGACGACATAGATAGGGAGGGAGAAGGGGAGGGACATTTTTACAAGTAGCAGTTTGTAAAAAGAAGAGATGTGCAAGAACAAGGGGGTACAATTTGAAGATAGAGGGGGGACGGCTCAGAGGTAATATTAGAAAGTATTTTTTCACAGAGAGGGTTGTGGATGCATGGAACAGCCTTCCTGAGGAGGCTGTGGAGTCAGGAACAGTGGGAGAATTCAAGAATGCATGAGACGGGCATAAGGCAGTTCTAGTGGGGGGTAGGAGGAAGTAAGCTGTTAATTAACTAGAATCTGCAGCTTATCCATCAGGTAGGGAAATGGGCAGACTAGGTGGGCCAAGAAGTCCTTATCTGTTGTCAAATTCTGTGTTTCTATGTAGGCAGAGGGAGAGGTTGTGGAAAGGCAGACCAAATATATGATTGAAGTGGATATGTACATAACAATACCCCTTGTCCTGGTGGATGAGAGTGTAACTGGGGATGGAGAGAGCAGAGTCAGGGATTTTGGGGCTAAGCCATGACTCTGTTAGACTGAGGACAGAGGGTTTAAAGTGCTACATGAGTGGTTGCAGATCGATTTTAGGCAGTAGACGTCTGCTATTTAGATGCAGAAGTCTAAGACCTTTTGGCAGATCAGGAGAAATGGGTTCAATGTCACTTGCTGTGACATCGAGGAATGCTGAGGAAACATAATCTGTGGGCAGGGTTAGAGACATATAGTAGGGAGGAGCTGTAGAAACAATAGTAGGTGGGAGGATTAGAGCCAGGGGCTGGTGGGTCAGTGCCGAGCACGGGGGGAGCAGCTAAGGGCAGGAAAGGGGAAAAAAAAACAGAGAGCAGATATGAAGTCAAAAGAAACAGAGTGGTTTAACAATTTGGATTAAAACAGAGCAGGACAATTAACAAAAGCAGTATACAGTAAAATAGTAAAAACTAGGCACACTAAACCAGAGCATTTTCAAGTTAAAATAAAACAGTCTAAGGATATGCAGTAGTTCGATCCGTAGTGAATCAGAGCAGTAACTGGTAAAAAATAACAGTCTAAAGTTATGTAAATACTAAGATGCAGTGGACAGCAGTAAATGAAGGTTTTAGCTAGAGAGATGAGCAGAAATCGGCCTAAAGGAACAGCCATACTGGGAGCCGTGTACCAGCTAACAACTCCTAGGGCAGCAAAGCAGCCAATTGGCTGGAGTTGCTGCGGTACCAGCAGCCAGTCCCAAGGCAGCTGCAGGCTAGTACCAAAATTTGAAACTGCATCCCCACTGGATTGAACTGCAGCTTCAGATTTTGTTGCTAGCCTGCTGCTGCCTTGGGATTGGCTGCTGGTGGACAAGGCAGTGGGGACCTGATGGCATACATCCAAGGATACTAAAGGAACTAAGGGTGGAACTGGCAGAGCCATTATCAGAACTGTTAGTGAGTCTCTGAGCACAGGAGAGGTCACAGAAGACTGGAGAAGGGCTCATGTGATCCCGCTCCACAAGAGTGGTAGCAGGGAGGAGGCAGGGAACTACAGACCAGTCAGTCTTGGCTCAGCAGTGGGCAAGATTATGGAGGCACTCCTTAAGGAAAGGATAGTGCAGCACCTGGAATCCATAGGAGCACACGATCCAAGACGGCATGGGTTTACAACAGGAAGGTCCTGTCAAACTAATCTCGTAGATTTCTTTGACTGTGTAACCAGACTGGTGGACCAAGGGGGGAGCAGTTGATGTCGCCTACCTTGACTTCAGCAAAGTTTTCAATACTGTTCCAGATAGAAGATTGATTAATAAGCTGGGTAGACTCTGGCTGGGTCAGAAGTTGGTCAACTGGGTGGCAAACTGGTTGGTGGGCAGAAAACAGAGTGATGGTAAACAGTATACAGTCAGAAGAGATACAAGTCACAAGTGGGGTACCTCAGGGATCAGTCCTGGGGCCCGTCCTCTTCAATATCTTCATCACTGACATTGCAGATGGACTGGAGGGTAAGGTTTGTCTGTTTGCAGATGACATCAAGATCTGCAACAGAGTAGATGATCCAGATGGGGTGGGCAGAATGAGAAGAGATCTGGATAAACTGGCAAAATGGTCGGAAGAGTGGCAATTGGGATTTAACACAAAGAAGTGCAAGATCATGCACATAGGGAAGAGAAACTCTGAAACCACCTATAGGTTGAGAGGGGAGTTGCTGGCAATCACAAGAGAAGAAAGAGACTTGGGCATCATCATCACAGATGACCTGAAATCATCCAAGCAGACCACTAAAGCAGTAGGTAAGGCTAGGGGGGGTGTTAGGATGTATTAGTAGGGTATTGCAAGTCATAAGAGGGAGGTAATAATCCCTCTTTACAAGACACTGGTTAGGCCCCATCTGGAGTACTGCGTGCAGTACTAGAGGCCACACCTGCACAAGGACATAAACAAAATGGCAGTTCAAAGAAAGGCAACCAAAATGGTGCAGGCGCTGCATCAGAAAACATATGAGGACAGATTAACGGAGCTCAATATGCATACCCTAGAGCAAAGGAGAGAGAAAGGTGATATCATTGAAACATTCAAACATCTTAAGGGCATTAACAAGGTGAAAGAGTCTAACATGTTTCAGTATAAGAAAAATAGCAGGACAAGAGGACACAGCATGAGATTAGAGGGAGGCCAATTAAGGGGGAATGTAAGGAAGTTCTTTTTCACAGAAAGGGTGGTGGATGCATGGAACGGCCTACCTCAGGAAGTGGTGGATATGAATACAGTGCACAGCTTCAGACCAGCATGGGACAGGCATAAGAGAGCAATAAAGATGAGTATGAATAGATAGGCCATTGACAGAGTTCAGGCCTATGGCACATTCATAAGGTAGAAAAAATGAGCAGACTGGATGGGCCTTGCAGACCTTATCTGCCGTCAACTTTTATGTTTCTGTGTACCTTCCAGAGCTGGTTTCTGGCCACAGGAGGGTGAGTCGGGTGGCGGTAGCAACGAGGAGCGCCACACCACCATAGAAATCGCGCCCGGTCAGGGGATCATCTGTGGGATGGAAGAGAGAAAACAAAGATAGGTTATATTGGAGCAGCAGTTGGGGCCGGGGAACACGAGGGCACAGACAGACATGCCACGGGGAGGGCAGAGCCGACTGCACAGAGGAAAATTGATCTGTGGGCAGGGTTAGAGACGTATAGTAGGGAGGAGGATTAGAACCAGGGGGCAGGGTGGGTCAGTGCGGGGGCAAGTGGAATGAGAGATCAGCTAGGGGCAGGAAAGGGAAAAAAAAGAGCAGATCCGAAGTCAAAACAAAAGGAGCAGTTTAACAATTTGGATTAAAACAGAGCAGAACAATTAACAAAAGCAATGTACAGTAAAATTGATTTATTTGTTTAAAATTGGTGACAGGGAAAGGTACACTGAGCCAAGGCTCGTTCCAGGTGCGACCCAGGTACAAGGTGTACATTTAGAGTTAAACAGAGAAAATACAATAAGTTCTAGTTACAGGCATAAGGAGCAACAGCAGTGTGCATGATAAGTATAAGTAAGTACAAGTAATCAGTGCAAGTCAGCACTTTGTATATGCAGCTTTGGACAGGAAACATGATGGAGTGAACTATTACCAGGATAGGACAGTGAGTGCTCTAAAATAGTAAAAACAAGGCACATTAAACCAGAGCATTTTCAAATGAAAATAAAACAGTCTAAGGAAATACAGTAGTTACATCCGTTGTGAATCAGAGCAGTAACTAGTAAAAAAATAAACAGTCTAAGGGTATGCAAATACTAAGATGCAGTGAACAGCAGTAAATGAAAATTTTAGCTAGTGAGACCAGGAGAAATCAGCCTAGAGGAACAGCCATACTGGGAGCCGAGTACCAGCCAACGACTCCTTGGCCAGCAAAGCAACCAATTGGTTGGAGCTGCTAGCACCAAAATTTGAAGCCGCAGTTCAATCCAACGGGGATCGTACCTTCCAGAGCTGGTTTCTGGCCATAGGAGGGTGAGGCGGTGTGTTGTGATATGATGCAGAGTCAGGAAGTCAGATGTTCTCCTTAGCTTTAAAAAAGAGAAAAGCTGTCCAAACAAGGTATTGAAAAGGTCCTCAGCCAGAAGTGACCCTGTGCTGTCTTTCATGAAATATGTTTCCTGGTGTAGTCGGGGCCAGTTCAGGAGGTGACTTGATGCAAGTAAAGGTACACTGACTACAGATGAGTTTGTCAGCTGTCTCTTTTTCCACCAGGTACAGCACCCAGCTGCTTTGGCTACTCAGGCAAGGAGTACCCCACTGAACGACATCTGCATTGTTGTTGGCTGCTCTTCTGCCCACATGTTCACAACTCACTAGTCTGGAGCTGAAAAATCACAGGGCACTGCTTTGGGATCCTTGGTCCTAAAGTCTTTGTAGCATCAACCCTTGCAGGGCTGTAGACTGATATATCAGTCCAGAATTCCTGTACGTTCTAATTCTGTCGGCAGCTTAAGGGTTAATTGGCCACAATCCCACTCCCCCCACCTGAACAGACTGAGACAAACAGCGCTTTGGAGAAAATGGCCACAGCAATGTGTTTATTAAACATTTGTAACACCGGTTACAGTCAAATCAGCATGACATGCGCAGCACTGTAGTCATAACAAGTCATTTTTCAAATCATATTACCATCATAACAGCCATCCATTTACACCCAGGGGAGCTGACAGAATAAATACAAACCTCGTGAGGTACTCCAGTCTCCGAGGCATAAGGGGGATGGCTGCGGGCTGGGTGCTGATGTGCCCGCCTCCCCACCTCGTCAGAGGGCTCTGCGGATTGTGCCCAGAGAGGTCATCCCTCCAACTGCCCCCCAGAGGGGGAACTCCAGCCGTCTGGGCCATCACCTCTTGCCAGCCTCAGGGTGATTCACCTGTAAAGGTATGTAAGTCCCTGTTACCTACTCTGTACAGACCTTGCGAGCCTCGGACCCCTCCAGTCCAAGCACAGCCTCTAGTCTGCAATACCAGCATTGCTTGTAGTCTGCAGTACTGGGGGATGGTCACTTCCTTTGAGCTGCTTCTTCCCCCTCTACTAATGCAGCCCAACTTTAGGTTTGCTCTCTTTACAGCACAGCACGTTGCTGCCTGGCTTTAGCTAGCAGTTCTCAATTACCTCTAGATCCTTTTTCTCTGTCATGCGATCCACCATTGCACTGTGCAGGGTATATGTGCAGCCTGGATTTCTGGTCCCCTAGGTATCCTACCATGCATTTCCCCACATTAAATCTAAGCACCATTTGTCAACTCATACCTGTAACGTGAACAGGTTCCCCAGTAGTGAATCGCTATAATAGACCTACAGTTACAGGTAACAGATTCAGTTCAGTTTTATTTTTAACCAGGAAATACACCATTGAGATACTCATTTGCAAGGTGGTCCTGGGGACACACACATAATAAACATAAAAGGAAAACACTACAGATTTATACAATAGTTCTCACAATACAGTGGGTAATACATAACAAGATACAGTCAGATTACTCAGATTTTTACATATCTACATAAGTGCAAACAGCTAATAATACGATTGGAATGGAAGGAGGTAAGGGGGAAGATAGAGCATGATCCATACGGTGAGGTAGGCACAAGATGTCAAAAGCTGTCAGAGGGATATGCATTGCTGTACAGATACAAGTAAGCATTAATCCACGACGAAGGCGACATCTAATGGGGAGTTAATGAATGGTTAGGACCGTTGTGGCCCGAGGCCGCATGCAGAGTGCCTACAACATACCAACCATGCATTAACTCCCTATTAGATGCCACCTTTGGAATGGATTAATGTGCTTGTAACATGGCTTGTGCAATACAAGTGTCGTGGATATTTTTTTCCTTATCACACACACAGTACTAGGATTTCTGTAACTTACTGCTTTTTCATTTATATGTTGTTGTTTCTAAGGCTCTCTTTAAGTGCTACAATGTGCATGCACGTTGCACTGCCGACATCGACTTACATAGTGTATACCAAGTTCTGACATCGTACGACTTTGCTTTATGTTGCAACATACACGTAAGATAATGTTGTGCCTTACTAACCGCCCACTTCCAATCGGCTGTTCTATTCGTCTGCATGCTTTTTTTTGTGATATTCCTGGTCTGCTGCATTGTGGGAGTTATTTCTTGGCTGCATAGTTTACTCTGCCAGAGGACACAGACGGCTTCTCTCAACTCCCAGTGCACAGTTCCACTCCTCTTTCCGACCAACAGGTGGCACTTCTCCAACACCACTCCACTGTTACTCTTTTTCTAAATGACTTCTTTCGCCATCTTCTACGTCTCCTATCCCATTCTCCTCGGACTATTCCTATTTGCATTGTGTACCTTGCTGAACTGCAACCAGTACAGTTTTGGCTTCTAAATCTGTTTGTTTTCCTGCACATTGCCCAGCACACTACAAGTCAATTAGACGCCTGCTCCACACACTACATATCCGACCAATAGGTGGCACTTTCCACACATTACGGGACTTGTGGTCAGTCGATATATCCTGTTGCTCGCTTTTTGTCCCCATTACTGCCTTTTACTCTGGTGCCACTACTCAGCTATCACTTCAGTCCCTCCATGCGTTACGCCACACTTCCCGTATCTTTGCTCTCTCCCCACGACCACACTTCCCCGCACCATGCAACACACCGCTATACTGCCTGCTTCCCACTCCACAATGTGTCTTGATACCGCCACCTATTGGTCAACCTTTCACACCTATATCCCCTGCTTGCTTCTTCCCAGGCGCTCACCACATTTCCCACGCTCATCCATGTTACTCCACTGTTTTCGTTTGCACGCTTCTGATGGCAACACGGCATTATTGTGCCATAATGCCGTGTTGCTCTTGTGCCAACTGACCCAGTTCAGCCAATTGTATTGCTTTTTTCACAGCTTCTCATTTTGCCCATGTTACAGTGTGTCTTAATCTATGAGGAGAGGCTGGAGGCTCTTATCGTGTTCTCCCTGTAGAAAGGAGGCTGTGAGGAGACATAATTGGTCTTCTGCATACTCTGGTATCCACAAGCAATCAGATGGAGATGTTTGATCTGGTGCACTCCAGCAGGATGCAGGGATGTGTCATGAAGCTCAGAGGTATTAAAATTCAAGGGTAACGTTTGAGGGCACTTCTTCCCTCAGAGGGTGGTGAAGCTTTGAAACTGCCTACCAGCGGAGATCATTGACATGAAGACAGTGCAGGTCTTTGAGATCATTCTGGACAAATTTCTGCTTGCTGAGGGACTCACAGTGCACGCTGGGTATTAGAGTGAGTACTGTATCCCTAAACATTAATAGATGTTTACACAGCGTGTTAATTCCTATTTCTGAAGCAGGCAGGATTGGACCTAATGGACCTGCAGTCCCTTCTAATCTTAAATTACTTCATTACTGTCAACCCAGTAATTTTTTCTTTCCATATGAATACACAGGTCTGAGAAACTTTCTAAAGTAAACCATGACAGAAAAATGGAATATTTTTATTAGATAAATATGATACCTTTATTGGGCTAATGAAAAGTTAGAAATTCAAGTTTCAAAGCTTAGTGCCTCTTCATCAGGTCTCGAGGCACTAAGCCTCGCAACCTTGTATATTAAGCTTTGTGTTAGCATAATAAATCGAATAATATTTTTAAAGAAAAGCACTTGTTTTTTGGATGCAAGTGCAGAATTCTGCCCAGAAAGTTAAACCACAAAGTTGGTCAAACTTTTGGGACAGAATTCAGCAGTTGCGTCCAAAAAAACAGATACGAGTCCGCAGTCGTGGCAGAAATTGCCGTGAACAGTGGCAAAAGTTGCAGATGTGTCCAGATGTATGTGAATAGGATGCATACGTCCGGCTGCATCTCTGTGGACACGTCACTCATCCGAAGTACAGATGCAGCTGCTGTGTGCCCCTTCTGAAAATCCCACCTATCATATTTACCTAACAAAAAAAAATCATCTTCTTGTTTCTCTCATGGTTTTGTGTGGGCTAACTTAGCACACCCTAGTCTTCATCTAAAGTAAACCTTGAAGCTTTACATTTTGTTATTGTTTATGTCAGTCGGACTGACTCTTTCCCCCCTTCTTCCTCCACAGGCCCTTGAACAAGCTCTAAACATGCAGGCTGCTGCACCCCAGGCTCCTGTCTTCGGTAACCCAGATGACACAGGTATGAGTGTGAGACGACAGGAGCTCCTCACCCAGATTGATGTGCTTAATCATCAGGTAGGAACATGCACTACTTTTTCAAGCTAGGGGTGGGGAAAAGAAAATTCCCATCAAAGCCCAATAAAGGGGCTGCAAGGCATGAACAAGAAGTTGTTCAGTTTGGCACATTTTATAGTAGTTGTCTGGGATCACTGCATTTTACCCCGTTTTTATTTATTTTTATTATTTAATTTTTTTTAGTAATAACTGTTTACTGCCTCGGAGAAGTCTTGAGATATACTCCATGTGTGCCAGTCATCCCCTTTCAGATACGCATCTGTGACTGTGTTGGAGACCTACCGAGGGAAACCGGGAGACTGTTGCTTGCTCGCCACGGTGCTGCTCCATCCTGACCGTAGGGGGGAGGATTGTGATGGTAATCCAGTGCCCCCAGCATCCCCCAGAGTGGGCTAGAGACGGTGCTTGCGAGGGCCCTGGCTTCACTGTGCAGCTGCTTCAGGGATTTTCTGCTTAAGTTGTCCCTGGAGATGCAGGCATGCAGTCATGTAAGCGCGGATGGCGTCTACTCCCACACATGCCCCACAGATGTCCGCTGATGTCTCCTCCCAACTGTGTGGTCCTGGG
Organism: Neoceratodus forsteri; assembly: GCA_016271365.2. Classification (NCBI taxonomy): domain Eukaryota; kingdom Metazoa; phylum Chordata; order Ceratodontiformes; family Ceratodontidae; genus Neoceratodus; species Neoceratodus forsteri. The sequence continues at coordinate 363,590,333 of CM028130.1, forward strand.
CTAGTGCTGTACTCCCAGCCTCTGCTGGGATTTGCACAGCCCACTGCCATCCCCACCCCAAGAGGAGAGCAGTCATGTGGATGCTCATCTTACCTCCCCTCAGCTGACCCACTGACGTCCCGGGCTCGTTCCCAAACCCAGGTTGCCAGCATTGCAGGCAGTAGTGCTACCGATGTGCCCGTGGTCCGGTGGGAAAAAGGGATGTAATATATGTATCATTTGAGAATCTTGGTTATTTCAAGACAGTTAGCAGTTCAGTCAGCAGCTGGTAAAATTGATGGGCCTTATGAGCACCAGCTACATACATGCTGTGTAAAAGTGCATGTGTTGTAATAAGGTAACAAACCAGTACAAATGTGCCTCCCCTAGGTGGGTCAGCTAAGGCCTGATTTAATTACAGAAAGCAGCACTGCCAAGCTTGGGAGGGCCTCCCTGACCATCTGCGGAGGCTATACCACAATTACCAGTAAGGACAGAAACTTCGCTGTGGTTGTCTGCTCCAGTGGTCAGGTAGTATGTAGAGTGGTGCCCAGCATCCGGTTCCATCATGGCTAGAGATATCCTGATGTGTCTGTCACTTCCTCAGTCACGGCTAGCTGTAATGGTTGGTATCACTTGTTTTAAATACTGTAAGTCCACATCATCAGCTGCAGGATAGTTAAAGAGTCAGCAAGCAAAGTTGTACAGGAAGAGTGCTGCACATGTGTGGGCCTCAGGCCTGTTGCCAGCTGGGGTTCATCAGGTTCAAATAAACCCCCCTTTTCAATTATTTTTTTTTTCTTTTTGGTATCGTTCTCAGCCTCTTTAACATTTACTTTAACTTTGGCTGTTAATCATGTGGCCTATAAGCTTCCCTGGTGCAATTTCCTAAAGGCAGCACCCCCATACCACTGACAGTGCAGGCCAATCAACAACACGTCAAAATAGCACGAACCACACTAGTCCCTAGTAGCGTAGCAAGGCTCAGATGGTTGTCTTGTTCTTGCATGGCTCAGCAGCTCATGGACCTGCTAAGTGCTGTGTCTCGGCATATTTTTATTTCAGTTTTATCTTAATCCCCGCCCCCCCCCCGGCACCATTGGATCCTCCCCACAGTAAGCCATTCACGGTGGTCATCCTGTGCCTCAGCCATTTCCCTCAGCTGCCATCCAGCTACAGTCCCCTCTGGGCTTTAAGCCCATGTTTAACAAAAGTTATAGCCCCCATTGAGATGGAGCCCATGGTCCGGAATGTGGGGGCACACAGCCACGACCAGCCTACCTGCCACATAGCACCCGATATGATTTATAACTACTGCATCACCACACTGAAGCATGTGGCCCTCACAGGCATGTGACCAATTAAACTTAGCAACTGTGAGTAATTGTGGTCAGAAATTAATTATTGAAACGTACCAATGCTGGTACCATTTTGGGTACGGATAAACTGGATAAGATCAGTACCAGTGTGTAACTCATCTCAGAGGTTCTGTGTGCAGTTCTTGTTTCATTTCAGATTGCTAATAGATAGTTGAATATCCATAACAAAAAAGTCACTGCAGTTTTGTATGTGCAACAAAAAAAATAATTTCTAACAATGTGGATACATTTCACTATCCACACTCTGGCAGTTCTGCTGGAGACAGCGGAGTCATCGGAAATCTTCAAGCTATGCTATTCCCACTACCCGAGTGGTATATCTTCTGGCTTCACCCCATGACATCTGCTCTTTCTTCCCACTGGAAGAGAGAGTTCTCCACCTTCGCAGCTCCGCAGCATTAAAGAATTTTCATGTTTCAGGCACTTTTCTTAGGTGAATCTTTGACTATTTTAGTTTGCATAAAGTTGCTTCTGCGTCTTCCGGCTCCACTTTGCGATCGCCCGTGGAAGATGGCAGCAGCTGCCATGTGTTCCTTGTCAGTCTTGAAGCAGTTCCCAGCTGGGGCCAGCATGGGAGGGTCTGTCTGTGATGATTTCAGGTATGTGTATGGCCCTAAAGACCTTAAGTGAGAGCCCTTCTCACTGCAGCCAAAGAGCAGCGTCGCTGCAGGTCTTGGGGCTGGAAAAGATTATTCTCTTCTTGCTTCTTCAGCTCCCCCGACTGCTCAGCCTTGGTTGTACTTTCTGTGGTTGAAGGCTCCATGGTAACCCTGTCAGGTCTATTGACCTCAACTCTACTCGAGCAGGTGGTTGAAATTTTTCTTGAACCTGTCGACCGGTTGTCACAGCAGATCAAAGAGCTGATCTCTCGGACCCCAGTGCTCCAGGTCCTCACCTGGAAGGACGGGGCCCAGTTGGTACCATTGGCTGAGCTGCTTCAGGAGCAGCCTCAACCGGTGGTCATGCCTCTGTAATCGCTTGTAGTTACCCTGCCGAAGTACGTAGTCTATAGTAATCCACCAGAGGACCCCCATCAACATTGACCCTTGGATTGTCATCTGAGGTTGAGACGCCACTCGTGCTTTCGGTCCTGCTGGACTGGGAGGCATCGACATTGGTGCTTCTCAACCACCTCACCATCAAGTGAGGAGAGGCATTAACAAAAGATGCATCATCACTACGAGGAGCTCCTCTGGCAACCCTGGACCATAGTTGGGAGGGATAGGGCTCTGTCCCCTGGACTTTCAGTCCCTTGGCACTTTTGACAATTGTTTCCACACTGGTCCATCCTTCTCAGCAGTCCCTCATGTCTGGTTCCTCTTCTACTGTTGGTGGTGCCACCTCCGTCACAGCCTCTATTCAGAGCCCCAACCAGAGTCTTGCTCTGCTGCCAGCTTGCCAGATTGGCTCTCCATGGAGATCACAGAGGATGAGGATACCAGGGTGGTCCATGGTGAAAAACAGTTGAGGGCCGTCTTTGAGGAATCCTTTGACTCTAAAGGCGAATCATCAGTGGCGTCAACCCAGACTTGTACTTTTCTCCCAGAAATAGATTGAAGAGCTAACCACCAACCATGGGTTGGTGTCCTTTGGAGCTCTGGTCTGATTTATGTCGGAGGCGGTATAATGTAGTGGTTAAGGACATTGAGCTACAAACCTGGAGACCTGGGTTTGAATCCCTTCAGCCCCACTTGCGTACTGTGTGACCCTGAGCAAGTCACTTAACTGTCTTGTGCTCCCTGGTCGCACCTGGAAACAAGCTTTAGCTTAGTGTGCCTTTCCTGGTTAAACAATTTCCCCATCCCTATGTCAGAGTCCATGAATGTTCCCTTAGCGCCAGTTCAAAAATGGGCTAAGTACCTATTCACTGACATACTGGATAGGGACGATTCCTCGGGGGTTGCCGTTCCCTTGGTTGAGATCATCTTGGGACCAGTCCTGGAGCTTTGGTAGCATCCAGCATCTTGCCTGGCACCCTCTACCCATATGGACCATAAGTATGTGTTCCCAACAGGGGCCCTCTCTGGGATTTCAGACCACTCCTCTGCAGAGCTCCTGGTTTGATTCTGAATTCTGTAAATCAGGAGGTCGAGAGGATGTGTACAGACCTCCAGACAAAGAGTCAACTAAGATTGACCGTGCAGCTAAAATGGTGTACACTGCCACGTTACTGGGTCTCTTGTCAGGCCAGTTATTCCATCATGATGGCAAATTTTGGCTATTCCCCTTTTCGGTGTATTAGGGGAACTCTCTCCCTACTTCCAGCTGATAAGTTTTCAGTCAAGTGCATCAAAGACTAGGGACAGTTGCTGACTAAACACCAGCTCCAGATGACCTTGGACTTGTGCAATTCCTGTGCCCTTGCTACGGCCATCACCATGCATCGTAGGGCCTGGCTGAGGCTCCCCACCTTTATGGCGACACTTGGCATAAGCAGGCCGATGTCCCTTTTTGGGCACTGACCACTTCATCCCAAGTGTGGAAGGTCATCTCATGCATATTACGAAGTCCGGTACCACCCTAGATTCTGTGGCTTGGTCCCAGAAGAACCAAAAGCCTAAAGAGAAGGTCTTTCAGTTCAAGTCCTTTCAGTCACAACAATCTCAGCAGCAGGGACACTTTCAGTGCTGTTATCCGAACCCTAAGTTCGGTGTCCAGGGGCAAAAGGGGGCAGAGGTGGTAGTGGTGCATCCATGGCCCCTGCGGCTGAAGAACCTTCCAAGGCTGCACAGTAACAAGTTAAGGGGTGAGATCTCCCCTTGGGGTCCAAGGAGCCAGGAGAAGAAGAAGAAGCCTCATCGATGGGGGTATCATCTCACGAAAACAACCTTATTATTCAACACGGCAGTACTAGTAAGTTAACCAGATTCCTCACAGTGCTCAGCGTTCAACATTGGCAAAGGGGGCAGGCTGTGAGTAACTGTATATTTTCTTTTTTTTTTTTTTGCCATTGCTTCCCGAGTTGCCACCCACCCACCCTTAATGCTAGCCTGTTAGTGAGTCAGTCTGAATCATACAAAACTGAACAGGTCTTTAGGTCAGACACGCGCTCCAATCATTTTAAAGGGAAACTGTCAGCTCTTAGCTGATTTTTTCCCCCCACTTAATAGTGGTACTTGCACACATTCGTAGTATAGTATCTCATATACATAGTGTATGGTTACCATAAAATGCTAGTTTATTGTTTTGTTTTTTAATATTTTGAGTTTTATTCATCACTACTTAATAATGGGTGGTCCGCTGCTCCTGAGCGTACACTTTTAACATGGCGCCGAAGTGCATATAAACGTGTGCATTGACGAGTTTGGATTTTTTGAAGTCAGATCTGCAAAAGTTATTTTTGACTAGAGAACGACTTACTGAGTTCCACAGTGTGACTGCCATGTTAAAATTAGGGCTGTAACATGTTTTATTTTGTCTGAAATAGAAAGCCGTGACTCTGGGCATGTGCATTAGCGTCAGCATACATAAACAGTTGGGGACAGCCCTCACCTGTTGAATGATGGTCTTCATTTTGCCTAATGAAGTAATTTGTCTTGGTTTCGTCGGGTTTAAAAAAGTGTAAATTTATTTTATTTATTTATCTTTTGTTGACCGGGTAAGTGCACTAGACAAATTCTGCCTATTTTCAGGCACTACCCGGGGAGGGGGATACAGATGAATGCCAACTGACTTTGAACCAGATTAAGCTGTTGGTGGTATTTTTAGTCTAATCTTCTGAAATTCACACTCTGGAGGGCCCCTAAAATGGATGTAATATCCTGATGGAATTATATCATTGGAGCAACAGCGCTCGCTGCACCTCAGTGGTTCCTTCTCAAAATATACTGTATGCTACCCCTGTATTGCATTACGGGCAACTTTCATGAGATATCACTAGTTTGAGATAGGGTGTATATTGTCTTTGTCTCCTACAACTGCCCCCCCCCCACCACCACCACCACCACACCACACCACACACACTAAGGTGTTAGTGGGAGCCAGTGGGGAATTTAAACAAAACTGTGCCTGATTTAAGGTTGACCCTTGTAGAGACCTCCAAAAGGGGAAAGGCATTGATTAAGGAAGGGAGGGGATATTAAATGCTTACTCAGTAAAATCTGAAATCTCCCAGAGCTTGTCTCCCAGTTGTAGTCATTGTAGGTGGGGTGCAAGAACACTTAGTAGGAGATTATGGTGTTCTGTTAGATTTTTGACAGGTTTTTACAACCATAATGTTTATTCTTCTGGAAGGTGAAAATATTTGAAGAGGATTTCCTGAAGGAGCGGAGTGACAGGGAGAGAATGAATGAGGAAAAGGAAGAGCTGAAAAAGGAACTGAAGAAGATGCAGTCAAAAATAACGGTACTTAACACACAGGTAACTAAACCAGCTAACAGTGGCTATACTCTGTGAGCCTTCTGAATATTCATCCTTCTTTACAAAGGAACCAAATTAATTCTGCTAAAACTGATATGCAAACAAATGAATTCTGCTGAATCTGATATGAAGATCTAATTCCAGTCCTTGCCATTGTTGCCACATCATGTCAAGCAATAACTTTGTCATGTGGCTACCCCATGACATGCTATCATTTAAGGAAAAACCACTCTCAGAAGACCACACAAATGCGTTTTACAATGAAAAGCAACAGCATTCTCCATGTTCTTGTAGTGATTAATACGTGAAGCGTGTTGTGTTGTATCTTGGTATTTTTTTTCAGGTTCTCCTTGAAAATGGGCATCTGGTTCACTTGGGGTTTACCCGATTAACACATTTGAAATAAAAAGTAAATAAATTCCAGTCAGTAACACTGGGCTAGATATGATAACCGTGGCCGATAAACAGGAAACCTCTCAAGTACATTCTCGAGTTTTGTAGGGGTAAGAGAACTGCGAAGGGGAAACTGAGCAGTTCTTGACACACAAACAACTTGAGAAGAAACTCTTATAACAGTAGCAAACAGAGTAACTGTACATATGAACATGTAAATCATGTGAAAGTCCTTTGTTTAAAAAATAGCATTTGATTTTAAAAATCGCAATATTTTACTTGGCATAATACTAGAGGATCCCCTTTTTAGGAAATGGATATATCAACTGAACATAGAAATTCAGAATTTTAGAAATATGTGCATGAGTCCCCCTCTTGTTGTTAAGAGTACTCTGATAGAGTGATCTCCCTTATTTCCCTGGGGTGAGCTGGTGTACTTGTGTCCAAGGAGAATGAATATACACAGCCCAAGGTCAAATAAAACAGTGGGTTTTTTTAAGGCAGCTTTGTCTCCAACTGACTGGAGTCTCAGACACTTTAATAAACACAAAATCCTTCTCCTGTCCAGAGTTCTTACTAAACAAAATAAACCTTCACTACCTCTGGTTACCAGCTACTCTGCTTCCCAGCCTCCAGGTAGTATCATAAAGTCAACTTACAAAATCCAGAGTCCTTTCCAAAGGTCTCTGTAGCTTGAACTCGCCATTTTTATTTATTTATGTATTCATTTATTTATATCTCGGATTACAATACCTTTGAGCCAGAGACTCTTTTACAAAGGTTCCACGTTAGAGCATAAACCAAAACAGTTTATGCATCAGTCAGACAAGACTAATCGAATGAACGGTGAAGTAATACAAAGGCTAAAATAATCAAAAGTGCAGCATAGTTTCTGGCTTCCCCCAGGCCTTCCTGTCCTGTGTTGCCTAGGCAGATTTTATACACTGCCCCTAATCAACAATGACTGCATCTGTGTTTGATTAGCTCCCTACTTGGATACTTCTAGAGCTTTCCATGTTTGATTAGCTCCATACCTGGGTGTTCCAGAGCGTTTGTGTTTGATTAGCTCCCTACCTGGATGCATCCAGAGCTTTGTTTAACCCTTTCAGCATTTCTGAAAAGGGAACAAAGCTTTATCCATTCTTCTGTTGACATAAATTCCATCTACCACTCTGTCACAGTACCTAGAATGTTTTGAAATAAACTAACATTGGATTCCTTAGAATGAAGTCATAATTTATAAATACATACCTAGTAACATACTAATTTAATGTTGGAAGGGTATCTGGGTCCATCAAGTCCCCCCTTCCTTTTAATAGGCAGGGAGCAACAAGTATGCATTTTAAACATGTACTAATTTGTAGTGGTTTCCCACCCACCGTACTACCCAGGGTACCTTGTGATCCCCATAGTAAGCAGCAATTTGTCCAGGTTTACTTTGAAGGCTTGTACTGTCTTTGCTGGTAGGCTGCTACATAGGCTCACCACCTTCTGGACAAATTAGTGCCTCCTAAATTTACCCCTGTATTTTTATTACCTTTGCGCTTCAGGGCGTTGCTTCTCATCCTGCTGAAGCACACACGATCAAATAGCTCCATCTGTTTGACTTTGTCAGTACCGTTCAGTAACTGAGACCATGTCCCTCCTCAATGTCCTTTTCTCCAGGGTGAACACGTTAAGGGCTTCCAGTCTCTCATAAAGGCTTTATATCCTTCATACAGTACCCTGGTCATTTTGGTGTCCCTACTTTGTGCCCTCTACACAGCATCAATGTCCTTTTTGTATTGGAGCACCCAGAACAGAACACAGGACTCCCGCTGAGGCAGGCCTGACCAGCGCCTTGTAAAGTGGTGAGATTGCTTCTGACTACCTAGATTCAGTTCACTTTACACAACTAAGTAGTCTTCCACTGAGCATGCTCAGCCACCGGGAATGGTCTTCAAGCTTGACTCCTCCTACTACTCAACCTTGTGGCATCCTGGTACCAGAACTGATGAAGTCACATTAATCTTTCACAAATGTACAACCTGGTGGCTGCACAAATAATTATTTAATCACAGGAGTGCTGTATGTATATTTTATGGAACATGTACAAATAGAGGAGAGAAAAAAGTAAGTGCCTCGGGACATCAGCGGTATTCCAGGTGGCCTGGGTTCAAGTCCCAGCTGAGGCACTTACTTCTTTCTTGCCTCTGTTTGTTTGTGTTCCATAAAATATGCACACCATACTCCTGTGATTGAACGGGGGAAAAGATGAGCAGACTGGGTGGGCCAAGCAGTCCTTGTAGGGGAGAAAAAATGGGCAGACTGGGTGGGCCAAGCTGTCGTCGTCTGCCATTAAATTCTGTTTCTATTTCCCCCCCTTTCTGAGAACTGCTAGGGATTTGCCTAAGCGTGGATTGTGATTTGAAGCTAAGTATTTAGACAGTTGTTCAAGAAGTGCAAAACATAGCATATCAGTAGCAAGAGTTCAGCAAAGTGCAACTGGCAGCAGCATTAGGAAGGGAAGGGAGATATGCAAAGAACCCATTGGTGGGAATATTTTTGCAGGATGCGGTGTTCTAATTAGATACCGCCAGTGGTCAGAATCTTTTTTAGCCAATTAGATTGCAGGAATTTTCCTAGAGTTTGATAACATCTGATAGTGTCACAGTCTGACCTTCAGAAAATGCTTTTTACACCAAGAAATATATTGTAACAGCTTCATGAGCTGATAATACCATTACTGTCTAAGAATCAGTCTTCTCCTTAGAGCTGCACTCTTTGTTCTTAAGGCCAGAGGTGCTGGAACCCTGCGGGATCCAGTCTTTTCAGCCACGACACTGGCATCAGCTGTTGGTGAGAACAGTGTATGACAATTGGTGATGCAGTGACCGTACATACCAATTACCATTGCCGATTCCCTAATTGAGTGCTGTTAGCAAGGAGAGCAAGGCTGTGGTCTTCAAACCTATGTATGTCATATAGTGAAAAAGACACCCATATCACACCCTTTTAACCATTTATAAAATAGAAACCTAAATTTAAAGACAAATTACGGGAGATCCATGTGCATGCATCCCTGGGCAATGCAGTGGCTGGGTGCTTGCATGACCCATATTATTACTGTATTGTATTCACAATGGTCTTAGCCAATCCGGAAGACTGGATATACTTAGTCAGAAGACTGGATACACCACAGCAATTTTGTAATACAGTATAATCAGAAGAGTTAGTTAAAATGTCTTTTCTTTTGAGCCTTTGGAGCTTTTTTCACGATTTTATAAGTGCAACAGCACCTTCTTGGGTGTGTAGTTATGTTGTAATGACTGCATTTCCCGGGGAATTAGACACTTGGCTGTGCCTCATGCCTCATAAACCACTACAGTTGTGTGGTTACTGCAGCATAAGTGCACGTCCTTGAGTATGCTGTTGCCCAGGCCACTAAACCCATCCCTGCCCCCTATGGTATACAGAGAAGGCACAGGGTCATAATGTCGCAAGACATTATGCTGCAGCAATATACCATGCTGCCAGTACAGAGCAATATATTGCCAGCGCCCTCCCCTCCAACTAAAATATCTAACTCCAGGAGGGTTAACAGTAGAAATAGCACAAAGTGTAAAAAAGGTAAAAATCCATGCGTCTGGGATCGGGAATCGAAACCCGGTCCAAAATGCACTGCCTGCCTCCCTTGCTGCCAGTGGCTCATCCTGTCAAGCCACGGCAGCTGCTCAGTGGACCCCTGTCCCAGCCGAGGTTTTTTCCTCTGCCTGAGAGAGTGAGAGGGTGCACTACTGTGCATACTGCATTTCGTGGTTTTGCACCCTCTCGCTCTTCCCTACTGTGCTGTTACTGTTGCATGATTTTGTCATACACTGTAGAGCATATGACAAAGGGATCCAGTAGGTACAGAAAGCAAGAAAGATTTACAGAGAAAGAGAAAAAAATGATGCAAAAGTAAAAGCTTTTCTGCATTTCTCAGCTTTTGTGCTTGACAATTCTGTCTTCATGGTTATATCTGTACTTCCCTAGAACTGCATTGTCTGTTTACCACAGCACAGCCTTTAACATTGCTGGAGGGATAAACACTGCTGTCTGCTGAAAATGTTTTGTATAGTTTAACCAGGTGTGGGGAGATATGGAGATAGCAGTGAGAAGGAAGGGTCACCCTATATATGTTAATGACTATAACTGTCTAAGAAATCCTAGACAGGCAGACCTAAAGATGTGCAATACATATGTATGTATGTTAGACTTGAGTGACATATGTTTGAGGAGTTGTGGCGAAAACCTCAGATACGTTCCACATATCTCCCAAACCCATACTGTATAAATTCTGTTTATACAACAGATGTAGCAGCAAATTGGATTTGATTTTTAAAAGAAAATGGGGTTTCTTGATGATTTATATGGAGTACTTCCCAGACCCTAATGTATGTCCGTCTCCTTTTAGATGCTCTGTCACTTAGTGATCATGCATAGGACATTGTCATGGTGATCCTTGTTTATGTCCATAACTTATTCTGGCTTACGATACTGGTACCGTCTCATAAAAAGACCATGAAAATGGTCAGTATAGCAAATGAACTTGCCTTTGGTTATATACGCGTGTGTGTACACATGCATGCGTGTGTGTGTGAACACATATGTACATGCATGTATGTGTGTACACGCGTGTGTGTGTATGTGCTCATGAATGTATGAAAACAACATCTAAAGCATAGTGGTCCAGTCAGGCCTTTGCCATGTGTGGGCACCCATACCCCAAGCTATATCACAGCACTTCTGTTTTCTGTATACCATTTCTATGCTTTGCTACCGCAGCTATCAAATCTTAAAGCTAACTCTGACCAGTTGGGCTAGGTTTTCTGTAGTCATCTACAGAACTGAACCATCATGTGGGCAGAATGGAAACCTTCATTTATTACCAGTGATGGAATTCTGCAAGACTAAAATCTAAAAGCCAGTGTTCCTAATCCAGCAATGTGAAAATTATATTAACTGTACTGCATCTGGCATTGTTGCATATAACCACTCTAAGCCTGTCTGCTTTTCTGTCTCTGTCCCTTCCCTCTTATGTTAGCTGCAAGTCTATCAGGATGATTATCAGAGAGAAAAGGAAGAGAAAGAGAAGCTGCAGAGACTGCTGAAGCAACAGAAGCAGGTACTGAAGTCCTTGATTAGTGTAGTATTGGTTAGGTTGAAGGAATCTAAGGAGTTGACATGGGCAGTAAGGGTAGCCAAGGCATCTACGGAGCTCAGGCTGGCACAAGGCATTAAGAAGTGTGAGAAGGACTTCTTTAGGTACATCAGGGAGAAAAGGAACTATAAGGACCACATAGTAAGGATTAGGAAGGAGGGAGGTTGGGTGGAAGCAGGGTGAGATAAGGCAGAAGCGCTAAATGATTACTTCTGCTTGGTATTTACTAAGGAGAAGAGGGGGTGATACCCAAGGGGAGGAACAGCAGAAACAGGGTGGGAGGGGGTGACAGATGGGGAAGTCATGGAGGGCAGAGTTCTGGAGGGTTTGAGGGCACTGAGGGTAGACAAGGCGCCAGGCCCAGATGGCATCCACCCCAGGGTGCTGAAGGAGCTGGCAGAGACCTTGCAGGACCTTTGGCAGACCTGTGTAATGCCTCACTACACTCTGGGTGTGTACCTCAGGATTGGAGGATGGCTCATGTGGTGCTCCACCACAAGAGTGGCCCCAAGGATGAACCGGGTAACTACAGACCAGTGAGCCTCATGTCCATCATGGGTAAGCTGATGGAGGCTATCCTGAAGGAGAGACTAGTGGCCCTCCTGGAGTCCAAAGGACTACAGGACAGCAGACAGCATGGCTTTATACCTGTCAGATCCTGCCAAACCAACCTGGTGGAGTTCTATGACTGGGTAACTAGGCAGTTGCAAATAGACAGGGGCCATGCAGTGGATGTCCTGTATCTGAACTTCAAGTAAGGCATTCGACTTGGTGCCACATGGAAGGCAGGGAAATAAATTAGAAGGCACAGGGGCAGCTGCAAAGCTGGTGAGATGGGTGGGGAACTGGCTTCAGGGAAGGCAACAGAGGGTGGTAGTGGGTGGGGCTCTCTCATCCCCAAGGGTAGTGACGAGCGGTGTTCCACAGGGCTCGGTGTTGGGACCAGTGTTGTTTGGGATATTCATTGCAGACATATCATTGGACATCAAGAGCAAGATCAGTATGTTTGCTGATGACACCAAGATGGGAGTGGTGGTGGACGACCTATGGGGATGGCAGGGGTTGCAGGATGATCTGGAAAGGCTGAAAACCTGGTCAGACACCTGGCAACTGGGGTTTAATGCCAAAAAGTGCAAGGTGCTGCATTTTGGGGGTGAAGAACCCAAGAAGGAGGAGTTACCAGCTGGGGGGGAGTGCAGCTAGCCAAGACAGAGGAGGAGAAGGATCTGGGGGTGCTCATTACAGGGTCAATGAATAACGCTGTACAATATAGGAAGGCTGCTGCAAAGGCCAACAAATGCTGGGTTGCATTGTAAGGGGTATCTCCTCGAGAAGGGGGAGATGATTCTGCTACTGTATAGGTCATTAGTTAGACCACATCTGGAGTACTGCATGCAGTACTGGCACCCATATCTGAAGAGGGACATTAAGTTACTGAAGGGGGTGCAGCACAGGCTGACAAAGATGGTCAAGGGGCTGGGGGACTTGCCATATGAGAGGAGGCTCAGGGAGCTGAACATGTACTCACTAGAGGAGAGGAGGGACAGGTGTACATGATTGAAACCTTTAAGTACATGAAAGGAATAAACGAGACCGGTACAAAGGGGCTATTCAAAGTAAGGGAGGGGAGGGACACTCGGGGCCATGATATGAGGCTGGAGGGAGGAAGGTTCAGGAGGGAGATGAGGAGACACTTTCTTACAGAGAGGGTGGTAGCTGGGTGGAATGTGTTACCGGCAGAAGTGGTATCCAGTAGAACAGTGGACTGCTTCAGAAGGGGCTGGGACAGGGCAAGGGAGAGGGTCAATGGAGGGGAAGGGTGGAAGGGAGGAGCAGCTGCAAAATAAGAGGTGCTAACTGCACATTCAAGAAGACTTGATAGACCTCTAGGCCTTTATCTGCTGGCAAATTTTGTATGTTCGAATGGGGAGGGGAACATTAGTGCACCTTGTAGGACAAATGGGGCCTCAATAGAACTACCATTTGAAAACCACTAAAATGGGCTCATGGAGGTCACGTGACTTGGAAGAAAACCGTGGGAGGGTTCATGACTGCATGCTGACAGTGGTGAAATCTACACATGACTACTGGTACCTCGTCAGCAGTGGGAGTCTCTTCATGGATGCTCCTAAGGTGATTGAGGAGTGAAACTTTATGAGGAAGGGGAGAAGCAAAAAGCAGAACATTGGGAAGACCAAGAGTTTTGTGGATAGAGGCATACAGTGCCTTCAGGAAGTATCCCCCCCCCCTTGGATTTTGTCACATTTTGTGATGTTGCAAACTCAAATTAAAATACATTTATATGGGATTTTTTTGTCACGTATCTACACAAATTACTCTATAATGTCAAAGTGGAATGAAACTTCTGAAATTTTTTGTACATGTAATTTAAAATAAAAATCCTGAAATGTCTTGATTTGATAAGTATTCACCTCCTTTGCTATGACACTCCAAATTGAGCTCAGGTGCATCCAATGTCCTTGTGAGATCACTCTAAAACTTGAATGGAGTCCACCTGTGGTCAGTTCAAATGGTTGACATGATTTCAAAGGAAATACACCTGTCTATATAAGGTCCCACTGTTGACAGTGCATGTCACAGCAGAAACTCTACCATGAAGACCAAGGAGCTGTCCGTAGAACTCCATGATAGAATTGTGAGGAGGCATAGATCTGGGGAGGGGTATAAAAACATTTCTAGGGTGTTGAAAGTTCCCAGGAGCACAGTCAAGTCCATCATTAGGAAATGGAAAGATTACGGAACCACCCAGACTCTTCCTAGAGCAGGCCGTCCTCCCAAACTGAGCAACCGGGCAAGAAGGACCTTGGTCAGGGAAGTGACCAAGAACCCAATGGCCACCCTGACAGAACTACAGAGTTCCATGGCTGAGATGGGAGAACCTGTCCAGAGGACAACAATCTCTGCAGCACTTCACAGATGTAGCCTCTATGGGAGAGTGGCTAGACGGAAGCCACTCCTGAGAAAAGGCCACATAATAGCATGCCTGGAGTTTGCAAGAAGGCACGTGGCAGACTCTGAGACCATGTGGCAAAAGATTCTCTGGTCCGATGAAACAAAAATTGAACTCTTTGGCCTGAATGCAAAGCGCTATGCCTGGCGCAAACCGAACACAGCTCATTACCCATGTAACACCATCCCTACCATGAAGCATGGTGGTGGCAGCATCATGTTATGGGGATGCTTTTCAGCGGCAGGGACTGGGGTACTTGTCAGGATAGAGGGAAAATGAATGGAGCCAAATACAGGCACATCCTTGAGGAGAACCTGCATCAGTCTGCAGTAGACCTTGGACTGGGGTGAAGATTTACGTTCCAACAGGACAACGACCCCAAGCATACAGCCAAAGCAACACTGGAGTGGCTTCAGAACAAGAAGGTGAATGTCCTTGAGTGGCTCAGCCAAGCCCAGACTTGAATCCCATTGAGAATCTGTGAAAGACTTAAGATTGCGGTTCACCGACGCCTCCCCATCCAACTTGACAGAGCTTGAGCAAATCTGTAAGGAAGAATGGGCAAAATCCCCAAATCCAGATGTGCAAAGCTGATACAGATATACCCAAGAAGACTCAAAGCTGTAATTGCTGCCAAGTTGTTTCTACAAAGTATTGACTCAGGGGGGTGAATACTTAAGTAAACAAGATATATTAGTTTTTAATGTTTCATAAATTTTTGTTGCACAATATAAATATTTTTGCCCCTTTAAATTGTTGAGTATGCTGTGTGAATCAAGGGGGAAAAAATCATTTCAGTGCATTAAAAATTCTGGTAGTAACACAACAAAATGTGACAAAATCCAAGGGGGGTGAATACTTTGTGAAGGCACTGTACTAAATTAAATGGGGAGTGGGGGGAGACATTGTGAGGAGACAGTGATGCGTTTGCAGGTTCTTCTCCCTTCCCTCAAGTCAGAAAACTGGAGAAAAGCAGGAGAAAACTCAGTCATTCATTCTCTTAAACTTAAAATTATGTGTCTTCTGTTTATTATTTTTATTTTAAATGATCCTCCAGAATGACATTTTTGTAGCAACTTTGTGTGGCATGTTAATTTCTTCACTTTTTTTTTATTTTTATTTGTACAGGGTCAAGAAGAGAGACGGCCCTCTGACCCACAACCAGGGGCAGTAGGACCTGTATGCCCACCATATCAGCCCCTTAGCCCACCAATTCTTCACCCTATGTACCACAGATATGAGGACTGGCCTGTTCGGTACCCACCTACTGCAGTACCTGATGCTCAGGTTCCAAACAGGAATTTCATGAATATGCCACCAGTAAGTAGCTTATTGTTCGGCAGTTTCTGTTAGTTTGAGGGTGGGCACTCTAGCAACCCTTTCCCTGTAGGAACAATTTAAAGGATGAGCATAAAGGTGCAAAGATTCATAAACAGTATACATCCATGATAATGCATAGTTCATTGGTCGTAGAACGTTGGGTACCATCGTTAACAAATACAACAAAGACAGACTGCACTCCACTGTACTGAAACAAAACACTCAAAATGATTTACAAAGCTTTAATGCTTAAGTAAAGTGCTGTGCCATGTGCAGCTGCAACCACCACTCGCCCTGGTGCTTCAGGAACTAATCCTTTATCAGGGGGCATTAACAAATAACCTATAGATAAGACTGAGTTTATGCTTACTACTCTGACCTTGCTGCTCCTTCAATTACCCTTTACTGCTGCTGCCCCTCCCCCCATGCACACTTTCCCTGAATCCATTTTTCTGTATCACTGTCTGAGGCCACACACACACACACACACACACGAAGATTTAAAGGGGTGATAGTGTGGGTCTGTCAGTTTGACTGGGTTACTGGGGAGGTGAATCAAGGGAGAGCAGCGGATGTGGCCTATCTGGACTTCAGTAAGGCTGTCAACACTGTCCTGCACAGGAGGCTAGTCAAGAAACTAAGCAGCCTAGGGGTGGGGGAGAAAGTGGTAAGCTGCTTATCGAACCATTGAAGACTAGAAGGCAAAGGGTGGTGGTAAATGACAGACACACAGAGGGTAGAAGAGTGACAATCAGGGTGCCACAGGGATCGATGCTGGGACTGGTCTTTGGTGTCTTTGTAAGTGATATCGCTGAGGAGCTGGAGAGAAAGGTGGTCTCTTTGCAGGTGATGCAAAAGTCTGCAAGAAAGTGGACTCTCAGGAAGGGGGGGTGGAGGGAATGCAAAGGGATCTGGGGAAATGAGGAGTGGTCTAGGTATGGCAGCTGGGTGTCAATACCAAAAAGTGCAAGGTTATGCACCTGGGACAGGGAAACCCAGGAGCTGTGTATAAGATGGGGGGGGGGTACTTGCAGTCACCAAGCAAGAGAGGGACCTCAGGGTCATCTATCCAACTTTCTCAAGGTAGCTGGTCAGTGTGACAAGACTGGGGGAAAGGCCAGTGGGATGCTGGGGTGCATTGGGAGGGGGAATTTCTAGCAGGAGGAGCAAGGTGGTGCTGCCATTGTATCTGTCACTAGTGAGACCCCATATGGGGTACTGTGACCAGTTCTGGAGGTCGCACCTCTGCAGGGACATTAACAGGACTGTGGTCGTACAGAGGAAGGCAACCAAAATGGTGCAAGGGTTACACGAAAAACCATACAAGGAAAGGCTGCAGGAACTCAGCATGTACTCCCTGGAGGAGAGAAGAGAGAGTGAGACCTACATGGACTTCACTGGTGAACAAGGTGCAGGCAAGGGTGTCTCTTTCAGAGAAAAGGCACTAGAACACAGGCATGCAATGAAGCTAAGGGGGGGGGAATGTAGGAGAGTTGTGAGGAAATACTTCACGGAAAGGGTGGTGGATGACTAGAACAACCTGCCAAAAAAGACTGTGGGGAGCTTAACATGCATGGGATAGGGTGAACTGGGTAGAGGAATGGGTGGAGGGAGGGATGTCAAGTGACCAAATGTGGTCAGTGGTGTTGAAATAGACAGGGAAAAGGGGCAGACTAGATGGGTCTACTAATCCTTTTTTGCCGACAAAGCCGCTTGTTTCTGTTATACATTGAAAAGAATAAGGCCCAATATTGATTCCTGTGGTACTTCACTCATAACCTCCCTTACCTCCCCATTTACTATTTCCTTTCTTGTTCTGCCTTCCAGCCACCTTTCTACCCAAGCGATGAACTTTTCTTTCACATACAGGTCTCTCGGTTTCTTGACCAGTTTCCTGTGTAGGACTAAGTTTAAAGCCTTGCTGAAGTCAATGTATATTATATGGACTACCTGCCCTTTTGTCAACCACCCTCTTCACCCAATTAAAGAACTCCATGAGATTCGCCTGGCTTGACCTTCCCCAGGTGAAACTGTGCTGCCTGGTGTCCTGCACCCTATGCCGTTCTAGGAAGTTCACCAGTTCTTCCCCATAGTGTGACCTCCATTATCTTCACCACTATAGACATCTGGCGTACTGGCCTGTAATTTCCCAACTCATCTTTCCTTCTGCTTTTGTTTGGTGGGACCATGTCTGCTGTCCTCTAGTCCCTGGGAGCAGGGTGGGAAAAATCAGTTTGTGAGCTGGTGGTCAGTTTGGCCATCAGCATTCAAAATCTGGTAGCCAAAAATCAACATGGCAGTGTCAGTGGCTCAGTAGGTAGCACACTCGCCTCTGAGGCCGGGATATCAGAGGGCTGTGGGTTCAGTTCCCACATCTGGCACTTGGGTTAATATCCCAGTACTGACACTGTAGTGCAGCATGAGAGGGGTGCTGCACTTCTGAGGTGCTGTCTTTCGGATGAGACATTAAACCGAGGTCTCATCTGCCTGGATTGGTGGTAGTTCAGGTGGATGTTAAAGATCCTATGGCACTTATCGAAGAGTAGGGGAATTTCAGTGTCCTGGCCAAATTTCCCTCATTCACTAGAAAAATACCACCAACAGCTTAATCTGGTTCAAGGTCAGTTGGAATTCATCTGTATCCCCTTCCCCTGGGTCGTGCCTGAAAATAGGCAGGATTTGTCTAGTGCACTTACCCGGTCAACAAAAACTAAATAAATAAAATATTTTTAGAGGCCGTTATTTTTCAGGGCTCATAAATCACTTTTTGGGCAAGTAGCCAGTTGGCCAGTAACTGTCAAAATCTGGTAGCCAAACAGAAGTTTGCAATGGCCATTGGCTACCTAGCTACCTGATTTGTCCCACCCTGCCTCGGGGACTACCCCTGTGGCCAGTAAGTCTCTGCAGATATCTGCAAGTGGATCTGCTGTTTCCTCCAGTGTCTCATTGAGCATCCTAGGATGCAGCCACTTGGATACCATAGATTTGTTCACCCTCGGCCCTTTCAGCCCTTTGGCACCTTTTCCTCCATTATACTGTATGGCTCGTGATTGTTTGGGTGCCTCCCCCACCCCACCCTTTACTTCCCCCATATTCTGGCAGATGCATCTCTTTTCTATAGTAAATAATGAACATAGGTATTTGTTCAGTATCTCTGCTTTACCTCTGTCCCCTTCTCCCAGCCTCCTTTTTTAGCGTCTTTGCCTTCGCTTTGCATTTCTCAGGTATGTATCTGAAAAGTGCTTTTGTCTCTTTGCCTCCACCCGAGCGTAAGTTCCGTTTCCACTTTGGCCCTTTTGACTTTCTTACTAGCCTTCCTGGTTGCCTTTAGGTACCCCTCACTATCCCTTTGGCTACCCTTGTACTTTCTAAATGCCCTCCTCTTTGCTTATACACCATTCTTCACGTCTGAGGTGAACACAGTGGACCTCCTGGTCATTTGCTTTTTGATCCCCTCCCAGTGCAGCCTGCTGCTGCTTCTAGCATTCCTGCTTTGAATACTTCCCATTTTTCCTCTACTCTGTCTGTCTGCTGTACTCTCATCATGCTTTCCCTCAACAGCCCTTGCATCTTGTTGAAGTCTACCTTCCTAAAATTCCACACCTTCACTTGAGCCTGTTACCTAGTAGGTCTCTTATTGGACCTCTGACCTCACCATCTTGGGGTCACTGAACCCCAGCATGACCTGGACTGGCACATTTTGGATATTCTCACAGTTAGTGAGTGCCAGATCCTACAAGGCATTCTCCGTTGTTGGGTCCTGGACCATCTGTACTAGTAACACCTTCTGGCATGCATCCACCAGAAGCTGATTCCTTGTACTTGCCGTGACTGGATCATTCGGTTGATAGAAAACACTGGAAAGTTAGCCAAACTAAGTGTCACATCAAGGTGAGAGATGGGGTGGTGTGTGTGTGTGTGTGTGTAAAAGTGGCATGCCACAAGATGCCTGGTGACAGGTGACTGCCTTTTCCTGCAAGCCACAGGAGCTACTCTGAACCCAGCGGCTGTTCTGCGCTGACCCGCCTGCCTCTCAGCCTACAACCAGGCATCTTGCCCGGTATGGGTGACTGCCTCCTCCTACAAACCGCAGGAGCTGCTCTGAACCCAGCGTCTGTTCTGCGCTGACCTGCCCACCTCTCAACCTACAACCAGGCATCCTGCCCGGTACGGGTGACTGCCTCCTCCTGCAAGCCGCAGGAGCTGCTCTGAACCCAGCGGCTGTTCTGCACTGACCCGCCTGCCTCTCAGCCTACAACCAGGCATCCTGCCCGCTACGAGTGACTGCCTCCTCCTGCAAGCCACAGGAGCTGCTCTGAACCCAGCGGATGTTCTGCGCTGGCCAGCCTGCCTCTCAGCCTACAACCAGGTACATATTTTGAAGAGCAGCCCACAGCTACCAACGGGATTGAACTTGGCGCTTTTTGCCTTTCAGGCCATTTGCCTGCACTACTACTGTTCCTGAGCTCTGATTAGGCATAACGCTATTCCCCCTTCTCTTATTGGCTCTTGACTCTACCCTTCCTGAGCTGTCTCTTTTTTTTAATACAATAACTGCTAATACTGAGTTTACCAGTACCAACTGCTTAGTGGAACAGGATTGTTAATTTTTCTAGCTTTTTTTTTTTTTGTGTGTGCGTCTACTTTTCCATTTGCAAATTATACTGAAAAACGACTACAGGGCAACAACTCTTGGAGGTTGCATTTCTCTTCCCACTGCTCTCCCCTAACACTTCTTGTCCTGGGCCCTTCTTACTTAAAGCAAATTACTACAACCTAACAAACCATGGTACAGCTACCGCTGTACCATATAGACCACCACAATTATGGGTATCGGAGTGCCCCCCCTTATACCGACACTGAGCCACTGCCTCCTTATCGCCACTTGCTGGGCACCTATTATCACGCGGACCACCCAGGCTCCTACTGATCTCTCTTACTATCCTATTTCTTGGACCCCTCAGCCCTCCCCTCAAGGGTCTTCTTCCCACACCTCCCACCCCCACCCCCACGAACCATCACTGACTGCCACCCACACTGCTACTACCTGTCATGCATCTCCCCCACCCCCAAATATCTCCTGCAGTCATGCGCCACCATCAACCTCCATGCCGGATCACTTTCCTATCCTTTCCAACCCTCATCACCTGACTATCCTGATGTACTACCCGCACTATAACTAGGCGGCAGCTATCCTTGACAATAAGGTAACAATCTTTTGCTCTCCTCAGAGTCTTTGCCATACTCCTACTAATTTCAGGAACTGTTCATCTAACCCGGGCCCCATCTCGCCAAGCCCTAGCCTCTCGCACCACGGGCTTAGAATAGCTGCAATGAACATTTGCAGCTTACCCAAAAAGATGGCAGGTCTCCATTGCTGGATACTGCAGCATAAGCCAGATGTGCTAGCCCTCACAGAAACCTGGCTGTCCAAAAAAACACCTGACTCCTTGGTCACCCTCCCTGGCTTTACCCTTCACAGAACCGACAGTGGGGGCAAACGTGATGGGGGATGTGTTGTGTATGTCCGTGACTCCATGATATGCCATGCCCTTCCAACACCTCCACTAGACCATGGTGCCCAAGCCTTATCGTTAAAACTTACTCTGGATCCCTTGTAACTCTTACTGTCGCATATGTCCCCCCCACAAAGAAACCAAGCTCCTGCTATACAATCCCTTGCTAACTACATCTCCGCCCCCAAAAAAAATGGAAAACACATCATAGTTGGAGACTTTAATGTGAACTGGCTTGCCAGTTCGGCTTCCCACGCCAAGGACACATTCACTGTGCTGGACCTGACCCAGCTGGTCAGCCAGCCTACCAGGGTGAACCCCACTAACTGCTCTAGCACCCTGATCGACCTTCTCACCAACCATCCCCACAGAATCTCTGACCTGGTGGTCCTTCCTAACTCCCTAAGCGATCACTCACCCATCCTCTTTTCCTGGTCGTGTCTTCAGCAGAAACCCAAACTATATTGCCCGGTGTCGTCTTCAACCCGGAAGCCTCACAAAAGTAAGAAAATACCTAACTCAATGGGATTGGTCCCCCATCTCCTGGGCCCCTAATATAGATGCAGCCCTTGATTATTTCACCTGTTCTTTTAATAAAGCATGTGACATCTACGCCTCGCTAGCAAAAGTGCAGTCCAAGAAACATAATGCCCCCTGGGTCATGCCAGCACTGCTCCAACAGCTAAAAAGCCTGACGCGTTTCGGATACAAACACATCCTTTCTCAATGTATGTATCCGAAACATGTGTGCCTTTTTAGGCCTCCAATATGTTGGTATGTAAATAAATATTTTTTTAATGACGGGGGGAGGGGGTGACAGATGGGGAAATCATGGAGGGCAGAGTTCGGGAGGGTTTGAAGGCACTGAGGGTGGATAAGGCGCCAGGCCCAGATGGCATCCACCCCAGGGTACTGAAGGAGCTGGCAGAGGTCCTTGCAGGACATTTGGCAGACCTATTTAATGCCTCACTATATTCGGGGTGTGTACCTCAGGACTGGAGAATGTCTCATGTGGTACCCCTCCACAAGAGTGGCCCCAGGCATGAACCAGGAGACTACAGACCAGTGAGCCTCACATCCATCGTCGGTAAGCTGATGGAGACTATCCTGAAGGAAAGGCTGGTGGCCCTCCTAGAGGCCAAAGGACTACAGAACAACAGACAGCATGGCTTCATACAAGGCAGATCCTGCCAAACCAACCTGGTGGAGTTCTATGACTGGGTAACTAGGCAACTGGACAGGGGCCATGCAGTGGATGTCTTGTATCTGGACTTCAGTAAGGCATTCAACTCAGTGCTGCATGGAAGGTTGGGAAGTAAGTTAGTAGGCACAGGGGCAGGTGCAAAGCTGGTGAGATGGGTAGGGAACTGGCTTCAGGGAAGGCAACAGAGAGGGGATGGTGGTGGGTGGGGAGCTCTCACACCCAAGGGCAGTGACGAGCGGTGTTCCACAGGGCTCGGTGTTTGGACCAGTGTTGTTTGGGATATTCATTGCAGACATATCATTGGACATCAAGAGCAAGATAGAAACATAGAAACATAGAATTTGACAGCAGATAAGGACCGCTTGGCCCACCCAGTCTGCCCATTTCCCTACATAATGGATAAGCTGCAGATCCTAGTTAACCAGCAGCCTACTTCTTCCTACCCCCACCCCCTAGAATTGCCTTATGACTGTCCCATGCATGCTTGAATTCCACCACTGTTTTTGACTCCACAACGTCCTCCGGAAGGCTGTTCCATGCATCCACAACCCTCTCTGTGAAAAAATACTTCCTTAAATTACCTCTGAGCCGCGCCCCATCTTCAAATTGTGCCCCTTGTTCTTGCACACCTCTTTTTTTGAAAGATGCTACCCTCTTGGACTTTGTTGATTCCCTTGAGGTACTTGAAAGTTTCTATCATGTCCCCCCTCTCCCTCCTTTCTTCGAGGCTATACATATTAAGCTCCTTAAGTCTCTCTTCATATGTCTTCCGTGCAGACCCTGCACCATTTTAGTTGCCCTCCTCTGGACAGCTTCCATCCTGTCTATGTCTTTGCGGAGATTGGGTCTCCAGAACTGCATGCAGTACTCCAGATGGGGTCTAACCAGCTGTCTGTACAGAGGGATAATAACTTCCTGTTTTCTACTGGTGATGCCTCTCCCTATGCATCCCAGTATCCCCCCAGCCCTCCTTGCTGCCTTCTCACTTTGCTTGCCCACCTTTAGGTCATCTGATATGACTACCCCCAGGTCCCTTTCCATTTTTGTTGTTGTTAGTATCTCACCCCCCATTGTGTACTCTTCCCCTGGGTTTTTGTTTCCCAGGTGCATTACCTTGCAATTCTTAGCACTGAATCTAAGCTGCCATACATTTGACCATTCCTCTAACTTGCTAAGTCCTTCTCATCCTTTCCACCCCACCTTGTGCATCAACTCTGTTGCAGATCTTTG
Source organism: Neoceratodus forsteri (assembly GCA_016271365.2). Classification (NCBI taxonomy): domain Eukaryota; kingdom Metazoa; phylum Chordata; order Ceratodontiformes; family Ceratodontidae; genus Neoceratodus; species Neoceratodus forsteri. The sequence continues at coordinate 363,613,866 of CM028130.1, forward strand.
TGTCATCTGCAAAGAGACATACTTTTCCTTCCAGTCCTCTGCAATGTCGCTTATAAAGACATTGAAGAGGACCGGTCCTAATACTGAACCCTGCGGTACCCCACTAGTAACCCCTTTCTTCAGAGTGGACTCCATGTTATTACTCTCTGTGTCCTATTCTCCAGCCAATTCTTTACCCAGGCTGTCATCTTGGGACCCACTCCCAGGCTGACTAACTTGTATATTAATCTTTTGTGTGGGACTATGTCAGATGCCTTGCTAAAGTCTAGGTAGGCCATGTCCACAGCCCCTCCCTGATCTACTACTTTGGTCACCCAGTCAAAGAAATCTATCAGATTTGTCTGGCATGATCTTCCCGCTGTGAATCCATGCTGCCTTGGGTCCTGTGCCCCTCTATCCTCTAGATACTCGACAGTTCTTTCCTTCAGAAGTGATTCCATCATTTTCCCTGCCATTGAGGTTAAACTAACAGGTCTGTAGTTTCCTGCTTCTGTCTTGCTCCCACTTTTGTGAAGGGAATCACATCTGCCCTCCTCCAGTCCTCGGGTACCACCCCATCCTCCCATGATTTGTTAAAGAGGGTAGTCAGTGGTGTCACTAGTTCTACCCTTAGTTCTTTTAGAATTCTGGGATGAATCCCATCAGGCCCCATTGCTTTGTCCACCTTCAGTTTTAAGGGTTCTTTCAGAACCCTTTCTTCTGTAAGTGGGCTGGTATCAACTTCTGTATCCAGAGTGTTTCTACTGTTTGTTTTAGGTACCTCCCCCTCTTCCTTTGTAAATACTGAGCAAAAATATTTGTTTAGTATCTCTGCCTTTTCACAGTCTCCTCTGCCCACCCTCCCTCCCCTTTATTAAGCCTCACTATCCCCCCTTGGTCTTCCTTGCTCCCTGATGTACCTATAAAGGTTTTATCCCCTTCTTAACTGAGTTGGCTATTTTTTCCTCGGTTTGGGCCTTTGCTGTTCTGACTGCCTTTCCAGCTTCCTTTTGCTTTAACTGATACAGTTCTCTGTCCTGCTCCTTCTGTGATTCCTTGTACTTCCTGAATGCTTTCTTTTTCTCTTGAACCTTCACTGCCACTTCCTTTGAGAACCATAGTGGTTTCTTACATTGTTTTGTTTATTTGCTTCTCACAAAGGCTTGTTTCCTCAGTGATGGCAGTTTTTATTATTCCCCATTGTTCTTCCACCCCTCCTTCCTGCCCATTTGCTAGTGCATTCCTTAGGCATTCACCCATTTTGGCAAAGTCAGCCCTCCTAAAGTCCAGTACTTGTGCCTTTGTGTGGCTTGACTCTATTGCTGTGTTTATTGCGAACCATACTGTTCGATGGTCGCTAGTTCCCAGATGGCTACTCACTTCTACATCTGTGATCCTCTCTTCATCTCCATTTGAGAGAACTAGGTCTAAGATTGCTCCCTCTCGAGTGGGCTCCAATACTAGTTGTCTAAGGCATGCCCCTGTAGGGCATCTAGAATAACCCAACTCTTCGAAGTGGCTGCTGCAACTGCACTCCAGTTAACATCTGGCATATTCAGATCACCCATCTGCAATATCTCCCCTTTTTCTACCATTCTAAGTGTACTTTCTATAATTTCCTCCCCCTGAGAAGGGGGTCTGTATACAACCCCTTTGCGGATTGTGGTGCCATTGCCGGTCTCCAAATTTACCCACAGTGCTTCTTCTCCTCCCTGTTTTCCCTTTTGTTCTGTTGTTTTGATTCCTTCCCTTATGTAAAGAACTACTCCTCCTCCTCTTTACCCTCCCTGTCCCTCCTGTAGATAGTGTATCCTGGTATGTTTACGTCCCAGTCATGGTTGTGTGTGTACCATGTTTCTGTGACTGCCACGATATCCAGATGTTACTCCTCCATCAAGGCCACTAATTCAGGAAGCTTGTTACTCACACTACGGGCATTGGTACTCATTGCTCTCGCTTTTGATGGCTTTACCTTCTGTTGCAGCATCCCCCACTGACCTTTCTACCTCGGTCTTTTTCTGATTCAGTACCCTGTTTTGTAGGGAGAGGCTGGGATTTTCCTGCTGCTTATCAGTGCCTCCCCCCTTGACTAGTTTAAAAGCTTGCCAATGATGCATTTAAACCGATTGCCCAAAAGACTTGTTCCCTTCCTGGACAGATGCAGACCATCCTGCCGGTATAGGCTGGTGTCCCTCCAGGTGGAAACCCAGTCCCCAATTAAGCCAAACCCTGTGCTCCACACCATTTTTCAACCATTCATTAAACTGCATGGTGCAAAGTACCCTCCTCCTCATGCCATTGACAGGAAGCACCTCTGAGAAGGATACTGTGTGCTAGTTGTCTTAGGCCCTCCCAATTCTACAAAGTCCTTCTGCACTGCTCTAATCGCATGTTGAGCCAAGTCATTTGTCCCTAGGTGGACAATGATGTCCAGCTCAGACTCCCGTGCAGCTGTTCTCGTGATCCTGAGGATGCGCTTCCTGTCCCTCCAAGCCATGGCACCAGGCAGGCACCTTACTTCAGTTTTCCCTGCTCCCCCCAGTTCTATCCCCTAATAATTGAGTCCCCCACCAGGAGCTGCTTCCTTTCCTTGTGGTGTCCTCTGCCTCCTTCCTGTGGGCCTCCCTTGTGACAGTTGTCCTCAGCCTCCTTAGTCTCCTCTGCGGGTGCATCCATAGGGGAGCTATGCTTCCCCAGAATGGTGTATGGATTGTGGAGTGGAACAACTGACTGGGTGTGCCTCAGTTCCACCTTCCTCACCCTCCCTGAGCCCACTGTGGTCCAACTGCTGTGCTTTCTTCGCAACCTCTGAGGTAGTGGTGTTGGCTCTGGTGCTTCCTGGATGGGGGAGGTTCCCTTCCTACCATCCAGTGTGGCCTGGGGGAAGGTTCCCTTACTGCTGTCAAGTGTGGCCTGAAGACTGGCAACTTCCTCCCTCAGGGCAGAGAGTTGTCTGCAAATAGGGCAGCATCTCAGCCTCCAGAAAGACTCCTGGAAGACTGCTGCCCCACAGCCATTACATTGCACTACTCCCCACATGTTTATCTCCTTTTTTTTGTGTGTGTTTGTGTGTGTGATTGGCTTGTTATATAGAAATATATATATTATACAATGTGTATGCTTATATTGTCAGTGCAGTGTGCTAGAGAGGATATGACAGTGATATGCACCTTGCACTCTTGAGGAAATGATGTCAGAACCCCAGGTATAAAGGAACTATTCCCAGGGTGGGTGGGAAGGGGTTGGGTCTAAACTGTGCCCTCACAAAACAATCAGCTAAGAGCTCTGACCCACCGCTGCGATGAGTGCCTTCCTGTCAGCAAGCTACCCTACACAACAATTTGATAGAGAAAATACCCTGCTAATCAAACACAGAAAAATCCAGACATCCAAGTCAGACACAGGTAAACCTCCCCAGCCCCAAAACAGCCTGGTGGTTTGTCAGTCTGTTTGCAGATCAGTCTGTTTGCTGATGATACCACGGTAGGAGCAGTGGTGGATGACCTAGGGGGATGGCAGGGGTTGCAGGATGATCTGGCAAAGCTTGAAACCTGGTCAGAGACCTGGCAACTGGGGTTTAATGCCAAAAAGTGCAAGGTGCTGCATTTTGAGATGAAGAACCCAAGGAGGAGTTACCAGCGGGGGGGAGTGCAGCTAGCCCAGACAGAGGAGGAGGAGAAGGATCTGGGGTTGCTCATTACAGGGTCAGTGAACAACTAGGCACAATGTAGGAAGGCAGCTGCAAAGGCCAGCAAAAGGCTGGGTTGTATTGCAAGGGGTATATCCTTGAGGAGGGAGGAGGTGATTCTGCCACTGTATAGGTCATTAGTTAGACCGCACCTGGAGTACTGCGTGCAGTACTGGCTCCCATATCTAAAGACGGACATTGTTACTGGAGGGGGTGCAGCGCAGGGTGACAAAGATGATCAAGGGTCCTGGCGACTTATCATACGAGAGGAGGCTAAGGGAGTTGAACATGTACTCACTGGAGGAGAGGAGGGACAGGGGGGACATGATTGAAACCTTTAAGTACATGAAAGGAATAAACAAGACAGGTACAGAGGGGCTGTTCAAAGTAAGGGAGGGAGGGACACCAGGGGCCATGATATGAGACTGGAGGGAGGAAGGTTCAGGAAGGAGATGAGGAGACACTTATTTACAGAGTGGGTGGTGGCTGGGTGGAATGCGTTACCTGCAGAAGTGGTATCCAGTAGAACAGTGGACTGTTTCAAAAGGGGATAGGACAGGACAAGGGGGAGGGTCAATGAAGGGGAAGGGTGGAAGGGAGGGGCAGCTGCTGTATAAGGGGTGCTAGCTGCACATTCGAGCAGACTTGATAGACCTCTAAGCCGTTATCTGCTGGCAAATTTCGTATGTTCGTATGCCCTTGGTATGTGTGCTCTGCCTTTCTGTGTTTTTTCTGATGTTTTATGGCATTGAAGCACCACGTCCTTGTGCTTGCTCCTTTCTGGTGAATAATACTCCCAAATAACTTCTTTGACCCCACTCCTGCAACCCCGCCCCCTAACACCCAGCATCCCCCCCCTTCCATCTCAGGGTGATCTCTACGAATGAGGCAAGGCCTTATCTCATTAAAGCACTCAGTGGCTCTTGCTATTGCAAAGATTCTTTTGATATGAGAATTCTACATCTTATACTAGATACAGTCCTCTCCCAACTGACTGACCTCATTAACCGCTCCCTAAGTCTGGGGCAGTTCCCAGCAGCCTGGAAGACTGCCACAGTCACCCCAGTACTGAAGAGTGGTGACAGCACCTCCCCCAGTAACTACCGTCCCATATCCATTCTCACGCCACTCTCAAAAGCCCTCGAAAAAATCATAGCCACCCAACTCACTGAGTAGCTGCTTCCTCATAACCTACTTTGCAGGGAGTAGCATGGCTTCAGATCTGGGCACAGTACAGCTATGGCTCTCACCAAGTTCTCTAATTTTATTCACTCTGACCTGGATTGAAAACACCTAGCTGGAGCTGCCTTCATTGACTTGTCAAAGGCCTTTGATACAGTCTTCCACCCCTTACTCTTAAGCACACTCCGCCACATAAGTCTGTCCCAAGGACCTGTCTCCTGGTTTACCAGTTACCTCACAGCTAGATCACAATGTGTCAAAATAAACAACACCCTCTCAACCACTCTGCCAGTCCAATCTGGGGTTTCCCAGGGCTCCATCCTCAGCCTGCTGTTATTCATCATCTGCCTAAACACCTTGCCCAATTCCTGCTCCGGCAACCTACTACTCTATTCAGACGACGTAGTTCTCTTTGTCTCGCACCCAGATCCCACAGTATTGCAGTCTTCCCTCCAACACACATTTAACCAGACTGAAAACTGGTTCATAGACCAAAGACTTGTGGTCAATGTAAAAAAGACAAAGACCATGCTCTTTACCCACCGACAGAATAGGGCCAAGAATGCGCAGCTAACAATCCTCTTCCACTCTCTCCTTCCTCTAGAACAGGTCCATACATATAAATACCTGGGCCTTACATTTGATTTCAGCCTCTCCTTTCATTCACACATTGACATCATCAGCCATAAATGTCTGTATAGGCCTATTGTATCGGCACAAGGATTGCCTACCTCCGGAAGCTCTTAATCTGGCTGTCACCACCTCAGTCTTCTCCCTAGTCGACTATGGGCTCATTATCTACTCAGCTGCTGACCGCACAGCCCTTAACAAAATCCACTTGGCCATAAACAGTGTGCAGACTCCACTCCAGAGCAGACAAGCGTACTCATACTTGTACCCTATATGCCCTGACAAATTTCCTCACCCTGGATTAAAGGCTAGTTTATCAAACATGTCTCCTCACAAAGAAAATACACCTGGGGCTTACCCCCTTGGAGGTTTCTGCCTCTCTCCTATCCTATCACACCTCGGTGAACACCCGCACTGCCAGCAGACAGGTGTGGTCCATCCCGAGGGTTAGAACCTCCTTAGCCCAAAGGTCAGTCCCACACAGGGCCCCAATCTGGTACAGCGAACTCCCCTCCAACGTCTCCACATTAGGACCTTTCAAGTCAGCCCTCAAAGAGCGCATTCTCGCTTCACGATGCTGCCAGTGTGCCAGCTAGTGTTGGGTCATCTATCTATCATCTTACGGGAGCACCCCTGCCACTGAGCTCCTACCGATAGGGCTACCAGACATTACCTATTAACAATGCCTCCTTTGGCTGCACTCACAAGATATGTGTTTAATTCTCTGCTTCGCTGTAAATATCAAACCTGTAACTCCCTCCCTCTATCAACAAACTTATTGTTCTCTTGAAAACTGTAAAATACAGCTCTTGGTAACAAGTCCAATGCAATGTATAGCTATGAATCTGCAATATTGTATAATTGAAAAAACTGTAACCTTTAGCTGCCATTCTATGTCTTTATGTATTAAGTGTTTGTATTTGTTTTTTCTGACATGGAGCCTTTGTAAATGAGTCCCTGACTCAAAAGTTGTAATCCTAAAGTCTATTAAATAACTAAATATACAGTCTAATGGGCTAGTTAAATACTGTACAGATAAAAAGACCACTTAACTGGTGGTGTGTAGCAGTCATTTTATGCGGAAGAAGTCATGGAGACTGATCTCCCAGAATATTCTTTAAGTGTTGTGCATGGAGGGGGAGAAAACCTTTCTTACCAATTAGTTTGAGAGAACACTTTTCCATGTTACCAAAAATGAACCATTAGCTCTTTATGTGGAACCACCGCACTTGTATTGCAACTTACGCACAACCGTACCATTTTCCATACTCTGAAATGGCTATTTTGTGCATGCAAGGTTTGTGACTGTCATATTTGTAACTGACTAGTATAATACAGTATTGACTGGACATTGGAGGTTTAAACATCTTTGTTTAAACCAGGTGGAAACAAAATCTTATCTTAGTTAATTCTGGACCAGACTGATCCTGTTGGATGTTCTCAATTTGTTTCTGTTTTTTCAGCCAGAGTATACTTGGCACCCTCCGATTCCTCCTCTCCGAAACCCACCTTTGCAGGGAGTGGACCCATCACGACAAATATGCAAAGAATCAGGTAAACAAATGCAGAGATATTCCACAGGGCTATGATGTCTTGAGTGGGGGGTCATAATACACCAGGCTTTGTTAGTCCCTAGAGCTATTGTCAACATCAGGAGACTGAAATAAGAGAGTTTTGTTTGTCCAGAGTGTTTACACTGTTCAGTTCCCCGTGCTTTCTTTTCCATTACATACTGAAGTGCTTTTGAACAGAAGTTTGCATACTGTGCAAATTAATGTGTGTGTTCTGACTAAGTGAAGGGCGTTCCTCCCTGTCATTAACCTCTTGTCACTTTGATGACAGTCTACAGCAGAGCTTTGCCAGTGTGGTTCTAGTGCCAAGTGTGGATCCATGGTAAAAACCTGCTATACACACACACACGTTTTGGGGAAAACAGCAGTGACCTCACCAGGCAGTTTCAAAACTGGAAACCTGCTGCTAACCTGTCTAGAATAATTCCATGAGCAGGTCTGACAGTATGGCGAGAGATTAGAGTAGCGAGCTGTGAATAAGCTTGGTACATCCGTAAGACTAGGGTTTGAGTCCCACAAACCTCCACTTGCATGTGGTGTGACTGTGAGCAAGTCATTTAACCTCCCCAGTGCTTCCAGGTTACCCTTGAAAACAGTCTTTGTACGTAGTGGGTAAACCCAGTTACCAAAGAGTAAAGAAAAAAGTCTGTTATGTGTCACCAACAATATACAGTCCGGTCTCTTTATTACATAACCATTTGGTATTTCAGAATTTGTTGTGTAAAACAGATCCACGTTTTAATGAGTCAGCAAATAATTACGTGTTTATCGATTTCCACATATTTCATGCGGTTCATGCACTTTTTACATTCCACTGGATTAATAAAAAATAAACACATAGCATATTATTATTAGTTTGATTGCTAATAGAGTATCATTGTTTCGCTCTTGTTTTAAAATTGTCCATTATCTGTTTTCATGTGGACTGCCCTGCCCCTGCACAGAATTGGTGAAAGCTAGCCTGAGGGAGTGGGAGGATCAGTGGCTAGACCATTTAGCTTTAGTATGTTTTTTGTGGTCCCATCGGACCAGTATACCATTCACAATTCACATGGTTATAGATTTCAGAAATGTGTCCCAATCTGCTAGTCACTTTATCAGGGCCCAAAATACATCTTGCCAAAAAAAAATCACCTCCCATTTCATATCTAATGGTTAATTCTAAATGCTTTGATATCGTTACGTGATACTGTACTATATACAGATCTGTAAATCATCATCTCCCTTGTTTGGATGATGTATTAATTTAATTATAACTTTGAAAGTCTCTATGCTTCTGTAGGGCGCTGCGTAATGCTCTCTCAAGAGCTCCAGTTCAACAACGTTCTGGTCCTGGACATTCTGCCAGGTGATGGCTACATGTAGTGGCGTTTTGTTAGTGAGGGGCCGTTATGCATAGTTCTGTTTTTTTTTTTTTTATAAAGACTTTTAAAATTATTAATCCCCCCACCCCACCCATGTAGCAGTGTTGCTCACCCTCCTGCCCTCACCACGGCCATCCAAAGTCTACCTCCTGCCGTCCCCCCAATCTTATAGCACCTCCCCACACCCCTGTTCCAGCAAAATACTAAGGTCACTCAAAGTGTAATTCTAACCCCAGGAATTCTTCAGTTGTATGATTAACTATTGCAGTCAGCCTCCTGTGTTGAACTGCCCCAGAGAAAATGGAACATATGGAAATGACGAAACATCCATTGGCTCATGCTACCATTCAGACTGCTGGGTTCTGTAACGCTCAGACTCAATTCTCCGCCTGCCTAAGTAAGACGCCTCAGAGATCGCTCCTCAGCTCGACTGACTTTTGATTTATTTTCTGTGGAAAAGTAAACCATTTTAATTTTGTCTTAAGTGCTGCCCTTATTCTATAGTTTTATTTAGTTAGCGCTGGTTTTAACATTTTTTTATTTCAGTTCACTGTTCCTCAGCAGTTCCGCATAACCGTTGAGGAACCAGTAGATTGTTCGTTATTTCTTTATATTTTTGAGGTATTTTAACTTAATTTTGGAACCCATTCCAATTTTTCTTGAGTTTGGTTCAATTTTGGTCATACCATGTTTTTTTTTTCCCGGTTTGGGAACCAACCATTTTGCTGTTGTGAGGCTGACTTGAACTGATTGTTGTTAAATTGAATTCTTAAATTTCGGTTGGAGAACCAACTTTAAATTCCTCAAAATTAGTAAGAAAGTGTGGGAGGTTATGCTCAAAAAGAGAACATGGCCTACTGGTTTTAAAAACTTTTTGCAGTGTGGGGAAGTGTTTGCCAAAGCTGACAAACATGACCTGTGTTTATTTTGCCTGGGTGCTTCACACTTTCAGGCAGACTGTGATTTGTAAAACATTTAGTACAAAAACCGTTGAAAAAAGCCAAACGGTATAAAAAGATGTCTACTCCCACAGCTCCTACTGAACAGTCCACTGATTAACCGAGTCCTGCCCCCTCCAAAAGAGATAAACCCAAGGAATCGGAACCAACTTCTTCAGAAAAGGGCGAGTCCTCTAAACCCAGTCGTACTGGGAAGCCAACTGCGGAGTCGGCTCCAGCTAAGAAAAAACATAAAGAAAGACATGTCACCGCACCTCCTCCTGAAAAATTTAATGAGCTCTCAGTGGACAAACCGGCCATGCCATCGGCCGAAGCAGTTGCACAGGCCCTTAAGGTACTTCAAGCCTTGCAATCTGCTGCCTCACAAGGCTATCCTGGTTCCAGTTCAGCAAGTACCGGTGGAACCATTGGTTCCAGTATTGGTATCGTTAGCGGTTTCCTCAGTAGTTCTGCTATCGGTTCCATACTCCCAGGATCCTTCCTGTGAGGAATTTGAGGAGGATGACATAGGGGAACCGATAGAACCGGAGGTTTCTCCAGATCAGGAGTTCGATTCCTCCACAGGTTACCGGAGGATTATTCCTCCCACTATACTTTTGTCAAACAGATAGTGGAAGCCCTTGATCTCTGTACCCACGAAACTATGGAGGATGAGGAAGAAGCCGAATTTTTAGACATGATGGGGTTAACACCCACCAAACAACTACTGCTTCCCAAAAATAAGTCTTTAAGCAGGTTTTAAAGATACTGGAAACTCCAAACTCTGTGTTGCCTATAGACAAGAAGGCTGATAAAAAAGTTTCAACTAGCCCTGTCAGGAGCAGTTTCTCTTTTCCCATCCTGACCATGAAGGTGTTGTCCAGGTGGCAGCCTGTAACAGATGCAGGGTCCAACTGTCATCTCATCCACCAGAGAAAGACCCCAGAAAAATGGACAGCATGGCAAAAAAGGGGTATTTGGCTGCCTCTTTGTTTATTAGGCAAGCAAATTACATGGCCTGTGCTGCCCAATATGAGAAATCACTGTGGAATTCAGTGCTGGCAATAGCTAAGGAAGCCCCTCAGGGTCTAGCTGCTGATTTAGCAGAGACAGCCAGATGTGGACTGGAGGCCACTAAGTACCAGTTTCATATGGCAGTGGATGCCAATGACACTGCTGCCAGATGGATGACACTGACAGTGGCACGGGGAAGATTTGCATGGCTCCAGGCCACAAATCTCTCTCAGGACACTCAGACCAAAGCCATGGATTTCTTATGCGAGAATAATTCTCTGTTTGGAGACAGGACTGAGGCTTACGTGAAAAAGATGGATGGGTAGAAAACAGCTTACAAGAGTAATGCTGCAAAGGAAAAGCCCTCCACTTCATTTAGGCCACAAGGAGGGGGAGGTAGGGGTAGGTCAGCTTACAGCAGGCTGTTTTTCCAGGCTCAGGCTATACCTGATTACCAACAGCAGAGAGGGTACTTCAGAGGCAGGGGCAGAAGGGGCTCTAGACCCGCAGATCAAGCCACACAGGCTAAAGCCCAGGCAAAACAGAACCCCTGATGTACTTGCCGGAGTCTCCTCCCCACTACCTATAGAGGGCAGGCTGGCTCACTACTTCCAGGCTTGGGAGAACATTACCACAGACAAGTGAGTCCTAGAAGTAGTGAGTCAGGGCCTTGCCCTCAGCTTCAGGTCATTCCCCAAACTGAGGGCAAGACTCTTCAGACTAGCTTCCTTTGCAGAAAGGGTACTCCTGGAATCAGAAGGTATCCAACTTTCTGCAGGCAAAGGCAGTGAAACCTGTTCCCCTCTTCCAAAGGGGGAAAGGCTTCTACTCCAGGTACTTCTTAACCTTGAAGAAAATTGGGGAGTGGCGACCCATTTTAGGCCTAAGAGTTCTGAACAAGCACTTAGCAAAGCCAGGGTTCAAGATGGTAACCCTGGTTATGATTCTTCCCACTCTTCAGCAAGAAGAATGGCTGGCATCCTTGGATCTAAAGGATGCCTACTTCCGCATTCCCATTAGGGAATCACACAGAAAGTACCTCAGGTTCAGATTACCTTCGGGTCACTATCAGTTTGCAGCCCTGCCATTCAGCCTAACTTCTGCTCCCAGAGCATTCACAAAGTGCTTGACAGTGATGGTGGCATATCTGAGATGGCAAGGCATCACAGTGTTTCCTTATCTAGACAACTGGCTTGTCATAGGCCAGTCACCACAACAGGTAAAGGATGCCCATTCATTCACCCAGAACACTCTAGAGTCCCTAGGGTTCTTGATCAACGTCCAAAAGTCAGTGCTTCAGCCTGTTCAAGTTCTGAATTTCATAGGAGCAGAGCTAGATACCCTGAGGGGAAGGGCTTTTCTTCACCAGGACAGGGAAGACAACATTCTGCAGACTGCAGGTTCTTTTTGCCTTAGCACACCAAGGCCAGCAAGACACTTCCTACAGTTGCTGGGTCACATGACTGCAACCACAGAAACAGTGCTAGGGTCCAGGTTCCAAATGAGGGACATTCAGTTTCATCTCAGGGCACATTGGTGCCAAAGGAGTGATTCACTCGCGAAGCTGGTGCCAGTGACAAGGACTCTGCTGCAGGCCCTGCAGTGGTGGCAAGACAGGGACAGCCTCAGAGAAGGGGTTCCATTTCAGAAGGAGTCCCCCACATTGGTCCTCACAACAGATGCTTCCCTTTTAGGATGGGGAGCACGTCTGGAAGACCATACGCTGCACGGCACATGGTCCCCTGCAGACTCACTCTTGCACATAAATCTGCTAGAGCTCAGGGCAGTGTTTCTGACCCTGTAGGGCAGTGTTCCTCACCCTGTAGGCTTTCACATCCCTGATAAAAGGCAGGTGGGTACAAGTCCGGACAGACACCACCACAGTGTACTACATCAACAAGCAAGGGGAGACAAGGTCCAACTTGCAATGTACAGAGGTAATGAAGGTTTGGAGTCTAGCTTACTCCCTACAGGTATCCCTGTTGACCATTCATCTGCCAGGAAAGGACAATACCTTGGCGGATGCATGCAGCAGAGTCAGCCAGAATCACCATGAATGGTCTCTCAACACATAGGTGCTGGGGGTAGTGTTTTGGAAGTGGGGCATTCCTAAGATAGATCTGTTTGCCTCCCAGGAAAATCACCAGCTGCCTCAATTCTGCTGCAGACCACCAGCAAAAGGCACAGTGCCCGTGGATGCTCTGGTGCTGGATTGGTCAGGCAGGAACCATTATGCGTTTCCTCCATTTCCCTTGCTGCTCAAGGTCCTGATCAAGCTCAGGTCCCATCCAACCACAGTGATTCTGATAGCTCCAGATTGGGCCAGGCAACCATGGTACTCCCTCCTGCTGTCCCTTTCAGTGGTGCAGCCCATCCACCTTCCTCAGAGGCACAACCTCCTAACCGCCTCTCAGGGGAGGATCCTGTACCCGAACCTCAGGTCCCTCAAACTCAAAGCATGGCTCTTGAGGACTTAGAGTAGGCAGGCTTTTGTATCTCTTTGAGGGTGACCTCAGTGTTCTCAGGGGTTCAAGGAAACCCTCCACTAGGAAAACCCAAGCCTCCAAATAGAAAAGGTTTTCCATCTGGTGTGACAGAAACAGCATAGTGCCTTCTCAGGTGGGGTTATATGTCCTGTTGGACTATCTCACCCACCTGCATTCACTGGGCCTCCAGCCCTCTACCCTTAAAGTCCACCTGGCACCAGCCTCAGCCTATATCTCAACTGATAAGGGTGTTTCTATGGTCTCTAACCCTATTTTCAAAAAATGTTTCAAGGGGTTGGCTCACCTACACCCTCCTCACAGGGAACCGATGCCAGCATGGGACTTCAGTATCTGTATTGCCAAACTCATGGAACCCCCATTCAAGCCCATGGCTACAGCACACCTTGTGTTTGTGACTTGGAAAGTCTTCCTGGTGGCTGTTACTTCAGCAAGACGAATTAGTGAGTTATAAGCCCTGTGCATAGAACTAAACTATATCTCTTTTCACAGGAATAAAGTAGTCATCAGAACTAATAGGAAAGTCCTTCCGAAAGTAGTCATTGACTTTCATATGAACCAGTTAATTACTTTGCCAGTCTTCTTCACTGACCATTCTGGCTCAGGCAGACACAGGCTCCATAGCCTGGCTGTCAAGAGAGCTCTGAGTTACTACCATGACCACACCAAGGCTCACAGGCAGGACAGACAGCAGCTGTTCCTGACCTGTGGAGAAGTGGGAAGGGGAAAACCAGCTTCTAAAATGACCATTTCATGCTGGATAGTGGCATGTATCCAGTTCTGCTACAGTAAAGCTGGTAAGGAGTCTCTAGTAGGCCTAAGGGCCCATTCCACAAGGAGCACAACTGCTACAATAGCAGCAGCCAGAGATATCCCGCTGTTGAAAATCTGTAAAGCAGCTGTGTGGGGAACAGTAGACACAATGGGGGACCATGTAGCTATGGCTACTAACAACATTACTAAAAAAATTGGAGTGTTGTACCGGATAAGGAATTATATGATTCCAGAAACAAGACTAAGAATAGTCAATACATTGCTGGTCCCTGTTCTGGACTATGGGGGTACCCTGTATGCAGGAGCTGCAAAATCATATTTGGACAGGATTGACACAGTATTTAATAGATTAGCTCGATTTATCCTAGACGTCTCGTATAACACCCGTCACTGTGACTTATTCCATATGTTAAACTGAGCCAGACCACAGATCAGAAGGGACCTGCATATATCTCAGTTTGTTCTGATGATCTATAAGAAACGAGTACTTGCATATATTTTAGAACTATATCAGATTAGATCCATTAAATCCTGCTTACGTTCAGCTCAGGGCACTACGTTCTGGGTTATTGACTGTAGTCTTGAAGTGGGGAGGCCATCAGCCCTGTATGGGGGAGTAAGTATATGGAATTTATTGCCAGTAGAATTCTGAGGTGTCCGCTCTAGAATCACTAAAGATAAATTAAAAAGATGGCTTATAGAACAGGGCCAGAGATCACTACCATGTTGTTTAAGTAGAAACACCTAAGTTCTGGATTGCATATGAATAATATTACATACAGTGCCTTCAGAAAGTATTCGCCCCCCTTGGATTTTGTCACATTTTGTGATGTTGCAAACTCAAACTAAAATACATTTATATGGGATTTTTTTGTCACGTACAGGCGTGGCCAAAAATATTGGCGTCCTTGCACTTTTTTCAAATAACTCACAATTTCCTCTAAACATAAGTGGAAATTAACAACAGTATTTGGTCTCCACAATTGTTTATTTCTCTGTTAATATTACAGAACCTTTGTTTTTGATTCAGAATTTAATATATCCTTTTAAATCAGAAAATGAAAAGAAATGGCATTGACAAAATTATTGACACCCTAGACTTAATATTTGGTAGCACAGCCTTTGGTCAAAATAACTGCAATCAACCGCTTCCTGTAGCCATGGATGAGCTTCCTGCACCTCTCTACTGGCAGTGTGGCCCACTCTTCTTGTGCAAACTGCTCCAATTCTCCCAGATTTGAAGGGTGCCTTCTCCCAACTGCTGTTTTCAGATCTCTCCACAGGTTTTCAATGGGATTTAGATTGGGACTCATTGCTGGCCACTTCAGAACAGTCCAGCATCTTGTCTTGAACCATTCCTGGGTACTTTTTGAAGTGTGTTTGGGGTCATTGTCCTGCTGGAAGACCCATGACCTTTAACGGAGACCCAGCTTTCTGCCACTGGGTTCAACATTGCGCTCCAAAATGGCCTGGTAATCTCCAGATTTCATGATGCCATGCACAGGTTCAAGGCACCCAGTGCCAGAGGCAGCACAGCAACATCAAAACATCACTGAACCTCCTCCATGTTTGACTGTAGGGAAGGTGTTCTTTTCTTTGAAGGCTTCATTTTGTTTTCTGTAAACAGAGATGATGTGCTTTACCAAAAAGCTCTAATTTGGTCTCATCTGTCCACAGGACATTCTCCCAGAAGGATTTTGGCTTGTTCAGGTGTGTTTTGGCAAACCCCAGTCAGGCTTTCTGATGTCTCTCTCTCAGCAGTGGGGTCCTTCTGGGCCTCCTACCATATAACCCCCTTTCATTGAGTTGGCGACTGATGGTGCGAGTTGAAACTGTCATACCTTGTATCTGAAGGTCTGCTTGAATCTGTTTGGCAGTTGATCGAGGTGCTTTCTCCACCATTCGAACAATCCTGCGCTGCAATCTTCGATCAAGTTTTCTCTTGCGGCCACGTCCAGAGAGGTTGGCTACAGTGCCATGGGCCTTAAACATCCTGATAACATTACGTACGGTGGAAACAGGAACATCAAGGTCTCTGAAGATTGATTTGTAGCTTTGAGATTGTCCATGCTTGGCTAAAATCTTCTGTCTGACCTCCTCAGACAATTCTCTGGCTGTCTTTCTTTTCTCCATGCTCACTGCGGTACACACAGTGACACAAAACAGGAGAATGAGTCCTTTTCTCTATTCAAACTGGATGAATGAGTGATTTTTATATTTGCAGGCACCTGCAGCTCACCACAGGTGGGTTCAATTCCAAAGTGAAGGAGAATCACCTGCTTGAAATCTAATTATTTCTAACTACTTCTAAAAGGTGCCAATAATTTTGTCCAGGCCATTTAAGGATGTCTGTGTGGAATAAGCTAAGACTTAGTAAATCTGTCTGCTTTTTGTGTTTTATTCCACTGCAAGCCAAAGAAATACATATGTGGACACCAAAATATTTTTTTAATTTCAACAATTTTCTGGAAGGAATGGTGCATTATTAGAAAAAACTGCAAGGGCACCAATATTTTTGGCCATGACTGTATCTACACAAATTACTCTATAATGTCAAAGTGGAATGAAACTTCTGGAATTTTTTGTACATGTAATTTAAAATAAAAACCTGAAATGTCTTGATTTGATAAGTATTCACCCCCTTTGCTACGACACTCCAAATTGAGCTCAGGTGCATCCAATTTCCTTGTGAGATCACTCTAAAACTTGAATGAGTCCACCTGTGGTCAGTTCAAATGGTTGACATGATTTCAGAGGAAATACACCTGTCTATATAAGGTCCCACTGTTGACAGTGCATGTCAGAGCAGAAACTCTACCATGAAGACCAAGGAGCTGTCCATAGAACTCTGTGGTAGAATTGTGAGGAGGCATAGATCTGGGGAGGGGTATAAAAACATTTCTAGGGTGTTGAAAGTTCCCAGGAGCACAGTCAAGTCCATCATTAGGAAATGGAAAGATTACGGAACCACCCAGACTCTTCCTAGAGCAGGCCGTCCTCCCAAACTGAGCAACCGGGCAAGAAGGACCTTGGTCAGGGAAGTGACCAAGAACCCAGTGACCACCCTGACAGAACTACAGAGTTCCATAGTTGAGATGGGAGAACCTGTCCAGAGGACAATAATCTCTGCAGCACTTTCACAGATGTAGCCTCTATGGGAGAGTGGCTAGACGGAAGCCACTCCTGAGAAAAGGCCACATAATAGCATGCCTGGAGTTTGCAAGAAGACGCGTGACAGACTATGAGACCATGTGGCAAAAGATTCTCAGGTCTGATGAAACAAAAATTGAACTCTTTGGCCTGAATACAAAGCGCTCTGCCTGGCGCAAACCGAACACAGCTCATCACCCATGTAACACCATCCCTACCATGAAGCATGGTGGTGGCAGCATCATGTTATGGGGATGCTTTTCAGCGGCAGGGACTGGGGCACTTGTCAGTATAGAGGGAACAATGAATGTAGCCAAATACAGGCACATCCTTGAGGAGAACCTGCATCAGTCTGCAGTAGACCTTGGACTGGGGCGAAGATTTACGTTCCAACAGGACAACGACCCCAAGCATACAGCCAAAGCAACACTGGAGTGGCTTCAGAACAAGAAGGTAAATGTCCTTGAGTTGCCCAGCCAAAGCCCAGACTTGAATCCCATTGAGAATCTGTGGAAAGACTTAAAGATTGCAGTTCACCGATGCTCCCCATCCAACTTGACAGAGCTTGAGCAAATCTGCAAGGAAGAATGGGCGAAAATCCCCAAATCCTGATGTGCAAAGCTGATACAGACATACCCAAGAAGACTCAAAGCTATAATTGCTGCCAAAGGCGCTTCTACAAAGTATTGACTCGGGGGTGAATACTTAAGTAAACAAGATATTTCAGTTTTTAATGTTTCATAAATGTTTGTTACACAATATAAATATTGTGCCCCTTTAAATTGTTGAGTATGCTGTGTGAATCAAGGGGGAAACATCATTTCAATGCATTACAAATTCTGGTAGTAACACAACAAAATGTGACATAATCCAAGGGGGGTGAATACTTTCTGAAGGCACTGTATATACTATGTATATGTTACATGTCATATTTGTATTTATTTTGTTGATATTGTATTTGTGATCATTATGTCATTGTATATGTCTGGAAATGTACGAATGTTGCTTGGGACCTCATTGCAAATGAGCATTCCTCAATGGAGTTACTCACTTTCATTGAATAAGAATAATAGTAAAACAAAATGGTAATATTAAATGCACGCTGAAAACAGAGTTAAAAATCTACATTTCGACCTTAGGACTTCTTCAGGAAATATCTAAAAAAGTTAATGCAGAGGGGAGGTAAAATAAGGGATATATATGTGGGGAATGAAAAAGGGGGCGGGCTCTGGGAGAAGAAGTGATAAATGACAAGATTAAGAGAGAATCTGGGAAACAAAATGGTGATGATGGGAAAGACGAGGCATAATAGGAGTGAATGAGCTAAAGAAGTCCCCAGGTGGGGATTAATTAACAAGGCCTAGTGAGAAGGAGACAGAGATGGAGACACATGGTGAAAATGAAAATAGAAACAAAATGTGTTCAGATACAAACAGACTTTAGGGAAAACAAGGGGTGACAGAAAGATGTTCTTAAAAAATAAGTCTATCATTTAAATAAACCGGAGGGCTGCTGGAAGCCAAGGCGGATGATCAGCTTGGTTTCCATGTTTTTTCTATGGCCAGAATCCCCAAAGCCTGCTGAAGGACACAGACAGAAAGGTCACTGAGTGTCAAAGCCGACCATGAACTGAAGAAATGCCGGTAAGCTGTATAATGGCATCAATTGGGTTTTTTCAACTTAGGTGGATATCTTGGCCATTTATTTGACTTTTGGCCCCAATCTTTCAACATGGGGTTCTCGGGACCCCACATCATTAAATCAGTCACTGTCATTTCATTATTCGGTCCGGAAAGGTGCTTTCATGGTCACTGCGCAGAATCACCTTTTGGGACTGACTAATGAAATGACAGAGCCACTGTTCATGAGGTGGGCTCCCAAAAAGCCTATGTTGCAGATTTGGTGAAAAAATTCCAAAAAATGACTGTTACAAGCGTGCGTTGCGCAGTTTCCATGTACGCTCGTAACTTCAAGAATTTGTAATATTTTCACTCCAGATTTTCAGCATTGCCATTTTTTCACACCTCCTTATGAACAGTACAGCTGTCATTTTTCACATCCTGCCCGAAATGTGTTTTTGCACATCTAGCGCACAGTGGCGCGGTCGCTGATAGTGCCACTGTTCATGAGGTGGGGTCACAAAAAGCCCATGTTGAAAATTTGGAGGGAAAATAACCAACAAAGACCTGGGGCATTAGGGTTTCCAACTATAACGCCCAACCCTGTAGAGACTGACAGGCATCAGGGGTGTGACTTGGGATTTTCGGCTGTAATGCTTACGTCATTCCACCCCCAGCCTACAGCCACTGACAAGCATCAAGGTGTGCCTTGGACTCTTCAGCCCCAAGGTTCACCCCATTCTCCTATGGTGCACCTATCTCAGGGTATTTCCTTATGAAATAGGGTAAGCGTAAGGCCCAAAGACCCCAAGGCACACCGCAACACTTTTCGGTGACTGCAGGGTAGGGTGAGGTGAAATGGCTTGAGTCTTATGGCTGACACCCAAAGGCACACCTCAGTGCCTGTAAGTCTCTGCAGGGTGGGGTGGGGTTGGCATCAGTTCAGTACTTAACTGCCATTAATATTATGCATCTCTAAATCCTGCACTACCAGTGCCAATGCCAACAAGACAACATTCGGCATTGACAGATGCTTGTTTCATTCCCCACATTTATATCCCTTATTTTACCTCCCCTCTACACTAACTTTGTTTTTTTCTCTTTTAGATATTTCCTGAAGAAGACCTAAGGTCGAAACGTAGATTTTTAACTCTGTTTTCAGCGTGCATTTAGTATTATCATTTTGTTATGCTTTCAGACCACACGCTAACACAGCAGCTTGTTTTTGTTTTTACATGAATAAAAGTGTACTGCTACTACTACTGTGACTGCTACTACTACTACTACTACTACTTTTACAAAGCACTACTCTTTGGCCACTCAGTTCAGAAGTGATCAGTATCAGTTAAAGCAGGAGGAGGCAGGGAAGGCAGTCAGAATAGCAAAGGCACAAACTGAGAAAAAGACAGCCAACTCTGTTAAGAAGGGGGATAAAACCTTTTATAGGTACAGTAGGTAGCGAAGAAAGACCAAGGGAGGGATACAGAGACTTAATAAAGGGAAGGGAATGTGAGCAGAGGTGACAGTGAAAAGCAGGATACTGACGAATATTTCTGCTCAGTATTCACAACCAGATGAGGAGGGAGGTGCCTAAACCAAACAAGGGAGAAACTCTGAATAGGGGGGTCGATACCAGTCCATTCACAGAAGAAAGGGTTTTGAAGGAACTCTTGAAACTGAGGGTGGACAAAGCAAGGGGGCCTGATGGGATTCACCCAAGAATGCTAAAAGAACTAAGGGTAGAACTAGTAACACCACTGACTACGCTCTTTAACAAATCATGGGAGGATGTAGTGGTACCTGAGGACTGGAGGAGGGCAAATGTGATTCCATTTCATAAAAGTGGGAGAAGGGCAGAGGCAGGAAACTACAGACCAGTTAGTTTGACTTCAGTGGAAGGGAAAATGATGGAAGCTCTTCTGAAAGAAAGAATTGTTGAGTACCTAGAGGCCAGTGGGGCACAAGACCCAAGGCAGCATGGTTTCACAGCAGGAAGGTCATGTCAGACGAACCTAATAGATTTCTTTGACTGGGTGACCAAAGTAGTAGACCAGGGAGGGACTGTGGATATGGCCTACCTAGATTTTATCAAGGCATTCGACACAGTCTCACACAAAAGATTAATATACAAGTTAGCCAGCCTTGGAGTGGGTCCCAAGGTGGTAGCCTGGATAAAAAACAATGGCTGGACAACAGGACTCAAAAGATAATAGTAAACGGAGTCCACAGTGAAGAAAGGAGGGTAACTAGCGGGGTACAGCAGGGTTCGGTACTGGGACCGGTCCTCTTCAATATCTTTATAAGTGACATTGGAGAGCACCTGGAAGGAAAAGTATGCCTCTTTGCAGATGACACAAAGATCTGTAACAGGGTTGATACACGAGATGGGGTGGAAAGAATGAAAAGGGACTTGGCAAGGTTGGAGGAATGGTCAAATAACGTGGCAGCTCAGATTCAGTGCAAAGCAGTGCAAGGTAATGCATCTGGGAAACAAAAACCCAGGAGAAGAGTACACACTGGGGGGTGAGATAATAACAACAACAAAAAATCGAAAGAGACCTAGGAGTAATTATATCAGATGACCTAAAGGTGGGCAAGCAATGTGAGAAGGCAGTAAGGAGGGCTGGGGGGATACTGGGATGCATAGGGAGAGGTATCAACAGTAGAAAACAGGAAGTTGTTATCCCTCTATACAGACAGTTAGTGAGACCCCATCTGGAGTTCTGCGTGCATTTCTGGAGACCCCATCTCCGCAAAGACATAGACAGAGTGGAGGCTGTTCAGAGGAGGGCAACCAAAATGGTGCAAGGTCTGCACCAGAAGACATACGAGGAGAGACTAAAGCAGCTTAACATGTATACCCTTGAGGAAAGGAGGGAGAGGGGGACATGATAGAAACTTTCAAGTATCTCAAGGGAATTAACAAGGTACAAGAGGGTAGTATCTTTCAGAAGAAGAGATGTGCAAGAACAAGGGGGCACAATTTGAAGATAGAGTGGGGACGGCTCAGAGGTAATATTAGAAAGTATTTTTTCACAGAGAGAGTTGTGGATGCATGGAACAGCCTTCCTGAGGAGGTTGTGAGTCAGGAACAGTGGAGAATTCAAGAATGCATGGGACAGGCATAAGGCAATTCTAGTGGGGGGCAGGAGGAAGTAAGCTGTTGATTAACTAGAATCTGCAGCTTATCCGTCAGGTAGGGAAATGGGCAGACTGGGTGGGCCAAGCGGTCCTTATCTGCCATCAAATTCTATGTTTCTGTGATGCCAAATTTGGCACAGCAGTGCTGCAGAGTCTGTTCCCCAAATAGATTCTGTACCATCCTCCAAAGGTAGATCTTACTTCGAGAGGGCTCTTGCAGTAGGTAATTACATATAGGACTGAAGCTGGCAGGCGGGGGGACCGCCCCCATGTCAGGAGATCGGCGTCAGGCAACGTCAATATAAAAGGGTGGTCCCCCACGCCCGACTTCCAGTTCTTTCCCGCCGTCTGCTTGTCTTAGTGCCTCACGGTTAAGTTCCTACTGCTCATCAGTCAATCGTCGGTCTTGTAAACTTAATTTTTTCTCATTTTTATCGCTCAAACGCCGTGTATGTCGTCCCCTACACCATCCAATTTGCATAAAAACAAGTGCAACTCATGCAGCTCCGCGCCAGGGGCAGTCACTCCCAGTGCCTCTTCTGTCTAAGCCCGGTCACCCTGCTGTGGAGTGTCAGCACTGCCAGCAATTACTGCGCCTCCACCCGTGAAGCGGAGGCAGCAGTTTCTGGATGCCCATATTTTAAAAAGAAGATGGCCTCCATGAGAAGGAGCTGAAGAAGCTAAGGCAGGCCTCCACTTCACGTGAGGGACATCGCAAGAAGAGGAGAAAGCACGGGACTGGGGCTCCACTTCCCGACTACCCATGACTCTGGCTGGTGTTGCCGTTTACGGTAATACCCCGGGCGAGACCGACCCTCAGCGGCTGTCTTGGCGGCATCAAGGCAGCTCTCCCGTCTTGCTCGGGAGCCTCCAGGGAAAAAGGAGGCAACCACTCCTGGGAAGGCTGCTGTCTCGCGGCCCTCCAGGTAGAGTGGGTCTGGTGAGTTGGGCGCCAGTGCCACCAGTGTTCGCCCGGACAGGGCTGATAAGTCGCCGGCCCCTTCAGGGGCGCGCACGACCCCCATGCCACCTGCCAAGGCTGCCTCTGTCATGCTGGGCTACATCCCTTTGCCAGACACAGTCCCACCGTTGGGACCGACACCTGTGGGGCCACCTGTTTCTGGCCCACTCACTGGGCCTCTTCCAGGGCCTTCTGCGCCAACAGATCTGACTCCATCCTATCCGACGCCGTCCTTCCCGGGACTGCAGTATCTAGCGCCGCAGTTCCTAACGCCGCCCTATCCGACGCGGCAGTACCCGATGCTGGGCTTTCCACCACCGGGGTACGGACACTTGCCCTATGGATTTCCTTAGTTTCCATATCCCCCTCCTCCACCGCCCCACCAGCCGCCGGTGGATTTGAAGGAGACTCTGGCTGCCTGAGGCCAAGGCTCAGCTCACCAGGGAGGTGGAGAGCGGTCGACTGGCGCTGGACCCTGTACAGGATCCCCTGCGCCAGAGGCGAGAGACTCCTTCCCCCTACCTGACACCAGAGGTGAACCCTCAGGCACTAGGGGTGAGGATACACTTTCCGCTGTTTGCCCAAAGGTCCGTTCCTCCCTGCTGGCGGGAGGAGTTCCTCTTCTTCTTCAGAGACCTCAGAGTCTGACCTGGGGTGTCCTCATCCTGAAGAGCCACATACCCAGACTGTCCCAGGCCAAGGACTTCTCCGGAAGATCCTTACTTTCTGGAGCTACTGAGAAAGATTTAGGAGGTCCACCAGTGGCAATCTCTAGAGCCAGATCCACAGTGGAAGAAGCTCGCTGCCCACCTGGATCTGCCCGAAACTGCTCCAACATTGATTCTACCCTGGATTGAGCCTCACACCGACCTTGTTTCTACTATTTGGAAATTACCGTCCACGTTAGCCCCCCCCCCCTTCCGAGGAAGGCGGATCGGCTATTCCAGGCTCCGGAGGGTGTGGATTCCTTCAATACACACCCCAAGGCCGAATCGGTAGTGATTAGCACTGCTCACGGACAGTCGGAGAACCCTAAACATCTCAGCTCGTCTCCACCAGACAAGGAATCCTGTCTTCTGGACTAGTACGGGAAGAAGGTGTACGCTTCTTCCACACTGGGAATTAGGGCCCTGAACTATGTTGCACATATGGGGGACTACCGGAAGACTATCCTGAGTCAAGTGGAATCCAGATTGGACTCCCTTCCTGAGTCTCAGACCAAGCAGGAAGTGGCTGATCTCATCTGTTCTGCTCATTCGGCCAGTCGGCACATGCTCCGTGCCACGTACAATGCAGTGGACACAGCAGGTCGGAGCTTGGCTTTCATCGTAAGTCTTCGACAGCATGCCTGGCTCCGGGTGTCAGGATTGGTCCCGGAGGTGCAATCCGCTATTCAAGATGCGCTCTTCAGGGGTTCTGTTCTGTTTGGTGGAGATGTCAAGGACATCATCACCGACCCGTAAGAGAAGGGCACTGCACTTAAGTCTGTTGACTCTTTGTACAGGCCCCCTCAGGGACAGTGTTGCCCTTTTCACAGACGTTCTCAGCCTAAAGCGAAACCTCAGGGCAAGCGGGCTAACAAGCGTCGGGGCCCCTCCAGCTGCCAAGCCCCCCCGGGCCCAAAAAAGTGTCGGGAGCTTCAGCAGCGACGTTGCCTCACACCTCCTGACTCCTTTCCTCTCCCACAGCCTCTGGACCTCCCAGAGGAACCAGTAGGAGGGAGGTTCTCCTTCCATCTACCGGGTGGGGAGAGGATTACATCAGGTGCTTGGGTGCTCCAACTGATAGCAGCAGGACACTCAATCGAGTTTTTCCAGAAACCACCCAGAAAACCACCCCCAGGTCATCTTACTCCCCGGAACATCTTCCTCTGGCCCTAGAAGAAATTTCCTCCCTTCTCTCGAAGGCGGCGATAGAGCATGTCCCGACCCATCTTTGGGGGGACAGGTTACTATTCCCATTTCTTCCTAGTTCCAAAGAAAATGGGAGACATGAGACCTGTTTTAGACCTCAGCTCCCTGAACATGTTCATGGAGTACAAGCATTTCAGAATGCTCTCCCTGCAGAGCCTTCTGCTGCTCCTTCAGCAGGGACAGTGGCTGTGCACGCTGGATATGCAGGATGCCTACTTGCATATCCCTGTCCGCCCTTACCACCACAAATTCCTTCGTTCATCATTCCATGGGGACCACTAGCAATTCAGGGCCCTCCCATTTGGTCTTTCCTCGGCTCCCCGAGTGTTCACCAAATGTCTGTCTGTGGTGGTGGCCCACCTGCGTACCCAGGGGTACGGGTATTCCCATACCTGGATGATTGGCTTCTGTCTGCCCCTTCCATGGAGGAACTTCTGCGCTCCCTTTCCCTTACCCTGCAGGTTTTCACCAGCCTGGGTATCACCATCAACCAAGCCAGGTCCCATCTGGTCCCTTGCCAAAGGCTCCAGTTTATAGGGGCGATCCTGGACTTGACCACTGACGAGACCTTTCTGCCTCCGGACAGGGTGGACACCCTCCAGGCTCATGCGAGTCTATTGTCCAGTTGTAGAAGGGTCAGCGCCAGGTCAGTCCTTCGCCTTCTCGGGCTCATGGCAGCTGCTATTCCGACAGTCCCTCGCGCTCGGCTCCATATGAGGATCTCTTAGTGGGACCAGACATTTGACGACCTAGACCAGGAAGTTCTGGTCTCCGATCCCATGGTCTGGGACTTGCAGTGGTGGATGGTGCAAGAGAACCTTTGCCGGGGAGTTCCCTTCTGCTTCGAACCCCCATCCCAAACATTGACAACAGATGCCCCGGGAGAAGATTGGGGAGCCCATCTAGGGTGTCACAGGACTCAGGGCTCCTGGTCCAGTCTGGAGCAGACTCTTCATGTCAATATGCTCGAGCTCAGGGCAGTTTTGTATGCTCTCCAGGCTCTAAACTCTTGCGTTCTTCCCGGCCATCTGGCAATCAAGATAGACAACATGTGTGTAGTCTGGTACATCAACAAACAGGGAGGAACTCATTCCTATCCTTTGTGCAGGGAAGCAATGAGAGTTTGGAATTGGGCGGTTCAATACAACCTTCACCTGATGGCAGTTTATGTTCCGAGAGAGGAAAACACGCTGGCAGATCACCTCAGTTGGTCGTCGGCCAAGGCACATGAATGGGAACTGGATCAAGAGGTAGCAGACGATATCTTCCTGCACTGGGGAACCCCTCAGGTAGACCTGTTCACGTCCCCTCTAAATGCAAAACTTCCCGCCTTTTGCTTGCTCGCTCCAGGGTGAGGCATTTTCTGGTGGGACACTCTGTCTCTCGACTGGAAGGACAGACTCGTCTGTGTCTTCCGTCCAATTCCCTTAATTCCGAGGGTCTTACACAAACTCAGTTCAGAAGGAGCCCAGATGATCCTCATCGCTCCATTCTGGCCCAGGCAAGTTTGGTTCTCTCTTCTGCAACGGTTTTCAGAGGAACCTCCGCTTCTTCTTCCTCTGTCATAGCATTTGCTGACCCAGTTTCAGGGGACCCTGGTGCATCCAGGTCTCAGATCCCTTCAGTTGCATGCTTGGCTCCTGCAGATGTAGCTCAGGCCCGCTTCGGGGTTTCTCCGCTCGTCGCAGATATTCTGGTGGAAGCTGGGAAGCCATCCACTAGGTCCATATACACCATGAAGTGGAAACGTTTTTCGATTTGGGCCTCTTCGAAGGACTTCGAGCCTTTCTCTTGCCCTGTTGAGAGAGTCCTGGACTATATGCGTCATCTCTTTGACCTGGGTCTCAATCATTCCTTTTTGAAGGTCCACATGGCGGCTGTCTCGGTCTACCATGTACCTTTAGGGAACAGATCTTTTGCGCAGTTGGAAGTCTCTAAGACTTTCCTTAGAGCGGTCCTCCATTTAAGACCCCCATCCGTGTTCCTGCTCCTCCTTGGGATTTGAATTTTGTTCTCGAGAAGCTTACTCTGCCTCCCTTTGAGCTGGCAGCTTCAGCAGACTTGAAGTTCCTTTCTTGGAAGACTCTCTTCCTAGTGGCCATTACTTCAGCTCATTGAATTTCCGAGCTTCAGGCCTTGATGTGCGAAATCCCTTATTTGATTTTCCACAAGGAACGTATGCCTCTGCGCACCAACCCTAAGTTTCTCCCTAAGGTGGTGTCAGAATCTGCGCTGAATCAATCCTTTGAGCTACCTGCTTTCTTTACACAACACTTCAGTCAAGGGGAGTATCTCCTGCATACTCTGGATGTTCATAGAATACTGACATACTACACCTCTCAGACTAATGATTTCAGGAAATCTGATCAGCTTTTTGTCTGTTTTACTCACAAAAAAGAGGGCAATGCTGTTTCCAAGCAATGCCTTTCCAAATGGTTGGCTCATTGTATCACTTTTTGTTACGACAAGTACAAGAAGACCCTGCTGGGTCAGGTCAGAGGTCACTCCACCAGAGGAGTAGCTGCCTCTGCAGCTTGTTTCAAGAATGTGTCAGTGGCAGATATCTGCGCAGCCACAACTTGGACTTCCATCCATACCTTTACTAAACACTGCAATTTGACATTGCCTCTCAGAGTAGGCTTTGGTTTGGTTGTTCTGCAAGGTCTTCTTCTTAAGACCCTTACAGCTGGAGGTTCTATTGGTTGGTAGTTTCCTCCTCCCGAGTGCTTTTCTTTGTTCCAGACTGCTTGGGATTCAGTCCTGTATGTAATTACCTACTGCAAGAGCCCTCTCGAAGTAAGATTGTACAGTTACGTGAGAACTTACTGTAACAGTAGATCTTCGAGAAAGGCTCTTGCAGTAGGTAATGCCTTCCTGCCCTCCATCCCCCTTAGCTTTTTCAGCTCCTTTTCCAGAGAGGGAAATATTCACTTCTCTCTTGGCTTGCCTTTTTTGGCCTTTGGCTGGAAAGAACTGGAAGGCGGGTGTGGGGAACCGCCCCTTTATACTGACATCGCCTGACGCTGGTCACCTGATGGGGCGGCCTTCCCCCGCCAGAGACTACTAGCTAGAAATTTTTCCATGGGGTCCTGACACCTGCTGGCTTCAGTCCTATATGTAATTACCTACTGCAAGAGCCTCTCTCGATCTACTGTTACGGTAATTTCTTGCATAACTGTACCTTCTTTGTAGTCTGCAATAGTTAATCATATTGAAGAATTCCTTGGTTCCTGGGATTAGAAGTAAAAATTACTCACCATAGTAATCTTGTTTCTTCCAAGATATTCTTCAGTATGATTAAATCTCCCACCCTGCCTCCCCTTCCAGAACCAGTTTGGCTCTGCATACAGCTGGATTTATTATATTGTTGGGGGGGTTATACCCTAGTTGTGTTAACAAACTTTTTTGAAACCAGTTGGGTGTTGTTGCTCCCTCTCTTTGGTCCTATGTGACTTTAATATATTGGACATGTTATAGGGGATTTAGCAATTGTTGCTGTTAGGATAGCTTAGTTAGGGGGTCTTACCCTGCAGGTTTTCTCGAATCCGAGCATTACAGAATGCAGCAGTTGGTAAGGGCAGCAGTTTGAATAGAGGCATGAGCCAATGGATGTTCCATCATTTGCATATGTTCCATTTTCTTCGGGGCAGTTCAACACAGGAGGCTGACTGCAATAGTTGATCATATTGAAGGATACCTTGGAAGAAACAAGATTACTATAGTGAGTACTTTTTTTCCCCCATCTCACCTGTCCATAGTATAACCCACCCTCATACCCCTGTCCAACCCAGTCAAATCAAATATACCCCCGCACCACCACCTTCTGGCAGCCTCTCGACACTCCTACTCACCCCACTAAAAGAGGGATGCGGTTTCTCGGTGGGTGACTGACTAGTCCTTCCTTTACCTTGTGTGGATCCATCTTATGGATTGAACTGGGTGAGTGCTGTGTAGTAATCACCTTATTGGCTCCATCAAGTAATTACTCCTACCTCAGTTTACACCTGAAAATGAGCCTTGGCTCAATGTGCCTTTCGCGGTTACCAATTTTTAAATATATACGTAAGTAATTACTGTACAGCTTGTACCTTTTTCTGTTTGACTTGGTCGGGCAGGGGAGATGAGGGAAGGTTTTGCTACAGACAGATGGGGTAGGGGAATAAGAATTACACTTTGAGTGCCCTAAATGTTTCGTCAGGACAGGGGGTGGGGTGTGTTGAGCAATGTAAGCTTTGAAATGTTTTATTAATTAAGCATGATATTTATATATATTTTTTTAATTTCTTATATGCAAAGAATCAGAACCTGTGACTCCTGTGATGGGTAAAACACAACGGTAGACAAATCCCTGTGAATTGATTTTGGTTTCCCATCAGAAGAAACTGAATTTACTATGTAACCAGGATGAATATAATAGGGTTCAGCACTTACCTCCTTAAAACTACAGTGCACCAGTAGGAGGTTTTATTTTTCTGCAAAATTATATGTATTTTTTGTAAAGATATGATTTTATTATAGCTGTGGAATCCATCACCGGAGTAATAATCAGCCTTGCCAAATGCTTCTCTGAATATCCATGCTTTCAGGAAGAAAGGACGACAGAAACTACGTCTATAGGGATTTTAAACCTTGGTGGAAAATACAGTATGACGCATTTCTCATCTGCTCAAAATTAATTTGAGAATTCATGCATGGCAAAGAGAGTGAAGCAGAGCTATGGATCTGTCCTCCTCCAACCCATGAGCAACAGCTGAATTGAATCACAAGTGCTTCATTCAAAAACAAATTCTGACTATAAAAAGGATTGCTTGATAAGGATGTTTGTCATCAACAAAGTATACAGAATCTTTTAAAAATGTGTGAAATATGTAATCTGTTAATAAGATACCCTGCATTCCGGTTATGTTATTTTAATTGTAATGGACATCTAAAGGTGATTACCTAATTGTTCTGCAAAAGAATCCTTTTGCTTTAGAGACAAAATGTAGCTTAAACTTAAATTCCTCTCCCTTTAGACCATATCTGAGATTTCTTTTGATTCAGAGGGTGGTTTTGACCCTTCACAATAGCTATCCCTTCATAATAGAACAATGTTAAGCTATAACTGTGGCCAAGAAAGGCTTTAAAGCAAAGCAAGAACTGGAATCCCTGCTAAACAAATACAATAAGTGATTTATCTGAATGTTTCTTCAGAGTTGTTAATATATGCACCATTTTTGTGGTCTCCACTGTAATAGATGTTTTGAGTCTGTTCTGTTGCTCGTGAATGAACTTAACAGTCTCTTGCAACAAATGCATTGGTGACACTGGTTGGAAATCCGTCTTGGAAAAGAAACATTCAGTGGTCTGCCAAGAGTCTGAAGCCCTGTTTTGTGTCAAGAAGATAATTTCCATACCTTATGGGAACTGAGTGTCTTAACGTTTTGTTTTTTCGTTGTTGTTGGTTTACTAAATTAGGTAATGCAGTCATAATCTCCCCACCCCCCAATCCTTTATTTGATCCCCATCTTGGGAATAACGCCAGCTGCACCTTTCATCAGGCTAGTTGAATTATTCAAGAACTACTGTAGGTAGCCAGTGACCCCTCCTTATGTGCTAAGCATCTGACATCAGCAATGCGCTTGGGTGTGTCTGAGGACTGGAACCTCTTAAAAGCTCCGTAGTCTAATTGGCCCCCTCTGTATAACAGTAGTCTAATTGGTTTCATTTGTATAATTTTAGACAGACTTTAAAAAGTAAAAATAGAAAGTGTGGAAGAATAAACCATGACTTGACGTGACCATCAGGGGCATAAAGGGTCAAAATAGGTACATCCATATGTCCCCCTTCCCAGCCACCATATCTGTTATGTTTAATCTGTTGTGTCCATTTACTTGTTCTGTTGTGCTTGAAATAAATTCTAGATGAAAAAGGTAACATGAGTGTTATTTAAACACTAAAGTCAACTGAGGAACATTCACAAGTCTTTGTCAGTGAGACTGCTCATAAACAACTAGTTTTTTAGAACTTAGCTTTGCTCACCTACAGAATTCTCATCCTCTGGCTTTGATGATACAGTATATGAATGTTGGTAACTACAGTACAATTTGCATTAAACTGTCAGATCAGTGTGTTGGTTTTGCATTTTTTTTTATTTGTTTTGTATTGGCAACTCACAGTGTGTTGTTTTTCAGTACTTAAAGCAGCATAAGGACAACCATTATTAAATGGTTTTGCAACTCAACAGTAATGTTTCTGTAGCTCTTTCACAAGGGAAAACTGAGTAGCAATGCTCAGACAGCACTTTTTGCAAGACTTTTTGCTGCATCCAGCAACACTTATGCAAAGTATTCAATTCTGAAGCAATTCGTTTATGGGACAGTTTTATGTAAATTGTACTACATGATTGTGGGTGCTTCTGTTTATGGAACCCACCAGATTCTGAGACATCTTGCCCACCTTGGGGAGCTATATCGTAAATTACAAAAAAAGGTGTCTGAAAACACAGCTTTCTAATTGGTCCCTAATCATTCTGTGAGCCCTTCATTAATTTTAGAAAAATGTACTCAAACAGCTTTATAGCACATTAATAAAAGAAAATATATATATTTTCTTCAAAACTGTCAGTGCCTGTCCTGAGAACCACGGAGATCATCTGATCAAGAACTGAAAGCAAAAAGTGAACGCAGTAACATGATTTAGGGTTTTACCCATTTTTATAAAAAAAAAAAAGTGCTGTTCTGTCCCAAGGTAAGGCCTACGTGAGGATGCTAACATCTCAAGTGTGTCCATTTTGTTTGTCTGTTTCCATGGTAATGAACACAGCATGAAACAAGCAATGCAAGCATTGCTTTTTCACCACCCAGCATAACACTCAATACTCTACCCCTCATCCACATTGACACGTGCCATTCTTTCCAGATCATTTTGTTTTCTGACTGAGCGCATTTGCACGTATCATGGGCAGTGGAAACAAAGAATGTCAAAGGACAAATTTCCACTTACCAAGGGAATCACGTGATACCCCAAATAATAGGGTAAGGAACGCTTTTAAATTAGTTCATGTTTACACTGCATACTTAATCATATCTGCATATGAATGAAGATGGCCCTGATGGACCTAGAGTCCTTCTGACCTTAAAGGTAAATTCTAGAAAGAATATATGCTTAGATATAGATATAGATCTAGATATAGATACAGATACAAATACAGATATACAGCGGAGTTGGCCTTGATGCGAAGCAGTACCTTGCACTAAGTGACATGTCGCAAAATAGTGCAGTGAAAAGGGCTTTATTGCCATTGAATTACATAGTTTCCTGCAGTGTACTGCAGCATTTTGTGATATAATGCAACATTGCTGTGTTGCAGTCTGACGCTGTATATACTAGAGTTTAAAGAGCAAATAGAGGCAAAATACCTATGTGAACTCCCACCCCCCCCCAACTATTGCAGTGGTAGTAAATAAGACTTGATTTTGACATCATGTGGGCATCCAGCCTTTTTATAAACTCAGTTTTATTTATTCTTACTGGCTACAGTGTCAAACGGAAGACTGTTCCACACACCTTTCACCCTCTGGGTGAACAAGTACTTCCTCCTCTCAGTCCACACTCTACTCCTTTTCATTTGTAGTGGGTGTCCCCTTGTTTCTCTGTAATCCTGTTCAAAGTCCATATCTAAAACAACCATTAGTTCTAGGGACGTGGATATGATGTTCTGTTCACACTTTGTGGCAGTTCCTTTCCATTTAAAGACTTTGCAGAACATCTTCAAGCTGACTCCTCCCACCCACCCAGGTGGTAATTCCCTCAGCTGTGCCCAGTGATGGCAGATCTTCCTTTCTGCTGGAAGAAGCAGATTCCCTCTTATCGCTTTCTCGCTGAGTATGCCATTTGCTACCAAATCTTCAGATTTATTTCCAAAACCTGAATTAAAACTTTGTCCTCAGGCTCGTTTGACTGTGATGAGTGATGATAAGTTCGCTCCAGGGTTCGGACGTTTTCTTTGCGGACAGAAGGTGTCCCAAATGGATCCACACACAGCATGCGTCCACTGTCTGGGACACAAGCATGATCTCAAGGCTTGCAATCTTTGTCGCACCTTTCTCCAGTCCATTCTTGAGGATCATCACACTCGACTTATTCTAGGCCGTCTTAGTGCATGAGACCCACTAGTCAAATTGAAGGATGCCGCTCTGGTGGTCTTCGCAGCTGCGGGGTCTGCTGAACAGCTAGTGGCCTTTGAGGAAGCTGCAACCTACCTCCTTGACTTCGGCCTTCGTTCTGTTTTCGCTGGGTACCTCCTTCACGGAGGCATTCAAGGAATTGTGAAAGGCTTTACCGACTCTGTCAGGACTTTTCCTCGGGGCACAGGTGGAGCATCCTTTTAAAGATGTAGGATCCTCTTCAAGGTGGGTCTGCTCACCTGTAAGGCACTACATGTGCTGAGCACTGGATAATTTTCTGACCCCTGCTACCTTGGTCCACTCCCTCCGTTCTTCCTCTAGGGGCCTACTTGTGATTCCCAGGATGAGGCTAAAACTGCCAGCGGCAGAGCATTTAGTGTCACCGGCCCCATCCTGTGGAATTTGCTGCCTCCATCTGTAAGGGAGGACCCCTCAGTTGAAGTGTTCAAGGCCCTTCTCAAGACCCTCCTGTTCAGTCAGGCTTTCCCAGACACTGTCTATTAGTATAGATCTGTGGGATAGCCTTGTTAATGACTGCTGCTATTTTTAATTGTGTTTCATATGGCTTGGTTAATTTGTTGCTGTTTTATTTCTGTATGTGTTTTATTTTAATGAGTAGTTTGTATTTATATGTACGGCACCCAGTGCCTCTGGGATTGGATGGCTGAAAAATAAAACTTACCTTGCCACAAATCTAAATCAAAAAAGAGGCAAAAAAATGGTCTCGTAGTCAGTTGTGGGACCAGGAATGCTCTCAGCCGAGGGCTTCTGACTCCTGTGCTTCTCCAGATCCAACTTCAGTCGAATTTTTGGCCCAGGCTGCCAGCTCCATGGCAACCCCGTTGGGCAAGTTGGCCGAGATGCTGGTCGATCTTCCAGCTGAGATTTTTCTAGAGCCAGTTGACCAGTTGTCGACTAGGGAGGCCAACACTTCTTTATCCAGGACTCCAATCCTGACTCATACCATTGGAGGGACGGATCAGTCCACTGACGCACCGCCTCTGGTCACTGGCCAAGAAACGGAGCTGCCTCAGCTTCAGTGACACCCTCCGAGCCCCGCTGTCGGTACCTCCAACCATCGTGGTCGAGTGGGGTCAAGCAGTTCCTGCCAACATCGGCACTTCCACTGTCAACGCCTTGGGGAGTGGCACTGCCATTATTCTTCATCCTCATCCTCCTCGGGTGAGGAGAGGCTTCAGCACAAGTTGTGTCAATGTTGTGAGGATCTTGTGTGTTAACAGCTGGTGTTCTTCTGTATGAAGTCGGTCCCGGGCTCTACCCCGGCCATCACCTGGCTGTCACCTCAATGGCCGATGCCTTCTCCACCTCAGGAGCCAACCAAGTCAGTCCTGGCTAGGCCAACCCCAGTGTCTCCACCGATTCCTGTGGAGCTGCCTCCTAAACAGCCGAAGACTGGCACTCCAACCAAGGAGTCTCAGCCGGCCTCAAGGCTTCCCCATCAGCTGTCGGTCACCATCACTCCTGACCATTCGTGGAGGGTCAGTGGGGACTCTGGCAGTTCACCTCTCTCCAGCGACTTTTTGGAGTCGGAGGGTTTCCTTCTTGCACTCCCATCAGGTCAACGTGGAGTCAGTTGGGGGTCTCTCAATGGATAAGGGCCCTACCTCCTTTACAGGCCTCCTCCTCCTGATCTCAGAATCCACGGGTCTTAAGATATAACCGGTCCAGAAATGGGCCCGTTACCCCCTGACAGAGATCTTGGACCAGGGAGACTCCTCTGGCGAAGCTTTCCTGGTGGCAGAGGCCATACTTGGTCCTGCTTTGCAGCTTTGGTAGCGTCCCGCTTTCCTGTCCAGTACCGTCGGCCTGGATGGCTCGCAAGTATGTGGTCCCTACCAGCTCTCTTTCGGGATTCACAGAACACAACTCGGCTGAGGGCTTGGTGGCCGATTCTGTGTTTTTGCACTCTGGCAACAGGGATGTCTGCAAAGCTGCCTGATAAAGAGTACAAGAAACTGGACCATGTGGCTAAAAATGTTTACACTGCCTCTTTGATTGGCCTTTGCCAGGCGAGCTCAGCCCTCCTCATGGCCCACATCTCCCATGCCCTGTTGGGCACTCTGGATGAGGTGCTTCCTCACCTACCTGCGGACCTCCAGACCACGGTCGAACAGGTCCAGGACCAAGGTCAGACTGTAGCAAAGCAACAGCTCCGCATAGCCATGGACATTGGGGACTCCTGTGCCCACTCCGTGGAGGCCGCAATGGCCATGAGCCACAGGGTTTGGCTGCAGATCTCTATTTTTATGGCAGGTACCCAGCACAAGCTGGTGGATGTCACTTTCCTGGGCACCAGCTTGTTCAGTCCTGGAGTCGAGGGCCACCTCACCTGCATTGAGAAGTCCAGTGTCACCTTGAACTCAGTAACATCTGCTCAGAGGGACCCTAAGGGCTCCAAGCAGCAGAAAAAGGTCTTTCAGTCCAGCTTCACTTCTGCAGCCAGACCAACTCAGCTCCAAGCTGGGCAACAGGCTCAGGCTTGGCGACCTCAGCCCAAGTCGGTGGCCTCTGCCATCTGTATGCCTGTAGGGAGAGGCCCTGGTGGCTACTCAGCCGGGCCCTCCTCCTCCAAGCCTGTCCAGTGATTGGATGCCTCCCTCATGCCCATCACACCTCCCCTGGGTCCTTCCATGGGGGCTAGCTCCACCGCTTCCTTTCCACCTGGTCCGCTGTCACCATGGACAGGTGGATTATTGAGGTGGTCAGTCAGGGTCTGCCTCTGGAATTTGAGCAGTACCCTCCTTGCTGAGCCTGTGCCCCACGGCAGGACTTGAAATCCACAGACATTGTGTTGGTTCTTCGGGACGACATTTCACAACTCCTCCGCAAGGAGGTCATGGTTCCTATCACGGATCCTCCGGAACACCCATGGTTTGTCTCCAGGTACTTCCTGGTGCCAAAACGGGGGCTGGCGCATGACCTGACCAAGTTTCTCAGGTCACACACCTTCAGGATGGTCACTTTGTCTCAGATCATACCATCTCTAGAGTAAAACTTGTGGTTCCCTGGATCTTTAGGATGCATTCTTTCATGTCCCGATCTGTCCGTCTCACAGAGGGTTCCTCCACTTCCAGGCGAAGGGAGCTCTCTGCGAGTTCCAGGCCATGCCATTCGGCATCTCGTCAGCCCCCAGGGTCTTAATCAAGTGCACTGCAGTGGTGGCAGCTTACTTGAGGTGCCAAGAGGTCCAGGTTTACCCCTACCTGAACAACTGACTGATCGCAGGTCCCTCCAGGCAGGAGGTGGAGCATTCCAGGGACCTGTCTTTCCCTTGGCCTTCTAGTCAATGAGGCCAAGTTGGAGCTCATGCCGTCACAGGTGATCAGCTTCATCGGGGTGAAGCTCAGCTCTTGCAGAGCCAGAGCCCGGCTGCCAACAGACAGGGCAGAGGCTCTTTCCTCCTTTGCCTGATCATTTCAGGTTGGGCAATTTCGCCCTTCCTGGGACTTCCTGTGCCTGCTGGGTTACATGGCAGTCCTGTACCAGCATGGTTCATTGGACCCGCTGAAAAATTGTGCTCTCTGCAGTGGGAGCTGGCCAGCCAGTGGTCTCGGTATAAGGGTCACATCGACCAGCTGGTCACTATGACCCAGCGGATGTGGGACGCTCTCTAGTGGTGGTTAGTCCCAGAACATCTGCAGGAAGGGATCCCGTTTGTCCGTCCAGAGCAGACGTTCATCCTGGCAACCGATACCTCTCTCATTGGCTGGGGTGCCTACCTGGGGGAACACCGAGTCCACGGATTTTGGACCCCCGAGGAGTCCCAGTGCCACATCAGCCTGCTGGAGCTCTGAGCAGTTTGGCTGGCGCTAACTGCCTTTGTTCCTCACATTCGGGGTCAGGTGGTCCATGTCCAGATGGACAACACCATGATCATGTACTGCCTCAACAAGCAGGGCGGGATGCACTCCCTGCCATTCTGCAAGGAAGCTCTCTGTGTGTGGACCCTTTTGTGCAGCTTGGGGGTCGATCTCCTAGCCATCCATGTGGCAGGGGCCTCCAACCAGCTGGTGGACACTCTTAGCCGTGTGTGGGAGGTGTCTCATGAGTGGTCTCTCCACCCAGAGGTAGTACACAGTCTGTTCTCCCAGTGGGGCACCCCTCAGGTTGACCTTTTCGCCTCCAGGGTGAACACACATCTGAGGCTGTTTTGTGCCCACCCCCCTCAGCAGGGAACGCTGCAGGGGATGCCTTCTCGAAGCCCTGGACCCCAGGCCTCATCTGTGCCTTCTCTCCACTTCCCTTAATTCACAAAGTGTTGTTCAAGGCCAGGAGGGACAAAGCACAGGTGATCCGAGGTATCTTCCTCTCCAACCGGACCTGTTCTCCATCAATCAGGGGAAGGCACTCCAATCCGAACCTTCAGTCGCTGCACCTGACAGCCTGGTTCCTGAGCAGCTAGAGTTCCAGGCTTTGGGTCTATCTCAAGATATCCTCACTGTTGTGGAGACGTCTTGGAAAGAACTGACCAAGAAGTGCTACACCTTCAACTAGAAGAGGTTCTGCATTTGGTGTCAGGGCAAGGGGTTGGATCCTTTGTCCTGTCCAGTGACTAGCATCCTTGATTACCTGTGGTTCCTCTCTCATTTGGGCCTTTGGTTTACAGCCCTCAAGGTGCACCTGGCAGCCATCTCTGCTTACTGGGCGCAGGCTGGTCAGCAGTCAGCGCCAGGAGGAGGTAGTCTGGTGCTTCTTTAAAGGCTTTGAACACATTTCCCCTCCACTGCATGAACCACCACCACCTGGGACTTGTTGCTGGTACTGGCAAAGCTCATGGGCAAGCCATTTGAACTGATGCACAGGTGTGACATGTCTCACCTGTTGTGGAAGATTGCCTACCTGGTGGCTATCACATCAGCCAGAAGGATCAGTGAGCTTCAGGCGCTTTCGATGGAGTCTGCTTACGTTGTCTTCCACAGGGACAAGGTTGTCCTTCACCCCAACCTGAAGTTCCTCCTGAAGGTTGTGTCTGAGTTTCACCTTAACCAGGTGATTGATCTCCCAGTGTACTACACCAGTCACACCTCAGAGGCCAAGCATGGGCTCCATACTCTGGACCTGAGGCAGGCGTTCACTTATTACAAAGAGCACACAGCTGGAGTTCACAGAGAGGTTCACCAGCTGTTTATCACCCACACTGAAGCCGCACCTGGCAGACCGGCAGCCAAGCGGTCGATTGGCAGGTGGATTATATCCTACATTGTTCTCTGCTATAGGTTGGTGGGTAGGGAGCCTCCCATAGGGCTTAGGGCTCATTCCACCCGCCCATACCGCTGCCTCTTTGTCTGCTTCCAGAGACGTCCCTATCCAGGAGATCTGTAAAGCAGCTACCTGGATGTCAGCATACAACTTCATTTCTCATCACCGCATCGACCTTGAGTCACACCGGGATGCTGGTTTTGGGGCCTCAGTTCTCCAGTCTCTGTTTCCCAAGTAGGGCATGTGTGCCTTGCCCCCTCCTCCCAGAGAATTGCTAGGAGTCTGCCAGAAAGTGTGGATAGAACATCATATCCATGTCCCTAGAAAAACAGGTAGATCTCACTTCAAGGGGGAGCTCTTGTAGCAGGTAATACCATTAGGACTAAGGCCGCCAGACTTGAGGACCTCATGGAAAAACTTCTAGCTAGCGGTCTGTGGCGAGGACCGCCCCCTGCACCACCTCAGTTCTTTTCCTGCCATCAACCCGATAACATCAGATCCATGGGCGCCATTGTTGCAGTCGATCGCCATTTCTTGTGCCTTGCACAGTTTACTTGTAGTTCATTTGCGTCATTATTTTCTTCAAGAAAGTGCATGCCTTCATCGACCTCTCAGCAGCAAAAGCCAAAGTGCGCATGTGGGAAGAAGATCCCAGCGAGGGACGGCCACTCTGCCTTCCTGATCTGCCTAGGCCCAGACCTCCGGCCTGAGAACTGCTCGCTTTGCCAAAGGTTTAATAGTAAAACTCACATCTGCTGCCTCAAAACGCTCAAGGCCTACCTGCTGGAGTAACAAGTGGCCGCCATGCAGAAGACCTGGTCAGGACATAGTTCATCCTCCTCAGCCAGGGAGTCTCCCAACGGAGAAAAGATCAGGAGGGAAACACCATCACGAGGAGAAGAAGAGAGCCAGGTCGGAGTGTCACCCAAAGTCCCCTTATAGGACTTCTGCTTCCTTCATCTCTGGCAGGAGGTTGGAGTCGGCTCCCCCAGGTACCACAGCAGTTTCAGAAGACCACCACCTCATCACAGCAAAAAGGTAGGAAGTCTTCTTCCCAGGGAATTTGTCCACCCAGGTTCACTTGGCACACCGACTCCACAAATCCTCACATGGGTCGACACAAGAGGGACAGGCATCTTCTTTGGGCAAACCCTCAGAAACCATCGCCGTAAGCACTCTGGTTCATCTGCGAGGCATAAAAAGTTGGATGATTCCACCAGATGCCAGGAGGTCATCAGATACTGGACGCCTCCTCCACCCTAGGAGAGAGTGACGTCATCCTCCGAAGGTAGGCAAACTACTGGCCTCTCCAACTCCACGTCGGAGATGAATCAAGCACCGCTGGCTGAAGAAGCAGCCATCTGCCCCAGAGGACCTGCCATCAGCCCCAGCAACCAAGGCCCCAATAGACAAATCTACAAGGGCTGAGGATGCCCAACTGCCTCCTCCTAAGGAGCTGGATGCCAGACTGCAAGGGGGCTCGGCCCCGATGAACAAGAACCAGTGAGGCTTGGCGCCAGAGACACCTATAAACAAGGCGCCCCATGACCAGACGTCGACACCTGAAGAACCACAGGGTCCAATGCCTGGCCCCTCCAGCGTACCAAACCCGACACCCCCACCCCCAGTTGCTCCTTCAGCTGAGGTGGGAGTGCTCTTCCACGCCTGGTGGAACACCATAAAAGGGGATTTGCTCCCAAAGCCCAGGGACCCATCCCTGGTCCATCCACCACCCAGGGATCAGTTGCCTAGGTGACCTCCCCGCTGACGGAGCATCCCCGGCCTGAGGAGGACAATAGGCGGATGCCTAGTTCAGGCAGCAGAAAGAGGCACCAGTTGTCCATCCTGTCCATTAGCGGATGCCTGCCATTGACCTCCGGAGAGGACGACAGAGGCTTCTCCAAGACTCACCAAGGTCACCTCCGGATGACCCATTCTTCTTGGACATTATGAGGCATATCCAAGCTCTCTACCAGTGAGACACAGAAGAAGTGAACCCCGAGCGGAACTGTCTGGCAAAATTTCTGTGGGGCTACTGACCCTAAACCCTTAATCATTCTCCCATTGGTAGCGCCCTTCCAAGATGTCACCAGATCGACATGGAAGCACCCAGTTACCACAACTGCAGTACCAAGAAAAGCAGACAGGCTCTATAAAATGCCTAAAGGGGAGCCTTTCTTAGGCAAGCACCCAAAAAGCAATTCTGTGGTACTGACGGCTACACATGGCAGGGCACAACAACCAAGACACATGAGCACCCAGCCACCAGACCCAGAGTCCAGAAAGCTGGACCAGATGGGCTGTAAGGTATACTCACCGGCTACCTGCATGGTAAGGTAATTACATTTTCTCACCCACATGGTCACATACCAAAAATCACTGGGCAAAAGCCTTGGACCTGGCTAAGGCCCATTCAGACTCTGAGGGGAAGGCAGAACTTCTCACTATCACGCAGTCGGGTATTGATATAGATAAGCATGTGCTAAAGAACTCTTACAACTACGCAGCCGCAGGTATCTGTATGAGGAGGCATGCCTGGCTGAGAGTTTTGGGTTTCCACTAGGATTTACAAGATGCCATTTTGGATGCTCCCTTTCAGGGAGCTGTCCTATTTAGCCAGGAGACTGACAGACTTATAACTGGACTGCAAGACTGTGGCAAGGCAGTATCTAAGGTCCCCCATATGTATAGGTCAGAACTGCAGGCCACCCAGCGCCGTTCCTTTCAAAAAAAAAAAACGTGACAGCAGGGAAGATGCCAGACACAGCACAAGGGAGGCTTTAAAAGGAGAGGCACCCCTGTTCTTTCAGGTGCCCAAGGCCCCAAAAATTCCAAGGTGCCCAGACCTCACCTACCCACCCC
This sequence comes from Neoceratodus forsteri, assembly GCA_016271365.2. NCBI lineage: Eukaryota > Metazoa > Chordata > Ceratodontiformes > Ceratodontidae > Neoceratodus > Neoceratodus forsteri. Next base: position 363,654,544 of record CM028130.1, read on the forward strand.
CTCCACAACAGCGTGACTCCCTACCGGCCCCCTCCGAGGAAGTGCAGGGGGAGGCAGTAGGAGGGAGAGTCTCTTTACCAATCCAGATGGTCCAATATATCACGTCAGATCAATGGGTCCTGAAGATAGTAGAGAGAGGGTACTCCCTGGAATTTACCCAAATCCCACCAGACCATCCACCAGTCCCCTCCCACTGCTCATCCTCCCACGCAGTTCTCTTGAAGGCAGAAGTACAGGCCTCGCTAGACAAAAGAGCCACACAGGAGGTTCCCTATGCTCACAGAGGCAAGAGATTTTACTCCCACTTCTTCCTAGTCCCGAAGATGACGGGAGACCTCCGGCCCATTCTGGACCCGAGTCAGCTGAACACTTTCATAGAAATATAGACTTTGACGGCAGATAAGGACCGCTTGGCCCACCTAGTCTGATCATTTCCCTACCCACTGGATAAGCTGCAGATCCTAGTTAACCAGCAGCCTATTTCTTCCTACTCCCCATAAGAATTGCCTTATGTCTGTCCCATGCATTCTTGAATTCCCCCACTGTTTTTGACCCCACAGCCTCCTCAGGAAGTCCATTCCATGCGTCCACCACCCTCTCGGTGAAAAAATACTTCCTCACATTGCCCCTGAGCCATTATCCCTTCTATCTTCAAATTGTGTCTCTTGTTCTTGCACATATCTTTTTCTGAAAGATGCTACCCTCTTGGACTTTGTTGATTCCCTTGAGGTACTTAAAAGTTTCTATCATGTCCCTCCTTTCCTCAAGGGTATACATATTAAGCTCCTTTAGTCTCTCTTCATATGGCTTCTGTTGCAGACTCTGCACCATTTTAGTTGCCCTCCTCTGGACTGCCTCCATCCTGTCTATGTCCTTTCGGAGATGGGGTCTCCAGAACTGTACTCAGTACTCCAGATGGGGTCTCACCAACTGTCTGTACAGAGGGATCACAACTCCTTCCCCCCAGCCATCCTTACTGCTTTCCTACATTGCTTGCTAACCTTTAGGTCATCTGATATGACTACCTCCAGGTCCCTTTCCATTTTGGTGGTTGTTTCTACCTCCCCTACAATTGTGTACTCTTCCCCTGGGTTTTTGTTTCCCAGGTGCATTACTTTGCACTTCTTTGCATTGAATCTAAGCTGCCATACTTCTGACCATTCCTCCAACCTTGCCACGTCCCTTCTCATCCTTTCCACCCCCCCTTGTGTGTCAACCCTGTTGTGCAGATCTTTGTGTCGTCTGCAAAGAGGCATACTTTTCCTACCAGTCCCTTTGCAATGTCACTTACAAAGACATTAAAAAGGACCGGACCCAGTACTGAACTCTGCTGTACCCCACTAGTAACCCCCCTTTCTTCAGAGTGGACTCCATTTACTATTACCTTCTGTGTCCTGTTGTCCAGCCAGTGTTTTACCCAGGCTATCACCCTGGGACCAACTCCCAGGCTGGCTGATTTGTTTATTAATCCTTAGTGTGGGACTGTGTCAAATGCCTTGCTAAAGTCTATGTAGGCCATGTACACAGCCCCCTCCCTGGTCTACTACTTTGGTCACCCAGTCAAAGAAATAGATTAAATTTGTCTGACATGACCTTCCCAATGTGAATCCATGCTGCCTCGTGTCCTGTGCCCCACTGGCCTCTAGGTACTCAACAGTTCTTTCCTTCAGAAGTGATTCCATTATTTTCCTACCACTGAAGTCAAACTGACGGGTCTGTAGTTTCCTGCCTCTGTCTCACTCCCACTTTAGTGAAAGGGAATCACATCTGCCCTCCTCTAGTCCTCCGGTACCACACCATCTTCCCATGATTTGTTAAAAAGGGTAGTCAGTGATGTCACTGGTTCTCCCCTTAGTTCTTTTAGAATACTGGGGTAAATTCTATCAGGCCACGTTGCTTTGTCCACCTTCAGTTTTAGGAGTGCCTTCAAAACCCTTTGTTCTGTAAAAAGACTGGTATCGACCCCCCTATCCAGAGTGCTTCTATTGATTGGAATAGGTACCTCTCCCTCCTCTTCTTTGGTGAATACTGAGCAGAAATATTTGTTCAGTATCCCTGTTTTCACTGCCCCTCTCTGCCCACCCGACCTTCCCTTTATTCAGCCTCACTATCCCTCCCTTTGTCTTTCTTCGCTCCCTAATGTACCTATAAAAAGTTTTATCCCTCTTCTTAACCAAGTTGGCTGTCTTTTCCTCATTTTGGGCCTTTGCTGTTCTGACTGCCTTTCCCGCGCTTCCTTCTGCTTTAACTGGTACAGTTCTCTGTCCTGCTCCTTCTGTTTCTCCTTATACTTCCTGAATGCTATCTTTTTCTCCCTAACCTTCCCTGACACCTCTTTTGAGAACCATAGTGTTTTTTTTCCTTTCCTTTTGATTTATTTGCTTCGCACAAAGGCTTGTTGCCTCTGTGATGGCAGTTTTGATGTTTCACATAAGACAAATTGGTTGTAATAAGCGCACTCACCCTAAACAATTTTGTATAATATACTGATTTTTACTTCTCTTAGATACAGTGAATCAGACATATGCAAACGTTTTGGAATTCATCCTTCATCAGTGTTACGCTGTATCTAAAATATACAGATATAAACATTCCTCAGAATGTTGTCACCGTCCATGGTAATGCATAAATCATAAGTATTCTTGCTTCCAAAAACATGTATATATAAAAGGCACCAGACAAAACACTTTGCTCACCAAAATAAAGTTGGTTGAATAATTTGAATAATTTGGTAAGCAGAGTGTTTTGTCTGGTACCTTTTACATACAAACGTTTTTGGAAGCAAGAATACTTACGATTTATGCATTACCATGGACGGTGACAACATTCTGAGGAATGTTTATATCTGTATATTATTTATGATAGATACAGCGTAGCACTGATGAAGGATGAATTCCGAAACTTTGCATATGTTTGATTCACTGTATCTAAGAGAAGTAAAAATCATTATACGATACAAAATTGTTTAGGGTGAGTGTGCTTATTACAACCAGTTTGTCTTATGTGATTGTCTGCACTTAATTGGCTCAGGCTCCTCCCCTATTAAAGTATTTTTTTTTTTACACTCAGGCTGGCTGGGCTGGACAACTACCTTTTGGAAGTTTTGATGTTTCTCCATTGTTGCTCCACCCCTCCTTCTTGCATGTTTACTAGTGCTTTTCTAAGGCACTCTCCTATTTTGACAAAGTCAGCCCTCCTGAAGTCCAGTACCCTCACTTTTGTATGGCTTGACTCTGCAGCTGAGTTTATTGTGACCCACACTGTTTGTGGTCACTTGTTCCCAGATGGCTACCCACTTTTAGATCTGTGATCCTCTCTCCGTCACCATTTAAGAGTACCAGGTCTAGGACTGCTCCCTCCTGAGTGGGTTCCAACACTTGCTGTCTGAGGCATGCCCCCTGTAGGGCATCGAGAATGGTCCTGCTCTTGGATTTGGTTGCAGCAAAGGTGCTTCAGTTAACATCTGGCATATTCAGGTCCCCCATCAACAATATCTCCCTTTCTCTGCCATCCTAAGGATGCCTTCTATCATTTTCTTGTCCATTCCCCTCCCCCCCCCGAGATGGGGGTCTGTATACAACCCCTGTGCAGATTATGTTGCCATTTCCAGTCTCCAGGGTAACCCACAGTGCCTCCTCTCCTCCCTGTTTACCGTTTTGTTCCGTTTCTTTGATCCCTTCCCTTACATAGAGAGTACTCCTCCTCCTCTTCTACCCTCCCTGCCCCTCTTGTAGATTATGTACTCTGGTATGTTGGCATCCCAGTCATGGTTCTCTGTGTACCATGTTTCTGTGACTGCCACGAAATCCAGGCATCCCTCTTCCATCAAGGCCACCAGTTCAGGTAGCTTGTTACTTAGACTACAGTCATTGATAGTCATTGCCCTCCATTTTTTGATGGCCCTCCCCCCTTTGCCCCATCCCTGTCCTTACTGCCTTTTTCTGCATTTACCTTCTCCCTTTTACCCATCTCCCCATCGACTTCTCTATCTTAGTGTTTACCTCACAAACTACCCTGTTTTTTTTTGGGGGGGGCGCTAGGATTTTCTTGCTCCTTTTCAGTGCCTTCCCCCTTGGCTAGTTTAAATGCTTGCCAATGAAGCATTTAAACCTATCACCTAGAGTCGTGGTTCCCCTCCTGGGCAGATGCAGACCATCATGCCAGTATAGGCCTGCACCCCTCCAGGTGGACCCCCAGTCCCCAATAAAGCCAAAACCCTGAGCTCTACACCAGGTTTTCAACCATTGATTGAATCCCATGGTGCAGAGTACCCTAGCCTCACCCCTGCCATAGACAGGCAGCATCTCCGAGAAGGTTACCGTGTGTGTTACTTGTCTAAGGCCGCTCCCCAGCACCACAGACTCCTCCTGCACTGCTCTGATCCCTCTCCCAGCTGGGTCATTTGTCCCTAGGTGGACAATGACTTCCAGCTCCCTCCCCCCGTGCAGCTGCTCCCATGATCCTGAGGATTCGCTCCCTGTCCCTCCAAGCCATGACACCAGGCAGCCGCCTTACCTCCCTCTCCCTTCCCTCCCCCAGTTCTACATTCCTAACAGTGGAGTCCCCCACCAGGAATTGTTTCCTTCCCCTGTGGGGTCCCATGCCACCCTCCTGCGGGTCTCCTTTGTGGAGGTTCCCAGCATCCTCCTTGGTCTCCACTGTGGGTGCCTCCATAGAGGAACCACACTCTGCCAGAACAGCATATGAATTGTGGAGAGGTACAGCTGGAAGGATGCACCTCTGTTCCACCACTCTAACCCTCCTTGAGCCCACTGTGGTCCAACTGCTCCTCTTTCTAGGCAACCTCTGAGGCAGCGGCGTTGGTCCTGATGGTCCCTGGGTGGGAGAGGAGGTCCCCTGAGTCCTGGCCAACTCAGCCTGGAGATGAGCAACCACCTGTCTCAGCCCAGAGAGGTGCCTGCAGATGGAACAACACCGCATCCTCCAGAACTTCTCCTGGAAGACTGCTGCTCCACAGCCACTGCACCACTCCCATCATGTCTTATTTGTGGCCCCTTTACTGTTGTTTTGTATACTTACTCTTTCCTCTCTCTATTTTTTTTTATTTCATATAATTTTTTTTCTCCCTACTTTCCTACTGCCTCTATCCCCCTAAAGCTCCTGATCTTCCTGTTCTGGGACAGGAAGTTCCTATATTCCTCATTAGTCTCTGTCTTACTTGCTCAGAGTCAGACCTCCAGCAGCTTGGGGGGGGGGTAGAGAACTACTCTTTTCCTTCTAGTATGTTGAGTCTTTTGTACCTCTGTGATCACTCCCTTCCTGCTCCCAAACAGGAAGTTCCTGTTGTCAGTCAAATCCTGTGCCTATAAAAGTTGAACTGGGTAAGGCTGGAGGGGAGGGATGGAGGGCAGTATAGTCCCAGTAGAGTAGTAAAGTTCTAACAGCATCTCCTTCCTCTTGCTGTTCTCTGCCAAAAGTTATCTAGGGCAGTTTTTAAATCCAAACACCTGGCTTCCTTCTGCCTAAGCCACTCCCCCTAATTCACAGTTCTAGGGACATGGATATGTTGTTGATCCACACTTATTGGCAGGTTCCTTGCCACTTTAAATCTTGCCGGAAGGTCTTCAAACTGGATCCTCTCACCCACCCGGGTGGTAAAACTCTCGGCTCCGCCCCATGATGCCAGATCTTCCTTACCGCTTGGAAGCTCAGGTTCCCTCCTTAGTGCTTTGCATTTTAGACTGGTTCCTGATTCTTTGGTTCATCCGAACTTAGTTTTTCTAAACTGCAGTCTTCTCATCCCTCGCGGCTGCGATGGACAATTCAATTCCCGGCTCTCGGAGGCGCCCTGGCGGGCAGAAGACACCCAGCTCTGATCCGCACTCCACGTGCGTATACTGCCTCGACTTAGACCACGACCCGCAGGTCTGCAAGTTGTGCTGCGGCTTTTTCGGCCAGCTGCCCCAGAGGATCGCTACTGTCTGACATAGCCTCGGGCGCCTGAGGAGTTTCACCGCTGGTAAAACCCAAAGAGGCTCGCTAGGCGTGTCCGCTGGCGGCTGGCTCGGCTGAGCAGCTCAAGCACTCGATCGCCCTCGAGGAGGAGGCGGCCCAGTCCGCATCTCCCTCCTCCTCGGTCGCGGCGTTTATCCCGCTCTCTCTGAGTTCCTCTTATTCGGCTTCATTCAAAGTCAAAAGTCTATGTTTCTATGACTTTCCTCTCGGCCCAAGACGAGGGAATCTAAGGTTAAGTCCCATAGTCGGCGTTTGTGGGAGCGGGAGAGGTCTCCTTCCCCGGACTGCCGACCTTCGACTTCGGTCGAGGTTGCGGCTCAGGCCGCTGGCTTCACGGTGCCCCCGTCAGACCAGCCTGCCGAGACTCCCATCGATGTAGCCGAGTTATCTCTCGACCCGTCAGCCGGGTGGTCGACTGGTAGAGCCATCAACTCCTCTCCACCAGTTCCCCCGGTGGAGACTGTGGATCTGCCCACACCTTTGGGGCGGCAGTCCCCGGCCAAGGTGTCCGAGCCGAGGGAAGAGCGGGTGTCCCCAGGCCTGCCCTCGGTTTCACCGAGGGTCTCGGTCTCGGACTTCATCTTGGTCAAGTCACTCCCGCCGTCTTCAGCGGTCTCGGTCTGGGCACCGAATTAAGTGGCGACACTGTTCCTCCTCGTCATTCTCCTCGGATGAGGAGAGACTTTGACGCAGACTGCGTCGACATTACGAGGAGCTTATGTGGTAGCAGTTGCTGTTGCCCAGGAGTAAATCGACTCCGATTCATTCCCCGGCTATCAAGTGGCTGCCGCCCAAACAGCCGAAGCAACCACTCGCCGCAGTCGAGATGCCCATTTCCAGGCCAGTTGTTCAACCGAATCTTGCTGCCCCACCGATTGAGGTGGAACCTCGGTCGGGTCACAGCCTGCCCCGCAGGTTGTCGGTCACCCTCACTCCCGGCTGCCCTCGGCAGGTGATAATTGGCTCAGGCCTGAGGCAGCTCTTTGCAGACTCTTCGGAGTCCGATGATGACTCCTCCCTGTTCCCCAGGTGGGTTGGCCTGGAGTCCTCCTGGGGCCTGTCTCTGGCTGATAGCCCATCGTCCTTCTTCGGTCTGCTTAGGCTCATCTCAGAGTCTACCGGGATGCAGCTCGAGCCCGTGTCCAAACGGGTCTATTATCCCCTGACAGAGATTCTAGACCAAGGGGATTCACCCACAGAAGCCTTCCCTGTAGCTGAGGCCATTGTCAGCCCAGACTTGGAGCTTTGGCAGCGGCCTGCTTCCTGTCCTGCGCCCTCGACCAGGATGGCCAGGAAGTATGCAGTCCTTATCGGTTCTTTGCCCGGTTTCTCGGAGCATCCCTTTGCCCAAGGGTTAGTCACCGATAACGTCTTCCAGCATTCCGGCAATGCCCGGGACATGGAGAGGCCCCCGACAAGGAATCCAAAAGGCTGGACTATGTCGGGCGCAAGGTATACGCTGCGTCCTCCCTCGGCCTCCGACAGGCCAGCTCGGCCACGCTGATGGCACACTTCTCCCACGCCCTCATGGGCTCCCTAGATGAGATGATCCCTCTTCTCCCGGCCGACCTGCAGACCACAGCCCGGCAGGTGCGGGACCAGGGAAGGGCGGTGGCTAAGCAGCAGCTTCAGACTGCTCTGGACATAGGTGATTCCTGTGCCAGGTCAGTAGCGGCCACGGTGGCCATGCGCCACAGGGCGTGGCTGAGGATGTCCTCCTTCACGGCGGATACCCAGCACAAGTTGGTGGATGTCCCCTTCTTGGGGACTGACCTCTTCGGCCCTGCAGTGGAGGGACACCTCCAGCGGATCGAAACGTCCAACGCCACTCTGGACTCGGTCACCTCCGCCCAGAGGGACAAGGGCCGCCGGCATCATCAGCGTAAGTCCTTTCGTCCTTCAGTCCCTGCGGCACGACTGGCCCAACAGCACCAGCATGAGGGCCAGCAGGCTCATGCTTGGCATCCCAAACCTAAGCCAGTGGCTTCCTTCAGTGGGAAGCAAGGACATAAAGGCCCAGGAGGCCCCTCGGCTGGTTCCTCCTCCAAGTCTGCCCAGTGACGGGTTGTGGAGCGTTGCCCCCAACCTTGCCACCTTTCCCTGGGTCCCCCTCACGGCTCCGCCACTTCCCTCCGCCTGGTTCGCTATCACCACGGACCGTTGGGTGTGAGGTGGTAGGTAAGGGCCTGCCCCTGGTAATTCGAGCAGACCCTTCCCTTTCGAGCCGTCGGCCCGCGGAGGGCTACGGGGTCCGAAGCCTCGTTGTCGGCCCGCCCAGCCAATATTGCCCTGCGCCTCGAGATAAAGGTGATCAGGAAGGTGGCGGATCCTCCAGACCCGGGGTCTGTGTCCAGGAAATCCTGGTCCCAAAACAGATGGGGGGGCTAGTGCCCCATCCTCGACCTGCACAACCTGAGCAGGTCCCCACGGTCCTGGACCTTCAGGATGGTCACTCTGGTTCAGATATTCCCATCGCTGGATTTAGGGGGTGTATTTCTGTTCCCTGGACCTCCAGGACGCGTTCTTCTCGTCCTGATCCGTCGTTTCATGAGAAATTTCTCCGCTTCAGAGCGGAGGGATCTCCTTTCGAGTTCCGGGCCATGCCCTTCGGCCTCTCTTTAGTTCCCAGGGTCTTCACCAATGCAATGTTGACGGCATTCCTGCGGCGCCGAAGGGTCCGGGTGTACCCCTACCCAGACGACTGGCTGTTGGCAGCCCCCTCCAGAGCAGAGGTGGAGCGGTCCAGAGATCTGACCCTCCAGGTTGCTCTCAGATTGGCCTCCTCATCAATGAGGCCGAGCCGGAACTCGTGCCGAAGCAGGCGATACCTCTCATTGGGGCAGAGCTCGACTTTTCTTCAGAGCCAGAGCTCGGCTCCCGGCGGACAGGGCCGGAAATTTTCCTCCTTGCCCAATCATTCCTGGTTGGGCAATTGCGCCCTGCCCGGACTTCCTGCGTCTCCTGGGCCTCACGGCAGCCTGCACCAGCGTGGTCCATTGGACCTGTTGGTACATGCGCCCCCTTCATCGGGGATGGGCCAGTCAATGGTCACAACGCTCGATCCATTAGATCAGTTGGTGACGGCGACCCAGGAAATGTGGAACGCTCTCCAGTGGTGGGCGGTTCCGGCACATCTGCAGGAGGGCATCCCGTTCGTCTGCCCTGGGCCGATGGTCTCTATCGACTGATACATCTGTGATGGGTTGGGTGCCCATCGAGGGAGCACAGAGCGCATGGTCTCTGGTCCCCTCTGGAGTCCCGATGCTATGTCAGCCTGCTGGAGCTCTGAGCGGTCCACCTAGCTCTCACTGCCTTCACTCCATTTCTATGGGGTCAAGTGGTTCAGACTGACAATACCATGGTCATGTACTACCTAAACCACCAGGGTCGGACGTGCCTCTTGCCGTTATGCAAGGAGGCTCTCCGCAGATGGTCCCGTGCACAGCCTGGAGGTGGATCTCCTAGCCATTCAGGTGGCAGGAGCCTCCTACACCCTAGCCGATGCCCTAAGCCGGATGGGAGCTGTGTCTCACAAGTGGTTCTCTCCTGCTGGAGGTAGTACAAGTTCTGTTCTCCCACTAGGTTACGCCTCAGGCGGACCTTTTTGCTTCCAGGGAGAATGCAAAGCTGAGACTGTTTCATGCCTGCCCCTCTCAGCAGGGCCCGTTGCAGGGGGATGCCTTTTTGAGGCTGTGGACCCCGGGCCTCTTCTACGCCTTTCCCCCATTCCCTTGATCCACAAGGTGCTTCTTAAGGCAAGGAGGAACAAGGCGCAGGTGATTCTGGTAGCCCCAGACTGGCTCCGCCAGCTTTGGGATCCACTTCTCCTCAGTCTCAGCTCCTGGCTCCCGAGGCGGCTTCCAGCCCGCCCGGTCCTGATCTCTGTTATCAGGAGAAGGTATCCCATCTGGACCTTCAATCCCTGCACCTGACGGCTAGGTTCCAGGCCTTGGGTCTTCCGACGAGGTCCTCAGCGTTGTTGAGGCGTCCTGTAAGGAGTCGACCAGATAATGCTATGCCTTCAAATGGAAGAGTTTCTTCATTTGGTGTCAGGGAAAGGGCCTGGACCCTTCCTCCTATTCCTCGGCAAGCATTCTGGACTACCTGTGGTCCTTTTTCTCAGCAAGGGCTTCGGTCGATGACCCTTGAGGTGCACCTGGCAGCCATCTCTGCCTCCGGGCGCAGGCCGGAAAGCAGTCGGTGGCGCAGGAGGAGGTGGTCTGGCACTTCTAAGACCTTGATCACATTTCCCCTCCGGTGCAAGAACCTCCACCTCCGTGGGATCTACTGCTGGTATTGGCTAGCTCACGGGCAAGCCATTCGAACCAATGCACAGGTGTGATATCTCTCACCTGTTGTGGAAGACCGCCTCCTTGGTGGCTATCACGTCAGCCAGGAGGATGGGAGAGCTCCAGGCGCTTCCTTTGAGTCTCCCTATCTGGTCTTCCACAGGGACAGGGTTGTCCTGCGCCCCACCCGAAGTTCCTCCCGAAGGTGGTGTCGGAGCTTCACCTTAACCAGGTGTTGGCTGTGCTGGTGTTCTACCCCAGTCACACCTCGGAGGCCGAATATAGGCTCCATATTGGACCCTAGTTGAGCGCTCGCTTTCTTAAGGGGCATACAGCTGAAGTTCGGGAGAGGTTCGCCAGCTGTTTGTCACCTACACTGAAGCCGCACCTGGCAGACCTGCAGCCAAGCGGACGATAAGCAGGCGGGTCACTTCCTGCATAGATCTCGACGATAGGTTGACGGGCATGGAGCCTCCCAGAGGGATATGAGCTCATTTTACCTGCCATACCGCTGCATCGATAGCTGCTTCCAGGAACGTCCCTATCCAGGATATCTGCAGGGCTGCTACCTGGAAGTCGGCACATACCTTGTTTACCCACTACCGCATCGACCTTGGGTCACGCCGGGTGCTGGTTTTGGGGCCTCGGTTCTCCAGTCTTTATTCCCTAAGTAGGAGGTGTGCGCCTTGCCTCCCTCCTCCCGGAGAACTGCTAGGAGTCTGCCAGTAAGTGTGGATGAACAACATATCCATGTCCCTAGAAATACAGGTTACTCACCTGTAACAGGAGTTCTAGGAATGGTATATGTTGTACATCCACACGACCCACCTGGCCTCCCCGGCTTCGACGCACAACCTTGCTTCCAGCGGGCTAGATCTGGCATCATGGGGGAGCCGAGAGTTTTACCACCCGGGTGGGTGGGAGGAGCCAGCTTGAAGACCTTCTGGCAAGATTTAAAGCGGCAAGGATCCTGCCAATAAGTGTGGATGAACAACATATACCATTCCTAGAACTCCTGTTACAGGTGAGTAACCTGTATTTTCCTTCTACACCTAGCTAACTGCACAGATAAGAGTTCCCTTCACCCAACTCGGACAGACACACTAACACTTTTTTTTTTTTTTTTTTACCTAAATTAAAGGTCACAGTACTAGAGTTCTAGTTCTTTAGTCCCAGTTGAGTAGTAAAGTTCTAACAGCACCTCCTTCCTTTTGCTGTTCTCTGCCAAAAGTTTCATTGAATACAAAAGGTTCAGAATGGTGAGCCTGTTGCCCATGCTCCATCATGGAGACTGGCTCTACTCCCTGGACATACAGCATGCTTATGTGCATATAAAGATCCTGCCATCCCACAGGAAATACCTTCGCTTCACCTTCCAGTGAGGGCACTTCCATTCGATCTGTCATCAGCACCAAGGGTTTTCACCAAGTGCCTGGCAGTGGTGGTGGTGGCAGCGGCCCTCTGGAGAGGGGGTCACTTTGTCTACCCCTACCTGGAGAACTGGCTTCTCACAGCTTCATCAGAAGACCAATTGAACAGGATGATGGAGGAGACGCTCAGTCTATTCCGGACTTTGGGTATTACTTTAAATCTGCCCAAGTCACACCTGTGGCATGCTCAAAGGCTACAGTACATAGGAGCAGTCCTGGACACCATCCAAGGGAAAGCCTTTCTTCCCGCAGACCGGGCAACCAGGCTAAGGGAGGTTGCTGACAGGGTGATAGGCTTGGACCTGGTCCCAGCGAGGGTGATTCTGCAGCTTCTAGGTTACATGGCTACTGCCATAGCCACAGTTCCCCTCGCACTTGTGAATATGAGGATCCTGCAATGGCACCTCAGAGTACAGTGGAACCAAGGCACAGACAAGCTTGAGCCCATCCGGATCTCCAGCATGGTCCGTCAGTCCCTAACATGGTGGATCACGCCGGTCTATTTAGAAAAAGGGGTTCCCTTCCAGTGGCCCAGTCCACAGCAGATCCTGACTATGGATGCCTCGGGACTGGGATGGGGAGCACATCTTGCTTCTCGTCAGACAAGGGGTTCTTTGAACTCAACAGAGTTGTCTCTCCACATAAACATTTTGGAGATGAGAGCCATATTGTACACCTTTCAAGCCTTCTAAGGGGTACTCCTTCCTGGGTCACTTCTGGTCCAGTCAGACAATACCCCAGTAGTCTTCCATCTCAACAAGCAAGGGGGCATGTACTCTCACCCCCATGCAGAGAGGCAATGAGGGTATGTACTTGGGCAGTGGATCACAGCCTGGATCCCATGGCAGTCCATGTTCCAGGGATCCACAACGTACTCGCAGACTGCCTAAGTCACTCTTGGTCTCAGAGCCACGAATGGGAACTACAGCAAGAAGTTGCAGACGACCTCTTTGAAAGGTGGGGTCGATCAGAACTAGACCTCTTTGCGTCCCCACACAATGCCAAACTGTCCAATTTCTGCTCACTAGATCCAGGGCCTGGTGTTTTTTGGTGAGACGCATTGTCCCTCTCTTGAACAGGGAGGTTTCTGTACACCTTCCCTCCCTTCCCCCTTCTTGGGATGATCCTGCTCAAGTTGCAGGCAGAGGGTGCCAGAGTGATCCTCATTGTGCCCTTCTGGCCTTGACAGATTTGGTTCACTCTGTTACTACAGCTGGCATCAGAACCACTGGAACAGTTGCCCCTGTCCACTCACTTGCTCGCCCAGGAGCAAGGGATGTTGGTCCATCCAGCCCTCTGGTTCCTGCATCTACGTGCATGGCTCCTGCGGACTTAGCTAGGGATAGATTTGGAGTATCCCTAAGGGTGGCAGAGGTGCTCATGGCAGCAAGGAAACCCTCTACCAGAGTAGCATATGCCATGAAGTGGAAGTGTTTCTGCTTATGGGCATTCCCCTATTCTCTAGATCCTCTCAATTGTCCTGTGGAATCTGTGCTGGAGTATCCTCTCCATCTGTCAGACTTGGGCATTAGCTACTCGTCTATTAAGGTGCACCTCTGTGCATTGTCAGCTTATCATGCACCAGTGAATGGAAAGACTCTGGCACAGCTGGACCTATGCAAGACCTTCCTAAGAGGCATCTTGCACATTAAACCTCCCAGGAGAGATCCAGTGTCATCTTGGGACCTCTTGTTTGTTTTGGAGAAGCTCACCTTTCCCCCTTTATAACCAGCTGCAAGTTGTGAGCTACGCCTTCTGTCTTGGAAGGCATTATTTTAGTTGCTATTACCTTGGCTCGAAGGATTTCCGAGCTGCAGGCTCTGATGTGTAAAGACTGGAGAAATGTTTGTGGGCCTGCACCTGGGTTGCCGTGCCCAGCTGGATCAGCAAGTAAATACGAAGATAAACGTTGCCAGCACTGGCTACTTACAGTTCTTATGTTTCAGTACTTTAGCAAATATACATCCACAGCCCATAAACAGAAGCAGGAGCAAAAAAACTCAAGGTGCAAAAGCAGTGCTATTTTTATTTCAAAGAGCCTTATCTTATTTTTCACAGGGACAGGTAGCCTTGTGTACCAACCCCAAGTTTGTTTCGAAGGCAGTGTCTGAGTTCACGTTGAACCAGGACATTCAACTACCAGTTTACTACCTAGTGTACGCCAACAGGGGGGAGGCCTTGTTACATACTCTGGATGTACATAGAATCCTTTGTTACTATTTGGCCAGGACCAGTTCCTCCAGAAAGACAGACCAGTTTGTCTTATTTGCCCACAGAAAGATTGGGACACCTGTCACAAAGCGGGCACTAACCAAATGGCTTGTGAACTGCATCACATTCTGTTAGCAGCACAACAAACCCTTACTGGGTCCGGTCAAGGGTTACTCCACCAGAGGGATAGCGACATTCTTCACTTCTCTTAGGAACGTTTCTTCAGCGGACCTCTGTGCAGCTGCTACTTGGAGTTCAGTGCACACTTTCATTAGGCACTACAGTCTGGACGTTGTTTCCAGAAAGAGAGCAGGTTTCGGCCTAGTGGTCCTTCAAGGACTCCTCTCCTAGTTACCTATATCCTGACATTATTGTCCGCCACCCTTCTGACCTGAGTTTCTTCTTGGGACTCAGTCCTAATGGTATTACCTGCTGCAAGAGTTTCCCCTCGAAGTGAGGTAGTACAGTTACGTAAGAACTTACCGTAACAGTAGATTTTCGAGAGGAGCTCTTGCAGCAGATAGCTTTCCCATCCACTTGTCCCCGGGGACTAATATTACAATTTTCTCTTTGGGGATAGAAGATCCTCCTCGGTTCACCATCTGTTTTTCAGCTGGGTCTCAGGCAGGAGAACTGAGATGGTGCTGGGAGACTGCCCCCTTTATACCACGTCTGACGGGGTAGAGCAGATGTCGGAGGCAATCCCTGCCATAGACTGCTAGCTAGAAGTTTTTTCTTTGGGGTCCTAATGCCTGGCAGCCTTAGTCCTAATGGTATTACCTACTGTAAGAGCTCCTCTCGAAGATCTACTGTTATGGTAAGTTCTTATGTAACTGTACTTTCTAGGAGTGGTATATGATGTTCATCCACACAGACCTACCCAACCTCCCTTGGCGTTGATACACACAACTCTGGCGTCATGGCGCAGAACCAAGAGAGTTACCTCCCGGGTGGGTGGGAGGAGCCAGCTTGAAGATGTTCCAGCGAAGTCTTAAAGGGAAATGCACTGCCAGAAAGTGTAAATGAACATCATATACCACTCCTAGAATTACTGTTACAAGTGAGTAACCTGTTTTTCCAAGTCATTCATTATATCATACAAAAACAATAAATCCCCTCTAATCTGTTGTGATTCCAAAGTCATTTATTTAGTATTTTCTAAGTGTCTTGCATAATCCATATCACACAGCCCTTTAATTGATTTTGTTACATGCCTCTACATACACTTAATATTATTAATGTGTTTCCTTTTGTAAGGTGCCCAGAGTTGAGATCCATAGTCCAAATCTGGACGTACATAAGTCCTATATTGGGGCAAAATCACATCACTGGCCCTGCTCTTCTTAATACATCTCTTAATGTTCCATCAGCAAGTGTTTGCTTTTGCAGTGACACTATTACTTACATGTGTATAATTATATCATCTATATACACACATTATAGCATACTGATACCTTAGGTAAACATGGAGTATTGTAGAGTGCTGATACTTTAGGGAAATGGAGGTAGGATCACAGAGTATAAATGCCTTAGAGAAACAAAGGGGATATTATAAAAACCCTACTCGACTGTTAAACTTCTGCTGTAGGCCAGCAAACCTATTAACTGCCAAACCTTTTTATTTAACAGGAATATCCGTTCACTTCTGTTGACTAGAATAACCAGGTGCTTCTTAGAAATGACCATGTGCTGGTGCAGAGTTCTCTCCCATGTATAGCTCTCCCATTTCCATTAAGGCTGACTCGAGGCCAAACTTGCTTGCATTGCAGTTTATTCTGATTCTCAAGTAGGATCACTGTACATAGAGAATAGACTATAAACAAGGGTTTATAATGTAGCAACCTTTAGAAAAATGTGGACACTTTTTAGAGCTCAGCTCACTAGTTATGAAAAATTGAATGATGGACATGGGAGCAGTAAATTGAAAGAAAATATGATCACCTTCTCATTAGGCAAAGGGCACCCCAAAGCCAAGCATGATTAAAAACATAGCTTGTCCAACAGAGATCATTCTACTAACACAAATGTGTAACTCTTGAACAGATTTGATAAAACAAGTTGCAAAATTGCAAGTAGGTTACTTGGCTCGTCTCAGGAGTCAAACGTGAAAGATACACTGTACAGCAGGGCCCTGCTTGACATTCTGTTGACTATACCATGAACAGCAGAGAGACTTTCTTCAGACTGATGTTTCTAAATGAATGAAACCGTGTGACATGGGATATCAGTTATTATAAAATGGTTGGTCAGAATCCTCAACTCTGATTGGCTGAGACCACATTCAGCCAGGATGATAGCTTAAATATGTAATCCCGGTCTGAATGTAGGTCATGCCATCCGTCAGCAGAATCAAACTGGATCCATTTCATAATCACACTAATACACTCTAAGGTGTGCATTATACTAACATACTATTTGCCAGCAGATTAGGCCTCATGGTCTATCGAGTCTGCTCGAAACTTAGATCCTTAGTTGGGTGCCGAGGCCCTCCCATCCCTTGTGCTCCAGAAACCCCTATCATCCATCCCAACCCCCCTGGGACAGGCCATCATCTGATACATCCACTTTCTGTGTCTGTCCCACCCTCTCTTGAAGCCCTCCACTGTGGATCTCTGAACCAGCTCGCCAGGCAGTGCATTCCAAGGGTCCACCACCCTCTCAGTGAAAAACTCTTCCTCTTTCCCCCTCACCTTCCACCTTCCAACTTCAAACCATGCCCTCTGGTGATACCTCCCTGCTTTAGTCTAAAGATCCCTCCATGTTTACCCTATTTATTCCCTTGAGGTACTTGAAGACCTCAATCATGTCCCCATCTCTCCTCTCCTCCAAGTGAAAACAGGCAGAGCTCCTCAAGTCTGTCCTTATACATCAAATCCCATAGCCCTCGTATCATAGTTGCCTCCTCTGTACCCTCTCCAGGAGCTGTATGTCCCTCTTCAAGTGTGGTCTCCAGTACTGTACACAGTACTCAAGGTGTGGTCTAACCAGTCCATTGTACAGCGGCAGAATCACTTCCTTGCTCCTAGAGGTGATCCCCTCACGATGCATCCCAACATCCTGTTTGCCTTGCTAGCCGCCTCCTGCACTGCTCAGAGTTATTCATACATGCATCCACCATGACCCTAGGTCTTTTTCCCTATTGAGGCCTCCAGCGCCTGCCTCCCAGGGTGTACCTGTGTTTAGGGTTTCCCGACCAAGATGCAACACCTTGCACTTAGTGATATTGAAATTTAATTTCATGTGTGAGCCCAGCTTTCCAGGGTGTCCAGGTCCCTTGCAGGCCAACCTCCCTCTTCTCCCTCAACTACTGCTCCCATCTTGGAGTCATCCATGAAGAGACTCATTTCACACTCTATACCCTCCCTGATGTCCGATATGTATGCATTAAACAGGATTGGACCCAGGACCAGGCTCAGTGCCCACTACCAACCTCCCTAGGGTTCGAGAGCCCCCACAGACCACTACTCTGGGCGCGTCCAGCTAGCCAGTTTTCAATACATCTGACCATCAAGCGGCCTACTCCTAACCCCATCAGTTTTTCCACCAGACCATTGTGGGGGACAGAGTCAAACACCTTGAAGTCCAAGAATAATACATCCACAGGCTTTCCCCTGTCCAGTTCTGATGTTACCCATTCGTAGAACTCCACAAGATTGGTTTGACATGATCTACCTGGCACAAACCCATGTTGCCGACTATCCAGACCTCCCACCTCCTCCAAGTACACCCCCAATCGTTCCTTTAGTGTACTCTAAATTAATTTTCCCACCACCGAGGTCAAACTGATGGGTCTATAGTTACCTGGTACTTCCCTCGACCCCCCTTTATGGATTGGCACCACATGTGCCTCTCGCCAATCCCTAGGTACCCTCCCTGTCTCAAGTGACCTGTTGAAGAGCTTCGCCAGGGGTGCAGCCAGTATGTCTGCCAAATCCCATAGTACTCTCGGATGAATGCCATCCAGCCCAGGAGATTTGTCTTTCTTTAGGGCCTTGAGGGCTAACCACACCCTTTTGGCGGAGTATCATCCGTCCCCTCCACCTTACTGGCCTTTTTATCCTTATCCAGATGTGACACCCCTGGGGTACCTCTCCCTCCTTCTTGCTCCATTTCTGTTGCTCCCCTGATCCCACTCACTGCTGCTTCTATCCTCTGCCTTGCTTTGTAGATATCCCATCCCCTCACTAGTGAACACAGAGGCAAAGTACTCATATACCTCTGCCTGGTCCCCGCCTCTTCCACCCACCCTCCTTCTGATCTCAATCTGCTGAGATGGCCCTTAGTTTTTCTCCGCTCCCCAATGTACCGGAAGAACCCCTTTTCCCCTCCTTGTATCCCCTGTGCCAGCCACTGCTCTTTACTGGACTTTGCTCCCCTCACTATCGGGTGACTTTTCTAGATGCAAGATGGTACATTTCCTTATCCCTATCCCCTCTTGTTGTTTTATATTTTTGTAGGCCGCCTTCTTTTCTCTGACTGCTACCTGTACCTCACTGGACCACCAGCATGGTTTATGTGACCTTGCTCTCACGATTCAACTTAGCACAGATCCTGACTGCCTCATGAAGTCCCCGTTTTATGACCTCCCATCTCCATTCCACACTTGTCATTGATGTAATCCCCTTCAAGTGATCCTTGAGAATATTTCCCATGCCCTCAAAGTCTGCCCCCTGAAGTCCACTGCCAGTGTCCTAGATCTCACCCCCTCCTCCCATGCTTATTTGACACCAGACAGTATTGTGGTCGCTCCCAGTCAGGGGGTCCTGTACAACCAGGTCCCTTACCAGATCCCCATCTGCCAGAACCACGTCCAGGACATGCCCCTCCCTTGTGGGCTCCATCACATGCTGTGTTAAGAACACATCCTGGAAGCCGTCCAGCAGCCTCTGCTCCTTGGCCACCTTAGAGGACATGGTTCCCCAGTTTGTACCTGGCATATTAAGTTCCCCCATCAACACCACTCCTTCCCCTGTTGGTCCACACTGGGCAATGATGTTGTCCAGCAAACCATCCTCTAGAACATCACTCATTCCGGGGGGCCTATATACTACACCCAACTTGACCTTATCTCCTGCTAGGGATCGTAAGGTGACCCATAAGGCCTCCACGTTTCCCTCTGCCTCTTCTACCCTAGCAATTTCTATGTCATCTCTAATGAACATAACCACTCCACCCCCTCTGCCCTCCTTTCTATCCTTCCTAAGCATAGTGTACCCCCGCACGTTTAGGTCCCAGTCATGGTTTTTGTTGGCCCACATCTCCGTGACCGCCGCCACATCCACCCCTTCCTCGAATAGCATGGCCTGGAACTCTGGCAACTTGTTTCTCAAGCTCCTGGCATTTACTAACACCAACCCCCACCCCTTATGCCTGATCCCCTTTGTCAAACCCCACCCAGATTCCTTATACTTCCATCCTCCCTCTGCTCCTCCTGAAACCTCCACCCCCAGTCTGTTCTCCCCTCCCCCTTGGGCTTGAGGCTACTCCCCTCATCTGTGGGAGGGGCTTCCGGTCAGCCGTCCCATTATCCCTTCCCCCCCTCACAGTTTAAACCCACCTTTCTTGAATGTAGTCCGCCATCCCTGTTTAAGGACTTCCTTCCCTAATGGGGCAAGATGAAGCCTGTCCTTGGCATATAGTCCCTTATCCTCCCAAACTCCATTCCAGTTCCCTAACACCCCCAACCCACTCTCTTCACCCCACTTCCTGAGCCAATTCATTAATCTCTGTGAGCTTCATTTTTTTCTCCACTGAGGCCTTTGGTACTGGCAATATCTCCGAAAAGGAAATGTTGCATCCATTATCCCGACAGATTCTGGCAAGTTCTTGGAACCTTGCTTGATTTCCAAACGCTATTTCCTCTAGATCGTTGGTTCCCAAATGCACCAGGAATCGGTTTCCTCCACAATCCTTAACCATTTCATACACCATGAACTTTGCTCTGTGCACTGTCAGCCCAGAGATACTCACTACCTTCACCTGGCTATGGCATCCACCCCCCTGTCCCTCCCACTGGATACCCCTAGTCATCGAGTCTCCCAATAACAGAACCTTAACACCGCCATCATCCTTATGGTTACCTCCACTATGCCCTCTCAGCCCCCTTCCCCCCCTTTATTCATGATCTCAATTCCATGGGAGTCTTCCTGCCTTATTAGAGACCCCTTGTCACCCTCCCTTTCTGCCTCCCTGTTATTTTGCCCACTTAACTCAAACCCCTCTGAATGGGTGTCCTTTAACCCTCTCTTATCTGAACCATTTATCCTGGCCCTGATGGTTTTCCCTTCCCCCACACCGCCATCCTCCCCCCTTGTAATAGTACCCCTGCCTCCAGAGGCTCTCTGTGGGTCCCCTTTAGCTAGGGCCCCATCCTTGGTACTGACCTCCCTGCTGAAGGGGGTCTCCACTCCCACCTCCTTGTCTCCCAGTTTCTCTCCAATCATGCTAAGTAGTAAGGATTAGGAAGGAGGGGGGGTTGGGTGGAAGCAGGGGACGATAAGACGGAAGCACTAAATGAGTACTTCTGCTCAGTATTTACTAAAGAGAAGAGGGGGTGACACCCAAGGTGGGAGAAATGGCAGAAGCAGAGGGGAAGTGGTGACAGATGGGGAAATCATGGAGGGCAGAGTTCGAGAGGGTTTGAAGGCACTGAGGGTGGACAAGGCGCCAGGCCCAGATGGCATCCACCCAGGGTACTGAAGGAGCTGGCAGAGGTCCTTGCAGGACCTTTGGCAGACCTATTTAATGCCTCACTACATTCGGGGTGTGTACCTCAGGACTGGAGGATGGCTCATGTGGTGCCCCTCCACAAGAGTGGCCCCAAGGATGAACCGGGAAACTACAGACCAGTGAGCCTCACATCCATCGTGGGTAAGCTAATGGAGACTATCCTGAAGGAGAGGCTGGTGGCCCTCCTAGAGGCCAAAGGACTACAGGACAGCAGACCGCATGGCTTCATATGTGGCAGATCCTGCCAAACCAACCTGGTCGAGTTCTATGACTGGGTAACTAGGCAACTGGACAGGGGCCATGTAGTGGATGTCCTGTATCTGGACTTCAGTAAGGCATTCGACTCGGTGCCACATGGAAGGCTGGGAAGGAAGTTAGTAGGCACAGGGGCGGGTGCAAAGCTGGTGAGATGGGTAGGAAACTGGCTGTAGGGAAGGCAACAGAGGGTGGTGGTGGGTGGGAGCTCTCACACCAAGGGCAGTGACGGTGGTGTCCCACAGGGCTCGGTGTTGGGACCAGTGTTGTTTGGGATATTCATTGCAGACATATCATGGGACATCAAGAGCAAGATCAGTCTGTTTGCTGATGATACCAAGGTTGGCATGGTGGTAGATGACCTAGGGGGGTGGCAGGGGTTGCAGGATGATCTGGCAAAGCTTGAAACCTGGTCAGACACCTGGCAACTGGGGTTTAATGCCAAAAAGTACAAGGTGCTGCATTTTGGGTTGAAGAACCCAAGGAGGAGTTACCAGCTAGGGGGAGTGCAGCTAGCCCAGACAGAGGAGGAGAAGGATCTGGGTGTGCTCATTACAGGGTCAATGAACAACTCAGCACAATGTAGGAAGGCAGCTGCAAAGGCCAACAAAATGCTGGGTTGTATTGCAAGGGGTATATCCTCGAGGAGGTGATTCTGCCACTGTAGAGGTCATTAGTTAGACCACACCTGGAGTACTGCGTGCAGTACTGGCGTCCGTATCTGAAGAGGGACATTAAGTTACTGGAGGGGGTGCAGCACAGGGTGATAAAGATGATCAAGGGGCTGGGGGACTTATCATATGAGAGGAGGTTGAAGGAGTTGAACATATACTCACTGGAGGAGAGGAGAGACGGGTGACATGATTGAAACCTTTAAATACATGAAAGGAATAAACAAGACGGGTACAGAGTGGCTGTTCAAAGTAAGGGAGGGTAGGGCCACCAGGGGCCATGATATGAGACTGGAGTGAGGAAGGTTCAGGAGGGAGATGAGGAGACACTTTTTTACAGAGAGGGTGGTGGCTGGGTGGAATGCATTACCTGCTGAAGTGGTATGCAGTAGAACAGTGGACTGCTTCAAACGAGGATGGGACAGGACAAGGGGGAGGGTTAATGACGGGGAAGGGTGGAAGGGAGGGGCAGCTGCAGAATAAGGGGTGCTAGCTGCACATTCGAGCAGACTTGATAGACCTCTAGGCCTTTATCTGCTGGCAAATTTTGTATGTTCGTATGCTCTCCTTCCTCATGTCTGCAATATGTTGCATCTCCCCCATTTGCTTAACATTTATGTTTCCCCTTCTCCCTCTGGGACTATTTCTATCCTTTCCATTGCTGGTCTGTGATGCTCTATGGGTATCCGACTCCCTCCCCCCGGCCTCTGTATAAGTTTCCTCATTTCCACCAACCCCTTCCTCCCCCTCTAGGTTGCTTAGTAGCTCAAATTTATTGTGACACTCTATGTCAGCCTCCATCAAGTAACCCGAGTTTCCCTGACTGCACCTCTAAACTGCCCCTCTTCTTCCCCTCTTGCTCTGTTCACCTTAGGAGCTCCCTTCCCACAGTCTGCTGTTTTAGGCTTCCGCACAACAGCCCCTCCTGACTCTTCCCTCCACTCTCTTGTATTCAGAATGTTCACACCGTACGCTTTCCCCTTAGCGTCAACATCCCTATCTAAGGGTCCTCTGTCCCTAATATTCCCCTTCCTGCTTGCTGTAACATAACGTCCTGTAATTTCAGAGTGCTGCCCCAGCCTCCCCTCAGCCCCACCCTTCTGCTGCCCATATCCACACCCCTTATCCTTGGACACCCCCAGCTCCCCCAGCTTACTCCTTAACCAATATACCTCACTCCTGATACAAGATAACTGTCTACAGAGTGGGCAGCCTCCCTCTGTCCAAGCCCAATTGAGAATTATTGCCATCCCACAGCCTGTGCAGCCTACAACTCTTCCGAAGATGCCTGCCATGGTGGAATATGGCCACCCTGTTTATAATGGCACACCCCCTTTTCTCAGTCCCTTTCCCCTGGAATACAGTTTCTCTCTATACTGACTGCAGTTATTTACAAACCCAATTTCAACCCCACCAATAAAGTTCCCAAGTCTCACAAACACATACAGTCCAGTGTGTGTTCAGTCCCACTAACAGTGTGTGTATGCAGACATCAGGCACGTATGATGTCACATGCCCACTAGTTCTCCTGTTGCTTCAATTTCAGTCCCAAACAGAAATACTCAGCTCTTCAATCCCAACCCCCAATGGCTTTTCAGTATTTAAGAAAGCCTACAAAACAGGGTGGGTGGGAGGCCTCTTACCAACACCAGGCAAACAACACATTTAAACTTCACTCCAATTATCACTGCCAAACAACTGTTCCCAAGCCTCCAATGTTACAATATCACAGCCCAAGTAACAGTTCTAACTCAAGGTAATAATTTTTAACACATAGAACTAATTTCACTTACAAAACTATTCAAATATTTCAGTTAAAACAGAATATAACCCCAGACCTCTGTCCTTACCAGCCTTCTGCTTGTGTTCTCAAGTGAACAATTATCATGGAATACATCCCTTCTTAGGTGGTTGAAGTCACTCGGCCTAAGGCCTCGTGCTTCACTGTGCACCTGAGGTGGAATGACATCCCAGGATATTGCACAGGTTGTTGTGTATTATTGCTTCATTGGCATATCTGATTAAACAGAATACAACTTCAAAAAAGTCGATTTCACATCGGTCTACTTGCAATCCTGTAGGTTTTGATTTGGATGGAAATATAGTGTCAAACTGTTCAGAGATGACTGGGAGGACTCACAGTGACACCTAACACCCTGTTCATTTCCACAGATATATTATTACTACTGTACAACTGTCTATAGACTTCTGCTGGACTTTAACATGGGTATCATTTTTTACCATGGCATTTGAGTTCCACAATGCTTAAAGAGGCGAAGGACCCATTTAGGGCTCTCAAACAAATAGTTTCCTTGTTCATTCGTGACCAGCCACTGCTTTATTTTGCACCTGTCCTAAAACAAAGATGCATTTTCTTTCTCTACTTGCTTCTCTTCTTTTGTTACATGAATGTTTGAGTGGAAATAGGGTCTGTTAGAAACTGGAATGCACATAACAAAATGGCTGTATGGTGTTTCCTCAGCGGAGGTGCATATTAGCTTCTTAAAACCGAGGTAGTAGTTTCATGTGTCTTAAAAAATACACACATCAGGCTGATTAAAAATGGCAAATGGGCATGCTTATTAAGGTCAGTCAGAGATTTATCTTCTGAGAAAATATTAAACAACATGCATCTCCTAAATGAAAAGGGGTAAGGCATCCTAATTACACAGAGTGTATTTGAAGGAACATGTTTTCAAGGTTTTTGACTTGGGGCCCATTCGTAGTGTTTTAAAAAATAATGTATTTTCCATGAACTGGCAATTATTCTACTATATGTTTCAAACAGACCTCACGATCGTTGTCTTTGTGGCATCAGAGTACATTGCGACAGAAATGATGGGCTGTCACCTATAATTGCACTGTGTGATCAAAATATCCTTTTGAAAATGCCTTATACAGAATGATGAAGTTAAAAAGAATATTTAAAGCCTTGAAAAGGACAACTAAAATTTCAAAAAAAAAAGTTTATCTAGGCATATAAAAAGTAAACAAAACACAGTGGGCAGTATATGTAAAACTGTGCTTAGCTCCTGGCAGAGTCCTTACCTCCAGCACCAAGTTGTGCTAGGAGCAAAGGGCAGTATGTTTGAACAGGCATAGAGCACATTGTGAGTGTAGAAAGCCTGTTTGAATAACCACTAGAGAGGGGGCACAAACAGGTAGGTGCAAAGGCACAAAGAACAGACCCCTGCTGACAGCAGAAGTGGGTAATCTTGTGTCAAACAATAAGCTGTCAAGAAGCAAAGTCATTGCTGGGGCATCCAAAAGGTATCAGTGCCTCTGTACTGCATTACAGTGGTTGAAGGTCCCTTCGCAAATGAACTGTGGGTGCAAGGAAGGCCCAAACAGGTACTTAGCATCATATTATGGATCCATCACATTTGAGAAGCAGTCATGTGCTCCTAGCTTTGCATGAAAGCTGTGCTGAGTGGACATGTGCTCCTGCTGCCGCCCCCCCCCACCACCACCACGCACATCATTAGCTGTACTGACACCCTCATCCCTCTGATCCTGGTCCCAGTATTTAACAATAAATGATTTCAGTCCCTGGCTGTAGTGGACCTCTCCAGTCCCAGACATTGTATTGAATAATACATTATTCACTCTCTGGCTCTAGTAGCACCTCTTTCCCACAGTCTTGTTATTTAATACTAAATTATTACAATCCCAGACTCTAGTTGCCCCTCCCTCCCACACATACGCACACAAAATCCCCAGTTCAGGTATCATAATACACAAACGGTCCCTGCTGCCCTGTGATCCTGCCCAGTGCCATTTACTTGTCCCAGGCAAACATCCCATCATATGATGGCAGTTACTCTTCACCCACCTCTGCTGCCAGCCACTGTCTACATCTCACAATTACTGCCACTGCTCCATCCAAGTATGAATATCGATATTGTACCATCATACAATACAGTATATCCATACGAAAGAAGTACTTGCAGGGCTATACAGCGGCCAGCAGCAGAGGGTAATTGCCAGTCGCCATCACAATGGCATGGTGTTTGCCTAATGGGGTGACTGATGGCACCAAGAGGGGGAAACACTGGACACTAGGGACCATTTACGTGTGGTGAGAACAGGACCAGGAATTTTAGGTGGGAGAAGGGTGCCACTACAACCAAGGATTGAAATAACTGATGACATACATGGAATAGGATCGGGAAGGGGTGTCTGCTCATGGTTTGAATACCTTTCTATAAGTGTTTGCTAGTGGTGGGAAGGCAGCCTTTTTAGTGTTTCCAAAACAGTCTACATGTTCTGCCCTGTATGCATGAGGAAAACTGGCATTTGTATAAGCTCCAATTGTCAATTAGGGCTACCACTTTAATGTCTTTGTGCCATGCTGCCTGTGCTGTTCAGTATAGCAGTGTACAGTGACTAAATGTTTGATATACAGAGCAAGCAGAGTTACTGCTGCACAAAGCATTTTAGCAAAGTGCTGTTTGAATATGCTGCCCTGTGTATACAGAGCAGTACTCGAGTAAATAATGTTTATGAAAATATATCCTGAAGAGAACGCTGTAGCTGTTTGTTTGTTTGTTTTTTTGTCCAATATGGAAAACTTTATTGAAAAATGTCAACATTATAAACTGTATCTGCTTTTAAGATAAAATGGGAAACCTTTTTACTGGGTTCTCGGAAACAGAGTCTTGCTTTTCAAGGCAGGCTTTTTCAAAGAATTTGTCCTGTAGCATTTGCAAAGATCTGATTCATAAGTGGGATGTTATGGAGAACTACACTTGTTTAGGGAAGGTGGGACAGAGAGCTAATTATCTGTTGCAGGTTTTCATGAGAACTGCTTGAAGAGAAACATTTTCTTGCATTTCAGGAAGAGAAGTTGTAAGCAACAAGTGTTTGGGTGTTGAAAGTGTAATGTCTTCTTTTCAAAGAAAAACATTTTGCTAGTTAACACACACTGGGTTTCTCCTTTACTCCCTTGGGTAATTATTTTCCCATATGTGGGTGGATAGGACTACATCAGACCTTCAGGCTTATTCATAGAGTGATACGGTCTCTGGAGGCAAAATGCCCTTAAAGAGCTCGCCACCAGCATGGTGGAGTAATTCTATTGTAGATACGATATTTTTTTACTTCCTATATAATTATCTGTTTTTTGAAGGATTCCATATTGTCGCTCTCCACAATCTCCCTTGGCAAAGCATTCCATTGAGTCACCACCCTTTGAGAAAACCATTTGCTCCTTTTTTGAGTATTACAGTTCACCCCCTCTAAGTTTGCAACTATGTGATCGTGTATGGGTCTGGGAGTAATTCTTTATCAGACCCAGAGTTTCAAAGAGAAACAAGTCTCTGGTAGCTTTACATATATATCAAGCATAAATCCCCTCGTATTTGTCTATATTCTAGGGAAAAAAGGCCCACTGCTTGTAGTCTTGATTTGTATTCTAGGGATCTCAGTTCACTAATCTGTTTAGTGACTTTCCTTTGGACCCCCTCCACTAATTTTTTTTCCTTTTTTTGTGATCAGTCCGCAGAAGGAAGAACAATATTCAAGTTGGGTTCTAACCATACTCATGTAGAGTGGTAGAATCACTTTTTGATCTCTGCTTTTAATATGTTTAAGAATGCATCCAATAATTTTATGACATTTTTTTTACTTTAACCAAAGTATGATTGTCAAAAGTTAATTTATTATCAACAAGAACTCCTAGATCTTTCTCATTTGTTATTACTGCAAGTTGAACATTGTTAATTGTATAGATTAAATTCTGGTTATTATATCCAAAGTGCATTACCTTACATTTTTGTTCATTAAAACACATTTTATTATTTGTTGCCAAGGAGCACATTGCATTTAGTTCTTCCTCGAAATGGTTTGCAGCTTGTGTATTATTAACTATACAGCCAAGTTTGCAGTCGTCTGCATACTTGGCCATCCAGACCTTCTTAGATGGTTGCATTGTTGATATTAATAAATTAAACAAGACAGGGCCCAGAACCGATTCCTGCGGGACCCCACTACTAACCTTCGCCCATGATGATAAATGTCCTCTGATAGTAACTCTCTGGTACCTATTCTGTAACTATGATTTCACCCAATTATTTTAGGGTGAAAACCAAACATGTACATATAATTTATCATAACCTGATGTGAGACTTTGTCAAAAGCCTTGGAGAAATCAAGGAGGACAACGTCCATGGGTAACCCCAAGTCAAGGGATGCACTAACATTCTCATAGAAATGTAACAAGTTAGTCATGCGTGATTTGCCCTGGGTAAACCGATGTTGTGTTAAGTCCTGTAAATGTAAATAGAAATATGTGCTTTGAGTCTAGTTAATAGAGTTCTTTTAAATAGTTTACCAATAACTGAGGTGAGACTTATGGGTCTGTAATTGGATACTAGTTGTTTATTATCAGCTTTATATATAGGGGTAACAACAGACTTATTTCACACATGAATTGTCTCACCTTGCTTAAGTGAGGCATTAAACAAAATTGACAGGGGACCACATATAACATTAGCTATTTCTTTTAGGAGTCTTGGATGTGTATTGTCAGGTCCTGGTGATGACTGGGATTTAAGTTTTTGGAGTAAAGTCCTAACTTCAGTCATAGTGATTGGTGATATATATTCATTGTTACCCTGCTCCAAAACTTTTGGTAAACCATCAGCTGGAATAAATACACTTAGAAAATAATTATTAAACTCAGTTGCCATTTCCGATTCATCATTAGTAATACCCTTACTGACGTTAGTTGGTCCAACTGTAGAATAGTTTCTTCTTAAAGAACCAATATAATTATAGAAGGATTTGTGGTTGTCCACGGTTTTAGTTGCTAAATTTAATTTAGTTACTTTTTGCTTTTCTAATATGGTATTTTACTTTTTTGGTTTTTTCCTGATATGCGTTCCAGGTAGTTGGGGACATATATATTTTTTTGTATTTCCTATAATAAGCCTTTTTTTTTTTTATTAATGGCCTTTTTATATTCCTGTTCCACCAGAGTGGAATTCTGTGTCCATTATTATATTTTGGCCTATTAGGCACCCATGTATCAAAACAGTAATTAATTTTGTCATTTATACAATCCCAAATTTGATGTAAATCTAGATCTTTAAGATCATTTTCCCAGTTCCAAGAACTTAGAAATCTGGTTATTTCACTATAAGTAGCCTTATTAAAATCCTTGATTACTGTCACACCATTAATGATGTTATTAAACAAATTTAATTTTACTGATACCATATTGTGGTTACTATCTCCCAATGGTGTGTTAATAGTTGGAGTAGACATTCTATCTTCTATATTAGTTAGAATGATATCAAGTATGTTATTCTGTCTGGTCCCTTTGGTTACAATTTGGGTTAAGTTTTGGTTAATTGTAAGTTCAATAAAAGCAGTTTCTACTAAACCATGACCCTCAAGTTTAGGCCAATTTATTTTTGGAAAGTTAAAGTCCCCCATAAGTATATAATTATGTAATGTATCCATACTTTTTCAAGTTGTTAATAATTCCAGGTCTTCAGCTTGAGATGAGCTAGGGGGTCTATAACAAAGGGCCACTACTAGTGACTCCTTATGTAGGCTTATGAGTGCTGTAATGTTGTGATATAAACTGGGGGCCGCATATCCTCCTAGTACCTGTGTTCACCATATAGTACAGCTCCAGCAGGGAGTCTGGCAAGCCCTAAAAACCCACAAGATGCTGCCGGTAAGAATTCATCCATGCATTGTAGATCTCCTTAGACCTGACAAGGAAAGCTATATTACTTTATCTTTGGGTTGTCTCAGAGCGCACCTGTAGCACCCATACCTGAGAAGGCCATGCCGTATGGCCCTGGGTGGCCATTGGCCCTTATCTGCTGACAGTGTCTATATCATACCTGGTGTGAGCAGCATATTGGCAGCACATTCCTGCTTTCTGTTCCTGTCTTCTAACCCTCAGGTGACACAACTATGCTGCAGTACTTGGTTGAAGTCAAGTGCTCCGTGATTTTGCAATGAGTTAGAAAAACATCCTCTTAAAAGGCTGGGTGGAGTCTCTCACACTTATACCAGGAAGGGAGTCCCCAGAAGAGATGTCTGTGTTTTGCAGTGTTGTCCAGGAATGTAGCTTTTCTTTTTTTTTCAGCTTGTCATTTTTATAGATATGAACATATTCAGTACTGCAGTGTTTTGATTTTCTCTGTATATTTCTATATGGTCTTCAATAAATGTCATGATGATAAACATGCTGTTGGATTTTGTACAAAGAAATATGTTCTTTGATGAAAAACATGGGTTGAATTGCATGCTAGCAGAGGTTGCACTTAGTGTGCTGTGTGAAATACATTTTTTTTAAAAAAATCAGTTTCACCCTCTTTGAATTCTGTCTGTCAAACATCTACTTTCTTATACTATATAAATTACTTAACCCTAAACTCTGCGTGAGATGTTCCAGGAAGTTCACTGCTTAGGTCCACAGAGGAGGGCTGGAAATGTGAATGGATTAAGGAAAAACAAAAGGGTCGGACTATCTGATGGGATTACAGGAGACCTTATTGTGGATACAGCAACAGTAACATGGTGATTCATGTATTTGTATTTGAAGGATATAGACAGGGTGGAGGTAGCCTAGAGGAGGGCAACTAAAGTAGTGCAGTGTTTGTATCGGAAGCCCTACAAGGAGAGACTTGAGGACCTAACATATGAACACCCTGGAAGAGAGGAGAGAGGGGGGGATGAGATAGAGACCTTTAGAGATTTACCAAGTTATTGGTCTGCACCACATTTTCTAGTGCCTCACCTCTGTGATCTGCCATCTGTGTACATCATATAAAATATTCTTCTGCTATTTACAAGTAGAAGGGATCATAACTTTACCCCTAGCGGTTCCCTTCCACTTCCTGGTCACTGGAAGCACCCGTGATCTGCTGCCATACTCAGGCACATAATGATGTGTACCAAGGGAGAGCACTCCATTAAAGTCTATGGGAGGCAGTTTTAACAATGTTTTTATATATAATAATGGTAATTTGGTGATTAATCAAGGGCACTGGTCAACTAATAAGGGCCTTATCTCAGCAATCTCTTCAGAATGTGACCAGTCATGGCAGGTGTTTTTTAAACGAGACACACTTTGAGTCCTAAGGTGGTTAACAGTGTTGCTTTAAACACTTTTGTCATGCAGTATTTTGTGACATGTCACTTACTGTCTGCAAGCTACTGCCATACCTCTCAGTCTCTCAGCATTAAAAGTCATGCCACTGGCCTTCATATGTCATAGCAAATGGCCAGAATGTGTAGCACTTTCTTATTTCAAGGAACAATATGTCTAAGAATAGTGGGCCACATGTATTTAGCATCGAGGAATGTTTCTGTCAAGTAAATTCAATGTCTTATTAGTTTGTCAAGATTGAGGAACATTAGTGAGCCTTTACAGAGCAAGGGTTAATTTGAGTGCAAAAATCATAGCACTATGTGAAACTCATGGCAGCTGAGAGGTATGTTTACTGCTTTGCATCGCAGCTCACTCCACTGCAAGTCCTATCTTTTAATGGAGAGCAGTACATACAAGTAAATGTGCCGCTATGGTGGCCATTCTGAATAACATGGGCCCTTATCTAACGTCAGATTCTGTTTATAAAACATATCTAGTAAATATATGTATATACTCCTTCTCTCTCCCCGGGTCACCTGGAAACGAGCTTCACCTCAGTGTGCCTTTCCCGGTTACTAACTTTTAATTAAATACATAAATATATGCCTGGATGTGCCCTGACTGATCAGCATTCATCACAGGCAGTTGTATGTTCAGATTGGTCGTCCATCCGCCAGCCAGCCCTTATGTAAGGAAGGTGAGTCTATTGACACAAATAAACACAATCTCCAAGCATGCTTTGTGAAAGAAGCTGCTTTATTCTTTGCTGGAGATGGTTAAAGATACATCACAGTGGCAGTGCAGGTAAAACGGCTCAGCAGGAAAAGCGCACATACACCATGCAGGAAGAGGCAGAACAGCTTGAATGCACTAAAGAGCTGCCCTGCTCCCACATGGACTCAGGACAGACCACACGGACTCCGCGTTTTTAGGCCTGACCCTCATACTTATGTGTCCTTTTCAGTGGCCCCCCACCCAATGCCTTTGTTGTTTCACACAGCAGCAGAAAACAGAGACACACATGTCATAGTGGCTAAAGATGGTTTTACATGCAAGTAGGTTTTTTTTTTTTTGCACTCAGTAGGCATAATTGCCAAGAAAAGCAGGAGGTGGCCAGGGCCACCCAGCTCAGTTGTATTGAGGTTGTGTAAACTACATCTTACTTCATCCCAAGGCCAGACATTAAAGACACAGCCTGTAGGCAAAATGGTGGGTACAGTCTTATTCCATTAGGTACAGTGGAACTGTAGCCATACAGGAAGTATCAGTTTTTACAATGTAATGGGAGAAAGAGGAAACTAGTTCTAGGTGTTAACCCCATAATGACACAGTTGGAACCAACTGCCCAGTAGTCAACCACCCTGAAGATGAAGAGGTTTATCACTAAAGTGGGCAGCTGCGGCAGAACAAATGGGGCCAATTGCATACAAAGGAGCAGAAATGATACTGCAGTAGGGTATGTGAACTGGGATGGAACATCTGGAGATTTGACAAAATAAAACTTAAAAAGAGGTAAAATAAAACCAAACCAAAACACAGTATAATGTTGCCAGCAGCTGAACAGTTTCATCCTGGAAAACAAGTAATTGGTTTCTGCTTCCCACAGGGAAATGCCAACTGAGAGCAAATTAAAACCACACCACACACGCCCAAATACACAGATACATACTATCACTGCCTCCCAAGTTTGCTGTTAGTCAAACTCAAACCCATGTGTGTATTTCCTCTGAGACTGAGAATCCAGTAAGGAAGTCAGGTATTGTGTGATGTCCTTCTTTACAGAAGAGACCTGCCGCCTAGGGTGCCAGCGCATCACTGGCTTCCCATTGGGCCCCACTAAAAACTTCTCGAAATTCCACTTGATGTCGTTGAGCTTTATTGGTTCCCAGAAGAGTCTGTTGGTGGGATTGCCAAAGCTGTCCCCAACAGGGGGGCAGGCACTCTGCAAGGGAACAAAACAAAATATCAGTGCTTTTCTGAGCTTCTTTAAGAACACACTTTCTTTATCTGTAGCAGCTAAATTATCTTAAAAGGACATACACTTTACATCAAACCCCCTCCTCCCCCAACTTTTAAATAAAACAAGCAGTTGATATACATATGTCATGTGTCAGGACAGGGAGGTTCTATTCTAATCTGAACCTAATTATTTCATACTTCAGATCTGCAGAGCCAGTCACTGGAGTGCCAGAGGAATGATTGCTTGCTGATTGCATTGTGGTGCTGCAGTATCTCTTGGTGTCCTAGCAGCTGTAACTGAGGTCCATGTATCATATGGCTTCATCTTCAGCAGGCCACTTAAAGGGAAAGGTATGCAGACAGGAAAAGCAGTCTGCACATCTCTGTTACGGAGCCTAATGCTACATTAAAAGAGTTTGTCATGAATGGACTGTGTTCAGCAATGATTTTTACTTTTGCTTCCTTAATAAAATGTCAAAGAAATGGGTATCTGAAGTGATGAGAAAGAAGAAAAATCAGCATTTATACAGCCCTTTTTATACACATTGAGAACGTGCAGTGGCAGACATTTTGCAGATCAACAGCCACGCACAGCCTTATCCAGTTGCATGAACTGATTTTATGGGAAGAGGAGTGTTCGTCAGGACACCGGGGAAAACCCTTACTCTTGTGAAAAGTGCTTTGGGTTCTTTTACTTCCACCTGGACACCTACCAGGACAGCCCCTGAGATGGGCAGAGGGGACCTCAGCTTAACATTTCATCTAAAGGAAGGCACAACCCAACAGTACGGCACCCCCTAGTACTGTGCTCAGATGCTAGCATTTATATTAGATTGATTGATAATATGAGCCCAACCCCAGTGAGTTTAGTGCTCAGTAACAGTTATTTCTGACACCTTATCAGTGGTTAAAATGTCAAAATTCAGATTTCGTTTTCAGCTCGGGTCATAGTATTGACAAATGCATAGAAGGATCTAGTTCCAGCCAAGACTAGTGATAAAAAAATCTGGCCCAGTGGCAGGGCAGTAGTGCTACCGCCCGCCATGCCAGGGTCCCAGGATCACAAGCAGTCTCAGGTTGCTGGGGGCCTGGCGGGGGATACAGCATCTAGACTGCTGTTCTCTCCTGGGGGGGAGAGAAGGCTGTCAGCTCTGCCACGTGACTGCCATCAGGTGGAGGCCTGGTGGTAGCATGGTTAGGGAGTAGTAAGAAAGGAAGGGAGCTGTGGGACAAATGCCTTTGCACTCACAAGTCGACGTGCACACCTCAGCAACAGGGAGGGAGATAAAATCAGGAGGAAAATCTAGAGGCCTGGGCTATATGAAGCCCTGCCTGTGTCTCAGTTGTCTGCCCTACTGCTCCATCCAGGAGTGATCTGTATGTGTGTGTCGGGGGAGGACGGCCCTCCTCTGCAACAAGGGGAAATCCACCGAGAACTAGCTCTCAGACCAGGAGTGAGATGAGGGACAGCCGACTAGCACGGGGACAGGGCTAATAGCCACCCTGGTCTGCCAGGGATAATTAAAAAATTGACGAAAAAAAAAAAAGATACTGCCAAAAAATATATATATATGCTATTACTTCTTCTGTGAATATGCCTTATCAGAAAAGAAAAAAAATACAAGATCTCACTTCGAGGGGGAGCTCTTGCAGCAGATAATACCATTAGGACTAAGGCCGCCAAGTGTTAGGACCCCACAGAAACATTTTCTAGCTAGCAGTCTGTGGCAGGGGGCAACCCCCGATGTCGGCTCCACCTGATGTCAGATGTGGTATAAAAGTGGTGGTCCCCCGGCACCACCTCAGTTCTTTTCCTGCCATCGACCCACTAACTTTGGATCTACAGATGCCATAGTTGCAGTTGACCGCCTTTTTTCTCACGCTTCCTGGCGAAAGATGTGCATTCTGCCTGCCTTATCCGCCTAGGCCCATTCCACCAGCCTGACAGTTGCCTGCACTGCACTGCACTTTTAACAACAAGACCAGAATTCACCGCGCCAGTGCCTTGAAGGCCTACCTTCTCGAGCAGCAAGTAGCCACCATGCATAAGGCCCCATCAGGACACAGTTCATCCTCTTCCACCAGGGAGTCTCCCCCCAAGGAGAAGAGATCAGGAGGGAGGCACTACCACCACTGGGAGAAGGAGAGGGCCAGATCAGAGTCCCACCTGAAGTCACCTCATCAGGCATCGGCCACTTCCACCTCCAGCGGGAGGTCGGAATTAGTTCCCTCAGGTACCAAAGCTGTTTTTGGGGATGCTCAGAGAAAGGCTACTGCCTCCACTCAGGTGAAAGGTAAGGAGTCTTCCTCTTCAGGACAGCTGTCCACTCAGGTCCCCTTGGCCCACCGACCCCATAAACATGGGTCGACCCATGAGGGACAGGCATTGGCTATGGGCAAAGCCGCAGTGTCCACCACTCATAAGCCTTCTGACTCATCTGACAAACATAAGAGAAAGGATGAACCAGAGAAACGCCAGGAAGTCATCAGGTACCGGACGCCTCCCCCGCCCAAGCACCAGGCATCTTCTGCCTCTCAGATGACAGGACACTCTGATTCAATGTTGGAAAAGGAGGTGCCTCCAGCAAAGGAAAGGCCATCAGCCCCTAAGGACCAGCTGTCAGCCCTGAAGGATCAGCCGTCTGTGACGGCGACCGCTTCACCTGATGCTAGGGAACCAGACACCCAACCGTCTTCATCACAAGAGCAGGACATCAGGCTGCAAGATACCGAAGACCTGACACCCGATGTACCCATGGATAATGAGCTGGGTGACTTCGCCTTTGGACCAGGCGGCAGGTCTCTCTGGAGCTCCAGATAAGACGCCTCCATCATTCTTTAGTGGAGGTGGGGGCACTTTTTCAGACATTGTGGAATACTGTAAAGGGAGATCTTCTCCATCGGCCCAGGGATCCCTCCCCAGTACATCTGCCATCCAGAGACCTCACTCCAGAGTAGCATTTCCCACCCAAGGACCGACTGCAGGACAAAGCGGACAGGCGGACACCAGGGCTGGATGGCTGCAAGAGGCAACCTTCGTCCATCCCCTCATCCAGTGGATGCCCGCCATCGATGTCAGGAGATGATGCAGGAGATGCTTCCACAGGCTACTCTTCAGAGGACGAGCTCCTCATTCCATCTCCAAATCCGAGGGACTCCCTGAAGTCACCCCCGGACACCCCGTCCTTTTTGGACATTATGCACCATATTCAAGCGCTTATCAATGGGACACAGCTGAATTGGACCCAGAAAGGCGCAGGCTGGCCAGATTATTAGGAGCCACAGATCCAAAACCTTTGGTCATCCCTCCCTTAGTGGAACCATTCCAGGACTGACCAAATCCACCTAGAGTCACCCAGCCACTATGACTGCAGTTCCTCGTAAGGCCGATAGGCTCTATAAGACCCCAAAAGAGGAGCCTTTCCTCTGAGAACACCCAAGGGCAGACTCAATGGTCCTGATAGCTGCTCTTGACAGGGCACAACAACCACGCCACATGAGTGCCCAGCCACCGAACCCAGAATCAAAGAAACTCGACAAGATGGGACGCAAGGTGTGCTCTTCAGCAACTTGCACCCTCGGGTCACTCAACTTCCTGGCCCACATGATCACTTGCCAAAAATCCTGTGGGCAAAGGCAATGGACCTGGCCAAAGCACAGCCAGATACAGAGGGTAAGATGGAGCTCCTTGCTGTGATTCAGTCTGGCTTGGACATGGATAAGCATGTCCTCAGGAGTTCCTATGACTCCTTGGATACTGCAGCCACTGGCATTTGCTTGCAGAGGCATGCTTGGCTTAGAGTTTTGGGCTTCCAACAGGATCTTCAGAATGCTATCCTGGATGCTCCTTTCCAAGGATCAGTCCTGTTCGGTCAGCACACGGAAAAACTAATCACCGGGCTTCAGAACTCAGGGAAAGCTGTGTCTGAAGTTCACAGAATGTATTGGTCACAGCCACAATCCACGTGCCTCCGTCCATTTGGGAAATAGCAGGGGCAGCAAGGAAGGTGCCAGACACAAAACAAGGGAGGCTTTAAAAGAAAAGCCCATCCTGTCCCTTCAGGCACCCAGGGCCCCAAAAACCCCAAGGCACCAAGACCTCCCCTGCCTACACCCTCCAGCACTGCATGACTCCCTACCAACCCCCCCCCCATGACAGCCGGTGCAGGGGGAGGCAGTAGGAGGGAGATTCTCCCTCTACCTATCCGGATTGTCCAGTATAACATTGGACCAATGGGTCCTCCAGATGGTAGAAAGGGATACTCCATAGAGTTTACCAGTTTCCACCGGACAACCCATCAGTCCCCCACTGCCCCCTCCCATGCATTACTCCTGCGGGCAGAGATACAGGTCTTACTGGACAAAAGAGCCATTCAGGAGGTTCGTTTTGCTCAAAGGGGAAAGGGATTTTATTCCCATTTCTTCTTGTCCTAGAAAAGATGGGAGACCTCCATCCCATTTTGGACCTGAGTCAAGTAAACACCTTTATCGAATACATAAGGTTCAGAATGATGACCTTGGTGAGCCTATTACCAATGCTTCACCACGGAGACTGGCTTTGCTCACTGGACATGCAGGATGCCTACATGCACATCAAGATCCTGCCGTCCCACAGGAAGTACCTACGCTTCACCTTCCAAGGAGGACACTACCAGTTCAGGGCGCTGCCTTTCAGCCTATCCTCAGCCCCAAGGGTCTTTACCAAGTGCCTGGGAGTCATAGCAGTGGCCCTCAGGAGAAGGGGTCATTTTGTATACCCCTACCTGGATGATTGGCTTCTTACGGCATCAACAGAAGACCAGTTGAACAAAACACTGGACGACACATTCAGCCTGTTCCAGACTTTAGGCATCACCCTAAATCTGTCTGAATCACAACTGTGGCCAGCTCAAAGGCTACAATACATTGGAGCAGTCCTTGTCACAGTGCAAGGGAAAACCTTTCTGCCCACAGACAGGGCAACAAGGCTAAGGGAGGTCACTTGCAGGATACAAGCCGCAGACTTGGTTCCGGCAAGAGTGGTTCTACAATTGTTGGGTCACATGGCAATAGTTATTGTGACAGTTCCATTCTCATATCTGAACATGAGGACTTTGCAATGGCACCTCAAGATTCAATGGGATCAAGGTATGGATGAGCTGAAAGAGCCCATTCGGATCTCCAGTGCAGTCCGACAGTCCATGATCTGGTGGCTCACCCCAGCCTGGCTGAGCATAGGGATTCCCTTTCAAAAACCCTGTCCACTGCAGACCCTCACCACTGATGCACCGGGACTGGGATGGGGACCATATCTTGCTTCGCATCAGACAAGGGCTCCTGGAATTCAACAGAATGGGCTCTCCACATAAACATTTTGGAGATGAGAGCCGTTCTATATGCCCTTCAAGCTTTCCAAGGGGTGCTCCTTCCCGGACCTCAACTCTCTACTGGTCCAGTCAGACAATACCCCAATGGTCTTCCATCTCAATAAACAAGGGGGAACACACTCATATCCTCTATGCAGAGAAGCGATGATAATATGGTCTTCGGCGGTGGATCAAAAACTGGACATCTTGGCAGTTCATGTCCCAGGAATCCACAACATCCTTGCAGACGGCTTAAGTCACTCTCAATCTCAGAGCCACAAGTGAGAGCTACAGCAAGAAGTCGTAAACGACCTCTTCGAAAGGTGGGGTCAGCCAGAACTGGACCTCTTTGCGTCACCACACAACACCAAACTGCCCAGTTTCTGCTCACTACATCCAGGGTCTGGTGTTTTCTGACAAGACGCATTGTCCCTCTCTTGGACAGGGAGGTTTCTGTATGCTTTCCCTCCCTTCCCTCTGCTTCAGAGGATCCTGATCAAGTTGCAGGCAGAAGAGGCCAGGATGATACTGGTAGCGCCATTATGGCCTTGATGGATTTGGTTCCCACTGTTGCAACAACTGGCATCGGAACTACCACTTCCATTATCCCTCTCCATTCACTTGTTCTCCCAAGAACTAGGAACATTAGTCCATCTGAATCTCCAGTCCTTGCACATGCATGCTTAGCTCCTGTGGCCCTAGCCAGGGATAGACTGGGAGTATCCTTTAGAGTGGCAGAGGTACTCGTGGCAGCGAGAAAACCCTCTACCAGGGCAATTTATACCATGAAATTAAAACATTTCTGCTTATGGGCGATTCCCCATTCTCTGGATCCCCTAGGTTGTCCAGTGGAATCTGTGCCTGAGTATCTTCTCCACCTGTCAGATTTGGGTCTTAGCTACCCATCCATAAAGGTGCATCTCTGTGCTCTATCAGCTTACCATGCACTATTAGATGGGAAGACTCTGGCACAGCTGGACATTTGCAAGACCTTCCTGAGAGGTATCTTGCATATGAAACCCCCCAGGATAGACCCAGTACCATCCTGGGACCTCCTGTTTGTTTTAGAGAAGCTCACCTTGCCACCCTTTGAACCAGGCTGCAAGCTGTGAGCTCTGTCTTCTCTCTTGGGAGGCATTATTTTTAGATGCCATCACTTCAGCACAGAGGATTTCTGAGCAGCAGGCTCTGATGTGTGAAGAGCTTTACCTGGTTTTCCACAGGGACAGAGTAGCACTGTGTACGAACCCAAAGTTTCTGCCAAAGGTAGTGTCTGAGTTCACACTGAACCAGGACATTCAACTACCAGTTTACTACCCAGAGTACTCGAACAACAGGGAGGCATTGTTGCATACTCTGGATGTACATAGAATTTTACATTACTATCTGGCTAGGACTAGTTCCGCCAGACAGACAGACCAATTTTTTTGTCTCCTTTGCCCACAGGAACTTGGAGCACCAGTCACAGAACAAACCCTAAGTGGCTGGTGCACTGCATCACCTTTTGCTACCAGCACCACAACAAACCCCTACCAGGACCGGTGAGGGGTCATTCTACCGGAGGGGTAGCGACATCTTTCGCTTCCTTAACAGAATGTTTCTTCTGTGGACCTCTGTGTGGCCGCTACTTGAAGTTCACTGCATGCCTTCATGAGACACTGCAGTCTGGACATTGCTTCCAGAAGGAGAGCAGGTTTCAGCCTAGCAGTCCTCGGGGACTCTTCTCCTAATCTACCACAGTGTTTATTGTCTTCCGCCCTCTTCGATCTGGGTCTCTTCTTGGGCATTGCTTGGAACTCCATCCTAACGATTATTACCTGCTGCAAGAGCTCTCCCTTGAAGTAAGATAGTACAGTTATGCAAGAACTTACTGTAACAGTAGATCTTCAAGAGGAGCTCTTGCAGCAGGTTGCTTTCCCACCCACCTGCCCCGGGGAACATCACATTACATCTTCTCTTTGGGGATGGGAGATCCTCCTCGGTTCTCCATCAGTATTTCCAGCCGGTCTCCAGCCAGAGAACTGAGGTGGCACCAGGGGACTGCCCCTTTTATACCACGTCTGAAATCAGGCGGAGCCGATGTCAAAGGCAGTCCCCTGCCACAGACTGCTAGCTAGAAACTTTTTCCGTGGGGTCCTAATGCCTGGCTGCCTTAGTCCTAATGGTATTACCTGCTGCAAGAGCTCCTCTCGAAGATCTACTGTTACGGTAAGTGCTTACATAACTGTACTTTACAAACCTCTGAATGTGTTCAAGCCAGTCATTGCACATCAGTGCCAGAAGGGGAAGGTGTAAGGAAAACTAGTGAACTGATGTAAATCAGAAATTGAAGAAGGCAGTGTAGACTAGTGGTTAGAGCAATGGCAGTGGACTGTGAAACAGTAGCCCACAGGTTCAATCCCACTGCATAGTAGCAAAAAGGCACCTGGGTGAAGCAGGAGCTCCAAGATAAACACTGGATCAACAGGAAGCAAAAAAAAAAAACAGCCTTCACCAGCCATATAAAGTTGCAAACAAATATATGTTTGCAAAAGGATACACATTTATTGATAATAAATACAGTAGATAAAAACTGCAGCAAAAACCATGAAGCAGGACTCGACGTTTCACACTCATGTGCTTTCTCAAGAGTCAAGACTCTTGAGACAGCATGAGTGCAAAACTGAGTCCTGCCTCATGGTTGTTACTGTGATTTTTATCATTTGTATTTATTATAAATTTGTATCTTTTTGAAAATATATATGTATTTGCAACTTTATGTGGATGGTGAGAGCCAGGGTTTTATGCTTCCCATCAAATACGTCACAACCTCAAGCTCACTGTGACCTTCAGCAACTCATTTTACCTCTCTCTGATTTAATCTGCCCAGGTGTAACAATAGGGCCAAGCTGGACCTCATTAAAAATGAGATGTTCCAGCTTAGGCTATACTGGATAAATTGTAAATGAACAGAAATCATGCTGCAACGGTCTCCCTTCTTCTTTACTCTTGTGTTATAACATGGGTTGTAGATTTCTTGATTCCAATAACAGGGACAGGATTCACAACGCTTTGCCCTGGGTGCAAATCCAGTTTGCCCAGGGAAAACTGGGCTTTATGAACAGCTGTGCAAACTGGGTTTGTGACTGAGCAAAGCAATGAGAGTTGCCGTAGTGCAAATGTGGGGGCAGGGACCTGCATATCCCCGTAATCCCATTTACAAAGGATTTGCTCCATGCAAGGGCCTTTGCGAAGGTCCTTGCATGGAGCAAATTACTGCCCCAAAAAAAACCTGGTGTTAATCCATGCAACCCTAGTGGTTGGCAGAGGTACTGCAGCCCCCACCCCCTCCTGTCCCCAATCGCCCACTAGAGAATAATAAAAATAATTTTCCGTAGTGTAGGATCCCACCCCTGTTCGCAATCACCCACCCAAGAATAAAACTATTCCTTTCCATAGTGTAGGGTCCCACCTCAAATCTCCAATTGCCCGATTACCCACCCGATAGTAAAAGAGATTTTTTTTCCATAGTGTAGGGTCCCCGATCGCCCGATTACCCACCCGATAGTAAAATATTTTTTTTCCATAGTGTGCGGTTCCCCCCATCCCCAATCATCCGATTACCCACCCGATAGTAAAATACATTTTTTCTCATAGTATAGGGTCCCCACCATCCTCGATCACCCGATTACCCACCCGATGGTAAAATCATTTTTTTCCATAGTGTAGGGTCCCCTCCAGACACTGATCACCCGACTACGCACCCAATAGTAAAATAAATATTTTCCATAGTGTAGGGTCCCTCCAGTCCTCAATTATCCACTCGTTATTACCAAAATCTCCTTTCTGTAGTGTAGTGTTTCTGTGTAGTGGTCCCCCTCCACCCACTCCGTAAAGCACACATCACCCCACTTCCCCTGCCCCAGCATGACGCTACACTATGGAAAACAATTTCTTTTACTATCAAGTGGGTAATCGGGGACTGGGGAGGACCCTACACTATGGAAAAAATTTATTTTACTATCAGGTGGGTGATCGGGGACCAGGGGGGACCTTATACTATGGAAAAATGTATTTTACTATTGTGTGGGTAATCAGGCAGTCGGGGACCCTACACTATGAAAAACAATTATTTTACTATCAGGTGGGTAATCGGGTGATTGGGAACCCGGGGAGACCCCATACTATGGGAAAAAAAAATT
This sequence comes from Neoceratodus forsteri, assembly GCA_016271365.2. Taxonomy (NCBI): domain Eukaryota; kingdom Metazoa; phylum Chordata; order Ceratodontiformes; family Ceratodontidae; genus Neoceratodus; species Neoceratodus forsteri. The sequence goes on from CM028130.1 coordinate 363,696,702, forward strand.
GTTCTATCAGGTGGGCAGTCGGGGACCGGTGGGACCCTACACTATGGAAAGCCCATTATTTTTTATTACCGGGTGGGTAGTCAGGCAGTCAGGGATTTGGGGTGGGACACTACACTATGGAAAGTATCTATGTTTCTTACTGGGTGGGATTTCTGAGATTGGGGACTGGGGTGGGACCGCTACACTATGGAAATCTTTTTTCTTTTTTAACTGTTGGGTCCATGATCAGGGTGGGGGTGGGCACCACTACACTATGGGGGAATGCGGCTGTGTGGGGCTTTGGGCTGGTAGAGCTATGCACTGCCACACTAATGGCATGAAAATGAGCCCATAATGGGCATGCTAATGGACACTAGCGCCTTGCATGCCCTTGTCCCATTCGTTATGTAGAACGAGCTAAACACAAGGGTCTATTCCATCTTCTTTTCTGTGTCTTGTCTGATTGTTCAGCCAAATTTTTCTCTGCCTTCACTTGCTATTTCTTTTTTTTTTTTACTTTCTCTTTATAACCCCCCCCCCCTTCTCCCACAGGCCCGCGGCACTTCACTCTTTGGGAGTCACCATCTGCCTTCAGTCCCCACTCTCCTACCTGTTCCCGAAGTGGTCCATCCCCCACAGAGCCCTGGTTCTACCCCCAGGCGGGGTCAAGGTGGGGGCCCGTACACCTCGTATTTTCTAGTTTTTTGTCGGGATGCCAGTTCTGAGGCAGACAGGAGGCACTGGGGATCAGGGCTGGCGCTCCATCTACCAGAGGTGCTGCCGGCCATTTTTTCTTGTTTTCTCCAAATGTGGTGTGCCCCCTGATGTCAAGGCGCTGAGCGCTGACATCCACCACACAGCTCCCTTACTACTGGCTGGGCTTGCCGTACCTCTGGTCTCCACCCGGGGTCAGCCAAGCACCGAGCCTTGGTCCCCCCTCCTCCCCAGAGAAGATAAGCAGTCCTTGGGATGCTCTAGCCTTCTCCCTGGCTTCCCAGCTTCATTCCCAAACCCAGGTCGCCGGCGTCATGAGCAGTAGTGCAACCGCTGCTGGCAGGCCGGCTCTTCACTTGCTATTTCTGTACCCCCTTCTTTTGCATATCTAGTTATAAAATATGTGTGAATCTTTATGTGAAACTGTGATCCCTTGGTTTGACAATTTATATCGTTATATTGTTGAAATTATTGCAAAAATCTAGTTGGAACTTAGGGGGCTAACCTGGAATTCAACACTAGCTCTTTTGCAGAGCTGTCAAAAGGAGGCCAGTTGTGGGACACCATGTATTGTTTTGTTGCACCTGCAAGGAAGGAAACTGACTAGCATTTCTGCCTCCTTAATGAGTCCCAGGCAAAGACGTATAAAAGAGCGGCAATGCTTTTGCTAGAAAGAGAGTGAGAGAGCAAGACTGAAACTTGGAAGAGATATCCTCAGATGAAGGACTTTGTTCTCTGTGTACAGCCTTTGTAAATAGTTATTTTTTTCATTTTACTGTCATTGGAAAAAATTAAAATGCTACTTGTGAATTGTATACTTGTCCCTGGTCTTCCTGTGCTTCCTGACCTGTGCCTCAACAGCAATGCCCAAAGAGCTCATAGTGAATAGCACTTTAGCGCCTGAGCACTATTGGCTGTGGGGCCATTTTCCTGGCTGACTGTGGGGGCAACGATACTAGGTATTCTACTGCTTTTCGTGGGTTATCGATGCCCCCACTGTGAATAGCTCCGTTGCCCACCAACGCAGTCGGGAAGTGCAGCGCAAACTTTTGCACCTACTTTGCACTCCCTTTGTGAATCTTTGCCCAGAAATCCATCAATAAGATGCTTTTCAAATGGCATCAGTCTGCAGGTCTGTGCTGTCCCAGAAACAGAACTTTATGCAGCTTATAGAATTTAGACTACGAGTTCAAACTCTGGACTGTGGCCACACTCCCCTGCTATTCTAATGTTAGATTTGTTTCTCCGCTGATGAGAGCAGTTGTCCAGAAGTCAGTTCCAGTCTTCTGGTCAACAACTTTTATTACTTTTTGTTTGCTTTACTTTATTAGTTAGTTTTTCAAATGCTCTGCATTAGTTGGGGGTGTTTATTTTAATATATTGTTACATTTTGCAGTTTTTCTGATTCCTGATCGGTTCCCAGGAATGGGAGAAGGCTGCTTGACAACACAATTCCCACCTGAGGGAACTGACCAAATTGTAGATAAAAAACTCAGTTGATTATTTTTTTAATAGATTTAGTTAAGTTTTATACTTTTCTGTTATAAATGTTTTAGACTACCGCTTTATGACTGGGAACCGTTTATTTAAAATCGATGCGTTCTATCAGTGTTTGGCATGACTGCTACACCTAAAAGGAGAACAGGACCCACAGGTTTTAAAAACTGTACAAGTGTTTTTAGTTCCTGGCAATGGCAGACTACCATAAGCTTTGTCTAAACTGCCTGGGACCGGATCATGATTTTATTAATTGTGAACTTTGTAAAAACATTTTGCCCTAAAACCCGAAAGACGAGGGCAGTGCTGTGGAAGTGCTTAACAACTGCCTGTCTGAGATCAATAATTGGATGTCCTCCAGCTGGTTGCAACTGAACCCTGATAAGATGGGTGTGCTGGTAATGGAACTGGTCCAAAGGCATCGTAGGAATGCCTCCGGTGTGGTAACTGGTCTTTTCCTGGGATCTACACCATTGATGGCTTCCTCTGGGGTGCAAGATCTCAGCATGTTCCTGAATGATGGTTTGACATTTGAGACTCAGGTGTCATCAGCTGTCCAAAGTGATTTTTACCACTTGTGGAATATCACCAGGATCGAGCCCCTAGTTCATCTGAGGACCTTCCTATTCTGGTGCATGCCTTTATAACATCCAGGCTTGATTACTGTAACGTTTCTTACTTCAGGGTCTCAGGAGGTACCCTCCACCGACTGCAGCTAGTGCAGAATGCAGCTGCCAGGTTACTGACAGGCCTTTCGAGGTTCTGTCATGTGATTTTGGTGCTGCGTGAACTGCACTGGCTTCTGGTCAGGAGAAGGGTTATCTTCAAGGTGGGCTTGCTCACCTTTCAGGCCCCACATGGAATAGGCCCTGGCTACCTGTCTGATCTCCTAACACCAGCCGTCCCAGTCTGCTCTCTCCATTCCTCCTCTAGGGGCCTTCTGGTGATTCCCAGGATGAGGTTAAAAACTGCCAGTGACCGGGCTTTCAGAGTCACCGGCCCCGTCCTGTGGAATTCGTTTCCCTCTGTCATCAGTAAGGCCCATTCAGTTGAGGTAGTTAAGAGCGACCTAAAGTCCCACCTTTTTTCTCTGACCTTGCCAGATATAGTTATTTAATCTGACATATGAATCAACTACTGAATTTATTTATTTACACCTTTTTATCTGTTTTATTACTGTTTTAAATTTGTATTCATGCATGCCCTTTTTTATTCCTTACTTGTCTTTATGTGAGGCACCCAGAGCCCCTGGGATTGGGTGCCATACAAATAAACTTTGCCTTGCCTTTATGTAACCCCCAGGGGGCACTGTCCTAAGGGCTACTACCCCTGCCTGCCCTACCAGTGACAGGGTGAGGGGCCCAGATCCGTTGGCGGGTGCCTCCACCCAGAGAACGGGATTGGAACAGCTGAGGTTGGCTTGGTCGCAGCCCTCTGCGTTGCTGCAACTCCCCTTTCTTCCCACTAGTGGCCCACACAATTCAATTTCAGTGCCTCTGCCATATACACTAACCCCCTGGCTCAAACCAGTCAGCTCACTCCGGGAACCCCCTGGAAAGTAAGGTATAGTTACACCACATTCACCATGCAGTATTTCGCCATTAATACACAAACTAGCCAGTGTACTTTTGCAGAACAAGCAATCTGATTTATTTGAGGGGAGAATAACAAGGACCGGGGGGAAATCAGGTTGATTGGCTTATCACTGCAGTATATAGAGATCTACCTATGGCTCTGTGCACAGGCCTAACCTATTAAGTACTGTCTATGGGTACCCAAGCCGTAATGGCTAGTTCCTCGATGCAGCTGGTTGGGGCCCTGACACAAACGAGCAGTTAATCCCTGAGAGATCAGGTGGAGCCAGAAAGCTCAATTAGTGCAGTCAGCAATACAATAAACAATTTTTTTTTGCCTTTATCTGTAACCTTTAGCAGGGAGCTACCCTGATTCAGTACTCACAACTCCAGCAGAGAACCACGCTCTCACCACTCGCGGGGCTGAGCCTGAGCTTCAAGGCCTCCTCACACATGTATATGGAAAACACAGAGGGGTACCATACCAGGCAGCTGCTTCCAGGACCTGAACGAACTCACAGTTATGCAGGCGTTTCACCGCAGCTTCACTGTCCTGACAGAACGAGCGCGATTGAGCAGATTCTCCAGTCCTCTTCAGGTGTAGCCTGGTAGGTAGCTGTGCTTGTACACAGCCTCCTCTGACTGCAAGCCTGCGGATTTCGTCCCTGGAACGCTGGCAATGCAAACGTCCACCTCAGGCCTTTCACGCGCTTCCTGCGCGAACACTCAACGGCGCAGGAGCGGAGAGCTCCCTTCTCCTTCACAGTCACAACGCCTCTGCCCCTGACAGCATGGGGCAATCCTTTCAGCTCGGGCACCACCCGATTCCATTGACTGGCTACAAATGCCAGTCACTTAATCTGGCCCTCAGTGGTGCGAAAAGGCACCATGGCCCAGAATGCCACTTCCAAGAATTACAAACTGTGTCCCCATTGGTCAGCTGGCTCTAGCCAGAGTCCTGATTCCTGGTTGGTTACCTTCACGCCAGTCCCGAGGCCCCCTTAGCCACTATTGGACCCCTTTAACACAGTCTGGGTCCAATATGGAGGGGCACAACACAAAGTCCCAGCTGCAATAAAAAGGAGTTAGACAAACTGCAATTTTACCAATACTATACATATTTGTAAGGGGACAACTATATCTGTTAGATAGGCTCCCTCAGCACTCCTAACGACCACAGAAACGGAGCGATCAAACAGCAGTCCAGAGCGGGACTCGAGCAGGGAAACCCCAGTCCCCCTATTGGTACCACTAAAACCTGCGAGCAGGCAGCTCTTAGAGAGGCAGTACAGGAGGCTTTAAAAGCATTCACAACGCCCACAGTTAGCGGCCTTACACCGAACACCAGTCAGGCATGGAGCATTTAGGCGAGCTCCAGGAAAGGCTTCTAGGAACCCTCATTAGTAGGGGGGTTACACCCTTCCTGGCCTGGAAAGAACTTGGCATCCGCGTCAAGTAGTTACCCTTAAATTACTTTGAGGCAAACAGCTTAATTAACATTATGTCACACTTTAGATTACATGCATTGATACTGTCTTCACAGTTTACTACGGTTTATGCAATATTACCCACACACATAACCTTTTTTCCTTTTAAATCAGGTCATTATTTCCTGCCCATGACACCTGGAAAGTGGGGGCCCCTCCCTATCAGCTACTTGCGGGCTACCTAAAGCAGGGGTACCACACTCGAAGGGCAATACTAGCAGGCTGGAGTTATCCCCCAAGGCTAACTTAGGCAAGGAGCTCGGGGACACATACACCCCTTTATGGACTACATTTAAGGGCAGGTCCACAGGCTGACCCAAGGACTCATAACTTAACCTTATTACAGGCCGCACTTCTCGGCCGGTACATCTAGGGGTCTCGGAAAAACCTGCTACAGGCCCCGATTCCATCTCAGTCTCACTTAGCTTAGTAGGGGGAACCTCCATAGGGGAAGGAGAACCAGGGCCCCCAGTACCTTCGAGAACAGGGCCCTCTATTTCAGAACCCACACTACTTGGCTCAGCTGGGGACATTTTGGGTACAGGTAAAGAACCATCAGGGCACTCAAAATATTCTTCAGGTTCTGGCATATCACTGGCTTGCTCCCCCCACATCACTTTCTTCTTCTGAAAAGTCAGATAGTTCAGCCAGGCCAGACAGTTCAGCCAGGTCTAAGGATCCCACCCCTTCAGCTTGGTTGCCACTCACTTCATCTTCTGGGAGCATTGGCTCCAGTGACAAAGTTGGGGGCTCAGACAGTCCAGAAAGCCCTACTTCGTCTCCAGAGTTGACTAGGGGATTGCCCCGAAACAGTTGACTCAGTTCATAAGAGGGATAGTATTCAATATTATTCTCATTGTCTTCAGACACAGACTGACGATCATCTTCATCAGAGGGGTTTGGAAAAGGCCCTCTTATTTCGCTTGCTGAAGAATCAAGTGGTCTGGGTTTTTTCTTGGCAGCAGACCTAGTCGTAGTCCTGGAGGGGAGGGCATTGGGAGGTTCAGCTTCAATCAAGATTTGCCCGATCGGCAGCAGATGATTTCTGTGTATAGTCTTCACATCTTTTGAATTGTTTTCAGGCCGCACTTTATATACAGGTAAATCTGCCAGTTTTCCCACGACAATATGAGGGAGGTGATGCCATCTGTCAGCAATCTTATGTTTGCCATGCAGTCCCAAATTTTTCAATAGCACCCTATCCCGTTCTCTCAGTTCCATGGCTTTCACTTTTTTATCATACAGTTCCTTATTAGCCAGGTTTCGCTTAGCAGCCATTGTCTGGGCTAGTTGGTAAGCATGGTTGAGTTGGGCCTTCAACTTTTGCACATACTGTAGATGGTTGTCTGCTTGAACCCCATCAGGAGAAACCCGGAAACACACATCCACTGGCAGTCTAGCCTCTCTCCCAAACATCAGTCTGTACGGGGAAAATCCAGTGGCATCACTTTTGGTGCAGTTATAAGCATGTACCAGGATGCTAATCTGCTGGCTCCATCTAGGCTTATCTTTAGGTTGCAGTGTGCCCAACATATCAAGCAATGTGCGGTTAAACCTTTCAGGTTGGGGATCTCCCTGGGGGTGGTACGGGGTGGTTCTTGACTTTCGCACTCCCCATAAGGATAGCATTTCTTTGATTAGGCGGCTCTCAAAATCTCTTCCCTGGTCGGAATGAATCCGTTGAGGTGCTCCATAGTGAACAAAGAAATTTTCCACAAGTACTTTAGCCACCGTGGTTGCTTTTTGATCTTTAGTAGGAAAAGCCTGTGCATACCGGGTAAAATGATCAGTGACTACCAATATGTTGCTGATGTTTTTCAGATCTGGCTCTAGACTCAAGAAATCAATGCAGACCAGTTCTATAGGGGCACTAGTAGTGATATTGACCAGGGGGAGCGGCCCTCTGAGGCAGGGTCTTTCTTTGTAAACATTGGCTACAAGTCTTGATATACTGCTCCACATCAGCACCCATCTTGGGCCAATAAAATTGGGACCGCACTAAGTTAAGAGTTCGGTCTATGCCGAGGTGTCCCATGTGATTGTGCAGGGACCTCAACACCAGTTCTCTAAAAGCAGTGGGCAGCACCAGTTTTTTTTTATTTTTTTATTTTATCTTTTTCCCCCTGGCAGGACCTGTAATTCCATCGGCCCTGGTCACGGCCTCTGGAGACCTCCACCACCGTCTATGGCTGCTGAGGACCCTCAGTCACCCCCGGAGGGCGGGGCCGCAGCCATCTTCTATGGTGACCACGGAACTAATGTCTGGTTGGGGACCCGCAGTGACGGTGTTGTAGTGAGGTCCTCCGGGGAGGGCTTCACATGCACAGTGGTCCTGCCCGCCTCCATTTTCCACCAGTTTTATTTTACGGAGGCGGGGACGTGCAATGATGCCAGCATCCGCCCCGCCTCCCAGAACTGTACTCGTCGGACGCCTGAGATCTCCCGGCCTCCGCCTGGAGTCCTCAGTGCACCGAACGCTTCCCCCACCCTCCCCCCGGAGAAGGAGAGCAGTTCATAGGACGCTCCATCCTTCTCCCCCCCGGCCGGCCCTCCGATGATCCGGGTCCGTTCCCGAACCCGGGTCGCCGGTGTCACAAGCGGAAATCCCACCACTGCACCAGTGGGCTGGCGGTGGCAGCACCAGTTGTTGTTGTCTACCCGGCCCTGTTTGTCCACAGTCTCCCCTGTATAGTAGTTGGTTAATCAGCTTCAACTTTGAACCTTCTTTGTATAACAAGGCAGTTCTCAGGTCAGTGGAACGCAGTTTGGACACGTCTCTCCTTGCCTGCAAAGCCTCCAAAGCAGCTTTTATCATGGGGTCCGGGATAGAACCCGTTGGAGACTATCATTGTTGAATTGGGGCAGCACACTAGTGTCTAATGCAGAAAAATGACAATAAGCAGCAGGTATGCAGTTCTTTGTTGGCCCCAAGCAGTCCACCATACAATCCACAGCATCAGGAGACACCTGTTCCTTCTTATCAAATTTTTGGCAAAGGGCTCTTATGTTAGGTTCTGACAACCTGACCCAGTCAGTTTGAGGCACAGGCCGCATAGAGAGAGCATCCGCATCTATATGGTTGAGACCTGCTCTGTACTCAACAGCATAGTCGTAGGTGGCCAGCGCAGAGAGCCACCTATGGCCAGTGGCATCTAACTTGGCTGAGGTCTGCACATAGGTCAGAGGATTGTTATCAGTCTTTACCAATATCTTGGCACCGTACAAATAGTCATGAAATTGATCAACAATGGCCCACTTCAGGGCCAGGAACTCTAGTTTGTGCACGGGGATAGTTTTTTTCTGAAGGAGTCAGACTTCTGCTGGCAAAAGCTACAGGTCTTAGACCGTTTGAGTGCTCCTGATATAACACAGCTCCCAATCCTTGTAGACTGGCATCAGTATGAAGAACGTACGGCTTGGACGGGTCAGCATAGGCCAGCACTGGGGCATGGGTAAGTTGATAGATGATATCGTAGAAGGCTTCCTCATACTCAGTAGTCCAGCGGTCTCCAAACACATCATTCGGATGAAAATACTTCTTCTCTGTCTCAGAGTGCACCACTTTCTTATACTTTTTGTGGGTGAGGGAGTATCCCTGAGTAAGATTGAGGAGAGGGCGGATCACTTGAGAATAATCTTTGACAAACCACCTATAATATCCACAAAACCCCAGGAACTGTTGCAGCTCTTTCAAATTCTTTGGCTGAGGCCAAGTAGTCAAAGCCTCCACTTTGCCGGGGTCAGTCTCTATGCCTTCAGTGGATACTATGTGGCCCACATACTTCACAGAAGTTTGAAAGAATTGGCACTTGTCTATAGATAACTTGAGACCGAAATCCTCCAGCCGATCCAGGACCTTGAACAATCGACATTCATGTTCTTCTAATGAGCTGCCAAACACTATAACATCATCCAAGTAAACCAAACACTTGAGCAAATTCATGTCCCCCACAGCACGTTCCATCAGGCGCTGAAAAGTAGCTGGGGCATCTGAAATCCCTTGAGGCATCTGGATGAACTCATAGAAACCCAGGGGCAAATGAATGCAGTCTTCTCTCGGTCCTTTGGAGCCATTGGGATCTGATAGTACCCACTGCGGAGGTCTAACACAGAGAACCACTTACTGCCATTCAGATAATCCAAAGCATCTTGTATACATGGCATGGTATACTGATCTGGGATGGTCCGCCGATTCAAGTACGGTAATCTACACACATCCGAACTGCCCCATTCTTTTCCTCACTACTACAATGGGGGAAGCATAGGGGCTTCTGGATTCTTGTATCACACCAGCAGCAAGCAGCTCTTGCAAATGCCGCCTCACATCATCGATGTCAGCAGGGGCCAGGCACCGAGATCTCTCTCGAAAAGGCCTTTCATCGTGCAGCCGGATGTGGTGCTCAGCCCCTTGCACACATCCCACGTCCCATTCTTTTAGGGAAAATACCTGATGTCTTTTGGCAAGCTTCTCACTGATCCTCACTTTCCATTCAGCAGGCAACGGAGAGTCCCTGAAATCAAACAAGTCGGGAGTTACTTGGTCATCCTTCTTCGGGCTCTTGCTGTTGGGCAGCACTGCAGTATCAGCACAATGTAAACTTGCTAGGGTGCAACCTCTATTTACTCGAATCTCCTTGTCAGACACATTATGAACTTGAACCATCACCCTCCTGGCATAAGCATGGGCTCTAGCAGGCAAAATACTGGGCTTAACCAGCAGTCCCTCAGGCAACCTTCCCTCCCCGGATGCATCCAACAGCAATAGCTTATTCTTAACATCTTTTCTAATTCGGACTTCCCCTTGCAGAACACACGGGGTATTTGGGGCAAGTACCAACGGTGCCGAATCCTTTTTCTATACTACACCTACCGGGCCTTCAGGTTCCTCCTGGCTAACCCTCCTCTGAGTCTCATAGGCCTTTTGTATCAAAGCGGGTATTCTTAGGGCCCATTCAGTCCTAACCGGTTGCTTTTCTGAACACAATTGGGCTAACCGACCGAACATATGAGCATTTGTCCCGATCAACAGGGGCACTCCATCGTACAGCCCAGTGGGGGGTCAGACTAAAACGAAGGTTTCCACCTGTTCATCCACGCCAGTCACAGAAGTAGGAAATGACAACCAGATCCGGATATACCCCAAATACGGATAAGCCTTGTCACTTAGCCCCCATATATGTTGACCATCCAAGGGTTGTAGTGGCACCTCAGGTAGGTGTGTCTGACACCAGTCCTGAAACATGATGGTTACCTGAGAGCCACTATCTAACACAGCTCGGGTGGGAATCCCATTTACTCGCACCGGGGCCTCCATCGAAGGCCCGACCACATCACACCATTCAGGAGGCACAGTATTGGCAGTTGCTGAAGCATTGACCCGGGTCACAAAACCCTTCCTGGGGGTTTGACATGGGCCCTGCGATGCCAAGTGATCAATCTGCTGTTGATCTTCCTTAAATTCTCCGGCAGCTGGCACTCAGGCTGAAAGTGTCCATCCTCCCCACAATGGTAACAGAACTTGGGATCCCGGGGGTCTCTATTGGGAGGGGAATACTTTGACTGCTGGGGGCCCTCTGGGGGGGCGAGGGGATTGCCCAGGGCTAGGACATTGGTTTCTAAATGACTCAGGTTCTCCAGACCTAACAGGGTGGGTAGTGGACCGCCTCAAGTCCCTCACCAATTCTCATAAATTTCTGACCTCGGCCCTCAACTCACTCTCTACTTGGGGGTCAGAGGAAATGGCATGCACCCCCACACTACCCTGAAATTCTGGGGATACATCAGGCCCCCCTGAAATGTGGGTCTCCTCGGGTGCGCTAGACTCAGGGGTTTGGCTCGGGTTCACAGCTCCCACATAGGGTTCCCACTCCTCCTCATCAGTCTCTACTTCTCTAATCTCCCTCATCAATTGACGGTATTCAGGTGGGGCAGCCCGTCTATCATATAACTTAAGTTTTAACAATATCACACTAGAAAATCTAGCAGACTTCAAAACATGCTCCAACCTGACCTGGTTCAAGGCCGTGGCTGTGATCCCCCCTTTTCAATAGGCCTTCTGCAAGGCCTGCTCCACCCTAGTAACAAAGGCGGACAACTTCTCATTCCTCCATTGCTTGGCAGACTTGAATTTCCATAATAAGTCTTCCCCAGTCTCTGTACTCCCAAACACTCCCTCTAAAGCAGAAAGGTGCTCTGCTGCGGTAGCTTCCAGGTTAGTGGCCCGCAAGAACCTAATGGCTTCCAAAGCGGGACCCCGCAGACTCTCCATCAATCACTTTCTTTTCTCCCCCTCAGAGCATTGCCACTCCTGAACTAGGGGGGTGGCGTAGTCCATCCACGCCTCCAAGTCATCTTCCCCTGAAGGCACCGTCACTGTGCCAGAAAAAAGTTTTAGCCTACGGTAAGAATCGAGTTGTATAGGGGGAACCACTAGGGGCAGTGGAGCCAAAATAGAACTCTTGGGGGGGACAGGGAGAGGTACCTGGGGAAACCTGGGGGGTGGTTTCACTAGAGAGGTCCAGTGCTTGCAGCAACTCCTGGGTAGTCCTCCCCTCCCCAGCTAGCAATTTAAGCAGTTTATCTTTGAAACTATTAGTTTGGGGAGACCCCCCAGGAGTGACTGACCCACTCCGAATGTGAACCAGCCTCCACCTTTGTGGGGCACCCTCCAGATAAATCACTGGAGGTACCCTCTCGGGGTCGATGGCCACACTACACAACAGCAGCACCTGCAAGGTCTGATCGAGCAGGTCAGCCATATGCCCCTTCACCTTCACCTTGCCTAAACATTTAACACGCTCCGCTGTAGAAATAATGTCAGCTGTCGGTGTCCCCAGAGGCACATCTAGTAGTAACACAGTTCTCTGGGAGTCCAGCTCTTTGGCTTCACCCCACCCCATCAGTTTGTGTACCATTATCTTAATAGGGTCCAGCTTAATTTTCGCCATAGTGTCCCCTTCCAGTTTCCCCGTCAGCTTTTCCATATTTATGCATTTCACCCACTTGGCCACTAGGAGATGCAAATCCCAGTGGTGCCTCCAAGTTGTAACCCCAAGGGGGCGCTGTCCTAAGGGCTACTACCCCTGCCTGCCCTATCTGTGACAGGGTGAGGGGCCCAGATCCGTTGGCGGGTGCCTCCACCCAGAGGACAGGGTTGGAACAGCCGAGGTTGGCTTGGTCGCAGCCCTCTGGGTTGCTGCAGCTCCCTTTTCTTCCCACTAGTTGCCCACGCAGTTCAATTTCAGTGCCTCTACCATATACACTTACCCCCGGCTCAAACCAGTCAGCTCACTCTGGGGACCCCCTGGAAAGTAAGGTACAATTACACCACATTCACCATGCAGTATTTCACCATTAATACACAAACTAGCCAGTGTACTTTTGCAAAACAAGCAATCTGATTTATTTGAGGGAAGAATAACAAGGACCAGGGGAAATCAGGTTGAATGGCTTATCACTACAGTATACAGAGATCTACCTATGGCTCTGTGCACAGGCCTAACCTATTAAATACTGTATATGGGTACCCAAGCCCTAATGGCTAGTTCCTCGATGCAGCTGGTTGGGGCCCTGACACAAACGAGCAGTTAATCCCTGAGAGATCAGGTGGAGCCAGAAAGCTCAATTAGTGCAGTCAGCAATACAATAAATGATTTTTTTTTGCCTTTATCTGTAAGCTTTAGCAGGGAGCTACCCTGATTCAGTACTCACAACTCCAGCAGAGAACCACGCTCTCACCACTCGCAGGGCTGAGTCTGAGCTTCAAGGCCTCCTCACACATGTATATGGAAAACACAGAGGGGTACCATACCAGGCAGCTGCTTCCAGGACCTGAATGAACTCACAGCTATACGGGCGTTTCACCGCAGCTTCACTGTCCTGACAGACCGAGCGCGATTGAGCAGATTCTCCAGTCCTCTTCAGGTGTAGCCTGGTAGGTAGCTGTGCTTGTACACAGCCTCCTCTGACCGCAAGCCTGCGGATTTCGTCCCTAGAATGCTGGCAATGCAAACGGCTGCCTCAGGCCTTTCACGCGCTTCTCGCCGAACACTCAACGGCGCAGGAACGGAGAGCTCCCGTCTCCTTCACAGTCACAATGCCTCTGCCTCTGACAGCATGGGGCAATCCTTTCAGCTCTGGCGCCACCCGATTCCATTGGCTGGCTACAAATGCCAGTCACTTAATCTGGCCCTAAGTGGTGCGAAAAGGCGCCATGGCCCAGAATGCCACTTACAAGAATTACAAACTGTGTCCCCATTGGTCAGCCAGCTCCAGCCAGAGTCCTGATTCCTGGTTGGTCACCTTCACACCAGTCCCGAGGCCCCCTTAGCCACTATTGGACCCCTTTAACACAGTCCAGGTCCAATATGATGGGGCACAACACAAAGTCCCAGCTGCAATAAAAAGGAGTTAGACAAACTGCAATTTTACCAATACTATACATATTTATAAGGGGACAACTATATCTGTTAGATAGGCTCCCTCAGAGCTCCTAACGACCACAGAAATGGAGCGATCAAACAGCAGTCCAGAGCGGGACTTGAGCAGGGAAACCCCAGTCCTCCTATTGGTACCACTAAAACCTGTGAGCAGGCAGCTCTTAGAGAGGCAGTACGGGAGGCTTTAAAAGCACTCACAACGCCCACAGTTAGCAGCCTTACGTCGAACGCCAGTCAGGCATGGAGCATTTAGGCGAGCTCCGGGAAAGGCATCTAGGAACCCCCATTAGTAGGGGGGTTACATTTATAAAGAGAATTGATGGCGTCTCAATCTGCCCCTATGTCACAAAAGCACAATAAAGACTGAAAGGAGTTCCTAATGATAGTGGAAAGCATGTACAGTGGATTCCACTTGAATTCAATCCTGATAAGTGCATACTTTTTCTATTTCCTGATTTCTTTACATAGAATCATCATAATTTCAGTTTAATGCACACTGGTTAAGTGCAAATTTCATTTAAGAGCACACTATCAGCATGCCATGACTCCAGTAATAATTGTTCCTGGTAAGTGTACAGTGAGGTGCTAACAGATGCAGCAAGGAGCTGGCAGTTATAACTGTACCTGTACTTAGCCTGTTTCAAGTCTCATTAGGAGGAAGTTAGAAACAATGAAGTGTGATAACTGTTTAACAAGTGAGTGAGAAAAAAAAAAAGGCAGGAACCACCAATGTGTAATGCTATATTTGGCTTCCAGCTGTTTCCCGTTTCAGTATACAGAGCATATGGACCTGACCTCCCAACCTCCTGTGGTCCCAGTCAGCCCCTCGGCACATAGTGCAGGGATTCACAGCTGCCTGATGTGAGCGATCAGATGGGAAGGAATACAGATCAGCTGTCAGTGAAGTGAGAAGGTGGGACACATGGTGCTAGCTCAGAGACACTGCCATATCTAAATTTTTAAAAACGTTAATGGAAAAATGTAAATCTAATCTGTAATTATTTTGCCACTGGAAATTACTGAAATGCATTTTAAGTGAACTAGTTGATGGTTTTTAAATTACATAACACTACATTAAAGACTATTATGACTTAAAGAACTACTGACCCCTCAGTTTCAGGGATACTGAACAAATATTTCTGCTCAGTATTCACAATGGAAGAGGAGGTGGAGGTACCTAAACCAAACAAGAGAAACACTCTGAATAGTGGGGTCGATACCAATCCATTCACAGAAGAAAGGGTTTTGAAAGAACTCTTGAAACTGAGGGTGGACAAAGCAATGGCGCTTGATGGGATTCACCCCAGAATTCTAAAAGAACTAAGGGTAGAACTAGTAACGCCACTGACTACTCTCTTTAACAAGTCATGGGAGGATGGGGTGGTACCTGAGAATTGGAGGAGGGCAGATATGATTCCACTTTACAAAAGTGGCAGAGGCAGGAAACTACAGACCAGTTAGTTTGACCTCAGTGGTAGGGAAAATGATGGAATCACTTCTGAAGGAAAGAATTGTTGAGTACCTAGAGGCCAGTGGGGCATAGGACCCAAGGCAGCATGTTTTCAAAGCAGGAAGGTCATGTCAGAAGAACCTAATAGATTTCTTTGACTGGGTGACCAAAGTAGTAGACTAGGGAGGGGCTGTGGATATGGCCTACCTAGATTTTAGCAAGACATTTGACACAGTCTCATACAAAAGATTAATATACAAGTTAGCCAGCCTTGGAGTGGGTCCCAAGGTGGTAGCCTGGATAAAAAAATGACTGGACAACAGGACGCAAAGGGTAATAGTATACGGAGTCCACAGTGAAGAAAGGAGGGTAACTTGCGGGGTACAGCAGGGTTCGGTACTGAGACCGGTCCTCTTTAATGTCTTTATAAGTGACATTGGAGAGCTCCTGGAAGGAAAAGTATGTCTCTTTGCAGGCGACACAAAGATCTGCAAAAGGGTTGATACACAAGGTGGGGTGGAAAGGATGAAAAGGGACTCGGCAAGGTTGGAGGAATGGTCAAATATATGGCAGCTTAGATTCAACGCAATGAAGTGCAAAGTAATGCATCTGGGAAACAAAAATCCAGGGGAAGCGTACACAATGGGGGGAGAGATAATAAAAAAAATCGAAAGAGACCTGGGAGTAATTATATCAGATGACCTAAAGGTGGGCAAGCAATGTGAAAAGGCAGTAAGGCGGACTGGGGGGATACTGGGATGCATAGGGAGAGGCATCAACAGTAGAAAACAGGAAGTTGTTATCCCTCTGCACAGACAGTTGGAGACCCCATTTCCGCAAAGACATAGACAGAGTGGAGGCTGTTCAGAGGAGGACAACCAAAATGGTGCAGGGTCTGCACCAGAAGACATACGAAATTAAGACACATGATATATTAATTTGTATACCCTTGAGGAAAGGAGGGAAAGGGGGGGCCATGATATAAATTTTCAAGTATCTTAAGGGAATTAAAGTACAAGAGGGTAGCATCTTTCAGAAAAAGAGACGTGCAAGAACAAGGGGGCACAATTTGAAGATAGAGGGGGGACAGCTCAGAGGTAATGTTAGAAAGTATTTTTTCACAGAGAGGGTTGTGGATGCATGGAACAGCCTTCCTGAGGAGGCTGTGGAGTCAGGAACAGTGGGAGAATTCAAGCATGCATGGGACAGACATAAGGCAATTCTAGTGGGGGGTAGGAGGAAGTAAGCTGTTGATTAATTGGAATGGCTTTGCCTGGAGTTCAGTGGCCAAGCAGCCAGCCACTCCCACTTCCTGAGCTATATAAGCAGTTCCTCCCAGCCTCACTGTGAAGCATTTTTTCTTTGCAGCCGAAGGCTCTGTCGGTTTGTCCTCTGAGCTGGTTGGGCCACCCTGGCTGGCTGGGGCCTGCCCCCCTGGCTCCTGCTTGTCTCTGCTGGGCTTCTGTGTTTCTTTTCCTGCTACTGGTTTGTATTTTTCCTTCGGCTGTGTGTGCTTCCTTCCTTTTTTGGGGGGGTGGGGAGCTTTTCTAAGCTAGCATACTGCTACTTCAGAGCTCATACTGCTTGCATTCAGTTACTCACAACTCTCAAATTACTTGCACTGCAACTGCAAACCTGATCTGTGTGTTTCAGCTCAACTATAGCTGTTCCATATGGCATGCTCTATTACTTTCACCTGACTCAGATTTACTTGAACCTAGCTATTCAGCTCACTAATGCTTGTTCTAATTATCTCATTGCAGCAGTCTCATTGCACTGCCTGGTGACAGTGCTTTAAGAGCATTATGCCTCCTTTTATTTATTGCAGTTACAACTCTGTGTACTCATTTGTTTTTACTACTACTGCACAGGCCTAATTGCTTCCTGCTACTGCTTTGTTTACTCCCGTTGCTGTTGTACATTGTTTTACTCTGAGGTTAGCTAAAGCTTCTGCTGAGGCTATTGAATTAGCTTTTATATCTGCATGTGGTTCTCGGCCATCCCATTGCTTCCTTACTTGTCCTACAGCGGGGACTGGGGGGTGTTTGGGGGGTCGTGGCCTATGTGGCTAATTAATTTTGTTCTAAATCCTGTCTTCACCACCGAAAATCCTCAGAGTTTGTCACCTTGATTTGGCTTTGAACTGCCTGGCTGGATTGCCCCACTATTCAGTGCTGTTTGCCCTACATTATGCAGACCTGCGTGCAGGTCCAATTATTGCTCTGTTTACTGACCTACGTGCAGACCACACCCTTACGTAACCATTGCTCCTTGCTTATGCAAACCATTGCTTCTTGCCTACTGCCATCCCCTCGGCTTCAGCCTGGGATTCTGCTGCACTCAATCTGCATTCGACCTTGCAAGGTCTCAGCACTCAATGCTCATTACGATCTCAGCATGCCGTGCTTATTCAGCTCACCGGCTTTTCAGCTGTCCATCAATTTCTGTGGCATGCCAACCATTCTATTCTGGCGCAGGGTTCCTGCAGCTGACGGTCTCGCACAGCATTTAGTCCGCATCTCGAGTGTGTCCAACTTGAGGCGGGATCCTTCTCACCTGGCCCATAGCTGGGAATGCCCTTGTCCCAGGCTTGGCTTTAGCTGCTTGCTACATGACAGCAGCTCTTGGAGTAGAATTTAAGACTAGCAGTGAAGGGTGGTTACAATGATCTCCTTTGGCTCTAGTGTTCCACTATAACGGTTAGCCATTGACTTTAGTGGTTTCCCTAGCAAGGCATCTTCACCGCATTCTCCCTACAACTACCTCTGGTTCACCTGGTTTGATTTAGGGTGGGTAGGCCAGGTGAGTGCCTCAGCAGTTGTTGCTCTCCTCCTGCATCTTGGATGCACGTATTGTTGAAGAGTTTTCTTGCAACCTTCCACAGCATTCCCGCTAGAGGGTTTGAGTGAGAGCCTTCCTCCAAATTTGAATATTTTCCACCTCCCTTTAATTGGGTTTTCCAAATTGCAGCTGCAGAGCCGTCACTAATTAAACTATCCCAAGCCTGGAGGGAAGGCGACCTAGGCTTTGGATACCCCAGAGATTTCCTCCTCATAGGGTTTTTTTTTCTCTCCTCTGTTGCCTCAGGTCATAACACTTAGCACAGTTGTTTCTCCTAGTTTCTTTAGGTAGGTTCCATTGTTGGATGGAGGTGGAGGATGTCCTGCCATTCCCTCTCTCTTTAGGGGATCACCTAATCTCAATGCAATCCATCAGTATCATGCTACGCAAGCCTGGGTATTCATTATGTTATCCAACTGAGCATCTCACTGCATTATCAAATTGCCTATGCTTCTCCACTACTACGTTACACTTACTGCTCATATGTCACAGTTACTGCTTGCTCTTATGCTTCGTGTTGCCTCCTTTCCGGGGATGATACTACATTTCTTTTGGGGATTCCTAAGGTACCTTTAGCCACGGGAATCTTTCCGTGACACCTCTAGGGGTGGAACCCTCTCCGAGAGTTCCTTGCCTTCGTACACCTACAGGGTGGTAATTCCTCTGGAATAGAGTGCGAATGGCCAAAACCAAACTAATACAGTTGCACAAGCATAACACTATACTGGCTGCGTAGGTCAGTGAACTAGAATCTGCAGCTTATCCATCAGGTAGGGAAATGGGCAGACTAGGTGGGCCCAGCGGTCCTTATCTGCTGTCAAATTCTATGTTTCAAAGAAAACTTTAAAAAATAATAATTAGGTACAATTCTGCTTGCATTCCATTTATATTTTACATATTTCTCCTCCCCATAACTTATTACTAAGGAAATGTGTATGAATATATGATCGTTGTCCCTTAGAGTTTATTTTGAGTTCATCTGCCTCTATAGTTTATGCCCTACTCCAAGTCATAATCCTGTGTTGTAACATTGCAGTCTGTTACCATGAGAGTAACTATGAGGTCACAAACAGTACTCTGACTTCAGGTAGGGAGAAAGCAGCAGGAATAGATTTTATTTAGTTAGTTTTTGATGAGCGGGTGGGTGCTCTAGACAGCAGAACTGCCTATTTTCAGGCACGGCCCAGGAGGTTACATACAGTAGGATACAAAGCATCAGCAATATACATGGATGAGACAGGTGAATGTCACCCGTTCATATACCAAACAAAGCACTGATACACAATGTACACATCATAGATGAGCTCTTCAAGAGCAGAAATCCTGTTTTCATACAAATGATCTCAGTAATAAATAATGGGGAGGAGAAATACAGAACTAATGGGAAATACAAGCGGGACTGTGTCTAAATATTGTTTTGTTAAAGTTCACCTGAACATGTCACCAGCTCTTTAAACTAGTGTTTGCATATTTTTCTGTGCTGGCCTTTTATTTACGAAGTAATTTCGGATAAGTGCAAATCCCACTTAAGTGCACATTTTTGCCTGACAAATTGGGTGTACAATTAAGCAGAATCCACTGCATCAGGGGATTCTTCTCCTCATAAGCAGCAGTCCCTGCCAAAGGGGACAGAAAGAAAAGATAAAGCTGCTCAGCCATCAGAAAGGCATGGATCAGATAGAAAAGACGTCGGCCCCGTCCACACTACACCACTTAAACTCTGTAACGGTTTCAAACCATTACAGACCATAAATGTTACAGTGCGTCCACACTGCCAGTGAACAGGTTAGATGACGGTGTGAAAACAGTACAGCCCATCCAAATTGTGTGTGATAGGGTGTGTGGTCCCAACCCCGTACTTATAGAGCACATCCCATGGTGCACTTGGTGAGAACAGCTTCGATGAGAGACACCTTCCTACATTCATATGGAGTAGTATGCATCTGTACAAGTCATACTGTGCAACATACAGTATGGTAATGATATGTGACATACCTATGGTGAGGAAGCGACAGAGGGAAGGCTCAAGGGACAGGGAGGTGAGCATGTTGGATTCAGGGAGTTACTGCAGTGACAGGGAGAGAGAGTGTGTGACATGGCAACACGTCCCCAATGGTAGAGCACCAGGGTATAACAGATGGTCGTGTAGTGCTGTCAATTGGCTGATGGCAGCCCCCCCCACTACTGCCGTCAGTGTAGCCCACTGCTCTGCTGTACACAGTGCCACACGTCTATCGGCCACCGCAGCAGTGTTTCACGATGTGCTCAGGAGCCTGACTAATGTCTGTTTGCACTACTGGCTCCACTCTGCAGGTAGTAGTGATGCCACAGTTTTGATGGGCATGCTGGGTACTCCTGACTCTTGACACAGTGAGAGGCATCACAGATAGTATATGGATACATTCAGATGGCGGCTCTCAGGGAGGTATATGTGGACAGTGGGGTAGGACAGGTGAGGACATGGGGGTAAACCCAGGAGTGGGCATAATGCTGTCGGTTGGGTTACCATGCTATGGAGGCTTCCTAGTATTGCAGCCTACGCTTATGCCCCACACTCCCATTGGTACGCACTGGTCGCCTCTGACCCCCTGCATGCATTACAACAGTGCTGCAATGCATGCAAGTATAGTGGGGGACTGGAGGCTACATGGAAGAGCATTTAGACACACACCGGTAACGTTACAGAACTGCAACTGTTACAAGAACCGTTGTTGAAACCACCTCACAACAGGTTTCTGTAACGGTTCCAAAAACGCCTTCTGTACTGTTACCAGTGTAAACACAAACCATTACGGTAACTGTTTAAGCCCTCTGTACGTTACAGAGGGGTTTACTGGTGTAGTGTGGACAGGGCCATCAGGATGTCTGATAGGGCAGGATATTAAATAAGCCAAAAAATTAATTAGCAGTTTTACACGTGAAAGTGCTAACCAGCTGCAGAAATGCATAGCACTTTACACAGAATGGTTAGCAAAGTTTAAAAATATATATGATTAATTTTGTCTACTGTGCCATAGACTCACTGAAAAAAAATGGTTAGCAGTCTACTGCAATGCATTTTTGGAAATGGTTAGCATTACTCACTATTTTGCATACTGTTTTGCTACGCTATACCAGCTATTTAAAACCCTGCAGGGGGACCTTTGTTCCCAGTGATGGGGGAAAACACAAGCAAAACTGCCTCCGAGCAGGTGCTGGAACCAGTGCCTGCTAAGAAAAACCAAAAAGAAAACATGTCCATACCACTCCTTCTACAAAGAAAAGGGAGCAGACAGTGGATCAGAAACAATACCCTCAACAGAGGACTTGACCAAAGTATGACAGTTTTTTCAAGCCTTCCATGCTATGGGAAATTTGTTTAATGTTCCTGCAACCTCCCCGACTCTGGTTCCAGACCAACCACTTGCCTGTAGAGGAGGGTGTATGTGTATGAAGAGGAGGAGGAAGGTGAACCCATAGAACCTCATGGCTCACCTGGCCTGGATTTTGGTTCCTGTGCTAGGCCCACAAATGATTTTACCTCTTACTCAATTTTCATCAAACTGATGATGAACACCTTCAACATCCCCTCTCATGAAACAGAGAAGGATGAAGACGACCTCATGGACATGATGGTGCTAGCCCCCACAAGGAGACTACTAGTCCCTATTCTCAAGTCACTCCAAAAGGCTACAGCAAAAATGATGTCAGCACCCAATTCAGCTACAGGTATTGGTACAAAAGTTGAAGAGCGCTATCAGCTGGACAGTCAGGGGGTGGAATACCTGTATGCCCACTCTGAAGGGGGCTAAAACTGTCACATAACTTAAGAATGTATGGGATAGACACAAGGTAATCTTAAAAGAAAGGGAGAGCAGGAGTCCAAGTAGGGTCCCCAATAGCACTATAGGAAGGGATCTTAGGGCAGACTAGGTGGGCCTTATCTGCTGACATCTGTGTTTCTATGAACATGTAGGAATGGCACAGTTAGCTGCTTGTGAGGAGGCCAAGGTGCCTCTCTCCACACAGCCTCCTAAAAAGGATTTCAACAAACTGGATACTATGGCCAAAAAAGTGTACATAACAGCTTCCATGATCCTGAGACAGGCAGCTTATTTGGCATACACAGCCCAGTACCAGAAAGCATTGTGGAATGCAGTGCCGACAATGAGTAATAAGGTGGATAATGAAGTGGCACAGGATCTGGCTGCCACAGTAAAGTCAGCCCTGGATGGCACTTAATACCAGTTCCACATGGCTATAGACTCTAATGATTTTGCTTTTCGCATCTTGGCTCAGTGGCACTGAGGAGGTTTCCCTGGTTAAGGGCTACCATCCTTACCCAGGACACTCAGGCTAAAGCCATTGATTTCCCTTTTGAGAGAAAATTCCGTAATTGTTGACAAAAGTGGCCAAATACAAGTCCACTTTTTTTTTCTTTTTTTACTTAGCCTGGTGCTCCCCATTATCCCTCTCGCCTTATGGCAATGGGAGAGACATGGTATTTGTATTTTTCTCCCCGTTATTCCCGGGACCCCGGAACGCAGTCACGCATGCATGTGGAGGCACGCTCGCACCCCGCAGCTCCAGTGACGGCCCCATTCACCCTCCTAGCCTAGTACCTAAGTTTCCCCCAGCCTCACATTGCCACCTAGCCTCCATCGGTGGCATCCAAGAGTCATACATCCCCGGAGAGGAGAGCTGCCTAGTGCCTGCTCAATCCTGGCTCCTCACCTTCCCCCCCCCGCGGCTGACCCCTGGCAGCCCAAGCTTGCTACCAAACCTGGGTCGCCAGCATGGCGTGAGGTATGGCATCAAGCGCCTCAACCCTTAGCGCCACTGGGCCAGCTTACAAGTCCACTTTTAAAAAGTAACACTGAGAAGAAAAGGGCTCCACTTTCTACAGGCCTTATTGAAGGGGAGGCAGGGGTAGGGGTTACTAACCAAGACCCTTCACTGCCTCCGAGTACCAGCCTGAAAGAGGTTACTACAGAGGCAGAGGCAGGGTGGGCTTTAGGTATGCTGAAGCACCAGTGCTCAAGCTATGACCAAAACACAACCCCAGACAATTCTGCACAGGTTGCCAGTCAGTTACCAGTGGGGGGAAGACTGACTGACTACTTCAGGAATGGGTAAAAATTACCACAGACAAATGGGTTTTGGAAGTAGTACATCACGGTTAGTGCCTGCAGTTCAAAGGGTTTCCAAAACTGCAGAGACCAAAAAAAAAATTACCAACTAACTCCTTTGCCTGCAGAAACAATTCTGATGGAACTGGAAGCAAAGTAACTACAGCAGACAAAAGCCATAGAAAAGGTCCCTACCTCACAGTGAAACAAGGGCTTGGTTTCAAGATACTTCCTAATCCAAAAGAAAAATGGGGAGTGACAGTCCATTTTAGACGCAAGATATCTAAACAAGTATATCAAAAATGAAAAGTTCAAGATGGTCACACTGGGCTCAATGATGCATCCCTACAGTCAGGAGATTAGTTGGGGTCACTGTATCTGAAGGACACCTATTTCCACATCCTAGTCAGACCTAGCCACAGGAAATATCTCGGGGAAACTGCCAGTATTTGCAGCCCTTCCCTTTGGTCTCACCTCAGTGCCAAGGGTATTCACAAAGTGCCTAACCGTGGTGGCAGCTGGCCTAAGAAAACAAGGTGTGGTGGTTCATCCCTACCTAGATGACTAGTTAGTCTCAGGGAAAACAAAACAAGAGGTATGGTGCTCCATACACCAGGTAAGGAGCACCTTCAACAGCCTGGGATTCCTAATAAATCTACAGAAGTCTCAGACAAAACCACTGCAGGTACTGAACTTCTTAGGTGCAGAACTGGATACCCTACTGGGGAAGAGTTTCCTTCCACAGGAAAGGGTTTCAGACCTGATTGCCAGTGTAGAATCTTTCACACTGGGCTGCCCAAGACCTGCAAGGAATTTTCTGCAGCTACTGAACCACATGACCTCATCCACAGCTGTGATGTCATGGGCCAAATTTCAGTTGATGGACATTTAGTAACATCTAAGAAATCACTAATCCCAAAGGACAGACTCACTGTCCAAGCTGGTGCCAATCACAAAATCCTTTGTGGAAGCACTAGAGTGGTGGAAGGAGGAAAGCAACCTCATAGAGGGCATTCCCTTCCTTCAGTAATTCCCTGCAATAGTTCACACAACAGATGCTTCACTCCTGGGGTGGGGTACCTACCTGGAGGATATCATGGTAAGTGGCATCTGGAACTCTCAGGAGACTCGGTAGCACATTAACTCTCCTCAGGTTCAAGGCAATACTGCTGAAAATGCAATCTTTTCTCCCTCCCAGCTACAGGGTCAGTCTGTCCAAGTTTGGACAGACAATATTACGGCAATGTACCACATAAACTGGCATGGAAAAACAAGATCCTTAAAACTGTGCAGGGAAGATATGAGGATCTGGGATCTAGCATATTCCCTGGACATAAAGATTTCTGCAGTACACTACCAGGTGACAATATGCTGGCAGACGCCCTAAGCAGAATCAGACAGGGAAATCACAAGTGGACCTTGAACCAGCAGGTCAGCCAGCCTTGGTACTCAATGCTTCTGACCTGTCCAGCAGAATTCCAATCAACCTGCTGACTCTAGCTCAGGGCAGAATAACATTCCCAGACATTAGAACACTACATCTGAGGGCATGGTTCTTGAAGAGCTAGAATTCTGTAGTTTGACTCTGTCAGAGGCGGTGCTGAAGGTTTCCCAGAAAACTAGCAACAAGGAAAGCACATTCCTCTAAGTGGAAGAGATTCTGATATTGGTGTGCCCCCAGGAAAATAATCCCAGTGCAGGGAGGGCTGCCTACAGTTCTAGACTACATGGTACACTTACAGTCCTTCGGTCTGAAGCCTTCAACTCTGAAGGTACACCTGCCAGCTATGTCGGCCTACACATCAGCAGGCAAAGACAAGTCATTGACCTTACAACCTGTTTTTCAAAAGGTTCTCTAAGGACCTTAATCACCTGCATCCCACTGCAAGGGACCCAGTCCCTCCATTGGACTTAAATATATGTTTTGCCCAGCTGAAGGAGGCCTCTTTTTGAGCCTATGGTTACAGCGGATTTAAAATATGCCACATGGAAAACACCTGATAGCCATGACATCTACCAGGAAGATTAGCCAACTGCAAGCTCTTTGTGCAGATCCAAACTATGTAATCTTCCACATGGATAAGGTAGTCCTTAGGACCAATAGGAAATTTCTACCTAAAGTGGTGTCAGAATTCAACATAAACCTGTCAGTTATTCTTCTTGTACTTTATCCTGAATATTCCAGTACAAATGAGCACAAATTGCACTATCTGGATGTAAATTGGGCACTTGGAAATCACATGGATAAGACAAGGTATGTCAGATCCCAGAGGACACGGATCTTACTTCGAGAGTCAGCTCTTGCAGCAGGTAATGCATGTAGGACTGTAGCCGGCAGGTGATAGGACCCCACGGAAAACTTCTAGCTAGCAGTCTATGGTGGGGACCACCACCCCCCCGCCCGATGTTGGCCCGCCCCTGACGCCACGTATGGTATAAAGGGAGGGCAGTCCCCCGGCGTCCCTCAGTTCTTTTCCCTGCATTGACTCTCATTTATCAGCTCCACAAATCGCCTTTCACTAGTTCGACTGCCATTTTGTACTAAGTTTCTTAGCTGGTTTTCTTATTTTCTCACCAAAAAGTTCACTTTTTCAGCACGATTGTTTCTGTATGTTGTCTTCTCCAGCATCTTCTATAAGTGTGCCTGTGGCAAACAGATCCCATCCAAGGACAGACACTCAGCCTCTCTGCTGTGCCTAGGTCCATATCACGACACCCAGGCCTACCAGCATTGTCAGAAATTTAACAGCCGGATGAGGATATGCTGCCAGAAGATCTTGTAGACCTACCTCACCGAGCAACGTTTGGCTGCCATGCAGAGAGATTCCTCTTCAGGGAGGAGTTCTTCCACCATAAATCTGGGAAGCACAAGGAGAAGAGGAAGGAGAGAGAGAAAGAGAGGTCCCCATCCAGGTCTAAATTTTCAGTCTCCCATTCTGCCTCCTGGGGCAGTTTGGACTCGCCTCCCAGGTGACCTGTTCTCCCTCCTGGCTTACTGTTGTCAAGCCCCCTGCGTTGGTCTGAGCATTGGGCTCCAAGGATTGTGGCTCTGGGTCCTCAGGCCCCTCCCTATAGCTGCTGAAGATCCGGATGTTGGTTCCCCACTCCTGGCCAGACCACCGATGTTGGTAGGTGTCAGATGTCAGCACACTCCCAGTCAGCCTCCATCTGTGGCACTGACTCCCAGGACAGGCGTAAGGCCTCAGGGCACTCCTCATGGAGATCTGCCTGCCAACCGTGAAGGCACGCCAAGCCATTGGCGGACAAGCATCCGTTGACACAGCTTCCATCAGGTGGAGATACACACCAATGTCAGGTGACCGATGTCACTGCTTCTGTAGTCCACATGGCACCACCGAACCAGTCTCCGGCATCACTGATCCCCCCCACCACTGGTGGATGATTGGTCTGGACAAAGCCCTTCTGAGGACCGTCGGATGATGGACTCTAAGCAGGCATTGGTTACCAGTGTCGGGCCTACTAATAATGCCCTGACATCACCTCCTACCTGCCCACCATCGCCAGATCATGGCACCACACTAGACTACGGCACTGGACCGGCGCTGGGTCCGATGACCAACTCAGACCTGATGCTAAATTTGTCCCAGATTAAGGACTTTTTCATGTATTGGTGGGAGACCATCCAGACGGATCTCCTCTCACCAAAGCCACCAAGGATTGAGAACCCCCCTCTGGATACAGGGGCTCCTCCAAAGGCTCCCAACCCACCTTCAGACAAGGGTATGGGTAGAGAACCTACAGAGTCTCCCCCACCTTCCAGCAAAAACAAGGGCAAGGCTCCTCATAAGTGCCGCTCCAGATCTCAATGCCCAAGCTCCTCAGGCTTCCCCAACCGTCACAGGCACAATCGATGGTGCAATCGATCTCGGTCCCCCTCCTCTTCCTCGGTGGACTCGGACTGTTCTTTGGACATGTCCTACTCCGAACCCTCATCCATTGGGGACTTGTCTCCCTTAGACCCTATGGACACTCCAAAATCACTGCGCGATGACCCTCCTTTATGGAGGTCAAGCAGCATATCCAAATTAATATGGAATGGGAGATGGAGGATTTGGATCTGGAGAGACTCCGCTTGGCTAAATATTTATGCCAAAAGGACCCTAAACTGGTGGTCATCCCACCTTTGGTGGGTACCTTTGAGGACGTCATGAAGGCGGCCTGGAGGTACCCCCATACCTCCGCCACAATCCCCAAGAAGGCGGCTCCCAAGGACCAGCCTTTTTAGAAGAACAACCCTTGGCAGACTCAATTTTGATTTCAGCTGCCCATGACAGGTTCCAGAGACCCAGGCACCTCAGCACCCAGCCCCTGGACAAAGAATCCAAGCAACTGGATTCTGTGGTGGGGCATAAAGTCAACTCGTTAGCCACCTGTACCATACGGAGTCTGAACTTTCTTACCCATATGATACAGTTCCCGTATGCCCTCTGGGAGCAGGGGATCGATATAGTGAAGGGGATTCTCATCTGTCCACAGAAAACAGAGCTGGTGAAGCTTCTGAAGTTTGGTTCAGATGTGGGCACACATGTCCTTCAGTCAGCTTATGATTTGGTGGAAATGGTGGCCAGGGCTGCGGCCACAGGTGTGTGTATATGCAGGCATTCATGGCTCAGAGTCTCAGACTTCTCATAGGATGTACAGACCAACATCCTAGATGTGCCTTTCCAAGGCTCTATCCTCTTTGGTGAGGATTCTGAGAAAATCATCACCAAACTGCAGGACTCTGGTAAGGCCATTCAGTCAGTGTATTCAATGTACAAACTGAAGCAGAGGCCTTTTCGAAAGTCTCATTTTTGAGGCAGAGGGGGACAATAACAACCTCGTTTTCAGTCCCAACAGCAACAGAGAGGTGGTTACGGTCGTAAGGGCCCCACCAGAGGATCCACAGAGCCCGCCTCTCAGGACACCAAACCACTACAAGCCACTTTCCCTCCTCCCTCAATAGCTCATCTCCTTGTTGTACCCACCCACTCCCATCACCCTGACAGGGGAGGTGATCGGTGGCCACTTTTCTCTCTATGCCAGACTGGTGAAAGATCACCTCCGATCAGTGGGTCCTACAATCGATTGGCAACAGGCACTCAATAGAGTTTGTCCAGATGCCACCGGACTGGTCTCCCACTGCTCCCCTGCTCATGCAGAGCTTATCCAAGCAGAAATCCAGGCCCTCTTGCTTAAAAGAGCCATAAAGCTGGTACCCCCAGCTCAGAGAGGCAGGGGCTTTTAGTCTCACTTCTTCCTTGTGCCCAAAAAGACCGGGGCCCTGCGACCCATCTTGGATCTCAATGACCTCAACCAGTTTGTGGAATACAAATGGTTCTGGATGGTCACCCTTCAGGGATTGCTACCTATGATACATCAAGGAGCTTGGCTGGTGTCGCTGGACATGCAAGACACCTATCTCCACATCCTAATGGTCAAGCCTCACAGGGGTTCCTCAGATTCCAGTTCCAAGGCAGCCATTATCAGTTCAGGGTGCTACCCTTTGGCCTATCCTCAGCCCCAAGGGTTTTACCAAATGTCTGGCTGTGGTTGCAGTGGCCCTTCGAAGGAAAGGGCAGTACGTCTTCCCCTACCTGGATGACTGGCTCTTGACAGCCCCATCCAACGAGCAATGGGAACAATTGTGGACATCTGTTCTCTCTTCAGAACACTGGGCATCATCATCAGTATTCAAAAGTCCTTCCTAGTTCTGACCCAAACCCTCCAGTTCATCGGAGCACTGCTTGATAGCACCCAAGGGAAGGCCTTTTTACCACAGGACAGGGCACTTTGCCGTCAAGATTTGGCACACCACATCTCATCCATACCTATGGTCCCAGCCAGGATGCTGCTCTGGCTGCTAGACCATATGGCCATGTCCATTGTTATAATCCTTCTAGCCAGACTGCATATGAGGAGAGTCCAGTAGGACAAAAGATGGGACAATTTGGACCAACAGGTCTCTATTACAGAACTAGTCCATTGAGAACTAAGCTGGTGGATGACATCCCCCTCTCTCACAGAAGGCATGCCCTTTCAGAAAACAGCTCCAGATCAAGTGTTGACATCCGGTGCCTCAGGCACCGGTTGGGGTGCACATCTGGGCATCCACGGAACATGGGGCACGTGGTCTGTGGCCGAGAAGGCTCTACACATAAATATCCTGGAAATGAGGGCAGTCCTCTATGCTGTACAGGCCTTGAGCACTGTGCTGCGCCCAGGACACCTCCTGGTCCAAACAGACAACATGGCAGTGGTGTTTTATCTCAACAAGCAAGGTGGCACTCACTCTTATCCCCTTTGCCAGGTGACAATGTAGGTCTGGAACTGGGCCATATGTTCCAGGGGTTCAAAACACACTGGTTATGCTCTCAGTCAGACCTGATCCAGAGTGCACGAATGGG
Source organism: Neoceratodus forsteri (assembly GCA_016271365.2). Lineage (NCBI taxonomy): Eukaryota > Metazoa > Chordata > Ceratodontiformes > Ceratodontidae > Neoceratodus > Neoceratodus forsteri. The sequence continues at coordinate 363,726,197 of CM028130.1, forward strand.
CCCTTCTGCAGTCTGTCATTGACAATCTCTTCGACAGATGGGGCAGACTAGATCTGGTCCTCTTTGCGTCCCCTGCCAATGCAAAGTTGCCCAGTTTTTGCTTGCTAGATCCAGGGCCTAGAGTTTTCTGGTGAGACGTGTTGTCCCTCTCCTGGAGGGGGAGGTTGCTTTATGCCTTTCCACCTTCCCACTCCTTCAGAAGGTCGATCTCAAGTTGCAAGCAAAAGGAGCAGCAATGATTCTTGTGGCCATGTCAGAACTGGTACCCATTGCTGCAACAGCTGGCTGCTGAGCCTACAATTCCCCTGGCACTTAGCACCCAATTGCTCTCCCAGGATGACGGGACCCTGGTTCACCCAAACCTGCAGTCTTTGCACCTCCGTGCATGGCTCCTGAGGACTTAGCCAAATCCCGCTTTGGGGTCTCGGACAGGGTTGCCAGTGTTCTGGTGGCTGCTAGGAAACCCTCCACCAGAGCCACTTATGCCATGAAATGAAAACGCTTTTGCCTTTGGGCTGTTGCCTGACATCTCAATCCCTTGGCCTGTCCAGTGAGCTCGATCCTCGAGTACCTGTTGTCACTCTTGGACTCAGGGTTGGGCTACTCATCCATCAAAGTGCATCTGTTGGCCATCTCTGCCTACCATACTCCTGTCCAAAGCAGAACTGTGGGGCAGGCAGATGTAGCCCGCACTTTCCTACACGGCATTCTCCATATGAAGCCACCCATTAGGGACCCCAACCCTCCTTTGGACTTGCTTTTCATGTTGGAAAAGCTTACTTTACCCCCATTTGAACCTGCGCAGATTGCAAGCTTCGCTTTCTTTCTTGGAAAACATTATTTTTAGTTGCTGTCACTTCTGCTTGAAGAATTTCTGAGCTTCAGGCCCTGTTGTGCAAGGAGCCTTATTTAGTGTTCACAAGGACCGCGTGGCCTTAAGGACCAATCCTGAGTTCTTACCAAAGGTGGTGTCCGAGTTGACTCTAAAGCAGGACATCCACCTCCCAGTGTATTACCCTGAACCCTCAAACCGGGGGGAGGCTCTTCTCCACATGCTTGATGCTCATCACATTATGCATTTTTATCTATCCAGAATGAGAGAGTTCAGGCATTCTAACCAGCTTTCTGTTTTGCTTGCCCCTAGGATTCAAGGGGCTCCTGTAACCAAGCAAACTCTTTCTAAATGGCTCATTAACTGCATTTCATTCTATTACCAGAAGTATGACAAACCCTTGCTGGACTTGGTGAAGGGTCCCTCCACAAGGGGAGTAGCGGCCTCTTTTGCCTCTCTTAAAAATCTGTCTGCAGCTGACATTTGTGTGGCAGCCACGTGAAATTCTGTTCATACCTTTATCAGACACTATAGTCTTGACATTGCCTCCAGACGCACAGCGGGCTTCAGCCTTGCAGCTCTGCAGGGACTTCCCTCTCCATATATTTCCGTTTCCTCCACCCGAGACTAGCCTGGGTCTCCTTTACTGTTTTGGACTCAGTCCTACATTGTTACTTGCTGCAAGAGCTGATTCTTGAAGTAAAATAGTACAGTTACTTAATAACTTACCATAACAGTAGATCTTCAAGAGAAGCTCTTGCAGCAGGTATAGCTTCCCACCCACCTTCCCCCTAGGGGAGTCTCTGCTGCACTTGGTTTGCATTGACAACGTTATGTTTGCTCTTTGTAGTATTGGCCTTGGTTCTTTGTTCCTGATCACCTTCCATCATCGATGCCGGAGTCTTCAGCGGGAGAACTGAGAGACACCAGGGACCGCTCTCCCTTTATACCATACGTGACGGGGGTGGGCCAACATTGGGGGCAGTCCCCACCATTGACTGCTAGCTAGAAGTTTTCTATGCAGTGTTGCTCCCTGTCGGCTACAGTCCTACATGTGTTACCTGCTGCAACAGTGTCTCTCAAAGATCTACTGTTACGGTAAGTTCTTAGATAACTACTTTTTTGTTACATGTGAAAGTTTGAGAAAGGTAAGCCAGCAGCTAGGAAAACTGTCTCTCATTGGATAGTCTCCTGCATACAGTTCTGGTATGAAAAAGCTGGCTCCCAGAGGCCTAAGGGCACATTCCACAAGAGGCACCTCTGCCTCTGTGGCAGCCACAAGGGGCATCTTCTTAAAGATGTCCGTAAAGCAGCTGCATGGAAAACAGTGTACATATTTACAAAGACCTATGGCTTGGAAATGCAGTCCAGAGAGATGCCAGTTTTGGAACTGGTGTCTTGCAGAACCTTTTTCCTAAATAGGTTCTAGACGCGTCCTCCCAAGGTACTGCTATCAAGTCTGCAATTCGTAAAACATCTCGTTGATGGATTCTTGTTGATTGAATAAAAAAATCTGCTCACCATAGTTATGTTGCTTCTTCTCAGGGACCAATCAGTCAGCTTTACAAATCCTGACCCTATCTCCTCTTCTAGAACCCGAAAATAGGTTCACACAAGAATCAGGACTTATCTTAAGATTGCATGAACAATAGTCAGTGCAGTTCTTTAACAGTTGTTAAAATGTGATCATTTTCAAGTTTTTACAAGGTGTCTGCTTCAGTTTGGTTAGATTTTTCAAAACTTTAAAGAGGAGGTTAGAAACATTTCAGTAGACATTTAGCTGGTTTTAGTGGTCATTGCTTCCCTGGCTATATATACAAATCTGACATTAGAACAGCAGAGGGAGCATGACCACAATGCAGAATTTGAACTTGTATTCTAAATTCTATAATTTGCATAACGTTCTATCTCCAGGGCAGCACACTCCTGCAGACTAATGGTATTTGTAAGGCTTATTGCTGGATCCCTAAGAAGAAACAACATTCCTAGGAGGAGTCATTTTTTTCTTCCTGATATAAACCTGCTTTCCTCTAATTAACCAGTACTTAACATACAAAGACATTTAAAGAATGTGCTGTTGACAGTTTTAATTCCTGGCATTTCTTTGGTGGCCATGAAAAATCCCCTTCCTGTCCTTACCAGCTTGTCAGGGCAATCCCTGCTGCTTACCTTACCCCAACACAAACAACTGAGACTGGCTCCATATAAGGTCATCCCTAAAGACAAAGTGTGTGTATGTGTGTGTGTGTGTGTGTGTGTGTGTGTGTGTGTGTGTGTGTGTATTTGACACAATGCACTTATGTGTAGATCTGTGATACATGTGACACATAAACACACATACCCACAAGAACACAGCAGACACACACTATGATCAAATGTATAAATAAAGCCATGTTAATGTATAAGGCACACTAAAATACTTCTGCTATGTTCTTGTGGATACGTGTGTTTATGTAGGGATCTCCTAGAACATAAGCATTTAACAATGTATATGCCTCCTGGTGTCACATTCCATCCATGGAGAAGAGCCTGCACCTCTAATCTGATTTATAACCACCTAGGATTTCAAATACTTTTTTTGTCTCTGCACATATCCAGTTATTTACTTCCTTATCAACAGAACAGTCACACCCATCTGTAAAAGTGTATTTATCAGTTCTACTCAATGTACTGTATATACATTTTTTTAAAGAAACTGCCATTGCCTGATGAACTTCTCTGTGTAGCCTGAATGCTTGTGTTTTGCTCTTGTTGGTCAAATAAAAGGCATCAAATCACCCACTTTGTTCATCTTTTTGTACAAGAACCAGCACGGCTACAAAACAATTCTCTACATTTTCCTCAGAAACTCAAGCAGAGGATTAGTCACTGCCCAGGTTTTCTAACATGAAAAGTGTTGCCAACCAATTTCAATGTTCTTAACAGACCTTTTCACCTGACATAGATTGCCTTTTGTGAGTGAGTGAAATGCAGCGTTTGGACCTAAAATGACCAAAGTTTATTGTGTCTGATTCTTGTTCTTTCATCAGAGAGATTATAATAATTGATATGCCCACTTATCTGATTGTACAAACCTTCAGGAAGGTGTATAGGCTCTGCTCCTTCTGACCATTCACATCCCCCTTCTGAAAAAGCTGGAAGTTCGGAACAAACCTTCCCCCAGGGCGGATATATCTGAAATTCACAACAACCACCATCATCCTCACATTTATGTAAAAGCATAAAAAAAGTTACAAAACCACTCAGATGAAGCTCATTTACAATGGTGTCTTTGTAAATACTGTACATGCAAAGCTATAACATATTACATACAGTGCTCACAAAGTTTAATAGCATCACTTACTGGATTTCTATAAAGCCTTCGACACCATCCCAAACAGAATGTTGGTTAATAAGATGGGTAGTCTGGGCATGGGAGACAAGGCGGTGAACTGGGTTAGGAACTGGTTAACAGGAGACAGAGGGTGGTTGTAAATGGGGTACAATCTGGGGAGAGAGGGGTGACCAGCGGGGTACTCCGGGGATCAGTACCGGGACCAGTCCTGTTCAATATCTTCATCAGTGACATTGCAGAGAGGCTGGAAGGAAAGGGTCTGCTTGTTTGCAGATGGTACCAAGATCTGCAACAGGGTAGATACTCCAGAAGGGGTGCAGAAAATGAAGAGGGACTTAGAGAAGCTTGAAAGATGGTCAGAGATGTGGCAACTGAGCTTCAATGCAAAAAAGTGCAAAACAATGCACCTGGGTAGAGGGAACCCTGGGGAGATCTACAGGTTGGGAGGGAGAAGCTGACTGTCACCAAGGAGGAAAGGGACTGAGGGGTTATCATCTCTGATGACTTTAAGGTATCAAAGCAGTGCGCAAAGGCGGCTGGGAGGGCCAGTGGCATGCTGCGGTGTATAGGCAGGGGTATCACTAGCAGGAGGTGGGAGGTGGTGATGCCATTGTATAAAACATTGGTAAGGCCTCACCTGGAGTACTGCATGCAGTTCTAGAGGCCACACCTGCTCAAGGACATAAACAAGGTGGAGACTATCCAGAGAAGGACAACAAAGATGGTGCAGGGCTTGCACCACAAAACATATGAGGAGAGATGAAGGGACCTCAATATGTACTCACGGGAGGGGAGAGCAAGGGGACAGGATTGAAACTTTCAAGTACCTCATGGGCATAAACAAGGTGCAGGTGAGGGACCTTTTCCAATGTAGAAAAAGTACTAGAACAAGGGGGCACAATAGGAAATTGGAGGGGGGTAGATTAAGAGGTAATGTGAGGAAGGTTTTCTACACAGAAAGGGTAGTTGACACTTAAAATAGTCTGCCACATGAGGTAGTGGGGGCAAGTACAGTGGAGGGGTTTAAGCATACCTGGGGCAGTCACAAGGGAAGCCTGAGAGGGGAGGGAGTGGTGAAAAGCTGTTGATCACATAGGGTCAGTGGCCACATACAATGTATAGGGCCTACAGGCAGACTGGATGGGCCTGGAAGTCTTTATCTGCCAACAATTTCTATGTTTCTATGTTACTGTGCACAGTTTACTTGTGTAAATCCTTATGCAGTATCAGCAATAGAAATGTAAGAGGAGGGGAGGCACTGAATGAGTACTTCTGCTCTGTGTTCATGAATGTAAAAGGGGGGGCAGATACACCATGGGAAGGGTAGAGTGGGAAGAGGTGGGGCGGGGGTGACTGATATCAGAATTACGGAAGACAGAGTGCTGGAGGGACTAAGGGCACTGAGGGTGGACAAGGTGCCGGGGCTGGATGGTATTCACCCTAGGGTACTTAGGGAGCTAGTGGATATCCTGGTGGGACCACTGGCAGACCTGTTCAGTACATCACTGGACACAGGATGCATGGCACAGGACTGGAGGATGAACCATGTGGTGCCCATTCATAAAAGTGACCCGAGGGATGATCCAGACAACTACAGACCGGTGAGTCTCACTTAAATCGTGGGGAAACTCATGGAGTCAATCCTAAAAGAGAGACTGGTGACCTTTCTGCAAGACAATGGGCTCCAAGATGGCCATCAGCATGGATTTGTATCAGGCAGATCAAGCCAGACAAACCTAGTCGAGTACTACAACTGGGTTACCAGGGAACTGGACAGGGGCCATGCAGTGGATGTCCTATATTTGAACTTCAGCAAGGCCTTTGACTCGGTGCCACACGGGAGGCTGGGGGGAAGACAGGAATACATTGGTGTGGGGACAAAAATGGTCAACTGGATCACCAACTGGCTGAGGGGTAGGCAACAAAGAGTGGTGGTGGGGGGACTCTTATCACCTAGGGATGTTTTGAGTGGGGTGCCCCAGGGTTCAGTACTGGGACCGGTACTGTTCGGGATATTCATAGCCGATATCTCAAACGGGATCCGGAGTAGGATCAGTCATGCAGTGGTAGATGACATAGAGGGGTGGAGGGGGCTGCAGGAAGACCTGACCAAACTACAGGAATGGTCAGAGACATGGCAGTTGGGGTTCATCGCCAAAAAGTGCAAGGTAGTGCACTTCAGAGGAAGGAACCAGGAGATGAAAATATCAGTTGGGAGGGGTACAGTTGGTAAGCACAGTAGAGGAAAAGGATCTAGGGGTACTAATAATGGGGAGTATGAACACTCAGCTCAGTGCAGGAAGGTGGCTGCAAAGGCAAACAAGATGCTGGGGTGCATAGCGAGGGGAATCTCCTCCAGGTACAGAGAAGTGATCCTACCTCTGTACAGGTCACTGGTCAGGCCACACCTGGAATATTGCATGCAGTACTGGTGTCCATTCCCGAAGAGGGACATCAGATTGCTGGAGGGGGGTGCAGCATAGGGCAAAGGAATTCAGGGAAAATCCTATGAGGAGAGGCTGGGAGAGCTGCAAATGTATTCCTTGGAAGAGAGGAGGGATGGGGGGATATGATTGAAACCTTTAAGTACCTAAAGGGTATTAACAGGATTAATAGAGAAGGAATTCTTGAGATCAGCAGGGGGAGGGACACGAGGGGCATCAGCTGAGATTGAGGGGAGATGCAGAAGGGAAATCAAGAGACATGTTTTCACAGAAAGGGTGGTAGATAAGTGGAACGCTCTGCCCAAGGAGGTGGTATCATGTAGAATGGTGGGAGGATTTAAGAGAGGGTGGGACAGAGTGGGGGTGGGGCAGCTGCAAGTTGAGGGTCTAGCTGCACGATCAGGCAGACTCGCTAGACTGTGAGGCCTGTTTCTGCTGGCATCTCGTATGTTCACATAGTTGCTCAACAAGAAAGAAAGGTGGATGAATCTGAACAAGATCCTGAAAGCATTTCACATTTGGGGCCCAGTAGTTCTACATTACGTATCTTTGTTAAATGTAAATGCTGCTCCCATGGGTGATGGGGAGGATTTTCCACTATTACCTACATGAGCTGGCAAATAAGCTCCATATAGCATGTGTTAGCAGGAGCATACAATTCCAGTATGAGTTTGCATATCTTGGGAAACAAGACTTCTAAAATGGCCCATTATCTATAAAAGGCTGGTGCTGTCACACCCAGAAGTCCCCTGGCCCAGTCTGCTTTGTGTCTTCCTTACATTCCTTAATCTATAAAGTGATTACAATCCCTGATGTTTGCCTTTTTTCCCTATTTCCTTGGAGATCTCCTGTCTGGAGGAAGGGGTAAACTTGCTTTTAACACACATGAATGCACCTATTTCCTGTGGCATGGGATCCAGAACAACCAATTTTGCATAAAAGACCAAAATCCATATTCACGGAATTACCAACCGGCACTCCCAAAGTAGTTCAAACAAGTTCACTGCAGTATTCACATTTTATTCACAAAGGATTCAAAAGTCAGAACATTATATTCGTAATAAAATGAAATCCAGACTGGCTACCACAGAGCTCTAGCCAGCTAGCTAACAAATGTGGCAACATTCCAACTATTGGAGCAGCAGTGCATGATAGCGATGAAAATATTTACCTATTCTTTTTATTCTATTTTAGATTGCCCCTTATCTCCTGACTTGTATGATACCCTTGTGTCTCCATTTTGAGTCTGCAGTAGTATTTTGTTTTTACATTTGAAATAAAAGGAGCACCCCTTTTAATATAGCTCAGCCCAGGTTATCATCAGTATTCTCAGCTGTTTCTGTTCACCAGTTGTCCTATAAAGATAGTAAACAGTGTCTACTACAGGTTAGTTCATTATAGTTACAAGAGAAGTGATCTTAAAAAATGAGTATTCAAAAATAAGAGCCACATTACAAGGAGTGTTCCTTTTATTATTTCAACTGTAAAAAAAGAGGTAAAGCAGACTCAAAACTGGGGGAAAAAAGGATGTCGCACAAGCCGGGAAATAAGGGATAATCTGAAATCAAATAAAAAAAGAGTACGTCAACATTTTCACAGCTGTCATGCACTGCTGCTTTAGTCAGTCTTTATCAGGGCAGCCTGCTTCCTTAAAATATCAAAGCTATGATCAGCATTGGGTGTCCATTGTTGGTGTTAGTCTGAAGGCCTGGCAGTGCTTCACCACTGCTCCTTATTAGGGGGGAAATGGTATTTTATTGAAGAAATAGTAAATGTATGCATACAGTATGGATCAAGTGGGAAAAAGAATGACTTGCTAGAGGTTTCATTTTTATTTATAAAATGCATTTGCGAGCCAGATTTTGTATTTTCAAAGCATATTGCTGGAAGACCCTGCGGCACTGTGTTGCCTAACATTAGTTTTAGCTGGTTTGTGGTGGGCAAATCCTGTCAGATGAACCTGTCTTTGACTGGGTTGTGAGGTCGGTGGATAGGGGACAGGCAGCAGATATATTGGGCAGGATTTTCAGATGGCCCCTTCCATTTTATGGATGTGGCTGCCCGACATCCACCCAAAAGGTTAGATCACCTACCAGGTGGTCCAGCTTCTAGGCACGATTGCCCGGACTTGCATCCTGAAAATTATGCATGCATCATTTTTTTTTTCTGGAAAAAGCAGCATGTGTTATAAATGTCTGAAAATAAATAGATGGATTTTCTCAAAGATCTACTGTTGCAATAACTATTCTATTACATCGAGGATATCTCCTCCATTGAGCCACATCTCTAAAAAGATTTCCAAGCAATACACAAGCTACCCAGGGAAGATGGCAAAGTCTGAGATGTTATCATTGCAGAAGGCATTGCAACAACGCAAGACCAAATCTAGCACGTCCATGAGAGACAAAGTCTAGACTGTAGTCCTTAATGAAAGTATGCACAGTGCTCTGTGAAGCAGCAGCACATATATCAGCTGCAGAAACATTCTGAAAGCAGGTAACAGGTGTGGCCATAGCACATGTAGAGTGGCCATGCACAGAACCAAGAAGTTCCTTACCGTACTTCCTGTAAGAGAACACAATGCAATTAGCCAGCCATTTGAACAGGCACTGTTTAGACACAGGATGCCCTCTTTCCTGTAGGCAAATGAAGCAAAAAGCCGAGCAATCTTTCTGCAGTCCTTACTGTGATCGAGACAGACATGTAGTGTTCTATGAACATCAAGTGTATGGAACAATGCCTCACCCTTGTTAGCATGCTCCAGATAATTCATAGGAAGGTGTATGGTCTGATTCAATGTTAAATCTGAGACCATTATTTTCAATGTTGAAAGTTTTTAATGAGACAAAACAACATAAAATCATATAGCAGGGAACATACATGGGTTACATAAATGCTTGGGAGAGGCTAGCCAACCCCTCATAGTACATGAGAGTATAACAATCAGCAGGTTATTGCAGTCCCTGTCTTTGGAGAGGAGGATTGCGGCCTTATAGTTAGCCTGGTTGCCTAGGGGAAGTAATAGCACATCTATAAAACAAAGGTACTCTTTATCTGCAAGGCCTGTGGCCTTAAGGTCTTGTGGCCCAGAATTTTTTGGGGTTAGCAAAGGACCCTGCTGCCCATTCATTCTATCATCTGGGTGTCTCTTTAAGAATAACATTAACTACATACATAAGGCAATCAGAGTAGTCAAGCAGAGATATCTACCATGAACAAAATGGGGTGGGTAAGTCCCAAAGCACTTAGAGAGACAACTTAGGGGTGGCTATGTTCAGAGGTGATAGCTGTTGCATTCAGGCCATACTCTAACTCTAAGAAGGGCTGCCAACAGAGGTCGAACCTAGCAATAGTACTCACAGTGAAGTTGGACAGTCTTTTATATGAGGCCACTTGTGCCACGGACTCCCAACAGTTCAGTTAGGGAGGGGCAGACTGTGGACCTCCAGCACATCAGAAGCAGATGCTTGGCTGCTGTATCAACTGCTGTAACCCACTGGACCAATGGGTCGTGTTTAGGGAGAGTCACAGTGGCACAGCCCAGCAGTAACAGTTGGGCATCCACAGTCCTCTGTGGTGACACTGTCTTGCACATCTGCACCACTTCATCCCAAAATGGCCGAATCTTTGGGAAAGTCCATAATACATGGTATAGGTGGGCACCAGGTTGTCTGCAGTGCCAGCATGAGTCATCATGGAGGAGGCCCAAATTCTTGAGCTTAGCTGGAGTGTAGTACCACTTTAGTAAAGTTTTGTTCATTATCTGCTGTGATCTACCATCCCTGCAGGCATGGTGTATCCTGTGCCAACACTGGGACCACTGTCAACTAGAGATCTGGATACCCATCTTCTGCTCCCACTGGGCTTTGGCAGGGAGTGTTGGGTCTATTGCGGCCTCTGTAAGTGCCGTATAAATCTGGCTCACCTGACCCCTTTCCAGTTTCATCCACATGTTTAGCTCAGAGGGTACTGGAGATAACTGAGGTTAAGCTGGTCTCTTGATGGCATCCCTTATTTGCAAGTATCCCCAAAAGTGGTTGGTTGGAAGTTGGTACTTCCCTCTTAGTGATCCAAACGTGTCTATAATGTTAGTGCCTGGGACCAGCATGTTCTGCACCAGTTGGATCCCCTGAGATTCCCATATGCACCAGTGGATCATTCTCCTACCCCGCGATAGATGGGTTGTTCCACAAAGGCATGTAGACCCAGGGGATGGGGTTAAAACTGAGGAGTGAATGTACTATTTTCCAGTATTTGACAGATATTTATTTATTTAAAGGAATCAGATACACCTTTGAGCTAGGGGCTCTTTTACAAAAGTTCCACGTCAGTTACTTGAAACATTAGAACAGGCAGTGGTATTGTGCAAAAGAGAAATAAACATAGCAGCTGGAGGGCTTTGTCAATTACCAAAACATCACAATTGTTCAAATCACTTCTATAACAATTTAAACAATATAGATTCGTATAGGTAGCCATCTGACAGAGGGAAGCGAGGCTAGAGGCTGGTGTAAAGAGGGAGAAAGAGATGGAGTGGGGTGGGTGGGTCGGGGCAGGGTCAGCAAGGAGGTGTGTGGAGGGAGTAGAGGAGGAGGAGGGAAGGAGTAGGGAGGGGTTGGGGGGACAAACCATTTAGGTGTAGCAGTCGCAGGAGGCACAGGAGATGAGATATTGATGGAGGCTGAGCTTAAAGGCACCCAGGGGTGCTTTGCTGGTAACTTCTGCTGGCAGGGTGTTGAACCAGGAGGAGGCTCTGAAAAAGAAGGATCATTGGCCTTGGGTAGTCCTGCAAAGGGGAACAGTGAAGGAGAGGTTGTTTGAATTCCTGGTTTGTTGTGGGCCGCTATATGGTCTCAGCAGTGCCTGTGATCCAGGGGGTAGTAGGTTCAATGTTTGCTTTTTTGCTAGGATGCAGGTTTGATATTTAATTCTGACAGATAGTTGGAGCCAGTTTGCATGTTCATAGGTCTCGCAGGTGTGTGTAAGGCAGTTTGCAGATGTTTGGAGATGACATGCCTTGTTTAGTGCTGTGGTGATGAGTCAGAGAGCTGTGTCACTGGCAGACCCGTAGATCACAAGCCCATAGTCTATTATAGAAGATTAATGAACTGTGAATGGCAGTGCTTAGGGCTTCTTCCGTGAGGCAGTTCTTATGTCTATAGAGCAGGCCTATGCAGGTATTCACAGTTTTTGCTATGTAGTTGATATGTTCAGAGTATCCAAGTGTTGGGTCAAGAATCACCCCAAGATATTTAAATAGCTGTACTTGTTCAAGGGTGGCCCCTTTGCTGTTTGAGATAGAGAGGTCTCTGTTTTTATGTTTGCTGTGAGTACCATGGAACAGCATTGATTTGGTTTTGCTGTAGTTAAGAATAAGCTTGTAGCCGGCCCGGTGGCACTGAGGTTTGAGGCACTGGACGCCACACCTCATGCCATGTCGGTGACCCGGGTTCGGAATGAGCCTGGGCCATCGGGGATCAGCGGGGGGAGAGAGGATCAAGTGTCCGATGGATGCCTCACCTCTCTCTCGGGGGGTGGGATCAAGGGTAACCTGGTGCAACAGTGGCCCCGTGGAAACCGTGGCACTGCTCTGCTATCAGGCGTGTACAGTTGGGGACGATGTCGGGCAGCCATCTCCGGATGTGGGTGGGAGCACCTACGTCACGGGCTGACGACATTGCACGCCTTATGTTGGGGGGGTACCAGAATAAGGAAAACCCCGCGCCGAGGATCAGGCGATGGTACCAGTCCCCCATGCCCAATGTCGGGCTCTCCTCGACTGGCCTTGATTTCCATGGCCACTCCCTGTCCAATGCTAGAGACTGATGTGGCGAGAGGCGCCCAGGTAGGAGGAGGGCAACCCACCCCGGATAGGGTTAGCCGGGGGTGCTGGCATCGGAGGGGAGGGAGAGAGAGGCACAGTTTGAGGGACCTCGGGCGAGGCAGGAAAAAGGATTGGATGCCTGAGAGAAGGACCTCAGGGCTGTGACCGGAGGGAAAAAGAGTTGACAAAAAAAAAAAGAAGAAGCTTGTGGGATTTAAACCGTGCCTCTACATCAGTGAAGCTTTCTTGTAGTAGCAACTGAAGAAAAGAGGGGTCAGAGTGGGAGGTGAGGATGACAGCATCGTCAGCATAGAGTAGGATTTTTTCTGAGCAAGATGAAGGGAAGCTGTTTAGGAAAATGCTGAAAAGCATAGGACCCAGGATGGATTCTTCTGGGACTCCTGATTGGAACAAGAGGGGTGCTGAGAGGGATTCACCAATTTTTACCTGCTGTGTTCGGTCACTGAGGTAACTTTGAAACCAGAGTTGTGTCCAGAGATAGGCCTATTAGAGATAGTTGTTGAAGCAGTAGTGAATGGTTGACAGTGTCAAATGCCTTAGATCGATGAAGGTGGCGCCAACAAGATCGCCTTGGTCCAGGGCAATGTGGATGTAGGAGGTAAGTTCTAACAGTGCCGTGGTTGTGCTGTGGCCCTTGCGAAATCCATGTTGTTCTTGACATAGCAGGTTATTCTTAGTAAGGTATTCTATCAGTTGGTCGGCAGCTATTCTCTCCAGCGATTTTGAGAGAGGGGGGAGAATGGAGATTAGTCTATAGTTGCTTGTAACAGATTTATCACCACTTTTGTGGATAGGTGTCACCATTGCTGATTTCCATTTTTGGGGGAACTGTGAAAGCATGAGAGATTTGTTAAGGATTTTGGTGAGGGGGTCAGGACTTCAGCGAGGGTAAGAGCAAGGAGTTTCAGGTTGAGGGAGTAACTGCTTGATTTAGACTTTCCAAGTACTCGAAGGAGGTACTTTTTTGTGATGAGTGAATGGTAGTGCCAGGGCACCTGGAGTTCTCTTCCTAGTGTAAAGCACAGTAGCCGGTGATGGGGATCCTATCAGTGAAGTCTCAAGAGGGACCCAGGTTGGAGCAGTATTCCCATTTGGTGTGAAACATTTTACTGTTTGTGCAGTGGTGAAAGCCATGTGGTACCCCTAGAACCAGGGCAAATCCCACCCTCCCCTAGTAAAGTGTTGGTGTAGTTTTGTCTGCTGAAGCATGGCAGAGGACCTTCCCATAGGAAGCCTCCTATCAGAGCCTCAATCTTCTGAAACCACTTTGGGGGAATGTGTACTGGAAGATGTGCCAGGAGGTATAACAATCAGAGAACTAGTATTAGTTTTACAGAGTCCATTTTAGAAACATAGAAACATAGACTTTGACGGCAGATAAGGACCACTTGGCCCATCTAGTCTGCCAATTTCCCTACCTACAGGATAGGCCGCAGATCCTAGTTAACCAACAGCCTATTTCTTCCTACCTTTCCCTGCCAAAGAGAGTTTCAGAGACTTCCAATGATCCAGGTCATTCCTTATCTGTTCCAGAAGAGTATTGAAGTTGGCCACCGCCATTTTGGGGGATGGGGTGTTGGGGTGTATGGTGAGACCTAGGTATTTGATGCTATTAGGGGCCCACTTAAGTCCCAGGGTAGTGATGTCCTGTCCGGCATATGCCTTGTTTAAAGGCAAAGCCTCAGTTTTGCCCTGATTCACCCTTAGCCCAGATGCTTTGGTGAACCTGGACAGAGTGTCAATGACATTCTGGATAATCTGGGGGGAATAGGCTATAGTGATTAGGAGTTCATCAGTGTACAGGAAGGTCATAAGGTTAGAACCTCCACTCTAATGCCTTGTATGTCTCTGGATTCCCTTATAGCGATAGCTAGGGGTTTTATCACCTGGACAAACAGGAAGGGGGATAGAGGGCAGCCTTGTCACATGCCTTTGTGAAGGCTGAAGGCAGGAGACATGAGTGTGTTGGTAAGTACTGTTGCCAATGGGGAGGAGTAGGGAAGTTTCATCCATGACCTATATCCTGGATTTATACCCATTTTCCCCAGTGTGAGCATCAAGTAGGACCATTTGACAAAGTTGAAGACCTTCTTGAAGTCGACTGCCAGGGCTGTCATGGGAGTAAGATTGGACTGCACCTCATACATCACCGTGATCAGGGCCCTGTGATGGTCTGACTCTAGTCTACCTTTAATTAACCCAGCCTCAGCAGGATGAACAAGACCTGGGAGCAGCTTCTCCAAGCGGACAGCCAGTACCTTGGCCAATATCTTGGCATCCACATTAATGTGGGAGATAAGGTGATAACTACCAGGGTCTTTCCCCTTTTTGGGACATACTGTGATCACTGCTTCCCTCATAGATGTGGGAGAGCTTCTTTTGCTACAGAGTCTTTAAATGCCCTTAACAAGTAACCCCCCACATCTACCCCTGGTGCCTGGTAGAAATCTATCGGTAGCCCATCCTTTCCTGGGGATTTGTGAGGGTTCATGGTTTTGATTGCAGAAGCAATCTCCTCCTCTGTTAGTGGCTCCTCCAGGGGGGGATGCATTAGATGCTGCCACCCTGGGGATGGCGAGTCCCACCAGGAATTCCTCGATTGTGCTGTTGTCTAGTGGAGATGGGGAAGAGTAGAGACATTCATAAAACTGGGCCATGACTTTGTTAATCCCCTTCTTAGAGGTGGTTTGTATCCCCCTCTGTCCTTTAGGCCAGGATCATCCTGGCAGCCTGTCTGCTTTTTAGGCGGTAGGCCAAAAGTTTGCTAGACTTTTCTCCTCCCTCCCAGAAGGCATGACTAAGCCGCCTAAGATTGAACTCTGCTTTCTTTGTCAGGTGGGAGTTGAGGTGAAATCTAGCACTAGTCAGTTGGGCTAATAGGGAGTGTAGAGGGACCCCTGGAGTTAGAGCTTTGTACTGAGCTTCTAGGTTGAATAAATTATTTTCAGGGGCGGCCTGCTCAGCCTCTCTGCATTTTCTTCTTCCTGAGACATAGGCGATGATCCTGCACCGTATGGTGGCCTTAAATGCCTCCCACAGAGTGGAGCCTGAAACCTCCCCATTGTCATTATTCCCCCAGTAGTCTGCTATTTTGGGGCCAAGCCATTTTTGAAACTGAGGGTCCTCTGGTAGCAGGGCGTTCAAATGCCATGTGGATGTCAAAGGATCTTTGGGGCCCCAGAGTATCCTAAGTTTGACAGGAGCATGGTCAGAAATGGCAATTGGGTGTGTATGTACCTTGGGCACCAGATAATAAATGGAGCCGGAGATCAACCACAGGTCAGTTCTACTAGAGGTCCTGTGTGTGGCAGAGAAGCAGGTACATTCCCTCATGCCAGGGTGTCTTGTGTACCAGGTGTCCAGAAGCATATGTTCAGTCATTAATCCTATGGCTGCCTTGACTGACTTGCCTGTGTGGTTTGGCCAACCTCCTGCTCCTATCCACAGCGGGGTCTAATGTGAGATTGAAATCCCCCCTCCCCACTATGACCTGATATCCAACTTTGTTAAACTTTGTCAGGGTCTGGTTCAGGTCATAGAAAAACTATGGGCAGTCCTGACTGGGGGCATATAGTTTAAGGAGGATTAGGGGGCCCTCTGAAGTCCCTACCTCAACCAAGATCCATCTACCCTCTTTGTCGGACTTGTGCTGAGTCACCTTTCACCCCAAGTCTTTGTGGACGAGCATGGAGACACCATGCTTATGTGAGGGAGCTGCTCTACTGGCCTCCTCTTCTACCCATCCCTGTCTAAATTTTCTGGCCTCCCCCACAGAGAGCTTGGTCTTCTGAAGGAATGCCACCCAGGGGCTCATTCTCTTGAGTTCATTTAATTTATTTTTTATTCTTATAGGCCTGATGAGCAAAATTCCAGTTTTCATAGGCGACAAGTGATTACAAAAGACATAAAAAACATAAAATCTGACATATAATACAATTACAGATAGAAAATCATACAACCATGCAATATTACAACATTGCTGAAACTATATGTTATATGTGCATTCCTGTTTGTCTTTCAAAAAGATAATACATTTAAAGAGAAAGGAGCTCGGTAAAGTAATGATCTCTGACCAATTACTTTCCTAAACAGGAGAATCTTAAATGTAAATCTATTCTGAGATCTGGTGCCACAACCATTAACAAATTGAGGAAATAAGGTTGAGACTTAGTTTGGAAGAAAACCTAAAGTGCTTTTAAATATAAAAGTATGCATTCTCAATAGGATTCTGTTATCCAGAGACAGACTGTCAGACTGTCTATATAGAAGGCAATGATGGGTACAAAAAGGGGCATTCAACATAAACCTAATTATTGCATTATATGTGACCCAGAGTCGATCTAACAACTTAGAACTAGCAGCTGAATAAACAATAAAACCATAGCCTAATTCACTTAATAAAAAACTGTGTTGCTGTATAACATTTTTTGTTTTGATGGGTGAATTGAGCCCCCCCCCGACATTCCAATAGACCATGCTAGTCTCCATAGGGAAGTCGCTGGTTCGTCCTTGACTGCCAACCAACAAACTTTTTGTATTTAACCATAACAGTAAATAAAACTTACAAGTAATGAAGTGAAACTGAAACAACCCAAACCCCCCTCACCTCCCTTTCCCACATCTGTGACCAGCTGTCACTTGCTTCACTGGCTCACCTGTAGCCCAGATGACAGCAATGGATGCTGGGGATGAACCCTGAGGGTGGTGTGCCTAGATTACAGATCTATTAGCAAACCTACCATAGCTATTCACTACCCCTGAGAAAACAAAACAAGAAGCAGGACATGTCTTGCTGATCCAATCAAGTCATTTGTGGTGCTGGGCACACTGGAGACCAGTAAACTTTCGAAGAACTTGAAGGGGCTGTCTAGTCAGGTGCTGCCCCCAACTGGGGGGAAGGGTGTTCTTTGCAAAAATGTTGAGCTGCCCTGATAAGTGGAGTTAGTCTCCCCACTGTCTCTTACCACTCCCTCCTTAATTAGAGCTAGTAGACTGCCAGTTGCTGTTTCTATCTTTAGGAGCGGTCTATCGCTGCTCTTGCAAGGTTGCCCAGAGGGGGAGGGGGGGAGACAAGACAGCCCTCTCCCCAAAATTAAGCACCACAACAACTGCACCCTTGCCAAGGTCTCTGAGATGATACCCAATAGTGAGTTTTATGCCCCCCCTTGCTAAGGTGCTCGCCCTCTGAGGGCCTGCACCCAGTGTGGCCTCATTTTCATGAGGCTAATGTTCAACCTGCTCGAGGAGCTCTTGATCCCTGGAATGTACATAAGATGAATTTCACAGTTAGTGGAGCACATAGATCCCCACTCTCAGGGGTCTTATGCAAGCCGGCCCTGCTCCTTTAACAACTTGGGCTTCTGAGGGGTTGATTTAAACCTGCATGCCATTCCCTTAGTGCATCGGGGTGGATTAAGAGGGGGCTATTCCAGAGAGCGGAGAGGATAGGGTCAGGTTGGAGGGTGGTTTCTCTGAATGAGAAGCCTTGGTAATAACTCAACAGAATTACAGGCCCTCTTGGCAATAGGGAGGGTGGACATTGCAGCCATCACGGAAACATGGGCCATCCAGTACCAAGATTGGGATTTGACGGTCTCAGGTTATATGTTATTTAGGAAAGACCAGGCTAAGGGAAAAGGGGGGTGGAGGCAATATATGTACAGGAGGGGATAAGGTGCATAAGGGAAGAGGGGGAGGGAAGCAGAACGGAGGCCCTGTGGTTGCAGTTCCATGACTTAAATGGGAGGACCTTGAGGATGGGGATAGTGTACAGGCCAACAGCCCAAGGGGATGACCTGGATAGGGAGTTTGCTGAGCAAATCAGAAGGTCTGTAGGAAAGGGAACACTGTGGTGGTGGGGGACTTCAATCTACCAGGGGTGGAGTGGAGCACCCAAACCACCACAAGTGCAAAGAAGCAGGTCATTTTCAGCAGTCTTCCAGGACAGCTTCCTGGTGCAGTTAGTCCGGGAGCCAACTAGATTGGATAGGGCTCTAGACCTAGTACTGTTAAACGGGGAGGCTGTAAGGGACCTGGAGGTGGAGGAACCTCTGGCTGAAGTGACCACCACATGGTATGGTTCACGCTCAATATGGGCAGGGAATCAGGAGGTACAAGGACCAGGGTGATTGATTTAAAAAGGGGGACTTTAAATGGATGGGGGATATTGTGGGCAGTCATCTGACGAGTATCAAACCATGCATTGATGCTAACCAAAAATGGGATATTATTAGGAAAGGGCTGGTGGAGGCCATCTGGGACATGTACCAGAACAAGGAGTAAGAAAGTGAGAGCAAAGAAAACATGCTGGCTGATGCAGGAGGTCATGGAGAGGGTGAGGGCCAAAAAAAAGGCATTTCAGAGACTAAAGAGATCAGCAGGGAAGGACAACAGGGAGATGTATAAGAAGAAGTCCAGGGAGGTTATCAGGCTGGTCAGAGTGGCCAAGGCTTCTAGAGAGCTGAGATTGGTGCAAGACATTAAGAATGGAGAGAAGTACTTCTTCAGATACATTAGTGAAAGATGAAAAAACAAAGATCAGATGGTGAAGATAAAAAAGGATGGGGGCTGGGTGGAGAAGGGGGAGGACCAGGCAGAGGCGCTAAATGATTATTTCTGCTCGGTGTTTATGAAGGAAAGAGAGGGGCTGGCACCAGCAGGGAGAGGAGGAGTGGGCGGGAGGGGAGGAGGTGACTGATACAGGGATCACAGAGGATAGGGTGCTGAAAGGATTAAGGGCACTGAGGGGGGATAAGGCACTGAGTCCAGATGGCATTCACCCTAGGGTACTTAAGAAACTAGCTGAGATCCTGGCACAGCTGTTGGCTGACCTGTTCAATACCTCCTTGGACACAGGGTGAGTGCCACTGGATTGGAAGATGGCCCATGAGGTACCCATTCACAAGGGGCGGACCCAAGGATGAACCAGGCAACTACCGACCAGTGAGCCTCACATCCATTGTTGGTAAACTAATGGAAATGATCCTAAAGGAGAGGCTGGTGACATTTTTGGAGAACAGTGGTCTCCAGGACAGTCAGCAGCATGGGTTTGTCTCAGGAAGATCCTGCCAGACAAACCTAATTGAGTACTACAACTGGGTGACAAGGGAACTGGACAAAGGCCATGTGGTGGATGTTCTGTATTTGGATTTCAGCAAGACCTTTGATTCCATGCCACATGGGAGGCTGGGGGGAAGCTGGAATATATAGGGGTGGGAACAAAGATGGTAAACTGGATCACCAGTTGGCTGAAGGGTAGGCAGCAAAGGGTGGTGGTGGTGAGGACTCTCTACATCGAGGGATGTGAAGAGTGGGGTGCCACAGAGATCGGTGTTGGGACCAATATTGTTCAGGATTTTCATTGCTGATATCTCCCACGGGGTTCGGAGCAAGATCAGTCTCTTTGTGGACGGCACAAAGATAGGAGCAGTGGTGGATGACATTGAAGGGTGGAGGGGGCTGCAGGAGGACCTGATCAGGCTACAGGAATGGTTGGAGGCATGGCAGTTGGGGTTTAATGCCAAAAAGTGCAAGGTTTTGCACTTTGGAGTGAAGAACCAGGTGAAGAGCTATCAACTTGGGGGGGGGGGGGTACAGCTGGAATGCACCTGGGAGGAAATGAATCTAGGGGGTGCTCATAATGGGGAGTATGAATAACTCAGCTCAGGGCAGAAAGGTGCAGTAAAAGCCAACAGAATACTGGGGTGCATAGCGAGGGGAATCTCCTCTAGAAATAGGGAGGTGATCCTGCCCCTACACAGGTCGCTGGTCAGGCTGCGCCTCGAATAATGTGTGCAGTTCTGGTGCCCATTCCTGAAGAAGGACATCAGATTGCTGGAGGGTGTACAGCAGAGGGTGACAAAGACGATCCAGGGATTAGAGGGATAATCCTATGAGGAGAGGCTGGACGAGCTGAACACGTATAGCCTGGTGGAGAGGAGGGCTGGGGGGACATGATCGAAACCTTTAAATACACAAAGGGGATAAACCAGACTAGTACAGAAGGGATTTTCCAGCTCAGAAGGGGGAGGGTCACAAGGGGGCAACAGCTGAGATTGAAGGGGGGGAAGATTCAGGAGGCAAGTCAGGAGATAATATCCAGAGAGGGTGTTGGACAGGTGGAATGCTCTGCCTATGGAGATAGTAGCCTCTAGCATGGTAGACTGCTTTAAGAGGGGATGGGACAAAGTGAAGGAATAATTATGAAGAGGGAAGGAGGGTGGGGCAACTGCAAGGTGAGGGGCTAGCTGCACAATCGAGCATACTAGATAGACCGTTAGGCCTGTATCTGCTGGTATTTTTGTATGTTTGAGTGTTCATATCTTTTAGAACGACTACGTTCAGCAGGTATATACACCCATAGCAGGAAATAATAAATTGGAGCTGTGAATCTGCACTCTGTCCTGCCTTAAGGTGGGTTGGATGAGTGGTCCAGCATTGCCCCTGTGGAGGGAGGTGGGAGTAGAGGTACGGCCTGGGTCAGTGCCTTGTCAAAGAGAGAGTTCTCCTTCCCTCTTCTCCAGATCAACCCCCCCAACTACTTGTGGGGGTATCTAGCCCAGCTGATAAAGCCCCTGAGCGTATTATAATTGTGCAGCTTACCCTAAACATGGGTCAGCTCTAACTACAGCGAATCATCCATCCAACAGTGCGCTGTACCTTTAAGAACTGAAGTGAGAAAACCCAATCTATAATTAACAGCTGAAGGCCTGATTTGCCCAAACTGGAGGATGTCCTGGTGGGGGGGGTTAGCTGAACACAAAGCCCAAAATGAAACAGTTAAATGCAATAACAGTGTGCCCCCCAACACCAGATGGGACATGCCTTCAGTGACCTGGGGATCAGTCCCATGAAGCTCATCTGTCCCCACAGAAAAACATATCTTGTCAGATTCAAGTAGTACTCATACTGCTGCCTTCATCTCTTCCAGTGGCAGAAGGAAGGTGCCCATTTCCACCACAGGCTCTGTCGTGCAGGCCTGGTCCAGGCTTGGTTCTGCTGTGATGGTGGCTGCTTCAGCCCAGGATTTCAGTTCATCAGGAAAGGTCTGCTGTAAGGGGATAAGGTCACTTTGAGTAGACGGCAGCCCATGTTGCAGGATATCATCATCAGGT
Source organism: Neoceratodus forsteri (assembly GCA_016271365.2). Taxonomy (NCBI): domain Eukaryota; kingdom Metazoa; phylum Chordata; order Ceratodontiformes; family Ceratodontidae; genus Neoceratodus; species Neoceratodus forsteri. The sequence continues at coordinate 363,747,765 of CM028130.1, forward strand.
AGGCCACTGAGGACTGCATACCTGTTTTTTTCCCGGTGGAGGGTCTGCCTCCCCTGTTGAAGCCAGGGATTCTTGGCTGGTGCTTCGGCTTCGAGAGCAGAGTTGTTGGTATTTGTCTAGATGCTCCCCCTCTTCTGCCTTCTTTTTACGGTTGCTGGTGTCCACAGGTCTATGATCTCTGGCTGGTCTCTTTGTACAGGATTTGGTTAGGGGAGCTCCACACTGCACTGCGCTTCCTGGTTGGTACAGTCCATACGTGTAGGCTAGGGTACAGCCCTACTCCCTCTGTTTTGCTCACCATACTTGCCCCAGTTTAGCTGGGGGGCATATGTTGCTAAAAAGGATTCTGCCACCTCTGAGTTGTCAAATGAGCATGGGGAGACATTTATCATTACATGAAAAATGGCTGGGTACTGTAGTGAATACTCCAGCCCCAGGTCCACACTGGCTTTCCTGACTGTGGTGAAGGCCTGTCTTCTAAATGAGAGTTCCTGGGAGTAATCTGCAAAAATATGAACAATGTTGGCCCTTCCAGAAGAGTGGTTTCCTGGCTCTGGCCACCAGTATAATTGTCCCCCTGTCTCTAAAGCACAGGAATCAAGCCAAAATGGGGTGAGGGTGACCACTGGGAGCAGGTAGGTCATAGGGCCAAGGAACAATGGGCTCGATCAATTTCAAGTGGACACCCCCATCAGTCCAATATTGCAGGTAGATGTTTTTGTAGAACTGTGATGGCATCTGTCCCTTCACAGCCTTCCTGAAAACCCACAAACCCCAGGCTATTCTGGTGACTGCAGTTTTCCAGATCTTCAACGCTCTGCCACAACAACGGTATCGTGCGCTGCTGGTCTCTCATGTGGCCATCCATGCGGAGGGTGAGATCCTCTGTGTCTGTCAGACTTTGCTCAGCCATGTTGGTTCTTTGACAGAGTGTTATAATGTCTGATGCATTTTGTTGGGCCGCTAGCTCCAATCTGCCCACTTGTTGAAGCATTTGAGTAAACATTTCCTTTATTTCTTTCAGATCCCCATCCACCCCAGGGGAAGACAACAACTCTGTTACTGGGATTTGGGTTGGTAACAGGGCCAAGCCTCATGGCAGATTGGCAAACTGCAAGTCTCTGGTTACTGAACAGCCTCTATGCCAAGAAAAATCACTTTCTTGCAGGTAAGACCAATGTTGATTCTCTGGTGCCAGGTAAAATGTTCTGGATCAGTTATGTCCGGATTTAATACAGATGTTCTTACAGAGTAGAGACAGCTCTAGCTTTAGGCAGCCATTCCCTCAGGTATCCAAGCCATGCTCCCCAGACACCACTTTTGGTAGAAAACAATGATTGTTCTGAAAACACACCCTTTCCTTGTGGAAAATCAAATAAGGAGGCTCATGCATCAGATCCTGAATTTCTGAAATCCGATGAGCAGAATTCATGATAACCAAAAACAGCATTTTCCATGAAAGAAAATGCACCTCACAGTTTCAGCAGGCTTAAGTGGAGCCAAGGTCAATTTTTCCAAAATGAAATTGAGGTGCCAAGGCGGAACCAGTTCATGAATTGGAAGATGCTGGTTCAGAATACCCTTCGGAAACATATGAGTCATCTCTAGTTGTGCCTCTGTGAACCCATCGGTAGGGACATAGAAAGCCAAAACAGCAGCCAGGTGCACATAAATTGATGGGTCCTGAAGACCAGAGTCAGATGGGCACAGAAGGTAGTCCAGTACCGTATTCACAGGACATGTAAATGGGTCCGCTGAGTAGGAAGCACACTGTAGAGAGAAGTGCTTCCATTTCACAGAATAGGTGTCTTGTAGAAGGCTTTCTAGCTGCAAGCAAGACAGCCACCTGTGGGGAACCCCAGAAGAGGCAATGGCTACTTCTTCATGATCCATGCATGCAGATGCAGGGACTGCAGGTCTGGATGGACAAGGGACTCCTGGGCCTGTGACAGCAGACCTCTACAAAGAAGGAGCTGAACAGGAGCCTGCACAGCCAGATACTGCAGAAGTAAGAACCAAATCTGTTGAGGCTAGAAGGGGGTTGCCAGTATTAGGGTGGTATACTCCCCCCGCAACTTGAGCAAAACCTGTGTATGACAGGGGTCAGAGGAAAGTCATAAAGAAATCTCCCTTGCCAGGAGAGGGACAACACTTCTTACTAAAATACTCCATGCCGTGGAGTGAGCGAGCGAGCAGAAAAGCAGCAGTTTTGTGTTGTGTGGGGACGCATAAAGATCCGACTCTGGATGACTCCATCTTGCCAAGAGATCATGTACCATGGAGGTCAACAGTTCCTGTTTGTGCACCAGGGACTGAGATTTGCTTGGCATGCTTGTCAGAACGTTTTGGACACCTGAGAGAAACACGGCTGATAGCTGAAGGCTGTGAAACATCGCTCAGTACCACAGTCTCATCACTTCCTGCAAGGAGATGAGTGAGTTCCCTTTTTCTTGTTTATGTGGTGCATGACACTGACTTTGTCCTTCTGAATCAGAAAGGGACTGGGGCTGAGGTGCTGGGAAGCCTTGAGACCAAGCAGAACAGCCCATATCTCCAGTATACTGATATGAAGAACTGATTTCAGATTGGTACAGGATCCTTGGGTTTGATAGGAACCGAGATAGTTACTCCGAGGCATCCATTTTGAGGATCTTCACAGGTGTTGGGGAAAAGATTGGAGTGCTCTGTAACAGGATCTGGTGGTCCACCCACCATTCTAGGGCATGGTGGAGAGGGAACGTGATGAGTATCATTTATTCCAGTTGTACATCAGCTGGTCCCATTGTACCCTAAGAGTCCAATGCAGTATGCATAGATGTAGACATGGAAAGGGAATTGTAATGGTGGCAGCAGCTATCAACCCCAGGAGATGTTAACATCATTAGAACTGACATGTAATGATTCCTGTATATCAGCTGAGCCTGGGCAACAAGAGCCTCCACCCTGTCTGCATGCAGGAAGACACAGCCCACTGCTGTGTTTGGCACTGGACCAATATATACTGAAGGTACCAACAAGGAACGAGTAGTACAGACGGTGCATTTACTGTAACACCCAGTTCCTTGAACAACTGTCTCATTCTGGACAGTGTATATAGAATCGCTGCCTGGGACCAGGCCTTCAGAAGCCAGTTGTCCAGATACAGGAAGACATAAAGCCTTCCCTCTGAAGAGCTGCTACCACAACTGCTAAGCAGTTGGTAAATACCCATGGTGCTGAAGATAAGTCTAAGGGCAAGACCTGGAACTGATAATAGCTGCCCTCCAGCATGAAGTGGAGATACTGCCTGTGGCACTTCTGAATACTGATATGAAGGTATGTATCCTTTATATCTAGGGCATGAAGCCAGTCCCCCTTTTGTAACAGGAGGATGAGAGCCTGAAGAGACACCATTCAAAACTTTTCGTATTCAATGAACAGGTTTAGGTCTCTGTGATCCCGCACAGGACATAGATCTACTATCCACTTGGGAACCAGGAAGCATCTGGAATAGAACTCTTGGGGAAAAACATGCTCAATAGCCTACTTGTGTATAAGTGACTGAACCTCCTCTAGCAGAAGGGACAAGTGGCCCAGAGGCTAATGACAAGGAGGCAGAGGGCGAACTGGAGGAGTAGACAGCAATTCCACTGAATGCCCCTTTTCCACTGTTTCCAGGACCCATTCATTCATGATCTTTCTCCTCTTTGACATGAAGGAAAATCCATCCTGTACTTAGACCCTTGGAGGCAACAGTGGAGGGGGAGGAAATGGGAAGTCAGAAGGTACCAGGAGCAGTGAGGGCGCTACCTTGACCGATATCGTTGAGTGCCTTTGCATAGGTATCCACGGGAGGGACCTGGTTAGAGATCACCACCACAGTTTTGTGCATGGGGCTGCTGATGGAAGGCACAGCCACCACAGAGAGCAGGTCTAAAAAATTAGCCCCTGCCATGCCCCCTGGTGGGTAGAGGAGTCAGAGATTTTAGTTATTCTGGAGGACTGAAGCTCACGTACAGCATTTTCAGCATCAGTCCCAAAAAGCCTGGCGCCTCTAAAAAGGGCATTTAGCACAGCTTGTTGAACATCAATAGTAAATCCAGCTACCCTAAACCAGGAATATCTCTGAAGGCATATGCTGGAGGAGGCAGCCCTAGAAGAAGCATCAGAAGAATCATTTGCAGAACGTAACAGATACCTTACAGTATCCACACCATCTGAGGCAATTTTAAATAAGTCAGTCTTGGCAGGACCATCAGGCAGAGCCTGACTGGTATACATTGCAGATTTCCACTGTTCATTCTGATAATTAATTATGCATGCCTGGTAGTTCGCCATTCTTAGGCCTAAGAATGCAGAGGCAAAAGTTCTTTTGCCCATGATATCCAGCCTCCTGGATTCTTTGTCGGGAGACAAAGTACTCATGTGTCTGGGGGCTCTACAGCAGTCATGAGCGGCCATGATAACCACAGAAACTGTTTCAGGCTGTGAAGCACAATAAGACTTAACAGACAGAGCAGGGTACTGCATATCAGCCTTTCTAGGTACTGCAGTCAAGGTATTAGCCTGTACCAGGCAGCAAAGGTAGCATCCTCTAAGGCAGGATATACAGCAGGAATCCCAATGGAGAGTCAAGTAGGTACCTCCAAAAACTCAAAGAAATTTTTCTTAGTGGAGTCTTCCTCCTCAGCTTCAAATCCCATGACATCCTGGGTTTGTTTGAGAAAAGCATGACTGTATGAAGAGAGATTAGAACTGGAAGGCAGACTCCCTGATATGGATCATCATCCCTTTCATGATCCTCCAAATCATCCTCCATATTAAGGAGATCAGGATTGCATTCTACCTTGTCATCTAGGACGATGACAGGGGAAATCAATAGAGCCAGCGAGGGAGGTGGCAGCTGCAACAGGTGAATGAAAGGCATGCTTCTGTATCCTGTCGATGATGACAGTGCTGAAGAGTACCAGTTGATATGACAGCTGTTACCATTGGCATCAAAATAGTTCAGTGAACAATGCCAGCACAACTTGTGAGTTGATGGCACCCAATAGGGGGTCTGGCATAATCAATGTCAAAGGGGAGAACCCCGCAATGTGGGCTGCATACAGTCCATAATAGGTATGTCAGTGCCAGAGCCATATCCTGACCTTAGTGTCTGATCGGTCGGGGGCTGTAATCATCACCGCTGGAGTGGGCAATGATGAGGACTTACCCTCCTTCAGCAGAGACCTCGATCTTGCTGGCAAAGTATAAGCTTTTTCCTTGCATTTGTGGCGATGCCTGGAAGAGGAAGACTTCAGCAACAACTTTTTCTTGTCATTGTCCTTAGTCCATAATAACCACAGTGGCAACAACATTGCCGAACACCAGTTGAGTTCCCTTCTCAGAGATGATTGAGTGCCAGGGCAAAAACAGCTTGGACCCTGTGGCCTTGGCTTGGGCTTTCATGGCCTTAATGGTGACAGAGATTTCTAGAGCCTTCTTTCGGCATCTCTCTGTGGCCTAGTTAATTCCCTGGCAGATCTTGCAGGTCCTGATATTGTGAGACAGGCCCAAACAGCAAACACAAACCGTGGGAGCATCATCCTTGTAGATCTTGTAATCACAGGTACAAAACCTCAATAAAGGTTCTTTTAACAGTTGCATAAAAGGAGACTATTGATAAGTGGAATGAAAGTTTTTAAAAAATAATAAAGATGATGAAAATTACAGCATTGTTTCTCTGCAGGTCCGATGAGCAATCAACGGCGGGGAAAAGAACTGTGGAGCAACGAGGCCACCCAAGGTTATAGATGCCAATATTGCATGTCATCATGGGTGGCCCCTGGCTAACAAAAGATTCTACGTGGTCCTGACACCAATAGTGTACAGTTCCAAAGGTGTGGCCCATATGTGGATATACCCTCAATGAAGATCTGTTGTTAGGGAGAAATGTTATTTTAGGTTCTCTCTTACAAAGAGAGAGAGGAAGATTCAATTATAACTGAACATTCTTTCTACTCAGCATTCCAAAACGAGATTCTTACTGTTAATCATCAGGTACAAAGTAACTCTTTAACCCCCTCCCCATGGAGTGGGAGTCTTCTCACATTACTGAGAGAGAGAGATTTAAAAAGTGAAAACATATTGAATGATGGCACTTCATTAACAGGAAATCTGGAATACGTATTGCCTCTGAGTTCCAAGTTGCATTTCCATTTGTTTGTCTTGTAGCCCATCAGCTGTAGCAGTAACCCCCTCCTCAAGTTCCTACACTATGAGACATACTTACTTCAGACCAAGTGGGATTTCAGCATTGCTTCCTGGTTCCTGCATCCCAAACTGGTTACATGGAAAGCCCAAGACAACAACACCATATGGTCTAAATTCTTCATGTAGTGCATTCAGTTCTGTGTTAGAAAGAAAATAAGATTAACTTCAAAGTACACAACAGAAAATCTTTAGTAGCTCTGCCTCCCAGTGATCTAGTGTCCATGGTTTCAGTAACATTAGACACACAGACCTAATCCAATTTTCTACATCTAGTAGTTCTTCTAGGCAGATGAAATCAAATGTCATTTCCATATCCAGTAATGTCTCAGAACAAGAATACAGCAGCAGCAGCAGCAGCATCCACCCATAAATTGAAAATATAATGCATTGCCTCACCCAGCAGCATACTGTATGCCTGCCCCTCCCCACCCCATGGAGGCTGAGAAGCATCGCTGAGGTAATGTTGGCCAATTCCTTGGGTAAAGTTCAGCTTGCCCTGCTGTGTCAGTGTCTCCTGCAGTTGGACTTGGAGCAAGCTTGACATTGTGGGTGACCACAAAACATCCTGTTCCTTCTATCTGAATATTAGGCAGGGTGTGGGCAGTCCCACAAATGGATGGTTGGTGGGATTGAGAGAGAGAGAAAAAGCCAGAGGGATCTGAGGATACCAGTCCAGCTGCAAGCTTCATAGACCTACCTCACTTCCTTGCAGCACCTGCCACCATATTCTTTGCATCCTGGAGTATCAGAATAGATATCCTGCTGTGGGGAAGAACCCTCAGGGGTGACATGGCAAAGGCAGAAAGCCACCCTGTAGTGGCTGGTGGATTCTTTGGAAGTATTTGTGTTTTTGTATCTATATTGATTTATTTCACCAGGGTAAACTGGATGTGTCCGGATCAGGAGTTGTGTTCGAAGTATAGTGGCTAAACGTAGTTGGCATCCCCAGGGAATACAGAATACAGAATACATTGAATACATTGAAAAACATACAATGCATCAGCATATGATAGTAGAGTTTGCAAAATACATGCAAGCTGTTTCCACAATAAATATCACGTCAGTCCTCATTTAAAAGAATGACTATTTGTCGCTCTCAGCAGATGAATTAAGTAAACAAAAACTCATGAAAGGGTGTGCAGTAATACTAAAATGTATGCCTCAGGAGTGATGAGTTATTGCATAGTCATATTTCATACTACTTTTTTTATAGCAAAAAGCTTGTTTACTAAGCAGCAGTGATCTATTTTATAAGCACAATAATCCATTCCGTGGGGGGGTGGGTGTTAGACGTGCTAAATCAGTTCACACCCCAGGGGTGTAAATGCCCTTGGCATAAACACTTTGTTACTCATCACCCCTGAGGTATGCATCAGTTTTGCACTACCGCACATGGGGTGATTGCTTACATAGGAACAGTAAGGTGACTGGGCACACAGAGCTGACGGCTGAACTCGACAAAGAAAACAGACACTCAAACAAAAAGAACTGTGGGGTGCGCAAAAATAAGGCAAAAAACTCACAGAGTAGCTGCAAGAAGGGTTTACTGGTGGAACAAAAACTGGGCAGCATTGAACCCTGGTGCTTCGAATGTCTGCAGGTTCTTTGTCAAGGGTTGGGGCAAGCTACCAGCATAGGTTACAAATTTAAAGTGTGAAATTAAAGGCACACTAGCAGTAATATAGGAAATACCCAATTTAAAGTAGCCAAACAACTAGCTGCAGGCAGAAACAAAATCAGGTGAATATACAAATCAAGAATAACATAAAAAATTTGAGTGCACAGTATGATAAAAATTAAAAACGGGCAAGCAGGTGACAATGTGGGATTGCAGAAGCACTTGACTCCAGCTAGAAGGACAGCCATACTCATTCTATCCAGAAGTCCAGTGAAATGTGATCCCTCACTTCAAATATCATCACCTATACCTGCAACTTGTCTTCCAATAACTATTATAGATTGTGGGAGCTTCCCCAACCAATCACAGCCCTCCCTTCAGTTGCACATGAGGTACTCGTATTGTTGTAAGAGTATCCCACACACTCAGCCACTGTAACAGGCTAACAGACTTCTCACTGACCACTCCTGCCATCAGCATTATAAATTTTTTTATTTAATACAGTTACTGATCTCTAATTTTATGGGCCCGTATTTTATTTATTTATTTGTTTTTTATTTATTTATTGAAATGTTTCACCAGGAAAGGCACGCTGATCAACAAGATGCTTGTCTCACTGTGCGACCTGGGGGAGGAAGTACAGAGGAGAGCAGGTGAGTACATGATAGTTACTAGTCACATAGCATGGAGTTACACATTGGAGTTATAAACTGAGAGTATCATTACTTACATTGACTTGAAATTGAGTTACACATGGGTACAGAGAGAGAGAGAGAGAGAGAGAGTAACAGTGAACAGGGCTATGCAACAGCCTTATATGCTGGGGGGGCTACATCAAGAAGGGATACAGCATGGGGTAGGTTTAAAACAATACTATGTTGTCAGCCATGGGAGAACAAGGAATTAGGTTAAGGCCTGGATTATGTTTACACAATACATAGGTGACAGCCACTAACTACGGGAACATGTTTGACAGAGAGACAAGGCTAGTGGTGCAGTATGGGGTAAGTGTGGAGGTTGGTAGAATATATGCCAGCATTTGTAGTCATTAGCTAAAGTCCGCTGATCAGACCACATAGGATGTGGGGGTAATGGGGAGTAGTATAGGAATGGGAAGGGGTTGGCTAGAGGGGAAGAGGAGGAGGAATGGGGAAGGGGCAGGCTAGAGGGGGAAGAGGAGGTCGATGCATGAACAGTTTAGCGCGTAGAAGTTTATCAGGGCAGAGGATAGAGAATACCTAGAGGAGGAGTGGTGGATTTGGACTGGCAGGTCATTCCAAAGCTTCGGGAGATGGTAGGAGAAGGCAGATTGGCCTGCAGTGGTCCGACGGTGAGGAATTACCAACAGACAGGAGTCAGTAGACCTGAGGGCATGACAGGGGGTTGGAGGAGATGATAGAGAGGAGGTGAAGTAGGTTGGAAGGGACCCAAGCCAGAAGTTAGAAGCAAATTAGCACTGTGAAGAAGGCACTGGTTGCTAAGGGAGGGGAGGGCCAGCGAATGATAACGTTTGCAGTGGTGAGTATGGGCAGGGGCGTCGAGGGCACAACGACAGAATGCATAGAAGAGAGGGTCCAGTCTGGATAGGGTGGACTTGGGAGCAGCACCGTAGACCACATCGCAGTAGTCGAAGGTAGGTAATGTCATTTTCTGCACAATTTTGTGTCTCACGGGTAGCGTACGATGGATCTAAGATCTTTTGCATCCGATCTTTTGCATCCTTAGTACCACAGAACTGCTCACCTTCACTTCACAGTCCTCTGGTCCTAAGAACATAACAGGCCCTCAAAACTGACCCATGAACTTCTACATCAGAAGTGTTACCAATGGGTAATATGTCAGTGAAAGCAGGTTGTGAGGTAGTTGACAAAATACAGCAAAATGGATTTCAGGAATAGAGGCAGTTACCACAAAAACATGCAAACCTACAAAATGGATGCCTCAAGCAGAACAGAAGAAAGAGGAGTGACAGGTACATCCAGCCACAGAGCAACCTACCTCTTTAAAGGCACAATCATTAAGGCAAGCAGAGCAATGTATGGCACCTTTTCAAGCTGCTTGATCAAAAGGGCATACTTTAAGCAGTTGGAGTCCCCAGTTTGAGTGAGTAGGAGACACTGGTTGCTGGAAGGTGAGTGTTTAAAATTGGCTGAGGTTTTGTACCTTAACTGCAGGTATCACATTTCAACAGGGGATTAGTGAAGGTTGAAATTCAAGTGTGTGCCTAACAGACCTTCAGTTGGAGTCCTTATTTTGAGTGGGCAAGAGTAGGAGAAACTGTTTGCTGGTATGGTGGACTAGAGCTTTGTTTTTGCCCTGTAGTTTACAGAAGTATGTATTTTTTTTACGCGATTGTTTTTGTAGACACCGTGTACCAGATGAGCTGCCCCCCACCCACCCCCATTTCCCAACCACCCCCATGTGCACTGTCTTTTTTAGTGGAAGGCCAGGCTACACCTACTTAAAGAGGCAGGAACAGTTGGGCAGCACAAGCATTAGCCTGGCTAATATATAGGCTGAATTACGAAGGGTGTAGCCAACAACTAGGTCCAAAGGGCACATACAAATGGGGAGAGAGAAGCTGTAAATCCCTACAGAAGGAGAGACTAAGAGTTTTTTTGGGTAGTGCTGCTGGTTTACAGCCCTTATAGACATATGGATTCAATTGTAAAGAGCTGGGGAATATTTGGAGACTAAGACAGGGGGTATGTGGAGGCCAGGGTAAGGAGGCAGGTGGGGGAATGCAGGGGTGGAGTGGAGAGGCTGGGATGACTGGGGTTGGGGGTACATGGAGGAGGGGAGTACTGTGAGCTGCAATGGGTGTCAGGCAGCACTGTTTCTGGGAACCTGGTAGAAGGTGGGGGGAGTTGTCCAGTATGCAGGATGTTCAGTCAGCTTACGCTGGAGATAGAGAGCTTGAGACAGGAACTGGGGGAGGGGACAGGTATGAGGGGTTGAGAAGAAGGGGCATAGAGGCAGGGAGGGTTCCATTGCAAGAGAGATCAGGCTGCCACGGGCTGTAAGGGGGCACTTGGCCAGGGGGCCAAGTCCACAGGGTCCCAGGAGCACCAAAAGGGGTTGTTGGCAAGTGGTAGGGAACATGGGTATACAGACAAGAAGTAGGAAAGAGGTTCAGGGTAAGCAGAGGCAGGAAGAGATTTCAGGGGAGGGCAGGGGCAGGAGGTTGAAGACAATGAACAGGTGCGCAATACTGGTTGATGAAACAGAGCAGGATGTGGGGGAAGCCACCATAGAACAAGAATTAGGTGACCAGGAGGGAAGGGGAAATATACAGTTGAAGGAGAGAAGGAAGACTGGTATAAAAATGGGGATGGGCATGGATGTAGGTAAAGTTGGCACAAACACACTAAACAAAGGGAGAGGAAGGCCAAAACATGTTGGGGAGGGGAGGAGGTGGCACAATGCATGGGGCAGTGGGAGGATGTAAAAGTAGTGGAGGGGGAGTGGTCGGGGAAGGGAGCAAGCACAGAAAGGATGGAGGAGGAGGAGAGCAGGTGGAGCTGCAATTGGAGGAGAAAGGGGGAAAAGGGCAGGGCATGACAGCAGAGGACACAGAGGAAAAGGGGTTTATAGGAGGGCAAACCATGGGGGCAGTGCAAGGAATGGGGGAGCGGGTACTTGTATTAGGGAATTCTATGCTCAGGGGGTGAGATGGGGAGGTAAGAGAGCAAGGAAGAGCTTAACCTGGGTGGAGTGTATGCCTGGTATGACAGTGGAGCGAGTAGGGCAGTGCATTCAGAAATGTGTGGAGAAGGTGGAAGGGAAGCCTCATATCATTGTACACCTAGGAACAAATGACCTAGAGGGCAGTACAGTGAAAGAAGTGCAGGAGATGTTCAGGGAAGTGGGGGGTATCTACAATTGGGTGGGAAGCTCAATGACGTTCTCCAAGGTACTCCCGGTACCTAGGGTGAGCACAGTGAGAAAGCTAAGAATACACGAGTTTAATGGGTGGCTGAAGGGTTGTTGTGCAGAAATGGGGTACAGGGTAGTAGGGGGGTGGGGTGAGACATGGAACAATAAGGGGCTTTATGCCAAGGATAGGCTGCATGTCAACATCGAGGGTACAAGGGCATTCACACAGGGGCTGGAGAAGTACATTAAGAACAATATAGATTTCCAGCTGAGGAGTGGGAAGGGGCTGAGTTGGATAGCAGGGAGGAGGCACCTTCCAGGGGATACTGGAAGGCCTCTCCCCCCAGTGATGGAGGAGGAGAATGAGGAGAAGTTACCAAGACAAAAGTGGAAGGAGTAGAGACAGGAAGAGGAGGGGAAGGCACAAGGTGGGCTGTAGTATCCTTGAATGCAAGTATCTTAGCAAATAAGATGGCAGAGTTCCAGGCAATGATGGTGGAGGGGGAGGTAGATATTGCCACCATCTCAGAGACCTGGGCCACCCAATACCATGACTGGGATCTCACAATCCCAGGATACAAGGTGTTCCTCAGGGACGGGGGGGGAGTGGTGGCAATTTATGTCAGAGAGGGGATACTGTGTACCAGGGAGGAAGGGGATGAGGGGAGACCAGAAGCCATATGGATATTGCTCTAAAGCCCTAAAGGTAAGAAACTCAGGATGGGAGTGGTGCATGGGCCACCCTCACAGAACAAAGAGTTGGATAGGGAGCTGGGGGAGCAAATCAGGAAGGTGAGTGGCAAAGGGAATACAAAGATGGAGGTAACTGACTTCAGGGGGGGCAGATTTCAAGGAAATGGGAAGGATCCTTAAGGAGCATTTGGTTGGGATTGGGCCAGACATGGACGCTGACAGTAGGTGGGAAATCATCAGGAGGGGGGTGCAGGAGGCTACCAGCACCTGTGCAAGAGCAAGATGAAAATGTGGTAGGGCCCGAAAACCTTGCTGGTGGACCAGGGAGGTTCAGGAGGTGGTGAGAGGAAAGAAGGGGACGTATAGGCAATTCAAGTGCTCAAGGAGTGAAAGGTATTGAGGGGAGTACGAGCTGATGGCCAGAAGGGCCACTAGGGTGGTGAGGGCAGCTAAGGCAAGGAAGGAGCAGAACCTGGCCAGGGAAATTAGGAGAGGGAACAAGGGGTTCTTTAGATACATTGGGGAAAAACGAAGGGTGAAGGGGCAGTTTGGTAAGCAGACTAGAAGAAGCTGCCTGACGCTCTCCCTCCAAACAAGGGGACTACTGTGCCCTTTCGGGGCTGTTTCCTCTCAAACAAACTGCATTCTGCAGTTTGGTAAGCAGACTAGGAGAAGCTGCCTGACACTCACCCTTCAAGCAAGGGGACTACTCTGCCCTTTTGGGGCTGTTTCCTCTCAAATAAACTGCATTCTGCAGTTTGGTAAGCAGACTAAGGAGAAGCTGCCTGACGCTCACCCTCCAAGCAAGGTACGGGTTGGAGGAATGGTCAAATGTATGGCAGCTTAGATCCAATGCCAAGAAGTGCAAAATAATGCACCTGGGAAACAAAAACCCATGGGAAGAGTACACAATGGGGGGTAAGATACTGACAACAACAAAAATGGAAAGGAACCTGAGGGTAGTCATATCAGACGACCTAAAGGTGGGCCAGCAATGTGAGAAGGCAGTAAGAAGGGCTGGGGGGATACTGGGATGCATAGGGAGAGGCATCACCAGTAGAAAACAGGAAGTTGTTGGCCCTCTGTACAGACAGTTGGTAAGACCACATCTGGAGTACTGTGTACAGTTCTGGAGACCCCATCTCTGCAAAGACATAGACAGGGTGGAGGCTGTCCAGAGGAGGGCAACCAAAATGATGCAGGGTCTGCATCAGAAAACATATGAAGAAAGACTAAAGGAACTAAAGATGTATAGCCTCGAGGAAAGGAGGGAGAGGGAGACATGATAGAAACTTTCAAATACCTCAAGGGACTCAACAAAGTCTAAGAGGGTAGCATCTTTCAGAAAAAAAGATGTGCAAAAACAAGGGGGCACAATTTGAAGATAGAGAGGGGACGGCTCAGAGGCAATGAGAGGAAGTATTTCTTCACAGAGAGGGTTGTGGATACATGGAACAGAATTCCTGAGGAGGTCGTACAGTCAAAAACAGTGGGGAAATTCAAGAATGCATGGGACAGACATAAGGCAATTCTAGTGGGGGTTAGGAGGAAGTGGGCTGTTGGTTAACTAGGATCTGCAGCTTATCCATTAGGTAGGGAAATGGGCAGACTAGGTGGGCCAAGCGGTCCTAATCTGCCATCAAATTCTATGTTTCTATGTTTGTATGTTTCATACTGCAGTGTCCTTTCCAACCTCCAACTTGCTTCAGGACTTCCCTGCTTAAACTATCTCTGTTTAATTCACAACCCCTTCCAAACTGTTAATTTCTCTTGTTTTCTGACTGCCCTCCCCTCCAAGTCTGCTATTTAATTTCATCCTCTCACCTTATCTCACCAGGGGACTACTGTGCCCTTTCGGGTCTGTTTCCTCTCAAACAAATTGCATTCTGCAGTTTGGTAAGCAGACTAAGGAGAAGCTGCCTGACGCTCACCCTCCAAGCAAGGTACGGGTTGGAACTCTGAATTTTGGCATCTACCCCTGGAGGAATCTCACTTGCCCTGTTTGCCAGTGGGTTTTTTTTCCATTAGCAGATTATATCTTTTAGCCACTAGATGGCCCAGTTATAAGCACACTTACCCAATCCAACACATATAGAATAGTGGATGGGTGAACATCCACAACAAGGCTGTGTTTCCATTGAGGGAGCTGATAACATCATAGAGACCTCGAGAGCGAAGCTCGAGAGGTCGGCCTGATGTCATCAACTGCCCGAGATGGAAACACAGCCTTAGTTGTGGATGTTTGCCCATCCACTGTTTTATATAGTATATGGGTATTTTTACTTGATTTTTTTTTTCCTTACTTGCTGTACGTGCTGCTCCCGTTCCCGTTGATGATCCTGCTTGCTTCCGTTCACACTGGTGCCACTTGTGCTCGGTCCGCCTTCTTAATTTTACCTCCCTGGGTCGCTCATTATTAAAATCAGGAAAGAAAATATATTTTTAGAAAGGGAGCCGTGTCTGGCTCTCCGTGTCCCGACTCCCAACTCCCAACTCCCGACTTCAAAGTCAGTGGTTCCGCTGCCCGGCACTCGCTAAACCGTGCCGCCATGTTTGTTTTTATTTTTTTTACAGAGCCTCGTCTGAGCCAATCAGATGGCAGGTCAAGGTTAAAAAGTTGTACTATCGATGTGATGTCAGAACGATAGCACAATAGCTTTTTTGAACTTTGAACTGCCCTACAACAACATTTCAGCAGTTGCTGAAATCTATACACAACAGAAGGCGCCCATATAATACAGTTCCCATCTCATCTCACTTATTGTGTGGTTAGTCTATCACTATTCATCAGTCTTTGTCCCCTCCTTCCTCTACTGATTGATACTGATTTTTCCCATTTGCAGCTTATTCTCTTCGCCCACTAGAGGGGTTTTCTCCCAACCGTGCCAAAGCTGCTCTACATCTCCTTACTCTCTACTACTCCTGGACACTCTTCCTTTACTGCTCAGCTGCTATGGGTACCTACACTCCATTACTAAGTCTCCTTCACCCTCTTGGTACAGACCTCACACTGACCAGAGCACCTTTCCTCCACACTAGGCACCTCATCCCCAGACTGCCCCACAGTGACTCGGCCCCCCCATCCTCGACACACCCGTGACCCCCCAACACCCCCACCCTGCCAACACCCCCATTCCCTCCGCCCTCCAAGGTCTGACCTGGACCCAGCTCTCCCATGCCATTCCCACTCTTCGCACTTTGTCTATCCCATGCACCCTGATTGTAAAGTCCTCAGCTGGGTGTCGACCCAAGGGTCTCCATTGCCACCGGCCACTAACCAGAATAATTACACTGCTATTATTATTATCTGCTAATGTACACCCAAACCCAGGACCTATGGCTTCCAGCCCTTCTAAACCCTGTACTGCAACTGGCCTCCGCTTTGCATTCTTAAACATTAGCAGTGTCCTAAATAAATCTGCTGCCCTCCAGTGCTGGGTCGTTCAACATCAACCTGACATAACTGCACTGGTAGAGACTTGGCTCTCCAAATCTACCCCTGACTCTGCTATCACCCTCCCTGGATATACCATCTACAGGGAAGACCAAGTAGGCAAACACGGTGGTGGTTGCGCACTACTCGTACGGGACTACCTAATAGGTCAGGCACTCCCAGCAGGAGGCAGTGTAACGCAGTGGTCTGAGGCTCTGAGCTGCATATCTGATGACATCCAGCAGACCAGACCTGGGTTTGCATCCCACAGCTTCCACGTGCATACTGTGTGACCCTGAGCAAGTCACTTAACTTCCTTGTGCTCCCAGGTCGCACCTGGTAACAAGCTCCGGCTTAGTGTGCCTTTTCTGGTTAAACAAGTTCCCGTTTCCCCTTTCCTTTCCTTTACTCCCAGCTCCTAAACTTGATTATGGAGCCTTAAAAATCACACCTGACCCCACCCGAGGCCCTCTCTTCCTCACGGTCTCTTACGTACCCCTGAGGAATCAAAACCAAGTGGTCCATTTCCTCATTGACTACCTCACATCTCTCCGTCACAAAGTGGAGCAAGTCATCCTAGGTGATCTCAATGTTAACTGGCTTGCCTCCACTGCCTCCCATATAAGGGACTCCTTTGCTGCCCTGGATATGTCCCAGTTAGTCACCCAGCCCACCAGATTCAACCACTCTACTGGCACCAGCACTCTCCTAGATGTTGTTATATCTAACCGCCCTTACAAAATCTGGGATGTCACTGTCCTCCCCGATTCTCTTAGTGATCACTCCCCAGTCCTCTGTCTCTGGTCATCCTCCACTCTGAAGCCAGTGTCCCAGGCCACTCTATGCCACCATTTATGCCCTGGCGGCCTCAAAAAATTAAAACAATACCTAGCCCAGCTAGACTGATCCCCTATCCAGCGTGCCCCTGACATTGACTCAGCTCTTGATCACTTCACAAATGCCTTCTGTAAGGCTTGTGACCTTTTCGCCCCCCTCACCAGGATCTGCTCCAAAAAATGCAATGCCCCATGGATCACCCCACCCCTCCTCCAGAGACTCAAAAACAGAGATAATCTCTGGCACATTGCTGTAGAATCTGGAAAGGCATCTGATAGACAGGCCTACAATGCAGAATGCAATAAATGCGCTTGGGCTATTAGGCGGGCCAAGGCAGAGCACTACCAGACCACCCTCGCTTCCACTTGGGGTTCAGCCTGGACCTTCTGGGATAATATGAAAGAGCTAAATGGGAAGTCCCGCTCCACCCCACCATCTCAGCTCTCCATCAATGGCACCCCCACCACAGATCCACTCCTTATAGCCGATTGCCTTAACACTGCCTTCTCTGACCTAAGCTCAGTACTCCCCAGCAGCTTCTTTGACCCAATCCCCAGCTCTCTCCCTCTGGTCCTGCATCACCCACCATTCTACCTGCACGCCCTGTCCCCCCAAGAAGCCAGGCCATACCTGCTAAAAGCCTTAAGCAGCAATAACCCCAGCAGTGACCCCCTCGACTCCAGTATCCTCCGTATGGTCTTGGAGGAAGTCCTAGTCCCCCTGACTGACCTTCTAAGCCGGTCTCTATGCCTGGGTCAGTTCCCAAGTGCTTGGAAAACTGCTGAAATCACACCCATACATAACAGCGAGGACCGGTCCACCCTCAACAATTACCGGCCGATCTCCATCCCCCACTCTCTAAAGCCCTTGAAAAAGTGGTGTTGATCCTGCTTTCTGAATACCTAACCAAGTACGACATTTTGTGCCCAGAGCAGCATGGTTTCTGCCTAGGACACAGTACAATCACGGCTGTCCTGGAATTCTCCCAGCACCTGCATAAAGCTCTCGACTCTGGCGGCCTTGCAGGAGCAGTGTTCATTGACCTCTCCAAGGCCTTTGACACTGTCTGTCATCCCCTTCTACTCGACTCTCTCCACCAGCTTGGCTTCTCTGGTGGTCCCATTTCCTGGTTCTCTAGCTACCTCTCTGCTAGATCCCAGCATGTCAAGATCAGCGGTACCCTTTCCAGCACTCTTGCCGTTCGCTCTGGGGTCCCTCAGGGCTCCATCCTGGGTCCAATACTTTTTAGTCTCTACCTCAACACCCTCCCCAGCTCATGTACTGGTAAAATGCTCCTCTATGCCAATGGTGCAGTCCTTGTTGCCTCACATCCCAATCCCCACCTCCCTCCAATTATCCCTCCAGCAAGCTTACAACCAAGCCAAAAGGTGGTTCGGCAACCACAGACTGGTCATTAACATAAAGAAAACCAAATCAATGCTCTTCTCCCACCACCAAAATAAAGCTAAAAATACCCCCCTCTTGATTATCCACAGCACTCTGCACCCGCTAGAACAAGTGACCACATACAAGTACCTAGGCATCACGTTCGATACTGCCCTCTCCTTCCACACCCACATTAATGCCCTGTCAGCCACCATTAACTCTCGGATTGGCCTGCTATACCAGCACAGGGACTGCCTGCCTCAGGTAACCCTTAGGCTGGCCATCACCTCCTCCGTCTTGTCCCTCATGGACTATGGCCTGCCCATCTATGCCGCAGCTGACAACACTGCCCTCTCCAAAATCCAACTCTCCATCAATAAGGCCTGTAGGCTCCTGACCGGTGCCCCCAGCCGCACTCACACCTGCCTTCTCTATACTACCACCAATCTACTCAACTTTGAGGAGCGACTGCTCTACCAGACCTTCCTTCTCGCTAAGAAATAACTGCTAGGACTCTCCCCCCTGGGGGTCTCCACCTCCCTACAGCAGTCATCATCATCCGTCACCACCTGTAGCTCTGTTAAGGCCACTTTCAAGGTGCCCAGAACCAAGACCGCCCTTACCCAGAGATCCTTTCTCTACCAAGCCCCCACCTGGTTCAACTCCCTCCCTAGCTGCATCTCCAACTTGCCAAAAATTGGATCCTTCAAAACAGCCCTTCGGAACCATATCTTTAATACCCATTGTTGTAGGTGCAACTAACCCCCTGTTGTAGCCTGTGGTACCTGCCCACCTTGCCCCTTGGCTCAACAATGTCCATGAGACAGCCTCTCCCTCCCCCAGACCCACTCTTTCCCTATTAGGTACAAACAGGGATGTAACCCACTGTCTTCTCTGAGGACCTACTATATCCATGAGTGTAACTCACAATTTTGTAACACTATGTAACCTAAGTTACATACAAACTACTACATTATGTAACCTAAGTGTATCTATGCTAAATGTTCCTTTTACTGCACCTGTAATGTTATCCTCTGTTTTAATGTGCACTGTAATAACTGTCTTGATGTCTGCCCCCCCGCGACAAGGTGCCTTTGTAAAAGAATCTCTGCCTCAAAGGCCGTAAGCCTGATTTGTAATGAATAAATAAATAAAAATAAAAAATTAGCAGGTTTAAAACAGGGGAAGGATGGGCACAAGACCTGGGGGAGCAGGCTGAAGTACTAAATGAGTACTTCACTTTAGTTTTCACCAAGGAAAATGGGGGCTGCATCATACATGGGAGGAAATGTGAAACTGAGGAGGGGGGGACCTCACCGATCGGGCGGTCTGGGGAGGGGGGCATCACTGGCAGGAGGGGGGGGAGGCTAGGCAGGGGGATGAGATAGTGGAGGTGGAAATCATGGCAGAGAGAGTGAGGGAAGCCCTCAGGTTCCTTTAGATGGAGAAAGCACCGGGCCCGGATAAATTACATCCCAGAGTGCTGAAGGAACTGGAGGATGTCCTGGCGAAACCCCCGGCGGAGCTTTTTAGCATCTCTCTGAGGACAGGGTGGGTGCCCCAGGACTGGAAGGTGGCGCATATAGTGCCTATCCACAAGGGGGGATCAAGGAAGGTGGCAGGGAACTACAGGCCCGTCAGCCTGACATCGGTGGTGGGCAAGGTGATGGAGTGCAGTGTCAAGGAGAGGCTAGGGGGGAACCTGGAAAAGTCGGGGTGCCTGGATGATAGACAGCATGGATTTGTCCCAGGGAAATCGTGTCAGACAAACCTTGTGGAATTCTATGACTGGGTGACGAGTGCCTTGGGCCTGGGTAGACCAGTGGACGACCTCTTTCTTGACTACAGCAAGGCTTTGACCCTGTTCCTCATGGGGTCCTGTTGGATAAGCTGGTAGAAATGGGGGTGGGGAACCAGATGATCAGATGTATAGGCAATTGGCTCCAGGACCAGACCCAGAGGGTCGTGGTTGGCGGGATAGTCTCATCCCCAAGGAAAGTCATTAGTTGGGTCCTGCAGGAATCGGTCCTTGGGCCCCTCCTGTTCAACGTCTACATCGCTGACAAAAGGACAGGTATCAGGAGTGAGGTGAGTCTCTTCACGGATGACTCAAAACTGGGGGCGGTGTTGGATGGGAAGGAGGGAAGGGTGGCCCACAGGGGATCTGAGGCTTTGAAAGGTGGTTCAGAAATGTAGCTGAGGTTCAATGCAGGGAAATGAAAGATACTGCACCTGGGAGCCAGAAACCTGGACCAAGTGTACACCCGGGGGGGGATGCTACAAGTCTTGATGGCTGAGAGGGACCCGAGGGTGGTGGTGGATGTCAAGATGAACAACTTGGAGACCTGTAGGAGGGCAGCAGCCAAGGCCAACAGGATGCTGGGATGCATCGCTGGAGGGATCACCTCTAGAAGGAGGGAAGTGATACTCCTTTGTATGGGTGAGGCCCCTCAGTACTGTGTGCAGTTTGGAGGCCACACTTAAAGAGGGACATTGAACTCCTGGAGAGGGTCCAGAGGAGGCAAACCAAAATGATTTGGGGCTGAGGGACAGGACCTGGGGAGAGGCTCAAGAGCTAAATATGTACACATTGGAAGAGAGAAGGGACTGGGGGATGATAGAGGCCTTCAGGTACATGAAGGTGGTAAATGAGGAGGAGGAGAATAGGGTGCTTTGAAAGAAGGGGGCAACTAGAGGGCATGGGTGGAACCTGAGGGGGAGATTCAGGGGAGAAAGGAGGAGGTGCTACTTCACTGAGAGGGTGGTGGAGCCATGGAATGCACTGCCCAGGGGCTGGTGGAGGCAGAGATGTGGAGGGTTTAAGATGGGGTGAGACAGGTACAGGGGAAGGGTTCTGGAAGCAAAATCCAGTGCAGCGAGAATATCCGGGACTGGGAAGGGAGAAGCCAGAGGAGGTGAGGGGGACAGCAAGGTCAGCTCCCAGGGTGGGGGCTGCCCAAACGAGCAGACACAAAAGACCATTAGGCTTATTCTGCTGGCAATTTAGTATGTTAGTAGTATGTTAGTATGTAGTATAGTGGGAGACTTCAATCTACCTGGGGTTGAATGGCAGACAGTAACTACAGTACACGCCAGGGAACAGGTGCTGCTAGAGGCTATCCAAGACAGCTACCAAGTGCAAGGGGTGATGGATCCTACTAGGGATGGGAACATAATGGACTTGGTGCTAACAAATGGAGACCAAGTCCAGGATGTGGTAGTACAGCACCCTCTAGCAGGAAGTGACCACTGCTCAGTGTGGTTCTCCCTCAACACAGGGAGGGAGTCTGCTAAGACCAGGACAAGAGTGTTAGATTTCAGGAAGGCAGTTTTTGCCAGAATGAGCAGCATCCTAGAGGGGTATTTAGCTGAAATTAACCCAGGGATGGATGCTGAACAGAAGTGGACAATCATTAGGAAGGGGCTAAATGAGGCCACAAACACGTGTGCCAAATCTCAGAATAAGCAGTCCAGGTCAAAAAAACCTTGCTGGCTCAGCAAGAAGGTGGAGGGGAAATTGAGGGAAAAAAGATTGGCCTTTATTAAGTTCAAAAAATCTGGGCGTGAGGAGGATAGAGAAGTGTTCTCAAAGGAATCTAGGGAGGTGACCCGGTCAGTCAGGGCAGTCAAGGCAATGGACAAAGCAATGGGTCCTGATGGAATTCACCCCAGAATTCTAAAAGAATTAAGGAAGGAACTAGTGAAACCACTGGCTACTCTTTTTAATAAATCATGGGAGGATGGTGTGGTACCCGAGGACTGGAGGAAGGCAGATGTGATTCCCCTTCACAAAAGTGGGACCAAGACAGAGGCAGGAAACTACAGACCTGTCAGTCTGACCTCTGTGGTAGGGAAAGTGATGGAGTCACTTCTGAAGGAAAGAATAGTTGAGTACCTAGATGCCAGTGGGGCACAGGACCCAAGGCAGCATGGTTTCACAGTGGGAAGATCGTGTCAGATGAATCTAATAGATTTCTTTGACTGGGTGATCAAAGTAGTAGACCAGGGAGGGGCTGGTGACATGGCCTTCCTAGACTTTAGCAAGTCATTTGACACAGTCCCACACAAAAGATTAACAGTCAAATTAACCAGCCTGGTAGTGGGTCCCAGGGTGCAGCCTGGGTAAAACATTGGCTGGGCAACAGGACAGAAGGTAATTGTAAATGGAGTCCACTTGAAGATAGGGGTGTTACTAGTGGGTACCGAGAGGGTTCGAAGATGGGTCCAGTCCTTTTAATGTCTTCATCAGTGACATTGCAGAGGGACTGGAAGGAAAAGTATGCCTTTTGCAGATGACGCAAAGATCTGCAACAGGGTTGATACACAAGGAGGCGTGGAAAGGATGAAAAGGACTTGGCAAGGTTGGAGGAATGGTCAGACATATGGCAGCTAGGATTCAATGCAAAAAGTGCAAAATAATGCACCTGGGAAACAAGAACCCTGGGAAGAATACACAATGGTGGGAGGTAGTAACAACAACAAAACAGGAAAGGGACCTGGGGTAATCATATCAGATGACCTTAAGGTTAGCAAGCAATGTGAGAAGGCAGTAGGAGGGCCGGGGTATGCTGGGATGTATAGGGAGAGGCATCAGCAGCAGAAAACAGGAAGTTGTTATCCTCTGTACAAACAGTTGGTGAGACCCCATCTGGAATACTGTGTCCAGTTCTGGAGACCCCATCTCCGCAAGGACATAGACAGGATAGAGGCAGTCCAGGCACCAAAATGGCAGGGTCTGCAAGAGAAGCCGATGAGGAGAAACTAGAGGAGTTTAATATGTATACCCTTGAGGAAAGAAGGAGAGGGGGGACATGATAGAAACTTTCAACTACCTCAAGGAATCAACAAAGTCCAAGAGGGTAGCATCTTTCAGAAAAAGAGACTTGCAAGAACAAGGGACACAATTTAAAGATAGAAGGAGGGCGGTTCAGGGCAATGTGAGGAAGTATTATTTCACAGAGAGGTAGTGGATGCATGGAACAGCCTTTCTGAGGAAGTTGGGGTCTAAAACTGTGGGAGAATTCAAGAATGCATGGGACAGACATAAGGCAATTTTTGTGGGGGGCAGGAAGATAAAGGCTGTTGGTTAACTAGGATCTGCGGCCTATCCTGTAGGTAGGGAAATGGGCAGACTAGATGGGCCTAGCAGTCCTTATCTGCCGTCAAAGTCTATGTTTCTATGTTTCTAAAGCAGCAAAGGAGCTGAAGTTGGCTCAGGGGATCAGAGAGGGGGAAAAGGGGTTCATTAAAAACATAAGAGAAGAGAAGTTGTAGGGATAACATTGTTAGAATCAAGAGAGAAGGAGGATGGGCGGAACAAGGGGAAGATTATGCAGAGGCACTCAATGAGTATTTCTGCTCGATGTTCACAAAAGAAAGGGATGGCCCAATACCGCAAGGGAAAGGGGCAAGGGTGGAGGGAGGCAGAGATAACAGATGAAGTCATCTGAGAGGATAGAGTTCTGAAGGGCCTTAAAGGCTTGCGGGCGGACAAGGCACCAGGACTGGACGGTGTACACCCAAGGGTCCTGAAGGAACTAGAAGAGTTGTTGGCAGGACTGTGACAAACCTGTTCAACACCTCCTTGGAGATGGGGAATGTACCCAGGGACTGGAGGATGGCTCACGTGATGCTCCTTCACAAGAGTGGACCCCGGGACCAACCGGGTAACTGCAGACCAGTGAGCTTGACTTCCAGAGTGGGGAAGTTGATAACCTTTCTTGATAGCAATGGCCTGCAGAAGGAGAGACAACATGGGTTTGTCGTGGGAAGATGTTACCAAACTAACCTGATTGACTTCTTCGACTGGGTCACTAGGGCGGTTGATGAAGGCCATGCTGTGGATGTCCTGTATCTGGACTTCCGCAAGGCTTTCAACTCTGTGCCACACAGGAGGTTAATGAGCAAGCTGAAGGACACGGGAGCATGGGGGAATAACTGGTGGGGTGGGTTGAGAGCTGGCTGCAGGGCAGACTACAGGGGGTAGTTGTAAGGGGGAGACATCCAAGCCACGGCCAGTAACAAGTGGAGTACCACAGGGTTCAGTGCTGGGCCCTGTTTTGTTCGATGTCTTCACTGGAGACATTGCAGAGGGGGTCAAGAGTAAGATCTGCCTGTTTGCGGACAACACTAAGATTTGTGCAAAAGTGGATATTGAGGAAGAGAGGCAGGCACGCAGAGAAGATCTAGCTAAACGCAAACACTGGACTACGGAGTGGCAGTTGGGGTTTAACACTAAGAAGTGCAAGGTCATGCATCTTGCAGCCTGAAATCCCAAGAACAGCTACTGGCTGGGAGAGTGCAGGTAATGGCTTCAGAGGAGGAAAGGGACCTATTGGCAGGGCTCCAGATAAGGGGAGTACCGACCGGTTTTACTCACCTCATTTTAGGGAATACTCTTCAGAAATTTTTTTAATGAGTACCAGTACTCACCCAACATTTGTAAATATTCCACACTCCACAAAGAATAGTGCTTCATAACATAACTGATGATGCAAAAGGAGCAGTTTTTGCCAGATTTACAGCACTCATAAGCATCCCAGTTTTGTTTTATTCACTATATTTTAAAACTGGTGAGTAAATTACTCCTACCTGCCAACATTATCTGGAGCATTGCTGGCACTTGATCAGTTTTTATCTAGGAAAAAAACTACATTTAAAATGTACTCCTCGCTCCACTCTGTCCACACATTTGTAAGCATCTGAATTTGGTTTTACTCACCTCACTTTCAAAACAAGAAGTACAATACTCATCCCCAAAAAAACTTATCTGGAGCCCTGCCTGTAGGTAATAGTCACAGGGGACATGAAGGTATCTGCACAGTGTAAGAGAGCTGCAGCAAGGGCAAATAGGATGCTGGGGTGCATTGCCAGAGGGATCACCTCTCGAAAGGGGGAGATCATCCTGCCATTGTAAGATCACTGGTGAGGCCACACTTGGAATACTGTGTACAGTACTGGTGCCCATACCTCAAAAAGGATGTTAGATTACTGGAGGGGGTGCAGCGTAGTGCTACAAAAATGACCGTGGGACTAGGGGAGTTGCCATACGAGGAAAGGTTGAAAGAGCTCAACATTTACTTACTGGAAGACAGAAGGGTGAGAGGGGACATGATAGAGACCTTTAAGTACTTAAAAGGCATAAACAAAGTCAGGGAGGGAGGATTGTTCCGCTTAAAGGGGGGGCGAAGGGTCACTTGGGGGCACAGTCTGAAGTTGGAAGGGGGAAGGTTTAGGAGAGAAATGAGGAGGCACTACTTCACAGAGAGAGTGGTGTCAGGTTGGAATGCATTGCAGGAGGAGTTAATTACTCAAAGGACAGTGGATAGCTTTAAGCGGGGTTGGGATAGAGCCAAGGGCAGGGTTAGTGCAGACAAAGGCACAAAGGGGGGAAGGACCAGAAAAGAGGAGGAAGGGAATGGTTTGGGTGGGGTTGGGGTAGCGGTAGTGATTTGAAACTAAGAGCTGCACAATTGGGCAGACTTGATAGACCTGTGGGCCTTTTTCTGCTGGCAATTTCGTATGTTTGTATGTTCGTATGAAACTACTGATCAAGCAACAGCAACAACACAATGAAACAGGGTCAGTAATTGAAAATAAAACTTCCCTTATCAAATATGCTACAGGATGGGACACTGTGGACCCATAAGAGGAAAATGTCGATGAGGAATCACAGGGCTCAGAGCCAGAATAAGAAGAGTCTGATTTGGAAAGAGAGTCTAAGAGAGAGCAAGACTCTATACCACTGTGGGCCAAACTGATTTCAAAAGAAATACTGTACGGTTGTTAAGAAAGGAAGTAGACTCATTAAAGAGCATGTCACAATTTGAACACATGGGCTGTCCCAATAAATATCACAAGTAACAACATGTGTTAGAAATCTATGGGACAGAACAGCTGAAATAAAATAGAAAAAAGAACATCTTAAAATGAGCCACAAAAGACTAAGGTCAAGAGATTCAAGAATAGAGCAAACTAGTTGATTGTGAAGCAAGAGTCAAGAGGAAGATATACTAATAGTTTGGATACCGGAGCAGTGGGACACAGAAACAACCTTAACTACATTAAACCAGACCTTGTCAGCCTTCACAGATGCGCTACAAGATCAACATTTGAAACTGACAGTACACATAGGACTCTTAAAACAAACCCAAACCAGGATAACCACCCCAAGCAGTAGTGGAATTTATGAAAAATAAAGACAAGGACCAAGTAATTTAATCAGTCTATTAAAAAGAGAAGAGAGAGAGAGAGAGAGAGAGAGATTTGAAATAAATGGCGCAACTACCTCGGTCTACCATGGCCTAGCTTATGAAATCATTCAAGCAAGGAAGAAATTTGAAAATCTCAGAACTTTATTGTGGAAAAACCATAAAACCTCCTTTGTACATGCAGTGAGACTCAAAATAATCTTAAATGGTCAGTGTCTGGCATATGACACTGTTGAAGGTGCAAACAAGGACCTTAGAATATGGTTCCCATGAATGATCTATGCATAATACAAATGTGTCAACTATGGCTCTCCTAGAGTTGTTTTGTCTTTTCTAGCTTTTTTTTTCAACTTTTCCTTTTATCCTTCCCTGACCACCAATCCCCCATTTACTCTCAGAACCTCCAGGCACCTCCCAGTCCCTCTCTCCCCTCCAACCACCAACACTTAGCTCCACGGAGCCTTGGCGTGCCCCCCAGGTAGGGTTGGGGTTGGGGTAGGGGGAGACCCCAAGGACACTGAATATCATCAGGTGTTGTGCACTGGTGAGGCGGGGAGCCCAGTACACCAGGGCTGTCACCATCATGGAGGTGCTGGGGTTGTGGTCTTTTCTAGGGATGGGTCTCATCCCTGAGGATGTTGCATGCACTGGTGCCCCGGCGTGCCCATGCAAGCAACGCATGCATCCACAGAGCTCTCCCCATTCCATCTCCAGCTGCACTGACACCCGTGGTTACCCAGGAGGCAGTACCGCAGTGGAGAAAGGAACCCTCCTCCCACCCTGGAGGAGGAGGAGGAGGACAGCATCTCTGGAACACTTGATTCTCCTCCCCTGCTGGTCTCTGATGACCCAAGCTCATTCCCAAACTCAGGTCGCCAGTGATGTGAGCATTATTGCTACCACTGTGCCGATGAGCCAGCCCTGTGTTTTCTACCTTTAAGTGGAAAAATGGGGCTGGCAGTATAGCCTCCAAGTTAGAGTAACAAGCTGTGAATGAGCTTGGTACGTCCAGCAGACCTGGGTTCGATTCTCAAAACCTCCCCTTCCATACTGTGTGACTCTAAGCAAATCACTTAACCTTCCCAGTGCTCCCAGGTCGCCCCTGAAAACAACCACTTGTGCCTTGTGGGCCTTACCCAGTTACCAAAGATTTTAAAAAAATTAAGACATACAGTATAATGTTAGCCACATTGTATTTACTGAGGTTCTTAAAATTTCATGTCCGTTATTTCAGCTTTATAGGATTAACTTAATACACATCTTGCTAACAGTATTGAGGCAAGGTAGAGATAGTACCTCTGTAATGTTAGAACAAGGATAACTAGAAATGTTTAATCATTTCTATGGCTAGTTATGTGTAAGTAACAGAAAAGGAACAAAAGGGGATGTTTACGTCTAGTAGCTGTAGTCTAAAGACTTTCAAAATAATAGTTTATTGATGTATTAGTTGTTATGTGTAATTTCAAGGTGGGGATGTCACCTGGGGACTGGTGATCACCGTACAGCGTGTTTCAATATAAGGACAAAGGCAGATTCCAACCACACCAGGGTGAGAGTCCTGGATTTCAGGAGGGCAGATTTTGCAAAGAAAGGTGAATGCCTAAAGGAGGAACTGGCAGAGGGAGATGACCTGGGTGGAGTGGAGAACCGCTGGGTGAAATTAAAGGATGCCATATTGAAGGCTACAAACCTCTGTGTCAGGCAAGTGAGTAAAAGTAAGAGGGAAAAACAGACCACTGTGGTTCTTTAAAAAGGTAGCTAGAATGGTTAAGGCTACATAGGTAGCATTCAGAAGATATAAGGAAACACAGAGGGAGGAGGATAGGGAAATGTATCTGCAGAAACAGAGAGAAGCAGAAAAATCAGTAAGAAGGCAAAGGCAAAGGCAAAAACAGAAGTGAGAATAGCCCAAAATGTAATAAAAGGGGAAAATAAATTTTGTGCATATTCAAGTGAAAAGAGGAGGACCAGGCGAGGAATTGTAAAGTTAAAAAGGGATGGGATTGGGGTGAGGGAGAGAGACTACACAAAAGGAGACCAGGAAAAAGTAGACATACTGAAAAAATATTTTTGTTCGGTGCTTAAGGTGGACGAAGAAGGAGAGAGGCCACAAAAAAGCAATCTGTGCTCTGTAATGAGAGAAATGGATACCAGTACTTTCTCAGAGGAGAGGGTACTAGAGGGACTTGCTAGTCTGAAAATATGCAAAACAATGGGACCAGATGGGGTACATCCTAGGGTATTGAAAGAACTCAGAGAGGTAATAGCTGTGCCTCTGACCATCCTTTCAACTGGTCACCAGAAACAGCTGTTGTTCCGGAGGACTGGAGGAGAGCAGATGTGGTCCCCCTTCATAAAAGCGGTAGCAGGGAGGAGGCTGGAAATTATACATGAGTCAATCTGACCTCAGTGGTGGGAAAGCAAATGAAATCACCGTTGAAGGACAGGATAGTGGATTATCTTGAATCAAAAGTATTAATTTTCGCTCCTCTCTCCTCTTCCTCTTTAGCCGAGAACCCGCTAGTGATTCCTGCTCAGATACCCTCCGTGAGGACTGTGGACACCGGGCGGATGGCGCTTCCAAAGCCACCACCTGAGACCTCCGCCTCGGACTCCACCGCTAGAGAGGTAGGCAGCTGCTCGTAACTCGAGAGCGAGCGCCTTTCTGAGGTCTGGCCCGATTGGTCCGCTTGTCTCCCATTGCCTTACTCTCTGAAACTGGGCAAAAAATAACTATTTTTACAAAAAATTGTATTTTAAGTGACTGAATTGTGCCTAATATGTCTAAATCTGTGGAAATTGCCTGAAATTGTTCCCAGCAACCAAGTCATACAGCCCCTTCGTGCCATTGTAACTCCCTCCAGACTGCAAGGCGTCAAGGAAATCGCTGGCCTTTCACTTGTAAATTTTGCTGTCCTCTTCCTGATTGCTGGCCTTTGTGTAGCCCCAGTATTAATTTTCGCTCCTCTCTCCTCTTCTTTAGCCGAGAACCCACTAGGGATTCCAGCTCAGACACCCTTCGCCAGGACCGCGGACATTGGGCGGATGGTGCTTCCGAAGCCGCTGCCCGAGACCTCCTCCTCGGACTCCACCGCTAGAGAGGTACAGCAAAGCTGCACCACCCACCCGCCCATCCCCTCCTGCACGTAATTATAGAACCAC
This sequence comes from Neoceratodus forsteri, assembly GCA_016271365.2. Classification (NCBI taxonomy): domain Eukaryota; kingdom Metazoa; phylum Chordata; order Ceratodontiformes; family Ceratodontidae; genus Neoceratodus; species Neoceratodus forsteri. The sequence goes on from CM028130.1 coordinate 363,777,214, forward strand.
TAGCACCGCCCACTGCTGTCCTTGACATTTCACTTGCCTTCTCCTCTCTAATTTTATTTGATCTCACCAGGGTTCTGTTAGGGGAAATCTTCACCCAGTAGCTGGTGAACCATCCATGTCATTATAGTCTTTACTTAATTACCTCACAACTGCAACTATGGCATGCATGTGGCAGCTCTTCCTTCTCGCTGCCCTGTGCACCATATCCCTTACTGGCTATATACACAACAACTCTGACACTGGGGGTACATCGTATCCACATCCCCCAGACTGCTTGGCCACCCAGACTCCACATAACCCATGCAATGCTCCTGCTCCTTGTCAGCTGAAATAAATGGACTATCTTCCTTGAACTGCGACCAGCACACAGTCTCTCACGCCACCCTCCCTATCTCCTACTACTTCAAAATACTCCCGTTAGTATCACACAGCCAGAGTATTAGCCTCTGTGTCCCTAGGCTTGCACAAATTAAAAAGTAAAGCCTGGCACTCCAGCTCCTCCTTCATGCCTAGCCGGAAGAAGCCTCGCGCACTCTGCCTCTCACTTGCATCTCTAAAAAAACTTTTACTCCTCCTCCTATTTTGCTCTGGCAATGTTGAGCTCAATCCTGGTCCTATGAATAAGGTTTTTTCCCCTTCAGAGTCAAAAACTCTCAAAGGAGTTAGTTTCATGCACATCAACATGTGTAGCCTTCTGAAAAAACTCACCCCAATCCAGGCATGAACTGTTCATACGATGCCAGATGTGCTTGTGATCTCGGAATCCTGGCTACGACCCTCTACGCCAGACAGCGAGTTCAATATACCCAACTACCAGATTTTTAGATGTGATAGACAATCCAGAGGTGGTGGGGTCGCCATCTACATCAAAGGCAAATTTGTGACATCAGCCCTTAATTCGAGCTCATTAGCAGCGGGATTTGAGTGCCTGGGTATCAAAATTGAACTATCCTCTTCGATGGCACTCTGAGTCACTGGATGTTATAGACCACCATCCGCTGGCCCACAGCTCCTGTCCTACCTTACAACCATCTTGGACACCAGCCCCTTGGGAACAATTATTCTCAGGGATCTTAATTACGACTGGCTGTCGGAAGCCAGACACCCACTCAAATCCTTCTGCGACTCCCATGGTTTCACTCTACTCAATGATGAGCCCACCTGTATCAGAAAGAAAACTCCAGCCAAAAATACACTCCTGGATGTCCTGCTGGTACATAAGCCTCACTCCTTCTCCCACGTTGGATCTTTTGACACTGATATTAGCGACCATCGCCTAGTAGCTGGGGTATGGGCAGTCCATAAAGTGCCAGCCACTGCCAAATTCTCCACCAAAAGGTCAACCAGGTCTTTTGACCCAAGGGCATACTTATTTGACCTAAAAACCTCCCCTTTGTGGCAGAGTTTTTACCTAGCAAAATCAGTGGAAACAGCATACTCCATTCTACACGAAATTATAACTTGCGCCCTGAACCTTCATGTGCTCCTGACAAAAATATGCATAAAAGCTAGGAAATGCCGCTGGTTGACTCACGATCTCAAGGCTGCACTACTGTCCAGGGATAAGCTTTGGAAAACGGCCTGCAAATCACAAAAAGAGGAAGACTGGTGCCTCTTTAGAACAGCCAGGAACCGCTGCACCAAAATGATTAGGGAAACTAAAGCTAGATTCTACCAAGCAGAATTAGATACTACTTCCAATCATCCCTCCAAATCCTGGGCCACACTAAAAGAACTGTCGGGGTACACGTCACAAAATACATTTCCCACAAAAATCATCTCTGACAATGCACAAATCAATGACAAAAAAGAGATACTGCAGGCATTCAACACACACTTCGCCACAGCTGGCCTCCAGTCTTCTCGACAACTTCAGCATGTAACTTATGCACCCAGCTTGGCATGACCCCCCCCAAATTCTGGTTCTGCAAGCCAGCCCTTCTCTTTCTCACCTGTTTCCCTCAAGGAAGTGGAAGACCTGCTTCTCCAACTGGATACTAAGAAAAGCGCCGGTGCAGATACACTCGAACCATACTTCCTAAAGATGGCATGTCATGAACTGGCTGCACCCATCACCCATCTATTTAACCTGTCCCTAGTACAAGGTGCCCTCCCCCAAATATGGAAAATTGCACAAGTTATCCCGTTATTCAAGTCTGGAGACCCTTGCGACCTTAATAATTACAGGCCATCTGTCTCCTCCCCACACTTTCGAAACTCCTGGTAAAAAATGTGAATAGCCAATTGAGATCCTTCATTGACAGCGAAAAACTACTGAACCCCCTACAATCTGGCTTCAGAGCCAACCATAGCATGGTCTTGGCATTAGCCAAGGTAACCAATGATTGGCAACAAGAGCTGGAGCTCAAAAGGTCTCTCTGTGCTGTGTTTCTTGACCTAAGCAAAGCATTTGACACAGTTGACCACAGCCTGCTCCTCTACTCTCTGAAATCGATAGGGCTGGATTCTACCTCTCTAAACTGGTTCTGTAAATATTTGACAGACAGACTCCAGCAGGTAAAAGTGGATGGCGAACTTTCTGCCCCAAAACTCTTACAAAGAGGTGTCCCCCAGGGATCTATCTTGGGACCTCTCCTCTTCGCCATATACATCAACAATATAGATGTGGGAATCAAGGAGGCAAGTATTCATCTATTCGCGGATGATACAGTGCTTTATCTGAGTCGCCAAACACCTGAAGAAGCTTGCGCTAATCTACAAAAAGACTTCAACCTCCTGCAACTCCAACTAATCAATAAAAAATTGTTATTAAATGCCAAGAAAACAAAAGCCATGTTGTTTTCCCCTGCCATCCATCTGGCTCACCCAATTACAATCCCCCCCACACAATTACCACGATACTGGGAGAGAGCTTAGAGTATGTTCCAAAATTTAAATACCTTGGGGTTTGGATTGATTGCAAACTTTCCTTCGCGGACCACCTGGAGGACCTGTTGAAAAAACTAAGGCAAAGACTTGGCCTTTTCTACAGGATAAGATGATTCCTAACTGCAGACGCAAAGAAACGGCTAGTCCAAGCTACGTTCCTGTCCTTAATTGACTATGCAGACTTCATATATAGTAGCTGCGCTGCCTCATACCTTGTAAAACTGGATACGCTTTACCACAGAGCGATACGCTTCATCACCGACCTCCCCCTCTCTACCCATCACTGCTCACTCTATGCCGCCATGGGCTGGACCTCCCTACAATATAGGAGCAACATGAATGCAGCACTCTGGACACTCAGAGCCATCAGTGGCAAACTCCCTAAATACACAGCAGACTGTCTGACTCTGATTGTAGCCAGAAATTATACCCCCAGAAGCTGCTCCCTGTTCTCGCTATATATACCTAGGGCTCTCACACGCTTCGGGAGAGATGCCTTTGGCTTCTCACTCCCATCACTCTGGAACAAAACCCAGAAAATCCTAAAACTGAGGTCTCCAGTTAGTACTCACTTGTTCAAAACACTTTACCGTGATGGCATAACGGAAACCTGTAACTGCTTTGCTTAATGCTAGCTAACCACCCTCCCCTACATGGCAGCACCCTCGCTGTAATTCTACTCCCTCTTATGCTCCTGCCTCTAGTTATGCTTATGTCCACCAACCCTCCTACGGCTCTCACCCGCCAACCTGCCTTACCACTACCGATCACGCACAGCAACCCTGCAGCTTTTACCCCTCCTCCGATGCTGCATGGGGGTTCAGTCAACTGTTATTTTCGCCCCCTAATGGTTCTTTGTTCGTCCCCTCTTTCCCTCTACTCCTACCTTCAGCCCCCATTCCCAACCCACCTCACTTACCTGCACCCCCGTCATTATTCACTACCGGCCTCTTTTTATCCAGAGTGCCTACCAATTCCTTAACTAATCCTCTCACAATTGCACAGTTTTGGGCATGGATCCAGCACAAGCACTATACTTATGACTGTTCTCTGAACTATATATGATGTCTATTATCTGTATATGTGTATTATTACTGTAATAGCTAGCATCTTTACTGCTTCATATGATTGTAACTTGACTAACTGTATTATTGTTTGTACGACCGCAGGTCCACCTTGTAAATGAGCTTGCTCACTGGTGTCCGCCTGGATAAATAAAGATATTGATTGATTGAAACAGGCAACAAGATCAGAGAGGGCATGGGTTCACAGGAGGGAGGACATGTCAAATTAATCTGATTTCTTTGTGTGACAAAGTAAGTAGATCAGGGTGCTGCAGTGGATGTGACATACCTAGATTTCAGTATGGCATTAGACATCGTCCAGCATAGGAGACTATTAAACAAGCTGGGGAGTTTAGGATTGGGTTCAAAGGTGGTAAACTGGGTAAGAAATTGGTTAGGGGAAAGGAGACAGAGAGTGGTGGTAATTGGAGTTCATTCAGAGGAGGGGAGGGTGACCAGTGAGGTGCCACAGGGATCAGTGCTGAGACCGGTCCCCTTTAATGTATTTATAAGTGACATTGCAGAGGAGCTGGAGGGGAAGGTCTGTCTCTTTGCTGATACTAAAATCTGTAACAGGGTGGACATTCCAGGGTGAGTGTGTGGAAAGGATGAACAGAGAACTGAGAAAACCTAAAGAGTGGCCAAGGGTATGGCAATTTGGGTTTAATGTGAAAAAGTGCAAAATAATACCCTTGGGGTACAGGAACCCAGCAGCCGAATACAAAATGGGAGGAGTGATATTGACAACAACCAAGTAGGAGAGAGACCTAGGTGTAATTATCTCAAATGACCTAAAGGTAGCCACACAGTGTAACAGGGCAGTTGGGAAAGCTAGTGTGATGCTGGGTCTCGAAGGGAGAGGGATAACCAGCAGATGTAGGGAGAATGTATTGCCTCTGTATTGGTCACCTAGAATACTGTGTACAGTTCTGGAGACATCTGTGAAAGGACAGAGACAATGTGGAGGTGGTCCAGAGGAGGGCAACTAAAATGGCACAGGGTCTTCAACAGAAGACCCAGGGGAGAGAGTGAAGCAACTCAATATGTACACCCTGGAAGAAAGAAGGGAGCGAGGGGATATGATAGAGACATTTAAATACATAAACAGGGTAAATAAGGTACAGGTTGGAAGTATTTTTCCCGAAGATAATGTGCTCAAGAACAAGGGGGCATGATATAAAGTTGAAGGGAGGGGGGTGGATTGAGCAGAGATATAATAAAGTTTTTCTTCACAGAAAGAGTGGCGGATTCCTGGAACATGTTGCCAGCCAAGGTAGCTGGAGAGAAAACAGTGGAAGGGTTCAAGAAAGCTTGGGATAGGCACAAAAAGAATCTTAGAGAAAAGGAACGAGGGATGGGTGAAATAACCAGAAATCAAGGAAGGTCTGTGGGCATACTGTAGGTAGGTTAAATGGACAGAGGTATATTTTGGGTTAAAAATATGCTTCGTTCATAGGTTACAATGACGTTTTAGTGAATGTCACTGGAGGATTTCTAACATTGGGAGATGAGGACAGAAATATTAGGGGGAAATTTAAACATGTGTTTGGTGCTAGAAATGGACAAATCAACTATCCCATCTCTGGCTGACAAGAAAACATCCAGTTTAGTTAATTAATTTATGCAGGACCAATTACTTATAAATAGCTGGAGGGAAAAATATCCAAGCTGTAGACAACATGCGCTACTCAAACTCCACTGGTATTTCATCTAGATTGTACAATCTGATGTGTTCTCATTCAGTCTTTAAAAATATTATTGACAGCTGACCTACTGGCGCAGTGGTAGATCTACCGCTCGCGACACTGATGACCCAGGCTCGGAAGTGAACTCAGGGCATCAGAACGCTACTAGAAAATTAAAAGAGTGCAACCAAAGAATGTGAAACTGCAAAGTGCAAAAAAGGTTGAAAAGACACAAAGATTTAAAACAGGACATGTATTAGAATACCAAGCAAATAGAATAGTACTGTCCCTTTAAGAGCTGTTGCTTAAAGGGAGGGCACTTACCACACATTGCTAGCCTTTCAGAAAGTGCAGTTTATGTGAAACATGCCAGGCGTTATTGTTGTGGAGGGGGATCTGTTGCATCATAGTTAAAACTGCCGTTGCTATGTATCAAGCTAGGACAAGTACTCTTACTGCTTTGTATTGGTACATTATTTCACACAAGAGCACTTTGAATGAAGGAGCTGTAGAAGCTGCACTATTTGACAGTAAGGTACTGTGTCCATTTTGTTTTCTTTGAGAGTGTGAGTAGTATGGAACAGTCTCTTGTTTTGTTTGGTACCGCCTTCCACTTTTGACCTGCTTTACTGTTTTCACGCTGTGGCACAGCGCTCACTGGTGTGGTTTCCTCTCTGAATTGCATCACCAAATGTTATAAAGATTCAATAAATATAACAAATAAAACATAAACTTATAGACCTAATTAAAAATAAATGGGAACTTTAAAGAAAAAAATTAATGAAAATGTGAGGAATCAGAGATGGGTAGACACAAAAATGATATACCAATTTGCTAAAAAAACAAAACAATACAGTATACATTTATTAACATGGCATATTATACACCAAATAGGTTATTAAAAATGAGGATGAGATTCCACTCGCTGCTGGCATAATTGCAATCAAGTAGGATCCTTACAAAGGTATTTGGGAGCAAAGAAGGCCGGAAATAGCCCATTAGTGCTCCCATCTAGTAACCCTTAATGGAAGATGTCTCCTCTTACCATTATATAGTTATCCAAACGTTTTTTGAATTGAGTCTTGGAGTCAGACCATATAAACTGTTCCAGGGGGCCACCACCCTCTGTGTAAAGAAAACCTTCCTTCTATTTGTGTTGTATTTTATGTGTCTGAGCTGTAGCGGGTGACCCCTGGTTCCTTTAGTACCATTTTTAAATTGGAGGTTTAGTTCATTTAGTATATAATCATCCCTCATTATATCATAGCATAGTAACAAATCCCTCCTAATTCTTCTTGTCTCAAGTGACATAAGCTTTAATTATTTCAATCGCCCTTCATAGGGCATATTTTTAATATTATATATCATTTTTGTGGCGTGTCTTTGGACTTCTTCTATTTTTGCCACAGCTCCTTTTGATATGGGACCCCGCACTGGGACCCTATAATCCAGAACTGGTCTAACATATGCCGTATACAAGAGCATAACCACCGCCCTATTACGACTCCTGAAGTTTCTCTTAATGTTCCATAATGCTTGTTTGGCTTTTATAATCTGTTTATTAGCATGGGAGCTATATGATAGTTTGTGATCAATCAGTATTCCCAGATCTTTTTCTTCCTCAGATTTACGAAGTACCCTTCTATTTATGTAATAGTTATGCATGCTGTTTTGACTCCCCAAATGAATTACACAGCACTTTCCTATGTTAAAAATCATACCCCTGGAAGATGCCCAGTCACAGATGCTATCGAGATCCGCCTGTAGGCCTTTAGCCCCCTCAGGGTCTGTCACTACCCTAGCTAATTTAGTGTCATCTGCATATTTACTAATCCATCCACCTCCCCCCTTACCCATACTGGACACAAAAACCCTAAAGAGCACTGGGCCCTGGACTGATCCCTGCGGGACCCCACTAGTGACACCAACCCTGTCAGAATAATATCCATTGATACACACCCTCTGAGTCCTTTCACCCGGCCAGTCTTTGATTCAACATACCACTCTGTGGTCTATTTTGGTGTGAACAAGGCAACAGAGGATTTGTTGATGGGGGACTTTATCACTTCCTCATGATGCTCTGAAGTGAAACTGGTGGGAGGCTGGTGGGTCTCACTGTGAACTCTCTTTTTAGAAGGTCATGGTGCTTGTTGGCTGCTTTTTTATTTATGAATGCATTAAATAAAGTAATTTTTCAACATGCTTCATAGCTTGGTTGGCATTTTGTAAGTGGATCTAATTTGCCTCGACTGCAGTGGGTGGTGCTGACTTTATCAAATGCTTTTGCCAGATCCAGATAGATGCAATCCACATCCTGTCTGCTATCCAGTGCCTCCGAGATTTTTTCATAAAAACAGAGCATATTTGTTACACATGACCTCCATGCAACAAAACTATGCTGTTCTCTGTCCACCTGAGCGGTCTCCTCAAGGTGGGTATCTATTACGTCCTTTAATATGGATTCCATCAATTTACCTGGCACTGAGGTCAAACTAATGGGCCTATAGTTAGTGCGATCAGCCCTGTCACCCTTTTTATGAATGGGCACCACATTTGCCTTTAACCAGTCCCTAGGGACGGTTCCACTTATGAGTGATTTGTTAAATAACACAGTCAAAGGTACCGCTATGTTAGGAAAATGATGCTTACGCATCCTATTTGAAATATTGTCTGGTCCTGCAGAATTAGTATTTTTTAAGGACTGGATTTTTTTTCAGTACTATCTCAGTAGTAATTTCAATAGGTCTCTCCTCATTAGGCCTAATATCCATTTAACTTAGTTGTTTACTAGAAAATACTGTACCAAAGTAGTCATTAAACATGTTTGTAGCTACAACTGGATCTGTAACTATCTCATTACCCTTTTTTATAGAGCTCAGATTATGTTTAGATTTTCTTAAAGAGTTTATATAACTATAGAATTTTTGCATATTGTCTTTGCAGGTTTACCTCCATTCTTAACTTGTTTTTTCTTATCCTCTTATATTTATCCTGCAGTTTTATATTCCCTCCATAACAGGGGTTCCCCCGTATTACTTTTGTGTAAGTTATACAGTTTCTGTTTTTTCTTTAGAAGTTTTAATGTATGCTTGGTTAACCATTTAATTTTTTTCCCGTTTACATTATAGATTTTGGATTTTTGTATGTGCTTGTCACGTATATTGAAAACTTCACGCTTAAAGGTGTTCCACGTCTCCTCCGTAGTTTTGTTTTTTAATTTTCCCAATTTATCTTTTGCAGATCATTATTAATTTTATTTATACATGCAGTGCCAAATTTATAGATTTCTCTACATCCTTTAGTGATGAGAATATGTTGTCTAAGTGTGAAAAATATCCCGTTATGGTCACTATACTCTGGGAGGGGGGGGTAACAAGACAGGATGTGATATTTATTTCTTTTGTTGTCAGCACTAGATCTAATATGTTATTTCCCCTGGTGGGGGTGTCTGCATTTTGGGTCATATCTACTTCTAGACATAGTTCTAAAAATGTTAGACTCTGAGGGCACCCTGCCTCAATCGTCTTCCAGTTTATACCTCCATGATTCATGTTTTCCACTAGCAAAACCTTCCCTAGTTCACAAGTTTTTTTATCTCATTATGTATTTCATTGGATGTCTCAATAGAGGTTGCTGGGGGCCTATAACATACACCAATGATAATATGCGAACTTGGGTCTGTTTCTGTCCTAATCCATATGGTCTCAGGTCCAGTCCTCCCTTTTTAATTTTTTCTGATACATCAGTAGATTTCAGGGTATTTGATATCTATGCTGCCACACCTCCCCCCTTTTTATCTTCCCTATTCAAATGATACAGGTCATATCCAGGGATATTACATCCCCATACATTATATCCATGTGCTATTAAGTATGGGAATATCCAATGGTATAGGACTGGTGGACTAAAACCCACTGTCACACAGAGGACATCCTTCAACAAACCATACCTAGTACTTTTTGTGTTATGATTCTTAATGCCTATGTGAATTGGAATTTAACAAAAGGATAAAAACAAATGTTGGCCATAGCCAGCATAACTACAAAGTATCTGTTGCTTGAAAGTTGAAGCTCTTTCAGACTGGACCCTTTTAATTATAACAAACAGTGGAATAACTTGAGGAGTGACTTGCGTACGGAAAAAAAGTATGCAGAACCATATGACACTCCAGATTCCACCTGGAACAACATTGTAATGCTAGTTGCAGCACCTTTGAGCTTGCCATAACATTGTATTACAAACATTCAGAAAAGCCTTGTTATAAATATGTCTCTGCTTATTGTTTCTTGTTATGTACTGTATGTCAAGTTTGTAATATATAAAAACCTAATAAAAATCTATAACAAAAAACATACAAAATTGGTTTTCAGAGAATCGTTTTGCCTAAAACCAAAAGAAAACTGCATGTATGTCCTTTGGTACTAAGCACTGGCCAAACAATTCTGATACCCTGCTTATTTTTTCCTTGGATAAGGAGTTCTTAGCTAATGTTACTCAGTTCAAATGCCTTGGCATGTTTCTGGATCAAGAATTGTGCTGCTCCTCCTCATATCAGGTCTATCCAGTTCAGGGGCTGGATTTTAGCCTGTTTTGGGAATAAAACCCACTCAACAGTCACCGGTGTGGAAAATAAATCTCTGCACTAGAGCCAAGTCTTAATTGCTGTACAGTGCAGCTGCGAAGGATGGTATGCCTGGTCCAATATGGCATAATAGTTTAGCAATTCTGCACTAAAAAATAGCCACATGCTGACTTAAATCATGGAGTTAGTCACAAATTGTTCTGGTGCATGCGGAAACCCCCTGCAGAGCAGCAACATTTTTTTCCCCACATTGGTGCTGAAAATAGTCATCTTTGAAATTCCAGCCCCAGGTGTTTTCCAAATGTAGGTGTTCTTTTCAGGTTGCAGAGTACACTTTCTCTGTACACCCACAAATGCAGAGTGGAGCAAATGGTTTTACCTACACTGGATTATGGAAATGTGACATGTACCAATGCCACCAGTCTCTCTCCAGATCAAATAGCCATTACAATGTGTTATTTATGTTTGTCCTTAATCATGTTCCCATATCCACCTCTGTCAATATATGCTTTCCTGGGCTGGTCCAACTTGGACTACAGGTATGTTTGCCACACTTCCTTAATTTGTGTCAAACTCTAGGCAAACAAAGTCCCATCTTACCATGTTAGCCTATTCATTCCAGCCATAAACCTTGTTTACCAGTTACATTCAGCGTTAGGTAAATGACTATGTTCTCCAATAAAAAAGAAATCTGGCCAAACTGCAGTTGGCTTCCACCTGCGCAAACTAATTCTAGCAACGAGCGTTTGTAGTGATGTCATACAATTCTGCAATCACCTCAGCCCTGAGCTGTTGCCCCATATATGGAGTTTGAAATCTTCTGGAAACACGGAGACTCCTTTTGAACGGTGGACACCAGTGACCTGTGCTTTGCCTCATGGAAAATGTTGTTTCTGATCACTATTACTTCTGGCTGGAGAGTGACTAAGCTTCAGACTCCTGTTGTGAAGCCTCCGTAACTTACTTTTTGGGAATTGCACAAAATGCCACACTCTGGGGTTAGGAAGTACCTGATGCACACAGACGAATTTAAACTCTGAAGTTTACAAAAAAAGATTTTTTTTTATTTTAACAAACCAGCTTGAAAGCACAACACAAACCCTAGAACTTTGAGTCTAGCTGTGACTCTGTCAGGAGACTTAATTTTTCACCTGGCTCAGATCTCTCTATGGACTCATCCTTGTTTTCTTCCAAAATTCATTTCCTGTTTCACATTAAATTCAAACTATTCACCCTCTGGTGTATTTCCTTCCCTCTTCCAATGGGAACTTTTCTTACATTTGTTGGATGTCCGTAGAGCTTTATGTTTCTCTTTGGACTCTTCTACAGATTGCAGGATGTCATCTCAGCTTTTTGTGTTCTTCAGCCCCAGGATGATGGACCCTCCTTTTTCTGAACAATGCTTTTCCAAATGGCTGGCACCTTGTATTTCTTTTTGTTAACGGAAGCACAGTAAGGAATTTGAAGATCCTCTTCATCCATATATGGCATGACCATGTCTGGGGCTCATTTTCATCATGTTTTGGCAGCTGATATTTGTTCTGCTGCCACTTGGGGTTCTGTCCACACTTTCACTAAACATTACCATCTGGATATCATCTCTCACAGGTGAGTCAGCTTTATCCTTGCTGTCCTTCAAAGCCTGCAGTCATAGAGTCATAAAGATCCATGACATGGTTACTGCCTCCCAGGTGCCTTTTGTACTGCTTGGGAATTGTTATCTGGGTGTGGGTTTATGTTGAGAGATGCAAGACATATGGAAATTAGATGATAGGGATCCTGAATTGCCCTCTAGATTGTTCTCCACTATTTCAGAGGTTAACATGTATATGTCTAATGTTCCTAATATTCATGAAGTTATCCAGACCTTGTTTAAAGTGATCAAGTGTAGTTGCTATGACTTTTACTTCTGGTAATCCATTCCATGTATCTGCCACCCTTTGTGTACAAAAATGTTTCTCCCATCAGTCTTGAATAAATCTCCTTGAAGTTGCAGTTTGTGACCTCATGTTTCTTCTTTCTCCCAATTTCTTTTGAAGTTTTATTGTTTCTGTTAGGTCTGCATTACAAAAAGCTTTATATACTGTAATCATGTGCCCCTCACTGTTCGCCTCTCAAGCATGTTCATATCTAGTGATTCTAATCTCCCTTCATATGTTAAATTATTTATGTTTTTTAATTATCTTTGTTATTGTCCTTTGTATCCTTTCTATGAGTATTTTGGTATGGTCCTCCAAATGGTACTGATTACTCCATGTGTCATCTAACCAGTGATTTATACAGGGGAAGTATGACCTCTTTTGATCTACTGCATATGTTTTTCTTGATACAAGATATAATCTTATTACACTTACTAATTATTGCATTGCATTGCTCCCTTATTGAGAACTTTTTATCTATTATTACACCCAAGTCCCTTTCACTCTGTACTTTTTTCAATAGACTTCCATTCATGTAATACATATGTTTTGGATTATGTCTCCCCAACTGTATTGCTGAACAATTTGGCTGTACTGAATTTCCTCTCAGTGGCTTGTGCCCACAGCTTTCTGTAATGCCATTCTTTGGTCAATAGAATTCAGTATACCATCAATTTTAGTGTCATCTGTGAATTTTTGTGATGAAGGTTTGTTTTCTTTACCCAGGTCCATTGTATAGATTTTAAATAATAAGGAATCTTTGATGTACTCCACTAGTCACTTTCTTGCATTCAGATGTTACCCCATTTATTTTTATTTTTCGATGCCTTCCTGTTATTCAGTTTGTTATCCATCTTATTGAATATCCTAGTAGCAGTATTATTTTTAATTTATTTATTAGTATCCTATGCAAAATGGTGTCAGATGCCTTCCTCAGGTGGAGGTAAATAATGTCTACTGGTTGATTATTGTCAAAAGCCTTGCCTATTGGTACAAACAATTGAATGGGGTTAGTCTGACATGATCTACCCTCTGAAACCCCATACTGTGCTGAATCTTTGATGTTATTCATGTTCATATGGTCTACAGTTCTACCTTATACTATTTTTTCTAAGGTTTTACATATAATCGATGTTAGGCTTACAGGCCTGTAGTTTGCTGGATTTGACAGCACTCTTTTTGAATAATGGTATTATCAAAACATTTTTCCAGTCACTGGGGACTTTGTTTCTCCTTTCATAATGGAACCATTAAATATGTTCTGTAAGGGATTTATTAATAGATCACCTAACTCGGTATTCAAACATGACAGTTCAGTTACTGACTGTAAGAGATGTTCTTTGAGACACTGTGGGGAAGTAACCCTAAATTACAAAAATATTTTATTACAATCTTATTATTTTGCATTATTTTAATTACTATTTTATATTCTTTATAAATGCCTAATCAAATTAATGTCAGTGGCTCAGTAGGTAACACACTCACCTCTGAGGCTGGTAGATCAGAGGGCTGTGGGTTCAGTTCCCACATCTGGCACTAGCATTAATATCCCAGTACTGACATTGTAGTGCAGCATGAGAGGGGTGCTGCACTTCTGAAGTGCTGTCTTTTGGATGACACATTAAACCGAGGTCCCATCTGCCTGGATTGGTGGTAGTTCAGGTGGATGTTAAAGATCCCATGGCTCTTTTTGAAAAGAGTAGGGGAATTTCCCTGGTGTCCTAGCCAAATTTCCCTCATTCACTAAAAATACCACCAACAGCTTAATCTGATTCAAGGTCAATTGGCATTCATCTGTATCCCCTCCCCCGGGCCGTGCCTGAAAATAGGCAGGATTTGTCTAGTGCACTTACCTGGTCAACAAAAACTAAATAAATAATTGAGGTAATTTGGAGGTATAATAGAAGGCAACTGGTTTTAATTCCTGTCTGCATGAGCTCTCTAAGCAGGGAGAACAAATGGTCTCTGAGAAGGGGTATAAAATGCCGCCTAAATGGAACTTGGAAAAAAGGTATCCATGACTCTCCATTTAAAACAGGAAGGTACCCTTAACTGGCCCCTTAAGAGGGCAATATTATAGATCCTGGAATCTTTTTTTGGAAGCAAAGGAAGAACTTTACTGATAAAGTTGCCTACAACCCCATACCAAGTGACCAGATACCAAGATTTATGACATTATTGCCAGGCCAGATGGCTGGTTACAAGGGGAAAAAAGGAGGGCTGCATTTAAACTTCTCCATAAGCTTCAATGCAAGGAATAAACTTTTGTTTGTTACTACAGAATGCAACATGCTGCCAACATGAAATTACATCAGCTGATAAGAAACATATTGACCTATCACCTGTCCAGGTTGGAGATTTGCAACTGATGGAGAATGTGAGTTATTTAACCATATGTTCTGTGTCAAAAGGCTAAGAGCTAGAATATCTGAATTTAGTCTTAAATGAAAGCTAGAGTGATGACAAATCCAAGAATGTGACTTTTGTGTATGTGCATGGTGGCAGAAAGATGTTACACCACTTTGAAGACTTCTCTTAACAGTTTAAAAAGAGCATGACTTCATGGATGTCTGAGCATGAACAAAGAAAGGACTATCTACAATGAAATTCAATGCTTTTGAAAACTTTACTTACCAAAAATCTGGAAAAAACATATCTCATCCTAGAGCTTGAGACTTGGAGAACAGAATGATTATGTCAATTTTTTAAGATTTTGCTGAGAACTGATGTTATAATCATTATTAGCTTGTCTCAGAAAATATTTGTCTCACAGACATGAGAGACACTTTGAAAGACTGCTTTTAATGAACTGAGCTGGGAAATGTTTGTTTGAAGACAGCATCTTATTGCATTCAAAAGTTATAAAAAAAAATAATTTTGGACCTAAAGTTGAACAATATACCAGAGAGGCTGTCCTAAGAGGCAGGAGCTAGCCACCCCTACATCATTTGCATTATCCAATCAAAGTTGGTAAATTTGCAGGAAATTATATCAATGACAATGCTCTGCCCAGAGGTAATAAAAGCCACTTCCTGGAGGGGGATAGTCAGAATTCTCCAAATCCAGATGCCAGAAAGATCTGTGTTGCTTGAGTCTGTGTCTGAGGGTGAAAAGTAGTGTTCTCAACAAAACTTTGGACTGGCTTTCTGAGTTTGCTAAGAGAAGCCATGTGTTTCGTTCTGTGTTTGCAACAAAAGAGACTGTCTGATCCCTATGCAGTAGTACCAGGAAGAATTTCCAATAAAAGTGTGGAGCTGAATCAAAGACTGTAACAGAGCCAAAAAGAAGTTTTGCCATCAAGGGAAAAGATGAATTCTCACCAACATCCTGAAACTAAGAAGAGAATCCAGAATCTACAGTTAACTAGATGTCTTAAGTATTATTTTAAATAATTATTTTATAACATTCTAATTTGATTTAGCTGAGAGGTTGCATGAGAAAAGTAATTTCTTCCAACTAGAATGTTGTGTATACAGGAGAAGCTCAATTTTATATAAAGGTATATGAGCATTTTATATAAGAAAAAGTTTTGAATAAGTCACAAAGAAAGGTTGTGAAATACTAATAATACAAAGTGCTGTGAAATCTTTACGCAAGGAAAACAGTTTAGATTGTTTATGCAGCTAGATTCTTTTGAATTACCTACAACAAAGGACTTCTAAAGTTGATAAAGAATGCAAGGACAATTTTACTGTTTACAAAAGTTATCAAAACTGAAAGTTGTGTTCTTTTGTTTCTTGTTTATTTTCTGAAATGTTTGTTGTTTTGTATTTATGCTGCTAACACTGTGTTTACGATGCTTTATATCTATGCAAGTTATTAGAAACTAGTCATATTGTACAAGGAAAAATAAAATCTATTTTTTTATACTACAAAAGGGTGTGACAGTAACATTATTCATTCTTATCTAGAACTTTTTATACAATAGGTTGTGAAGTAAAAATATGAGTCAGTCTTACATTTATAGTTTTATATGGTTTTATGCATATTTTATGATACAGGACTGAAGGCTTAGCCGAGTGCTCATAATAAGTAAATGATATTTCAGCATATTGTTCAGACAAGACTCTCCTCCACAAAGCCATAGCTCACCCTCCCACCTTCAGCTTTTTTTTTTTTTGTATTCTGGGTGACATTTGATGACAGTCATGCCTGCTGTCACATGCTGTTTACACTTCCTCTGCCCTATTTGGGCTTCAAGTTCTGGTTCCATCACCTCTCATGTATGCCTGGTTCTGATCTCCCTGTTTCTGCTGGTATATTACATCCTCTAAGCTTGTCTCTGAACAGGAAGTGAGGAGTAGTGGTGCCATCCTTGTTATTTAGGCAGCATCGAGATATGTCAGTGCTGGTGGCCACAGCTAGCAAAAGTTTCTGAGTCATCCTGATGCTAATGGCTTACAATTCCAAAGGTGTGGCTCCACAGAGGAGGCTCTTTCAGAGATCTTCTATTATGGAGAGTAACTAAACTGTGAGGAGGGTAGAGATAGGTTCGCCACTGACTGGGGCTGCAAGGAAAAAAGTACCATATCCAGGTCTTCAAGGATTTTTATATAAAATGGCATACAGTACTATTGTATGTTTTGAAGGTATTAAATAAGGAAGTAAAAAATTGGGCAAGAAAAAGAAATTCATAATGCACATACATTTATTTAAAATAATTTCTGAACTTCACTACCTGCATATTTGCAAAAATGTTTAAATGCCAGTTTATGGGTTTAGGAGAGAAAAGGGATCATATGACACCCTTCCCACTTTTCACTCTGTCTCTGCCATCTGTGTTGTTGACCAATGTAGAAAAAGCAAGTAAAATGTTCTTACCAAGATACTGCATGGTGAGTCCTCAGAAGGTGGCCACATTGACAAAGAGAACGATTTTCCCCACATACTCTGTAAAAGGGATGTACCGACTCCCATCTATAGTTGTAGCACCATAATTATAGATGCTGCCATCCACTGAGCTGTTACAGTGAACCTAAAATTAAAATAAGGCAAATCAGAGTTGCATATAAATTAAAAAAATCAGATCTAGAAAATAGGACGGGACTAGCAGTTTAATACAGAGAATTATTTTTAAAAAATTATATTTTAAATACAGATTTACCCTGCATAGCTTCAAGAAATCATATGTTGGTAAATATGTTTTTTAAAATTATTCTTTTTATTAATTTTCAGTTTACGTGACACAAATTTCATAACAATTTGTTACACAGAGTTTTCAATCATCTGGATTTCAGGAGGACCATAAAAGGAACAGACATCTTGTTAAATAGATCAAGTTTGTTTAATAAAGAGTAGTTTATTTATTCATTTGGGGCAAGCGAACTCATATTATGCCACCAATCTTCCATTAGAGTATAGGTTCCTTACTATTCCATTTGCTTAGAATAAGTCTCTTCAAACACAATGAGGCTAGGAGAGTCTATGTCTTTTGGTGAAAGTTAACTGTAGATATTAACATATTATTATCTAATAGCCATAGTTCAGGGTTAGATGGTAAATTAAAAGAAACAACATTTGAGCAAATATCACAAATCATCTTCCAGGTAGGACTTTTACTAGGACAATCCCAAAGCATATGCCCAAGAAACGCATGAGTAATATTACACCTCCAGCACAACCCATCTAACAGGCCCATTGATTCCAGTCTTTCTGGGCTATAGTGATAATAATGCAGTATTTTAAATTGATCTTGCTATCCTTGTACATCTTCACATGATCTATATGCTACTGACCATAATTTGAATCAAGATTCTGTGAATATATTTATGTTTAGGTCTTTTTCCTACGTAATTTTGGTATCTGAGGTGAAAGGGTCTTCTATGTCCATCAGGTACCTATATATGATACCTGAGCCTTTAGAAAGGCTAAGTAGTTTGAAGAATTGGTCCCAGTCCGAGCACTTTGGAATAGAATAACTATATGATAATATAGTTTTCCTAAGGCAATCTCTAATTTGAAGAAAGTTACTGAATTCAAACTTATGTAAATCATATTTCTGTCTAATTTGTTCAAACACATATAAGGTGTCAGTTTATCATCTGTGTCTCCGATATTTATAAGAGAGGCCTCTTGCCAAGCTTTAATATTAATTATGTTGGTGTCCATTTTCAGTTCAGGGTTGTTCCACAGAGGGATCAGTTTAGTAAGGAACATTTCCCATTTATGAATTTCCTTGAATTCTTTTAATGCTCAGATGGATCATTTTAAGGTTAAATGTAATGCAAAGTGTTGGGGTAGTTTAATGAATAGAAAATCTGACAGCTTGAATGTGGTCACTAATTGGTGCTCAATATAAGCCCATAACAGGGAGTTAGTTTCAGAGTTGTTAAGAAACCAAAATCTGGATTGTTTCAATAGAAATGATAAGTGATATCTTTGCCACCATGGCAGTCCCATGCTGACTGATTTCCGTGGTTTTCTTAATTTGGAAATGCTCATTCTTGAGGGTTTGTTTCCCTACAAAAAGCTTTGGAATAGTCGGCCCAGTGGTGCTGAGGGCTGAAGCGCTGAATGCCTTACCTCGTGCTACACCGGTGACCCAGGTTTGGGAATGGACTTGGATTGTCCAGGTGCCAGCATAGGGGGGAGAATCACAGAGGGATTGAGCAAGCCGGAAGGCAGCTCTCCTATCCTGGGGGTGGTTGCTGCCCCCAATAGTCACATTGCCACTGGGTGGAGGTCTGGTGGTTAGTATAAGTGGTGGGGGCAACATGAAAGGAGGTCACCTTGAGATGTGGTGTGCGCATGCCTCCACATGTGGGCGCATCCAAGGTAGGGGGCTGGGACCGGGGGGAAAAGATAAAAAAATACCATAAAAATCTGTATAAAAAAAAAGTTTTGGAATAATCCATGTAAACTCTTGAACCAACAGAGTTTGATATGCACAGGGAGGTTGCTTAATATGTAAAATATTTTAGGGGCAATCATTAATTTGATTGGGTTTATTTTGCCCCATAATGAAAGAGAGATGTTTTCCCCATTTAGTCAAATCATTCTGAATTTGCTTAAGGAGTGGGTTAAAGTTTAATGTAAGTAATTTAGAAGGGTCATTCCCTATCTTTAGCCCTAAATGTTTTAGACTTCCAGTTTGCCACAAGACTGGAATTTTATCCTTAACTGTTTTTGTTAGCATCCCCTTATTCTTTAGACTTATGGCTTCTGACTTGCTCCAGTTAATTTGAAGGCCTGCTAATTCTTCAAATTCTGTTAGGGTATGTTTGAGTACATTAAAAGAGGGTACAGGATTTTCAAGGCTTAGGAGCAAATTGTCTGTGTCAGCAAATATTTTATTTATTGAATTACCAATTCTCACCCCTCTAATTTCTTTGCAGCTTTGGACTTTTCTGATTAGAGGCTTAACTGCAATTAAGAATAGTGGTGGAGAAAGAGAGCAGCCTTGTCCTGTAGCTTTGTGAAGGTGGAAAAAACTGAGGTACGACCATTTGTTGCTAGTGATTATTTAGTGTAGTAAAGTAGTAAAAAGTTTATTTTTATACAGGTAGCAGTGTTTAACATCATTAGGTCAAAAGACCCTTTTTCAAGATGGACATGTTGCATTTACATATAAAAATTTACACATATTGCACAAGAGACAAACTATTACTACATACATCATAGCAGCAATACTTAAACAATTATTAAGCTCAATCATTCACCACCTTATTACACTCACTCAGGTTAAAGTCAAGACTAAAGACAAGGTACATATATTATCTAAAAACTTTGAAATTCGCTATGTTCCTAAGATTTAGGAAAGCTTCACTGCACTCGTCATGCACAAGTTAATCAGTCCATCCGTGTATAAACACTTCATCCATTACACATACATTTCATTGCTAAGTTATAACCAATAACTTTCATAAAGTGCTTTGTTTGTTGGATTTGTTTTTTCTCTTCATCAATTGGAGCCCACAGTTTAACAACTTTTGTTCCAAAGGTCATGTCACCAAATCTATTATGTAATTTAGGTATAACAAATGTATTTTCCCCATTACCTCTAAGATTGTGATTATATCTATATGTCAGATATGACATTTTATCTACAAGGTACCTAGGGTTCTGATTATGTACCACCCATGAATTTGTTTTAACCATTTTTGTTCTGTTTTTTGCTCTAAATGAGGCCACTGTAGTAGCATAAACATATCACAATGATGGGTATAATTCTCACAATTTAATACAGATCTGGCCAGATTATTATATAGAACTTGAATAGCTCTTAAATTTGTCTTACTAGCCATACCATAGACATGGATTCCATACTCAATACAAAGTATAATCCATAGATTTGTGATGTCCCCTCTCATTTTCTGGTTTAAACAATATTTTGACCTCTGAAAAGCTCCTAATTTGTTATTGGTTTTACTTAATAAATCTTTTATGTGAGTATCAAATTTTAAATTCTGGTCCACAAAGACCCCCCAGGTACCTGTAAAGCTCAACCGATTTAATATTTCATTTTTTACCGTTTTTATAAAAATTTTAGAAAGAGTGCTGGTGGCATTCCCTTTACTCAGGAAGACCATCGAGTTTGTTTTTTTACTGTTTAAAACCAGTTTTGACTGACACAACCATGTCTCCATCCTACTAAAATCTTTTTGGAGACATTTCTCCATCTCCTGGATTGAATATCCATGGGCCAATAAAATTGTATTGTCTGTACATTCTCAGGGCAGTATGTTCTACTACCTTTGGCAGCTCACTTACATACAGTGGCGTGAAAAAGTATTTGCCCCCTTCCTGATTTTCTCTATTATTGCATATTTGTCACATTGGATGTTTTCAGGTCTTTAGACAAAATATAATATTAGATAAAGGGAACCTGAGTGGACAAATAACACTTTTTTTTTTTACTTATTTCATTTATTTAATGAAAAAAGTTAACCAACACCAACTGGCACTGTGTGAAAAAGTAATTGCCCCCTAGTTAAATCAACCCAATTAAAGGGATAATTAGAGTCAGCTGATTGACACAGCCAGGCTTGATTACAGCCAGCCCTGCTCAATATAAACCTCACTTATTTTGGCCCTTACCATCAGAGTCACATTGTCAGGACAAAGATTCAACAAGCACATTATGCCATGATCAAAGGAAGTTCCTGAAAAGATCAGAAAAACATTTTGTTGCCCTCTATCAGTCTGGAAAGGGTTACAAAGCTATTTCTAAGGCTCTGGGACTCCATCGAACCACAGTGAGCCATAATCTCAAATGGAGAACACTTGGAACAGTAGTGAACCTTCCAGGAGTGGGGGCCTGCCAAAATTACTCCAAGGGCGCAGTATAAAATCATCCAAGAAGTCTCAAAGGATCCTAAAACAACATCCAAAGAACTGCAGGCTTCTCTTGCCTCAGATAAGGTCAGTGTTCATGACTCCACAATCAGAAAGAGACTGGGCAAAATGGGCTTCATGTGAGAGTAGCAAGCGGAAACCACTGCTAACCAAGAAGAACATAAATGCTCATCTCTCATTTGCCAAGAAGCACCTGGATGATCCACAAGCCTTTTGGGAAAATGTTCTATGGACAGATGAGTCCAAAGTGGAACTTTTGGACAACATGGATCCCATAATGTCTCGTAAAGCAAACACAGCATTCCACAGTAAGAACACCATACCAACAGTCAAACATGGTGGTGGTAGTGTGATGGTGTGGGATGCTTTGCTGCCTAAGGACCTGGATGACTTGCCATAATTAAAGGAACCATGAATTCTGCTCTGTACCAGAAAATTCTTAAGGAGAATGTCCAGTCATCCTTCCATCAGCTGAAGCTGAAGCGTAGTTAGGTCATGCAGCAAGACAATGATCCAAAACACAAAAGCAAGTCCACATCAGAATGGCGAAAAGAAGTAAAATTAAAGTTTTGGAGTAGCCTAGTCAAAGTCCAGACTCAACCGATAGAGATGCTGTGGCAGGACCTCAAACGAGCAGTTCATGCTCGAAAACCTACCAAATGTTACTGAATTAAAGCAGTTCTCATGAGGAAGAGTGGGTTAAAATTCCTCCACAGCGATGTGAAAGACAGATATTGAATTATAGGAAGTGTTTGGTTGCAGTCATTGCAGCTAAATGTGGCGTAACCAGTTATTAAGTGTAAGGGGCAATTACTTTTTCACACAGTGCCAATTGGTGTTGGTTAACTTTTTTTCGTTAAATAAGTGAAATAAAAAAAACAAACAAGTGTTATTTGTTCACTCAGGTTCCCTTTATCTAATATTACATTTTGTCTAAAGACCTGAAAACATCCAGTGTGACAAATATGCAATAATAGAGAAAATCAGGAAGGGGGCAAATACTTTTTCACACCACTGTACATTATAAATAGTAAAGGGCCCAAAATCAAGCCTTAGGGGACTCCTCTTTTAATGGGAACTGGTTTTGACAAAACTTCCCCAATCTGCACTTGCTGGACTCTTTCAGTTAAATATGACTGAAACCAGGGAAGAGTTTTGTTATCTATCCCCAACCCCAGCACTCTGTCAAACAGTATTCCATGATCTATGGTGTCAAAGACCTTGGAGAGATCCACAAACACTGCACCTACTGACCTGCCCCCATTTAAATGGGTAGCGATGTTATCTATCAGGTCGGTGAGCACGGTTTCCATGGAGTGGCCCTTTCGAAAGCCAGACTGGTAACAGGACAGGAGAGAATTCACTTCCAGATATCCACTCAACTGCCTCTGAACTAGTCTCTCCAGGACCTTCAACACACCAGATAACAATGAGATTGGCCTATAGTTTGTTGGTTCCACAGGGGAGCCTCCTTTGTGTAGCGGTACGATTTTTGCCTGTTTCCACAGAGTCGGGAACCTATTTTCAGTTAAACTCCAGTTTAGAAGTCTGGCTAATATTGAAGCTATTACCTCAAGGGAATCTTTTAAAAAAATATTTTCTAGCTGGTCTAATCCTGAAACTTTATTTATTTGTGCCATTATATAAAGTTAAAACCCAAGCTCTGAAGGTTTCTCCAAATCCAAAACATTTAAGGAAACAATCCAAAAAGTTCCAATCCAGGGAATTGAATGCTTTGTTCATAGCAAGTAACAGTGCCATTACAGAGGATTTTTTTTTTAATTTGACAGCCAAATTATAGAAATTAGTCTGCAGACATTATCAACCTCCCATCTATTCTTAAGGAACCCCACCTGTTCTTTCCCTATAATTGAAATGAAGATATTTTGAAGTCTTACTGCTAGAAGTTTCACTAATATTTTATAGTTGTTATTTAGAAGTGATATAGGTCAGCAGTTGTTACATTGAAGTGGATCTTTGTCTTTTTTTATGGATTACTGTTATGCATACTTCACACATTGTAAGTGGTAGATAACATTTCTTAAGGGACTCATTAAATAATTGGGAGAGAAATTCTGAAATTTCTGAATTAAGGGTTTTATAAATTTCATTAGAGAATTCATTAGGACCTGGGGAACTACCAGAAGTGAGGTTATTAATTATATTTTCTATTTCTTGTTTGTAATTGGTCTGTCTAATGTCTATCTTTCTCCGATATTATTGGTAGATTGTTTTCATAAGTAGCTAAGACTTTTCTCTTTGGGGTTATTATTTTTAGGTGCATATAGAGATAGGAAAACATTTTTAAACTGATTATTAATTTCCTGAGGTGTGACTACAGTCTTCTATTTTCAAGTTGAATGCCAGCAATCTTATTTTGGGAGTTTCTGTTTTTCAGTTTATAGCAAAGGTCTGCAACGTGAGGCTCGGGAGCCACATGCGGCTCTTTGCCTATGTGCATGTGGCTCTGCAGCTCTTTAACTCTCAAAAGTCCAACTTTATGCTTTTCAGTATCTCTGCTACTTTGCTCCACAATGAAGTATTTTAGAATTATCTGTGGAGGTCACGCACTGAATATGCAATATTACATACACACTGATATCCTTGATAGAAGCACAGAATTGTGTCAGCAGAAAAGGACTGCAAGGCCCACCCAGTCTGCCCAGTGTGCCTAACAAGCTGCTGGAACTTTGTAATTTCCTACCATCTCCCCGCCCCCAGATCCAAGAGACCACTGTGCCTATCCCACACTCCCTTGAATCCCCCCACAATCCCTGCTCCCACCACCTCCTCTAGGAGTTTGTTCCAGTTATCCACCACCCTCTCTGTGAAGTAGAATTTTCTTGATGCTGGGACAATATGAGGAAGTCAAGCATAATTACTTATGAGGGGCTACTGGCACTGCACTGCCAGCTATATTATATGCCAGTATCAATACTACCATTTGCTTTACTGACATCAGCCAGTGGGCTGTGAGGGAGAAATCTTTCAAAGGTTCATGGCAGGGCTGCCTGATGACATCACAGTTAGCGTTACTGCTTACCAAGGTGCTGAACGAGGTTGGTGCCAAAGCACAGAGTATTGCACATGAAGTGGCAAACCCAATAACAATCAGCTTTGGGTGCCCCACGACTGCACAAATGCTCTCCGGTAACCAAAGGGAAGGCATCATGTTGGCAGAGAGTTGCAGCTCAGGAAATGTTGCCGGATGTTAACAGGGCTTGCAGTACTCAACACTGAATGCAGAGGCCCCAGACATGCCATGTGTTTTTACGTATAGCAAGCCGGGCCTGGTAGATGTCCATGCCAAGCCACCCTTGACCCAAGTGGGAGGGACAGATGGACTCCTACCCTCAGATACACGGGATGGTCCAGCCAGTTATTTTGTCATCCTTCTCCATCTCTTAACTGATACCGAGCACTTTATGTATTTTACTGTGCTAGCCTCACATCATTTGGGATCTAGGTGGGGTGAGAGGTACAACCCCAGTTACATCAGGATGCTATTTTATTTATTTATTTAGTTTTTGTGTGCTGGGTAGGTGCACTAGCCAAGAAATGACTATTTCCAGGCATGATCCGGATGCTATATAGTATTCAGATCATTAGAAAGACAGTTGTTCCTCATGCAGGATAGAAGGCTGTGGGGATGGAAGGAGGACTTAGTCAAGGCATGCAAGGTTATACAACTGCAAGAAATATTAAAGGGGTATTGTCAACCTTTTTTGTGTTGTATTATATTATTTTAAGTAAATATCCACATGTTATGATTGCTTACTTTCTCTAAAATTATTTATGTTGCTGGTTGTTTTATCTACCTCATTGCTTGTTAGAAATGAAATGCATGATAATGTACAGCTATGCCCAGCTCTGTTTTGCTTCAAATCATTTAACTACTCTTAGTGCACATTTCCTGAACATAAAAAACAGCATCAGACAGTGCAGCCACTCATGATACAATAGTGTCCTCTACTCTCACTGCATAATGAGTGGCTAGATTGTGTTGGGATGTTCCTGAGTCCAGGAAAGATGCAGTGTGATGCAGTCAAGAAATGTAAACAAACACATTTTGGTGCGATAACACCAGTATGGGGGGCAGTTAGTTTTTCACTTTTTAGAAGAAAAAAGGATCTGAATCAAACTACCAGTTGCATAAACAGTGTATATAGTATGAACAATCAAAATGTGTGTTTTAAACCAGGGACACTTTGAGGCTTAAGGAAGTTGACAGTGTTCCTCTAAGCATATTAAACAGAGCTTTGCCAAAATTAAGGTCGCACTGATGCTGTGAATCAGCCATACATTTTATGATAAACTGGCACACCCAACAAAGAAAATAATAGATGATAACATAACCTTTCTAGAAGACTGGGGTGCTTTTGTTTTCATCAGCAGGGGTGGGTGAATATTTCAAGTGATTTGAAGCGAGAGTTTCCCAAAAATACTACTAATTCCTAGGCATGTCCCAACCAAACATTCTATATATGCCAATAATATGTGTGGTAGGGGTGGCCAGGCTCACCCCTACCTATGCAGAGACACAGGAAGGCTGCACCAAAGAACAGAGGCCAACAGAGCGGGACTCCTTCAGTGGCGCCAAGAGATTTGCCTGAAGCACGTATTAGGAATTCATTCTGAGTTATTAACCATTTCCTTTTTCAACTACAAAATCGTGGCTAAAACTCCTCTGATTCTCTTAGGGAGGATCTGGAGAGGAAGTTATCCAGTGCGGCTTCTTTGTGCAGTGTTCCAATTGTTTAACATGTGCTTTATTCAGATAGCATTGTGGGATGAATTTAAGCTAAATTATGCACTACAAAGGACCTCTGCTATGCATACGCTCATATGGCTCTCTGGTGATCAGACTGGTCATGCCAGGAGAATATGCGGCTCCCAGTCCTGAAAAGGTTGCAGACCCCTGGTCTATAGGATACTAGTATGCCTGCTTTCTCTCCCAACTCCCAATATGTTAGTTTGATTTTGTTAAGTGCATATTCTGCTTTGTTACTGTAAATGCAATTTATTTCATATTTCAGGGGAATTATCTTTCTCAACTGATGACTGTTTTTACTTGGGTTGGATTTATAGTTTCAAGGTTTCATAGGTTTTTTAAGAGTTTTAGTAGGTGTTAGCCTTTTGTGGATCTCACCACTAGATTTTAGTGGTGGTATGACCATTTTTGTCTCCCGTAAATTTATCCAATTATTTTTAAACATGCTCATAATATTATACTGTTTACAATTTTTTGTGGCAGAGTATTTCAAACTGTGATGATTCTTTGTGTAAACCATTTGCTTCTTTTAACAGTCTAATTCTTGTCTCCTAACAGTTTCATATTATCTGTACATGTGATTTTGTTAGTTTTAAGTATGATCAGTCCAATAGTCTCTAACATGGCTTCGTCTTTCACTGCCTTAAATATAAGACATAAGTTCCCTCACAGTCTCTTATATTCTAGTGAGTATATTCCCAGTTTTTGTAATCTTTCTTGATAACTGTAATTTGCATATTTCTAATTTTCTTTGTTGCCTTGCATTGCACTTTCTCCAACAGTTTATCCCCTCTTATATTGTAAGGGCCACAAAGGGGGAGCAGTACTCAAGATGTGGATGAACCAAGCTTGAATACAGTGGTACAATAACTTTTGGGTCCCTGCTCTTAATGTTTTTAAGGATGCAGCCTAACATTCTGTTGCATTTTTTGGCTGCTGCCTTAGTGTGTATGTCAAATGACAGGTTAACAGAGACAAACACTCCCAGATCTTTTTCGTTGGTTACTGACTGCAAAGTCACATTATTTAGTTTGTAATTGTCTGGGGGATCATTATAGCCCAAATGCATTACTTTACACTTTTCTTCATTAAAATACATTTTTTCCTCTTTTGCCCAACACTCCAATTTATATATATTTTATTGGAATTTTCCAGTAGGTGCCTCATCTATTATAATTCCTCCAATTTTACAGTCATCTGTATATTTGCAGATCCATGCATCATTGGATGTCTGCATTGTTGATACTAATATATTAAATAGTGTTGGCCCCAAAATGGAGCTCTGAGGGACTCCGCTTATCACATGTCCCCAATCTGACTGACAGCCCCTCACTGCAACATGCTGTAACCTATTATCAAGCCAGGAATTGATCTAGCAGATCATGTTAGGATGAAGCTGTATCTTGATCAATTGTTCCACTAGTATTCTATGTGATACCATATCAAAAGCTTTAGAGTAATCCAGGAACACCACATGCACTGGGAAACCCTTGTCAATTGCCACACTGACCGGTTCAAAGAAGTGTAGTAGGTTAGTAAGGCATGACTGCCCTGGAGTGAAGCCATGTTACGTTATGGCTATTAAACCCATATTCTTCACATGTTCATTTATTCATTGTTGTATCAGTCTTTCTAAGATTTTACCTAGAAAAGACATTAAACTAATTGGCCTATAGTTTTTAACATCTGCTGTACTCCCGGTTTTATATATAGGTATTACCGAAGCCATTTTAAATTCTGGTAAAGCTCTTCCCTCGGTTAAGGAGGCATTGAACAACATTGTTATTGGTCCAGCCAATTGTGTAATTTTTTTCTTTTAGAAATTTTGGAGAAATTCCATCTGGCCCAGTTACACTATGTGTTTTAATATTCTGAATGACTTTTATCACTTCCTCTTTTGTGACTGGCAGAGTGACAGGCATACAGCTGATGTTATCAAGACTAATATTTTCTTTTGCTTTATAAACACTCAAAAAGTACTCATTAAGTATAGAAGCCAAAAGATTTTCCTCACTAATTATTCCTTTTACAGTGGCTAGGGGCCCAACCCCTGTTTGTTTGTCTCTTATTGCCCCCACATAATTATACATTTTTTTCTTAGTGTCCTTAATTTCAGTGGCTAATCTGATTTCTAGGTTTTGTTTTGCTTTTCTAATTAGTTTTTGTTTCTATTAGCTCCCTTTTTGTAAAACTTCCAGTTTTTTTCAGTCAGTTGTTTTTTAAATTTGTTATATAACCTTTTGTGTTTAATATTTTTCTTTATGGTGTTGTTTCACCATGGTAGTACTCTTCTTATTTATTTATTTATTTATTTCTAGGAAGTACCTTTGAGCCAAAGGCTCTTTTACAGAGGTTCCTCGTTGTAGTAATACATGAGCATAACATCATTTACATCGGTTACAAGTACATAAACAGATACAAGGAGGTTCCATGCCTTAGAAAAACATGAGTACATCAGGATACAGAGGTTACATAATTACAAGAAG
This sequence comes from Neoceratodus forsteri, assembly GCA_016271365.2. Classification (NCBI taxonomy): domain Eukaryota; kingdom Metazoa; phylum Chordata; order Ceratodontiformes; family Ceratodontidae; genus Neoceratodus; species Neoceratodus forsteri. Next base: position 363,805,904 of record CM028130.1, read on the forward strand.
AGGGATTACATAAGTAAAAATATACAGATACATAGCTTATAGCAGACTAGGTTGACAAGAAGAGAACAGAGGATGATACAGTCTGTAAAATAACTAACTATTTAATATATGCAAGTAGGTGAGAACTTGATGGGCAGCAGTTCTTTTGTAATAAGTGCTAAAGAGTGTAGTCATAGATGAGGGCTAGACTCATTGGGGGGGAGTGCTGAAGTGGGGACCTGGAGCCTACTAGGGGAGGGTTAGTTAGCAAGAAGAGAGGAGAAGGCAAGGGGGCAGGTTAGAATGAGGGTAGCAGGAAAGAGGAGGGAAGAGTGTGTGTGGGGGGTTCAGGTCTCACAGTCACAGTTACTGTTTGTGGCAAGGGCCACTCGGAGTTTATCTTTAAAGGGGCCTATTTTGTCCTCTTTCATGATATCTAGGTCAAGCGCATTAAGCCAAAGTGGCTTCTATTATTGATATACTTTTTTCTTATTTTCCTTATGTTCAGTTTCTAATTTGTCTAGCAGCTCATCTTTCTCCTCAAGTTTTTTTGTTCTGTCTTTTTCCTTATGTGACAAATAGTTTATGATAAGACCTCTCATGGAGGCTTTATAAGCCTCCCAAATAGTATGGTTAGAGATCTCTCCATTTTTATTGATTTAAAAAAAGGCTTTTAGAAGACATATTTTAAAATTAAGATATTTTAAGAGCAGGATATTAAATCTCCATCTGGGATTGGTTTTATTTTGTGGTTCCAAATCAAGCATAAGTCTGCAGAGAGTATGAACTGAGATAGTAATGTTATCAATCATTGCATCACTTATTACATTGATTAGTATTAGGGAAACAAATATGTTATCAATTTGACTGTAGCTGTTATGTCTGTGCGGATAAAAGGAGTAGAATTATGAGCTCCCAAGAATCACAAAGATGCAGTGATTTGGTTAGCCCACAAAGGGCTTCTGAGGTTTGTTGGTCAGATGTATTGCATGATGAGTTACATCTGTCTAGTAGTGGGTGAACAACAGTGTTGAAATCCCTGCCCAGTATAATCTCATGGTCACCAAAAGTAGCTAGTTCAGTTAGCAATTCAGAAAATAATTCAGTTTGAGGAGAATTAGGGGCATACATGTTGCAGAAGGCTAATGTTGTACCATTATAGTTTCCTGTCAGAATTTGTCATCTCCCCTGAGGATCAGTTGAGTGGTGGGAATGTACAAAGTTGATCGCTTTCTTTATAAGAATCATTACTCACCTTGTTTTTGAGCTAAAGTGGTTATGATCAACCTCTCCTACCCATTCCCATTTCCATTTGTCTGCTTCTTCAGGGACAAGATGTGTCTTTTGGATAAGTGCAATGTCTGTATTCCTGGCTTTCAGATAATTTAAAGCTTTCTTTCTCCTTATAGGCAACCTAGACCATTTACATTTTAGAAAACAATATTGCATAACTTCATAGTTAAGGAAAGAGACTAAAATATTTTTAAACCATTTTGTTAGAAGATACACCCTTGTTCTCATTATGGACAGTTGTCAAACCGTAATACATATCAACTCTATATAATAGTTCAGATTACCTTTAAACATATTGCTTACTCCTAAAGTCATTAAATTGGTTTTTTTCTCAGGTTGATTTATAGAACAGAACATGTAAAAAAAATCTCTCTGGGCTGGATTTTCAAAAGGTGTCAAACCCTTTTGTTGGCACAGCTGCTCCAACACCTTCACCGCAGACTGTGCCTGATTTTAGTAGGGTGGGCACAGTTAAGACACTTTACCCGCTTTACAGTGCAAGCCCCATAAACAGGGTACCTAGGATTGGGGCAAGCTAGACCCGAAAAAGTTGGTCTAATGTGTGGAAATTGATGCACGGGATAGAAAATCCCCATCGTTAGCTGGAAGAATGCTGCAAGACCTGTGCACCATGTGTTCTGTGTCCCCGGGACTTGCAGCTTTCTCAGCTGTTTGAAATCTGGGCCCTGTCTCTGTAACTGGTCCTAAAATTTTACATTCAAGGTACTGACAACAGTAACAATTTACAAAGTAAAAATAACAACTAGGTATTAAGTTTAACCATCTAACAACTATTCTGTCTGTTTTTACCATGTACCATGCCAGACAAATCATTGCTTTTGTATCAAGGAGTTTAACCAAGTTAGTGATTCTAATACTCCTAACTGTATACCAGTTCAGTTCTCAGCACATCAGCTTTTTGATGTTCTAATCAATTTAAACATTAAACATTAAAAGTAATTCCACCAAAATAATAGTAGTTGAGTATTATCTTACTTTGATAAGATAATTTAAAAGCCCCATTTTTTTGTTAGATTTTAAAATCCTTAACTGTTGTAATGAACTTGTAATATTTTGATGTAGTCTTGATACCCTGTGGTTACTCTGAGGAGGGACTGTTCTTTCTGCTGTGTGACCTTCAAGGGATAATTACAATCATTTAATTAGACTCACCAGCAACAATGTATATTTGTGTTGAAGCTTGATAGTAACTGCTTTGTCAGTGAACATAGCTGAGTGATAAATTATCCATAATGAAGTCCAGTTCATATTATAGTCCCACTTATTGCTAAAGTGGATGTTGTCAGAATAGTCCATCAAGCCCCCTTGATCACATTCTGAAGGACAAATAGGACTTAATAAGTGGCTAAGCCTCCTCTGTGAGGATGTCTTAATGTTAAATTCTGCTACATTCTGCTATCCTGCACAGGCTGTACTGGAATTCATGTTGTGCTTTATAAGCATTTATCATTATTGCTTTGGGGGGAGGGTGGCGGCAAACCAAATTTTAGTAAATAATAGTTATCCAATACTTAAAGGATAAAACCACCTTCGGATTATATCAATTGGGTATGGACCACCATCATATTCTGAGAAGGTTTTTCAGATAGTTCTAATTGGCTCTGTCAATGATAAACATAAATATGTGAAATCGGCAACAGTTTATTACAACAATAACTGGAAGTCCCTTCTATAACTGATATAGTTAACTTGTATCAGGTTATTCCAGATTTGTCTTTAAGAAATGCCAGGATGTAGGATAGGAACTTTTCTCCTGAGCACTGTTGCCATAAGGGGATGTAATAAAGAGTGCCACAGATCCGTGTTGTTGCTTATTCAGACAATATCAACTGAGGGGAAAGGAGAAGTTCCTGTAGTTAGTATCAAAGACATTGGGCTTGGCAAGAGGTTTCCAGAGTTCAGAAAATCTGGTATTTTTCCTAATCCTGACTCCATCCTTTGTGTTGAATTATCAAGGTGGCATTAACCAAAAATCCAGTGAATTATGTCTTTGATTGCTGGGGTGGGGGGGTGGGGGAATGAGGATGAGTTATTTCTATATCTTTCATGTCAAAAGCCGAACTAGTAAGGTTAACAATAAACATCGATTAAGGTCCATGAGTTGCATCTGTGACAGCAGTTCTTTTTTTTTTTTGTAGGGCTGCATATTAATAGCACCTCTATCATTCGCAGCTGCAGGAATTAGCTAGACAGTATATCAAAGTACTGCTGATGTGAGTTCTTCAAAAAGTGGGTATTGGTGCTGACATATCTGGTTGGATAAGAGAGGACTTTAGCGTATTTGTTTCAGGGCATTGCACAATCTCAATCTGATGAGCAGGAGGGGGAATAAAAAGAGGTGTGTCCCCACTGTCTATGCTTCTGTTGCACTTTTTTAAGGTACATTTGGAATCGGGACTTTGACCCTCCCTCTATTCTTGAACTGGTACACACTTTTTCTAACAATGACTAAATGATGAGCCCGATTAGGAGAACTGTGGTTTGGCTGAAAATAATAATGGAGCTTGGGGGGGGGGGTATGTGTGATTTCACCGTGTTTCCAGTTGGCAGTCCAGCTGAAGGGACAGCTTAAGCTGTATCACAATGTAGAATGTCACTTGCTCCCCTCTTCTGATTGTGGTTGGTGTCTCTGTCTGCTGATGCTGGGCAGAACGTGTTTATTAACTGTCAAGCATCATCATGAGTCTCACAAGAATGAAAAGTCCCACCCCCTGCTGATAAGTAGCACTGCAGGATATTTCATAAAATGTACTCCCAGTCTTTGAAGATCTGCCCTTACATCTCCAAATGCTTTCCTTTTCCCTACTAGTCTGAGGAGTAATCCTGAAAAATAAATATTCTGCCATTGCCCCATGTTAAACTTTGCTTTTCCCTGGTGATTTTTTGGATTTCCTCCTTAACTGATAAACAGAGGATGTTTATTATAATGGGTCTCTGTACTGTAGACAGTACACGTGCTTCCTGTCATTCCGTATGGCAGCTGGCTGAGGAGATGAAAGGAGGGCTGTGCCAATCACCATAGCAGATCCCTGTGCAGCACTAACAATGGAGGGAAGGGGGTTGCAGTGCTCAGTGCAGGCAGTGTGGGGGGGGGGGGGCTGCTAGCAGGGACTACTGGCTGTCACCTGGGTTAGGTGCTCAGGGTGATGGGTGCCACTGCACACCAGGGAAAACCTTGATGATGCTGTGGCAGGTGAGCGAAGGGTGGAGGATGCCACTAGACACCACGGATAGATGACCACTTACTGGAATGAGGATTGGATGGCTGGTGGGTGCCACTAGACACCAGGAACAACTAAACATTTACCAGGATGGGCAATCGGACAGGTAAGGGGGTGCCATGAGACACCAGGGCATCCATAGATGCAGTGGACTGGGGTTGGTGTGAAGGGGAGGGGGTACAGCCAGCTACAGTACCTTTGCCCACCACTAGGACCTTGTGCCCCATTAAGTCAGGGTTTACAAAGCTGGTATCTTGCACCCATTCAGGTAGCATTTACTTCCTGTGCAAACATCTTAATATCTTGCTGTGTTCGTATACAGGGGATAACCCCCTCATTTACATGGGCACAGCAGTAACTTAGTGCTTAGTTGCTAATGGTTTTTACCCACACTGTGGGGGTGTTTAAATATGGACCCCACCCACAATTCTGGCACAAAAACAGGTTAGCGTGGGCAAACACCCCTTAGCAGCCAGGCTACGTTTTTTGAGTTTTTGGCCCTTAGACTGCAAAATCCCTTAAAGAGCACCTTTCCTGCTATTTTCAAAATTGCCCCCCCCCCAAACCATGAGGGAAATTTACCTGCCCCCAATTCATTTGGTGCCAAAATATGAATGTTTATTTGCCCCTATTTTGGAAGGGAAGAGATTGTATTTTGCCTCTATATAACTGAGCCACTGATCCCTTCCACTTCCTGATATGGACAGCGGCCCAGTTTTGTGATGTCACTGTATGGAGGGGGCAGAGGTGCACTCCATAGACATGAATGGGGCCATTTTTTAAACTCCATTTTTCATACTTTAAATGACCATTGTGAACAAATTAAGAGCACTACTCTATTAACAAGGTCCTTGTTAGTTGAGCAGTGTCCTTGATTTGTTCATGATGGCCATCTTAAAAATGAAAAATGAGTTTAAAAAATGGCCCCATTCATGTCTATGGAGCGTGCCCCCATGCGCTCCATGTAGTGACATCAGAAAATGTGCTAGCACGGGGGTGGATCACAGTATCAGGAAGTGGAAGGGATTGTCAGCTCAGCTCCATAGTGCCAAAATACAATCTCTTCCCTTCCAAAATAGGGGTAGATAAAAATTCATATTTTGGCATTTTATGAATTGGGGGCAGGGGTGGTTTCTTAATAGTTTTTGGTGTGAGACCAGAAAAGGTGCTCTTTAAATAGCCACAAGCTACTAAAAGAAAAGGCATAAGACTATTATTTTTACATTAAAGTCAGTGTTTTTTTTTTTTTTTTTTTGGGCTTGTTTTTCTTTTTTTCCTTTTTGCTGTTATTGGTCTACAAAATATTTCAGATGATGCAGTAAACATTTATTTTTATTTTTCAAAAAGCATCTGACTGTCCCAAGTTGAGCTCAGGAAGGTTTGTGACATCCCGATCTGTTGCCATGGTAAGCACTATGATGTCACAAAAAGGCACTATAACATCAGTTGGGGTTGTCAAATGTATGTTAATACAGCCACAGAGACCACTCTTACAGTTGTAAAAGTGATCTCATGTGTATTCTTGGGGTATGAGAACCGAAGGTGGGCAGTTCTAATACACTAAGAATGTAAGTGAGACCACTCTTACAGCTATAAGAGTGGTCTTGTCGGATGTATGTATGTATATGTAACCCCCTCGTTACCCGGGGTTACTAGAATCCCAGTAAGACCTAGTGGTAGGCAGGGAAGGCAGCTTGTGAAACTCCAGTTAAATGGATTTCACACTGTCTCACTCTGTTCTCAGTCTCAGCTGAGACTGAGGGATGACATCACCATAGAACTATCGCAGCTGCATGAGCCACAATGGAATCTGCAGAAGGGAGTTAGAGTAGAATGTTGGGAGGTTTGAACAGTCAGTTGGTGGCAGTCTGCAGATGGAGATTGTTGTGAGAGGAGCACAGCAACTCTGTGTTCAGGTTCTTGGAGCCTCAGCCCTGAAATAGGGCTACATTTAGGGAAAGGTGTGTGTTTCTGCCTAAAGAGAGACACAGTAAGCTGTTTTTAAAAGTGGTGGAGACCGCTGATACAGGTCTCTGTGCCCCATCCCTCAGGGGATGTGGCAGGAAAGTTTGCCTGCTATTCCAGGGGCAACCCCCTGGCCACAGCTAGAGAAGAAGCTGCCTTATTTTTCCCAAGAGTGTGGGGTAGAAGATTTCATGATTCACCTGTGGGGCACCTGCAACCGAAGGGTGAGTTCTGCTCTTGCTAAAGGGCCCATGTTTCATCCTGAACTGTGTTAAAGTGAGGATTGGACTACTGAAGTAGTGGGAGGCCTAGAGTAATAGGCTTAGCCAAAAGTAAAAGTATATTCAAGTCCAGCACAAAGGGAAAGTCAAGACATGTAGAGGAGATGTGATATACATCTACCCAGTAATCTACATTGCCAAGCTTTCAAAAGAGTTGTTTAGTTTCAGAAAATGGCGGGTATGGATTGTGGGAGCTGGAGGTGGAGACCTCCCATCTTTAGTAACCAGTTCCACCTCTACGATTTGCTCTGTGGATTTCTACTTTGCCTCACACTTGGCCAGTGATGAGGGAAGTACCCAGACGTGATGGAAGGAAAATTTCCCTTTAGGAGTCGATGGCTCTAAGGTGGTTTGGGGAGCCACCAACAGGAAAACTGGTTCATTCCCATATGGACTGCGGATCAAGTGGCTGGTGGGGGAGCCGGGCCATGGGGAAAACCCAAGTAGTGTACAAGTCGGGCTGTGTACCCAAAGCTGCGTGCAAGTCTGGGCTGTGTGCCTGGTGGGTTCAGAGCCTGAGGGCTAGAATAGTAAAGAAGTGTTCTGTTATCTCTAGTCTGCATTACCAGGAATGTAGCCCCATGGGGGTCCGTCTATGCTTTGTCTGTTCAGTTTGGATGTCAATAAAAGCCACACTGTAGAATCCCAGTCCTGGTTTTGGACATTACAGTTATTGCTTCCTGTGTTCGGATTTACTTGGGTGCCACTGTGCAGAGTAGCCAAACCTAGGCTCCCTGTGCCGAGTAACCTAGTCCTCCCCGAACCCAGCCCCCACCAGGTACTACTGTCAGCTTCAACAGCATGCCACCTGTTGTTTGCAAAAAGGCAGGGGTCCGGGGGTTACAAAATGGAGGCACTGCTTTGGATTTAATTTTGGGAGGAAGGTGCTCGGGCAAAGGGGCTAGCGTTTTGGCTATCTGGCAGTGGGTAGCCCAAAAAGCTGAAGCAATTTAATTAGCGTTTGGCCTTGTGCTGTGGCTCTTATGCTGCTGTTAAAATGCCAACTGTTTACCAAGGAGCAGTAAAGCTAAAAGAGTGTGCCCTTGTCTTGCATCAATTGTTTACAGCGTTTTTGCCTGCTTTTTAAAAGAACTGTTGTGATAAAGAAAAGTCTGGAAGACTAAGGGTAGCAACAGGAAAATTGTGCCCTGGACGTTGGAAATGCTTTTTTAAAAGAACTGTTGTGATAAAGAAAAGTGTGGAAGACTAGGGGTAGCAACAGGAAGATTGTGCCCTGGACGTTGGAAATGCTTTTTTAAAAGAACTGTTGTGATAAAGAAAAGTGTGGAAGACTAGGGGTAGCAACAGGAAAATTGTGACCTGGACGTTGGAAATGCTTTTGAGTGAACTGAGAAACTTGCAGTGTGAATGGCCATGCTAAATGGCTGAAATGGGCTCCCGCCGTGGAGTCAGTTGAAGGAAAAAAAAAGTGTTTTGCAGTTTAAATTTGCCTGCTCGACGATCACCGTGAAGAGAAGAGCACTCGCGAGGAAGAAGAGGCTCATTTGCATGGCGTTGTGTGATTGGTGAGGCTGCAATCAGTCCTGCACCCTCAGCCAGCTCTACAGTGACTGCCCAGCATTCGAGAGGGAGTGTGAGTGGAGTGCATGTATTGGCTTGTGGAGGAGCATCACGGTGATTAAAAAGCGCTGTAAAACTGTTAAAAATAGACTGTTCTGTTTAAAATCGGGCTCAACCTGCATCTCGATTGACTGTATTGCGAGTGTGGTGATCGGGGAGATGATTGGCAGGACTGCCCACCCGTTTTCTTTCTGAGGCCTCCAAGACTGGCTGCAGGCGATTTTTCCATCGCAGCAAACAGCTACTGATAACAGTAAGTACCAACAGTAAAAGTTGCTCAAACAGTAATTTGCTGCCAAAAGCCAGCTAAATATGTGTGCAGCAGTGTAGTCGTTTTGCAAGTAACGACTGTGTGAAGTTCTACCAGCAAGTGCAAGTCTGCTAGGCCATTGACTGTGTGCATAGTTATGAGTTCAGCATCAGTTTAAAGTTTTAAAGCCAGAGAGAGACTGTGAGTTGTAGCCAAATGTGCAGCACTAGTTTACAGTAAATCCTGTGCTTAAAATCCTGAGGCTTTAAGGGACTGTGAGTTAAAGAAATGTTTCCAGCAAGTGAAAAGTCCGTGGCAAATCATGTAAATGTGTTAGAGAAAGAACAGTGCAAGTTTGTGCAGTTTGAGCAAAAGTTATCAGTAGTGTGTGTAAATCGGATGCGCAGTGGCTTGACCCAATTTCTGAATGTTGATGCGTAGGAGTGCTGCTGCCGCCATCACAGGGTGGGGTAGTAAAGTAAACACAGCAGCAGAGGAGCCATTTTAAAAGTAAAGAAAGTGTTCAGTGAAGTGGGACTTTCAGTAACAGTGAGCTTTTGTTTGTTTTCCCTGCAGTTATGGCCTCAGGACCAGCTCGCTACCCGGATCATGCCCAGGCTGCATTAACAGCAGCAGTAAATAGATTAAGGGAGATTGAAAGGTGTTATGGAGGACAACTGCCTTCTCATGTGGCGATTCCTGGATATCCAGTGCATGTGTGTCAAATATGCTTAAATGCTGGAAGGGACATCTTCATGATACCTCACTGTTCTGGGTGCCTAGAGAAATATGGCTTGTATAAAGTGCCCCAGATTCGTTTGGCTCCCACATGGACAAAGGTTCAGGAATCTGTAGTTGGCAGCACACAGCACCAGGCAGAGCCTGTTGAGGAAGACCCCTCGGGAGAGCGTGGCATAAAGCTAGAGGGTGCAGATTTAGAGACAGAACCAGATGTTGAAGTTTCAGATGCTGGATCTCAGAAGGAAAGTTCAGATAAAGGATCAGTAGACCCCTGAAGGGGGGCCTAGCCCAAGTCTCATGGGAGAAGATGAGATGCGGGAGGCCTTTGAATGGGAGGTGTCGACCTCCATGCCTAGTGATGAGTGGATAGTCTGAGGAGTGAGGACGACTGCTCACTCCTGGGCTCAGATCCCCAGTGAGGAAGAAGATGAGGGGGAACCTATGTGGCCTTGTGAAAAAGGAACGGGTACACAGCCTCAAGCTCTTGCCTCGGAAGAATGCATGGAAGAGAGTGGTGATGCCACTGCCCTGGCTGTGCAAGAAGAAGAAGTCAGGGATCCGTTTTGAATCTCGTTGAGGATGCATAGCTGGCAGAACCAGGACTGGCCACCCCCAAGCCAGGCCAGCGGTCTCAGTTTGACCAAAGCTAGTAAAGAGGAGAGACTGGTTCGTAGGAAGGTGAATGAGATCTATGGGATGACCTTTCCTACGTTTCCTCAGAGAGCCTGGGAGGAGAATGAGAACAGCAGAAAATCCTGGATCTGGGCCGAAGCAATGAAATGTGCGCATCCTGGTGCAAACAAGCATGTCAGAAACAGACTGTTTCATGAGAAATATACCCAGTGGAAGACAGGCAGGACACTGTTTATGGACAGAGTGCGAATAGTGGACGGAGAGGGAGGTGAAACCTTCCACTGTGTGAATTATGTGCGCCCAGACGGGGTAATAATTCAAGCTCCTGACCCCTGGTACTATTGGCCTCAATGCAAGGACCTCCCGGCAACTGTGCCCGTGCCTACCAGATGGAAAGCCCAGCAGTGGTAGTCAATACTGCCACACCAACCTTTGCAGTGCCTTTATTGATCTGCCAGCATGGCCATCCAGGACTTAGGTGCCCCACATTCATCAGTTCTACAGTGTACTGGCCTTTCCAGAATCCATCGACTGGCCCACCAGATGACTTCAGATCCAGATAGGACACCAGACCAGCTGTATCCTGCTTCATCACCTGGTAATTGGATGATGTCAGACTAGCTGTTTTCCTTTTTTGTTCCTGTTCTAAGGTTCCATCTCCAGAGATGACATCATCCCAGCAGTTCCCAGATGTGCCCTCCTGTAGTTCCCGGAAGAATTCCGCCCAGCTGTATCGGAAGAAATGCTGCCAGGGAGAGTCTTCGGCTGAGGAGCAGGTCGGTGCAGATTTTTCCTTCTACAAGGGGCTGGTAAGTCTGAACTTTTCTATCCTTATGACATTGCAGTACACACCCTACACTAGCAGACTCCAGAATGTGTGAACTGTCCTCAAAGACTCTCCCCTTCGGGAATTTGACCTGCTAGAACTGTGCTTCACCGGGCTGCGGCCCAGGAGAGACTCTTTAATGGACTAGCCTTCGGGCATTGTGGTCACTAGTTGGGACTTTTAGGGCACTCCATCCCCCAAATGTGTACTGTAAATAATGTCATTGTTTTTCTACTGTTTTCTAATGTATATACTGTTTTTCTACCTTTTCTTTAAAAAAAATATATATCTTTTTGGGATTCTTCAGTGTTTTGATGGTAGGGGTTTAGGTAGACTGTGTATGCAGATTAGGAGTGTGTGTTGTCTTTCTTTTTCTTGCAGGTGTTCCTGGAGAAGATAGAAGAGCAGACAAGAAGAGGAGGAGGGGCTCATCGGAGTTCCTCACTAGTACTTTAGTGTGTAGTAATTTAAAGTACTGTGGTTGTTATTGTTGTTGTTACTGTATTAACCCTTTCCTTCCACAGGTGTGGTTGTGGGGGTAGGGAGGCAGTAATGTAATGTAACAGATACTGTTAGTTTCTTGGTGTGTGGTTGCAGGGTGCCCAAGGTCAGGGAGGTCCCTGGGTTGTTTTTATTTTGGGGTGTTAAGTTAGAGGCAGACAGATTTTCCCTAGAGGGCTAGGGGGGATAGACAGGCTGTGGTCCTGAACGGCCGTAGGGACTGCAGTGCTGAGCTATTAGGGCTACGCTCTGGACAGTTCTACCAGAGCCACTAGGCACCCATAGTAAGTGGGTACAGTAGAGGCTGATATGTCAGCTAACGGCCCTCTAGGCCCTTAGTGTTGCCTGCCTGTGCTTGCACATGGTAGGAGGGGCCTGATCACCCCTCTGCAGGTAGCACATAGGGTGGGATGGCTCTGTTGGCAACAATGACTGCAGACAGTCATTTCCTGGTCACCATACAGTGTAACCCCTTGTTACCCGGGGTTACTAGAATCCCAGTAAGACCTAGTGGTAGGCAGGGAAGGCAGCTTGTGAAACTCCAGTTAAATGGATTTCACACTGTCTCACTCTGTTCTCAGTCTCAGCTGAGACTGAGGGATGACATCACCATAGAACTATCGCAGCTGCATGAGCCACAATGGAATCCGCAGAAGGGAGTTAGAGTAGAATGTTGGGAGGTTTGAACAGTCAGTTGGTGGCAGTCTGCAGTTGGATATTGTTGTGAGAGGCGCACAGCAGCTCTGTGCTCAGGCTCTTGGAGCCTCAGTCGTGAAATAGGGCTACATTTAGGGAAAGGTGTGTGTTTCCGCCTAAAGAGAGACACAGTAAGCTGTTTTTTAAAGTGGTGGAGACCGCTGATACGGGTCTCTGTGCCCCATCCCTGAGGGGATGTGGCAGGAAGGTTTGCCTGCTATTCCAGGGGCAACCCCCTGGCCACAGCTAGAGAAGAAGCTGCCTTATTTTTCCCAAGAGTGTGGGGTAGAAGAAGATTTCGTGATTCGCCTGTGGGGCACCTACAACCGAAGGGTGAGTTCTGCTCTTGCTAAAGAGCCCATGTTTCATCCTGAACTGTGTTAAAGTGGGGCTTGGACTACTGAAGTAGTGGGAGGCCTAGAGTAATAGGCTTAGCCAAAAGTAAAAGTATGTTCAAGTCCAGCACAAAGGGAAAGTCAAGACATGTAGAGGAGATGTGATATACATCTACCCAGTAATCTACATTGCCAAGCTTTCAAAAGAGTTGTTTAGTTTCCGGAGAAATGGCCGGGTATGGATTGTGGGAGGTGGAGGTGGGAGACCCCCCCCCCATCTTTAGTAACTAGGTCCACCTCTACGGATTTTCTCTGTGGATTTCTACTTTGCCTCATGCACTTGGCCAGTGATGAGGGAAGTACCCAGACGTGGAATGGAAGGAAAATTTCCCTTTAGGAGTCGAAGGCTCTGAGGTGGTTTGGGGAGCCACCAATAGGAAAACTGGTTCATTCCCATATGGACCGCGGATCAAGTGGCCGGCGGGGGAGCCAGCTCATGGGGAAAACCCAAGTAGTGTACAAGTTGGGCTGTGTGCAAGTCCGGGCTCTGTGCCTGGTGGGTTCAGAGCCTGAGGGCTGGAATAGTAAAGAAGTGTTCTGTTATCTCTAGTCTGCATTACCAGGAATGTAGCCCCTTGGGGGTCCGTCTATGCTTTGTTTGTTCAGTTTGGATGTGAATAAAAGCCACACTGTAGAATCCCATTCCTGGTTTTGGACATTAAAGTTATTGCTTCCTGTGTTTGGATTTACTTGGGTGCCCCTGTGCAGAGTAGCCAAACCTAGGCTCCCTGTGCCGACCAACCTAGTCCTCCCCGAACCCAGTCCCCACCAGGTACTGCTGTCATCTTCAACAGCATGCCACCTGTCATTTGCAAAAAGGCAGGGGTCCAGGGGTTACATATGTACTGTATTATTGATCAAGCTTGATCAGTCATATATTAAATATTTTTAAAAAATTACGCGAACATGCCCATTTCCATGACAGCTGTGTGTGAGGCACTCTTGACAGAATAAGAGTGTCTCACACATAGAGCAAAGGAGTGCTCTTGTTTGCACTTCCTCAATCTATAATGCTTTTTATACAGGCTTCTTCAATAAGCTACCAAGATGTTATAAACTCCAAAAGGAAAAACTGAAAATTAAAAAAACTGTTACGTAATAAATTGTAATTGCAGGAACACTGTTTATGAAAACACATGGTGGACATACAGTAGCTGCTGTTTAACAGATGACAGAAAAACACCTTTTTTTATTCCACTGGGCTTGGATGTAGTAAGGTGACTGAAGCAAACTGGAAAAGTTCAAAATGGTGCCCCACATAGGAGACACATAAGGATGGGTTACCTGGTTCAGTTAACCTGAGCTGTGGCCCAAGGTGCAAAATAATGTCTGATCCTAATTAAGCAATGAGATATACTGTAACATGTCATGCATTGTTGTGGGATGACTGCACTCCTCGAGAAAGGGTCATTACTCCCAACAAAATACATGCCCTGGAGTGTCTCATTGTGATTATGAAATGGATCAATTTAAGCATTAGTAAACATTTAAAAAAAGGGTTTTATTTAAATGAATACAAGAGGAAAACATACAAAAGTTAAATAAGTAAAAAATAGTTATCCATAGTTGATGCAGAAGGAGGCAGTATAGCGCAGTGGTTTGAGGCTCTGAGCTGCAAACCGGGAGACCTGGGTTTGAATCCCACAGCCCCCACTTGCATACTGTGTGACCCTGAGCAAGTCACTTAACTTCCTTGTGCTCCCAGGTCACACCTGTAAACGAGCTTTCACCTTAGTGTGTCTCTCCTGGTTAAAATAAAACCAAAAAAAACTGTTCCTTGGGGAGTAAGTGGTGCTACCACTCTATCAAATGTGCTGGTTTTCCTCCTTTGTTCACTAGGAGCAGCAGTGAGCAAAGTAAAGACAGCAGTAGTCTGTCAGTGGCTTCAGGGCAGCAGTGTGTTGGACTGGTTGATATGTTTAATCATAAGTTTATAGGCGGGAGGAGGAGCAACGGTCAGCATCAACTCTATGCTACAGCAGTGGATCCCGGCATTTCACTTAGAAAGCCCAATCAGGCCCTTGTTCAAAGGAGAGTTACGGTCAGTGGCTTGTGAGACTAGAGAGCACAGCCACAGTGGCTGGCTCAATGGAGAAGAGAGATGGGGCCAGTGGCTAACTAGTGTATAGAGGAGACAGAGACAGTACAGAGATTGCTAGAGTTGTGGTAGGCATCCTTAGAGGGAGGGAGATCCTCAGAAGATGACAGTAGGGATTTTCTTTGGTGCCCAGGCAACCATGTTTATCGTAGGCATTTTAGGCCCTGCAGATATGCGAATGACTCTAAGGGTGAGTGCTCAGTCTTTTTGGCTGAAGGCTTTTCAGCCATGCAGTTATGCTGGGACAAAAGCATGGCTTAATATATCACTCAGCCAATTAGGGTCCAGGCTTCTTCATATCCATTTTATAATGGTCAATAAACTCTTCATTGATAAGGGGATGATTAATAGCCCTATATATGTGGCTGCACATAGAGAGTAAGAAAGCAGTGGGGGAAGGAATAAAAGGAAAGAAATGTGGTTTTATATAGCTGCTTTTATACAAATTGTATCCCAAAGTACTTTACAATCTAGCGGGGGACATGGATTACTGCCATTTCAGGTGCACAGGGAGGTTCAAGTAGCACAGAGATGGAGTAGAGGAAAATTAGAAAGATTAAGCATAGGGAGATTAAGTGACTTGTTTGTGGTCACGTAGTGACTAAGTGGTAGTTGTTGGTTTCGAATTTGTGCCTCCAGGTTTACAGAGCTACACCCTAACCACTGAACCAAAACCGGGCAGGAGACAGAAGGCAGTTTTTGCTGTGAGAGCTTTGCTAATAATGTTGTACAGAAAGCAAATATATAGAAGCCCTGCTACAAAATTACCTTGCACATACAGTAGTTTTAAATCCTTAATTCTCTTATTTCAGTAAATAAAAATTCATATTTTGGCATTTTATGAATTATTTCAGTAAGTATACTTTACTATGAAAGGCGATATTATCTTTATAACATAGAAATCCCTTTTGAAAAAGGATAATTTGCAGTATTGTCTTGATAAACATTTGTTTCACCTAATCTGCAGTATTCAAAAGAAAAGAGTTCTTCAACAGAGTTATTGTAGTGAGGATGGAAAGGTGTAAAGCCTCAGTTAATACATACAGTAGGTGCTCACAAAAATCGCCTGATGTTACAGTGAAAAGGAATGGACCTAGGTGGAATGTCACACTGAAGAACTGTACCTCAGAAACAAGTCTTCCCAAACCTTACCTCCAGTTTCATTATGGTGCGGCACTAGTGTTTATAATGAAACACATCATTTGCAAGGTACAGTACTTTACAATGAAATTAAATGTATTCATAAGGGAACCTCAGAGCACTTTACATGAGTAACCAGTTGAAATGAACATCACAGGCTTGATTTTCGAAGCTCCTGATCACCGCAAGTACCTGGTTGCGCCAAAGATATGGCACATAGGGCTTGCGGCAATCACCTGACTGGCGAAAGGGATTTTCATTCCCCTGCGTCAGTTGCTGCAAGTTAGACCAATTTTTTCCACTCTAGCTTGTGGCATTCCTGGAGGCTGCTTTTCCGGAGCTTGAACCAGATATTTGGCTTAAGCTGCCATAAAACGTGGAAACTGTCACAATTGTGCCCCAAGATTTGAGAATCAGGCGCATTTACTATAAAGTGGTTCAGCACACCGCCAAACCTAAGTGTTGTGGTGCAGGGCTTGATGCAATCTCTGCACCACACTTTGAAAATCAGTCCCCACATTTTTATGTAACAGGCCTTTAAAGACAACAAAATCGTAACCGGCCCGGTGGTGCTGAGGGTTGAGGCGCTGGACACCACGCCGGTGACCCGGGTTTGGGAATGGGCTCGGGTCACTCGGGGGCTGGTGGGGGAGGCAAGGATTGAGCATCACAGCTCTTCTTCCTCAGGGTGGGAGGGTCTGTGCAGAGAATGGCACAGCTAGGGGGCTCGTCCGTGCCCAGGGTGCTTGGTTGCCTCCGCGGAGGTGGAGACAGCTGCTGCACCCAATGCACGGTGCGTGGGCGCAAAGGGATGAAAAGGAATAAAATCCCCAGCGTCAGGATGATGCCCGACTCTCCGTGGGCACCGCTTCCAGGCCGGGCATAAGGTAAGCCCCAGTAATTCTGGGGGACGGAGCTGGGGGGGTCGGGCAGAAGGGGGCTGTCAGGGGGAGGTGTAGAAACAGCAGCTGTGATTAAAAAAAAAAAGACAACGAAATCAAAATGTCTTCAGTGTGGATGCTGACCTTAAGGCAGTGGAGGCAGAACTGCATAGATGTGGCAACAGCACTGGAAAAGCCCCATCCCAGCTGACTTTAAACAACTTCTGGGAATAGTCGGGCATCCTCCCTCAAAGAACTTCAGATGGCAGGGGAAGGAGAAGGAAGCTGATGTTGAGTAGGGCCATCTCCATTTAAGACTTTGCAAATAGGATCTTAAAAGTGATTTGCCAGTGTACCGCTAGACAGGGTCAAGTGACTAGGGCTATTATAAATACAATATGCAGCTTCAAAGTTGGGGGCTGATCACCTTGAACAAAAGGGCACCAGTCATCACTTATTTTCACAACATTTTATTAGAACAAAAATACACAGGCTATTTATTTATTTAGCTTTTGTTAACCAGGTAAGTACACTAGACAGACAAGTGCCTACTTTCAGGTGCGATCCAGGAGATTACACGATACAGAGTACAGCAGGTATAACAGCCATTCAGAGAAGGGTAAATAGTCAGACGCAGCTTGACTCGACAGGTAGGCATATGGAGAACAAACATAACAAGGTAGCAGTTGACAAGCAGGTGTTGTACATGACATGACAGGATAGTATATGATAGCAGCAACAAATAATATGTAAAACACACTGATCTCAGAGTGAAGCCCAGACAGGACCATAAAGTGCAGGACAGTGCAGGAGGGGTTGCTATCTTAGGAACAATGGCAGGTCGCAGCAAGTTTCAAGAAGTCCCAGAGGGACTTTCTGAAGCAGGTATGGGAGGGGAGGTGTGAACAAGGACTGGAAGTGAGTTCCATAGTCTGGGTACACAGGCAGCGAAAGCCTGATCACCCGTTAGGGTGTGGGTTTTGGGAACCAGGAATACTTGTGTGCTACTGGATCTTAAGGTGTAGGAGAGGTTTGGAGGCTGGAATAGGTCAGCTAGTACAGGGGTGTGGCAGTTCTGATGATATTGTCAATGAAATTGCCCATAACAAAGGGTCGGTGGAGGTCAGGGGAGAGTCACCCAAGCTTGTTGTATACCTCACAGTGTTGAGTGAGGCCGGGGGCAGATAGAGCAAAGCATTATATATTGTTGTAGGCAACATCCCATTTGGCTAGACAGGTTTTTGGGGCTTGCATGAAGGAGACAAGTCCATAGCACAGCGTAGGTAGAAGCACCCCTTAGCCAGGGCATGACGTGCTGCAGGGGTGAGGCAGTTTTTTGCTCTGTAGGCTAGATCCAGCTTGCTATTTGCAGCCTTGCAAGCATTGCTTATATGCATGGAGAGGTCAAACTGTGGATCGAAAGGTGACCCCCAAGTATTTAAGAGAGTCCACAACCCACACTAGGGCTCCATCAGCTCCAGTGACACTTAGGGGAACCGGGCAGGCTTCTGTTTTAGCCAGGGACCCGAAAAGCATAGCCTGTTTTTTTTTTTGAGGTTGATGGCTAGTTTTCAGTCTTTTAGCCAGGCTTGTATGAGGCCGAAGTCAGCATTGAGCTGGGTGTTGATGGCATTGATATCCTGTGAGCTGGTTAGAATCACAAGGTCGTCGGCATAGAGGGTGGAACAACTATGAGTTGGAACTAGGAGCAAGTTATTGACAAAAAGGAAAACAGAATGGGCCCAAGAACAGACTCTTGAGGTATCCCAGAGATAACAGGCAAAGGCTCTGAGAGGACCTCGTTAAATTTAGTGAGTTGCTGCCTTCCACGTAGGTAATTGGTGAACCAGTTTAGGGCCGGGGGGGGGAGGAGAGGCCAAGGGTCTGAAGTGAGGAACACAAGAGTGTGTGGTCAACCAGATCAAAGGTTTTTGAGAGGTCAATGAAGATAGTCCCTGTCAAGTTGCCTAGATCAATAGAAGTCCTGATCTCGGAGGAGACCTTGGCCAGGGCAGTGAAGGTGCTGTGCCCCTTACAGAAGCCATGTTGGACTGGGGTAAATAGGTCGTAACTTTGGATGTAGGCTGTGAGCTGAGTGGCAACCACTTTTTCAAGCAGTTTGCTAATAGTTGAAAGGATAGCTATAGGGCGGTAGTTATCAAGGCTTCTTGTGTCACCTTGCTTATATATAGGGACAATCTTAGCCACTTTCCATATGTCAGGGATGGTCCCAGTAATGAGAGATGTGTTGAAGATATGGGAGATAGGCAGGGCAAGGAAGGTGGCCCCAAGACCAATAAGCTTGGGCTCTATGTTGTCATGACCAGCACCTGTGTGGGGGAAGAGGCAGTAAGGAGTCTCCAGGTTTCGCTAATGGAAATAGCCCTGAAGTAAAAAGGGGATCAAGGGGTCATCCCAGTCTGGGGACTGCATGAGGTATTGAGTTCTTTAGGAGCAGGGAACTGGGAGGTGGAGGCAGATAGATCTGAGTACTGGGAGTTAAATGCATTAGCGATATGGGCATTGTTACAGCTGACCCCGCCGATAAGCATGTCAGCGACGTGGGATCTGGAGGAGCCACTAACAATATTCTTGATGTTACGCCAGAAGCTTCTCTGGTCCCTGGCTGAAGATAACAGGGTGGATTTGCAGAATTTGCTCTTGGCAGAGTGGATGGTTTTTTTAACAAGTATTTCTGAGCTGCCTATATTCCTGGAAGATAGACATATCATGGGTGGCCTTGAATTTTGCCAAGTATTTGTCCCTTCATTTCATAAGGGAAAATAAGCCACCTTGTAGCCATTTGATGACAGTGCCCCTCACTCTTGTTTTAGTCAGAGGGGCGTGTTTATCCTGCAGGGAGGAGAATAATGCATGGAAGTTATCAAGGGCAATTGCAGGGTCATTTGCAGCTAGGAACAGGGACCAGTTTATACATTTCAGGTCAGCATGGAAGGCCTCAATATTGAATTTGGAGAAGTCCCTCATTTGGATCACTTTGCAAGGGGTTTTAGGTGTGGAGACTCTCCAGGTGCAGTAGGTGAAGGAGTAATCGGAGATGGCGTCAGGGAGGGTACCAGCTGAGACAATTCGTTTGGTCCTATTGGACAGTATTCAGTCAAGGATTTACACGTTTCGAATAAGTACATCCTTTATCAAACACTGAGTCATTAATGGAACATGTAGCTGTTATATACATTTAGTCATATGACATCATGACACAAACTACAGTTTCATTGGTTAAAAAATCTTTTTAAAATCAAAGACACTCCTATTAGCCATAATATCCTAAGACTTGTAAGTGATACACTGGCAGTAAAACCACTAATATATAATATTTATTTTTTTTATTTAGTTTTTGTTAACCGGGTAAGTGCACTAGACAAATCCTGCCTATTTTCAGACATGGCCTGGGGAAGGGGGATACAGATGAATGCCAACTGACCTTGAACCAGATTAAGCTGTTGGGGGCATTTTTAGTGAATGAGGGAAATTTGGCCAGGACACCGGGGAAATTCCCCTACTCTTTTCGATAAGTGCCATGGGATCTTTAATATCCACTTGAACTACCACCAATCCAGGCAGATGGGACCTCGGTTTAACGTCTCATCCGAAAGACGGCACTTCAGAAGTGCAGCACCCCTCTCATGCTGCACTACAGTGTCAGTACTGGGATAGTAACCCAAGTGCCAGATGTGGGAACTGAACCCACAGCCCTCTGATCTCCCGGCCTCAGTGGCGAGTGTGCTACCTACTGAGCCACTGACACTGCATTTACAACAGTAAAAAACAGTACAATAACAATGAAATACATGACATGAAACATGTGCAAAAGCATCAAGGGGAAGGGGAGGGGTCACAGAGAGGTAAGGTCAAGCACCCTCAATCACAGATGGGAAATATCATAAATACAGTCAGTGTTCCCACTGTAACTCCTACCCCTGCATGTTGGACCAGCTGCGGACAGCAAATCAGCTTTTCAGGGAAGCCTAAATAAAGTCAATACAGAATTTGTTATTGTTGTTGTTAATGTACTACAATTTACTCCATTCTGCCCAACAGGCCCCCATCAGTCCAGCCAACCCACCCAGCCCCGTCACTCACCATCTCAGGCACTTAGCTTTTCTCGCCATTCCTCCTATGAATGACCCCTCATGAGAAGGGTTGCCAGGTGCCCAGCTCTTACATTCCTCAGACAGAGTATAAGTGTCAGTCAGTAAGGAAGAACCCAGTTGGCAGTGCAGAGCCTGCGGTGGGTGGCAGACAGCATCCTGCTGTAATCAGGCTGTTTTTCCACATTTTCTGTGCCACCCCCTGATGTTGGGAGGCATTGCTGACCCAGAGTGTCATGCCACCAACGTCCTCCTCCCTCAGTCCATGACTCCAGCTACACCACCAACTGTGGTCACCCAGGTAACAGCATTGTAGAGGACACCATACTCCTTCCCTCCCTGGAGGAGGCAAGCATCCATGGTCCTCCAGTGACCCAGTCTCATTCTCAAATCAGGGTTGTTGACATCGCAAGCGGTAGTACTACTGCTGTGCCAGCAGGCCAGTGTGCAGAAATTCTTGGCCCACCAGGATGAAGCATTCTGGGAGGGGAAGATGTCACAATCTCCTGCATTATAAATATGGGATACACAATGGCCAAACTTAGAATATGCCATTTATCATCATGAGTGATGGAGTTGGACCATACCTCATGAGTGGCAGAGCCATGAGGGAGTTATGAAAGGCCTATCCCTCTCACAAATGATGATAAATGTCATAGCCTGAGTGAGGCCATTGTGTGTCCAATTTATACAATGTATTTAAATTGTAAAGCTTTCAGATTAGTTCTTTTAATGAAGAATAAACTTTCGTTTCGATTTCACTGCTCTGTTTTTAAGTGCACAAGAGGTCATTGTGATGTCATCAGGCATTGCTCAAGCTGCTCTCCCATTGGTTAAGAGCTCTTTTGCACCCAACCTAAAGTAATGATAAATGGTGATGACCCTTCTTGCGTGATGGTAATTGATTTGTCATCATTTTAGGTCTTCAGGCCATAAAAATAAATCATATATTTGTAATGATCTCAGACAGGGTATCCTCCATTAGGTGGGGATTTCTCCAGGTGGATTGTTACAATCCAACAGGTTTGGGCCTTGCAGGGACATCCACAGTCAGACTTTCTGGGGAGAGTTCCAACATATGATGATGGAGGAGGTCTGTGGGGTGACCTCAGGGCTGAGACTAACATTCTGCAGCCTGACTTCGGGCCCAACGCAATTACGCGCCGATTGTGTTAGCGGTTTCCAGTCCAGTTTTGCAGAGAATGTTAGCAGGGGTTGATATTAAGTTTTGCAGCTGCTAGATAGCAGGGCTAGTGACTGGGAAAATCAAGTAGCTCCACAGACTGTTCCACTAGCCCAGCTGGTGCATTTACTGAAATGTTACCTTCTCAAGCACAAGCCCGCATGGCTATTTAAAGGAAAATCTTACTGGTGATTATTCCTCAAGCCAGATGGCCCTGGCCTGTGGAGTGCCCCAAGGTTCAGTCCTCTCTCACACGTTATTCGTAGTGTATATGCTGCCCCTGGGTGAGGTCATATGGCAGTTTGGGCTTGGGTTTCATTGCTATGCTGATGACACCCAGCGCTACCTGTCTTTCACACCTGGAAGAACAGATGAGGTTGATGAGGTGAATAAGTGATTGTCCAAGATCCAGTCCTGGATGTCATCAAATTAGCTGGGCCTCAACCTGGGAAGACTGAAGTGTTGGTGGCGGAGCGGGTTGGGGGGAGTGGAGAACTCTGGGAGGATCTTGGGCTTTATATTGGCACTTCCAAACTGGAGACCTCCACCAAGGTGAAAAATCTAGGTGTCCTTCTGGAGAGTGAGCTGACACTGGAGGCTCAGGTGCCGGTGGTAGTCTGGGATGGATTTTACCATCTTCGCAATATTGCCCGGATAAAATCCCTTGTCCCTCCTGATCTGGCCACATGGATACATGCATTTGTTACCTCGAGGCTTGATTACTGTAATGTGCTCTACTTCAGGGTCAAGTGGGCACGATGCAGCACCTGCAGCTGCTGCAGAATGCTGCAGCATGGCTATTGACAGGTCTTCCAAGATCCTGTCATATTTTGCCAGTGTTGCGCAAACTGCACTGGCTGCCAATGCACTGGCGAATCTCCTTTAAAATAGATCTGTTGACCTATAAGGTCCTGCATGGGCTGGGTTCATGTTACCTGGTGGAGCTCCTGTATCCCTGCAATCCAAGATGCTGTCTCTGGTCAGCGGGGGAGGGCCTCCTTGAGGTACCCTGGGCCAGATTGAAATCTTCAGGGGATTGGTCTTTTGAGGTGGTGGCACTGATCTTCTGGAATTTGTTACCTGGGTAACTGAAGGAGGCCCCCTCTGTAGAAATATTTAAAAGACAACTGAAAACATTCTTGTTTCGACAAACCTTTGGGGATTAATAGTGGTAGCTATTGTCACTATTTGTTAGAGCAAGTATTATGTTGATGGATGTTAGGTTTATGTATTGATATTATTATGATGTTTATGATGTTTATATGTTGTAAGGGTTTCCCTGAGCCTTCGGGGAAGGGTGCCTTAAATGAATAAAATCTGTCCTGCAAGATATCACTGTCAGACACTGTAATAAAAGCAGTGTATCCCATTGGGTGGCACTACAGTATACGTGCAGTAATATACAGTATCTAGGTCTGCAGCAGAAAGATAGTGCACCTTAATAATATTTCCAAGTTGGTAATAACTACCTGTCAGCAGCTTCAAGAGCCATGCTGTGATCTAGCAGCACACCTAGGCTGCACACTAGACTGATTGCTCCAAAAACCATCTGTTGGTAGTAGGCCTTTGTTAGTTGAGCAGTGGCCTTGACCACCTTAACTACTGAAATAGCAAGTTTAAAAAATGCCCCTATTACTTTCTATTGCACATGCCCCCATGTTCTCCATATTATTACATCATAAAATGTGTTTGCGTTGGGGTGGCATTCAGGACCAGGAAGTGGAAGAGATTGGTGGCTCGGCTCCATAGAGCCAAAATATTATCCCTTCCCTTCCTAATTAGAAGCAGAAAAAATTCTACTTAATGTAGATTTTAACTTGAGGGTAGGCAGAGGTCCTTCTATGTTTCTAGGGGGCAATTGGTAAAAGAGCACAAAAGGTGCTTTGTAAGACTAAGTAGTTCGTGGTGCTTGTGTAACTGTGTACTTTGGCTTATACTCTCGCTCTGTCCCTGCTATGGAGACTACCCCCATGTCAGGGTGTCATAAGGACATGGGAACCTTGATGAAATGGTTCCAACCCCTCAAGGTGTCACAGTGACTAGGTTCCAGGACCAAAGGTGACCTATGGAAGAAGGCTTGACACAAAGGAGAAAGAGGTTCCGCAGGAGGAAGTGGGGAGTAAGGTGGCAACCAAAACATCTGAGCATCCAAGTAACGTTTGGACATGTGCGGCTTTGTACCGCTTTGAGGGGTATGTGGCATGTGTCGACTGCTGTCCCTCCAAACCATAGGCAAAGACTTTTAATTGTGACAGAACTGTGTATTAGCCAGTTTTCCACCATCCATTCCTTTTTCCAATAAAACTTTTTTTGTAATTAGCGATTTATTGAATTTTCAAAAACAATAACATTTTAACAGAATATACAAGCAAAGAAAGAATAATAAATAACAATGCATAATTACAGTGAAATATAGATCAGAACTGATCAAATATACAGGCACAAAAATTGCAGGGATAGTGTGTTAAGACTGTCTAGCACCAAAATTTCATTATAAATATTAAAATTATGTAAAGTCAAATCAGGCAGCTTACAAAATTGTGAGTATGGAAAAGGGCTCCACAGTCCATATAACTTCTCCAATCTAGAATGAGAAGAGCTGGCCATTCTTTCATAACTAACTCTTGTGGACAGCTCTTTCAGCCATTCTGCAAATGTTGTGGGATCAGATTGTCTCCAATGTTTTAGGATTAGATTCTTAGCAGAAATCAAAGCAATATGTAGCCATAATCTTATATGTATGCCTATATGAGAGAGATCAGAGTCTGTACCAAGCATTATAAACGTGGTCGAGTATGGGATATTACAGTCTAGGATAGTTTGGTAAGCTAACCAGATTTCCTTCCAAAAAGGAGTGAGTTTATCACAATGCCAAAGAATATGGGAGATAGTATGCTTTTCTGCATTACATCTCCAGCAATTAAAATCCATTGACATACCTTGATCATGCAATTTCACTGGGGTATAATGCCACCTATGAGCTAGTTCATACTGGATCAATCTGCCCTTTGGCTCTTTACAAGCTCTAAGTGTAAAGTTCCAGCTATATGCCATTCATCACTTGAGATATAAGTTTGACGTTCCTTTCCCCAATTCTGATGAAGGCTGTCAATAGTATTATCAGATGCATCTATCAGCAGAGCATGTATTTTCTTATACCCGAGAATATATTGTCTAAGATGTTCGTAGAGGGAAAAATCAGATTGGGGTTACCTTTACCCCTAAGTATATCTCTGAGTAGTAGGTAGCTATGGAATTCTGCTCTGGATAGGCCATATTTGCTTTTAAGATAAGAAAAGGTTGCAACTGAGTCAAGGGAGGGATCAATAAGATCTCCAAGTGTAAGAATGCCTTTTGACTTCCAAGAGACCCAATTTAGAGGTTTGTTGTCAGTTGTGTACTAAGTAGTTGCTCTGTAGTGGACAATGTGAGGAGGTAAAGGGACTCAATTTTAGGAATTTGGAAACTTTAATCCAGCGGTTATGTGTAATAGCCAGTATAAAATGTGTATTTAACTGAATGGGAAATCCACCACATAAAATCATTTTAGGATGTATTCCTTTTAATAAGTGCTTTTCAATGTAAAACCAACTTGATGGACAGTCTGACCCATCAATCTACATTGTCCTTATAAAATTTCCTGTGATAAATGCTGCATGGTGTAATTGAAAATTAGATAGGGAGAAGCCTTCTTTATGTTTAGGTAGTTGTAGTTTGCTAATGGAGATTCTTCAGGGTTTTTGTTCCCACAGAAAATACCAAATGATATTATAGATCTTTTTATAAATGTATAGTGGAATTTTTATGGGAGATGTTGAAGTATATTATAAATTCTGGGAGTGACCATCATATTAATGGTTCGAATCTTGCCCCAAAGAGATAGATGTATTGTTTTCTATCTCTGGAAATCAGAATAAATGTTTCCTGTGAGTGGCAGCAATTTTTTCCAAACCATGCAACTGAGATCCTTACATAGAATGACACCTAAGTATTTGATCCCTGTATTGCAGATGTTTCTGTGATATGTTGTTAAATGGTCATAGTCTGCAGTACCTGATAAAGGTAAAGCTTCAGACCTGCTCCGATTAATCTGAAACCCAGAGAATTCTGAAAAATGTTTTATAATGGAAAAAAGGAGTGGGCGAAAGTGTTGGATTACTAAGAGATAAAAGGATATCATCTGTATAGGCAGTTAATTTAAATTCCTTTCTGATTTTGATGCCTAAAATCGAAGTAGAGGATCTAATTTTAAACAAAGGTTCAAGAGTCAAAATAAATAACGGGGGGGGGGTTGAGAATGGGCAACCTTGTCTTGTACCCCTGTATAACTGAAATGTTTGCAATAAAACCCTACTAACTCTAACACTGGCTGCAACATCTGTGTACAAAATTCTAACAAGACTGCACATATACGGGTGAAGATTATACTTATCTAAAATACAGTGTAGATAAGACCATTCTATGCAGTCGAAGGCCTGGTCTGCACTGAGTGACAAAAGCATAGGAGATATGTTTAATTTAGAGGCTGTTTGAATAATATGAAGAACCCTTAAAGATGGTCTGTGCTATGATGACCTTGCATAAAACTGATTTGGTCTGGATGGGTAATCTTTTTCATAAGAAGACTGAGTCTACTTGCAATTATTTTAGCTAAAATTTTGCAATCTACATTGATTAACTGAAGTTTTCAAAAGTGTATGGTATACAGAATAAAAACAAATATGGTTACATCATACCCATGTATTTAGGTGGCTAACTAAATAAAAATCTCTGTAGCATGCATATAAATTATATAACAGAACTGTGGCATTAGATTAAGACTAAAATGTATCTTACACAGTTTTCCTCAATTGGAGGAAACGGTTCCATCTTTCAGCGAATAGATCATATTTAATAACTGATAACTAATTCATTATTGCTAAGTTACCTATGAAGTCAAGCCATTTTCTTTAGCAAGGGATCCTTGTTGTTTTCCAGCTTTGTAAAATTACTCTTTTGTAGGAAGGCTAATGAAAATACGCAAATTTGATGAGACAAAGTGAAGTCTCCTGGTATGAAGATGAGCAGTGAACAGGGAATATTACTTCCTATCCTAATGTGTTTTGGCAGACTCAGTGAATTTGTTTCCATTTCTCATGAATTTTCAGACAAACCCCCAAAAAGTGTCCTAAATTTGCTGCTGGGCTTCCACATTTCCAGCAATGGTCATTTAGAGTGTGTCCAATTTTTTTTTTTAAGTCTTATGGGGGAGTAATAGTATCTATGTAAAATTTTGAACTATTTGATAAATTAGTTAATTTACAAATCAGAGATTATCTTGAGACACATAACTTGCTGGACCCTCTGCAGTCCAGCTTCAGACCCAGTCATAGTATCATTACTGCACTTGCCAAGGTAATTAATGATTGGCAAACAGTGCTCGACACCAAGAACCACATTTGTGCCCTATTCTTAGATTTAAGCAAAGAATTTGACACAGTTGATCATGATCTTCTCTTGCATATGTTACATAATATTGGCCTTGATGACTCCTCCCTCAAATGGTTTACCTCTTATTTAATAGGCAGACAGCAACGGGTTGAAGCACAATGTGATCTTTCTCCACTCAAGTCTCTTATGAGAGGAGTTCCACAGAGTTCTATTTTAGGGCCAGTGCTATTCGAATCTATATCAACGATATGGACCTTAATATTTTCTCAGCCAATATACATTGATTTGCGGATGACACCATACTTTATATAACAAACACTTCCTTTGACCTGGCCTGCTCAAACCTTCAGCAAGAATTCTGCTTGCTGCAGCACAACGTACTACACCTCAAACTGCTGCTTAATGCAAAAAAAAAAACCTAAAATTATGTTCCTTTCCCCCAAGCAAACACGGTAGGCTCTGTCTCCTCAGGAGTCAGGCCCCAAATCACAACCCTCCTGGGGGACTCTCTAGAGCCAGTAGAAAAGTTCAAATGTCTAGGCTTCTGGATTGACAGTAGGCTTTCTTTTTCTCTACACATTGACGAACTAGCCAACAAGCTTCAGGCAGAGGTTAAACATATTTTATCGAATCAATCACTTACTTACTTATGAGGCTAAAATATGATTAGTGCAATCAACATTTCTTCCTCTCCTGGATTATGATGACATTCTTTACAGGCACTCACCTGTCGCTGCCCTTTCCAAACTTGACATTTTGTACCATAAAGCCCTTAGATTTGTCACCAACTCTCCCTATAATACACACCATTGCTCTCTATGCCGAACTTGGCTGGCATTCCTTAAATACTAGGAAACTGAAAAATGCTGTTATATGGGCCTACAGAGCCATTATAGGTTAGCTTCCCAAGTATTTGTCCAAGCTTTTAGTTTACTCCACAGGAACCTATTCACTGAGAAGATATTCCTGTATCAAACTCGACATCCCAAGGACCAGAACTCGGTATGGTTCTTCTTCTCCTCTAAGTTTTGTCCTGCCTTCCTTCCTTCCATTTGGAATAGAGTCCAAAAATCCCTAAAACTCTCACAAATTGTCAACATGACAATCTTTAAAGTGCTACTTTGTTACCTATTTAATGAAACCTGTACATGTTTGAAGTCCTAAGCTCTCACACCTGATCCCTCCTATTACTGTTTGTTTTATTATTCCCTTACAGTTGGTTTTGGCCATCTCTCAAGTTCGGTTTAGCCACCCCCTCCCTCTTTACTAGTTAGGTTCTTGCCCTGCTGTGACCTTTTTCCTGTTTCTCCTGCTACCTGTCAATTTCCCCTTCACCCTCATGAACTGTACATATTGTAAACTTTGCAAAATCATGTATTAATTTCCCCTTTTTTCCCCTACACCCTCATGAACTGTATATATTGTAAACTTTGTGAAGTCATGGGGCTAGATTCACAAAGGTTATGCCGCAAGCTGCAGCAATGGCAGCTTGCAGCGACCATCCCTGCAACCTGGCCCATGCACCCGATTCAGTATCAGAGCAGGTCCAGCAGTCTGCGTCCTGCGACTTGCAGTAGCTGCGCAAGGTAGGGCATAGCACCCGGGAATGCCGCAGGTCACAGGACAGGATAGGCGGCAGATACATCAGTCGAGGGCTGCCATGGCACCCTCATGCCCACCTCCGAGGCCCCATGAGGTGTGGGCTCCAGCCCCAAGCCCCCTTGCCATGGACCCACCCCAGATCAAGTACCCTTACCAGTCCTGGTGGCCCAATGGTCCCTCAGCCCCTCAACACACACACACACCCAGTGGGTGAGTTGGCAACTGGCCCTGGTGGTGAGGGAGGGCTGTGCCAGTTGTCAGGGGTATTGGGGTGTAGGGGGCCTGCACTGTGGGGAGGGGTGGGGGCCTCTGACCACCAGGGGTTATGGGATGTGCAGGGGGATTGTGCCCCAGATCATGTGGGGGGGCCTCAACATGTGTGTGTGTGGGGATCTGGGCATTGGGGCATTGGGGGTGTGCCACACACCCAGCCTGGCACAGTGCGTGCCATGCCTGGGACCTGGAGCCCATGGGGTATCTGTCACCAACAGGGGTTGTGGAACTGGCGCACAGTGGCAAACTCCAGTGAACAGCAAAGACCACTTAGACTACCTTTTTGTTGGTGTAACTGGTCTTTGACAGATGTTCACTGGTGGTTGTCTCTGAATCCAATTTGTGGACATAGCAGTCACCCTACCTGAATAGGGTGCAAATGCTGCCATAAACCCCCTTACGCCATGTCGCAAGGGGGTTTAAGGTGCATAGGTACAGTTGGGTGCAGGCAGCCTGCAGATGTCACAGGCTGCTCATGTGAATCCCGTCGGGACTCAACACAGAATGCAAGTGCGACTTGCACCATTTTTTCCGACGCAAGTTGCCTTGCATCCTGATTTGGCTTTTGTGAATCCGGCCCACATATTCTATTACTTATGTAAAAATTGCATTGTTTTTACTCAGTATGTATTTTTATTATTGTATCTTTCATCCAGGACCACTTTGCAAATGAGTTCTCTCAACAGTGTTTCTCCTGGTAAAATAAAGATTGATTGATTGATTGAACTGGGTCAGTCTGCCCTTAACTTCCCTGCTGGTTAGATATGCATTCTCCCAGATCCTCGGAAGATTGTGGTATTTGTATGTTAAAGTCTGCTTCCCACTGTAGTTTGGCTGGAGTAGTTACGGAAATGTCACAGTCCAAAATTATTTTTTATAATAGACTGGCTCCCTTTCTCACCAACCATTTCTGAATGTCTTCCACACCATACCTCTCAACCCTCTGGTTCAGAAGTCAGTGACACCGTGCCACAGAAATGGCACATTATCTCAATAAATTGCTGGAATAACTAACTAGTTTATTGTAATTAACATTTTTTGAAGGAGAGCAAAAACATCACTGTAATGTTTACCAGTTTAGTCCCAGGCAGCTACCTATGGATGTGAAGTCTCTACTGGGACTGCACACACTGCCACTCAGCTGCCCTAGGCCCATGCAGTCCTGCCACCTTTATTAATTGCATACAGCAGCTCCTCTGCTTGGCCCTGTCCCTCTCTTTCTCTTTGCATGTATCTGGGCATTCTGGAGTGCTCTTAAGTCATCTTCACAACATTTTAAAAACATATGAAGGGTCGAGGACAAGGTGGGGCAGAAGAAAGAGTGTGGCTTAAAGGCACTCACTCCATCCATAACATTAGTTTCATTTTCATCAGCACTGCCACCATCTACATAGATACATAGATACATAGACAGTGTCGGCAGATAAGGGCCTATGGCCCACCCAGTCTGTCCATTTGAGCTTGTAAGTTCAGTTTGTTTTCCTAGAAGTCTGTTGCCCCTTATCCCTGACCTCCAGAATTCCTTTATGTCTATCCCATGCATTCTTAAATCCCGTGATTGTTTCAGCCCCCACCACTTCCTCTGGCAGGGTGTTCCACTTGTCCACCACCCGTTCTGTGAAGAAATTCTTTCTCATGTTTCCTCTGAATCGTCCTCCCTCCAACTTCATCCCATGCCCTCTAGTCCTGGAATCTACATTAGCTTGCCCTTTTTTTTTGTTTGTTTTTTTGTTTTACAGCTAACATGAACATTTGTATTAATGTAACATTAGTGCAGGCAGTATAATGTAGTGGTTAAGAGCAATGAGCTACAAACCTGAAGAACTGGGTTTGAATCTGACAGCCACCACTTCCATACAGTGTGACTATGAGTAAGTTACATAACCTCTGCATGCTCCCAGGATGGACGTGGAAATAAGCCTCAACTTAGTGTGTCTTTTCTGGCCAAAAATTGAAAGAAAAAACAGTGCTGTTTGGTATTTTCTGGTATATGACACAGTTTGCCATTATAATGTTTTAACGTTTGACCAGCAAAAACCAACCTAAGAATGTGCATGGGGATAGCATAGAAAATATTTACATTACATTGCTGGCAGGGAAACAGTTAAAAGGACAAATGATTATTTAACTATCTTTTTTTTCCCATTATGTAGGTTAAATGCCACACCTTGGACATAATCAGTCATATCTTGTTTCTTTAACCCTTATCAAGACATGACTGCATGCTTTATGAATGCCAGATAAATGTACTATTTCTGAGGCACCCTTGCACAATGTGCAGCTGCAGTGAACAGCTGCTCATATTAGGGTCTGATGGGTTTATATATTTATTGTTTTACCATATGGATTTTTATCATCCTTGGTGGGATGGCCAGCTCCTCAGCCCTGTCCCTGCTTGCTACAGCCATCACTTACCTCCTCCTAAGTAAGGGCACTTCTCCTCCGTGGACCCCCCCCCCGGGACATAAATCCAGATCCATCCCAGAGCGGCAAAGTGGGTTGCAGCGAAATGGGCAGGGCTCCACATAGTCTGCTCTCCATTTTTTCCTTTTTTTCTCCCCTGGGCCCACAGACATGCAATGAGCATGATGTGTGAGCTCCATCTCCATGGTGAGACACTCAGCATTCTGTATAGGGAGCCCTACGAATGCTCAATCCTCCCTCCTCCAACTCCCCCCCAGCAAGTTGCATCCATTTCCGAGCCTAGATCACCGTTATTGAAGGAGGTAAGGCGATCTGCACCACAGCCTTCCATGCCACTGGTCCTTGACTGATTAATTTGTCAGTGATCTAGTCTTTCAGCACTGGAAATACAGGTTTTAGTCACTCTTCGGCAATAAGTGAAGTGAGATTGGTAGTCTCAGCTCAGTTCAGAGTGAACCACAGTTCCCACTGTTTCTCAGAATTACTCACCATATGGCCCAGCTGTCAATATTTGCACTAAAAAAGGTCCTGAGTTATTTGATTGTTGAGGCAAAACCATCTTCTCACACAGGAGAGATGGTCTGTCCAGCTGTACTCTGCAATTTATTTAATTTGTCTACTGTTAAAAGCAGAGTAAGGCATCCAGCCTTTTGGCACTGAGGGTTGATGCACTGGATGCCAAACCTCGTGCCACGCCGGCAACCTGTGTTCGGGAGCAGACTCAGGTCATCAGAGGTTAGCAGGGGAGGAAAGGATTGAGCATCCGGAGGACAACTCTCCTTTCGTGGGAGGGAGGGGGACTAGTTCTCGCTGTTCAGTGACCCCTAGTGGAGACTATGGGTCATACAGCAGTTGGGAACCAGGCATAAACCTGGGGAATGGCTACGTCGGCTTCTGCGGGCGTGAGCAGGACTGTTCATGTGCCATGCTAGAGTGCATTGCACTGCTGAGCCAATGGGGGGAGCTAAAAAAATACCACCAACAGTTTATTCTGGTTCAAGGTCAGTTGACATTCATCTGTATCCCCCTCCCCCGGGTCGTGCCTGAAAATAGGCAGAATTTGTCTAGTGCACTTACCCGGTCAACAAAAACTAAATAAATAAATGGGTGGAGCAGCAGCAAGAAATACTCCCTTCCCATTGGTAGGCGAAGGTGGGTCTAGGGGCTGCCGGCACCATGTCCAGTTCTGGGCCCAGGCATCCTCTTGGTCTCTTCTCGCCTGTTCCCACCAGACAGTATAGACAGAGCGCTGGATGGAGTGGCAGTCCTTGCTCCTGGGGAACTCAGATCACGGGGCGGGGGCTTGGTCGATGTGGCATGAAGGAGAACCTCACTGAGAGAGACGGCAGGCTTCAGGAGGACGGGATAAGCTGGTAAGCTGAAATGACCTAGCCGGAGAGAGTCTAACGGGGAGGGTGCAGAAAGAAAGTTAAAAAAAAAAAAGAAAAAAAAAACAGAGTAAGGCCTGTTTCAGATGTCTCAAGCAAGATGGGCAATAGCAGTGTCAGTAAAAGCTTACAACATATATTGCAACATAATCTAATGCATTGACAGAACACCATACAGTGACATCACTGCATACCCCTTACTCTGTCCATGGATATATAGAACACTTCAGTTCAGGGTGGCATTAGTCTCTCATCTGTCTACAACCATGGCTGTAGCACTCAAATTAAAAATAATGGCAACTACTGTAGTGCCCATTGCAATGTGCCTGTAGAAAATCATTCAGGATGACTCACTGGGCCTCTATGTCCAAGTGATCTAATGTGTGCCCTTCACACTGAGGTTTTGCCTATTTAATAACTGGTCTCCGAAAAACTGGATCAAGGTCCACTGATGAATTTCTCTGCTACCAGTTACTCCAGCTGAAGAACTGAAGAACAGTCATATCTTGCCTGTAATATGTAAAGCAAACATCA
Source organism: Neoceratodus forsteri (assembly GCA_016271365.2). Classification (NCBI taxonomy): domain Eukaryota; kingdom Metazoa; phylum Chordata; order Ceratodontiformes; family Ceratodontidae; genus Neoceratodus; species Neoceratodus forsteri. Next base: position 363,839,352 of record CM028130.1, read on the forward strand.
CAAGCAGGAAGATGTCAGTCCCTAGATTTTTATTTATTTATTTATTTATTTCATTCACAGATTAGAAATACCATTGAGCACAAAGGGGCTCATTTACAAAGGTTCCACATCAAATAAGCGAAGGAGTTACAAAGCATACAGAGGAGAAAAACATTACATTGCAATGTACAGCAAAAAAACATAATACATATTTATTAGCATTTCGAATACAGTATTGTCTGCATAGAGGGAGGTCTGACAAGGGATAGTAGGAGTTGCAGAAATTAGAGATAGAGACAGGTGATAGGGAAGAGAGGTGGAAAAGGTTGCAGCCATGTGGTACTGTCAGCATTGTTAGAGGGGGTAAGAGGTGGGTAGGATAGGGGTGAGAGGGAGGGGGCAGGGGATACAGGTGGAGGAAGGAGGCAGCCAGAGCCATAGTCATTGTAGTGGTTGTCAGTTGGGGCAGTCACAGGCGCTTTCATTCATGATATGCTGGTGCAGAAGATGCTTAAATTGGGCCAGATAAGGAAGGTTAATCCGTTGGCAGCCCAGTCCATTGAACCATTTTGGAGCTCTATAGATGAAGGATCACTGACATTGAGTGGTCTGAACCCTGGGAATGAGAAAAAGTTCAGTGTCAGAAGCCCGTGTGCTCCGAGACTTGAGGGACTTAGGTAAGAGAGAGGTGACGCCAGCTGGTAGGACTCCAAGCAGCACTTGTTTGGCAAATATGCACATTTGATACTTGATCTGGTCTTGTAGTTTTAGCCAACCAGTTAGGGTATATAGGTTACATGTATGTGTGAGTTTATCAGCATCAGTGATAAGTCTGCAGGCTTTATTTAGGGTAGTGTTTAGCCTTTTGAGAGCTGTGGCTGGGGCAGCGCCATGTATTACCAAGCCATAATCAAAAGTGTATAGAACCAAACTGTGAATGGCAAGTTTAAGTGCTTCTGGGGTCAGACTCCTTTTATGCCTGAATAGTAGACCATGTTTTGCATTTGCATTCTTGGCAACATTTTTGATGTGAGGTACGTATGTGAGGTGATTGTCCACGGTAACTCCAAGGTATTTTTGTCCATGGTAACTCCAAGGTATTTGAATTGTTGGATTTGTTCAAGGGGACACCTTGGCTATTTTTGAGGGTAAGGGCATGCATCTTATGCTTTTTGCAAGAGGATGAGAACAGCAGGAGTTTCATTTTTTTTGTAATTTAGGACATTTTTGTGAGTGGGCCAGTGTTCGACTTCCTGAAATCCACGCTGTAAGTTGTCTTCTAGCAGGTTAGGGTCTGAGTGGCTTGCAAAGATGACAGCATCATCTGTGTAAAGGTGGATCCTTAATTGACAGGCATTTGGTAGATTGTTTAGGAAGATGCTAAACAGGAAAGGACCAAGAATGGACCCTTGGGAAACACCTGATCTGACGACTTGCAGCTCCGATACAATGTTTGTTATCTTCATCTTCTGTGGTCTATCAGTGAGGTAGCATTCAAACCACTTAAGAGCAATTGGTGAGATACCAGTGGTAGCGAGTTGAGCAAGGAGGAGATTGTGATTCACGGTGTTAAAGGCCTCCATAAGGTTTATGAAAGCTGCTCCCACCAGATTATTTTTATCGAAGGACTGTTGGATAAAACTAGTGAATTCCTGCAGGACTGTGGTCATGCTGTGCTTTTTCCTAAAACCATGCTGCTGAGGGCTTTGCAGTGAGTGTGGTTATCAAGATAGTCCAGAAGCTGATCGGTTATAATGCATTCCAGCACTTTTGATGGGGGGGGGGGATGGATATAGGCCTGTAGTTACTAGGCTGAGTGCAGTCCCCTGATTTATGCACTGGAGTGACCAGTGCAGTTTTCCAGACTTCTGGGAACTGAGATAGAGTGTGAGATAGGTTGAATATCTTTGTTATTGGCAGGAGAACTTCTTCTAGGGTAAGTGCAATGAGCTTGAGGTCAAGAGAGTCCCCACTATGTCTGAATTTCCCTAGTACCTTAGATAGTAATTTTCTGACCTGGGCAGTGGAGACCCGCTTAAAGCAGAATGGTGGGTGCTCTGGCTTAGTGTCTTCAGAGCACCAAGCAGTCGTCGTGGTAGCATTGTCAAAAAGGTTTTTAGGAAGGGCACCTGCTAGATTAGTGAAAGCAGCATTAATAGTATTGGCGATTAAAAGTGGGTCAGTGTCGGGATTGCTGTCTGTGTTTAGCATTGTTGGAGAGGTCTTCTGTTCTTTGCCAGTAACGTCTTTTATGTTTGACCAGAATTACCTACTGTCACCCTAGTTATTTGACAGAAGCTCTCTTCGGTGGTTCCATTTTGCCTGCCAAATTTCCCTTGTGCAGGCATTTCTTGCAGCTTTGTACTCCTGTAGATCATACTGTTTCCCCGATGTGTTGGCAAGTTGCCATAAGTGGTCCCATTGTTTCATGTTATTAACTAGTTCTGGAGTGATACAGGAGTTAATAGTTCCACGGATCTTCATTTTTCTGTAAGGGGCATGGATATCACATGCCATGTTGAAGACCTTGATGAAGTGTTCAAGCGCAGTATTAATCTAACCTGCAGTGTCCAGAAAGGACCAGTCATGGGACCAGAGTTGATGTTTTAGGAGATTTAGGTGCTCACACCTGAGCATTCGATTATAGATGTTGAGTGGTGGTGGGGGGGTAATGAATTTGTTTGACCAACTACTGTACGTGTGATAGGAGAGTGGTCACTAATGGAGTCAGAGTGTACTCTTGCAGTAGAGATTCGGGTAATTTGAAATAATCCAGTCAATGGTGGTGCTTGTTCTGGTTTTATAATTTATCCTGGTGGGTGAGCTGACAAGTTGGGTGAGGTGCAGAGATGCTAAGGTGTCCTTTATTGCCCCATTTGCCGGTGACAGTCAGTTTATATTAAAGTCACTCATTATTATCATCTCTGTGAGGTGCTTTTGCTCCCAGAGATGGTTCAGAATACTGTGGAGACCAGGGGTTGGGTCCTTAGGTAGTATGTAGACAGAGAGTATGGTAAGGGTCTTGTTATGTGCCCCCAAGAGAACTTTGACTGCAAGTGCCTGGGCAGGGCGACCGAGGTCCAACTGAAGCAAGGTCTGCCCCCTAATGGAGTTTTTTAGGTATGTAGCACAGCCTCCGCGGCTCCGCCCTGCTTGGAGGATCTATCCAGTCTAATAATTGTATAGCCTGTCAGGGCAACAGCTGCATCTGGAATTCTGGGTGATAGCCAAGTTTCAACAATGGATAGTATGTCAGGGTTGTGCATCAACACCCAGACTTTGAGAATGTCAGTTTTGCATAGCAGACTACAGACATTGATAGTAGTAGCCAGCATAATGGAACCTTGCTTGGGGGACTTGTTTTTGTGGGTTAAGACCTTTGGTCCCAGATTGGGTGTATGTTTCCTGACAGAAATAGAAGCAAGAGTGCTATCCTGATGAGGTGCATGTGTTGTAGTTTGGTAGAGCTCCTGGTGTGTCTTCTGCAGTGGAGGTATTTTTTCTTTTTCTTTCCTGACACTATTTGGATGTAGAGATCCAGTAGAGTAGAGCAACATGCGTGCTTCCCATTTATTTGCCAACCCCAGAGCAGAGGTACAATATAAAAGGGAGACCATGGCCCTTTGTTAATAGTGAAAAAATTTCCCATTAAACAACCTATGACATGGTGTGGGCTCCTGTCCAGATTAATGGAAGTACGTGGTGCACCAGTAGTAGTCGAATGTTTAGTGTGACTTGCGAGAAAAGATGGAAAAAAAAGGAGGGGAATGGCAAATTGAGCAGTAGATTGCATTATGTATAAAAAGCAGCGAGGCGTAGTGCTAGGCAGAGAACTGACACAGAGAAACCATCAGATTGGAGTACTGAGAAGCAAGAAAAACAACAGATTAGGGCAGAACCTAAGGAGTGTAAGCAGCAAGCAGCAGGAGGGGGAGGTGGGACAGTACAGCCAATGAGTGAAAGCTGGGAGGGGCTTGAGTGTATTTAATAGCGGTCAAGGTTGGGGTGGGTAAGCGGAAAAAATTAGTGGATTCAAAATAAAGCAAAGGTCTAGAAAATCCACCTAGGAGGCCGAGGGCAGCAAAGGCTTACAGGCATCCAATGGTGATGCAGGGTTCTTGCAAGATTGTCCAATCACAGGCCCAAACTGGGAGGAACAGCCAATAAATTTAGCTTAGTTAGGAACCGGGCAGCCCCGGTGAGATGTACCTTACAGATCCCTGCAGGGAGGCTCTTCAGGGCAGCCCAAGAGTGTGTGGCTACCGGCTGGAGGAACGTAGCCCCGACTGCGTGTGGAGAGCCCGAGTCAAGGGCAGACACCTGGAAGGGGATAGACAGTGAAAAATTAGGGCAGATAAGCCCAAGGCTAAAAGGTGGGTGTGTTTAACAGACAGAAGTGTAGGAAGGGGTGAGAGACAGGAGGAATGACAAGGTAATAGACAGTTAGAGAGAAGGGGGGGTGACAAGGGCACCAGTAAAAATTAGCAGGACAAAGAAGAAGCAGTAGATGATTAGCTCTGATGGTTAGAGTTAGTTACGTTAGCTGGGCTAGTGGGGGTGGGGTCGAGATTGCAGGCACTCCGAGGAGCGGGCTGGTGGGGTTGAAAGGCTGGCTGTAACAGGCTGCGCTCGAGTCACCAAGCGCATGCAGGACAGTGTGGATATTTCTTTTACATTTTTTCTGTAAAGGGAGAGCTGACAAAAAATGGAAAAGTGGTACAGGCAGTGGCAAAGGATAAAGGAGGCTGAAAGCAGACTAGATAGAGAGTGCGTAGGCAGGAAGGCAGTTAGTGAAGGGGGGGATAGCAGTATGACAGAGCAGTTTCCCAATAAACAGAAATTTAAACAGTGCAGTATCAAGAAAGCTTAGGCACAGCAGTTTCCCAATTAACAGAAATTAAACAGTGCAGTATCGAGTAAACTTAGGCTAGCAAAATTTTAAGTTTACCGATTAAAACTGTACAATTGCGGAAAACACTTAAAATCAGTGGATTCAAAATAAAGCAAAGATCTAGAAAATCCACTTAGGAGTCTGAGGGCAACAAGGCTTATAGGCATCCAGTGGTGATGCAGGGTTCTTGCAAGATTGTCCAATCACAGGCCTGAACTCTTCGGAACAGTCAATAAGTTTAGCTTAATTAGGAACCGAGCAGTCCCCGGCAAGATGTACCTCACAGATCCCAGCAGGGAGGCTCTTCAGGGTGGCCTGAGAGTGTGCAGTCGCCGGCTGGAGGAACGTGGCCCTGGCCGCGTGTGGAGAGCTCCAGTCAAGGGCAGATACTGGAAGTGGATAGACAGTGAAAAATTAGCGCAGATAAGCCTAAGGTTAAAAGGTGGGTTTGTTTAACAGACAAAAGCATGGGAGGGGGTGAGAGATAGGAGGAAGGATGAGGTAACAGACAGCTAGAGAGAAGGGGAGGTGGCAAGGGCGCCAGTGAAAATTAATAGGACAAAGGAGGAGCGGGAGACGATTAGCTCTGATGGCCAGAGGTAGTTACGTAAGCTGGGCTAGTGGGGGCCAAAATAACAAGTGCTCTGAGGAGTGGACTGGCGGGGACTGAAAGTCTGGCTGTACTAGGCTGCGCTCGAGTCACCAAGCACATGCAGGACAGCGTGGATATTTATTTTTTTTTCTGTAAAGGGAGAGCTGGTGAAAATTTAGAAGTGGTACAGGAAGTGGCAAAGGGTAAAGGAGGCTGAAAGCAGACTAGGTAGAGAGTGCAAAGGCAGGAAGGCAGTTAGCGAAGGAGGGAAGGGGGGGTAGCAGTATTACAGAGCAGTTTCCCAATAAACAGAAATTAAACAGTGCAGTATCAAGTAAGCTTAGGCAGAGCAGTTTCCCAATTAACAGAAATTTAAACAGTGCAGTATCAAGTAAGCTTAGGCTAGCAATTTTTTAAGTTTACCAATTAAAACAGTACAATTGTGGAAAACACTTAAAATTGGTGGATTCAAAATAAAGCAAAGGTCTAGAAAATCCGCCTAGGAGTCCAAGGGCAACAAGGCTTACAGGCATCCAAAGGAGATGCAGGGTTCTTGCAAGATTAGTAAAGAACACTGAGGCAAACAAAAATAAAATGAGACTGTGTCATTTTTTAAAGGGACACTGTCAACCTTTTTTGCATATTATTTCTAGTTAAAAACCCCCATTTTATGATTGCTTACCTGCTCTAAAATTCATTGATTTTGATGTTTGTTTTATCTGACTTCTTTCTTAGTAGAACTGAAATGCATTCTAATGGTATAGTTGTACCCAACCTTGTTTTTTTTTCAAATCCTTGATCTACTCTTATTGCATACTTCCTAAAGATTAGGAATGCCCATAAACAGTGCAGCCACTCATGATGCAATAGTCTCCTTTCCTCCCACTGTATTATGAATGGCTAGATTGTGTTGGGGTGTTTCCAAATCTAGGAAAGATTCAGTGGGAGTTGATTAAAGAATGTAAACAAATATGTTTTTGTATGGTAACACCAGTATGATGGGCAGTCTATTTTTCACTTTTTAAAAGAAAAAAAAGGAATCAGCATCAAACTCCCAGTTACATCAGCAGTCTCTACAGTACAGAAATATGAACAATTATAACATGTTTTTTAAACTAGGGACACTTTGAGGCCTAAAGGGGTTGACAGTGTTCCTTTAAAAGGGGAACAGTTAGCACCAAGGGCTCGACACTCAAGTGTGGACTGATCTTAGTGTGCACTTTTTGTGCAAAAGTATTTGCCAGAATCCTCTGCAACTGACATCAGAGCAGTAGGCAGTAGTGGGAGATTCAATAGCCTGCAGAGCATGCTAGATTTTATATAAGCTTGGATCTTTTGTTTGCTGGTCCCGCTGTCCTCCCAGGTCACAGAGGATGGTACTTAGCCCCTGGAGAAAAGCAGACCTGGAAAACATTTGATCGGAGATTATAAGAGCTCTACCATGCAGTGCAAGCTATTGAATCTCCCAGTGCTGCCTACTGCTCTGATGTCAGCTGCAGGGGATTCTGGGAAATACTTTTGCACAAAAAAAGTGCACACTAAGATTCTGGGATTTGTAGTAACAGAAGATAGCCTAGAACTAAACAAAATTAGTCTGATACAAGCTACTATACAGCAGTAAATAGTAAGTAAGCCAAAATGTTTCTGCACATAAAATGCACACTGGGACCAGCCCCACACTTGAGTGGGGGGCCCTTTGCGCTGACTGTTCCCTTTAAGGCTTCTTGACATACTTAAGAGTAGGTCTGCAGGATGTAAGTAGAAAAATTACCCAGTGAATGATGGAATTTATTTGTGTGTGTCTCCACCCAACGCTCAAGATAAGTAAGTAATGCACCATGGCAAGGTGTACATTATAGGATTTTAATGCACACTGTAGGGGTGTAGTAAGGCATGAGGCCGAATGCCGAGTGCCCTAACATCCCTGGGAAGTCCTTTCAAATCCCATTAAGAACGATTCTGGAGGGGCTTATTACACTTCTAAATTGGCTCTAAGTAGGTTTTTTTGGAGGAAAATGAGATTCTGCACCTGACTGTGCTTTTATAGAGATTAATGGTGAGGTAAAGTCTCTCAGAGAGTAAGATTTCTGGATTTTTTCCTTGCCATTTTATAAAGCCAAATACACATTAAGTGTTCTGTACACACATGGCCAGAAGACTCTGGATGCCACCATACAGTCTGGTGCTGGAAACAAAGGGCAGAAACGCAGTCAGTCTGTAACCAAAAAACCAAAAAATAAATGGGAAAGTGAAAGTGTTGTTTCCGGCACAAATCAGTGCACTAGCTCTAATGTGGTTAATCAGCATGAAACTACTATATTGAGCTATGTATCTATGAGGCTAGCACCAATCTTAAACTCTGTTCCAATTAATTATTCCCTTAGAAGTAGGGGGTGATGATATGTAACTGTTTTCATGCATATTTGGTAATTTTAGGCTTATATATTTTGACACTGCTACATGGAGCGCCCCCCCCCCCCAACAGCATATCGTTCTTTTTAGGCTACAAGCAAAGCTTGAAAAGTCTGTTGCTGTCATGTGTGTTATTTTGTGCATTTGTGGAAGATTAAGATTAGTCCTAGTGTGCATGGGTCTGCAGTAGTGAGATCTGAATATTTCCTTATTAATTTGCCCCCCCACCCCACAAATTTGCATACCCATTATATTTTGCACTGGTTTTTATGCTTTAGAATTTAGCATTTGAATGTGGTTTGGAGAAATCTACAAAACCAAACAAATTGGAAATGATATGTGTTCTAGTATTATTTATGCATTCTGTATACTGCTGTCCTTCTAAAATGCCTCTCAGTTATTCTGGTTTGGACTGGAGTATGGTACTTCGGATTGTAATGAGTGTTACATAAGTACATTTGTCTGTAGTGAGTTGATCATTTGGGGTAGGATTGAATGCATTGTATATGGCATGGTCCTTGCCCTTTGGGGGGCTGACAGTGATTAAACAAGCTTCATAAAATGGCAAAGATAAATCCTGAGACCTCATTGTATGAAAGCCATCACATGACTGTGTATTAAAATATTAATGATGCAAGGTCAGAAACTGGATCTCATTATGAAGGCTGGAAAACCTCATTACCTACCACAAGCCATTTTATAAGCACAATAAACCACCCTAGAGTGTGCACTGGAGGATTAACAATGTACTTCCCATTGGTGTAAGGACACTCGGCCTTCAGACTCGTACCTTACTGCATTCCTGGGGTGTGCATTGTTAATCCTTTAATGCACACCCCATCATGGCTTATTGCTTACATTTGCACTGTATGTTTTTTTTGTTGGACTGTTGCAAAGCAAATAAGATATCACTCTGTGGTCCTCTGGAGTGGAGAAGAAGAAATAATTTTCGTTTATGTATGTAGTGCTTTTCATGCACTACATACTAAAATGCTTGACAAGCAATTTATTTATACATGATAACCACATTGAGATGAACTTATCAAGGGTAGGACATAAGAAAACTAGTTGCCCAATGGGACAGTACCCCACGTTTTAGTGGTAGTTACCCATTTATGCTAGCAGCCAGTAAATACCTGTCAAGTCCTTTCTTAACTTATTCTTGCCACTCTAACTTAACATTGTTGCTTAGGAGTGAGTTCCATACACCCACGCTTCTGTGAGAAATAATGTTTTCTTCTCTCTCCTTATACACTTACCCCAGTATTTGCTTTGTATGTTCCCTGGTAGTATTTCCACTTTGTCATTCAGCCCCACATCCTTACTCAGATCTGGATCTTTTTAGAATCTACACAACATAATTAAGTATCTTGTCTGCCTTTGTTCCAAGCCAAACATAATTTAGGGCAATAGTTCTCCAGCCCACAAAACTGGTGGCCTTAAAGGGCCTCACGAGTGTGGCCACCAGAACTTACTGCTGGCCTCACTCCTTCATTGTTTTCACCTCAAAGTCACTGATATACCCCAAACTCCCTGATGTAACACATGTCCTTTCACACAGTAAGCATTAAATCAAGTCTCAGATGCATTTCCACATGATATGTATCGCTCATGTTTGTTTAAAGGTAAGAAAATGTCCATTCTATAACCTTTGTAATTGGAATTCTAAAGACCTTTGTGGTCGCACACAATTGTGCTGGTGGCCACATATGGCAACGGTGGTCACTGGTTTATGGTATCCAGTCTATCGTTGTAGTCCATGCAGTCTCCATCTCTTATCATTCTAGTAACTCCTCTTTGGGCTCTTTGTCATCTATCAATATCCTTCCTGCGATAGGGATTCCAGAACTGGTAGCAATAATCCAGTTGTGGTCTCACGCATGCCCTATGTAGCATTGCCATTACTGTCCTGGACCTGCTTACACAGTTCATCTTTATGCAGCCCAATATCTGTGCCACCTTCTCTGAGGCGGTTTTGCATTGACATGCCTGTATGAAATCCAATGCTATAATAACTTCCAAATCTCTGTCTTCTTTGACCTACATTACTGTAATTCTACCCCATTCAGGTGGTAACTTTCCCTATAAATGTTCTTTCCTAAATGCAGTTCCGTGTACTTCCTTTCATAAAAATATAGCCTAGCAGTTAGTCCGCTCAGCTATTTTATCCAAGTCCATTTTGATACTGCTATTCTCTTCTTCACTGTATGCCAGTCCTCCCAGTTTTGTTTCATCTGCTAATTTTGTAATCCAGTTTTCTACTCCTTTGTTAAAGGAAAGCTGTACTTTATTGAGAAACCCCCACCCCCAAAGCTTTACCCCCCCATTAGCCTTTTCCTGTAGAATAGCAAGTTTTCTGCAATCAGAACTTACTTTAATTTTGTAGACATCTGTGATCTGCAAACATAGCGGACGCTGCGTGGGTCCATTTGCTATGAAAGTGCGGCGCTACACCGCTTGCCTCAATATATTTGTATTGAGGTGAGCGGTGCAGCACTCCACTTTCATAGCAAATGGACCCGCTCAGCATCTGCCATGTTTGCAGATCGTGGACTTCTACAAAATTAAATAAAGTAAGTTACAATTGCAGAAAATCTTGCTATTTTACAGGAAAAGTCTAATCAGGGGTAAAGTTTTGGGGGTGGAGGTTTCTCAATAAGGACAGTGTTGCTTTAAATTCCTTGATCTACTGTATGTGTTAACTCATTTTCACCTGGGCGGCCATTTTGTAATAGGTTAAGCAATGAATGGTTCAGACTTCATACAGAGCAATTAAACAGCAGGGGGCCTAATATCAGTCCCTGCGGTATGCCACTGGTCACCATACATTCCTCTGATACAAAACCATTTATTCTCACTCTCTGTTTCCTTTCACTTAGCCAGTTGATTATCCAGTTCCCTAATTTCTTATTAATCCCAATACTGTTTCATTTGTTAAAGGGGAACTCTCAGCTCCCATGTATTAATGCTGCAGGATCTAGAAGTCCCGATTCAACAAAATAGCTAAAAATTAATTTTTTCTATTAACTTACTTGCGCGTAGTTTAGCATTTTATCTGGGTGATCCTGCACCAACACCACCTGCTGTGCTGTTGAACTGTGTCTCACAGTGTTCCCCATAGCCATCCCTCTGATGGGCTAAGCCGCAGGGGACATTTTTGTGCTGGCATTTCAATACCGATATGAACAATTTAAAACAGTTCATTTTTGTACTAATTCGACTAGTACCAGTCACGCAGAGTTAGTGTGATCAATACCAGTAGATTAAGGATGAAATTGTGCTGTTTTAAACTGTTCATATTAAAACTGAAGTGCCAGCACATAGACATCCCCTGCAGCTTAGCCCATCATTTGCATCATCACTAAAAAAAGGAATTACAGCCAGCAGTGCTTCTGTGTGGATCAACAGTGTTTGTTCTTGAACTTGGAGCTAGGATTCTGCATTCTATGAAATCAGTTTTCTACCACAGTCTGATTGTTTCTGGAGATCTGGTGTGGCCCATCCACTCCACCCTGCACATCACTTCCTTTATACCCATAGCCTGTGACATCATATGGTACCAGCTAACTTCATACTATACTGTTAGCCATCACATTTCAGTACACAATAAGGCCACACACCACACCCTGACGTAAATCTTGACACATTATACCACTAAAGTCTATTGACAGTACAGAGCTGTAAAGTAAACAGTAAATAAGAAGGAAAGAAACAAAAAGGGGCAGACAAGGGGGCTGGGAAAGGGACATCTCTGTTGCTAGCAGGTGGCACAGAAACATCTGCAAAGGAGCTGTGACACTTTGTTTTTTTTCCAGAGCTAAATTTCTTCTGTGCAAAGGTACTGTGGCATATTTTTCTTTCCAGAGCTAAATTTCTGCTGTGCTAAGGTAATGGGCATATTTTTGGGACTGCTCAAAACTTCAGAACTAAGGTACTGTGGCATTCTTGGAGCCACACTGGGGTACTGTGGTATAACTGGGACTTCTTTGGTGCTCATAATCCTCAAAAACTAAGGTCCTGTGACATTTATGGGGCTTCTATGGTAATAAATGGTTCTGCAAAACCAGGGGAAAATGTGGGAATTTCTGAAATCTAAAAGCTCAAGTACTGTGTTTTTAGGGCACTGTTTAAAAGGGTATCTCTGGGTCTGGGATCTAAAAAGTTTAAAGCAGTGTGTTTTTAGGGTACTGCTTATTTCGTTCTGCAGTACATAGAACTCAGAAGTTGCTTCGGGGCCTGAAATCCTAGCTGCAGGAGTTTCTGGGTCTGGAATCTAAAGTCACAGGGGCTGGATACTGATATTTCGAGTGGGGAGAATTTTCACACTAGGGCCTGAAAACTAAAGCTTGCGATAAGCCATAGGGAAAATGGCGGGGCGTACAAATTGGAGGGGTCAATGGAACAGGGTAGGGACAGGTCTGAGGCATCATCCCCAGGCTACAATGGCTGGTGACATCTTTGGGAGGATGGTGGGGTGCACTGGTTGTGGGTCGACCATGGTACTGGATGTAGTTTGGAAAGTGGGGGGTTGCATAGTACGTAGACAGCTTATGCAGTTGAGGGAGGAGGTGAGATGGCTGAGATGGACACTAAACTGGGAAAGGGAAAGCGAGAGGAGTATAATGGAGGACAGGAGCGGCTCCATCCACTGAGGGAGCAGTAGAGATTAGAGGGGGAGCTGTGGGGGGACAAGGAACAGTTAAAAGGGGAGATATAAGGAGACAAGGAGCAAATACAGAAATAGGCTGGGGAGGATGCCAAGGAGAGTGGAGTAAAACAAGGGAGTATAGAAGCAGGGTAGGAGGGGTAGAGGATGGCTCTAGTGGGGCTACAGGAATCCCAGATAGAGGCGGCAAGGGACACAAGGGAAACCAGAGGGAATGGCAGGAGGTTAAGTATAAAGGTCCAAAGCCCACACAGAGGGCAAGGGAGGAGAAATAAAGGAATGGCGTCCCAGCCAGGTGGATACAGGCAGTGGACTTGGAGCAGAAAAACAGATATGCTCCACTAGGGGCACTTAATGGGGGAGAAAATCAGGAAAGTGGAGTTGAGGAGTATCCAGGGGACATAGGAGAAGCAAGCACAAAGGAAGATGAAGGAAAATTGGAAAAGGGGGATGCCCTTTCGGGAAAGAACAAGGAGGGTAGTAAACATAGGGATGGAGCGCTGGGGTGAATACACCCCAGAAAGGGCAAACCCAAAGGAGGGGGAGACAGGGAGCTCAGGTTCAAAAGGGCTAGGGCTAGATGGGGCTGGGAAAGGGGAAAGCTCTCCAGGGAATTCATACAAGGCATGGCGAGGGGCAAATCAAAGGGGAAGGAAAAAGCTTGCGGATGGTAGGGCAGCGGCGGGCAGACTAACATTAAATGCCTGCGGGGAGCGGGGAGCTAGGGGAGCGCAGGGGGAAGACAGTACACTGGGAGATGAAATGGGCAAAGGGGATAGTGAGAATAGGGTGGGAAATGAAATGGAAGGGGTTGGGAGAAGGATAGAAGGGAAATGCAAACAGAAGGTGATGGAGAACAAGGTCCCACTTGTTGGGGACTCTGTAATAAAAGGAATTAGATGGGGGGCGGGGGGCACAAGACTAGCAAAGTATGGGTTGAGTGTCTGCCAGGCATAATGGCAGCAGAGGTCATTCACTATATCCCCTCAAGGGGGAAACAGCAGGATGAGAAAACACACCTGATGTTCCACCTGGGAACAAGTGACCTGGTGGGAAATAGTCTGTTGGAGGTGCAGGCAAGATTTAGAGCACTTGCTAGATACTGCAGCAGTCTGGGGTTCAAATCAGTGGCTTTCTCTGAGGTATTGCCAGTACCAAAGGCAAGCACTGATAGGAGGCTGAGGACTAAGGAGTTCAATGAGTGGCTGGTAGGGTGGTGCAAGCTAATGGGGTATGGGTTAGTAGGGAACTGGGGATCCACGTGGGGGGGGGGATGAGAGCCTATTTGCTCCAGACAGATTGCACCTGAATAGGGAGGGTGCGGCAGTGCTAAAAAGCAAATTAGGAGAGTCCATAGAAGAAACCTAGAATTTAAACTACATTGGGGGGAATCCGCACCACAAGGCAGGCAAAACAGGGGGCTACCAGCCTCCCCCCAGGAGAATGCTAAAATACTGGGCATGAGGGAGAATAGACAAGGAGGGATGGAGAGGGAACCTGGTGGAAGGGCTTAGCAGCCAACACCAGGAGCTTAGGAAATAGGATGGTGGACTTGGAGGCCATCATGGGGGACGAAGGACTAGATATAGTAGCTATAAGCGAGACCTGGTGGACAGAGTTGCACACCTGGGAAATGACTATCCCAGGTTACAGACTGTTCAGAAGTGATAGGGAGAGTAAGAAGGGGGGAGTTGCTTTATACATCAGGGAAGGCATAAGTGTAACTGAAGGACAAGAGGAGGAGGATTGGGAGACTGAGCTACTGTAGGTAACGCTAGACAGGAGGATGGGAGAATCCTTGCTACTGGGGGGTGGTATACAGGCCACCAACACAGGAGGAGGAGGAGGAGGGTGATCAACAGTTAATTCAGGCAGTCACAAGGCTGGCCTTAAAAGGAGAGCTACAGCTGGTAGGGGACCTAAACCTCCCAGATGTAGACTGGGAAATCCCGGATGCAGCGTCGTCAAGGAGCAGGGAAATACTAGCTGTGCTTCGGGGGGTATTCCTTCAACAGCTAGTCAGGGAGCCGAAAAGGGGCAACAACCTTTTATAGTGATATTAGGGAGCATAGAAAGACAAAGGGAGGGATAGTGAGGCTGAATAGAATGGACGGTGGTTAGGCAGAGGGGGACAGTGAAAAAGCAGAGATACTGAATGAATGCTTCTGTTCAGTATTCACTAAAGAGGAGGTGGGGGAGGTGCCTAATCCAGTTAACAGAAGCACTCTGGATAGGGAGGTCGATCCCAGTCCTTTCACAGAAGAAAGGGTTCTGAAAGAACTCCTAAAATTGAAGGTGGACAAAGCAATGGGGCCAGATGGAATTCACCCAAGAATTCTAAAAGAATTAAGCAGAGAACTAGTGACACCACTGACTACCCTTTTTAACAAATCATGGGAGGATGGTGTGGTACCTGAGGACTGGAGGAAGGCAGATGTGATTCCCCTTCACAAAAGTGGGACCAAGACAGAGGCAGGAAACTACAGACCTGTCAGTTTGACCTCTGTGGTAGGGAAAGGCATGGACTCACTTCTGAAAGAAAGAATTGTTGAGTACCTAGAGGCCAGTGGGGCACAGGACCCAAGGCAGCATGGGTTCACAGTGGGAAGGTCATGTCAGATGAATCTAATTGATTTCTTTGGCTGGGTGACCAAAGTAGTAGACCAGGGAGGGGCTGTGGACATGGCCTACCTAGACTTTAGCAAGGCATTTGACACAGTCTCACACAAAAGATTAATAGTCAAATTAACCAGCCTGGGAGTGGGTCCCAGGGTGGTAGCCTGGCTAAAACATTGGCTGGACAACAGGACACAGAAAGTAATTGTAAATGGAGTCCACTGTGAAGAAAGAGGGGTTACTAGCGGGGTACTGCAGGGTTCAGTACTGGGTCCAGTCCTTTAATGTCTTTATAAGTGACATTGCAGAGGGACTGGAAGGAAAAGTATGCCTTTTGCAGATGACACAAAGATCTGCAACAGGGTTGATACACAAGAAGGCGTGGAAAGGATGAGAAGGGACTTGGCAAGGTTGGAGGAATGGTCAGAAGTATGGCAGCTTGGATTCAATGCAAAGAAGTGCAAAATAATGCACCTGGGAAACAAAAACCCAGGGGAAGATTACACAATGGGGGAAGGTAGTAACAACAACAAAAATGGAAAGGGACCTGGGGTAATCATATCAGATGACCTTAAGGCTAGGCAATGTGAGAAGGCAGTAGGGAGGGCTGGGGGATACTGGGATGTATAGGGAGAGGCATCACCAACAGAAAACAGGAAGTTGTTATCCCTCTAGCAGACAGCTGGGAGACCCCATCTGAGTACTCATGCCTAGTTCTGGAGACCCCATCTCCGCAAGGATATAGACAGGATGGAGGCAGTTCAGAGGAGGGCAACTAAAATGATGCAGGGTCTGCAAGAGAAGACATATAAGGAGAGACTAAAGGAGCCTAATATGTATACCCTTGAGAAAAGGAGGGAGAGGGGGGACATGATAGAAACATTTAAGTACCTCAGTGGAATCAACAAAGTCCAAGAGGGTAGCATCTTTCAGAAAAACAAATGTGCAAGAACAAGGGGACACAATTTGAAGATAGAGAGGGGACAGCTCAGGGGCAATGTGAGGAAGTATTTTTTCACAGAGAGGGTGGTGGGTGCATGGAACAGCCTTCCTGAGGAGGTTGTGGGGTCTAAAACTGTGGGAGAATTCAAGAATGCATGGGACAGACATAAGGCAATTTTTGTGGGGGGTAGGAAGAAATAGGCTGTTGGTTAAATAGGATCTGCAGCTTATCCTCTAGGTAGGGAAATGGGTAAACTAGGTAGGCCAAGCGGTCCTTATCTGCCGTCAAAGTCTATGTTTCTATGATGTGGTCCTGACAAATGGGGAGAGTGTGGAGGAGGTGCAGGTGGGAGAAGCCTTGGGCAATAGCGACCACTGCAGGGAAAAGGACAAATGGGTGGATCTGAGCTCATTCACTGTGTATAGGGTAAGGGCAGAGCTAGATAGATTGAGGGTGAACAAGGCAATGGGGCCTGACAGGTTACACCCCAGGGTGATCAGGGAATTGAAGGAGGAGTTGGTCGCACCCTTGACAAGGCTCTTCAACTTGTCCCTGGATACAGGGAGAGTGCTAGAGGACTGGAAGAGGGCAGACGTAGTGCCTTTACACAAGGGAGATAGTAAGGAGATGAAAGGAAACTACTGACCTGTCAGCCTCACATCAGTGGTGGGGAAGGTAATGGAGGTATGAATCAAGGAGAGGGTGGTGGATTACCTGGAGAAGAGTGTCTTGCAGGACAGCAGTCAGCATGGCTTCATGAAGGGGAAGTCTTGCCAGACAAACCTAATTCAGTTCTTTGATTGGGTGACTCAGGTGATTGACGGGGGGGGGGTCGGTGGGCGTGGCCTATCTGGACTTCAGTAAGGCTTTTGACACCGTCCCCCATAGGAGTCTGGTGAGCAATATGGAAAGCGTGGGGTTGTGTGGGAAAATAACAAACTGGGCGGAGGCCTGGCTGTCTGAAAGAATTCAGAGGGTGGTGCTAAACGAGGTGTACCCCAGGACAGCGAGGGTGAAGAGTGGAGTGCCACAGGGGTCAGTTCTGGGGCTGCTTCTCTTCAACATTTGCATCAGCGATATTGCTGAGGGTTTGAAGGGGAGGGTGTGCCTATTTGCTGATGATAGAAAAATATGCAGTAGAAAACTTGGTTTGCTGGCCAAGGCATCTAGCTTCACCTGAGCTCTTTCCTTCTAGGACTGCTTGAAAGGACAGAGCAGAGAACCTTACCAGAGCAAGGGAAACAGATTAAGACTTCTTTTGGCTAAGCAAATTTACTGTGTGTTGTTATTTTTATTTTGTACTCACAGGGATTGCTTCTGTTTGTTGCTAACATTTCACTGCTTTATTTTTCTCTGATTCAGATTGTTGTTGCTGGTATACCTTCTTCTGCATTATTACAAGGTGTGCCTACAGGTGTGTGCTAACAGATTACTGCTGTAATCTTCTGATTCAAATTGTCTTTTGCAAGGTATATCTTCTGTTACTGCTTTAATTTTCTCTGTAGCTAAGTGTTTCTTACAGGGTATATCTTCTCTGAAATTATTACAGGTGGTGCTTTACAGGTTTTACAGTTTTATCTAACATTAGGATAAGCTTTCAGGGTTACTGCATTTGTTGTTGACTGATTGTTTCTGCTCTTACCTCCTTGTTCTTTCATCCATGGTTCTTCTTTTTCAGCAGGGGAAGGGCCCAGCCAACCACCCCACACTACACTCCTTTTATAGGGTACCACAGTTGTGACATTTCCTGTGGCAAAGCAGGAAGGGGCAGATCAGTGGGGCATCCACAAGGTGAGCTCATTTACAGGGGCACTAGTAATTTAACTTGTTATAACAAGTTATACGGAAACAAAACACAAAATCAAACCATTACTTGCATTTTCTTCCTTCTAATTACTCTGACCAGGTTATAAACCCAACAACTTATCTGGAATGGATATCATTAACTGCAGGTACTGTGGAACACTTTTCAGAAGGACAGTCTTACAGGATTTAGGACACTGTCCTACATGCTGGGCCATTGGAGATCTTAGGGCTCAGCTCCAGGCAGCATGGGCAGAGATTGCGCGCCTCAAATTTCATATTCAAGAGGAAATACATTATAAGAACTAACCGCCATTTCTCCAACATCCAACAGAAGACCCTCGACCGCAGAGGGTAGTTGGTCCAGGAGGTTGGCAGGTGGTTAGGAGGGGCAAATTGGGTGCCCCATCACTCTGTACTCTCCAACATATTACCTACAAAACCATATAAACACTACAGACAGGTATCTGCCTCTATCTCCAAAATCAAACAAAGGGGCAGAGGACACTGCAGAGCAGGACACTGCAGCACAGGAGCTAGCACAACAAAATTCACCCAAATCAGGAACAAAACAAAAAAAGCAAAAAGGAAATCCAAAAAACTTCTGATCATAGGAGACTCCATGATTCGGGGAGTTGATACCCATCTCCAGCCAGGGGTAATGGTCAGATGTCTCCCAGATACATCAGCGTGGAGAGACACTGACTGCATTGCTAAAATTGTTCACAAAGCAGGAGAAAACATTGACGTCCTGGTGCACATAGGGACTAATGATCTTGCCAGCCGGTCAGTTGTGCAGACCAAGGAACACCTGACCAGGCTGGGTGACAAACTATCATCCATTTCATCCGACATCTCCTTCTCTGAGATCCTGCAAGTCTGGGAGAGGGGGGGCAGCTGGACGGAAGGTCAGAGAAGGGGAGATAGGGGAGCTAAACATGTGGCTCAAGGGCTGGTGCCAGGAAAAAGGACACAGATTTGTAGGGAACTGGCAACAGTTCTGGGAGCGAAAGTTCTTTAAATTTGATGGACTGCATCTGACTAAGGAGGGAGTCAGTGCATTGGGGCAGAAGTTTGACGTCTTTGCAGAATATTTAAACTAGCAAATAGGGAGAGGGGTGCAGCACCCCATACGTTGAATGGGAAGAAAACCCCTCCCCCCTCAGCTAGTGGTCAAACAGGGATTCAGCATGTTTGCAGTTCATTTGCATCACCATGTAAGAAAAAAGGTCCGTCTCCCCATACGACACACAGGGGAAATGCCAAACCTCACCCAACAACTAACACACCAAAATCTGGCCAATGGAAAATCATGTACACAAATGTTCACAGCCTGGGAAATAAGATCTCAGACCTGCAGGCAATAATGTCAGAGGCTAAACTGGACATAGTAACAATTAGTGAGACCTGGTTTACCAGTAACCACACTTGGGAGACTTCAGCACCTGGCTATGTACTGTTCAGAAGAGACCGAGGTGCAAAAAGGGGGGGGTGGAGTGGCCCTGTATTCAATGAAAATATCAAAGCTACAGAAATTCGGAATACACATAAGGAGCCAGAAGAACTGTGGGTCACCCTGGAAACAGGAAATGGGACAGCCATAAGAACTGGGGTTGTCTACAGGCCCCCAGACCAGGGGGAGAACATAGACACACTACTGTTAGAAGATATACAAAACATGATAGCTAAAGGGGAGGTTCTGATAATCGGAGACTTCAACATGCCGGATACAGATTGGTCAATACCAGCAGGAACATCTGCCAGAACTAGACACATGGTGGACTCCCTGCAGGGGGAGGGCCTCAAACAACTGGTACAACAACCCACAAGAGACAGGGATATCCTAGATCTAGTACTGACTAACAGGGAGGGGATCACAGATCTCCAGGTAGAAGGTCACCTGGGGGCCAGTAACCATTACATGGTATGGTTCAATTTGGCTACTACATCTAAATCATCCCATTCCAAGGCAAAAATATGGGACTTCAGCGGAGCTGACTTTGATAAGATGGCCAACAAAGTTAAGCTAGCCCTGGCAAAGAGAAACACAGGTGAGGGGGTACAGGCAAAGTGGGCAAGCATTAAGGATGCAATACTTGAAGCAACATCCCATTGTGTTAGACAGAAAAGGAAGTGCAAAAGAAGAAGGAAACCACTTTGGCTCTCAAATACAGTTGCAGAAAAGGTCAGAGCCAAAAGGCTGGCCTTCAGGAAATATAAGGGAACACAGCGGGATGAAGATAGGGAGGCATACCAAACTGCCCTAAGGGAAGCAGGGAAGGCAGTAAGGCAGGCAAAGTCCCAAACTGAGGAAACACTAGCACAAACAGTAAAAAGGTGACAAGACCTCTAGAGATACATTAGTGAAAGGAAAGTCCAGAGGGGTATTGCTAGCTCAAAGGAGAAAAGGGGGCATGTGAGGAGAAGGACCCGGTAAAAACATCTATCCTAAATAGATACTTTTGCTCAGTATTTACTGAAGAGAAGGTAGGGCAGGGCCCACAGCTCAGCACCATGGACACAAGGGGAAAGGAGGTAAGCACTACTCCCTTCACAAAAGAAAGGGTCCTACAAGGGCTCGCTAAGCTCAGGGTGGACAAGGCAACGGGACCTGATGGCATACATCCCAGGGTTCTTAAACAGCTAAGGTTGGAACTAGCAGAGCCATTAGCAGAACTGTTTAGTGAGTCTCTGAGCACAGGAGAGGTCCCAGAAGACTGGAGAAGGGCTCATGTGGTCCCGCTCCACATGAGTGGTAGCAGGGAGGAGGCAGGGAACTACAGACCAGTCAGTCTTACCTCAGTAGTGGCAAGATTATGGAGGCACTTTAAGGAAAGGATAGTGCAACACCTGGAATCCATAGGGTACAGGATCCAAGACAGCATGGGTTTACAAAGGAAGGTCCTGTCAAACTAAACTCATAGATTTCTTTGACTGGGTAACAGAGTGGTGGACCAAGGGGGAGCAGTTGATGTCGTCTACCTTGACTTCAGCAAAGCTTTCTACACTGTTCCACATAGAAGATTGATAAATAAGCTGGGTAGGCTCGAGGTGGGTCAGAAGTTGGTCAACTGGGCGGCAAACTGGTTGATGGGCAGAAAACAGAGAGTGGTGGTAAATGGTATACAGACAGAACAGATGCAAGTCACAAGTGGGGTACCTCAGGGATCAGTCCTGGGGCCAGTCCTCTTCAATATCTTCATTAGTGACATTGCAGATGGACTAGAGGGTAAGACTTGTCTGTTTGCTTATGACACCAAGATCTTTGACAGAGTAGATGATCCAGATGGGGTGGGCAGAATGAGAAGCGTTCTGGATAAACTAGCAAAATGGTCAGAAGAGAGGCAACTGGGATTTAATGCAAAGAAGTGCAAGATCATGCACATAGGGAAGAGAAACCCTGAAGCCACCTATAGGCTGGGAGGGGAGTTGCTGGCAGTCACAAAGGAAGAAAGAGACTTGGGCATCATCATCATCATCGATGACCTGAAATCATCCAAGCAGACCTCTAAAGCAGTAGGTAAGGCTAGGGGGATGTTAGGGTGTATTAGTAGGGTCGTAAGAGGGAGGTAATAATCTCTCTTTACAAGACACTGGTTAGGCCCCATCTGGAGTACTGCATGCAGTACTGGAGGCAACACCTTCACAAGGACATTAACCAAACTGAGGCAGTCCAGAGAAGGGCAACCAAAATGGTGCAGGGACTGCATCAGAAGACATATGAGGACAGATTAACGGAGCTCAATATGTATACCCTTGAGCAAAGGAGGGAGAAAGGTGATATGATCGAAACATTCAAACACCTTAAGGGCATTAACAAGGTGAAAGAGTCTAATATGTTTAAATATAAGAAAAATAGCAGGACAAGAGGACACAGCATGAGATTAGATGGAGGCCGATTAAGGGGGAATGTGAGGAAATTCTTTTTCACAGAAAGAGTGGTGGATGTATGAAACAACCTACCTCAGGAAATGGTGGCTATGAATACAGTGCAGGGCTTCAAACAGGCATGGGATAGGCATAAGGGAGCAATACAGATGAGTATGAATAGATAGGCCACTGACAGAGCAAAGGCCGATGGCACATTTATAAGGTAGAAAAAGAAATGGGCAGACTGGATGGGCCTTACGGTCCTTATCTGCCGTCAACCTCTATGTTTCTATGTTTCAATAGGGTGGACACCCCCGGGGGTGGAGGACATGAGGGAGGACTTAAAGACACTTGAAAAATGATCTGGGACATGGCAGCTGAAATTTAATGTCAAGAAGTGCGCTGTGATGTACTTGGGGAGTAGGAACAGAAGAGCAGGGTACACCATAGATGGGGAGAAAATTAAAGTAACAGAACAGGAGAGGGCTCTGGGGATCATAGCCTCCTCAAACCTTGAGGTAGGAATCCAATGTAGCAGGGTGGCAGGAAAGGCCAATGGAAATGCTGGCATGCATAGGCAGGGGCATTACTAGCAGAAAGAGGGAGGTAATAATGCCCCTTTACAAAGCCATGGTGAAGCCGCACCTGAAGTATGGGGTTCAGTTCTGGAGGCCACATCTCGGCAAGGATACAGATGCGTTCACCACCAGGAGACCTCCTTGGCTAACCCCCCAGGGTGGGGCCATGGAACCGGACCGCACTGCCGGAAAATGATTCACTGCATCGCTGACTGAGAGGCAGGGCATCATGGATGGAGCAGCAATGATTTTTGCTGCTGTAGACCCCTGGGAGGCAAGACATGCACTGACATGCAGCGCTGAAGCGCAACGCCGAGCACACCTCCCCACTAGACAGGCACTGACCGCAGCTGACCCCTGGCCTCCACTAGAGGTCAGTCATGTGCCGGGCACTCCCCCCTCTGAAGAAGGAGGGCTGTCCCTGGGATGCTCAATCCTCCCCCTCCCCCACTGTCTCTCCAACTTTCGAGTCCATCTCCGAACCTGGGTTGTCAGCATTGTGAGTGGAAACCCTACTGCTGCGCTGGTGGGCTGGTTCTGCTTTTCTCCCAGGGCTAAGTACATTCCCCTGTGACTGTACTTAGCCCCAGGAGGACAGTGGTACCACCAAACAAATGATTAGAGCTTATATAAACTCTAACATGCACTGCAGGCTATTGAATCTCCCACTGCTCCTAAAGCCAAAAGCCAAAGTGCTGTGGACTTTGCCTCCCCAGCCCTGGCATAACTGATAGCCTACACCAGTATGATTGTGTCAAAGGGATCTAGGTAGTTGTAGATTGGTACATCCAGCAGATGTGGGTTTGATTCCCACAACTATCAGTGTCAGTGGCTCATTAGGTAGCACACTTGCCTCTAGGGCCAGACTACTGGATGGTTGTGGGTTCTAGTCCGACACCAGGCACTTGGGGTAATACTTGTAACTGACACAGTAGTGCAGAATGAGGGGGGTGCTGTACTGGTGAGCTGCTGTCCTTTGAATGAGATATTAAACTAAGGTCCCTTCTGCGCATCTGTGGTCACTGTCCAGGCAGAAATAAAAGATTCCATGGCACTTAATGATGAAAAGCAGGGGAGTTTCCCCGGTGTCATAGCCAACATTCCCCCTGTAATAGCTTAGTGTGCCTTTCCTGGTCAACAAATTAGAAATAAATAAACTTCCACTTGGATACTGTGTGATCCTGAGCAAGTGCTCCTAGGTTGACCCTGAAAACAGTCATTGTGCCTAGTGGACTTTAACCTGTTACCAAAGACTAAAAAAAAAAAAACACAAACAAAATACGTTACTTTCCTGTAACTGTTGTTTGACAATTGGTATTACTTCCACATTCACATGACCTCCCCCGCCCCCACAGGCTTTTGGCCCCCATTATTTTTTGTATTGCGGGGGTGGCTCCTCACTGTTCCATGGTTCATCCAAAAACCTGGAGCATGGAGGGCAAGGGTGCAAGATAAAGGGGAGGAGCTAAAGCTCGAGCCAATGGTTTTCTGAGGACGTCATATATGCTTTGTAAACTACACCACTGTGAGTATAGAAGGAATACCATTAGTGAAACAACTGTTACTGGTGAGTAACCTTGTCTTTTGAATTGTACAACCCCTCAAGGAAATTAAGTTCCTTACATGGTAAACAAGAAACTGAGAGTGCTTTTCTACTTGAATAGCAATTGGTGTATTTTATAGGTTAGTAGATATCGATATATATTCATTGCAAAAAACTTCATTAATGCATCAATTAGGGTTCTTACTAAAGCGACAAAAGCAGGGAAATGGTGTTAGGTTTCCATCCCTAACACTCCACACCCTGCAGACACTGACAGGTGTCGGTTGCGTGGCTTGGGGTCGTCGGTCCTAACGTTCACCCCATTTTCCTATACTGTGCCCATCTCAGCTTATTTACTTATGGAAACGGGTGAGCATTAGGGTCGATGACCCCAAGGCAAACCCCCGACACCTGTCAGTGTCTGCTGGGTGGGGGTGGGGTGTTAGGGTTGCAAACCCTAACACCACATTTCCCTGCTTTTGTTGCTTTAGTAAGAACCCTAACTGATGCATTAACAAAGTTTTTTGCAATGAAATTTCCTTACTTTTCCAGATAGTACAATCATATCCTTTTTTGTCTGCATCCCTCCATAGATACGTATATGTATGTAGCCATGAAAGCATAGGGCCCTCTTGGCCCTGCACTTTCATTCATAGGACAACAGTGATCAAATTGCCAGCATAGCCATCTTATTACCCCACCCTCATATACCTCAGCACAGAACATTTTTAAATTCACACCAAAACAATTCTGCGCAACTGCAAGTGACAGCTGTGACATACATGAGGTTGGGTAATAAGAAGGCCATGCTGGAAATCTGGGGTCAAAATATTAAAACATTCCAAAGTTATGAGTGGGCATACCGAAAATGCAATGAATGGTCATACCTTTGGCATTTTTTCATATTTTGACTCCAAATTTTGAACATAGTCTTCTTATTACCATACTTCATAAACCCCATAGGTGAAAATTTTCAAATCCTTGCCAAAATGATGTGAAAAATGACAGCTGTACTGTTCATGAGGTGGTGTGAAAAAACGGCTATGTTGAAAATTTGGAGACAAAATATTGAAAATGATCAGTTACGCAGTGCATAAAACATTTAAGTGAACACTCGTAGCTCTGCCATTTTAGAATTGTCATGGAATTCACATAGTTGACCCCACCTCATGAACACTAGTGCTGTTATTTTGTTACTCGATCTCAAAAGGTGTTTTTTGCAGTGACCATGAAATCACCTTCCAGGCCGATTAACAAAACAATAGTGACAGTGCTCATGAGGTGGGGTCCCAAAAAGCCCATGTTGAAAATTTGATGAAAAAATACCTATAAATGCCAAAGTTATGAACCTAAGTTCAAAATGCAATTGAAATACATTATACTGCACTTACCTTGATTCCTCAGTTTGCGGTTTGGCTTTGAAGAGTGCAGGCGTGTTCTTGTCCACAGAAGCGACACGGACGACCTCCAGAGTAGTATAGGGTAAGGGGAGGGTGGGGTGGAGGTGCTCAGTGGGAGGGTCGGGATGGGGGAGGGTTTCTGCAGTGACAACAAGGGACCATTTTCTTTCTTTCAGGGAAAAAAGACATTGGGGGATGGCGTTTCCATTACATTAAAGGTACAATAAATAAATATCTGGGGACACTGGGGTTGGGCTCCTCAGTGCCCCACACTACAGAGGGGATGTCTAAATGTCGACATTGAGATTGGGCTCCCCGACGTCGGCTATAATTTAAAAAAAAGCAATGGGCTGTGAGGGGCATCCGACACTGTGGGTGGGCATCCCAGTGTCGGATTATTATATAAAATATATTAAAAAAATCAAGGAAGGAGGGAATACTCACACAGTCTCAGTGGGGATTGAAATGATTATAAAAACAGAGCATAGATGGAGACTCACCCCCTTGTGCCTAGCTCAAGTTATTGGAGTCAGATTCGGTTAAATGTCAATACTTTGTCTTCCATGGGGTGTTTAGTGATCCCTGGTGTGAGCTCCATCCTGTCAGGTACAGCTGGCTGGGTTGTGCCTGACAAGTCAGTGTCTCTTGGTAGTGTTGGCCACTCATGTCTGTCTTGATCCGATGGCAAGGAACTGGTGTCTACAGCAGCTCAGGGTGATTGTGTCTTAAAGGTTGGTTGTCAGGTGGTGAGCTCTGAAGTGAGGTAAATCTGTTGGATGTGAGTAAAGGCCATAAATCATCATCAGGGTCTTCTGAAGGTTCACTCCTGCTGTAGCTGTGTGATCTTGAAGCTGTACAATGTCTGAGGAAAGCCGTATTACTTTTATGGGTTCTACCTCACCTTTTCTTTTTGGGCAGAGGATAGGGAGCTTGAGCTGCACAGTTTGGAGCTGAGGAATGGTGGAAGCTACCCCTTGGATGTTTGTTCTCATTACCATGTGGTCCCAAGATGAGTCTGGGCTTGCTCTCAGTCTCACCCGGCCCTGGTAAATTTTAGACTGGAGTGCTTGTGGCCAGTGCTGGGAGGCATATTCGAGAGTTGATTCCAGTGTGGTAAACATCTTGAATATACCATTATGTGTTCATTTCAATTGTGCTGGATAGCGTAAGGAAAAAGATATGCCAGCCCTATGCAGTGCTTGACGGACCTAGGTAAAGGCCCTTCTCCTGGCTGTCAGGTCTTTGGAATAGTCAGGGAATACCATAACTTTACTCCCCTGCCATTCTAAGCTTGCCTAGCTCCCTTACTCTTCACAAGATGTTTTCCCAGGATTCTCGAGTGACAAAAAAGGATCCTTTTTCATGACTCGTGTTACGAAAAAGGATTATTTTTTCGTATCACGCAGTCATGAAAAAGGATTTATTGTATTAAAAAAAAAACATTTCTGGGGCATGTTTCTAACTTTGAAGTGCAGATTCCACCTAACGGAGTCCTGATGAGCCAGCTATGTGTGGTGGTCTCGCAAGGATGTAATTTTTGAGGCTTTTGAAAAAAAAAAATAAGAAAAAACTGAAACAAGATGGCGGCTCGCAAAAAAGGATTTTTTTCTCTCACAAAAAAGGAATGGGCCTCATGAGAGTGAATCCTTTTTCGCAAGAACAAATCCTTCCTCAATTTTTCTCCCTCTATCCTGAAAAGTGATCTTCCCATTAAAAACAATTGGAAATGAAAAACATAACTCTGCAACAGATTAATATTTGTTCACAAAACTAAGCATGCCTATTCTGTTACCCAAGCTGGTGCTACCATAAACAATTTACACCAAAATTCCACACCGTCTGGAAGCAGGGTGATGAGGAAAAAACTGCAAAAAGTGGCGACTTTATGACTTATTGCACTGTCTGAATCTCGGAATCCTCACATCCAACTGGAATGAAACTTACCATATCAAGAGATCTACCCCACGGAACAGTACATACCAAATTTTCAGCAAATCAATTGATTGGTTGCAAAGTTATTAAAGTGCAAAACTTGATGTTTAACATTAAACATGCTACTCAACCCTAACTAAGGGATTATATATATATTTTGCAAAAAAACTTCATTAATGCGTCAGTTAGGGTCACTGCAACAAAAGTAGAGAAATGTTGCATTAGGATTTCACCCTAACATCCCACCCATACCCTGCACAGACCAAAAGGTGTCAGGGGGGTGGCATTGTGGTTGTCAACCCTAATGCTCACCCCATTCTCCTATACTGTACTCACCCTGCTTATTTTATAATGGAATGGGGTGAGCATTAGGGATGATGACCCCAATGCCACCCCCCCCGTTGCCTCTTGGTCTGTGCAGGGTAGGGGTGTTAGTGTGAAACCCCAATGCTACATTTCCCTACTTTTGCTGTGGTAACCCTAACTGACGCAGTTTATTTCCTTACTTTTTAAGATAGTATAATCTATCATAGTTTGCTTGTGGGGGGGCCTGTGCTTCCATTCCCCCATAGATGCGTATATGTACACACACATATATTATATATGTATATGTATATGAAGCGTATAGTACCAGGGAATCACTTCTAAAGCTTCTGAGTACTTTATCTCTTAGATCTTGTACTCCTACATGGTTATTCTGATGTCACAGATCTATATAAGTGTAATATAAAAGACATCAAGTGGTGTTTATTGATGTTTATTTTAAAGAAGAAGCCTCTGGGCTAGATATTCAAAAGGGTTGCACCATGCGCAATAGGGTTGCTCCAGCACAAATCAAAAAATGCACCATTCTGCGATATTCAGTGGGAGGCAGATGTGCCCCCCAAATCACACTGAGCAAGAGTGCAATGATAATGAATGCATGTGCAACTGAAGGGGAGGAACCATGCATATATGGCGCAGTGTGATATTCAACAACATGTGCCATGAGCAATAGGAGAGCAAACGGAAGTTGCACGATAGTGGAAATGAGCCAAAATAAAAAGGAACAAGGGACAGGCACAAGAACGCTACAGGGAAGGCACATGTGGTTGAATTCTAGCCAGACACACAGGGCAGGACAGACACACAGGGCAGGATAGAGAAAGGCCACCCTGAACCCACAGGCACAGGGAAGGTGTGGGGAGCCACAGCCAAACACAGAGCAGAAGGGGGAAGTGCCACACAGCACTGAGGCCACCAGAGGAAGGTGTACCCGGTGCAGGGGAAGTAGCAGCCAGGACAGTGGGGGGATCCAGAAACAGCTGCCGGGGGGGAACACAAGCCAGGGACATGGCCAGTGCCACCATCCAGATGGAGGCAGTAATGAGGGGGGTGAGAAGGCAGGCAGCAGGGGGGGTGCAGCTGTGGAAGGGCCCATCGGTGTAGGCCCCCAACAGGCAGTACAGAGCCTGCACCAGCTTCAAGCTGTACAGCGATACCGAGATTGTGGGCCGGTACCGCCTGAATCGGGCAATTCTGAGGCAGCTCTGTGAGCTGTGCAGTGATGTGATGCAGGCACCCACAGGACAGAGACATGCTCTGTCAGTGAAGACAAAAGTGACAGCTTGCATGTGCCTGCTCACCACGGGTACCTTCCAGAGACCAACAGGGGACACCACAGGCATAACCCAGTCGGCCGCATCACACCTCCTCACCCAATTCCTCAGAGCACTGCTGCCACATGCTTCAGAGTACATCCATTTCCCCAGCACACTGGTGGAGCACACAGCAAACATACAGGAGTTCCACAGGGTAGAACGTATGCCTGGCATGCTAAGGGCAATAGACTGCACCCTTGTGCCCATCCGCACACCACCTGGCCCCAAAGGGGCTGCATAAATCAACCGGAAGGGCTATGCAAGCATCAACTGCCAGGCGGTGTGTGATTCCAGGTGGCGCATAATTAATGTCTGTGCCACGCACCCTAGGGGAGCACATGATGCCTTCATCTGGCACCAGTCGGCACAGTGCCACAGATTTGAGAGTGGGGACATCCCCACTGGCCACTTAGTGGGTGAGTATGCAAACCACATGGAAAAAAATAGAGCTTGGGAGGGACATGGTCAGAGGTGACATGGGTATTGGCCTAGATGGCCCAAGGCAGGGCAACGCTGATTGACAGTGGATACCCACTCCGTCCCTGGCTGCTCACACCATACCGGCGGCCCACCACCCCATCGCAGCAACGCTACAATGAGGCACATGCCACCACACGCAATATCATTGAGTGGGTGTTCGGGATGCTGAAGGCACGTTTCCGTTGCCTAGACACGTCTGGAGATGCCCTACACTACAGCACCTTAAAGGCCTGTGGGCGATTCCTGGCCTGTTGCATCCTGCACCACATGGCCAATGACTGTGAGATAGCCATACAGGTCGAACAGGGTGACAGCGATGGGGATGATGAGGATGCTGGTGAAGATGGTGATGGGCAGCCCCCCTTGGGCGACGGGACCCTTGACTGATTCGGCTGGCACAGCTGCACTGGGACAACATCACAGAGGAGCACTTCAGCCAACCCAGGTAAGTCATGAGGCCATGTGCAACCACCAGTGGCAAAGGCACAATCCACAAACATGCATGGACAAACACTAGGGGTGCATGCTGCCAAGGGAAGTGGACGAGCATGGAACCGCACTCACTGCCTGGGATGAGCAAGGTCTAACATGGCACGTGGTCACACACACACACAAACACACACACACACACACACACACACACACCTCACAAGACATGCACAAAGGGTAGGAGGCACGCCGACCCAGACCGCCACCCCTAGCCACACACATGTTCACAGACCACCACGCCCACTGTCTGTCATTGGCAAGTGTCAGACACTGGGCATCATTGCATAGTGGTGGACAGCACAATGCAGGTATCTTCATGCAGACGCCACAGTGGACAGCAGCCGGGAGGGTGTGCAGATGGAATGTGTGCGTGCGTGCAGGGCCGGGTACCCCACCCATGCATTGCACGCTGAATGACACAATGCAGACAGGGCAGCATCAGACAGTAGCCATGCTGGGAGACAGGTCAGTCATGTGCCACAGTGCTACGGCCACCACGGATGCATGGGCGGCCCTGCTGAGACCCTGCAGCAGTGACAGGCTGACCACTAGCCTCATGGGGTGGCACCGACGGTCCCCTGGGGTTCCACTGCATGAACGTGACCGTGCTCTCACTGGGGTCTTCAGCACACCGAACATGCCTGCACCAGGCATGCTCTGGATGCCCACAGCTGAACCCAGTGTCGACAAGGATGGTGTCGCATGATGCCGGGAATGGGGGTGGACACTGCACTGCGCGGTGTCTGCGACGCATGGGCAAATAACTGTGTGCCCATTGTGGCCATGACAGCTGTGAATGCCTGTGTCTGCCTGTCAATGGCAGTGGTCACATTCTCCCGCAATTGGTCCATCCCTGCCAGGAGCAGAACAGTGTCTCTGCTGCGCTGCTCCTCTGCCTGGTGCAGAGCCGCACTCAGTGCATCCACCGCTGTCACAAGCCACATCTGCTGATTGACTGATGCTTGCAAGATGCGGGTGTGCTCATCTAAGAGGTCATCTGCCTGATCAGCATGCTGTCCCTCATGGTGTTCGCAGCCCTGATGGTCATCACCCCTTGAGGGTGGGCACTGCACACCAGGGCCAGGCCTGGGCATGTCCACAGGTGGTGCACTGATGCTGCCCCCTGACACTGTACCCCCATGGCCATTGGCTGACTGCTGATACTGCCCCTCCAGCTGCCGCCCTCCAGGCCTCAATGGTGCTACCGCAGTGGCCACAACAGCCCCACTGTCCTGGACACACACCAGTGCTGCCCCACTGGTGCAGACAGGCACAGGCTGGGACTGTGATGTCATGCAGGCCTCCATGGTGGCACCACCCACAGCCATGGCCGCGATGTCACCTGCTGTGTGGCCCTCCTGTGGCCCACATGTCTCACTGCCCATGACGTTAGCTCCATCATCATCGGTGATGGATCCAGCACCAGCCTGAGTCTCAGCATGCTGGCATCCATGGACGCTGGCACGCTGGGACACGGGACGGGCCTCCTCTGCACCTGCTCCACAAACATCAGTACGGATGTCCAGGCGGTCCCACTGTCACCAGGACCCCCGTATGCCTGTGGAGGTGGATGGGCCCTCCATCTCCATGCTACTGCCCTCAATGGAGAAGCCTACCACTGCTAACCCATGTAGATGCTCAGGAGCTGTAAGGGAAAAACAGTAGCATTAATGTATGTGACCTACCCTGTCCCCCCCCCTCCATTGACAGACCAGGACCTACCATGCAGTGATGGGCTACCACCTGTCTGGAATCCACCACCCGGAACACCCTCGATGGCACAATGCTGCATGCTGCCAGCAACCCGCTCTTCCTGTGGGGTCACGAGTTGCACCTCCGGCTGTCCCCCACCGGTCGCAGACCATGCTGCCCTGATGGCAGCCACCTTCTCTTTAATTCTCCACCTGTCCATCCCCATCTTCTTTTTTGCACTCCTGCACAGAGGGCTGGTGGCTGCCATGCAGGTTGACAGCATACGCTACCTCCTCCCATGCAGCAGCATGGGCCTGTGGTGTTCCCTGGCGTCCACTGAGCAGCGGCTCCTGGTCAAGGTAGGCCTCAAACAGGGCATCTGTCTCTGCCTTTGTGAAGTTTGGCCTCCTCTTCCTCCCACGTCTCTGTTCCTCTTCCTCCACCTCACGATCGGTCATGATTCATCCTGTGAGAATGACAGGTGTTACCTGTGACTGTGCAGTCCCATGCATGTCCCACACACCACAGTCCACACTCCCAAACAGCATGCAACTCACCGCAATAGGCTGCAGTAACCGACTATGGCCAGTGCAGCCCAATGTCGCATTTTTATAGCTCAACCCATGCAAATGAGGCGAGGCGCATTTTTAAGTGGATGCAAATGCAGTGACTGCACCACTGTATGGTTGATTAGATGATTTGCAAATGCCGGCTGAATATCGTGCTGTTGCGCTTTGCGCAATTGTGTTGAACGTGCTGAGCCAAGGGCGCAGTTCTGTGACATGCACAGTACACACCTAACTGCGCATGCCCAGGTTGATGATGCAGGCACCTGCTGTGCTGCTGACATGCTGTGTGCGGAGGCAATGCAGGGCACAGCCACCATTGTGCCAGTGGTGCTACAGCGCTGTTTAGATATATGGCGCTGTGGCACTGGGGCATCATAGGCACACTGGGGCAACAGCACTGTAGGTCGCTACAGAAGGTGGCACACAGGCACCCAATCGTGCTACACACATTGGGTTCCAATCACGCTGTGGTTGTCCGTGCACCAGAGAACCTTGACCCTGTGCCTGAACTTTGCCCCCTAGGCGCCATGCGTCGGGCATGGGTGCACCACTATCATGCTGTTCGGTAACAGCGCGATAGGGAATGGCAGTGCTGTACCACGCTGCGTCTACACCTCTCTGCCGAGTGCCATTTTGAATCCACCACAGTGAAGAGATGGCGCAGAGGTGAGCAGTAATGTGGAGCCAGGTTGAGCTTGCCAACCTGGTGGCAATAGTGGAGCCCCATGCTGGGGCTTCATATGGAGATGCACCCCTGGACAGGGCCAGGAGTGCGGTGTGGCAGGAGGTGGCTGACACCCTGGAGGAGGCCACCGGTATGAGGCACACGACGGAGCAGTGTCACCACCATTACGGGGACCTGAGGTGCAGGGACCCGGACCTGCTTGCCCACCTGCAGGCACGTGCCAGGAGGGGCATGGTGACACGGCCAGGTAGATGCCACATCCATACACTATTATCGTCCATACGGGTATCACGGTTGCATGTTTCTGGCTCATGGGGGGGGCGTCAAGTGTTGGCCGTGGTGGTGGTGGTATCGGGGTGTGGGGTGGATGGGTATGGCTGTGTGGGATTGCACACACATGGGGAGGGGGGACTTTACTACTGGATTGTACTGATGTTCCTCTCTCCATGTTTGCACCTTCGGGCCCAAAGAATGCTGGCAGGCTAGGGAACGGAGGCACCGCCTGGAAGAGCAGCACGGCAGGAGGGATAATGGCGGTCAGCGGTGCATGGACCAGCCTGATGATGGTGAGTGCCCTACATCCATGATTACTATTGCATGCTGTATAACTGGGCAGGCAGAGGGGCATGGCCACCATCCACTGACACCACTGTCATGCACACAACTTGTTACAGTCAGCACTGTCCAGTGGCACTGCATGTCTGGGAGTGCGTCAATGGTGGTCCAAGCATGCACCGGACACATGGCTGTGGCACTGCCTTCACACCACATAGCCAAGTCACTGTATGGCCATGGTGGTGCTGTGCAGGACATGGGTGGTGGGTGTGTGCAGTGGTCCTCATGGCTGTGGCTGCCTGGATAGGCAGGTCTTGTGGACACGGTCACTGTGGGTGGTCACACACCATCACAGGGGCGTGGCACATGACTGTATGCCATGCACAATGGGTGGGCTGCAGGGGGCTGGACAGTCACACTTATTGACTCTGCTCCCTCGTCCTAGGTGGACGGCAACTCCAGGCATTGGAGAGGAGTGTTCGGGAGCTGCTCCAGGTGGCAAGGGTGACACTGGAGTTGTTACAGAGAATCCACCACCACGGGGTGAGGAGGAGGAGGAGCTGCAGATGTAGGCACCATGTTGAGGAGGACTGGGGCACACATTAATGACTCCATGCCCCTCCTACCACCTTCCCCCCTCTGACCCACCCTCACACCCCTTCTTCCCTCTCCCATATGTTCACCCCTGCCCCTTACCCACCCCTACCTGTTATGTGGCCCTTCCCTCCCTCTTGTAAATAGTTGTATATAAGTTTTGTTACTTCTTTTAAATATAAGCATTTTGTTATGACAACTGCAGTGGGCTACAGGTGCTCAGCTGCAGTGGTGTGCATGGTGTCAGGGGTGGTGCATGCATGGGCACGTGTGTGAGAGGTGAACCGCCTATGGTGTGGGCAGGGGGATCAGTCATTGTCTGTGGTTTGTGTGTTGTATTCTGTGCACTGGATGCCTGTGTGTAGTGGTCCACGGTGCCTGCACTGTGTGCATGGCATCCCTGTCAGACCATCCATGGCCTGTGCAACTGACACCCTTGCATGTCTGTGATATGCACGGTCTGCTGGCAATCAGTGGTGGCTGTCCATGCTGGATAACAACTGTACCCAGCACAATGCCAGGTTGCCTTCCATCACCAGTATGGTGCACTTCTGCCTCCGGTGGCACTGTGGCCTCCAATGTTGTTGTCCGCTCTCCATGATGTCACTTGTGTCTGTTGCAGGGGATGTGCTCCAGTGCCTGTCACCTGTGCTCCAGTGGCATGCTGGTGGCATACAGCTTCTTGGTGCCTGTGCAGGGTGGCTGGCACACCTGTGCAATGTAGGGGTGCTGGCCATGTGTACATGTCAGCTGTGGCCACATGCCAGTGGCTTGGTTGACCCACTACTGTGTCCCTGTGTTGGTGTGCCCTTGGGTATGGGTGGATGTTTGTCCATGCACTGTGTTGCATCTTGTGCGGTGCATGCTTCCATGCTACACTGTACATGTCTGTGCTGGCTGTTGTGGCCAGTACTGGGATGGGATGTGTCCTTGGGAGGGAGTGCAGGGTGCTGTACCGCTGAAGGTGGGGTCCGGGACATGCCCTGTCGCATGTGGGGTACCTCATGTAGCAATGCATGGTCGGTCTCTCAGCTGTACCTCAGGCGGGTGTGCAGGATGGCACTGTGTATGCTGTTGTTGCACTGCTGTCTGCTGCCGCCCACAGCAGGGTGCACATGGTGGGGATGCCTTGCATGGCTCCATGGTGCACAGGGTTACATTGTCACAGTGGGGGTGGTGGCATGCATAGGGTGTCCTGCACTGTTGGGCGCTACTCCTGGGAAGGGTGTATGGTGATTGTGGTACAGGGTGTGCTCTGCATTGGTGGGATCGGGTGCCACGGGATGGTCAGCCCTCCTTGTGTGCTGGTCACAGCTTGCCAGGGGGTTTGCTGGGGCACCATGGCCCGGCAGTGGGTTGGTTGCTGGTATCCATGGGCCGGTGGTTATTCCAGCTCTCCCCCAGTTGTGCAGTGCATGGGGTGTGGGGGACGATGTCTGTTCTGCTGTGTGCTCCTTTGCCCATCTGTGGCATGGGTGATGGGCCCCTGCATCCCAGTTTGTGCTGTTGCATTGCTGCCCTGCTGCAGGGGGCATCCCTGGTTGTGCTATGGCACATCTGGACTGCTCCGCTGAGCATCCCTTGTTGTGCTATGGCACATCAGATATGCTCAGCTTCACATCCCTAGTTGAGCTATGGCGCAGGTGGTGCGATATTCAGTCATTGGCCGTAGGCTCATCTTGGCCTGCGCAGTTTTTGAATATCGCGCTTCTTGCGCATGAGCTCAGTGGACTTGCGCTTGCTCCTGCTGTTGCGCACTTTTTGGGTGCAGTTTGAATATCTGGGCCTATATGTTTAGTTAAAGAGACCCAGCTAAGTTCTGAAAGTTTGTTCTGGCCCTTTTTGGTGGTGTTCTTAAATAATGATATAAAAAAATCAATAGTTATTTACATTCTGTGGAGCTTTTAAAAGAACAAGTAAAACTGCCAGTGATTCATGTAATTCTATCTGATGTAATCCTGGAGCAGGATCAGGTCCAGGAGTGTACACAGTGTACAGTACATTGCAGGAGCACTGCTGATAAGTATGGCTCTGCAGTCAGTGCCATATTCTATTTGCCAAGCTATCAGGATGCTTATTAGTACACTGTCCAATGACGTTTGGGTCGTTTAGCCAGGCTAACTATTCAAAAAAAACACTGATACTATCCCCACAATCCTACAGAGGAGTACATTTTTTTACAACAAATAAACAAGTAGTCCACTCCTTGTTTTGAAATCTCCATAGAAGGTCAGTGCTCATTATTTGTTTTTCTTTATTGAGTTCTAGATGGACCAAATAGCCTTAAAAAAAAACTGACCAAGTGATATTTACAAAAAAAAAAAACACGACCATGCCTCCTGAAAAAGTACATCCCAGAGGCAGGTTTTAGAGGTTAGTAGCACTTATAAACCTCCTTTAAGTGTTATGTATGCATGTATTCTTACAGAAAAATTATCAGAGGCGATGGCTTGCATTTCGTGTGCTTATCACTCTCACTGCTTCCTTCTGCATTCTGACCAGATGCCATTTTACAGCAGATATTCAATAAGACATTAGATCAGGGAAGGTATAGAGGGTGGCACAAAAGTGTTTACCCATTCTGTTAGGAAGTAAAGATGGCAGGCTTGGCAAGAGTCTGTACAGGTCTGTTACGTTATTGCACATAGCAAGTGTTTTTTTTTTTATTCCCACAAAAATCAGGTACTATGGACTACTGGATCAAGACATCCATTTGATGCCTTCTAAGTCCATATTTACATTTCTTTAACGTATGTTTCTATAGACATTACAGTTGACATTTTGAAATACTTTCTGAACGTTGCAAGGCAACCGCAACCTGTATCTAATGTTGCAAGCAACCGCAACCTGTTTCTAATGTTGCAGTTCTCCAACACTGTATCTGTAAGAACAGTTCCATGGAACTAAAACCTCTGCATTGCAGGTTCTTTATCACTGTTTCTTGTATTGGTCTTTCTGGGTTGCATTTTCATCGTTGGACTGTCTCTGCAACTGTTGCATGTCTATTGCAACTCCTCTGTTCACTGTTATGGTAATCATCTCTGCTGCTACCCCATAGACTATATTTTCAAAACACAGCAAATCCACACTATT
The DNA here is from genome assembly GCA_016271365.2 of Neoceratodus forsteri. Lineage (NCBI taxonomy): Eukaryota > Metazoa > Chordata > Ceratodontiformes > Ceratodontidae > Neoceratodus > Neoceratodus forsteri. Next base: position 363,876,374 of record CM028130.1, read on the forward strand.
GCCACAATGTGCAACACCTGATTTGTAACAGTATACTGTATGGTTGTTTCTAACCAAGATAATAATTGTATGTCTCAAAGTACAGGAAAACCAAGTGCAAAACAGAAACCCATCCTGTTTGGTTTGGGGGGAGGGGTGCCAGTGTGACAGCGGAGCCCCTCTTAATGAATCAAAGGGTTTTCGTGGCTTATTGGGTAGCACTTATACCTTCAGGCCAGAAAATCATAGACTTAGTCCATCTGCCAGTACTATGCCTTACATTAAGTATTTAAGTATTATACCATGGACATAAGTGAACAGCCAATGAAATGGTCAGACTGGCAGTTTACCACCAATGTAAATCCTCTATTATCCCATAGACCTTGGACACTGATCAATGAGATAGGCAAGCTGGCACCTTACCTCCATTGATTATCTACTGATAATCACCGCAAAATGTGCCAGCCAGCCGCATCTTTAAAAAAAAAAAATCCGAGGCCGAAATCACAAAACTCTGACTGCCATCTTGTTTCCCCACTAAGTGGAGACCATAAAAGAGCAGCTCCATACATCAGGAAAACCAAACAAAATAAAAACAGTGCTGTAATAGTGACTGGCTTATTAAGCATTATTCCCAGTACTGCTTTTTTAAAATAATAAAAAAGCAGTACTTGGTATAATCACAATAAGCCACTTGGGGGATCTGGGTTAATCGGGGGATTTACCACGGCTGGGGTGGATTTACCCACTTGGCTGTGCCTCGTGGGCAAACCACCCCAGCCATGGTAAATCCCCCAATATCCCACGCCCCCTCTTGGCTTATTGCTTAAATAACCAACAGCTGTTGATGAGACTATAATCCAATGTATCCAATGTATCTACAGCATAGGAATAAATACAATAAAAATGAAAAAAACAAAGCAAGCCCTTTAATATTTGTATTTTATTACAGTAAAAAAACTGAACCTTGGTATAATCGCAATAAGCAACTCGGAGGATGTGGGTTATCGGGGGATTTACCACGGCTGGTGAGGATTTACTCAACTAGCTGTGGTAAATCCCCTGATAACACACTCCCCCTCATGGCTTATTGCTTAATTATAAACACAATCCAGGTAGTGACCATGGTTTCAATGAGCAGCAAAAAACAGTGGCTGCTCAAGACGGGGATGGTTGGGGCACATGACCTACCTTGTAAAAACCTGATGTGACAGAGCTGTGTGTGCACCAGCAGTGACATATAGCTACCAGCATAGTTCAGACTGAGATTCTGTCTGTGCCTCAGTGATTCTGAATTGCTAAAGATGCCACTGTTTGAAGTGTTCCCTATCCACAAACAAGTATGCAAGGTGGCCCTATGGCTACTAAGACATCTCATACATGTCTGTGCCAAAACACAGCCATAATTTACACCAGTTTGGGCCACAAAATATTTTTTTTGAGCAATTGACCATTTTAAGTATGAATATAGTTTCTGACGCCTGACATCTACAGTAAACCCTGGTTCCTAGACTATATTTCATCAAGTAATGTTGTCTCCCCTTCCCAATATAGTCCCTCAGAAAAAAACTATGCCTTTTAATATGTATAGGTTAAATAAACTGTTGTGCAAACATGTCTCTCTGTTAACCTAAAATAAATGCCATCGACCTAAGCCTACTCTAGGTTACCTCTCCAAACACACACACGCACACACACACAGACACACACACTCACACAGACACACATATGCACGCGCACACACACACGCACACACACTCTATAAACACACACACACACACACACACACATTCACACTCTCTCTCTATATGTAGAAGTCTTGTCTCAACCACTTAACAGTCTCAGTGGCTCAGCAACTGCACACTCGCCTCTGAGACTGGAAGCTCGGAAGGCTGTGGGTTCCATCCCAACACCAAGAACTTGGGTTAAATCCCAGTACTGACACTGTAGTGCAGCATGAGGGGGTTTTGCACTCCTGAGGTGCTGTCTTTCAGATGAGATGTTAAACCGAGGTCCTGGCAGTTGTTCAGATGGACATTAAAGATCCCATGGCACTTCTCAAAAACAGTAGGGGAATTTTCCCTGGTGTCCTGGCCAAATTTCCCTCATTCACACACATACACACACACGCAAAAAAAACACTAACAGCTTAATCTCCCTCCCCTAGTATCTAGTCCTCCTTTCCTAATCAACACAGACTAAATAAACAAACCTACAGTACACCACCCCATCTTCATTTTAGCTGATGAAAATTCAGTTTGATTTTGTCCTGGTAAAATACCAGCCTGTCCTTGCTTCCATAGTAACATACACACACATGCACACTGGTGCAGGTTTTTAGAATATTCCTTTACAGGGGCATCTAATACGAATCAGTAATTCCCTTTCTAGGTACACCTTTTCATGATACCTTAGTTGGTTCCCTACTAAATAATTTCAGTTTTAAGAAATGTCCAGCAGTTCCTCCTACCTGATATGGTCCTTGCCCTTTGCCAGGCTGAACAAACCCGAACAGCAAGAGGGGTAAAATCCACTGCCCAAATTGCCCCCTCATGGTAATTTGGGCTCCTTTTTTCTCCTTTCCTTTCCTGATATAAATGACTGCAGTCTTTCAGATGTCTGGGTCTTTATCTCCTGTCACACACACAACACAGATACTGACACCTTCTGACACAACAGGAAGGGAAATAGCAGGGCTCAGTTCCAGCCAACCAGAAAGCAGCAAACAATCCCAAGATTAACCCTGTTGAGACTGAAATTCTTGTTTTCATCAGAGTTAGGAAGCTACAGTTATTCTGTGTGAGCATTCTCCTTTTGAAACTAGCAGCAGCCAATAACATGCAAAAGCAGCCCTTGACCCACCACTGCTCCCCAGTTGAACACAGTATCAGATTCAAGATTTTACAATGGGAGGGGATGTTGGGATGGTGTGCATACTTGATATGCAATCCTTTATATTACCTGCTGTTATCCTTTTCATTTTATTTTTAACATAAAATGCAAATGCAATCTATAGTTCTGAATGTATATTTTCTTTCAATTAATTAGACTTCTTTAAGAATGTGAAAAGCAGCAGCAAGCAAGCAAGCTACAATGGGGGGAGGGGGGCAGCTGCCCCTCGAAATCTGCCACTGGTTGAACATACAGTACAATATGCTGGTCTGATCCAGTGAGATCCAATATTTTGAAATGCAAGTGTTCAGCGTTGTGGTTGTAAAAAAATTAGAGGGATTTATAATGCTAGAAACTGAAGATCCAGTTTTAGGAACAAGAGAGGGGCACAGGGCTAGGAGGACTTTGAACATGCAGAATAATTCAGCATAGGGCATTAGGGCAGACCCGATGGGTTTATAGTCTTTGTGTCCTATGCATCTATGCATCTGTGAAGCCTTCTAGCATCATAAGATAGGGAGAGTGCAAAATAAATCTAAACAGGGTAAAAACACGATTCATTGGACTGGGAAAAAACCGTTATCTTCTTGTTATAGCAAGGTGTAGGTTACAACTCAACTTGAGCTTTCTTGGTTTTCTTCCACTGTCTTTAGTTGTATGCTATTCTGTTGTGTATATAAGTAGCTTTATTTATACTGAGTAGTATAGAACCTGTGTACAGAAATACATTTGGAGCCAGTGGATTACATATTATGTTTGTATATATTTTTGATACCTGATATATACTTGCCTTTTTGACTATTGTATATAATGTTGAAATGTAATGCAATCTTTGTGCTAAGGACCTCGTTTGAAATGAGCTTCACTCAGTTTGGGTTATTTTCCATAATTCATGAAATGAAATGATTAAAATATACTACCACGACATTTGCCAGTGAAAATGTACCTCAAGTCCTATGCTGAAGAGACTACAGCCTCTGGGTGTGAGTGTGATTCATTCTCCGAGCTCATGAAGTTCAGAACCGATTTTCATCAGTGGCTGCCAGCTATGCCTATGTATGCGGAATTGAGTGTGTTACTGACCCTGTGGTGTGGGATACACTAGGAACAGAACATTAAATATGTGTAACAGCAGGCTGGTGGCTAGCCCTGAGGCTGTTCCAGTGCCCTCAAGCAGCGGGCATCCAGACTCCTGATCACTGATGGGGCTGGTCTGGCTTCTTAGGTGCACAAATGCACTGGAGTTCAGTTCATTGGCATGGTGTCTCCACCTGGCATGGTCTCTTCTGCCACAAAGCTTGCAGGTAGGAATGCTACCTCCCCAGGAAATCCTTCTTGAAGCAATTTAAAGGAAAGAACCATTCCCCCTGCCCCCAGTTACTTCATCACACACTTTCTTTGCCATCATTAAAAAAAACTCTTAAGGCTTGCTGAAGATTCAATTGAGTTCACTGCATTTCTTCAGATATAGTTTATTGTCTCATTTCAGTGTTACTGATCACTACAAACCAGCTATCAGACATTTTGCTACACATACGATACACTTCTACAGCTTCTGAGTAGTGGAAAGCTCCTCTAAGTTCCCCATCTGTGGCAGAGAACCAGCTGTTGTGTTAACAGCATTTTGTCTGCATGCATCCTACAGGCTCCCATGTGGCTATAACCCACCCATGAGGGAGTACAGCCTCTCTATACCCTCTCCTGAAGAGGCTGCTCCAGGATACCCAGGATTCTGATGCCCATTATTTTGTTTGTTTTTTGCTCCATCTAGCACCCCTGTCCTTCAGGTCTCATAATGCCACCTCTTGTACCTGGCAGACTCACCCCTCCTGGTCTCACTCCACTGGGCTGTGCATCCCCTGTCCAGACCTCTGGTCACCTCTAGAGGCCAGCATATCCCTGCTGATGGCCTTTCCTGTCCATCTTCATGGATAGACTCCTGAGAGCTCCTGAAATGCCCCTCTCCAAGTGTCCAGCTTCTCCCCACAGGGGCCATGCCGCAGACTAGTGGAGGAACATTGCTGTTGTTGCCAGAGGGGGGCGTGGCTGCTGAGTGCACCAGAGGAGGGTCCAGGTGTGGGGAGGGGCAGAGAGACTGTCATCCAGCATACCAGAGTGGCAATTTTCCCTGTCCTGTGTCCATGCCCACCCTCCTCCTCCTCCATTGGTGTGTGCACACAGATGACCTGGGGGGCTGCCAGATGGTGCATGGTCACCCACACTGTCACTGGCACCTCCACTAGCTAACAACGGGAGCCACTGAAGAGTGACGGGGCAACCATTCTCCCTCCACGGGAGGAGAGCATCCAAGAGACGCTCCTGCATTCTGCCTGCCAGCCTCTGCTCCTGATGTCCCAGGCTCAGGACATAAAGCCACACTGCTAGCGTGCCAGAGCACTCCCCCATTGCTCAGCACCGTGGAGCTGGCCATGATGTCCTGTTTTACTACGCCATCACCACTGAGAAGGATCTCCTTGCCTCTCTCTTTAATTTTTTTTTCATTCTTTGTTAGCCAGGTAAGGCCTAGTAAGCACAAGTGCCTTGTTTTCAGGGGTGACCTAGGAGCACTGGTGTGGTTAAATGACTTGCACAGAGCCACACGGTATGCAAGTGGAGGTCGTGGGAATCAAACCCAAGTCTGCTGGATGTACCAAGCTCATTCACAGCTCATTACTCTAACCTCTAGGCTATACTGCCAGCCTAAATGATGTGACTCAAAGGAAACCACGTGGCCATCAACCTGCTCTGATCTACAAGGTCCGGTAGCTTCTTTGTAACCATTCCCCTGATCGGAAAGCCATCAGGCAGTACTCCTTAGGGGAATCCCCTCCCCCCCGTGTCCTGTAGGCCTCAGTTTATTGCAACTGGGCTTCCGTGACTCCTCCCTCACCTCTTTCCTGTAACTGGGCTTCTACCTCTACTCCTCCATTCCTCTATTGGTGCCTATGCTGCTTCTTACATGTTTTTCTTTTAATTTTGTTTTGGAATTTATGTCCAAAAAAGGTACACTGAGTCGAAGCTAATATCCAGGTACTGTACATATACTCCTGGGGTGGGATATTCAGAGCAGTTGCACCATGTGCAATAAGGATGCACCTGCGCAAGAACGGATATGTGCCAATGTGTGATATTCAGCGGGAGTGGCTGTGCAACACAGCACCCAATGTGCTGCAGCGCAACAGAAATTAATGCATGTGCAAGTGCAGGGGGAGTAACCAGGAATAATGTGTGCAGTGCGATATTTAACAGTAGGCGACATGCGCAATGGCGGAGCAAGCGGAAGTGGTGCAAAAGTGGAAATGAGCCAAAATAAAAGGGAGCAAGTGAGGGGAGGATGAATGCACTACAGAGGAGCCATAGTGGGGGAGCGTGGAGACAGTGTGGCAGGGAGGCAATCCAAGAAGCAGGGTCAGGTGTGGCCAGGAGATGGATGGGGGGGCCACTGAAGGTGTGTGAGTGAGTGAAGGTGAGTGTGTGTGTGTGCAAGAGGGCCTGAGCATGCCGCAGAGGATGGAGGGCAGTGGTTAAGAGGCAGATCACACAGTGGTGAAGAGCCAGGGGTGTACCCGGTACAGGGGCACCACCAGCAGCACACAGCCGGGGTGGACCAGGTAGACAGCCACCTTGGGAGGAACACCAACCAGGGAAATGGCCAGTGCCACCTTCCAGATGGAGGCAGTAATGAGGGGTGTGAGAAGGCAGGCAGCAGGGAGGCGTGGCTGTGGAAGGGCCCCCCGCAGCGGTATGCCCAGAACAGGCTTTACCGTGCCCGTGTCAGCGTCGAGCTGTACAGTGACATCGAGATTGTGGGCCAGTACTGCCTGAACTGGGCAATTCTGAGGCAGCTCTGTGAGCTGTGCAGTAAGGAGATGCAGGCACCCACACGATGAAGCCATGCACTGTCCATGGATACTAAGAGCACAGCTGTCATGTGCCTGCTTGCCACGGGCTCCTTCCAGAGACCAACAGGGGACACAACAGGCATAACCCAGTCGGCCGCGTCACGCCTACTCACACAATTCCTCAGCACACTGCTGCCACATGCTGCGGAGTACATCCATTTCCCTAGCACACAGGTGGAGTACACAGCAAACATGCAGGAGTTCCACAGGGTAGCACGGCTGCCTGGCATGCTCAGGGCCATAGATTGCACCCATGTAGGCATCCGCATGCCACCTGGCCTGGAGGGGTGGCATACATCAACCGCAAGGGTTACCCGAGTGTCAACTGCCAGGCGGTGTGCGATGCCAGGGGGCGCATAATCAATGTCTGTGCCACGCACCCTGGGGGAGCACACAATGCCTTCATCTGGCACCAGTCCGCACTGTGCCATAGGTTTGAGAGTGGGGACATCCACACTGGCCATCTGGTAGGTGAGTATGCATAGCACGCTGGAAGATGGGTGCAGATGGGAGGTGTGTGTGTGGGACATGGGCAGGGGTGCCATGGGGAATGGCCATGAAGGCCCATGGCACAGTGTCGCAGACCACCATGCTACCAAAACCCCTCTACGCACAGGTGACAGTGGTTACCCGCTACGGCCCTGGCTGCTTACACCATACCGGTGCCCCTTGACCTCAGCGCAGCAACAGTACAATGAGGCACATGCCACAACATGGAATGTCATCGAGCAGGTGTTTGCTGCTGAAGGCACGGTTCCATTGCCTGCACATGTCAGGCGGTGCCCTAAAGTACAGCCCCTCAAAGGCCTGTGGGCTATTCCTGGCCTGCTGTATCCTGCACAGCATGGCCACCAACTGTGGGATAGCTGTTGAGGTCAAGGAGGGGGACAGCGGTGGGGACGATGAGGACGTCGGTCCAGCTGGTGTTGGGTAGCCACCCCCTGGGCGAAGGGATCCCTGGCTGGCCCGAATGGCCCGGAAGCACCAGGACACCATCGCAGAGGAGCACTTCAGATAACACAGGTAGGTCAACAGGGCCACATGCAACCACCAAGGGCAAGGGCACAGCCCATGGACAGGCAGGGGTGTACACCAGGGGAGGACGGTGTCAGGGGCATGGGAATGGGCTGGGGACTCCACACAAAGGCAGGAAACAGCAGGGCTGCACGCAGCATGCACACACAGGCACTCACACCCCTACCCATGCCCTCAGGGCCACATGCACGCCCACCCCAACAGGCCCCCCCACACCCCCACAGGACCCAACACAACCACATCCAGTGGCTGGCACTGTGCATGCCTCAGACACTGAGCACCATGGCACAGTGGCAGACAGCGCTATGCATCATGCACATGCCACAGTGGCCAGCAGCCAGGAGGGTGTACACAGGGACTGTTTGAGTGCAGGGCAGGGCTCCACACCCATGCAATGCACACAGAACACCGCATTGCACAAAGGGCAGCGGCAGACAGTGGCTGTGGAGGGGGAAGGGTCAGTCATGCAGCACAGTAGCATGGCTGCCACGGATGCGTGGGCAGCCCTGCCAAGACCTGCCAGCCATACCAGGCTGACCAGTGGCCTCATGGGGTGGCAGCGAAGGGCCCCCAGGGGTGACCCTGTGTGAACACGACAGTGTCCGCGCAGGGGTCTGCAGGCCACTGAACATACCCGCACCAGGCATGCTAGGTATGCCCACAGCCGAACCCAGTCTCGACATGGCAGGGGTCGCTTGACACCGAGAATGGGGGGCAGACATAGCACTTTGTGGGGTGTGCAGTGGCTGGGCACACAGCTGGTCTGCCAGTGTAGCCATGACAGTTGTCATTGCAGTGGTCTGCCTGTCAATGGCTGCAGTCACATCCGCCTGCTGTTGAGCCAACTCTGTCAGGAGCAGGGCATGTTCCCTGCTTCCCCGCTCCTCTGCCTGGCGCAGCTCCACACAGAGTGCATCCACTGCCACCATGAGCAACACCTGCTGATCCACAGAGGCCTGGAGAAGATGGTTGTGGTTGTCCAACGGGTCGTCTGCACGGCCAGCATGCTGTCCCCCAAGGTGTTCCTGGTCCTGCTGCACAGCACCCCTCGACGGTGGGCACCGCACGGTTCTGCCTTCCTGGGGTACATCCACATGTGGTGCACTGCTGCTGCTCCCCACCCCTGTCCCCACGTTGACACTGTCCAGCTGCTGACACTGCCCCTCCAGCTGCCGATCACCAGGCACCACTGGCGCGGCCGCAGCAGCGACAACAGCCCAGCTACTGTGGCCGCACGGCAGTGTTGCCCCACTGGAACCCATAGAAGCAGCATGGACAAGGGTTGTTGTGCAGGCAACCATGCCAGCACTGCCTGCACATCCACCTGGGCGGATGCCATCTGTGGGAACTCCCTGTGTCCTACTAACAACACTGTCCAGGACATGCGTCACATCATCATCGGCGCTAGAGTCAGCCCCGATCTGTGTCTCAGCACACAGGACACTGTGAGTGGCATCACACTGGAACACAGCCAGGGCCATATCTGCACCCGCACCACTGGCATCAGTCCGGACAGATGTGCAGGGCTGCAGATGTTTGATCCCTCGGACACCTGTGGAGGAGGATGGGCACTCTACCAGTTCCAGGGCCGCCCCTTTGGTGGACACACCCACTACCGCTGCCCCATGCAGACGATCAGGAGCTGTAAAGGAACACAGTACCGTTAGTGGTTTCATCTGATCCTGGGGCCTGCCCCCCTGCCACCCACACACCGCCAGCACCAGTCCTACCATGTAGTGATGGGCTGCCGTCCATCTGGAAGCCTCCACCGGGAACACCCTCAATGGCACAATGCCGTATACTGCTGGCCACCTGCTCCTCCAGTGACATCAGGCAGGGAACGTCCTGCTGGCCCCCACCAGTGGCAGCATGCACCACCCTGATGGCAGCCACCTTATCTTTAATCCACCTCCTGTCCATGCCAACCTTTTTCTTGCACTCCTGCATGGAACACTGGTGGCTTCCCTGCTGGTTGATGGCACATGCCACCTCACCCCACGCCACCACATGGGCCTATGGTGTGCCCCTCTGTCCACTGAGCAGTGGCTCCCTGTCGAGGTAGGCCTCAAATAGGGTATCTGATTCTGCCCTGGTGAAGTTGGGCCTCCTCTTCTGCACCCTTCCCTGCTCCTCATCATCCTCATGTTAGGTCATGCTTGTGCCTGGGAGGATGGACAGGTGTTACCATGGACTGTGCAGTCCCATACAGCCCTCCAAGACCACTGTCCCCACATCTCCACAGCATGGCACCTACCTCCAAAGACTGCAATCCATGGCCTGTGCATTCCCAGGTCACTTTTATAGTGCATCGCATGCAAATGAGGGCATGCACAACTGTAACGGGATGCAAATGCAGCGGATGTACCGTGGAATGACTCATGAGCTGATTAGCATAACCTGGCTGAATATCGCACTGTTGCACCTTGCGTAATGGTGTTGAGCATGCTCAGGCTGTGGCGCACCATTGTGACGTGAACAATTGGCACCACACAACGCATGCCCGCAGTGCTGACTCCTACGGTAGCGGTGCAACTGATGCACTGTGCACGGGAGGCAGTACAGGGCACTGCCACTACTGTGCCTGTGGTGCTCATGCACTATATGTCCAAAGGGGCGCACATGCCATGGTGCACCGTTGGCGCCATGGCACCTCAGCATGGTAGGCCACTGCATGGCGTCACACACACATGCACCCTACCGCGCTCAACACAGGGGCCTCCCAATAGCACTGTGATGCTCCGTGTACAGACAGACCCTTGACCCTGTGGCTGCCCTTTGCCCTCTAGGCACCATGCGTCCACATGGCTGCCCCCATTGCGCAGTCTGGCGCCATCATGATTGCGACTGGCAGTGCAGTACCACGCTGCCTCCGCACGTGGGGCACATGCGCTACCGGGTGCCATTTTGAGCTCGCCAGTGTCTGCAATATGCTGCGCACCAGAGCACCAGTATGGACCTTGGTGGAACGGGCAATCCTGGTGGCTTTTGTGGAGCCCCTTGCAGGTGCCCTGTTTGGGCAGGTTCCCCTCCTGAGGCCATGCACAGCGGTGTGGCAGGAGGTGGCAGAGGGCCTTGAGGAGGCCACAGGGAGAGCAGCAGAACCATGGAGCAGTGTCACCACTGCTATGGAGACCTCCAGCGGTTTGACCCCGACCACCTGGGGAGACTGCAGGCGCATGCCCGGCAGGGAGCCGTGCCACAGCCAGGTAGGTGCTCCTTCACCACACTAGTTATATCTGTCCATCTGTCCTGGTGGCACAGTGATTGGCAGGCCATGCCACCGGGAGGGTGGGGGCCGGAACCTGTGTTGCCGGTTGTGGGGGTGCATCAAGTACACCCTGAGCCACTGTGGCACAGACGGGCTGTGCGAGCACGCACACCATTTGGGGGGCTATGGGTCAGATGTATACTGATGGGACTCGGATGGCCCGAGAGCGTGGAGGGCAGGATGTCGCTGGTGGTGTGGCCATGCAGGCAGGGCACAATGGTGGTGCCAGGGGTTAGCAGCGCCCTGCTGACTGGGACGCAGGTGAGTGCCGTGTTTCCCTTTACAACTGTGCATGGTGGGTTGCAGGGGAGGTGGTATGGCATGGCCCCCTGCACATGGCCTCTACAGCTGTGCATGTCCCACGGTACCCTCTGCACCATTCTGTGGGTCTGCACTTGGGGGTGGGTGTTGCAGGTGAGCTGTGTGTGCACTAGGCACCTGGCTGTGCCACTGCCATCCCACTGCATTGCCATGATGCCAGATGGCCACGATGGTGCTGTACGGTGCATGGGCAGTGGGGGTGTGCAGCGGTTTGCATGGCTGCAGGTGCCCGGGTAGGCAGATCATGTGGGCGCACCCACTGTGGGTGGTCGCATGCCATCCAAGGGGTGCAGGCCACTGATGTATGCCATGCACATTGGGTGGGCTGCGTTGGTCTGGCCAGTCACTCATACTGATTCTGCTCCCTTGTCCTAGGGGAACCACACTGGACAGCCCTAGAAAGGAACATCCAGGAGATCCTGCAGGTCAGCCGGGCCACGCTGAAGCTGCTGCAGGGGATGGATAGGGTTGACCGTCGGTGGCACAGAAGGCACCACAGGCAGGACAGGGATGACAAGGGCCACCAGTAGGGTCTGCAGCACCTGCACTGTACCTGTCCCTCCCTGGACTGTACCCCACACCCCTATGTCCCCCACCTTTGCCTTTCCCATTGTCCCCTGCCCTTCCCCCCCTTGTTGTGGCCTTGCACATCCCCTCCACCACTGTATATATATATCTTTGTACATAGTTTATGTTGATGTTTGTTGTTACTTAATACATGCTTTTTCAACTATGTCTGTGTCAGTCTCTGTTTTGCACCGGGCGCATGGTGCCTTGCTGCAGTGGTGTGCATGGCAACTGTGGGGTGATGCTGGCCTGGGCGTGGGTATGTCTGCCAGGGATCCTCCACTGGTGTGGGTGGCGGCCATGGGCTCTGTCTGGGGAATGTGTGGTGTGCCCTGTGCACTGTTTGCATGTGTGCAGCGGGTTATGGTGCATGTGCTATGTCCCAGCTGCCCCTGGCGTGTGTGCTGTGCTTGTGCGGTTGTGCCCCTTGTCTGTCTGTGGTTCGCATGGTCATGCTGACCCCACCACTGCATGCATGGATGCTGACGTGACATCGGTGGCAGTCCATACCAGCCACCTTCCAGGTACGGCACCTTGGCAGCTAGCATCCTGACCCCTGGTCTATTGTACGTCTGCCTCTGTTGCCACTGTGGGCGGTGCTGTTGTAGGCCCCCTCCATGCAGTCTAAGGTGTGTGGGGTGGTGCCTGTGGTCTGGTGATTGTCACATGGGGTCCTGTTGCATGCGAGCAGTGGCCTGGGCAGGCTCACCAGCACCATGGTGGTGTGCAGGCTGTGGGTACATGGCACCATGGGACTCATGACAGCAGCAGCTGTTGCTCCGTTATGTGTCACTGTTTGATGGAGTACCCTTGGGACTGTGTTGGGGGGGCTTTGCATGTGCCCTGTGTTGCCTCCTGTGTGGTGCATGCCTCCATGCACCACAGTAGGGTGCGGTGCTGTCTGGTGGGGCCAGTGCTGGGTCAGGGTGTGTGGATGGGTAGGTCTTCGGGGTGCCTTCCTGCTGGTGGTGGTGTCCGGGGTGGGCCTTGTCAAGTGCGGGGTCCCTCGGGTACTGATGCCAGGTCGACCTCCTTGATGTGCCTCTGTGGGGGCCATGCAGGAAGGCCTTGTGTGTGTGCTGTGGTGGCATCAGTGGATGGTGTCACCACATGTGGGGAGGGGTCACGGTATAGGGATGTTGTGCATGGTGCCATGGGGCAATGGGTTGCATTGTCATGGTGGTGGTAGCATACCTTCAGTGCCATGCACTGTTTGGTCATGCTTCTGGGCTGGGTGTCTCAGGATCACTGTACTGGGGGTGGTCGGCATTGGTGTGGTGCCGTGGCATGGGTGAGTCCTGGCCGCCCTTGTGTTCTGGTCTCTGTTTGCCTGGGGACAGTGCAGGGGTGCCTTGCCCAGTGGGTAGGGACTGCTGGCCCACGTCTGCTGCTGGATCAGCACCAGGGTTCATGGGCTGGTAGTCCATTCTGCTCACATCTGGTTGTGCAGCTCATGGGGGCCTTGCCCTGGTGGGGGGCGGGGGGTTGATCTGTTGTCCTGCTGTATGCTCCTCCATGCATGGCACATCCAAAGCTGGTGCACAGCTGCTTCCTGTCTTTGTCCCAGCGCATCCCTAGGAGTGCTATTGTGCATCGGCCCTGCTCCATTGCACAACCCTCATTGCGCTATGGTGCATCGGGCATAATATTCAGCTACGTTGTGCAGGTGCACCTTAGCCTGCACATGGTTTTAATATCGCACCCGTTGTGCCATGGCACACTGGACTTGTGCCTGCTTCCGCTATTGTGCATCTTTTTGGTGCAGTCTGAATATCCCACCCCTAGTCTCCTTGCACCTAGTGCTCAGTGTCACAAACCTACTCAGCAGGTCAGGCCCTCTGCTCCCACAGTGCCAACCTCTGAGCGCAGTCTTGTGAACAGGTAACAGAAACAGGGTAACCCTCCTGTCTGTTTTGTGGGTTCAAATCAACCTTTGGTCTCAAGTTCTGGAGGAATTCAAACTGTGAACCTCTTGCTAGCGTACCCAATGTACAGGCACATATAATTCTGCTCTTGGGGGGATGCCAGATATCTTTCACCTATGGGCACCTAACCAGGTGTACAAAATGAACCCATAAAAACTCTATGAAAGACCTCAGATAAACTCTTACCTTTTCCTAGTTTGGTTTACCATTAAGCTATTGCACAGTGTCAACTTTAACAATATATGCTTCACTTGTCAAAGAAAGAATTCTGAAGGCACACCAAGCAGTCTCTTTAAAGTAGTCTCTTTAAAGTAGAGGTTTAATTTAAAATAGATAAAATACAAAATGTAGATACAGAACAATATATCACAACGGATACAATCACTTAAAAGAATAAGGTTTAAAAAGTGCAAATTCCTACCACCAGACAATTAGACTCACCTATCTACTGTATGTCTTCTAATAGTGCTAGAGTAGATGTTTCTTCTTCAGAGTCCAAACATGTATGTATCTCTAAATGTCAACCACAGCATAATTAACAAAAACTGTCTTGAACCTGCCTTCTCCATGATGTCACCCAGCTCTTCCTCTGTTTATTAAAAATCATACAACCAGGATGTCTTATCATTCAGAAGGTAAATTAACTAAGTTGACATCAGCAAAAACTCATTTCCCCATGACCCTTTTGATCTAGTTTGTCTTCCTGCTCTTCACAGACATCAAAGGACTTTTACAACTTGCCAAAGTTCTCACCTAGCTGCAACATAGTTTTTCCAGCACCAGTTGAAATTAACTGCCCTTCCTGAGGACATCATAAAATGAATATTTTAGTTCCCGGCCTTCAAAGAAACACAGCTCAACAACAAGACCATAAAATGTGAGTCTTTGGAAGTTAATCCCATCACAGAGATTTACTGTTTAACATATATCCTGTCCTTTGTCAGGATCATGATGTCTCATGAGAGACATTCAATAATACATTTTTATTATAAAAATCATACAGCGATCAGAACCAGCTGTCCAAATGTTACACTCAGTTCCCCTAAATGAAATATTAACCACTTACTAACTACCCTTATTCTCAAAAGAGCTCCACAGTGCCCTCAGTCCACCCTTGAGTTTCAGGATCTTGACACACTTTGGAAAAGGATTTAGGAAGGGAGAGTACTCAAGGTCACTGGAACACATTAGCAGGGTTATTGTGGCCTGGAAGAGTTACCTGACAGGATCTATGTGGCCGGAAGATTATTGAAGGAACCTTTGCAGTTGTTGTCCACAGACATTTATTCTTTAATACTCACTTCAGGCAACACTCTGTTTAATGTAAGTTTTAAAATTCCACAACTACTAGAGTGTTTCTGGCACAAATTCCATCATGTTACATTTTCTCACTTATGCTCCCTGTCTATCATTACCTTCCTCACCAAACGCAAAGTTAAGCAGATAACCATCCTTTTTAAGAATGAGGGGGTTAATATATCAGATATTTTGTTTTGGGTGAAACAGAGGGCCGATGTTTTGGATCATCCAATGCCTATACTGGACATGTGCTCTAATTTAGACCACACCCCCAGAGAGCTCTAACAACTGGAATTCCTGTGCCTTTCTGTTTCTTGTGTGTTTATTCAAAATTTCAAGCTGACAGCTGAAGCCACAGGAATGCTTTGGTGTCTAATAGATAGAATAGTGTATGGGAGCCCACGCACAACAAGGCAATTTTTTCAGCAATGGGTTACCAGGATGACGAGGACCTCAAACGTGAAGCTCGAGAGGCCCGTCTGTCATCCTGGTAACCACAAGGTGAAAGAATAGCTTTGTTGTGTATTGGGGCTCCCATGCACTATTTTATATAGTGCATAGTGTAAAAAACACGCTGCAAGTCTTTTTTTTGGTTTGTCCACTTCATTTTTATTTTTTGTAAGTGCTACTCACCATGCGTAGCACATCTACTATTCAGCTGATCAGCAGCCCATTGTCTTATGACTCCATACTGCAGCAGAACGAAAAGTCATTGCGCTGCAGTACGAACATCACTACTGCAGCAGAACGACTTTTTACAAGGCATGGAATTCCATACTTAAGAAAGCCTCACCATTCACTATAGAACCATTTTGTAGTTACTACTGTACTAGAATACAGACCACAGAAGCAGTGTGATGGTGTTCACCATTACAACAGTGTTTTTTTTTTTTACACTAAAACAGGTGGAACTGAGAACTCTCATTTTATGGGTTAAGCTGTGCATTTGCAGACAATGGTGATTTATCCAATTTAGAAGATAAGGGTTTGCAGTATATTTTACCAGAGTCTAGCTCCTGATATATGTATCTTAGACTCGTCAGTTCTAGAAATTGACTAGTGGTGTAGAAACATCATCATTTTCAGTGTTAAGCTATACAACTTCAAGCCCAATTTGGGTTTAGTCCATACTGATTAACCTTAATGCTGAAGACTGTGAGTGTCACGACCAATCAGTTTCTCAGTCTAGTTTTCTCCAAATGGGAACAGAAAGGGAATGTAATGTGGTTCCAACAGGTGCAAGTGGTGTGTCTGAAGTACCAGAACAGGGGATACATTGGGAAAAAAGGTAAATGATGTGCAGTTGAGTGTTTCTTGCATACTGTTGATACAAAGTTACATTTTAGAACATCCGGGTCAGATTTTCAAATGACCAAGAAACTAAGTCCTGTGCTGTAGGCTGCTAGTGTGGAAAAACTCTCCGCACTGACAGTCATATTTTCAGTCCATGCTCCACGTAGGTGGGAGGCACAACTGCGAAGAATGTTACGCCCAGTAACATTTTGGCATAGCTGCCAAAAAAAATGGCCACAAGCTACTGTAAATCATGGGACCAGCTGTAAAATGGCTCCCTCTTTGAAAATTTGGTGCATGTGGGAAAAACTGCATCTCCACAAGTGGAGACCCACTTGTGCAAGTTTTCCCCGCACCTGCGCCTTCCTGGGGGTTTTGAAAATACGGTCCCCTATCTATAAAAAACATTTATCATTCAGTGTTGGTTCTCTTGTGACCTTGTTAATAAAATCTGTAGTTGCTTTGGGAGTCATTTATAACCCATTTTTTCTAACTGGGTTGCACTTTTAATGGGAAACTAAACATTGCAGTGATCATTTAAATTGTGACAGCTCATGAAAAGATCCTTTAGATGATGTGGCTTACTTGTAGCTTTCAGGAGTCCTGGGATATGAATCTCTAAATAGAAACATAGAAACATGGAATTTGACGGCAGATAAGGACTGCTTGGCCCACCCAGTCTGCCCATTTCCCTACCTAATGGATAAGCTGTAGATCCTAGTTAACCAGTAGCCTACTTCCTCCTACCCCTACCTCCTAGAATTGCCTTATGTCTGTCCCATGCATTCTTGAATTCCCCCACTGTTTTTGACTCCACAATCTCCTCAGGAAGGCCATTCCATGTATCTGCAACCCTCTCCCTGAAAAAAATGCTTCCTCACATTATCTCTGAGCTGTCCCCCTTCTATCTTCAAATTGTGCCCTCTTGTTCTTGCACGCCTCTTTTTCTCAAAGATGCTACGCTCTTGGACTTTGTTGATTCCCTTGAGGTACTTGAAAGTTTATATCATGTCCCCCCGCCCCTCCTTTCCCCGAGGCTATACATCTTAAGCTCCTTAAGTCATTTGTAAATTAAATGAAGGCAGCAGCCAGTTTATGGAATCTTGAAACAGTGATGTCACAGAGGGGCTTGCTGTGCATTAATTATTTACAACTTGACATCAGTGACATCACTTTCAGTCTTTACAATCCATAAAATGACTATTGCCTTGATTTAATGTGCAGATGATTTAGGTATTCATATCTCAGGACTCCATACATCAACTAGTAAGTTCAATACTTTGTTTGAAAAAAAAAATCTCTTAATGGGTGTTCGCAATTTGGGTGAACCCTGCAATGTTTACTGCCCCTTTAAATACTACCACTGAGAAATGTGAGGCAGTAGTATTTGGTCCCATGGCCTTCTCCTGTCTTTAAGTACCTAGTAATACCTAGTGATTATTGCCACAGTGGAACTGGAGAAAGAATTTAAAAAGGTACACCTGTCATGGGGCAGTCATCAATTACAATATTGCTTGCCCGAGGCAAGAAGTCTATCATCTACTACCCACTCTCTGCTGATATGCCTGAGTGGTAGTATTTGTGGCTTTGGGGGGGCAGGGGGGCTGCTGTTCGTTTGCTTTGCTCTATCCCGACTCCCATCCCTGATGTCATGTTCTGAAGTGCTCTCCCACACGTACTGCAGGCGTTTAGCTGTCAGATATGAATGCTGGTAGATGGTGATAAGACATACCTAGTGCTCCTGGCATCACACTCCCTTTGGCACACGTTCCTTTCAAACACTTCAGTTTTATCAGGTAGCAGACACATGCCTCTGTGTGTTGGATTGGAGTAAAGGAATGAAGGCATTTTTTGTTAACCAGTGCAACTGAGTCAACAAAATTGGCACTCAAGTACTACATTACTACTGCCTCCACCTTCAGTTCTATAGTTAAAAATCCCTTTGTGTTCAGTTTTAATTTTTGTAATTGATTACATTATTTTCTAATGAGATTCATTTACAACATATGCATCTGTATTTGTTAAAACTGTTTTTACAGTAGTCTGTCCTGTCAAGCATAAGATTCTCAACCTTTGTAAACCTGCTGAAAAAACAGTGCATATTCGGTGGATTGTAATTTCAAAGTAATACAAATAAGAATGTTTAACACTTACATTTTATGTGTATATGTTGTATTTTATTGTTTTTACATGCCATTTACTTGTAACTGGAACATAGTTTTGTCTAGATCACATCCATTTTTGTGTACTGTAATTTAGAAAGGTAGATTAAATATTTTGTTAATATCACAGTAATTCTCAGACTTGTGTCACTTGGTAGAGTGATTGTACTTATTTGCTGATTTCATCAAACTAATAATGCTCACTTGCTCCCTTCTTCCCCTAGAGGTCAAAGTTACTGTTTTGACTGATTAGAGAGCTACTGATTCCATTTTAGGTTTGATTGCAAAATAAAAATCAAACATATTAATGTGATTTTTGTGAAGGAAAGCAGGTTCCAGAAGTGTGTCAGGCTATGAGACAGTGAGGTGATTGGAAAACATGTTGCAGCCAATGGTGGTTAATCTGGCCAATGAGATGTAGGTTTTCCACCAGAAGGCACGCTTTTCAATACAGTGTGCCCCTTTGGCTTTTGTTGCTGCCACCCACAGTGGCTCCAGGTTTGGCCCACTGAGTGGGCTTTTATTGCAGCCACCCACTAAGTGAGCTGAGTTTGATGCCACCAGCCGTGGCTTCTTGATTGCCCGTTGAGTGAGTGGAGTGTTAAGCTGCCAGTGGCAGCTCATTCATTGACCTCCAAGCAGCCTCAGTGTACCGCCCACTCTCTACCACCTTTTCAGCACCCCACCACCCTCCTCCTCATCACAATCACCACAACCCCCCACTATTCTTAGAACTACCAGTGGAGGGCGCTCAGTTCCATCTTTGGTATCCTCCTCCCCTCCCAAACTGTTTAAAAATAACCCCCACCCTTTCTCATTGTCTGTGCACCCTACCACCCCCCCACACACTAGCATCCACCTCTGTCTCTTATCATGACTCCTCTATGTCCCTTGATGTGCTGCTCCTTACATAGATGACTGCTGTGAAATGAACAAGGCCCATTCATTTCAATGTGTTTTTTCTTTAATTCATAACATTTTTGTTTTTAACATGTTTTCTACTTTCTTTTTGTTGAGGTCTTTTATAGTTCCACCCTGGTGACCCTATGGGTGTCAACTTTCAAATCCCCCATGGCTGTTTGCGGCATATGCCAGAGTCCACTGCAAACACCCATTTCAGGGGGATTTGAAAGTTGACACCAGCAGGGTTCCAGAAGGTGGGGGTAAGAAAACTCTTGACAGAAAAAAGGAAGGTAAAATATTAATGTAACTCCCCCCCAAAGGGTGGGCTTACCTGGGGTCATTTTCTTGGGCACTGTGGTGCTCCCTGCCTGAAAGGGTCCCAACTGGTGCTCTGCCTTTGAGAGCCTGGCCCATGTCCAGTGATGTAAGTGTGATCTCAGTGTAAAGTATTGCTGTGTCTCATACCTCTGTGCAAATGTGCGAATTAGTGTCTTTGCACTATGACTGTAAGAGTTTCAGCCCTGTGTACATGGTGTATAGCCTGTGCTGAGTCCAGGTGGAACAAGGCTCACGACCGCCAGGCAGTACTCCTATAAATGCCATTGTGCAGCCACTTACAAGTACAGATGCAGCCCTATTGAATGCTGTAGACATTTATTTCTAAAGCTGAACTGTTATGTTTAAAAATGAACTTTAAAGTTGGGACTGTTTACATTCTGGTTATCCAGCAGCTATATTGATATTTTTACCCTGCTGTTGAGCCAGTCGGAACTGAAGGAGTCCTAATGGGTATTTTTACTATGGCTGCTGGGAAGAAACTGTGAACTGTATGCTTGGCGCTCATTTTTACCAAGCAGAACACTTAAACTGTGACTGACAGCCTGGGCAGCCAACCAGATTACTGGATTATTTTTCCAGTCAGTCGAAAGAAACGGTTGAAGAAGTCAGTCTGGCTTGAGCTTCTAGCCTAAGAGGAGGCTGTGTACTCAACATGGAGAATTCGGGGAGAGGCCTGTTCGCCTCCCTTCAGCCTGAAATCCCGAGTTGATTGTGAAGAACTGCCAGTTGCTGCAGGGAGTTTTCAAAAATTCCATATAGGAAAAACAAAGTATTTTCCTGTTAGCTGAATGTCCAGACAAAAGGGTTCAGTGTATCTGAAGATCTTCAAGTTGTGCTTCAGTGAGGGTCCTGCTTTGCCTCAGAGACTGTGGTTTAAACTGAAGCCTGGGCTACCGGGGGTTGTCTGTGATATTTGAATGTGTTTCAGAAACCTATGAATTGCCTTAAATTTAACTCTGATCTGCATTCCCTCCTCTTGTTCAAATCCCCTAAATAAATACGCTTATTTGTTGAATGTTATATAGACCCCTGAGCATATTATTATTATTGAGTGCTGGGACGTTGTGGGAGCTAAAAGGTATAATATTATTGCTAAAGGTCATTCTTTACAGGTGCACAGGGTGTATTCAAAAGGTCCAGACCCTGTTGGTAAGTGTGGTTGCCGTGAGCATATTATTAGCACTCATCAGTAATTGTAATCTTGAATGTCAAGTACAGTGTTTTATATCAATCCCTGTGTGGGACCACTAGTTGGCGCTGTGGGTAGGTTCAACTTCCCAGAGGGCTGTGCTAGCTTATTATTAAACCTACTTAAAAGTCACTCTGGGTGGAGGCACCATGCAACTAGCATTCTTGTTGGTATTGAGCACCTTGTAACTGCCAAACCAGAACCCAGGCCCCTCAACCTGCGTCTAGGGCAGCAGGCAGGGGTAGAAGCCCATTGGGAGTTGACACCTGGGTTACATTAAATAACTAAAAAGTTATGACTGAAAGAAAAAATATTGAAATGAATGGGCCCCATTCATTTTAACAAAACAAATGGTAATATTAAATGCACACTGAAAATAGAAAATAGATTAACAATCAACGTTTTGACCATAGATCTTTTTAAGGAATTATCTAAAAGAGAAAAAAGGCAAAGTTAGTGAAGTGGTAATGGAAAATAAGTGATATTAATGTGAGGAAAGAAAATTGGGGAGGGTCTAGGAGAAAAAGTGATAATAGGCAAGGTAAAAATAGAAGCTAGAAAACAAAAAGATAATGATGGGAATGAAAAACAATTATAGGAGTGAATGAGCTGAAGAGTTCTCAAGTGGGGACCAAAATATTAATTTTAATGCAGTCGGTGGTCAGAGGAATAGCACATTGAGGGACATTGAGGAGTCGGCATAGAGGGACAAAAGAGCCCTGGAAAGGACAGGAGTGGGTGACGTGCCCAGCCAGCTGCCAAGGCAGGCCATGTTGGTCTCCCAGAAGCAGCAGTGGCAGTGACTCAACCATCCTCCTGCTGCCAAGGTGGGCCATTCTGGTCCCCCCACAAGAGTGGAGATAGGAGCCTCACTCAGACCAATCCAGTCCGCACCTCAAAGGAAGGGAGCATCTTTAGAGATGCCATGCTCAGAGGTACTCCAGCTGCTCCCCCACTGGGTGAGAGGGGGCATATGTATAGGAGCCGGGCTCAGTGGCAATCCAGCCTGCTTACTCAAGAGAGGGGGACATCCCTATAGAAGCCTTACTTGGTGGCGATCCTGGCTGCCCCCCTTGGGAGAGGGGGTAATCATATAAGAGCCACATTCTGTATTGATCTCGTGGCTCTCTCTCCTACCCCCCACCATCCCAAATAACTAAACAACTAGACATGCAGGTAGCTCCACCCCCGCAGCATAAGGGACCATTCAAGCCCCCCCTCAATTCCTCTATCTCCTCCATGCCCCAGTTCACACCACCTTTTCATTATGTAACCCCACCCCATAACAATTATATAAACACACAAACAAACAGTATTAGCATTGATTAGTGATTGTTTAACTGGGGGCAGAGAAGTCATACCATGGGGTACCTGCCTCAGGTTCTTAAATAAGCCAATAAAAAAAACTCATGGCATAATTAATTAGATAAAAGCCTCTGTAGCCTGGCTTGTATTTTGTAAGCTTTGGAGTCTCAAGCAGTAGTTTCACCACACTGATGATACTACCTGAGGGACACAGCTAAGGCACATTCAGTGTAATGTCTAATAAATTGGAGGAGGTAGGTGGTTCATGTCACTTTACACAACTTAGCAGGCTACCCTTCCTTTTTGGGGGTAGTATCATTAAGCAATAGTGCCCGAACAAGTGATCATTTTCACGAGATTAACACCTGACTGTGGGTTCCTGTTCCAGGTGTGAATCCCAGCAAACACCTGTTTGTAAGGATATTATTGTGATTATAAGTCTCATTGTATGTTTGAAAAAACAAGCAAGAAAATCATGCTCTGCTACTGTGTGTCACACACTACTTTAAGCCGTACTGGGCATTTTAGTCAAATAACACCTGCTACAACAACCAATCAGAAAGGGCACTGGTCTCATGAATAGTTAATTAGAGTTAAAATGTTTAATATACTACCAGAAAAAATAAAAAGCAGGCCTACTAAGTTTTGTAACATTAGTAAAAACAGCCCCACCTCCCCATTTTGCCGTGCGTTAAAGTGAACATGTGGTAGGCTTTGCCTTTACTGCCGTTTTGAGGTGGAGTTACAGTTTGGATGCCACAACTTACTGAATACTGTCTGTCCCTACTAATGCTGCCATCTGATTAACTGCTCTTTAAACTGCTGTTTTAAGAACCTAAATAAGATAACTTCCTGGTATGAATAACCTGCCCCAATTGTTGCAGCTGCTCTCAATGGATTTTACATTTTTAACCTCTACAGTGCTTTACTGTAATCTATATACACTATTTCAGTGAGATAAGTCTCAGTATATCTATATTAATATAATGGGAGTGAGACAAAATGCACAGATAAATGAAATATTTACATGGCAGTAGGACCTGGAGTAATGATTAAATTGTTTATACAATGAGCGTGTTGCTTAAACTGTCAAGATAAAAATGCTATCTGCGCTTTTGATGAACCTAATTCATAAGACAGCAGTTTTATCTTATGAATCGGGTGTGTCACACCTGCTATCTCCACAATCCAGTTTGTCACAATGACACCACACTGATGCCGACTAGCACTACAGCAGACCCGTGGCTTCAAACACGTTAAAATATTATAAAAAAAAAAAAAAAAAAGGATGTGAGGCATTCTGAATCCAGCACTAACTGTATAAACTAGAAATGTTATGTGTGACCAAGGCATACTTTTTTATCTTCATTCAAGGTCTATGACCTCTTGATCCCTCACTCGTGGCTATGCCACTCGTGAGGGGTCAAGAGGTCACATGACATGGTCACATATAACATATCCCCTATTTATCATCATTAGAGGTGGATCATCACCATTTATCATCACATGAGGCTGGTAACAAAGGATCTCTTAACTAATGGGAGGGCAGCTTGAACAATGCCTGATGACATCACAATGACCTCTGCTGCACTCAAAACAGAGCAGGGAAATCAAACAGAAACCATGTTTTCTTCTTTAAAAAAACTTATCTGAAAGCTTTACAATTTAAATACGTTGTAAAAATTGGACACACAATGGCCTCACTCAGAATATGACATTTATCATCACTTGTGAGGAGGCAGGACTTTCATAACTCCTTAATAGCTCTGCCACTCATGAGGTATGGTCCTGCTCCATCACTCATTATGACAAATGGCATATTCTGAGTGAGGCCATTGTGTATCCCATATATGTGACAGGAAAGGCCTATTTATAACACTGGCATTTCCTGTGATAAGTTGAGATATTTTCTGGGACATAGCTCTGGCTGCCACTGTAGTCAATGGGACAAAGTATAATAAAGTATGCATAATGGGGTTCTTGAGGTAGAAAGAAAAAATAGATTGTGAGAGAGAAGAACATTATCTTCTGTGTGTCCAAAAAGTGTGCATTGCTTTACATCCACTCAGCTTCAATTCTTAAGGGACAATATTCTAGGTTACTACTGTTAGTTTGATAGGACAATGGTCTGGATAGATCTATAATCTTCACTTGTCTGACATGACCCATGTATGTGCAGTATGTGCTATCATCAGCAGAAGCATTGACTTCTGAGTCATTGTTCATTCTATTAGTTCATGCAGTCTCCTGACTGAGCACTGGGAGATATGGCTTGCACTAAAATAGCTCCTAAGTCCCTATTTAAGATTGGGGGGCACACAGGTCTAGACGATGTAGCCCAAGTTTACTTGGGACCATCTCTGTTCAACAAGTGCCAAATAATGTGCAACTCAACAAAATTGTGAGCCCATTCATGCAGGGCCAGATTAAGGCAACCTGGGGCCCTAGGCCCATGAGAAATCTGGGGCCCCCCTCAGCAAACTTGCCCATTTGCCACCATTATGCCCCTTTGCCATGACTGCAACTCTTTTGGGCATTGCATATCGGGTCTGAAACTTGAAAAAAAAATTTATTTCTGTCCCTAAAAAGTGGCATAAAACATAAATAACCCAAAATGCTTCAAAATTAATGAAACTAATAATATCAGCATGGAAAAATAACAGTAGTCTGAGTTTTGATCATTTAGAGAAAATAATTACTAATTTAGCCTGGCAAAAATAATTTTTGGGGTGTGAAATGTCATGATTTGCACTTGTCCAAAAGCTCCCCCCCCCCAGCACATGTGTGCACATTCAGTCTGGGTGTTATCATCTTGTCCAGTCAGGTAGTATGAACCAGGACATGGGAGTTTTGTTTTGTATGGTATGGCCCTATCTCTAAAAGAGGCTAGGTCCTGGGTGGTGTAGGGGTTAAATTGATGATTTACTAAAGGAGTCATGAACTTTAGAGATTATACTGCAAAGCGAGTGGTTGTTGGAAGAAATCATTCCCAGGATCAAACATTTCTGTTACTGATAAATAAGCCAGGATCAATAAATGGCAAGTTTTACTGATGGAAATCTGGAAATATGTTCATTTGTTCATAATGAAAATGGAGCTATATATGGGTCAAAACTTCAACAGGAGTGAGATGAGGGAATTTTAAAAAGAAGTACAATTTTTAAGTGAACCATTGAAACACATAGGCAATTTCTTAATTTTAGGAGTGAGATTAAATATAAAGCATACATACTTAATTGCACTGTTAATCATTTATATTCAAGAGTGAGACTTGATTCTAAGTGAGGATTCCAAGTGGGGTGGGAGACAAAGCAAAAGAAATTGGCCCAGTCACACCTTAAAGGTCAGCCTGGCTGGGGCCCCCTGAAGCAATCAGCTGCACTTAACATCTAATTAGGGAGGCAAAAGCCATGTCACAGTTCAGCTCCTGCCTTGTTCAGATTATTCTGTGGCTGAGTTCTTCACAAAAAAAGCAGCTCAGGCAGAAAGAAAATGATATACAGTAAATACAAATTGGGGATTACAGGGGCCCCCTGGCAAGCAAGGGCCCTAGGCCTGTGCCTGTGTTGCCTATGCCTTAATCTGGCACTGCATTCATGTTTGTACATTTATTTGCCTATGTCTGCATTTGTGCGGATATGTCTGTGTCTGGGTTTGTGTTGGTGCGTGTGTAGGTCTTCACATGTAATGAGTGATGAGTGATCATCACAGGGAGCATGAACAACTCTGCTCAGTGCAGAAAGGCGGCAGCAAAAGCCAACAAAATACTGGGGTGTATTGCAAGCGGGATCTCTTCCAGAAGGAGGGAGGTTATCCTGCCTGTGTATAGGTCATTGATCAGGCCCCACCAGGAGTACTGCATGCAGTGCTGTCACCCATTCCTGAAGAAGGACATCAGATTGTTGGAGGGGGTGCAGCAAAGAGCCACAAAGATGATCCAGAGACTAGAGAGCAAGCCCTACGAGTACAGGCTGGGAGAGCTGAATATGTATTCACTGGAGGAGAGGTGGGATGGGGGGATATGATCGAGAACTCTAAGTATCTGAATGGGATAAACAAGACTAACACAGAAGGGAATTTTCAGATGAGAAGGGGGAAGGACATGACAGGACATGGACTGAGATTGGAGGGGGTTGGAAGATTCAGGAGGCAGATGAGGAGACATTGTTTTACGGAAAGAGTGGTGGACAAATGGAACACCTTACCAGATGAGATAGTGTCCTGTAAGATGGTGGGCAGTTTCAAGAGGGGTTGGGACAGGGTAAGGGGAAGGGATACTGGGAAGGGGGTGGGAGGGGCAGCTGCGTGAAGAGGGGCTACCTACACACTCGAGCAGACTCGATAGACCATGAGGCCTGTATGTTCGTATGTCTGCATCTGTGTTTCCATTCTGGCTGTGCAAGGGCACTGAATTAGTCTGCATTTGCTTTGGGGGGGGTGGGTCAAGGAAATCAAGTTCATATTTTTCCAGTGACATTCCCAAATAGAAAGTGTGAACAGTTCTGCACTGGTATCAGACAGAGGATTTCCCTGGTATGTTAATTCACCTGTAACAGTCACAGGTATAGCCTGGAATGGGGGTTTCATCTCCGCTTTCCTAAAAGGATCAATCCATCTGTGCTTCTGATTTGTTCCACTGCGTATTGTCTCAGGTTAGCAATCAAAGCAAAAAATCAGGGTCAATGTATCCCTGGAACTTCATCTTAATCTTTATCTGTCCTGAGAAATGCAGTAAGCAATGCTGACCCATACACAAGCAAAATCATGCAGGCAAATACATTGATGGCAAAGGTTATCAAGAGTGCACAGATGCCTCTCCACGTGGCAGCTGCATATCCTGAGCTAACATTTCCCAGAAACGTGTGCAGATTCTTATCAGAATAAACCCATTCTCTTCTTAGTCATATCAGCATTTTGACTTTGGCTTGTGAGCTTTACCAGGCAGGTCTTGTGAACTTTGAGGAAATATTTTTTGGAGAAATAACAAATATAACGTTCCTGTGGAGCACATGGTTGCAGACAAATTAGATTTGTAAAGGTCAGGACATGGAATGTGCATGACAAATGATCTAGCTTAGTTCTTGGAACAAAAACATGAGCCAAGCCAACACTGGTTTAGGATATTGGTTTTTTTTTAAATATATCTATATGTTGGAGCATGTAAAGTGATATTGAGTTGCTTCAGATAATTATTTTCAAATGCTGGCATGGGGTAGCAAATAAAGTTGAGATTTTTGAAACTTTTAAAGCAATCCAGCTTCACGTTTCCCAGATTTCTCTGGACTATGCATGCAAAACAAAAAGGGCACAGAAACTGCAAAGCTGACATTGTACCATGGACAACTAGATGTGACCATTCATGATTCCAGAAAAATATGGAGCTGTTTGCCAACTGTATTTCATTATTAAAGATTTTTGCACCAGATGACCACACTGAGCTGCAAGGCAGATCTTTCCAGATGCATGCTGTGTAAAGGGGGACAAGGGAGTAATGCAAATTATACGATGGGGTCCGATAATTCTTTAATCTGATTGGCTGACTGGCACCTTTCACCTGTGGTAAATCCTATGATATACTAATGGGAAAAGGTGCCAGCTGTCAGTCAGCTCATTAAGAACCCCCTCTGGAATCACTCCAGTCAATCCTGGACTGGAAAAGATGGTGACGGTCGGATGGCGTGATGGTCTGAACATCCAACTGACAGGGCACAGAGGGACACCGAGAGAGCGAGCAACGATTTTCTAAACAACTGACAGCAAATCCAGACTACCAATTAACAATAACACAGCACTCCCATTTATATACTTGACCTTCCTTTTGGTTGCTGAAAGTTTCTTGAGCACCTTGTATTGTTTTACCCATAGTGTAGGCTCCGTCTCTGCGGTCTCCCCAGCTCCTAATTGCAGCTCCACAGAAACCACTCCTGTACACAGCACAGACCCTGCTGCTGATCACCTCAGGATCCCATTCCCATGACAACTACCCACTCCAATCTTGAGGAGTAATATCCAGGTTTTAGCCATCGAAATCCTACTTAGGGCCCACAATAAATCCCTCATGGTGGCATCAGTGTATATCCCCTCAAAACTCAATCTCTCCACTCTCACCTCAGTCCTTGACTGCATACGCTCCCTGCACCCTGACTCCAAGACCATCGCGATGGGTGACTTCAATATTAACTGGTTATCCCCTGAAGCAGGTGCATACAAGGACACAGTTGCTGCTGAACACTTCACCCAGCTTGTTCAGTCACCTACTAGAACAAATTATAAAACAGGAACTAGTACCCTCCTGGACTGGGTCATCTCCAATGGCCTGGCACACATATCCAACGTGACTGTACTCCCCAATGCCTTAAGTGCCCACTCCCCTATTTTATGCAGCTGGTCCAACAAGTTCACTAAGCCACCAGCCAAAACAATCACAGCCAGGGTCCTACTCCGGGGACACATCGAGCTTTTGAAATCACACTTACGCACCCTTGACTGGTTCTCGATTGATGCCGTGGAGGATGTGAACAAGGCCCTTGACTACTTCAGCCATCATTTTAATGCCACCTACGATACTTATGCCTTACTTAAAAAATGAAAAGTCAAAGGTGTCTGCAACCTGTGGATAAAACATGAGCTAACTGATCTCATGAAAAACCGAGACCACCTATGGCAGTGTGCTAGGGTCTCAGGCAACCAAGTGAACATTTAGAAGTGCATAAGGGCTTAGAATGAATGTACCCAGGTCATCCGTAACCATAAAAAAAAGGTTCTATATGAAAGCGCTCACCGACTCCTGGAAAGATGGTAGGAAGTTTTGGAGCACATTAAGGAAATTACCGGAAAGGATCCAAAACAGCCCCCTACTATGCTCAACATTGACGGTACACCAACTCTTGACCTTACCACTATTGCCAAAATGTTTAACAATGCCTTTACTGATCTCAATGGTGTCCTACCCCCTGATTTCTTCAAGGTTGCCTCCAACACGATGACAGCTGCACTTCCTAATCAGCCACTGACACACACACCCATTCCATTTCAAATTCATTATTGCCGTTGAAGCCAGAAGATATATACTAAAAGTGCTTGGGAAAACAAGATTCAGTGGGAACACGCTGGATCTGAAACTTGTCGCTCTAACCCTGGAGGAGCTTTTATCTCCACTAACCAAAATCCCTAACCTATCCCTGAGGCTATCCCAATTCCCCAACAAATGGAAATCCAACTTAGTGACCCCTGTCTGCAAAAGCGGTGACAGAACTCATCACAGGAACTACAGGCTGATTTCTATCCTCCCCCTCTTTCTAAAACACTGAAGTGAGTCATAGTAGACCAGCTTGTTGGGTACCTAGAGAAGTACCAACTACAGTGCCCTCAGCAGCATGGCTTTAAAAAGGGCCACATCACTACCTTGGCACTCCCCCAGTTCTCTAGCTTTATTCATGAATCACTTGATCATGGCGCTTTGGTCAGGGCTGCCTATATTAATCTCTTCAAAGTCTTTGATACAGTGAACCACAACTTCCTACTTGAACAACTTTCAGCCATAGGACTATCCAGGGAAACTGTTAGCTGGTTCGACAGCTATCTCTCTGACCGCTCACAGCAAGTCAAGATAGATAGCCACCTCTCTGATAGGCGACCAGTCCACTCAGGAGTCCCACAAGGGTCCATTCTCGGCCTGCTCCTGCTCAGTATCTTCCTGAACAGCCTACCTAGCTCCTGTCACGACCATCTATTCATCTATTTTGATGGCATGCATAGCATTTTCTCTAGTAATCCAGGCCCCAAGCTCCTGGAATATCAACTTCAGCAAAGCTTTTCTAATGTGGAGGACTGGTTCAGTAAACACAAGCTCATCCTCAACTATAAGAAGACTAAGTTCATGCTTTTCAGTGGATAGCACAACAAATCCATATCTCACCCCTTAACCATCAAGAATTCTGTGGGCTCCACCCTGGAACAGGTATAGCACTTTAAACACCTAGGGATCACCCTGGACAGCACACAGACCTTCTCCCAACATACTGCAAATGTAGCCAAAGCTGTCAACACCCATATTGGGCTTCCCCACAGATACAAATGGTGCCTGACATCAGATGCATTAAGGCTAGACATTCAAAGCTCTGTACTATCTGTAACTAATTATGGGTTTACTGTCTATGGCTCTGCCACCGAAACAGTTCTCTGGCGTATCTCCACTTCCCTGAACAAGGCATCTAGGCTCCTCACAGGTGATGCCCGGCTCATGCACACTTGTGAACTATGGTATATGCTAAGACAAGCTGGCTCCAGCTGAAAGACAGGATCAAGTACCAATCTTGCCTACTAGCTAAGAATATCAGCCTAGGACTTGTGCCTCCTGGGGTACAAAGCACCCTCTGCCAGTCCTCTCTCCCCCATCAAACCAGGGGCTCCGTAAGTCAGCTCTTCAATGTTCCACGCTGCTGCACGTCACAGAGACAAAGATTCTTTGCTTACCGTGGCCCCCTTTTGGCTAAATTCCCTCCCTCAGGACCTCTCTTCTATCTCTAAACTCAGTCTGTTTAAGCACAAACTCCAGTTCTACCTAACCTCACACAACAAATGTAACTGCTCCCACTGAACTATGTGTACCCGAGCTATACTCAATACTGAGCTGCCCCGATTGTAATGCACTGTCTCCTACCCCACCGCCTTCAGCACTTCACACCATTCCCCTATCCTTTTGCCGCCCCTCTCACCACCAGCCTCGTCTTCACTTCCCCACTCACCCAGCCCTGAACCTTTCTCTCGCAACTTTTTCACTTGACAAGGTCCATGACTGCCTCCTCTTGCTTTTTCCTCACTCCTCACTCTCCTCCTTCCTCTTGACAAGGCCTCCTGGCTGCCCTCCCTGCTCTGTCTAGACTTTCTGCTTTTGACCTCCTATGTGATATATGTACAATGGCGTACATTGTACAATGCCACTTCTTAGTTACGAACCTGTTATGTGTTTCTCATGTTTTGTTGTACTTCGATGACCTTTGTTTTGCCATCTTTTTTGATGTGGAACGTTTGTAAAACAGCTATGCTCAAATGTTTATCTGAGATTTTAATAAATAGATAAATAAAATAAAAATATTGGTAGCTTGAATATACAATTAAATCCCTCGATTTAAAGAGAAGATAAGTAAATAAAGCAAAAACAACACTCGATGTAAATACCATTAGTTTTCTCCCCACCACAAAAACCCTGAACTGGAAAAACCTCAACAAACTTGGAGGCACACACCAACCTCAGTGCTTGCAGAGTACAGCGTGAAGATATACTGCCAACTGTCAAACTACAGTTTAAAAAAAAAAAGAAGAAACTGAAGCCTCACTTTTTTTTTACTTTACCTTCCAGCCTTTTCAGGTGAGTCAAACCCTTACCTTCTCAAAGTCCCAAAAATGACACTCACCCAGGAAGCAGATGCTAAACACAGCCGTCAGACTCTCACCACTTGCACAGCTTTCTCTCATACCGTCAATTAAACTGCTACCATTTCTTACTCGCAAGCTTTCATTACAAAGAAAAAAAACTCACAACTCTAAGGCTCTCTCAGGCTCTCTCTTTTAAAAAAGAAACTTCACACCATATTACAGTCTGTGTGTCTCTGGGGCTGTATTAGAAACTCACAACACCTCTAGGACACACAAATTCTACCTAGAAAAGCAGAACTATTTTTTCTGGTGCAGCAATACATTCAATAAAAATTATTTAAACTGCCAAAAAAAATATTTTTCTTTGTTTTATTATTTTAATTTTTCTTTTGCCACAAAAAGAGGGACATTGTATAATTGCAATAAACCACTCCAGGCTGTGGGTTATGTTGGGATTTAACTACGACTGACCTGGTTTGACTACTCAGCCTGTGGCCTCATGGCCAAACCACGCCAGCCGTGGGTAAATCCAGCATAACCCACACCCTGTCGTGGTATATTTCTTAAACACAGGATACATACAGCCTTAGTCAGTGAGTTAAACTACATTGTAACATGGCAAAACAAAGAGTAGCTAAAACTAGGAAAACAATTGGTGAGAATGCAACAGGTGGTACAACAGCAATACGGCATTATGGCACGATAATGCCGTGTTGCTTGTGAAGTACCAGAAGTAGCCACAGGCGAAAAAGGAGCAATGTGTAAAAAAAACGAAAGGCAAAGAAGGAGAGAAATCAAGTTTAATAACAGCAAGTAGGTAGGCTGGACAAGCAGGAGGACAAGTATAACAGAGGCACACCAGAGTTACAGGGGACGCAACCCAAGGGAACAGAGAGGCACACAGCGAGAAACTGGAAGTATAATTAATGTCGAGACGGGTACCGTATATCGGACAGTAAACTTCAACTATCCAGCAGAATCCATAGAGAGAGGAAAGAGAAAACACACTAGGGACCTGTGACTGGTGTAATGGAGTGACTAGTGCAAAGAGAAGCATGTCAGGTAAAAAATGTAATCTACACGTACAAAGTGCTAAAAGCTATATGCAAATGAGACACAGAGGTTCACAGCGAGGCAGTGAAAGCAGGAGATTGTGGTCCTCCTAACAAGGATAGCAAACGAACAACTGTCAGAAACAGGGAAAAATCTATAGCAATCGTTGAGGAATACAGTAATGTACCAATGAGCAAGAGTAGAAAAAAACCATATATGTATGTAAGAGCGGTTACATACATATATGTATGTAAGAGAGGTTAGCAATAAGTAGTGAAAGTAACATTAAACTGAACTTTATAACTTGAATACTGTGATGGTCTAATTTATAACAGCACCACAAACACATCTGTGACATCGAAACCCATGTGCAGACCATGTTACAAGCGCATTAATCTCCTCTGAAGGAGACATCTAATGGGGAATTAATGCATGGTTGGACCGTTGTGTTGTACATACTCGGCCTCCGGCCTCGGGCCACAACGGTCCCAACCATGCATTAACTCCCCATTAGATGCCACCTTCAGAGGGGATTAATGCTTACGTAAACAGTATGTAATCAAAAATGTTTTTTCCGTACAGTAGTGCGGGGCCTTTTCTGCTGTTCTCCTTTCATTTGATTTCCTGTGATATTTTTGATATATGCAGATATATAGTGCATATTGCCAATGGCTACTACTGTAGCAGTGTAAAAAAAAAATAACTACAGTCAAATACAGATATTATATGCAATGGTCGCGAGTGTCATTACTTCCAGGGAAGTTCCAAAAGCCAGGGCACTGTTGTCTATAGTAGGCGCGACCTACCCACCCTGCTAATACCTCTGTGACTCATACAGTGAGAGATAGGTTGCTATCAGGGCAGCAGGAAAGACACTTCCCACCCACCCACCAGTGGAAGTCCATGCTGTCACGCAGAATTTGTAGTCGCAGCATTGTCACAGGATTGGACTAAAGTGTGCAAAAAACGGAGACATTCTCATTACTGAAAGAACATTTTCCAGTCAACCGGAACTGGTTTGTGTGTCACTACTGAGTGGTGAGCCGTACTGCAGTCCCTTCTATGTGCCTCTCTATTCCCATAACATTAACACCCAGGAACAGTATATCGCAAGGCAGCATCAGTGTGGACTTGCAAAGAGTTATACCAGCTGCACCGAGCATCTGCTGCTTCCCCTCTCCCCGCTTGTTCTGCTGCACCATAGAGACACTTGCGCATTGAAGTTAATCGAGTCCCCCATCTCTCCCAACAGCGTGATGTCAATGATTGAGGTGAGTGGCAGGCGCTTATATCGTGAAACTGCTTCCAGAACTGTAGATTGTCAATACGTGTGGCAGCAGTTGTTCAGTGTAATGTGTGTCATGGTTTCTGGACTCGTGAACACACAGAGCGGCACAATGACTAACCACTTAATGTAACACACAGAGTGACAATATGTGCAGTGATAGGCAGAAAGAAATACAGTGCTCTCTGTCTTACCCACACAATGCATGTAGATTGTGTGTATGAAGTTCAGGCAGCTCCTTGATTGAAATGTAGAGGCCCTTTTAACGAATATTTATGTGTGTGGAACTATTTTTACTGCGGTAGAACACAGAAAACTGTGGTTCCGTGACCAAAAATAGTGGAGGAACACTAAATAGTTCCCACATGTTTTCTTTCATATAAGAGAGTTTTTGTCTATTTTTCTCCAAACTTGGCCCATGTTATAAGTGCAAAAACCCACTGCAGTAGGTGCGATTATTGGGGATTAATCAACACCTCGGGTGCTGTGAGGACACTCGGCCTGCAGCCTCGTTCCTCACAATGCACCCGGGGTGTTGATTAATCCCTAGTAACCGCACACCCTGTTGTGGGTTATTGCTTGCTTGTTTTATAGGCCACAGTGGAGGAGGGTCAGGTTACAGTTCTTACACAAACATTAGAAAAGGCACAGTGCTGTTAACTTTGGGGGATCAGGTTACAGTCATTATACAAATATTAGAAATGGCTTATGGGTTTTGGGACAACAGCAGAAGGCTTGACATGCTGAATTTTGTTTTGGTTTACCAAAGAACCAGTGTCACTGTGATGTCAGCAGAACACTGTGTACAGAGCAGACCGTGTAGTGTCTAAGTACAGTTGATCCATGGCCACCATCACACTGTGCCATGTATACATCAGTACACACCACATCCTGCACATATTTATTTATTTATTTATTGTGTTCAGAGGACCTTTGAGCTCAAGAGACCTTTCCAGAGGTGGATAGGGAGACTTATCGCAGGGAAAGCAGGTAGGAGTGCAAAAAGGCAAACAGAGGAGAATATTGTCAAATTGGTAAAAAAAAGGGACACAAAATGTTTTAGTTACATACCCGAAAAGACAAAGACCAAGGGAAGGTTATTAAAGCTGAAAGGGGGAGGAGGGGTGTGTTTGGAAGAGAACCACCAAAAAGCAGAGATATTAAACAAATAGTTCTATTTAATATTGAGGGAGGGGGGTAGGTAGTGGACCAATGATAAAAGACAAGGGCATTAAGGGGAAGAGAGGTGGACACTAGCCCTTTTAAACTGGAAAGGGTCCTAAGGGAATTGTCACAGTTAAAAGTAGACAAGGCAGTGGGACCAGATGGGGGTGCACCCCTGGTTACTGAGGGAGCTCAAGGAAGAGTTGGCTACATCTCTGACAGCCCTGTTTGACTTGTCACTAAAAACGCGGGAGGTCTTGGGAGACTGGAGGAAGGCTGATGTAGTCCCACTCCACAAAAATGGAAACAGAGAGGAGGCTGGAAATTACAGGCCTATCAGCCTGACTTAGATAGTGGGCAAAATATTGGAATCACTACTGAAGGAAAGGACTGGGGAAGGATACCTTGTATCCAATGGTCTTCAGAATCAGAGACAACATGGGTTCATGGGGGGCGGCGAGGTCTTGCCAGACAAACCTGATCAAGTTCTTTGACTGGGTAACCAAGGAAGTGGATCAGGGAGGAGCGGTTGATGGAGCCTACCTGGACTTCATTAAGGCCTTCAACATTGTTCCACATAGAAGACTGATGAGCAAGCTGAGAAGCCAGGGAGTGAGTCCTAAAATAGTAAGATGGGTATTGAGCTGGCTAGACATAAGAAGTCAGAGGGTGTTGGTAAATGGCGTCTACTCTGGAGAGGGCAAAGTGACCAGTGGGGTTCCACAAGGGTCAGTACTAAGCCCAGTCCTCTTCAAAGTCTTTATAAGCGACACTGTAGAAGGACTGGAAGAGAAAGTATGCCTGTTTGCGGATGACAAAAAAAACTGCAACAGAGTAGACTCACCGGGGGGGGTAAAGTAACGTAAAGTAAACTTAATTTTTTAAGTGCCTTTCAAAAACCAAGGCGCTGTACAACAAAAAATCAAACCATACAATTAGATAAACATACATAAACATTATTAAAAACCTTCAGAAAAAGCTTTAAAAAACAGGTAGGTTTTGAGATCAGATTTGAAACTCGAGACGATCAGGCATTCTCTTATCCGATGAGGTAGAGAATTCCACAGGGAAGGGGCAGCATAGGAAAATGCACGCGCCTCAGATGTTTTTAACTGAACCCTGGGAATCTCTAGCAATCCCTCGTCGGCTGATCGGAGTGAGCGGGAGGGGCAGTAGGGAGTAAGGAGATCTTGCAGATACTGGGGTCCCTGTTCATGTAGGGCTTTATAGGTCAGTAACTCCACCTTAAGGTGATCCGCCACTGAACTGGCAGCCAGTGCAGTTTGCGCAGCACAGGCATAATATGACTAGTCCTGGATGTACAAGTCAAAAGCCTGGCCACCGCGTTGTGCACTAGCTGCAAGCTACGGATATCAACCCCCGGAAGCCCTAGGTAAAGGGCATTGCAGTAATCAAGGCAGGTGGTTACGAAAGTGTGAACCAATGTAGGAAGGTCAGCCAGAGGAACCAGGTGTTTCACCCAGGCGATATTCCTAAAATGATAAAAGGAAGATTTGACAACGGCAGACACCTGCGATTTCAGGGTCAAAGCGTCATCAAAAATAATGCCCAAGTTACGCACCTGCTCTGAGGTCAAGAGCTGGACACCATCAAGCCATAAGCCTGATGGAAGCCCAGCCCTAAGACCCGCCTCAGGGTGACCTGGATCCACAACCAACACCTTGGTCTTATCCGGATTTAACCTCAGCCAGCTAGTGCTCATCCAATCTCTGATCTCGGCTAGACAGTTGTTAAGCATGGAGATCGCATCATCCTGTCCGGGCATAAAGGACAGACACAGTTGGGTATCATCTGCATAGCAGTGAAAACCCAAACTGTATTGCCTAATGATATCTCCCAGTGGTAGCATATAAACTGCAAACAACATGGGTGCCAAAATGGAGCCCTGTGGCACCCCACAGGACAGTGGAGATGGTGTCAGAGGAATAAATTCCAGTAACAACCCTCTTTGTCCTGCCTGTGAGGAAAGATCAAAACCAGCATAGAACTGTACCAGACAGTCCACAAAGAAGCCACAGGTGCTCCAAAAACACACCATTGTCCACAGCATCAAATGCTGCAAAGAGATCGAGAAGGACAAGAATAGTATGAGCCTTTCGATCTCCCGCAATTAGGAGATCATTTAAAACCCAGACCAGGGCAGTCTCAGTGCTGTGTCTTTTCCTAAACCCAGATTGGAGAACATCATAGACATTGTGGGTTGTAAGATGGTCATCCAGTTGCAACGCAACCACCTTCTCAGTAACCTTACTCACAAAGGGTAGGTTAGAGACAGGTCTATATTTAGCTAGACAGTCTGGGTCCAAGGAGGGTTTTTTAAGGAGTGGTCAAACGACCGCCTCCTTGAGGGGATCAGGAAAGACCCCCTGCTCTAGGGACTTCCAGACAATTTCAGCAAGGATCAGGCAGATAACATCTATACAAACTAACAGTAGTGATGTAGGACCCGGATCCAAACTACAGCTGGTTGGTCATACAGTCTGGACAATCCTCACAATGTCCATGAATTCCAGCATACTAAAGTCAAACCAGGTAGCACGGGTGCTCGCCACCTCCAGTTAATCTCTGCAATCCCT
Organism: Neoceratodus forsteri; assembly: GCA_016271365.2. Taxonomy (NCBI): domain Eukaryota; kingdom Metazoa; phylum Chordata; order Ceratodontiformes; family Ceratodontidae; genus Neoceratodus; species Neoceratodus forsteri. Next base: position 363,914,230 of record CM028130.1, read on the forward strand.
TAAAAAGAGAGCTGGGCCAATACCCGACCTAATGCTGATAATCTTATCTACGAAGAATCGAGCAAGCTTGTCACACTTTATTTGTGAAAAATATCTTCCAGACTGAAGACAGACAGGATTGCACAGTCTGTCCACAGTCTGGAATAGCTGAGCTGGTCGATTCCATGCAGCAGCAATCTCCCCAGACAGGAATTCTGCCTTCTTACAGGTGATTGCTGATTGATAGGTCACATAATGGTCCATTAACCTAAGCCTGTCAGCATCCAGGCCGGATTTCCGCCAAGCTCTCTCTTGCCTTTGCCCCACTCTTCTCAGCTCCTTCAAGGACCCATCAAACTAAGCGGTCCTCGGGCGCAGAGTGAGTGGATGAACATGAACAGGAGCAATTAAGTCTGGGGCATCACCCACCACCTTATTATAGGCAAGTACACGATCTCCTAGACTGATACATTCACTTGAGAAACCTGATAAGTCCAGCACTGCCGATAGGCCCTCTGGGGTAATCCCCCTCAAAGGGCGATACTGAACCATCTCTGTAGGGGCAGGCCTATTTGGGGGTGCCCCGAAGCTGAACCTTATGGTGTGATGGTCTGACCAACCATTTGGTTCCACCCCCAATCCCATGATCTCCATCCCCAGGAGAAACACAAGATCTAATGAGTGACCCCCTTTATGGGTAGCAGAGGTAACCACCTGTGTAAGGCCCAGCATAGTCATAAGCTGGAGGAGATTTTAAAACTGCGAGAGTTCATCATCAATCCAGGCATTGAAGTCACCCAGAATTAACCATCTTGGTGACTCCAATGCCACATTGACAATGAAGTCTGCAAACTCCTTTTGGAATTCTCCACCATCCCCGGGTGGACAGTAGATGAAAAGTATCCTGAACCCTACACCTGCTCCCAGAATATACTCAAAAGATCAAGTGCATCCCACTGGCACATCCACAAGGCTCAGCTCCATTTTAAACAAAATGGCTACACCCCCGCCCCTACGATCCAATCTCGGGCGGTGTATCACTGAGAACCCAGCTGGAACAGCAGATGCCAAAATAGGGCCTGCATTCTCATCCAGCCAGGTCTTGGTCATGCATGTCAGATCAGATGTTCCAACAAGATCAGTTATAATAGCCATCTTGTTCCTAATCGATCTGGCATTACACAACACCGCCCAGATTGGATGGGTTATCAAGGAAGATCCCAGGACCTGCCCACCATTTATGGAGCCCTTGAGTATGGGAATAAAGTAGGGAACACCCCTTTCCTGATCCCATTTTGCCCCAGGGCGTCTCCTAGTCCCCACTACCTCTATCCACCCACCCCTTTACATTCTCCCACTATGCCCAGTCCATGTTCCCTTCAGTCATCTTCTCACTATCCCCAATGCTCAACATCTCTTATAAACTTCAACTGATAGTGGGGGACAATCAAAGAGGCGTAGATCCCAGAGCATAGTAGGAAAATAATTCCTGACCGTCTTAACACCCTCCCAATACATCTTAATTTAATAATAATTAAACAAAACCCCAAATTTTACAACCACAATACCACACTACAGTTATGGTCACCACACATATACACTCGCCTTCAGCGAGGTGTCTCTCACACAACCCCACAAAAAGGTCCAGTTAACCATTCATTCACCACAATCACCATCCAACTTATAAACGACACACAAATACTAATCACTAAAATAAACAATATAACCCCAACATCAAAATAAATTAACAAATTATTTAAAACATCAGTCCAAATTTAAGTCCTGCAGAGATTTCTAGTCCATATTTAATCCATATAAATCCTCTCACAGTTCAGAATTACTTAACTTCAGTGCAGTATCAGCAGTCCAACACACCTCATTAATAAATCCAGGCAGACAGCTTTAAATGTTTTATTGAAGGGCCAAGCAATCTCTCACTTCCCTTGGCCAAAATCAAAATTCTCATTCTAAGACTCTGCTCTCAAGAGCACTCAAGAGTCTGAGAGAAAAAATAGTAAAAAAGAGAATTGCAGACCAGTACAATGTAGGCAGCGTTTTCAAAGATGCTGAAAGTTTTGTAACAAATAATAATAGTAGTAATTTCAAAACCAGGAACACTGGTAATTCGAAAACCAGCAATGTGAAGGGAAAATAACCACCTCTCCAAGAGGTCACTGCCCCCAGTCAGGTCCGCAGCAATGGCCCCCCTGCACAGTATCCACTCACCAACAGATACCCCCGGTGAGCCTAGGAGACTCCGGTAACACGAACCCGCCCTTCAGCAGGTCCAAAACCGGCGTCACCTGCCCTGAACCCAGCCAACAACAGCGGCCGCCTCCAGTAGCTTACCCCAAGATTCATGTTACCTCGAATAGTCCCAAATCCAGGTCCCAATGCAGGAGAATTAGATGATGACAAAAACGGTCAGTGAAACACTCCAGGGAACCAACGAATCCAGGCTCCTCTCTCCTGACTCTCCAGCAATCTCATCCACACCAGGGATGAATGAGAGAAGATCTAAAAACTCTGGAAGAATGGTCACGGGTTTGGCAGCTGGGCTTCAATGCAAAAAAGTGTAAAATCATGTACTTGGGGCACAGAAACCCAGGAGCAATGTATCAACTGGGAGGAGAAGTACTAGCAGTCACAAAACAGGAAAGGGACCTGGGGTAATCATCATTTCTGATTACATGAATTTAGCTAAACACTGTGACGAGGCAGTGGGAAAGGCTAGCAGGATGCTCAGACACATAGGCAGGGGTATGACCAGCAGAAACAGGAAGGTAATAATACCCCTGTATATATCATTAGTGAGACCCCCCCCCTTGAGTACTGTGTCCAGTTCTAGAGGCCCCACCTCTGAAAGAACATGGAAAGGGTGTAGGCAGTACAAAGGAGGGCAACCAAAATACAACAAGACTGGTCCCCTATCTACAATACTCTGGATGTGGACGCTGCCCTAGACTTCTTCATTAAAACTTTCAACACTGCCTGTGACACCTACGCACCTTTCAAAAAACGTAAAATCAAAGCCCTCTCTAATCCCTGGCTAACAGCCAAACTACTGGCTCAGCTTAAAGCACGTGACCATCTTTGGGCTATAGCCAGGGCCACAGGCTCCATAACAGACTCACTTAACTATAAACAGGCGCAACCTATGCACTTCACAAATCAGGCAAATGAAGAGCTCCTATTTCAAGAATGCTCTAGAAACCACCTGGGGTGATGGGAGATCCTTCTGGGACAATATACGTAATATTACGGGCAAACAGTCTAAATCCTCTCCCACGGCAATGAACATTGATGGCTCCACTACCCGTGACCCTAAGACTATGGCCGATGCCCTAAATAAAACCTTCACTGACCTCAGTGGTGTCCTCTCACCAGACTTCTTCCAGGACTTGTCAGTTCCAAAACTCGTATCCCAAACCACCTCACCAGACAAACCACTATTTCACTTTAAAATAGTTAAGACATATGAAGCCTACAGATACATAAAAAAGGCCTGCTCTAAATCTAGAAATAGCAGTGACACCATTGATCTAAAACTTCTGTCCCTCACCTTGGAAGAAGTGATCCACCCCCTCACCAAAATCCTCAACCTCTCCCTGTGCCAAAGTCAATTCCCCAACACCTGAAAGGCTGCTATAGTCACACCAGTGCATAAACGGGGCGACAAATCCACACCAGGGAACTATCGGCCCATATCTATACTTCCACCCCTCTCCAAAGCTCTTGAACGGATCGTGGCGGATCAACTATCAGACTACCTGCAAAAGTATGATCTACTCTGCATTCAGCAACACGGATTTAGGAAAGGACACAGTACATCGACGGCCCTACTTGATTTCTGTAGTGAAACTCACAAAGCCTTGGATAAGGGTTATTTAACCAGAGCTGTTTTCATAGACCTCACAAAGGCCTTTGACACTGTTCACCATAGCCTTCTAATCTCTTCTGATCAACATTGGCAGCTGAGGACCTGGAGCCTGGCAAAAGTTACCTGGCATAACGCCTCAAACAGTAAAATCTTTGAGGTCTCTCTGACTCCAAACTGGTCCTCTCTGGTGTCCCCCAGGGCTCAATTTTAGGTCCTCTTCTGTTCAGCCTATTTCTAAACTTGCTTCCCAAATCCTGCCCTGAAAAATTAATACTCTATGCTGATGACGCTGTAATTCTCTCCTCCCATAAGGATCCAAATCCACTACAACAGAGCTTGCAGCTTGCTTTCTCATGTGTTGAAAAGGGGTTCCTTGAGCACAAACTGGTCCTAAATCAAAAAAAAACAAAAGTCATGCTTTTCGCCAGTCATCAAAACAGAAATAGGAATACTCCACTCGTCATAAAAACTTCTCTTGGAAATACACTAGAACAAGTGAACACCTTCAAATACCTTGGTATCACTTTTGACGAATGTCTTACTTTTGCGGCCCATATCGATAACACTGCAAAAACAGTGCACCAACGCTTTGGAATTTTGTACCGGAACTGTCAATTTTTCAACCAAGCTGCCTTGAGGATTGCTGTTCAAAGCTCCATCATCTCAATCATAGATTATGGTCTAATTGTCTATGGCTCAGCTACTACCACTGCACTAAAGTGCAAATGCATGGGATAGACATAAAGGAATTCTGGAGGTCAGGGTTAAGGTGCAACAGACTTCTAGGAAAACAAACTGAACTTACAAGCTCAAATGGGCAGACTGGGTGGGCCATAGGCCCTTATCTGCTGACACTGTCTATGTATCTATGTATCTATGTATCTCAACAGCACTAAACAAAACCTGTCGACTCCTCACTGGAGCACAGAGACAGATCCACACTTGTGACCTCTACATGGAAACCGGTTGGTTGCATCTTTCCAATTGCCTCATTTATCTCACCTGCGTGATGGCAAAAAAATCAATCTTGGGACTCACTCCTCCATGTATCCGGGACCTGCTCTGCCTGAACAATGGCACTCGTACCACCAGAAGATCTGACCATCAACCTTTCCTTGTCCCTATATGCAGGACTGCTCAGGGACAAAGATCTTTTACATACCGTGCCCCTATCTGGTACAATGCCCTTAACCTGCCCTCCCTATCCTCCACGACATTAGGAGCTTTCAAATCCATACTTTATGCTCACCTCACAGCCTCCAGCTCCTCTGACTGCTTTGACTAAAGTCTCATCCCACTGAGTGCACTTACATTTGTTTCACTCAACCACCATGGTCTCCTCTTTGACAAAGACAACCTGAGTACCACTAACCTGGTTCTGCCTGCTCCTAAACTTCTTATTTCTCCCTCTCTTCCCTCTAAAGCTCTCCAATCTTTATTCCTTGCCCTTGACACTGCCTCTGAGTTCCTTTTTCTTTTCTGTGCATAAATGTTACTGTTTAAGTTGTGGCCTTGTTAAACGGCTTACTGATTGTTTGTAACACTGTCTACTATGTTTTTATACTTAATGACATGGAACCTTTGTAAAAGAGCCTTGGCTCAAAGGTATTAATTCTTAGAACAATAAACTTCAAACTTCAAACTTCAGGTGTAAACAAGGTACAGAAGGGAGCATTTTCTAGAGAAAGAAATGCTCAAGGACAAGGGGGTCACTCTATGAAGCTGGGGGGGGGGGTTGAAAAGAAATGTGAGGAAGAACTTCTTCATGGAAAGGGTGATAGATGGTTGGAACAGCCTCCCAGTGGAGGTGGTAGGGACCAAAATGGTTACAGGATTCAAGACAGCATGGTATTGATACAAAGGGATCTTAGAAATAAGGCAAGGGGGAGTGCAAACTGGAGACCACATAGGATCTGCAGTGGCACTGTAGGTTGGGGAAATAGGGCAGACCAGGTGGGCCAAGAGGTCCTTATCTGCCGACAACTTTTATGTTTCTATGTCTCCAAGTCCACCAAGTTACATACAACAGAAGAAAAGTTATCTTCGACAGCAGATCAATACAATACAATACACAACAGGTATAACAATAATAATCATATTATATGCAAAAGTGAGTTAACAACAGGCTTCCACAATTGCAGGAGCTATCAACAAAGGTACAGCTAATGCAACTAGCAATGCTTTCATTGTGCTGGTATACATCTGCTCTATGAACATCTGTGTTTAGTGTGTCCTCAGGAGGCAGTATAGTGTAGTGGTTAAAAGCACAGAGCTGCAAACCTGAAGAACTGGGTTTGAAGCCCCCAGCCATCACTTGCATACTGTGTGACCTTGAGTAAGTCTCTTAACTTCCCTGTGTCCTCAGGAAACATCTGGAAACAAGCTTTGGCTTAGTGTGTCTGTCCAGGCCAAAAATTGTAAAATAAAATAAAAAGGGCGACACTGTAGGATTAAGGACCCCCTGTGCGCTCAATGTTTTTTTCAAGTCACTATGGTACTTACGTGGAGCTTGTCATGTAGACGCTCCCACCACATACCGAAATGTACAGCATATTACCCCTGTAAATAAGCACCCAGCAACAACATATTACCAACCGAGACCCAGGATAATCAAACTTACATCAGAATTACAGCCACAAAACGGTCAAGATAAGAACTGCAGTCCCTGTTTGTTATATTTTAGTTGGGGGGCCCCGCTACCCCCCCATTTCTGCAATCAGAAGCTGTTTTCAGGCCAATATGGCAGTTAACATTGTTTAAAATGGCATAATATTTCTTTTTTTTTAAGTTTCTGCGGTTGGTTTTCCATCTGTTTGCCAGGTTTGTTTGTGTCTCAATGCACACCACAGTTTTCGAATTATCTACCTACTTGCGTTGTGCAAAACTTTTGTTTTAGTTTGGTTACTATCCCATTATTTATGTTGTGCAGTGGGCAGAGATAGCTGTGGTCTGAAAGTGCCATAATTCCCCATGCCAATGTCTGAGTGCACGGGGAGTCCTTAATCCTCCAGTATTACCATGAAAAGTATACAGAATTGCCACATGTGGACACACAGTACAGGTGACACATACTTAAGGAATGATGTCACAAGTAATGTGGCGAAGCACACACATAAGTAATGGCAATGTTAAAACTACACAAATAATATGCGTGTCATGGTACTACTGGGCAAAATGTGGGCCAGAGGAGCAACATGCCCCAATCAAAATAAACCTGCTGTAGATGTGCAACTGTGCCAGCACTAATAACTGCAGTCTACCTCTGCTTCATTGTCAGTGTGTGCTCGCAGTGGACTGTGTGTGATGTTCCTGGACCTCAGTTTATGTGTACATGGTCCTTGGTACATACCTGGGATCTTGCTGCCTGTCCTAGTTGTTGCTGGGTCCTGCAGGCTGATATGATACAGTATGATATGAGTCTGGATTCACTGTCACAGGCCCAGTCCTGTGGGGCAGGGTTCCCTGGGCTTACAGTGAATTCCCCTGAGTGCAGTCTGTGTGGTGTGGGTCGGGAACCCCCCCTCCTGTCCTTCTAGGGCACTCACTGGTTTACAACTGAGTGTCTGCCAGGAGGTCCCGGGGCTTCCTTCACAATAGGTAAGGGAATTAAAACAGTTTTTGCTTTTTCTCCACCTTCCCTATTCACTGACACTGGTGACAGAATCTGCATTATTCTTTCACCTGCTTAGTAAAGTTGGGCCAGTAAAAATTATGAGCGAGTCACTGCATAGTGCAAGCAATTCCCAGATGTCCGGATATGGGAATATCATGCGCTGTCTTGATCAATAACTCACTATGTCCCTGGTGAACGACAAGCTGCCTGCCTATCACCCCCCCTCCGTCCTCATGTCCTGTGTGTATAACAGCCCATTGTCTCAGAAAACCTTATGTTTATGTCACCCTGTTGTTTTCCGTCAGACTCTGCACAGGCCCTCAGCTTCTCTAAGCTAGGCCCACTCCTGTGGGCACAATTCCCTGGGCTTACACCAAACTCCCCTGAGTACAGCCTGTGCAGTGTGGGTCAGGAAACCTTCCTCCTGTCCTTCTAGGACACTCGTTGGTTTACAATTGAGCATCTGCCAGGAGGTCCTGGGGCTTCCTTCTCTCTGTGTGAGGGGTGAAAATACAGCCTTGAGTCCGTGTACCTGGGAGATAACCCTTTCAGCCACTGCGCAGCAAGAAAAAAAGCTACAGGCATTTACGGGCCTTCAGGGTGCCCTATAAACCCTATATGTGTCTTTTCGAGGGAAATGCTGAGACTAGTTCAAACCACGCAGACCACTCCATGAGACCCCAAGTATCTCCCCCTACACTCACAGAGTGCCTTCTCATGTTCCATCCTGGTAGTGTTTGGTCTTTAAGCGTTAGGTTAGGCATGGTATTGTTTGATCGAAACCCTCCCAAGCTCACTCACACAATAGACAATTTCAGAGGTATTGTAAAATTATGCCAAAGGCTTTACTAATTGGAAAGGCTTTGACTGGAGTTCAGTGGCCAAGCAGCCAGCCACCCCCACTTCCTGAGCTACATAAGCAGTTCCTCTCAGCCTCACTGTGAGGCATTTTTTGTTTGCAGCTGGAGGCTATGTTGGTTTGTCCTTTGAGCTGGCTGGGGCCTACCTCTCCCCCCCCCTCCCGCTGTTTGTGTGTGTCTCTGCTGGACTTCGGTGTTTATTTTCCTGCTTTTGGTTTGTATCTTTCCTCTGGCTGTGCTTCCCTGTGTTTTGTGTTTCTTGTTTTTGGGCCTTCCCTGTTTTTTATTTTGCTGTGTTTTGATTTTTGTCTTTTTGGGGGGGGGGGCTTTTCTAGGCTCCTAGCATACTGCTATTCAGAGCTCATACTACTAGCTTTCAGTTACTCATAACTCTCAAATTACTTGCATTGCAGCTGCAAACCTGACCTGTGTGTTTCAGCTTAACTATGGCTGGTCCATGTGGCATATTCTATTACTTTCATCTGACTCAGATTTACTTGAACCTAGCTATACAGCTTACTCATGCTTGTTCTACTTACCTCATTGCTGCAATCTCATTGCACTGCCTGTTGACAATGCTTAAGAGCATTATGCCTCCTTTATTTGCAGTTACAATTCAGTGTACTCATTTGTTTACTACTGCTGTACAGGCCTACTTGCTTTCTGCTGCTGCTTTGTTTACTCCCATTCCTATTGTACCTTGTTTACTCTGAGGTTAGCTGAAGCTCCTGCTGAGGCTATTAAATTAGCTTTTATATCTGCATGTGGTTCTTGGCCTTTCATCGCTTCCTTGTTTGTCCTATGGCAGGTATTGGGAGGTGTTTGGGGGGTCGTAGCCTATGTGGTTAATTAATTCTATTCTAAATCCTGTCTTTGCCACTGAAAATCCTCAGTTTGTCACCTTGATTTGGCTATTCATGTCTAGCTGGTTTGCTCCTAATTAGGTGCTGTTTACTTGCTATACAGTTATGCAGGGTCACCTATTACTACTACTGCTTACTGACCTATCAGGTCCACACTTGCTTACGCAACCGTTGCTCCTTGCTTACGCAAACCATTACTTCATGCCTACTGCCATCCCTCGGCTTCAGCTTGGGATTCTGCTGCGCTCAATCTGCATTCGACCTTGCAAGGTCTCAGCACTCAATGCTCATTACGATTTCAGCACGCCATGCTCATTCAGCTCACCAGCTTTACAGCTCTCAATCAATTTCTGGGGCATGCCAGCCATTCTGTTTTGGCGCAGGGTTCCTGCAGCTGATGGTCTCACTCTGCATTTAGTCCGCATCTCGAGCGTGTCCGGGCTTGGGGCGGGATCCTTCTCACCTGGCCCATAGCTGGGAATGTTCTTGCCCTGGGCTTGGCTTTAGCTGCCTGCTACTTGACAGCAGCTCCTGGTGTAGAATTTAAGACTAGTGGTGAAGGGTGGAAAACGTTACCTCCTTTGGCTTTAGTGTTCCACTATAACGGTTGGCCATTGACTTTAGTGGTTTCCCTAGTGAGGCACCTTCACCGCATTCTCCCTACAACTGCCTCTGGTTCACCTGGTTTGATTTAGGGTGGGTAGGCCAGGTCAGTGCCTCAGCAGTTGTTGCTCTCCTCCTGCACCTTGGATGCACGTATTGTTGCAGAGTTTTCTTGCAACCTTCCATGGCATTCCTGCTAGAGGGTTTGAGTGAGAGCCTTCCTCCAAATTGGAATTTTTTCCACTTCCCTTTAATTGGGTTTTCCAAATTGCAGCTGCAGAGCCATCACTAAATAAACTATCCCAAGCCTGGAGGGAAGGTGACCTAGGCCTTGGATCCCCAGAGATTTCCTCCTCATAGGGGTTTTATTCTCTCCTCCATTGCCTCAGGTCATAACACTTGGTTAGCTTAGTATTTTCTCCTAGTTTCTTTAGGTAGGTTCCGTTGTTGGATGGAGGTGGAGGATGTCCTGCCATTCCCTCTCTCCTTAGGGGGATCCCCTCCTCTCAATGCTAACCATTACTATCATGCTACATAAACCTGGGCAGTCATTACATTATCCCACTGAACATCTCATTGCATTATCAAACTGCCTATGCTTCTCTACTACTACGTTACAGATACTGCTCTTATGTCACAGTTTCTGCCTGCTCATATGCTTCGTGTTGCCTCCTTTCCGGGGATGATACTACATTTCTTTTGAGGATTCCTAAGGTACCTTTAGCCACGGGAACCGTCCTGTTGCACCTCTAGGGTGGAACCTCTGAGAGTTCCTTGCCTTCGAACTCCTACAGGATGGTAATTCCTCTGGAATAGAAAGTGCGAACGGCCAAAACCAAACTAACACAGTTGCACAAGCATAACACTATACTGGCTGTGTAGGTCAGTGAATATCTATTAGAGAATATAATTTAACATATAAATAGCATTCAAAGATTGGTTATGGGCTATAAGAAATAAAATTTGGACAATGCAAAAAATCTTACACTTAAGTTTCCTAAATCTAACATACCGTTTCTACCTTGTTCCAGTTGCAGTTGATGTAGTTAGAGTCCAGTAAATTGTCCTGGTTACCCGCCTAGTGGTGGAATTCAAAACGGGGGTTCCATCTGATCAGTTCCTCATCACAAACACAACTGAATTCAGCAAGCCTTTCTCTGGCTTTTACAAAGGCAAGTTCAAAAGTGCTGCCTCTGGATACTATGATTGGTTGGCCTTTGTCACATGGCTGCAAAGAGCCAACGTGCTCTCTATGTTTTGATTTACAAATTTCAGCTGCTGGAAAATTCCCCCCAACCCTTCTGGTTAGGATAAAAGAACCCAGTTTTTACTGCTACCTTGTGTGTTGTTTTGAGACACTATGGCACCACCCCCTGCTGGGATAGCAGGCCCAGGGCCTTTGTTGTGCTACTTTTCCCACAGAACTATTCAGACTAAAATGGCACGGCTTTTTAGCTTCTAATTACCCTCTCGTTAACTGAAACTGCCTCACTCAGGCACAGTTTTCTGAAAACAAAGAACCAATTAAAACTAGCAGAATAGACCCAAGAAATATTCCATGCCAACAGAGGTTTACAGAAAAAAACAGACTTGACCAACACCTTACAACAAAGGGAATATTACCTATAAAAACAACAGAAATATGACATAGCTCTATTCCGCCACATGCACAACACAGTGTGACCCACCCCGCACCCAGCAGAGTCACCCATCCAATCACAGTGCACATATATATTGCCATGGGTATGATGTGCAAATTGGTACAATGTCAGCTGATACTACTGCTGTGTGCCCTTCACATACACACCCCATTTATGGCCCTCAGCAGGATATATGTTACACACAGTCTGCAGTGTCCGCAACCCACTGTGTACTGCACATGTGATAGCATGCACTGTTATGACAGGACATGTAACAATGTACTACCTGTTCTTGCACCCACACTGATCACACAACAGGAACATTATGACCAGACAATGACTGTATGTGCCACACCAGTACATAGAAAGCATGATGGGTGACCACTGGCTGACACATTCACAGTGTGGTTGTATGGCAAACACAGATGGATGTGACTCCAATGTTTGGGCACCAATGCTTCCCAATTTATGGTCCTGCCACCACTAGCCAGTACACATAGCACCATATACAAAGCACTACAGTGAGTAGTACAAAATATTATTGCACTGGCCTCACCTAGTCCAGTGTTACACAAAGCAAGAGCTACAATACTGTGAGCTCAAGAACAGAAAACACACACACACACCAGCAGTCAACCACTCTACACTGGCAACCTTGGCATGGAGCTGTGCCAATTTCACCTCTTCTCTACTGCACAGATCATTCCAGCAGTGCCTGGACAGTTCTGCAGTATGCACAAAACAGGTGGCCTGTTGCAGCTGTTGGGTGATTGCCCTCATTCTGTCACCTGCTCAGACCTTGTAAGTCATTTGGCATTTGTGCCAAAGAGATATGTCTCCCTTGTGGTAACTTCTGCTACTAGGAGTTTGAGTTCCTCCTCCTTGAAGTGCCTTGTGTGCTACCTACATATGCTGCCTACATAGAAACAGAATTTGTCAGCAAAAAAGGACTGTTCGGCACACACAATCTGCCAGTGTACCACTTGAGCCTGCAGAAAAAGTAAGGGCTCGTCTGGGGTATGAAATTGGGATCTTTCTGTACATTCTTCTACTATGCTATGCCATTCTTGCAGTGTTTTCCTGACATATCTGCACTGGCAGGCCCATCCTGTACATGTTCAGTGGTATGGTGCAGTTTACGACTGCAGTTTTGTACTTAAAGGTAATAGGAAATTATTTTTACAGAGCTAAATGCCCTCTCATTTTACCTTCTATGCCAGTTATGCATTCTGATATGCTTTGAGCAATTTTTAATAACTAGTATACTCACTGGAGACTGGGGGGAGAGAGGGAGGGGGGATATGATTGAGACGTTCAAATTCTTGAGAGGTATCAATAAAATGTCCTATTCAGAATTATTCAATAGGGTAGACGGCTCAACCACTAGTGGGCATGAGCGGAAGCTATGGGGGGAGCTTCAAGAGTGATATAAGGAAGTACTACTTTACAGAAAGAGTCATGGGCCCATGGAATAGTCTGCCAACTGAGGTGGTGGGTGCACAGACCGTGGTAGCATTTAAGAAGGGTTGGGGTAGGGCAAGGGCTCGGGTAGTAACAAATGGGTCAGGAACAGTCAGAAGCTAGGTTGGGGGGGGAGCTAGATCCAGAGATTGGTAAATAGATCTCGGAAACTCTAGGCAGACCAGATGGACCACTGGTCTTCTTCTGCCATCACCTTCTATGTTTCAATGTTTCTATTCTAACTTTGGGGTGCCATCAGATTTACATAGAGTTACACTCTCCTCATCAGCTACTGCTCTTTCTTTTCAAATTTCTAAGACATTCTATGACATCAATAACACCATTCCATGCTATTCATCTGAATGGCCTGGAATGGAGTTACTCATGTCATAGAATGTTAAGGCAATATGAAAAGAGAGGGAGCAGGAACTGCTGAGGAGAAAGAGATTCATGATCGTTACAAAAACAATTAAAAAAAAGATTATAAATTTAATGAAAAAGGTAAAAAAACATCAGAATATTGGATAGACATGAAAAGAAAGACAAGAGGGTATCTAGAGGTGTAAAAAAAGCTGTTTCCTATCACCTTTAAAGGTGACATGTAAAGTAAATACTGCAGCTTGCTGCGCCCAGATACCTTTCTATGCTGCGGTGGGAGTCCGTGGATGCTATGAGGAACATTTAAGCAATAATGCCCGACAGGGTGTGTGTCATGCTGGGATAACGTCACGCCTCAGGTGGTTGAGCATGAGGCCACAGGCCGAGTGCGTCCAGTAACTGAGGCGTGACGTTATCCCAAACGACACACACCCTGGAGAGCATTATTATATTATACAATGGCTCGTTGTTATACAGAATAAAAAAAATCATTTTAAAGATGTTTTTGTGTGGAAAAATATTTTGGTTTTTTAAGAGAAGATGAAACAATCAAGCAAATGCAAATCAAGCAAACGATCATCTACAGGTTCACTGTGAGGCTGAGACTACACCCGTGATGTTGTGCTGGGATAACATCATGGGTCCAGCTCAAGACTGACCAATCAGAGTCCAGGATTTTTTCTTGCCATTGTATAATATTAGAATAATCTCTATATTTTAAAATGCTGCCAAAACTTTTCGGCGAATGCAGAAGCACAAGCGGGTCCCAATTGAGCATAAGTTTTCATAGGTTATTCCACCCATTTAGTGACGTTACAAACACCTCTGCTCTCAATGCAGCAGCAGTGGTTGATCTTTCTTATTAGTGCTCAATAGTCTTGATGCCTGTAACACTTACAGCAACGACCTGTCCAGGTGTTGCTGTGAGTATTATTGTAGGCATCAAGACCCCTGTGGAAGCAATAAAAGAATATTAAACCCCGCCACTGCTGCTACATTGAGGGTAGTGGTGTTTGCAATGTCACTGAATGGGTGGAATACCCATGGAAACCTGAGCCCGCTCAATCAGGACTTGCGCGGCGCTTCTGCATTCGCTGAAAAGTTTTGGTGGTGTTTTAAAATATGAGATTATTCTAATAATGTTCCTCATAGCAGCCACAGACTCCCACTGCAGCATAGAAAGGTGTGTGAGATGGGAGTGGGCTGCAGTATTTACTTTACATGTCACCTTTAAAAGCAGATGATGGTGCAGTTAGTGGACAACACAAACACATGCATTGTGAAGCACATCATGTTGGTTGAGTGCATAGTGTATGTGATGATGTGTGCAGTGCCTTCTTCGCATGCCAGGAACATGAGTGCTTACACAACATCAGCGAGTAATCACTGATATGCATATCTTTGTGTCAGTTTGTTGTCTGTCACAGCATACACATCAATTCACAATGTCACATGAACACAAATGCCTGTACTAAGCAATCACTCGTTGTCACTATATCCCTCCTCCCTCAAGTACATTTGGACCAGGCCCCTCCCACCGCTGAACAAAGACACTGTACTAAGCGACATGAATGCAATGGATTGGTCCTCTATTCTCTCCACCCCAGACATAGATGCATTCCCTCTTCCTCTCAATATTTACTTTTGTGTGGGACAAGCATGCTGCCATCAGGAAGTCCTGGGTTAAGTCTTACCACCACCCCTGGATCACCCATGATCTCACTGATTTGTGCAAGACCCGTGATGAAGCCTGAGCCCAGTACAAATTATCCATCTACCTGTCTGAACTTCAGTCATACAGGGTGCTTAGAAACATTTGGATGAAGGCTGTCTGTACCACCAAATCTCTCTATTTCAAGGCCAACTTCCATAACAATCTTATCTCCACAGCCAAATTCTGAAAGATGATTCACTCCCTTTTTGATCCCCAGCTGAGTCCACTCCCCCGCTCCTCATGGTAAATGGCTCACCTGTCTATGACCCTGCCACTGTTGCTGCTCACGTCAATGAGTTTTTCACTACATGTGCTCTCCCCTCTCCCCTCTCCACCTACTTCTGACTCCTCTTCTCTCTAGCCATGTCCACCCTCCTCTCCACTCCCCCAGGGATTAATGTCTTCCCTGTCTCAACCCCGGAAACCCTGCTTGCCCTTGCCTCACTCAAACTGTCCAACTCTAACCCTGATGGCCTGGACCCCAAACTTCTCCACATCTCAGCTCTGGCCATCACTTCCCCTCTCACTCACCCACCTCCTTAACCTCTCCTTCAGCCTCACTGCTGTCTCTCAGTCTTAGACAATTGCCAAAGACCTCCTTCTCCATAAAGGGGGAGATCCCTCCACCATTGGCTACTTCTTTCCTATCTCTCTTCTCCCCTCTGTTGCTAATCTGCAAGAGTAACTGATCCTCTCCAACCTTGCTGACTTCTTCCACTCCTCCAACTTCCTTTCTTCCTTCCAGTCTATATTTGGAAGCACCACTCTACCGTCTCCTCCCTGCTTTGGGTCACTGACTCCATCTTCTATGAGATGGATCCGGGGAACATCATGGCAACCATTTTCTTCAATCTGGCAAAGCCTTTGATTGGGTGGCCCATCCACTCCTTCTGGACAAGCTGAGTTCTGCTGGCCTCTCAGCCCCCTGTTGTTGACTGGTTCTGTTCCTAGCTCACAGGCCATCAGCAGTCAGTTCAGGCAGTGTGCTTCCTATCCCCTCCACTTCCTATCCAGGTTACAGGGCTCCATCCTGGGTCCAATCCTCTTTTTGATTTTTCTCAATGACCTCCCCTCCGCCTGTGCTACTTGCATATTCACATGTATGCAGGTGACACAGTTCTCTACTCCGCAGGCCTCTCTGCTGTGGCTGTGGAAGCCTCACTCCAGCAGGAGTTCCATAATGTCCTATGCTAGTTCTAGTCTTGGCAGAGAACACCAGGAGGAAGGAGTTGCTGTGTGACTGGACTTCTCTACTGAGACTAAAAGAAGTAGAACTCTACTACTGGGACCTTCAATTTAGGGTAAAAAAAAAAAGTTAGTGTGTTTGTCTGAGTTGGCTGAAGTGAACTGTTATCTGAGCAGTTATCTAGGTGTAAATCTCAAGTGGCTGAAGGGGATTGTTATCTGTGCAATTTAACTACATGTAGAAAGATCTATTAAGTAGGGGGGGAGTGGCTTAGCTAGAAGGAAGCCAGGTTACAGCCAGATTTAAACACTGCCATAGATAGCTTCTGCCAGAGACTTGGCAGAGAACACCAGGAGGAAGGAGCTGCTGTGTGACTGAACTTCTCTACTGGGACTATATTGCCCTCCTTCCCTCCCCATCCACCCCCCCAAAGCCAGTCCTACTTTTATAGGCACAGGATTTGACTGACAACAGGAACTTCCTGTTTGGGAGCAGGAAGTGAGTGATCACAGACCCATCAATGACTCACCATCCTAGAAGGACAAGAGTAGTTCTCCGTCCCCCCCCCCCAGCTGCTGGAGGTCTGCCTCTGAGCAAGTAAGGGGACTACTGAGAAATATATGATCTTCTTGTCTCAGAACAGGAAGATCAGGAGCTTAAAGGGCACAGAGGTGGTAAGTAAGTAAGTAGGGGAGAAAAAAAAAACAGAGGAAAGAATAAGGATTCCAAACAACAGTGAATGGGCCAGAAATAAGACATGATGGGAGTGGTGCAGTGCAGTGGCTGTGGTGCAGCAGTCTTCCGGGAGAAGTTTCCAGGAGGATGCAGTGTTGTCCCATCTGCAGGCACCTCTCTTGGCTGAGGGAAGAGGTTGCTCATTGGAGTTGGCCAGGATTTGTGGGACCTCCTCTCACATCCAGGGACCACCAGGGCCACTGCCGTTACCTCAGAGGTTGCCAAGAAAGAGAAGTGGTTGGACCACAGTGGGCTCAGGGAGGATGAGGGAGGTGGAACAGAGGCGCATCCCTCCAGTTGTACCTCTCCACAATTCATATGCCATTCTGGAAAAGTGTGGTTCCTCTATGGAGGCACCCGCAGTGGAGACCAAGGAGGATGCTGGGAACCTCCACAAAGAAGACCCACAGGAGGGTAGCATGGGACCCCACAGGGGAAGGAAACAACTCCTGGTGGGGGACTCCATTGTTACGAAGGTAGAACTGAGGGGAGGAAGGGGAGAGGGGGGTAAGGTGCCTGTCTAGCGCCATGGCTTGAAGGGGCAGGGAGCGAATCCTTAGGATTGCGGGAGCGGCTGCACAGGGGAGGGAGCTGGATGTCATTGTCCACCTAGAGGCAAATGACCTGGCTATGAAAGGGATCAGAGCAGTGCAGGAAGAGTTTGTAGAGTTGGGGAGGGGCCTTAGACAAGTAGCACGCACGGTAACCTTCTCGGAGGTGCTGCCTGTCTATGGCGTAGGTGAGGTTAGGGTGCTCCACACCACAGGATTCAATCAAGTGGTTGAAAAACTGGTGCAGAGCTCAGGGATTTGGCTTCATTGGGGACTGGGGGTCCACCTGGAGTGATGTGGGCCTATACTGGCATGATGGTCCACCTGAAGTGATGCAGGCCTATACTGGCATGATGGTCTGCATTTGTACAGGAGGGGAACCAGGATCCTAGGTGATAGGTTTAAATGCTTCATTGGCAAGCATTTAAACTAGCCAAGTGGGGAGGCACTGGAAAGGAACAGGGAAATCCTAGCCCCCCCAAAAAAAGTCAGGGCAGTAAGTGAGGTAAACACAAAGATAGAGATGTCGAAAGGGAGAAGGGCAGGGGTAGATGGAGAAAGTGACAAAGGCAATAAGGACAGGGATGGAGCAAAAAACAATAAGGCCATCAGGAAATGGAGAGTAATGAGTACCAATGCCCATAGTCTGGGCAACAAGCTCCCTGAACTGGTGGCCTTGATGGAAGAGATTTGCCTGGGTATCATAGCAGTCACAGAAACATGGTACACAGAGAACCATGACTGGGATGTTAACATACCAGGGCACACAACCTACAGGAGAGACAGGGAGGGGAGAAGAGGGGGAGGAGTAGCTCTCTATGTAAGGGAAGGGATAAAAGCAACTGAACAAAAGGGTAAACAGGGAGGAGAGAAGGCACTGTGGGTCACCTTAGAGACGGGAAATGGCACCACATTCTGCACAGGGGTTGTATACAGACCCCCATGTCAGGGAGTGGGAATGGACAAGGATATGATAGAAGGCATTCTTAGGATGGCAGAGAAAGGGGAGTTACTGTTGATGTGAGACCTGAATATGCCAGATGTTAACTGGAACACATTTGCTGCAGCCACATCCAAGAGCAGGGCCATTCTCGATGCCCTACAGGTGGCATGCCTCAGACAGCTAGTTTTGGAACCCACTCGTGAGGGAGCAATCTTAGACCTCTTACTCTAAAATGGGGACAGTGAGAGGATCTCAGATCTAGAAGTGGGTAGCCATCTAGGAACAAGTGACCATCAAACAGTGTGGTTCATGATAAACTCAGCTACAGAGTCAAGCCATACAAAAGTGAGGGTACTGGATTTCAGGAGGGCCGACTTTGGCAAGATGGGAGAGTGCCTTAGAAAAACACTAGCAAACAGGCTAGAAGGAGGGGTGGAACAACAATGGGGAAACATCAAATCTGCCATCACAGAGGCAACAAGCCTTTGTGTGAAGCAAATAAACAAATCAAAATATAAGAAAAAGCCACTATGGTTCTCAAAAGAGGTGGTGGGGAAGGTCAGGGAGAAAAAAGATAGCATTCAGGAAGCATAAGGAAACACAGAAGGAGCAGGACAGAAAGCTGTACCATTTAAGGCAGAAGGAAGCAGGGAGGTAATTCAGAATAGCAAAGGCCCAAACTGAGGAAAAGATAGCCAACTCGGTTAAGAAGGGGGATAAAACCTTTCATAGGTACATCAGGGAGTGTAGAAAGACAAAGGGAGGGATAGTGAGGCTGAATAGAATGGACAGAGGGTGGGCAGAGAGGGACAATGAAAAAGCAGGGATACTGAATGAATATTTCTGCTCAGTATTCACAAAAGAGGCGAAGGGGGAGGTGCCTAATCCAAGTAACAGAAGCACTCTGGATGGAGGGGTGGTCGATTCCAGTCCTTTCACAGAAGAAAGGGTTCTGAAAGAACTCCTAAAACTGAAG
This sequence comes from Neoceratodus forsteri, assembly GCA_016271365.2. Lineage (NCBI taxonomy): Eukaryota > Metazoa > Chordata > Ceratodontiformes > Ceratodontidae > Neoceratodus > Neoceratodus forsteri. The sequence goes on from CM028130.1 coordinate 363,933,612, forward strand.
GTGGACAAAGCAATGGGGCCTGATGGAATTTACCCCAGAATTCTAAAAGACGGAGAAAGAATCTCAGATTTAGAAGTGGGTAGCCATTTGGGAACAAGCGACCACCAAACAGTGTGGTTCACGATAAACACAGCCATATAATCAAGCCATACAAAAGCAAGAGTATTGGACTTTAGGAGGACTGACTTTGGGAAAACGAGAGAGTGCCTCAGAAAAGCACTAGCAAACAGGCAAGAAGGAGGGGTGGAGGAACAATGGGGAGTAATCAAAACAGCCATCACAGAGGCAACAAGCCTTTGTGTAAAGCAAATCAGCAAAACACAACAAAGGAAAAAAACGCTATGGTTCTCAAAAGAGGTGGCAGGGAAGGTTAAGGAGAAAAGGATAGCATTCAGGAAATATAAGGAAACACAGAAGGAGCAGGACAGAGAACTTTATCAGTTAAAGCAGAAAGAGGCTGAGAAGGCAGTCAGAATAGCAAAGGCCCAAACCGAGGAAAGAATAGCCAACTCTGTTAAGAAGGGGATACGACCTTTATAGGTACATTAGGAGTGAAGAAAGACCAAAGGAGGGATACTGAGGCTTAATAAATGGGAGGAATGAGGGTAGAGGGTGACAGTGAAAAAGCAGGATACTGAATGAATATTTCTGCTCAGTATTCACAAAAGAAGAGAAGGGAGGTACCTAAACCAAACAAGAAAACACTCTGAAGACGGGGTCGATACCAGTCCATTTACAGAAGAAAGGGTTCTGAAAGAACTAATAAAATTGAAGGTGGACAAAGCAATGGGGCCTGACGGGATTCACCCAAGAATTCTAAAAGAACTAAGGGTAGAACTAGTGACACTGCTGAGTACTCTCTTTAACAAATCATGGGAGGATGGGGTGGTACCTGAGGACTGGAGGAGGGCGGATGTGATTCCTCTTCACAAAAGTGGGAGCAGGACAGAGGCAGGAAACTACAGACCAGTTAGTTTGACCTCAGTGGTAGGGAAAATGATGGAATCACTTCTGAAGGAAAGAATTGTTGAGTACCTAGAGGCCAGTGGGACACAGGACCCAAGGCAGCATGGATTCACAATAGGAAGATTGTGTCGGATGAATCTAATAGATTTCTTTGACTGGTTGACCAAAGTAGTAGACCAGGGAGGGGCTGTGGACATGGCCTACCTAGATTTTAGCAAGGCATTTGATACAGTCCCACACAAAAGATTAATACACAAGTTAGCCAGCCTTGGAGTGGGTCCCAAGGTGGTAGCCTGGATAAAATATTGGCTAGACAACAGGACGCAAAGGTTAGTAGTAAATGGAGTCCACAGTGAAGAAAGGAGGGTTACTAAGCGGGAGTAACATGAGGGTTCAGTACTAGGTACCGGGTCCTTTTTAATGTCTTTATAAGTAACATTGCAGAGGAACTGGAAGGAAAAGTATGTCTCTTTGCACGACACAAAGATCTGCAACAGGGTTGATACACAAGATGGAGTGGAAAGGATGAGAAGGGACTTGGCAAGGTTGGAGGAATGGTCAAATGTATCGTAGCTCAGATTCAATGCAAAGAAGTGCAAGGTAATGCACCTGGGAAACAAGAACCCAGGGTAAGAGTACACAATGGGGGCTGAGATACTGACAACAGTAAAAATGGAAAGGGACCTGGGGGTAATTATATCAGATGACCTAAAGTTGGGCAAGCAATGTGAGAAGGCAGTAAGGAAGGCTGGGGGGATACTGGGATGCATAGGGAGAGACATCAATAGTAGAAAACAGGAAGTTGTTATCCCTCTGTACAAACAGTTGGTGAGACCCCATCTGGAGTACTGTGTGCAGTTCTGGAAACCCCATCTCCGCAAAGACATAGACAGAGTGGAGGCTCTCCAAAGGAGAGCAACCAAAATGGTGCAGGGTCTGCACCAGAAGGCATACGAAGAAAGACTAAAGGAGCTTAATACGTATACCCTTGAGGAAAGAAGGGAGGGAGAGAAGGGACATGATAGAAACTTTCAAGTACCTCAAGGGAATCAGCAAAGTCCAAGAGGGTAGCATCTTTCAGAAAAAGAGATTTGCAAGAACAAGGGGGCACAATTTGAAGATAGAGGGGGGACGGCTCAGAGGGTAATGGTATTTTTCACAGGGAGGGTTGTGGATGCATGGAACAGCCTCCCTGAGGAGGTTGTGGAGTCCAGAACAGTGGGGGAATTCAAGAATGCATGGGACAGACATAAGGCAGTCCTAGTGGGGGATAGGAGGAAGTAAGCTGTTGGTTAACTAGGATCTGCAGCTTATCTGTTAGGTAGGAAAATGGGCAGACTAAGTGGGCCAAGCAGTCCTTATCTGCTATCAAATTCTGTGTTTCTGTGTTTCTGGAGAACTAGTGAAACCACTGACTACCCTTTTTAACAAATCATGGGAGGATGGTGTGGAACCTGAGGACTGGAGGAAGATGGATGTGATTCCCCTTCACAAAAGTGGGACCAAGACAGAGGCAGAAAACTTACTGACCTGTCAGTTTGACCTCTGTGGTAGGGAAAGTGATGGAATCACTTCTGAAGGAAAGAATTGTTGAGTACCTAGAGGCCAGTGGGGCACAGGACCCAAGGCAGCATGGGTTCAGAGCGGGAAGGTCATGTCAGATGAATCTAGTTGATTTCTTTGACTGGGTGACCAAAGTAGTAGACCAGGGAGGGGCTGTGGACATGCCCTACCAAGACTTTAGCAAGGCATTTGACACAGTCCCACACAAAAGATTAATAGTCAAATTAACCAGCCTGGGAATGGGTCCCAGTGTAGTAGCCTGGGTAAAATATTGGCTGGACAACAGGACACAGAAGGTAATTGTAAATGGAGTCCACTCTGAAGAAACAGGGGTTACTAGTGGGGTACTGCAGGGCTCAGTACTGGGTCCAGTCCTTTTTAATGTCTTTATAAGTGACATTGCAGAGGGACTGGAAGGAAAAGTATGCCTCTTTGCAGATGACACAAAGATCTGCAACAGGGTTGATACACAAGGAGGCATGGAAAGGATGAGAAGGGACTTGGCAAGGTTGGAGGAAGGGTCAGAAGTATGGCAGCTTGAATTCAATGCAAAGAAGTGCAAAATAATGCACCCGGGAAACAGAAACCCAGGGGAAGATTACACAATGGGGGGAGGTAGTAACAACAACAAAAATGGAAAGGGACCTGGGGTTAATAATATCAGATGACCTTAAGGTTGGCAAGCAGTGTGAGAAGGCAGTAGGGAGGGCTGGGGGTATACTGGGATGTATAGGGAGAGGCATCACCAGCAGAAAACAGGAAGTTGTTATCCCTCTGTACAGACAGTTGGTGAGACCCCATCTGGAGGTTCTGGAGACCCCATCTCCACAAGGACATAGACAGGATGGAGGCAGTCCAGAGGAGGGCAACTAAAATGGTGCATGGTCTGCAAGAGAAGCCATATGAGGAGAGGCTAAAGGAGCTTAATATGTATGCTCTTGAGGAAAGGAGGGAAGAGGGGGACATGATAGAAACTATTAAGTACCTCAGTGGAATCAACAAAGTCCAAGAGGTAGCATCTTTCAGAAAAGAGATGTACAAGAACAAGGGGACACAATTTGAAGATAGGGCGGGGGGGTTCAGGGGCAATGTGAGGAAGTGTTTTCTGGCGAGGGTGGTGGGCCATGGAACAGCCTTCCTGAAGAGGTTGTGGGGTTTAAAACTGTGGGAGAATTCAAGAATACTGTATATGGGACAGACATAAGGCAATTTTTGTGTGGGGGGGGGGTTGGAAGAAATAGGCTGTTGGTTAACTAGGATCTGCAGCTTATCCTGTAGGTAGGGAAATGGGCAGACTAGGTGGGCCAAGTGATTCTTATCTGCCGTCAAAGTCCATGTTTGTATGTTTCAGTTCAACTAACTCTGGGTCCGCACTAAAAAAGCAGTGTCCAGTGTCCAAGGCAATTCTAGAAAATTCTGGGACTACATTAGCTCACTACTAAATCCATGCACACAAAATCCCAGCATTCACCTGAGCTCCCCTTCCAGCCCTCTGACTGACCCATTGGCAGTTGCTAAAGCATTTAATGCCAAGTTCACTGACCTGTCGGCCCTCCTCTGTAAACTCTCTCCCAGCCATCCCGCGCCCCAGGATGCCAGCTCTATTCCCTTATTCTCTACCTCCACTTCTTGTCCCGCACCCTCTTCCTGGCTCCTGCACTTCTACCTCCCCCCAACTCCCCTCCTCATGATCTCCCCACCCCCCCCTTCTACTTTAAGACCTTATCCCCTGAGGCCACCTATAAACTCCTAAAAAGGCTACCAAATTGAGGAAGCCCTGGCACTGATGGCCTCTCACCTATTTTCCTGAAACTTGTCTCCCCCCTGATATCTGTGCTTCTCACCTTTGTCTTTAATCTCGCACTATCTACCTCTACCATGCCTGACTCCTGGAAGCCCACTAGAGTGGTTCCCATCTTTAAAGCTGGTGACCCCCCTATCCTCTGACAATTACTGGCCTATATTTATCTTCCCCCACTTAAGTAAACTCAAGGAAACAGTTGTCCATCAACAATTTTCTGACAACCTCACAAAATACAACCTCCTATGCAGCCAACAGCATGGCTTTCACAAGCATCACAGCACATCAGCTGCCCTTACTCTTTTCACTGCTCACATTCTCTCCAACATGGACCGTGGATGCCCCACTGGTGCTGTCTTTGTTGACTTATCCAAAGCTTTTGATACACTCTCTCCTCCTCTCTAAACTGTCCTTGCTCAGTTGCTCTGCTGAAATGATCAACCAGTTTTGTAGCTACCTCTCCAGACGGTTTCAATCTGTGTGTATTGGCTCTACCACTTCCAGTCCACTACTGATCACCACAGGAGTTCCCAAGGGCTCCATCCTGGGCCCCCTGCTCTTCTCAATATTCGTCAACTCCCTCTCTGCCAATAGCTTTACCTGTAACTCTGCTCTACGCGGATGACCTTGTCATTTTCTATAGCAATAAGTCCCTCCCTTGTATATCCTCCGTCCTAACCAGGAGCTACCACACTGCTTTTAATTGGTTCTCTTCCAATCTGTTGTTGGTCAATGCAAAAAAAAACAAAGGCCATGTTGTTTGCGTCAAAACTGTGCATAGCTAAGACCCTAAACGCCAACTCTTCTCTCCTCGTCTATTCCTCTGATGGCCCTGCCCTTGAGAAAGTCTTGTCTTTCAAGTATCTGGGGGTACTGCTTGACCCCTCTCTTATGACTACATAAACCATATAGTTCACAAGGTTAACCAAAAGCTGGGTGCGGCTTATTGTCTAAAGCCATTCCTTACAAAGGAGACACGCCTAGCTATCGTCACAGGAAATCTCCTCCCTGTCTTTGACTATTGCTCCTCTATCTACTCCAGAGCCTCAACTACCCTTTGGTCTAGACTCTTGGTAGCTTACAACAATGCTTGCCACTTTGCCCTATGGGCCCCCTACTCCACACACCACTGTGACCTCTACCGCTCCCTTGCCTGGTTCTCCTTACAAGGGCATTTCGACTATTCCCTGGGCTGTTTTGTGGATGCCACCTTAGAAGCGGTAACACTTTTCCACTCTCAGCCCTCTTCAACTTCAGAACCCTGACTAGGAACCTCTGCCCCACCACTGTTCTCACCCTTGTGGTACCCCAGTCAGTCACAAATACGAGTGGGAGAGCTCTCTCATCTGGGTTTCCTATCTGTGGAATGGAATTCCTGCCCCCCTTCTCTCCTCCAATACCCATCATAGCTTCAAACATAGCCTCAAATCTTGGCTCCAAGACAAAGATACCTGCAAATGCCCCACCTGCTAGTTTCCCCTTCCTGACTGTGCTAACATCACTATCTGCCTAATTGCTCTCTGTTGTCCTTACTTCTCTTGATGGACACTAGGTCCCTTGTTGTTCCTTTGTTAGGTGGGGGGTTTGTCCATTCCTGGACTTGTCTGTGTACCTACTTTATGTTATTTTAAATTGCACTGTTTATTGCCTCCTTGTAGTTACCATTGTAATGGTGATTGTTGTGATTATTGCTATTGTGCCTGCTCTGTTGTAACCTTTTAAGTTTATTCTCATTGTTTAGTTTACGTTGTGCCTGTGGCCTGCGTCACACCTGGAAACGGTCCTCTGGATCAGTGCACCTACCTGGTTATCAAAGTAATTAATAAACAAATAACCTTTGGCATCAGTCAGAAATTGGCCAGGCTCACCCCTGTCCCTACCTTCTTCACTCTGGATGGTTCCACCCTTGAAATGGTCCCCTCCTTCAAGTATGTCAGTGTGTGTGGCTTGACAGTTGAGTTGACTTCTCTGCCCACATCGATGTCATCCATGCCAAGCTCCACCCCAACGTGCTGCCCTGTATTGTAACAAAGACTTTCTGTCTCTGCAAATCTGCCAGGAGCAGGTTACAAAATGGTGCTTCCAGTCTTAGTATGCTGATGTTATCTGTGGTACTGCCTCCTTCCCTTCCATTGCCAGACTGGACACCTTCTGTAACACCTTCTATCATTTTGCTACCATCTTCCCTGCTACCTCTATACCTCCCTTTTCATCCTGCTCCTTCTCTTAGGTCATCAGTCCCACTGTGCATCCTTAATCTCCAAATACTGTTTTGGGTCGCTGCCCCCTACCTATGCACTCTCATTTCTCCCATTCCATCTGCCTCATACTCCCCCTGCTCCAGGGATCCTCGCACCTTCTCACTCCCCACCCTCACTCCGCTTCTGGGTAGTCAGCCTTCTCCTATCGCCTTCTCACCCTCTGGAACCTGCACCCCTTCTCCCTGTGTCTCTCATCCTCCCCACTTCCCTTAGGCACCAGCTTAAACTCCCGTCTTCCTCCTCCTGCTCCTGTCAGCCTCCTACCTGACCCACCCCTGATCCCCCTCTCCTCCCGAGTTTTGATCACCCTTCTGGGGTTGGTTTATGCTTTCCAATTATTGCTGCACTGAAGATGTTCGACCTGCTGCTACCATTTACATTGGTCTGGGGGCTGCACCCTCAGTCACTGGTCGTTGTTATTAGCACTTGTAGCTTGTTTGCAATTTATTTCATTTTCAACATAGGTGTTTATGCTCCAGTCACCCCTGGCATGCCCCCTTCTGTATGGTGCCCCCAGCTCCTTCATCCAGGTTCCATGGAACTTACCTTCTTGCTAGTGTCATGGCTTATTGGAGAATGGCGGGAGCCTGGTCACCGATGCAGAGACTGCGAGGAACCGGATGTCATCCTGCATCCATGAGGGATTTGTCATCTTGCATCCAGGAGGGATTTTCCATCTTGGTTAGGTAACCCCCTGGAACATTCAGTGCTATGGCATAGCGACAAGCTCTACCTCCACAGAGGCATCCTCAGACACCTAGGGAGGTGTCCGCCTAAACGACATGCCCAGACCTGCACTGCCACCCTGACACCTCCAGGTGGCAGTTGACAACAAGTCTCCCCCACCGAAGGAGGAGAGCTTTCTCTGGATGCTTGATCTTCCCAATCCTGATCAGCCCCTGAGTGACTCGTGTCTGTTCCTGAACCCAGGTCGCCAGTATGGCAGGAGGTAAGGAACCCAGCGCCTCAGCCCTCCATATGACTGGGATGGCTAACACTTTATATTTGTTTCATGTTTTTATACTTATGTATTTTGACGGATTGTATCCCCTTTCCCTCTCCCCTGGTCATGCCAGGAATGAGCCTTGGCTCAGTGTGCCTTTCCCGGTTACCAGTTTTTAAATAAATAGATAGACAAACAAACAAATAAATGTGCTAGCATGGTTCAAGTACAATAAATGAATACAATAAAAGAAAAATACGAACATATGAACATACAAAATGCTAGCAGAAACAGGCCTCACTTCTATCGAGTCTGCTCGAATGTGAAGCTAGCCCCTCAAATTGCAGCTGCCTTCCCCTACCTCCTTAACAACCCCCCACACTCTGTCCCAACCCCTCTTAAATTCCCCACCATTCTACACGATACCACTTCCTCAGGCAGAGCATTCCACTTGTCTACCACCCTTTCTGTGAAAAAGTGTCTCCGGTTCCCTCCTGAATCCCCGAATCTCAGTCAGTGCCCTCTCATGTCCCTACCCCTTCTGATCTGAAGAATCCCTTCCGTATTAGTCTTGTTCATTCCGGTTTCAATCATATCCCCCATCCCTCCTCTCCTCCAGGAAATACATGTTCAGCTCTCCCAGTCTCTCCTTATAGAATTTTCCCTCCAGTCCATGGATCATCTTCATTGCCCTATGCTGCACCCCCCTCCAGCAATCTATCTATTTCCTACTTCAGGAATGGACACCAGTACTGCATGCAGTATTCCAGATGCAGTCTGACCAGTGACCTCTACAGGAGAAGGAGCACCTCCCTGTGCCTGGGGAGGAGATTCCCCTCGCTATGCACCCCAGCATCTTGTTTGTCTTTGCAGCAGCCTTCCTGCACTGAACTGAGTGGTTCATACTCCCTGTTTTTAGTACCCCTAGATCCTTTTCCTCCTCAGTGCTTTCCAGTTGTGCCCCTCCCAACTGATATTTCCTCTGCTAGTTCCTTTCTCCAAAGTGCAGGACCTTGCACTTCTTGGCATTGAACCCCATCTGCCATGTCTCCGACCACTCCTGTAGTTTAGTCAGGTCCTCCTGCAGCCCCCTCCACACCTCTATGTCCTCTACCACAGCTCCGATTTTAGTATCGTCTTCAAACAGACTGATCCTACTCCAGATCCCATTTGAGATATCTGCTATGAATATCCCAAACAGCACCGGTCTCAGAACCAATCCCTGGGGCACCCCACTCGTAATGTCCCTTGTTGATGAGAGTTCCCCCACCACCACCACCCTTTGCTGCCTACCCCTCAGCCAGTTGGTGATACAATTGACCATTTTTGTTCCCACCCCTATGTATTCCAGTTTTCCCCCCAGCCTCCCATGTGGCGCCGAGTCAAAGGCCTTGCTGAAGTCCAAATACAGGACGTCCACTGCATGGCCCCTGTCCAGTTCCCTGGTAACCCAGTCATAATACTTGACTAGGTTTGTTTGACAGGATCTGTCTGAGACAAAACCATGTTGATGACTTTCTTGGAGACCATTTCTTCCAAAAATGTCACCTGCCTCTCTTTTAGGATTGACTTCATGCGCTTCCCCATGATTAAGTGAGGCTCACCGGTCTGTAGTTGCCTGGGTCATCCTTTGGGCCACTTTTATGAATGGGCACCACATGGGCCATCCTCCAGGTTTGTGGCATGCATTCTGTGTCCAGTGATGTATTGAACAGGTCTGCCAGTGGTCCCACCAGGATCTCCGCTAGATCTCTGAGTACCCTAGGGTGAATGCCATCTGGTCCTGGTGCCTTGTCCACCCTCAACACCCTTAGCCCTTCCAGCACCCTGTCCTCTGTAATCCTGAAATCAGTCACCCCTGCCTCCCCACCCATTTCACCTTTCCCATGGCGTATCTGCCCCCCCTTTCCTTCATGAGCACAGAACAGAAGTACTCATTCAGAGCATCAACCTGGGCCTCCCCCTTCACCACCTACCCCCCTATCCTTCTTAATCCTTATAATCTGTTTTTTGTTCCTTCTTCTCTTGCCAGTGTAGCGGAAGAAGTCCTTTTCCCCATCCCTGATTCTGTGTGCCAGTCTCAGCTCCCTGGAAGCCTTGGCCACTCTGACTAGCCTGGTAACCTCCCTGGCCTTCTTTGCGTACTTGTCTTTGTTCCCTTGCCCTCCTGATTTCCTAAACCTCTGGAATGCCTTTCTCTTGGCCCTCACCCCATCCATGACCTCCCATGTCAGCCAGCTTGGCTTCTTTGCCCTACTCATTTTGCTCTGTGTCCTGGTACAAGTCTCAGTTGCCTCTGCTAACCCTTTTTTAATGATATCCCATCTTTGGCTAGTGCACATGCATGTCTGAAATTCCATCAGGTGCTCAACCAAACTTTCCCCCATCCTTTTGAAGTTCACTCCCTTAAAACCAATCACCCTAGTACCCATACCTCCCATTTCCGTGCCCATACTGAGTGTGAACCACACCGTGTGATGGTTGCTCCCAGCCAGGGGGGTCCTCCACTCCCAGATCCCTTACTGCCTCCCCGTTGTCAATACCAGGTCCAGAGTCCTTCCCACCCTAGTTGGCTTGTGGACCAACTGCACCAGGAAGCAGTCCTGAAGTGCATCTAGTAATACCTGCTCCTTTGCACATGTGGTGGTTGGGGTGTTCCAGTCCACCCCAGGAAGGTTGGAGTCCCCCACCACTACTGTGTCCCCCTTCCTACAGACCCCTCTAATCTGCTTGGCCATACCTCTCAACTGTACCACATTACGAGGAACGTTCCTCTTTTTACTTCACAAAAGCTCCCTGTTCCACATTGTGAGGACTTGTTCCACATTCAGTATTAACATTTTAAAGCAAAAATCTATAGTAAATAATGCAAAAAATATATTATTCAATTAATAACAGACTCTCTGAACATAAATGCAAACATTTTAACAGTGTTCTGAACCTCCTAGGCAAAGATTTAATTAAGTGTTCCACATTTTTTTTATTTGTTCCACATTTTGAGAGGCAGTGTTCCACATTTGGGGGACAAAAGGTTGAGAGGTATGTGCTTGGCCAACTCCCTGTCCAGGTCATCCCTCTGAGCTGGTGGCCTGTACACTACCCCCACCCTCAGTGTCTTTCTTTTGGAGTCTTGAAACTGTATCCATAGGGCCTCTGTCCTGTCCTCCACTCCTTCTTCCCTTATGCACCTTATCCCCTCCCTCACGTAAATCGCCATGACCCCCTCTCCCCCTAGCCCTGTCCTTCCTGAATATTCTGTACCCTGGGATTGTCATATCCCAGTCCTGGTTCTGGGTGGCCCATGTTTCAGTGATAGCCGCGATGTCCACCCTCCCCACGGCCAAGACAGCCTGTAGCTCAGCTAATTTGTTACCCAAGCTTCTTGCATTCAATGAGATCACCCTCCAACCTGTGTCTTCCCCTTCCCACCCTGATTTCACCCCTCCTACCCCCACCTTGTGTCCCCACCCCAAAAACCTCTCCAATAGCATGGGGGGGCATGCCCGGCTTCCCCCTCTGGGATCCCTGCCTACTAGCTGTCCTCACACCCCCCCCACCTAGTTTAAATATATCCTTGATGCTATGTACCCCTCTAACTTCTGCTTTAATACCCCCTTCCCCTCCCTGCTCAGGTGCACCTTATACCCTGCATATAGAGCCTTATTGTCCCAGGTTCTGCCCCACTCCCCCACTACCTTGTACCCCTTGGACTGACACCATTCCCCCAGCCAAGTTTTGAACTCCCCAATCCTCCCTTTCCTTCCTGTACTCACACAGGGTACTGGGAGCACCTCTAAGAAGGCCACTGATTCCCCCACTTCCTAACATAGCCCTCCTCATTCCTCAAACCTCCTCCTTACTACCTCCACCATCTTCCCCACCAGGTCATTAGTGCCCACATGCACCACTACATGCGGTTTCTTCCTGCCCTTCCTTGTGCACTTAAGAAATGCCTGTCCCACCCTGTCCACCGTTAGCCTGGGTACAGCCTCCACCCATATCCTACTATGCCTTTCTCCCTTGCCACCCAATCTGATCCCTTTAAGTATGGTATTGCCCAGCAGTAGCACACCCCCTTCCTCATTCCTTATTCCCTCCCTACCCTTTTCCCACATTATCCATTGCTAGCGCAAGCCACTTCTCTAACTCCATCCCTCCCCTATTCTGATCCCCCCTCACCCCTTTCCTGTTTCCCATCCCCTTCTCCGCTCCCTCCCTATCCTCCACTTCCCTCTCCTCCGCCCTGGCCCCCCATCCTCTGCTCCACCCCTGTCGTCCTCCCCATCAGCAATGTTTCTCTCTCCTTCACTCATCACCCTCCTCTGACCAGCTCCTGTCCCTTGTGGATTTCCCTCCCTCCCCTCCTGCCCCTCCTGGAGATCGCGCACCCCCTCTTCCACCAGTGTTGCCAGCACAGCAAACCTGTTGCCTGCCCTTCCTGCCTGGTTGTTCCTTTGTGTCTTCCCCCCATCCTAGCCTGCCCACTTGTGCTAGGCCCCTTGTTTGTTCTGCTCCTGCACTCCATCCCCATCCCTTCCCTTAGGTCTTTGTTTCTCCCATGTGGTTCCTCATGTTATTCCCCATAACAGCCCCTCCTGCCTCAAGGGCCCTCCCCCATCCTCTCCATCTCTCTACCTAGCCACAGCACTTCCTCCACCAGCTTCCGCAACCTGCTACAGATTGGACGCCCTCCTAGCCTCCAAAATATGTTCATCCAAACCGCCACCCCACAACCATTGCATCCCACAATCCTACCCTTGTTGGCCCTCCTTGCCTCCTGCTTCCCCCACACCACCACCCCCCTGCACTGACCCCAACCATCCTCATTGGCCCCCCCACCCTCCGGTGTGTCCATCCCTCTGACGCTCCATCCGTCTTCCTCTCGAGATACCCACAATAGTTTTAAAACCCTTATGCTGCTGTCTTCAGAGTAGACTATGCACTATTAGCAGTATCTATACATAACTTTGCAGTCTTTTACAATCCTGCATTGCTTCCTTCAGAGCAGTCTATGCACTATTAGCAGTAACAATGCAAAACTTTAGAATCCTAGCAATATCCCTTTCTAAGGCAGTTAAAGCCAAACAGTCCTCCATCCCCAGCGCCTTTACAAGCAGTGTCCCTAACTGCCACCCCCTCCTAGAAGAAAAAACAGACAACACAGAGCCCACCATGACTTAAACACCCCCTAAGTCCCAAGTGTCCCAGAACAACTACACTGGTCCAGCTTGTTGGCCCAGGCCAGAACTGAAATAACCCCAGTACCTTAACTCTGGGAACAGCTGGAACTTAAGAAAAGGATGTTACCATACCTCATCTCACACTGGGTCCTCCAGTCAGTGGAGTTCCTTCTCCACAGCTCACCTTGGGGTCACTCTCTCCTTCAAGCTCCTTGAGCTGCCCTTACCTGCTAGTTGCTCCTTCCCTTGTCCTCCTCTGATGAACAATATAGTGATCAGCTCTTTTTTGATATCCTTGTTAAGCACTCCTTCACCTCTCCCCACTAGAGGGCATCAATCCTCCTTAGGTCTGCAGGTTCACCCTGGTACTGGCTCCTCCTTTGGTTATTCAATAGAGGTTGGGGAGAGTGGGTGGGTGGGTGGGCAAAACCCCTCTCCCCCCCTTCTGGGATGGCTCCTGCCGCCTCCCTTCACCGCTTTCCCCCTTCCTTCTCTTTGTGGCAATGGCTGCCCGGTCTTCTCGCTCCCCGGACCTGCTGAGCTGTAAAATAACAACAATTACTAAGAGTAAATGTCATCAGTTGCTCCGCAATGGTGTTATTTCATTGTGACACGTACTCTGTGTGCAGCGGCATCAGAAATATACAAGGGATATAACATTTAACACATCATTTTGTCTGATAGCATTAGCAAACTGACTGTGTTAGTGACTGCTGCCAGCAGCTGTACATACATCTGAGGGATAGCATAACCTGTTTGTGCTGTGTAATCCTGTTTGTGTCTGTGTCTGAGTGACATATCCAGGGACATACTATGCAAATTAAACCATTCAGTGTGCAGGGTACAGGCTCCTCATTGGCATCTCACCCACAGCACTGAACGCAGCTGGAGCAAACGGAATGCCCCACAGACAACATAAGATCCAGAAACACCTAGAAAGCAGGTAGGTAAATCTGTACCCTTACTGTGGTTTCACATGTATGATACATACATGAGCGTGTCAGATTCTCATGTGTCATTGTTACTGTTTTGAACACTGTAAACAGATGTGAATAATGAGCCGGGAGATAGGGACCACAAAGTGCAGTGAGCTAGGGGAGGGGCTCAGAATATTTTCCTTCAGAAATGAGCATGTTTTATATGAAAACAGATTCAAAAATAGCACACATAAATGTGGTATTGGATGGTACATGCCAGTAAAGAACATTAGAGATGCAAAATCAATTTGCAGGTCTAGGCAGCCTTCCATGCATATAAAATTCATCTGTAACCATTAATAAGTCATTTAAGGAACTATAATTATGTTTTAAGGCACTGTAGTTACTCTTTAAGGGAATGTTGCTTATAAATGTCTGAACATTCATGAGTCATTTGGTTCTTTTTTTTCCTAACTCATCAGCTGTGGGACAAAATACTTTTTAAGCAAATTGGAACAATCTAACAGTGCACTTCAGCCAACTACAGATAACTGGAACATTCTGCTAGGACATGAAATTGATGTTTTGAATCAAAAATGATCCATCATTGCTTTCATCGCACAGATAGCATTCATCTTCCTAACTTCGAACCTTGCTAATAAACCACAGCACTCTGTAGTTGGCGTAGATACCAGGCATGTTTTTATTGAAATATTTTGACGCCAAAATACGTCTAAATATTTCAATAAAAACATGCCTGGTATCTACGCCAACTACAGAGTGCTGAGTTTTGCTCTTTATGGACTTTAGTGTTGACTCGAGCACCTGTTTTCACGGAGGAGTTGTTTTTGTTGCTTTTCTTTTTCTTTAATAAACCACAGGCAGATCAGTTTAGAGCCTCAAAAGCTGTCTCAAAAAGAGCGTTGACTGAGTCAGGATCAGCCTAAATGGTCACTAGTCCTGTTCTGTTTATAAAAAATACATATTTTTAGGCCCTAAGAAGATATATTATTGATTAAAGATACCTAGATGATACTTGGAATTGTTTTGCAACTTGGAAATTCACTTACAACCTAGGTATACTTTATTTATTTATTTATTAGTTTTTGTTGACCGGGTAAGTGCACTAGACAAATCCTGCCTATTTTCAGGCATGACTCGGGGGAGGGGGATACAGATGAATGCCAACTGAACTTGAATCAGATTAAGCTGTTAGTGGTATTTTTAGTGAATGAGGGAAATTTGGCCAGGACACCAGGGAAATTCCCCTACTGGCTGCCTAGTCGCCGTCAGTAGGTGTCTCGCTGACGTCACGCTGCATGATGGCAGCACTTCAGCAACAGCACTCGGAGATGGAGGTCGGTGAAAGTACGGTATCTGATGCTACTCTGTGTACAGCCTTGCAGGACTCACCAGTTTGCCCGCGAACATTCCCTCGCTGGAAACAGCACCGGAGGAAAAATAGTATCCAGGAGTTGGCTGGGGATATTCCAGCAGTGGGAGTTTGCTTGGCAGGAGATAATGGAGTCGGCATCATTAAACCCTGCTTCAGTGCATTTCTCTCCGGTACCCGAGGAAATACGTAGAAATATGTGCAGCCTCCTAGAACGATTTTCCTGGGAACTGATGCTACAGGGACTGTTTCTGAAACGGACTCAGGCGTCACAAACTGTGCGACGGCGCTTTGACTACATGATGAGGCCCACAGGACTTCTCTCTGGACTGGTCTGAAGATTCAGCTCTTACAGGAGCGGGCTGGCGAAAGACTGATTCCGGTCGTTGGATTCCTGATTCTGCCTGGACTACCTTCTCATCGGACTCTTCATCTTCAAAACATGCCACCGATTCAGAGACACTGGGCCCAGGTATTTCTACACAACATTCAGACATTGCACCTGAAAGCGCTGTGATTACTGAGGGTGGGGAGAGTACTTTGGCTTCTTTGAAACCAAATACCTCCTTTAATAATTCTACTGGGACTTATGGGGATAATGCTGAAATGTTATTACAGGAGGGGGGTAAAGGCTCCCAATCCAGACCTCCTATGTCAGAGTTATTTAAAAATAAATTAGAGCAGGCCCCGAGGCGTAATGCTGTTCGGATACGATATAAAGGCGGTCTCCCAGAGCATCCGGATAGGTATTATGTTTTTAAACAGCTTTTGAAAATTTCTATGGGCTTTTCCCCTTCTGACATTTATGCCTTAATCCACATTTCAGGTGAGGATTCTTTTGACATTAGTTTCCAGACTAATATTCACTTAGACAAATTTTGGGATAAATACGCTATTCACAAAACCACACCTGTATGGACCCCTTTTTTTGCTATCCCACTTACTAGGCCACAAATCCGTTACATTACTATTATGTTTCGTAACGAAGGGGTAAATGTAAGTGACATTTATCATTGGTTACAGTCTAAATGTGACATTCTGAGTCCGCCTGAGGCCTTATTAGATTCTGAAGTTATATGGACTGGGGGCTGGAAATTCAAAGTGAAACTTTTTTTAGTTAATTCTGAAGTTGTGCATCTTCCCAACAGTTTATTTTTAGGTAAAGATAGGGGAGTCTGCTTTTATGGCGGTCAACCCAGAGCTTGCTACAAGTGTGGAGCTAAAACCCATTTTAGTAGTGTCTGTGACGTATTGAAATGCCCCTTATGTAGAGGTTTTGGTCATTCTCTAGATATGTGTACTAACATCTTTCAGTGCAACCTCTGCGACAGAAGGGCCATGCCTTTCATCAGTGCCCTTGGGCTCGCAGAAATTGTACTGAAGGTTGGGATCAGGATGACTTATTAAAAAAAGCCCATGCAAAGAAACAAGGACCTCGTGATAAAACTGCTTCTATGCCCCCAACCCCTCAGGCTGTGGATCATTTAGTCACTCCTAAGACAACAGGGACTGGTATTAAGGAACCCCATACTTCTGTAGACAGCCACGCTACTCCCAAACCTCTCGCCTCCAGTAAACAGACTTCTGGCCTTTCCATGCCCCCTTTGAAACAGTCAAGAGCAGACGCCTCACTAAAGCCTCTATAAAACAACCTCCTATAACCCCATTACCTACAGAAAATTTTTTTTTCCCCCCTACAAGATGACCCTAGGGAGTCAGATCTTGAATCTGATACTTCTCATGTGTCAGAACTTATTACTGAAGACGAAGATAGCAAAACAACGGAGTTAGCGAAAGAAAAGAAAGGAAAAAAAGGAAAGAAAAGGAAAGTTAGCCAAAAACATGGCCCTTGACACCTTAGCTCCCTATGACCGTCTTGAAGCTAGCATCATACAATGTATGTAGTATAAAAACATTTCAAAGACAATTGCCCATTTTGATGTATTTGGTGTCTTTGAAACTTGATATAATTCTTTTACAAGAGACTAAGGTGATGTCTCTCTTTGAAACCAAACAGCTGCAAAGGAAATGGATTTGGGGACCTTCCTTTTGGACCTTTGGTCCAGATATTGCGGATGGTCTTGGGGGTATTATTTGGAATCGTCTTTTAAAATATCTAAAGTGATAGATCTTAGACCTGGTAGGTTGTTAATTTTGGATTTTTCTTTGGGGAATTTTCCTTCGCTTGATTAATTTGTATCGCCTCAGACAAAGTTATCTCGGATAGAGATCTTGAAGGCGTTAAACCCTTTTTGCTAACTAAAGCATATAATTTGGGGTGGAGATTTAACTGCTCCTAGACATTAATATGAGTAAACAGCTCGAAAAAAAAATATATTGCGATACTAATTTTCTTCACAAACTTATTAAAGATTCTGGTCTCCAAGATGTTTTAGAAGTCTACACCCACAGGCGGTGAATCATATTTCAGACATACTTTTGCAACTTGTATTGATATGATTTTTGTTTCTCGATATCTCTTTCCAAAATCTTGCTCAGTCACACCTACTGAATTTTCTGATCATTTTATCTTAATTGGCAATCTCTCACTGACACATTTTCCCCCTATTTTCTCCTCTGTAAATTGTCGGTGGAGACTAAACACTTCCTTTTTACAGGACGCACACTCTTTTTCTAAATTAGAAGGTTTTTTTTCCGCCAAATTTTCTACTATGGATCTATTTGACCTTTCCTACGATTGGTGGGTACAACTGAAGGGTGAAATTAAATCCTTGTTCATTAAGTGGGGCAAAATTAAGGCAAATTCAGAATATCTTCAATATTTATTACATAGAAATCAGTTGTACAAATTAATGTCCTTACCGCCTAAAGACCATTACTTAGTTCATTCCCAAATTATAACAATAAAGAAATTAATGAAAGCTTTTCAATTCGATAGGGCTAAATCTTTAGATTTAGAATTTAAATATGGAATTAAACAAAGTCCTATGTCTGATGCTTTCCAGGCCTGTAAAACTCGTCTCACTAACACCTTAATGACAGGACTTGTTAATTCACAGGGGGAATTGATTACCACCGATATAGGTATGTTGTCTGTTATTCAGCAGCATATACAAGAATATTTCTCGTCTTCAACCATGTTGCCTATAGAATCATTTCCGCTTCAAAGATTTCCCACTTTACCTAAGCTTCCAGATAATCTTTTACAGTCCCTGGTACTTCCTATTACTTCATATGAAGTTGCAGAGGTTATTAAAAAGTTAAAGACTGGAACTGCTCCAGGTCTGGATGGCATACCTAATGAGTTTTATAAAGCTTGCTCTAAATATATGGAACTCTTTTTGCCTCCAGTTTTTAATTCTGTTTTAACTTCAATCTCAACTGATAACACCTTGTCTATTTCTCTTATGACCTTTCTACACAAAAAAGGCGATAAAAGTTTGGTACCTAATTGGAGACCGATTAGTTTATTAAACACCGATTATAAGATTTTAACTAAGATTCTGCATAATCGCTTAATAAAGGCCACAAAAATTCTGATTCATCCAGCACAAACTTGCTCTATACCTACTAGAACTATTCAACAAAACCTTTTTTTGATAAGAGATCTTTTTTCCACTTTATCACAAAACTCTCTAGATCCTGGGATTATAGTAGCCCTTGATCAAGCCAAAGCTTTCGTCGAGTTTGTCATTCCTATTTGTATTTTGTTTTAACTCATTACGGTATTCTGGAAACATTTGTTCATTGGATAACCAAACTATATAGTCAGGCAGTTACTATACCAATTGTGAACGGATTACTGGGTACTGAAATTAAAATTAATAAAGGTGTACGGCAAGGTTGCCCTTTAAGCCCTCTTCTGTATACTTTTATTTTGGATCCAGTCATCAGAAGTATTGTTTCTGACCATCAGATTATAGGGCTTTCTCCCTCCCCCTGGTTAGACAAAGTGAAAGTTACAGCATTTGCAGATGATGTTACTTTGTTATTGGCAAATGCTTTGTCACTACAATGAGCATTAGAGATTTTTCTTTTTTGGGGAGTTTTCGGGCATCTCTAAATATGGAGAAAAACTTTATAATACCTTTACAACACACTCCTCACTGGTTCCTAACTATTTTAATATACTTGTATCACGCACTCCTCAAAAAATATTAGGGATATGGTTCGGAGTTGATGATATGGCCCTCTATAATTGGGAAAGACAATTGGGCATAGGAGAATTAAAAGTAAACCTTTGGAAAAGCTGGACTTTTAGTAAACTAAAAAGAACAGCTATTATTAAACAATTTTTGTTACCCCTGTTTACATATATAAGTCATCTTTTTCCTCCTCCTACATCTGTAGAAACTAGGTTATATAGTATTTTTTCCAGATGCTTTGGGGAAACAGACTTAACCCTGTTAAGAGGGACTACACATACCTTTCAAAGAAAGATGGCGGTCTACACATGATCAACCCTGTCATTTTTTTCCATTCTAATTTTTTATTTTCTTCTTTTTCGTTTCTTTGGACACAACCTTCATTACCATGGCAGTTTTGGGTCCAGTCAATCTGGCATAAATATTTCTTTAAATGGTCATTGTTTCCTCCAAAAATTATCTCCTCTGATTCTTTACCTAAGTATGGACTTCCCACCCTTAAGAAATTATATCAGTGGAAGATTCCACTACAAAAATTACTTTCCCTGTCTCGAAAATCTTTTTATACATATATTGTTTATGAAGTCCAGAAAATTACACTGTTATTTCCTAATTGTACTCCCACTAAAATGATTTTTGCATTACATAAATTAACAGATTACAGAATCCCAGTCAAAACGTTGGACATTATTTGGATTTCAGCTCACAGAAGATTAGGCGTCAGAGGGAATATGAAATACAAACCTCTAGATGAAAGATATTGTTTAAGACCACAATGCATTAATGTAGAAGAAAGTCAACAACATTTTTTTATAGATTGCGTGGATAGTAAGGCTTTTTGGTCTCAAGCAGCACTTTACTGGAAGATGCCACATTTAACTTTATTAACCTATAATACTCTCTCATTTTAGGGGAATATACAGGGATTTGGAAAACTTATCATAAAAGCACTTTAAATGTTTTCTTTGCCTTATTACAGTATTTTTATGGCAAGCTCGCTGTAAATTCGTTTACAAACAGCAACAGATATCTTATTCAGTTATAATTGAGTCTGTTCACAATGATTTGCTTGCTATACATATGACTGATAGGAAGTTTTCTTCTAATGAAAAAATGACAAATTTATGGAAACACTTTCCTATATCGTGAAGATTTTTGTTAGGATTGTATGTAACACATTGTTTTTTGTTCTTCTTATATATAATTATTTCTTTGTATTCATACTTATGGTTTACCCTTTTTCTTTGTGATGTTATGTTTTTTCTCAATAAAAACTTCCCCTACTCTTTTCGATAAGTGCCAAGGGATCTTTAACATCCATCTGAACTACCACCAATCCAGGCAGATGGGACCTCGGTTTAATGTCTCATCCAAAAGACGGATAATACTTGCTGTATGGATGATCTGTATTGTTTTTTGGCTAGCCACTATAACAAATACAGGCCAGATTTACAAATAACAGTAAGCATCTTACTAGAAAATAAATACATTTTACAATGGTTATACAGTTATCTGGGGCTCTACCAAAGGGGAACTACTGTAATTTTTATTTATTGTGTATTAAGGTGCTCAGTACACCATACACAATAAATTCATAATATGATAATAATTACTAGTGAGCATTTTTTATACACTAATAACACATTGTTAAAAATCATGTTACAACCACCGTGTTGTAATTTTTAGTTTTAACCAGGCAGTTGTAACCACTGCCTCTCAATCATGCTCGCGCTTGGTGCAGCGTGAGCAGTAATAACACTGCTGCTGACACCTGATAACAGGCATTTTTTAATAGTAGGCAGCGAGTTCCGCAAAAGAAAGTAAGTTATTTTAAAAAATGAGAGGTCTCAGATATTTAATTTGCTGTCTGAAAAGTACAGTCTTGACTCTGAACATGTACATCAGTGCTGATGGTAATGCGAAGGCTCACAGACACGGCAGTACTTTTCCAACAGTGAATTAAGTATGTTGGACCACTTTTTTTTTAAACTAACTTACTTACTTTTGTAGAACTCATTGCCTACTATTAAAAAGACCTTTAGTAGATATTGCATGGAAACTGATAAACCCGCCCATGCACGGGTTTACCTGTGCTTAGGTTCCATTTGGCATTGTGGATGGAAACCCTACATTAATAAAAATGCTCCCTAGTAATTATAAACAACAAAATATGGGTGGGTGTATGCAAACCAGAATTTTACACACACCTTCAGTGTGGGATACTATTATAAACCCCTTGCACTTCACTCTTGGGGTTTATATCATATGCTGATGATGCGGTGGTCCTCACGAGCGGACCTAGTTTCAACATTGTTCAAACCAATCTAGCGTTCGATTTCTACCTCATTCAACATTGGTTTGTAAATAACAAATTGGTTTTGAATGAAAAAAAAACAAAACAAGTCCAAGCTTTTTAGTAGTCACAGGACAAAAATAGGAGACAGACGTGCTCTGGCTCTGCACACTATCAGTGGCGGAGTAATGGAGCAGGTCAATCCTTTTAAATATTTGGGTTTAATAGTAGATGACTGTACGTCCTACGAAGTTCATATAACTCAGAGTTTTTTAATCCCAGTGGTGGATTATAGAATCCTTTTCTATTATTCTGCATGGGAAGGGCTTCTGAGAAGGGTTAAAACTCTGCTGAATCAAATTGCATGCTTCACCACACAAACGCCTTACGGAATACATAATTGTGTCCTTTTAAATAAAATAGGTTGGCTCTCTCTGGACCTACGATTTCAGTACCAATTGGGGAAATTGGTGAAAAAAGTGATTTTCAAGAAGGTGCCAAAGTTTTTTAACTCTGTTTTTAAAGATTATTCAGGCAAAGGTAGCACACGTTTATCTGAGTTACAAACTTTTAGTATCCCTAGAATGAAGTCAGCTTTGGGGCAGAGAACTTTGTTCTATAAATTACCTGTTTTTTTTTTAACTCTGTTGCTAGGGCTTTTGAATGTATCAATGTTTCCTTAAATCAGTTCAGATTACATTTAAAGAGGTATCTTTTCTCCAAAAATCAATGCACATGCTTTAATTAGACTGCATTGTAACTTGTACTATATCTAATGTTTGTTGTATGTACTGAAGTATGAATGTGACTCTGGTCAACCTTGAAAACAGGCCATTGACTCACGGACGTACCAGATTTTAAATAAATAGAACAAATCAAACACAGCTTCCCACGCCTTGGCTGCAAATGTAAAATTCTGGTTACACAGTCACCCGTGTATTATTTTCTGTTATACCCTTATCTGGGACTCTATTAAATTGGAACTATTATGATATGCATTTATTGTGTATGAAAATGTTTACAACACAAACAAGCAATGACTGGGTGTGCATTACATAAGGAATAAGACACGACAGGTTGTGGTTTATAGCCTGATAAGAGCACACCTCAGGTGCATAATGAGGCATGAGGTGCTTGTGCCAAGTGCTTTTAACAACTGGGAAGTGCTCTTATCATGCCATAAACCACACCTCAGAGTGTCTTATTCCGCTTATAAAATGGGTCCCCAGTAAAGAAATTAATTAAATGCACTGGAAAACTGTACATAAAAACAGTACAAAAATTTGACCATATCTGTAGAAAAAGAGAAAAAGTAATCCTTACTGTGCTGGAATGGAGCTCTTTAATTAAAGTCAGTAGAGGGTGTTTGTGTCTGTCTTTTTCTACACACACACACTTAAAATCTTGTACAATATGGGTTATTTTACTTTTGTTCACATTTCTTACTTTCCCTAAGTGACCTGACTGCTCACTCAGTTTCAGTTTGAGCGAGCGGGAACGAGCATGTGTGTCCAATGTGTGCTGCTGTGGTTACCGTGAAGTTTGTTGTTCTCCCCGAAATCATTGTTTTGGTGTGTGTCCTGAGTTTTTTTTTTTTTTATCTTTGCCTCCTTACTTCAGTAAGTACCATTGTTTTTCCACATTTCTTGCTTCAGTTTAACTGTTGCACTTACATTTGACTGGAGCACCTGACTGAGCTAGTGTGTCCTTAGGGGCTGCCATACAGAGCAGTTTTCTGCTTTACAGGTTTGAAACCATTAGGTCTGCTTTGAGCTGCCATTGCAGATAAGGGATTTTGACTTTATTTGATTTGGTTTGTCCTCTCATGGACCTCTCACGGGAGTGGGGGTCTGGAGAATGGAGATGTTGGAAACCGAAGGGGGGTCTGGAGAACGGAGATGCTGGAAACCAAAATGGGACTGGAGAGTGCAGATTCTGTAAATGGTGACTGCTTCTTCTGTGCATTTTCAGATAGTGGGACCGAGAGTCGTACACTTGTTATGGACAAAGAAGCAGCAAAGTAAACTACTGTAAATGAGAGGTATACTTTCTTGTGGTGTTGTATGGGGGGGTGTTGGATACATTTTGTGCTATGTTTTTTTTTCCCTGTTGGTGACAGTGCTGTGGTGGTGTAGCTGTTGTAGAAAGCTGAGAAGGTGCAGTTACAGAACTGTGTCAAGCAGTGATTTGACATGGTGATTCATTTTGGTTGGCATAAGTTGTACCAGTTGCCAATATATAACCTGATAAGGACACGGCAAATGGTACCTCTTAGCCAATCAAAACACAGGGAATTTTCTACCCACTTTATAAAGAATTTTGATGCATGCCCCAGGGCATAAGGCAAAAGGCCAAAGATTAAGAGTCCTTAACCCCTGGGAAGTGTATTAAAATACTATAATTCACACCTTGAAGTGGCTTACTGCACTTAGAAAATGGCATGTTGGAATCTTCTGTATGGAGACTCAAAAATAATTAAATTAAGCAAATTGTTTTAGAATTATTAAATATTTTAAATAAGTTTGAAAGTGGGAAAGGTTTCAATAAAAAGTCAATTTTCAGTGTTTTGACTATGTAAGCACTAACACATGACAGGGTGAGTGGTTATTCGGCAATTACTGCAACCCCCCTATTCCGTGGGTTGGAGGTAGGAGACATTAACCGTGTCCCTTCAACCACAGGGTGGGGGGAGTGCAGTAATTACCCAATAACCGCAAGCCCTGAAGTGTTATTGCATTTAAAAAATGGCACCAAAATAATAAAAAACACAGGACTAAATAAATCTTTAAATTACGAATAAATAAATCTTCATCACTGGTAAATTGGTTCTCACACCAAACAGGTAGGTTTGTGCCATCAAAGAGGTCAGATTGGCGGCTAGGTAAAAGGTAAGTCACTCATGTTGTTAGCTGAACCTTTTCTGTTTTTCCCCTGATTATCACAGTTACTGAAAATTATAAAGCAGTATAGCTCCAAGGCTTGCAAGGTACTTTCCAGACCCATGGAGTTATTGATCATTTACCACAGAGGTCTGGACAGCTGTTGACTAATCAGATCACGTATTTTTCTTGCCCATTTAAGAATGTGTTGTATTGCCAGCAGGTGGTGCTGTGAGATTGCTTTTAATATGTAGAAGCAGCGTATGAAAGAAGTATTTGTACATACTATATTTAGTTGTATAACTTGTACAGCCCATGCTAAATGTTACTGTTGTTTGTATTTGTTTATAACTTGTACTATTTTGTGTTACCCAGGTCATACCTGTAAAAGCAGAATGCTCCAGTGTACTTACAGGGGAACAGCCAACACAAAGGGCCCCCACACTCGAGTGTGGTGCTGGTCCCAATGTGCTAGCTTGCCCAGGTGGATGTAACAGTTTTTTTTATTAATGGTGGAATGCTGACCATGACACCAGGGAATCTCTCCTACAGTATTCTTTATCGATAAGTGCCATGGAATCTTTTACTGGCACCTGGACAGTGATCAGAGATGGGCAGAAGTGATCTAAGTTTAATATCTCATCCAAAGGATGGCACCTCACCAGTGCAGCAACCCCCTCATATTGCACTACAGTGTACATTATAGGTATTACACCAAGTGCCTGGTGTGGGGCTAGAACCCATGCATTTCTGATCATCTGGCCCCAGAGGTGAGTGTGCTATTTACTGAGCCACTGACACTATATAGATATATGGATATATGGGGCCTGATTCTCAAATGGGGCTGCGTTCGGCACAAGCTGCGGCAAACAGCAGCCTGCGCAGAAGCCCCATATGCCAAGGACCCTGCAGCGGATTCAGGTACAGGAGGAGTCCTGGTGTTTAAGTCCCCACACTTGTGCCATTCCATCCCTTGCGGCAAACACCTGGCGCATGGGAGGTGTCTGTCGCAAGCCCGGTGCGGCACGGGAAACAGCACCTACTGTACATATGTGCACAGTGACCGCCACCAGTCTCAGACACTGTGCCCATATGTACAGTATGGTGCCGATGCAGACTGCAGTCAGCAGCTGGCTGGGCACCAAGGGGTGGGTTCCACTAGACCACCAGGTAGTGGGCACTGCAGTGATCGGGCACATGCCCATGCCACATACAGGCGAGCGGGCAGCATTGGGGATGGGGTGGTGCCATTAGGGATGGGTGACAAGACCTGGCAGGATGAGGCACCATCAGTGAACCGGGGGACAACCGCAGCAGACAGTGGCACATAGGCTGACTGCCCCAGTGGAACATATTCTAAGTCCCACTACACCAGCCCTGGCTGGTCTAAGGGCACTTAGAATATCTCCCACTGGGTGCTATCTGTGAATAGCAAGCTGCAGCTTGCATCGGTGCAGTCCACCTAGCACCATGTCGCAGCACTGTGCAGGGTGCAGGGCTGGTGCAGGGCCCTGTTTGGGGCAGGCGGCCTGCGGTTGATGCAGGCTACCTTCATGAATTGCGTGGAGGCAGCCCTGGACGCAAGGTGCACCTTGCACTATCTCTGTTTGGTGCAAGTACCTTGTGTCAGACACAGGGCTTTGAGAATTGGGCCCACGGGCTCTAGTCAGACTAATATGAGGGAATTTGGGAACCATTAAATACACTTATCGATAGGCTGAAATTCTAGCATCTATTCATGGCCTAGGAGCTGTAATCTTATGATGTGATTAGGAGTTAATACCCTTATGTTAAATTGCAGTATGATTTATTTCTTTATTATTCTTTGCTTTAGCTATACATGCTGTATGTACTTTTGCTAATAATAAAGATATGAATAAATAAATAAATAAAAATAAATACCTTAGTCACTAGGAGGCGGTGTCACCCTCCATGACCATTCAATCCAGATGAGTTGGATCATTCTGTCTGCCCAATATTATCAGTGACACAAATTACCCCACCCCCTCCAGCCCTCCATCCTCACAGTGTGCACTTTGCACTCCGTACACTGACTGTTCAGAGGAGCTGGCACTGTCGCTGGAGGCAGTATAGCACAATGGGTTAAGGCTCTGAGCTGCAGGTCTAGAGACCTGGGTTTGAATCTCACAGCCGCCTCAGTGCATACTGTGTGATCCTGAGCAAGTCACTTAACTTCCTTGTGCTCCCAGGTCGTATCTGGAAACAAGCTTCGGCTTAGTGTGCTATTCCTGGTTAAACAATATTCCCTTCCCAAGGGGGGTAGCATTTCTTCTGTTTTTCAAATAAGATTTCAAGTGCCAAGATCTCCTTTGCATAGTTTGAGCAGGGGACACCACCCCAAGTCACAAACACATGGAAAAGATCTGCACTGCCCGGTGCAGGAGAGCAATGCTCCGGTGGGAGGGCTCCCTCCCCAGACAATTCCAACAGCAAACACTTCCAGAGCTACAGTTGGAGATAATTAATGTCCAGGCTGGGAAAATCCGGTGCTAAAAAGTAGTGATTTTATTGTTTTCCACCAGTGCTCAGCTAGAGGTAACACCACCTATCTGGCAATATGTCTATGTGGAATAGTGGAAAAAGTACAAGGATGTGTCTTTGTTTTTGAGCACGAACTGTAATTTTTTATTATCTGATAAGACAACATGATTTGTGATAATGAATGTTTTGTGTTTATAAGAACTAGCCCAGCTCTGTGATTTTTATTTTTTTGTAATGCTATTATTTATTTTAATTTGTATCCCAAGGAAAATTATGAACATACGAATGTGCCAGTAGAAACAGACCACCCGGTCTATCAAAGTCTGCTTGAGTGTGCAGCTAGCACCACTAGTTTGCAGCTGCCCCATCCCACTTCCCTTTGTCATCCCACTGCCACCCCCACCTCCCCCACCCTCACTCTCCCTGTCCCACGCCCTTTTAAAGCTTTTCACAGATTTACATGATACCACCCATTCTGCTAGTACATTCCATTTTGCTACCACCCTCTCCATGAAATAGTGTCTCCTCATTTCCCTCCTAAATCTTCCCCCCTCTATTCTTAGCCTGTGCCCCCTGGTGTCTCTCTCCCTCCTTAGCTAAAAGACCCCGTCTGTCCCATCATTATTGATTCCCCTCAGATAACTGAATGTCTCTATAATGTCCCCCATCCCTTCTATCCTCCAGGGTGTACATATTCAGGTCTCCCAGACTGCTCTCATAGTTTATCCTTTCCACTCCACATATCATCTGCATCGCCCTCCTCTGCACCCCCTCCAGTAGCCTGATATCACACTTCAGGAATGGCCTCCAAAACTGCACAACATACTCCAAGTGTGGCCTTAGTAGTGACCCGTAGAGGGGCAAGATCACCTCTCTTCTCCTGGATGAAAAACCCCTCCCTATGCACCCCATCATTTTGTTCACTTTTGTAGCCACTCTCCTGCACTGGGCAGTGTTGTTCATGGTCCCTGTTACCGTCACCCCTACATCCTTCTTCTCCTCAGTGATCCCCAGCTTAACTCCCCTGCCAGGCAGTATTCCCTCCTTGGGTTCTTCGCCCCAAAGTGCATAACCTTACACTTATTTGCATTGAACCCCAGTTGCCACCTCTCTGACACCTCCTCTAGCTTGCTTAGGTCCTGCAGTTGCTTCCATTCCTCCCCTCCATCCACCACTGCTCCCATTTTGGTGTCGTTTGCGAACAGACTTACCTTGCTCACCACCCCGTGCACAATGTCTGATATGAAGAGCCCAAATAATACTGGTCCCAGCACAGAACCCTGTGGCACCCTACTCATCACCGGCCTCAAAGTTGAGAGCTCCCCTCCCACCACCACCCATTGCAGCCTCACACTCAGCCAGCTTGTAATCCAGTTCGTCATTTTTGCCCCTACCCCTACACCAGTTAGCTTCCCCCCCAAGCTGCCCATGAGGCACTGAATCGAAGGCCTTGCTGAAGTCCAAGTAAAGAACATCCACCGCACGACCCTTATCCGGCTCACCTGTCACCCAGTCATAATATCGTATCTGGTTGGTTTGACAAGACTTCCCTGAAATGAACCCATGCTGCATCACATCCTGGAGGCTGTTGTCCTCCAGGTATGACACCTGTCTTTCCTTTAGTATCATTTCTATGAGTTTGCACACTATGGAGGTGAGACTTACCGGATGATAGTTACCCAGTTTGTCCCTTGGCCCGCTCTTGTGTAACGGCACTACATGTGCCATCCTCCAGTCCAGTGGTACACATCCCGACTCCAGTGAGGTGCTGCACAGATCTGCCAGTGGCTCCGCCAACACCTCCGCCATCTCCCTCAGCACTCTGGGGTGGATATCATCTGGCCCTGGTGTCTTGTCTACTCTCAGTGCCCTCAGTCCCTCTAGGACTCTACCTCCCTCAGTTCTTCCATCTGTCCATCCTCTCCCTCGTCCCCACCCTCCCAGCCCTTGGTGGTAGTGGTCTCCACTTTTCTTCTGTGAACACTGAGCAAAATTATTCATTCAGTGCTTCCAGCTGTTTCTCCCCCTTTTCTGTCCACTCCCCACCCTTTTTTATCCTCACTATTGTCTTCTTGCACTTCCTTTTCTCCCCGATGTATCTGAAAAACTCCCCCCCTCCCCATTAATTCCCTGTGCTAATCTCAGCTCCCTCTGGGCCTTGGCTTCTCTCACTTTTCTGGTCTCCTCCTTGGATCATCTTGCATACTCCTCCCTGTCCCCTTCCCCTTCCTTCCCCATCCTCCTATACCTCTGGTGCACCTCTCATTTTGCCCTCACCACCTCCACCACCTCACTGTTCAACCAGCACGATTTCCTTACTCTGATCCTCTTACTCTGTGTCTTGATGCAGGCTTCCATTGCCTCTGTAATCCCACATTTAATAATATCCCATTTCTGCTCCATGTCCATCTCCTGCCTTATGCCCTCCGGTTTCCCTTTCAGTACTTCCTGCATCCTCCCAAAGTCTGCCCCCCCTAAAGTTTACTACCCGGCTTATTGATTTGTCTGGCTCCCTGCACATCATGATATTAAATCACACCATTTGGTGATCGCTGTTGACTAGTGGGTGGGTCCTCCATTCTAATTTCCCTTACTGCCTCCCCATTCAGTAATACCAGATCTAAATTGTTCTTTAGCTTAGTAGGTACACTGACCAACTGCGTTAAGAGACCCTCCTGGATCGCATCCAGGAGCACTTGCTCCCTAGCACTGGAGGTGACTGGAATGCTCCAGTCAACCCCCAGCAAGTTGAAATCCCCCTTAATGACCACCTTCCCTTTTCTGCATACCTTTCTGATTTGTTCCTCTAATTCGCTGTCAAGCTCCTCAGACTGGGATGGCAGCATATATACCACTCCAAACCTCAGTTTCCTACCCCTTGAGTTTAGGAGCTGCAGCCAGATTGCCTCTGTTCTCCTTTCCTCCCCCTCGTCCCTTGTGCATTTGTTCCCGTCCTCACATAGACTGCCACCCCACCCACCCCACCCTCCCTCCTTACAGTCCTTCCTGTATAATTTGTACCCTGGAATTGCCAGAACCCAGTTCCGGTGCTTGGTTGCCCATGTTTCCATGACAACTGCAATATCCACCCTCCACACTTCAAAGAGTGCCTGTAGCTCAGCTGATCTGTTGCCTAAGCTTCTCACATTCAGTGAGATTACCCTCCATCCTGCCCCATCCCTTCATCGCCCTCCATCTCCTCCCTTCTGTTCCCTCCCTCCCTTTTTGGCCACCCCGAGTCCTTCCCTGCTAGCTTAGGGGTAGGCTGTGACTCCGCTCTGTTGGATCCCTGCCTACCTGCTGTCCACTTGTCACCCCCCCATCTAGTTTAAATCCACCTTTGTCGCAATATACTTCTCCAGTCTTTGCTTTAATACCTCCTTCCCTTCCCCACTCAGGTGCAGCCTATCCCTTGCAAACAGATTGTTATCATCCCAGGTACAGCCCCAGCCGCACAAAACCCCGAGCCCCTTAGTTTGACAAAATTCTACCAACCATGTGTTCAACTCCCCAATCCTCTTCTTTCTCATTGTGCTTGCACAGGGTACTAGGAGCACTTCTGTTGTGCAGTGTCCTTGGAACACCTCTGAGAAGGCCAAGGACTCCCCAGTCTCCTCACACAACCTTCCCACTTCCTCACATCTCTCCCTTGTTACCTCCACCGTTTCCCCCGCTAGGTCATTTGTCCCCACATGTACCACAATGTGCAGTTTCCTCCTACCCTTCCTTGTGCACTTTAGGATTGCCTGTCCTGTCTTGTCTGCCTTTAATCCTGGTATGGACGCCACCCATAGCTGACTGTGCCTCTCCCCCTTGCTGCCCCATCTGATCCCCTTGAGTATGGAGTCCCCAACACCAGTACACCCCCCTCCTCTTTGCTTGTGCCCATCACCACCCTCACACAGGTTCTCATTCCCTGGGCCACTCAAGATGGTGCTTTTGCCATTTGCCCCAGTGTCTTCCCCCTGCCCCTCTCAATTGAGACCCCTCCCCTCTTCCTGTTTGACTGCCAACCTCCCTCTCCCTCCTCACCTCTCTGAGTATTATCCCTCCCCCTGCCATGCTGTGCTCAATCTCTCCACTCTCCTCTTCGTGAGTACTATCCCTTGTGCAATCTCCTCCTACTTCCTCTTCCCCATGTGTCATTAGTACAGCAAACATCTTCCCTACCCTCTTTGCATTACTATGTGTTTTCTCCTCCCTCCTACCTACTGTTGCTCCTCTTTTGCTAAGCTCTACTAGAGTTCACCCTTCATCAGCTGGCTTCCTGTGTAGTTTGCCTCCTCCCCTGACCCTCCCTTGACCCACTGTTCCTTCTTTGTGGTGCCCCCCTGGTACTCTCAGATGTCAGTCTTTCTACCAATGCAACCTTTCCCTCACCCCTCAACCTCCCCAGCTCCCTGCCAAGCCACTGAACCTCTTCCTTGAGCCTCCTTAGCCTGTGACATATTGGGCATCCTCCCAGCCTCCACAGTATGTTAATCCACACTGTTGCCCCACAACCATTGCACCCCAAAATCCTACCCATGGTTCACACTACCTATACAGGACAGTGCAATACAGTCTCTCTATACTGACTGCAGTTGTTTACAACACAATTACAAATCCACCAATAGCATTCCCAAGTCTCACAAACACATACAGTCCAGAAATTACACGTTTGCCCCAGGTCCTCTTTAGGCCCCACTATCCCGGCTTTAAGTGGGGCTATTGTGCCCCCCATTGAGCTTAATTCAAAAAAAACACAGCCACAGAAACCTTTAAGCTAAATTCCACTTTAAGCTAAATTGAAAAAATAAAATAAAACAACAGCAAAACTTACAAAAATCCTCTCCACACTAACTCTCTCCACAGCAAGCAGAATTAACTAATCCGTCTCTCCTGCAGTTTGATGGCTCTGTCAGAATTTAAAGACTTTGTGGGTGGGCAAGTCTGGGCATATCCTGTTCAATCCTTCCAGCCACAGAAACCTTTAAGCTAAATTTAAAAAAAAATAGAACAATAGCAAGACTTACAAAAATCCTCTCCACAATAACTCTCTCCACAGCAAGTAGAATTAACTAATCCATCTCTCCTGCAGTTTAAAAAATAATAGCAAAACTTACAAAAATCCTCTCCACACTAACTCCACAGCAAGCAGAATTAACTAATCCTTCTCTTCTGCTGTATGATAGTATAATACCCCCAATGAAATCATCTGCTGGTCAAGCTGCCTTATCCTTCCACTTCCCTAAACATTGGGGCTCTCCCCACCCTCCCGCCATCCACTCGGCTACTTTTCTCCACTCACTCAAATCTCTTCTCCATGATTTCACATTCACTTCTGCAGTTGCCCCGATACTGGGCCCTGGGCTGCTACCTCCACCCCACAAACCCTGCTCCCCTTCACCCTGCACTTATACTAGTGCAGTCCTCCTACTCCTTCTGGAACTTTATCTCTCCAATGACATCACGTTAGCAGCCATTTTAGGATTATTAAACTAATACTCGATTTTAAAAGGCTGACGTATGACTTGCGTCAATCCCTGCATCAAAGCCTTTTTTGGGCACAGCTGCACCAAACTCCTTTGCCACAACTGCACCTGATTTTATATTGTCAGGTCCAGGTGTGACAGTTTCCTCAGTTTATGGCAGCTTGTGCCAAATATTTGATGCAAGCCCCATAAAAAGGGTACCCCAAATGTCGCAAGTTAGACCAGGGAAAAGCTGGTCTAACTTGTGGTATTTGGAGCACAGGATTAAAAATTCCCACTCACTGGCCATGACAGAATGCTGCAAGCCTCATGTACCAAATGATCAGAGCACCAGGGGCTGGCAGCATTCTCGTGGCTTTGAAAATCAGGCCCTAGGTCTTCAGAACAGGAATTTTTCTACATGTATTAAATGCAAAAACACAACTTAGTAACATAATAATTTAAGTATGGAAGGGGCTCCAGGTCCATCAAGTCTGCCACCCGCATCACATTTCAGGGACCCAGAAGTATTCTGCACAACCATTCTAATATGCAGAGATTTCCCGCCGAACTTATCACCCATAATTTACCACCAACTCCTGCACATTCACAGAAATTGTTCTGACATCACAGACTTTGAAACACAAGCCAGAGAACTTTTGCAGAAGTTCTCACAGAGAGGAAATTGGAAACAAGTGCTGGACGAAGCCTACACCAGAGCCAAAAATTTAGATATGCAGGAACTCCTCAGTCTTCATCCCAAAAAAGAGAGATAGTGTCCCACACACATTTACTTTCAGCACACCTTTTAATCATTTGCCAAATAGGGAAAGCCATCTACAGGAATTCCACTATACTGCTGAGTTATCCTGGCCTTAGTAAGGGAATTTTTATGACCCCAAAGTATTTTTTCACAAGGGGAAGACCATTAGGGATTTGTTAGTGCATAGTCACTTCATAAAAACACAGGATAGACTCCTGAACTGGCTTCCATCAGAATCAAAGAGATTTTTGTTTGTATGTGGTAGATTCAATGTTTGTAAGTATGCATCACAAGCGAAACGATGTGTATATCCCATAACTACACAGAGAGTAGAGTTGAGACAGTTTATAATAACTGGTGATCCCCTATACTGACTGGATATCCAGTTCTGATAAAATGCCGTAATAACCTGCTGAGTCCGTAACAACACGATAGTGCGTTATGATGGCATTTTCTTCCTCGCGCTCTCACTTCACAGTATTTGTGTGAGTACAGCAGCTGCTTGGGGACATGTTCACGTGTACAAATGCAGCTTAGTTTTCTCTCTGTTGAAACTTTGCACCAGTTATTATAAAAAATAATGCCTGTGAAAAGTTTGTTTTATGAGGAGTTTTGACACACACCTTGGCTGTGTAAAAAATCCTCATGACACACCTGCACAATCATTATTCTCTACATACAATGCACTTCGAATGTTGTGGTCTGTGTTATCTTCTGTCCCTGCAACAAGGTGTCTGTGGGCGGAACCATAAGACAGTTGAAAATTTACACACACAGAAACACCTCAGGGATAATACAAATGGTAGGATGAACTCCCTTTACTTATTTATTTATTTAAAAGTTTCACCTGGAAAGGCATACTGAGCTGAAAATTAGCTCATTTCCAGATGCGTCCTGGGGAAGGGGAAAGGGGAGTAAATACAGAAGGTAAAATTACAATACAACTAAAACAACATACAGTGAATTAAAATACGATTAGACACAAGTACATATGATTAGATACAGTACATTTGCAGGTTTTGTAATCTTTGAGCATTTCAGGGGAGAGTGCGCTAGAAACATAAGCTTAGATAATAGCTAATTCACTTTACAGGGATAGAGGATGGAGACAATAGAGGCAGTCAAAATAGGAAGCTTGAGAGGATAGGTATGAGAGCAGAGGTGAAATAAGAGGTGAAAGGGAGTTAGAGAGAGAGAGAGAGAAAGAGAGAAGGCAGATCTGCGACCCTCTGGGGTGCAAACCCCACAAGGGATGGTCACGTCCTTTGAGGCTGTCACTTCAGGGAAATGCACAGTGGTAATGTACTCCATGGATTTAGGCTCCCACAGGTTTTAGGTCTACCCAGCCAGTAGTTCAAGCACTCAGTAGATCTTTAAAAGCATTGGGTCAGGTGGCACCCGCTGGAGGTTCTGAAGGTAGAGCCAGTTGCTTGGGTCTGAACAGCCAAGGGAGTTGCAGTTCAGTTCCTGCCTAGTTAGAAAGGTCACGCACAGGCTGTTGAGCTGTGATACACATGGTGCAAGGCCAGTGCACACGGGAGGGGTTGTCTGCCCAACACACAACGAGCAGAACCAAGGTACTGTCGCAGCCAATGGGAAAACAAAAAATCAGTCCAAAGTCAGTGAGTCACAAATTGTTAAACTTATTCATCACATGTTGAATCAAGTGCTAGTGCTCACAAATTAGAATTGGTGCAAATGAGCTGCCTTACCACTCACCCTGGCACTTCGACTCACTTGGAGTCTTCTTCAGGGGGCATGGCTACAGGAGGAATGGTCTCAAATTAAAGACATCATCTTATGAATATGCATAGGTTATCAAAAGGTGCGGTGCATACATTAAACCCTCAAATTAAATAGATCAATAAAAATGAACACAACTTACAGCACATATGTCACCAGAATCACAATGGTTACATATATTTTTCAGTTCAGTAACTCACAAATATTTCTGCTATCTACCTAAAATATTGGTGCTAGCAAATGGAATTGAATGCATATCCATGAGCTCATACTGTTTCTGTTGTCTGCCTCAAAGACTGGTACTGGTAAGTACATTTTAAATATATATTCATTATCTTACTCCAGGCATTCCAGACTCTGTGCCATTTAAAAGTAAATTTTCTACTTAGAAGACAGAATTGCTCAGACAAGATAGAAAGTCTTTCATGCCCCATGATCACCCAAACCAGTTGCTAGGAGGCTTCCCGTTTCCATGGGGATCAAATGGATTGCAGCTAGCAGACTGAAGAGAACTGGCAGATAGAATCTGAAATTAAGAAAAGAGATACAAATTAGCAAAGTAAATTGGCACCAAAATTCCCTCTTTATTTTACTGTGTAAAGCACAATTTGCTAATTGCTGGCAGTTTCCTGGGGATTTCAGTTACTGCTACAGCCATTCAATTTACTACTTAAAGAAATATATGATATGACATTACAACTCTTGAACAGTACCTTGAGAAAGAAAGGGTACCCTGAAGGATTGACAGTGTCTGTAATATCTATTTCTTCAAGTAGCAAAGGTGTGCCTCTTTGCAGATGACACAAAGATCTGTAACAGAGTTGATACACAAGAGGGGGTAGAAAAGATGAGAAGGGACTTGGCAAGGTTGGAGGAATGGTCAGATATATGGCAACTTAGATTCAATGCAAAGAAGTGCAAAGTAATGCACCTGGGAAACAAAAACCCAGGAGAAGAGTACACAATAGCAGGGGAGATACTAACAACAACAAAAATGGAAAGGGACCTGGGGGTAGCCATATCAGATGACCTAAAGGTGGGTAAGCAACGTGAAAAGTTGGTAAGGAGAGCCAGGGGATACTGGGATGCATAGGAAGGGCATCACAAGTAGAAAAAGGAAGTGGTTATCCTATATACAGACAGTTGGTGAGACCCCATCTGGAGTACTGTGTGCAGTTTGGAGACCTCATCTACGCAAGGACATAGACAGGATGGAAGCAGTCCAGAGGAGGGCAACTAAAATGGTGCAGGGTCTGCAGCAGAAACCATATGAAGAGAGACTGAGAGAGCTTAATATGTATACTCTTGATGAAAGGAGGGACAGGGGACATGATAGAAACTTTCAAGTACCTCAAGGGAATCAACAAAGTCCAGGAGGGTAGCATCTTTCAGAAAAAGAGATGTGTAAGAACAAGGGGCACAATTTAAAGATAGAGGGGGGACGGCTCAGGAGTAATGTGAGGAATTTTTTTTTCACGGAGAGAGTGGTGGATACATGGAACCGCCTTCCTGAGGAGGTCGTTGGGGGAATTCAAACATGCATGGGACAGACATAAGGTAATTATAGGGGGTGCAGGAAGTAGGCTGTTGGTTAACTAGAATCTGCAGCTTATCCAGTAGGTAGGGAAATGGGCAGACTGGGTTGGCCAAGTGGTCCTTATCTGCTGTCAAAGTCTATGTTTCTATGTAATACCATCCACTGGGCTAGAAACTTTTAAAAATTAGGAGCAGTGAGTGAAGACTGCCTGCGAATGTTCAAAAACATATGTTAAACTTGCTTTTTAGGAGGATGAGAGGAGGTATGAAGAACTGCTACCAGAGATACAGGAAGCAAAAGAAGAGGTACTACAATTTAAAAATAATAAAAAGTTTAAAGATGTAAAGCATAGGTGCTGGAGCCTGTGGGTGAGGGGGATGGTAGTCCTCCCCCTCTTTGTCCACGAGCATTCAAAGTGCTCCTTTAATGCATGCAAGGTCAGAAGGGAAGCAATCATGGTCTTCTTTGTAATTACTATAGCACCCCCTCTTTTCTCCATGTTCTGGCACCCATAATCTAGAGTCCTCATTACAGAATAAAACTGGTTAAATATGAAAGAGAAATAATACAATAGAAGCAAAATAAGCTCGAACGAGATCAAGAAAATTATGAAAAGGGGCAAATACTTAGCTGAGGAAGAAAAGGTCAAAAAGCAGGGGAAGATCATAAGTAAGGGTTAATAATAGAAGAAACAGAGGCAAAAGTAAACAGAGACATAACAACTCTGAGAGTGAAGATAATAATCAGAGCCTCTCATTGGCTGAAAAATCAGAGAGTTTTTTTCGACAAAACAAAGGATCCAAAGAAAAACACAGGAGAAAACAAGGAGGGGCAAGAGGGGCAGAGCAAAAGACATAAAGAATCAAAGAGTGTTACAGAATAAGAAATGAACAAATTACAAAATAATTAATCTATCGAATACTACTCTCACAGTAAACCAAGGCTGAGCATTTATCCCTACCCACAACCTTAATTAATTCCAGATATTTAACAAAATGGAGACATTATTTCTGGAATAAAACCAGAGGGGAAATTCCATGCAGCTTTAACATGGGGGGCGACAGAGGGACCACTGAATGAGGAAATGGAAGACCTGGATATTCTATTAACTGAGAACTCGACAACAACCACTGAGGAACACAGAATCACAAGCACCATCTGGGACTCGAATATACTGCCTGTCACGAGCACTGGGACTAGTAGCCAACAAGAGGCGGCAACACCTGAAGTAAATATGGACCTAGATGAACTGGATCTGAGAAATCTAGCTGATTTAAATGCACTGTGTGAAGAGAACAGTAACATTCAGGGAGTTGTGCAATATGGTATCATGGCTGGTATGCATGCATTACAAGGGAAAGTTGATGTGACTAATTTTACTTTCAGCAGGCAATTATCACAAGAACAGAGAAAATTAACTTTAAGAATAAATCTTCATTTTGTCCCAGTTTATTCAATCAGGCTATTAATGCCTTAAAAAAGGTCACATACCAGGCAGAGAACTTGCTGAACAATACAGGACCTTCTCAAAAGGTTTATTCTTTCTAAGGACCAAGAACTGACAACCAGGACCTGGTTCTAAAACCATTTGACAAGGGTGCTGTTGTATTCAGCAAGGAGCATGACAGAGACATAGTGCTAGCCCTGATGAATGATACTGGAAACTATAGAGAACTGAATGATAATCCTACTGAAACTTTCAAAAAGCAGCTATTTCAGATACTTACATAAGTAGTAAATGATGGGCATATCAGTGATGAAGAGTTTTAATACATGTGGCTGGAGAACCCAATAACACCAGGTTCTGTATACTGAAAGATACATAAAAATATCTCTAGTCCTCCTGGCAGCCCGATAGTTTCAGGTACTGGTTCTTTAAATGCAAATGTGGGCAGATTCATTGACCTCTTTTAACAGGATTGTGTTCAAGCATTAGAATCATGCATTAAGGACACCACAGATCTCTTACGTAAGTTCAAAGGCATTGTGTGGAAAGAAAATTACATACGCTTGGGGGTTGACGTGCAGGCCCTGTACACATCGATTGGACATTATCAGGGGTTAGTGGCTTGTAGGTATTTCCTGGAAAATCACCCCAACAGTGCAGACATACCAAATGATTTCATCAGTGAAACACTGGAATACATATTCACACACAGTGCCTTTGAATTTGAAGGAAAATTTTACATTTAGAGATATGGCATGGCCATGAGGGTAGCCATGGTTCTAGTTAGGCAAACTTAGTTGGGCTGGCAATATAGCCTAGAGGTTAGAGTAACGAGCTGTGAATGAGCTTAGTACATCTAACAGACCTTGGTTTGATTCCCACAACCTCCAGTTGCATACTGTGTGACTCTGAGCAAGTCACTTAACCTTCCCAGTGCTTCTAGGTCACCCCTGAAAACAAACACTTGTGCCTAGTGGACCTTACCCAATTACCAAAGACAAAAAACAAAAACTTTTCCTCGGACTATGGCAAACAACTCAGCCTAGGAACAAAGAAGTGAATCGATTCTATGGAAATATAAAGCATTGGTACTGCTTTATAGACAGTGTAGCATGCATTTTGGGAAGGACAGTTGGCAGACACACCCATATTTATAGACTGGCTACATTAAAATGATCTTAATCTAAAATTTACCCACATAGCAAGCTCTGAGTGCTTAGATTTTTTGGATGTTATTCTCTTCATCAATCAAACTAGTGAAATTCAATCAGTCCTTCAGGAAGAATATCCGGAACTGGGAAGGGAGAAGCCAGAGAAGGCGAGGGGGACAGCAAGGTCAGCACCCAGGGTGGGGGCTGACCAAACGAGCAGACATGAAAGACCGTTAGGCCTATTCTGCTGGCATTTTAGTATGTTAGTAAGACCACTGTCACCAGTTCTGTACTGTATGCTGACGGTGTCCACCCCCAGTCTTTAAGCAGTCAATTCCCTAAAGTCAGTTCCAAAGGCTGCAATGAAAGTGCAGCTCAGAAGAGATGTTCAAAATGCAGGCCTCAGGACTACAGACTAGATTCAAACGGAGAAGTTATGCTAAAGAATTGTTAGTTCGGTCTAAACAGAATGCAAGATCACTACACAGGGTGACTCCTAGTGGACAAAACCAATTATGAGATGTCACAGAATGAGTTTGGTCCCATTACTTTCATAACAGTATACAATGACTGGGCAGGCAGAATTGGTAATGCAATCCATCAAAACTGGCCTATTTCACTTAGTAATACAGAGGTGGGCCAGGCAGTGCAGAGC
The DNA here is from genome assembly GCA_016271365.2 of Neoceratodus forsteri. Classification (NCBI taxonomy): domain Eukaryota; kingdom Metazoa; phylum Chordata; order Ceratodontiformes; family Ceratodontidae; genus Neoceratodus; species Neoceratodus forsteri. The sequence continues at coordinate 363,973,165 of CM028130.1, forward strand.
AAACCACGTGTCACATTCAGTTAGACTAATAAGCTGAAAGATAAGCTGGTCCACAACCAAAGTGAAGAAGAAAATACCCCGAGGGAGGGAGTGAAGAGAAATGGGGGTAAGAGGCAGGGTGGAAGAGCAGTGGGAGCACCTAAAAGGAGCCATAGTGGAAGTGACAAACCAATGCATCAGGTTGGTATCCAAAGGCAAAAGAAGGAGAAGGTCACTATGGTTCTCGAAAGAGGTGGCAGAGACATGAAGGACTCACCTCAGTAGTGGGGAAGATCATGGAAGTACTGCTTAAGGAAAGGATAGTGGGACATCTAGAAGCCATCAGTGTCCAGGACCCTAGGCAGCTTGGTTTCACAGCAGGTAGGTCATATCAGACAAATCTTATAGATTTTCTTTGACTGGGTGATGAAGGAGGTAAATCGGGGGGGGGGGGCATGGACGTTGCCTATCTCAGCTTCAGCAAAGCCTTCGACACCGTCCCACATAAGAGGCTGGTTAACAAGATGGATAGTCTGGGCATGGGACAAGGTGGTAAACTGGGCTAGGAACTGGCTAACAGACAGGAGGTAGAGAGTGGTGGTAAATGGGGTACAATCTCAGGAGAGGGGGTGACCAGCTGGGTACCTCGGGGATCAGTCCTTGGGTCAGTCCTGTTCAATGTCTTCATCAATGACATTGCAGAGGGGCTGGAAGGAAAGGTCTGCCTGTTTGCAGATGACACCAAGATCTGCAATAGGGTGGATACTCCAGAAAGGGTGGAGAAAATGAATGCCAGGAGCCTGAAGAAGAAAATAGCTGATTTGCAGGCTCTCTTGACTGCTGGGATAGTGGATGTTGCAGCCACAGCCATTACAAAGACTTGGGCCACCCAAAATCAGGACTGGCAGCTGGCAATCCCAGGATACAGGATATATAGGAAGGACAGAGGGAAAGGGGGGGGAGTGGGAATGTACATAAGTGATGGAATTAGATGTACTAGGGAGGAGGGGGAGGAGAGTAGGACAGTGGCAATGTGGTTGCAGTTCCTGGATTTGAAAGATAGGACTCTGAGATTGGGGTGGAGTATAGGCCACCTGCTCAGACTGAGGAGCTGGACAGGGAATTGGCAGAGCAGATTTGGTGGGTGACTAGGAAAGGAAATGTGGTGATCGTGGGGGACTTAAATCTACCCGGTGTGGATTGGGGAACCCCAGTCACCTTGAATGCCAGGGAGCAGGTGCTACTGGATACAATACAGGATGGGGCCATGGTGCAGATTGTCACAAAGCCGACCTGGCTAGGGAATGCTTTGGACCTGGTTTTAACTAACGGGGAGGTGGTGTGGAAACTGAGGGTGGAGGCACTGCTCGCTGGGAGTGACCACAATTCGGTGTGGTTCACAATCAGTTTGAGCAGGAAGACTATAGGTACATGGACAAGGGTGGTTGACTTTAGGCAGGTGAACTTCGGGATTAAGCAGGAAGTGTTGAAAGGGTGCCTGGAGATTATTAGGTCAGAAATGGGTGTACAGCAGAAATGGGATTGTATCAAACTTGGGCTGAGGGCAGCTACTGAATTGCACATGAGGACTGTGAGTAAAAAGAGTAGGGCAAAGAAGCCATGTTGGCTGAACAGGGAGGTGTTGGATGGGATAAGGAAAGCTGCTTTTAGAAGTTTCAAGAGGTTCAGGAGGGAAGAGGATAGGGAGTTGTATGTGAGGAAGTCCAGGGAGGTGACCAGGCTTGTCAAGGCTGCCAAGATCTCCAGAGGATTGAGGCTGGCGCAGGGCATTAGGGAAGGGGAGAAGGACTTCTTCAGATACATGAGGGAGAAAAGTCATTGTAGAGACCAGATAGCAAGGATCAGGAAGGATGGGAGATGGGTGGAGAGGGTGCTGGAACAGGCAGCAGTATTAAATAAGTACTTCTGTTCTGTGTTCACACAGGAGAAGGACAGGCAAATACCTCCATGGATGGGGAGGTGGGCATGGGGGGAGGGCTAACTGACAGGACAATTATGGTGAGTAGGGTGTTGGAGGGTTTGAAGGCACTAACGGCAGACAAGGCACCTGGTCCAGATGAATTTCTCCCCAGGGTGTTGAGGGAGATGGCAGAGGTATTGGTTAGGCTGCTGGCAGATCTGTTCAATATCTTACTAAATACAGGTTGCGTTCCACTGGATTGGAAGGAGGCACATGTAGTACCCATCCAGAAAAGTGGGCCAAAGGATGAACCAGGCAATTTCAGACCTGTAAGCCTCACTTCCGTTGTTGGCAAACTGATCCTGAAGGAGCGACTGGTGACCTTCCTGGAGGAGAATGGGTTCCAGGATGATCAGCAGCATGGATTCATCTCAGGAAGATCATGTCTGACCAACCAAATAAAGTATTATGACTGGGTGACGAGGGAGCTGGATCAGGACCATGCAGTGGATGTTCTGTATTTGGACGTCAGCAAGGCCTTCGATTCAGTGCCTCATGGAAAGCTGGGGGAAAAACTGGAATATGTGGGGATAGGGACAAAGATGGCAATGTGGGTAGGGAACTGGCTGAAGGGGGGCAACAAAGGGTAGTTGTGGGGGAGGATCTCATCCCCTAGGGCGGTGACGAATGGGGTACTGCAGGGCTCTGTGCTGGGTCTAGTGTTGTTCAGGTTGCTCATATCGGATATCTCACATGAAGTTCAGAGCAGGATTAGGCTGTTTGTGGACAATGCTTAGATGGGGTGGCAGTGGATGATAGAGAAGGGTGGCAGGGGCTACAGGAGGACCTGACTAAACTGGAGGAGTGGTCAGTGAAGTGGCAGTTGGGATTCAATGCAAAGAAGTGCAAGGTCTTGCACTTCAGAGCAAAGAACTCGAGGAGGGAGTACTGACTGGGAGGGGTTCGGTTAGGGGCTACTGAGGAAGAAAAGGGACTGGGGATTATCATAACAGGGAACATGAACAACTCTGCTCAGTACAGGAGGCAAGCAACTAAGGCTAACAGGATGCTGGGGTGTATATCATGAGGTATGTCATCTAGGCATAGGGATGCACTCTTGCAACTGTACAGGTCTATGATCAGGCCATACCTGGAGTATTGCAGACAGTACTGGTGCCCATATCTGAAAAGGGACATCACGCTGCTGGAGAGGGTTCAGCACAGGGTGACGAGAATGGTCCAGCGGCTGGAGAGCAAGACCTATGAGATAGACTGAACATGTTGGGACTGTACACTCCGGGGGGGAGAGGAGGGATCAGGGTGATATGATTGAGACCTTCAGGTACTTGAAGGGGATCAAAAGAATGGGCAAAGAAAGGTTGTTGACATTGAAGAAGTGGAAGGGAGACAAGAGGGCATGTGCTCAAGTTGAAGGGTGGCAGATTTAGAAGAGAGATGAGGAAGCATCACTTCACAGGGAGGGTGGTGGGAAAATGGAACACACTGCCAGTGGAGGTGGTCTCCTGCAGGACAGTGAGCAGCTTCAAAAGTGCATGGGACAGGGTGCATGGGGGGGGTCAAGGTGATGGGGGGAGGAGGGCAGGGCAGCTGTAGTCTAGGGGTGCTAGCTGCACATTTGAGCAGACTTGATAAACTTAGTGGCCTGTTTCTGCCTGCAGATTCATATGGTCATATGTAAATGAGGAAGGACCTGGGGAAGCTCGAGAAATGGTCTGAGGAGTGGTAACTGAGGTTTAATTCAAAGAAGTGCAAAATTATGCACCTGGAGAGAGTTACAGGATCTGGGGGAGTTGCTGACAGTCACCAAGAAAGAAAGGGACCTGGGGGTTATTATTTCAGATGACCTGAAAATATCAAAGCAAAGTACAAGGGCATGCTGGGGTGCTTAGGCAGGGGTATCACTAGCAGACGAGAGGAGGTAGTGATGCCATTATAGAAAACCCTGGTCTGGCCTCGCATGGAGTACTGTGTGCTGTTCAGGAAGTCGCACCTTTGGAAGGACATTAACAGACTGGAGAAGATCCAGAGAAGGGTGACTAAGATGGCACAAGGCTTGCACCACAAAACATACAAGGAGAGATTAAGGGACCTTAATATGTACTTGCTGGAAGAGAGGAGGGAGAGAGGGAACATGATAGAAACATTCAAATACCTCAAGGTCATAAACAAGGTGCGGGGAGGAGACATCTTCCAATACAGGAAAAATACAAGAACAGGGCATGACATGAAATTGGAAGGTGGCAGGTTAAGAGGGAATGTGAGGAAGTTTTTCTTCACAGAGATGGTGGTGGACGCATGGAATGGTCTGCCACAAGAGGTGGTGGGAGCAAGCACTGTGGCTGGATATAAACATGCATGGGACAGGCATAGGGGAATCATAGAGGTAAAGTAGAGGGAGGGTCAGAAGCCGTAATCAAGTACAGGGCTTACGAGCAGACTAGATGGGCCTAGTGGTCCTTATCTGCTGACAATTTCTATGTTTCTATGTATGCAGTGGCTACCACCTAGACCCAAAGGATTTTACAAGTGTAACTGATGCAATGTCTGTAGCTATGCCAAACCACGTAGCATTTTTAAACACCCAAGGGACAGTATGTTACAGCTGACATATGTGAGCGCATGCTGGAGCTTTAAATGAATGGAGGACTGAATGTGTAGTGCCAGAGCTTCAACCATGATTTTAAAGATAATTCACTCATTACTTGTCTTATCTCAGGTTAACAGTTACCTTTCGGCAGCAGAACATCAGGGCTTTTCATTGATAAAAAATGTCTGGAGTAAACTTCATATTTCAACATTTTACCTCAGCTTGTTTTTCAGGCTCCTGCTGCTACTCTCAAAATCATGGATCCACGGAAACCAGCATTTAATGGGAACCCTAAACCAGACAACAGCATTGCCAGTAAAAGTGACATACAGCAGCTGAAAATAATGCTATCGAATTTACAAATAGATATCAGACATTAAAGCACCCTCTGCAGCACTATCCAGGAACAGTGAAGATATGTCACTCAGAACTGATTCCAATACATCCAGGCAATGCGATCTCTCGCTACAGCAATTATTTATCTGAAACAGCTAATGCGGAAATGGGACAGCCAGAGTGCTTTTTTTACTGGACAAGATAGATAACCTGTAACACAGGGGACACCACAACACTTTGAGAATCCTGAGTGTCCTAGGGAATAGAAGGGAGTAACATGATAAACATTTTACAAATCTTTCTACCAGATCTGCTTGGGCATCAGTGGCCTTGGCCACTAGAGATTGTGTGGGCTCGCAGGTCTCACTTGGTCATCAGTGGCCTTGGCCACTAGAGATTGTGTGGGCTCACAGGTCTCACTTGGATATCAGTGAGATTGAGTGGGCTCACAGGTCTCACTTGGGCATCAGTGGCCTTGGCCACTAGAGACTGTGTGGGCTCACAGGTCTCTGGGTCCCAAATCCCCTAAGTCAAGACCAGATGCCAGACCTATTGTGGCATACTTGTTGAGATTTATTATTAATTTGGGCTGGCAGTAGAGGTAAGAGTAACGAGCTGTGAAAGAGCTTGGTACATCCAGCAGATCAGACCTGGGTTTGCATACTGTGTGACTCTGAACAAGTCACTTAACTGCCCGGTGCTCCCAGGTCACTCCTGAAAAAAGGCACTTGTGCCTAGTGGGTCTTACAAGGTTACCAAAGTCTAAAAATAAAAAAAAAATTAAGAGATTCTACACTTGGCAAGGGAAAAGAAAACTTTACGTTGGAGGGGTGAGTATATTTCAGCTTTCCAGGATTCCTCCTCTGAAATAAATGGCAAAAGAAAAGTGTTTTATGTGGTCAAACAGCGGCTTCAACATCAGGGGTTTCAATACCATTTCAAATACCTGGCTACATTGGTTATACAAGAAGAGAGGGGCATGTGCACTAGATGTGACTCAGTGAATGTTGCTTGGCAGTTTTTACATGTAGGGTTGCCACCTTTGGATGAGGTAAAAACCGGATGCTAAACCACACCCCAAACTCCGCCTCTGGCTCCACACCCTTTTTATGACTGGCGAGTATATCGCTCCTCCTCCAAAGCCATTTGTAATATTGGAATAGACATTACTAGTGACAGGAAATCATTGTTATACTGTTATTTATTTGATTTATTTATTCAGGTATTTATTTTTATTCTTTGGCAACCAGGTTATCTCCCATAGGCCACATAGCCCATTTTACAGGCGTGACCCAGGACCACAGGAAGGTTAAGTGACTTACTCAGGGTCACACAGTATGTAAGTGGAGGCTGTGGGAATCAGACTCAGGTCTGCTGGATGTGCCAAGCTCATCCACAGCTTATTGCTCAGCCCTCAGTTAAACGCCCTCCCATTTTCCTTTTCATGTTAGTCATGTATTCTGATGCTTTGACCAATTTTTGATAACTTAATTATCTATACTTGTGGTACCCTTAATACTGCACTATGTTCCCCTTTTACCTCAGCAGCTACTGCTGTTTCTTTTCATATTTCTAAGACATTCCACAATTTCAGGCACACCATTCCATGCTGTTTATCTGAATGACCTGTAAAAGTGTAGCTAATGTCATAGAATGTTCAGGTAATACAAAAAATTAGAGCAAATGTGGTGATAAAGGCAATACAAGTTAGATTATTAATTTAATAAAAATGGGTCAAAAACATACCAGACTATAGGACAAACAAAAAGAAATGCACGACAGCACATAATGGTGTAAAAGCTGTTCCATGTCATAGCAGTAGAAGACCATACTTTAAATGCAGAGTTACATAGATACATAGATACATAGACAGTGTCGGCAGATAAGGGCCTATGGCCCACCCAGTCTGCCCATTTGAGCTTGTAAGTTCAGTTTGTTTTCCTAGAAGTCTGTTGCCCCTTACCCCTGACCTCCAGAATTCCTTTATGTCTATCCCATGCATTCTTAAATCCCGTGATTGTTTTAGCCCCCACCACTTCCTCTGGCAGGGTGTTCCACTTGTCCACGACCCGTTCTGTGAAGAAATTCTTTCTCATGTTTCCTTTGAATTGTCCCCTCCAACTTCATCCCATGCCCTCTAGTCCTGGAACATCTTTTTCGCTTAAAAATAGTGTTTTCCTGCACCCTGTTCCTCCCTGTAAGATACTTGTATGTCTCTATGATATCCCCTCTCTCCCTCCTCTCCTCCAGGGAGTACATGTTCAGTTCCTTCAACCTGTCTTCATAGGACTTGTGATGCAATCCATGCACCATCTTTGTTGCCCTCCTCTGAACCTTCTCTACCCTGTCTATGTTCTTACGTAGGTATGGTCTCCAGAACTGTACACTGTACTCCAGGTGGGGCCTCACTAGTGTCTTGTATAGCAGAATTATGACCTCCCTTTTCCTGCTGGTGATGCCCCTGCCTGTACATCCCAGCATCCTATTTGCTTTACCTGCTGCCTTGTCACACTGTTTCCCTACCTTGAGGTCGTCAGAGATGACAACCCCAAGATCCCTTTCCTGCTTGGTGCATGCTATATCCTCCCCACCCCAACTGATATATTGTGCCAGGGTTTTTGTGCCCCATATGCATTATCTTGCACTTCTTTGCATTGAATTTCAACTGCCAAACCCCTGACCATTCTTCAAGTTTCTGCAGGTCGCTTCTCATCCTGTCTACACCCTCTGGTGTGTCTACTCTGTTACAGAGCTTTGTGTCATCAGCGAACAGTGAAATTCTGCCTTCTAGGTCCTGCACAATGTCACTGATGAAGATGTTGAATAGGACCGGTCCCAGCACTGATCCCTGTGGTACCCCACTGGTCACTCTTCCTCTGTGGAGTGACAGCCATTACCACCACCCTCTGTGTCCTGCCACCCAGCCAGTTACCTACCCACCACACTACTGTCCTGCCCACACCCATATTCCCAGTTTGTGTAATAGTCTTCTATGTGGCACAGTGTCAAAGGCCTTGCTGAAGTCCAGATAGGCCATGTCCACTGCCCTCCCTGATCCACCTCCCTAGTCACCCAGTCAAAATTCAACGAGGTTGGTCTGACATGACCTCCCTGGTGAAACCATGCCTTGGGTCCTGTAGTCCATTGACAACTAGATGTCCCACCAATCTCTCCTTCAGTATTGCTTCCATGATCTTCCCCACTACCGGTGAGGCTGACTGGTCTGTGGTTCCTGCTTCCTCTTTGTTCCACTTTTGTATAAGGGACTACATCTGCTGTCCTCCAGTCTTTGGGTACCTCCTGTTTCCAGTGATCGGCTAAACAGGATAGCCAGAGGTTCAGCCACCACTCTCTTAGTTCTTTAAGGACCCTGGGTGCACCCCATCCAGCCCCATTGCTTTATCAACTCTTATTACTTCCAGTTCCTTCAGGACCCTTTCTCGTAAAGGACTTGTGTCCATTTCTGCACCATTCTCACCCTTGTACCCCTTCAGACCCATTACCCTCCTCTTCCTCAGTAAGACTGAGCAGAAATACCTGTTCAATATGTCAGCTTTACTGTTGTCATCCTCCATGTGCCCCCATTCTCCCCTTCAGTCTCACTATCCCTCCCTTTGTCTTTCTTTTTTCACTTATGTACCTGTAAAGGTTTTGTCCCTCTACCGCTGATTTTGCAATGTGTTCTTCTGTCTGAGCTTTGGCTTCCTTACTGACCTCCTGCCTCCTTTGCTTCTCCTGGTACTTCTCCCATCCTTCTGCCTGTGTCTTTTTGTATTGCCTGAATGCAATCTTTTGGCTTTCACTTTCTTTGCTACCTCTTGGAAAACCATAATGGTCTCCTCTTCCTTTTCCTCTTGCTAACCTGCTTAATGCATAATTCTGTTGTTCTTGTAATCCCCATTTTAAATACTCCCACTGTTCCTCAACCCCTGATTCCTGTCCCATTCCCTTAATGCCTCTTTCAAGTATCTCCCATTTTCCCAAAGTCTGCCCCCTAAAAATCCAGGTTACGTTTTTGTGTGGTTTGGTTCTGCTCTTTCTGTGATTTCAAACCACAATGACTGGTGGTCACTGTTTCCCAGGTGCTCCCCACTGTACCCCCATCACACTGTCCCTGTTTGTGAGCACAAGGTCCAGTATTGCCTTCTGCCGAGTTGGTTCCATGACCAGTTGCTTGAGGAAGGCACCTGAAGGAGTCCAGGATAAATCTGCTCTAGTTGATGCTGCTGCTGGGATGCTCCAGTCCACATCTGGAATATTGAAGTCTCCAACCAGTAGTACCTCACCTTGTCTGCCATCCTTGGATGGCTAGCATCAGCTCCTATCTGTTTCTTCCTCCTGGGCTGGTGGTCTATAGACCACACCTGTGCAGATGGCTGTCCCATTTTCCTTTCCAGCTTAACCCACAGTATTTCTCCCCATTTTGTTCCTCCTGATCTGTGTGGCCCTTATGTGATTTTCACATACAGTGCCACTCCTCCTCCTTCCTGCCTGCTCTGTCTCTTCTGAATATGTTGTAGCTGGTGGTATGGCCATCTCCCAGTCATGGTTATCATTACACAGGTTTCAGTGATGGCCACAATGTCCAGGTTCGACTGTACCATGACAGCCTCAGATCTTCCATCTTGTTGCTAAGGCTCCTGGCATTTGCACACATGGCTTTCCATGATTTGACCTCCTAGACTGTTTCACTGTTCTACTCCAGACCCTTCCTTGGTTGTCATTTATCCCTGGTTCTCCTTGCTGTCTGCCCTTCTGCTGAATTTTGCCCTTTCTGCTTATCCACCTCTTGGGCACTAATCTCCATCTTTGCACACTGCTTTGCAGAGATAGCCACTCCTCTGGTTCACTGGTTCCACTGCTAGCTGTGGGGGGTGAGCAAGTAGGTACCCTCCTTGCTGGCCTGCTACCCCCCTTTGCTAGTTTAAATGCTTGTCAATTTAGCATTTAAACTTATCATTGAGTGCTTGGATTCCCCTCCAGGATGGATGCAGGCCGTCAGTTGAAAAGATTAGGTTAATTTACTGCTAATGATCTTAATGGCCATACTTTACACCTCTCAGACAGTCTGGTTTTACAAACAAAGGCAGGTCTGAATGACTGTGACATCAGAACTTCTTTGTAACCTGGACATGAAATGCAGCCAAAACAGTGAATGATTTGGTACATCAGTTTTAAGAGTATATGAACACACAAAATGACCCAAAAACTGGACTGCGTTTAATCAAAACCGGGTGACCGGATAAGGACCCGAAAAAATGGATTATCCGGTCAAAACTGGATAGGTGGCAACCCTATATATATATATATATATATATATATATATATATATATATATATATACGGCTCTTCAGCTCAACTGCCACCATCATTCAAACACAACGTGAGGACAGCACAGAGCAGAACATTCTAATTCCAACGTGCATGATGGCTCCCTCCCCAGAACACAGCCTCATGCCACACAGCCTGCAGTGCACCAGAGAAATGCAAGCCCCTCGCACAGCCCAATAAGTTCTACATCACATCTCTACTCATCTGTAGTGAACATTGAAAGAACGTACCCCAAAGTACCTGGCATCCAAAGAAAAGCTAAATCTGTTGCATGCCCTTCAAACAACCCCAGGCCTGCATCTCTCAAATCAAATCAAATCTTTATTTTTTTGTAAAATGTCTTTATTGTGAATGTGGATAGACTCACAGTACATCCAGAGTGGTTCGTAATTATAAGATACATCAATTTAAATCAGTCTCAACGTAAGGGTACATGTCAAGGAGGAAGAACATTATTATACAAGCAGTATTTTGTAGCATCACAGATTAGCAAAGGTACCCTAATTGACTATTTTATTCAGCCACAAGGGGCCCAGCTGGGTTAGGGAACCAGGGCATGTTTATGTAGCCAAGCTCCTGGTCCTTCTTCATGTAAAAAAAACTAGTGGTCTTAATCTGGGATTATATGCAGCTCCACTGCTCTCAACCAAGGATCCCATGTAGCCCAGAAAGAGCTAACTTACCCTGAGCACCCAGCTGCACCCTCTCGAGCATCATGCAATATTTTACATTTTGTACCCATCGTGTCACTGTTGGGGGTAGGGCTGACATCTAAATCTGTACTATTGTTTTCCTAGCATTTATTAAGGCTATTAACCAGAGGGGGTTAGATTTTCCTCAGTTAAGGTGGATGGGGTCTGCACCCAATAACAATTCCAAAGGGGACTTGGAAGGGACATATCCCAAGACCTGAGACATGATTTTGTGGATTAAATGCCAGAACGGTGCCACCCTAGGGCAGGTAAGTGCTAAGTGCAAAAAATCTGCCTCACATGCTGCACATTTGGGGCAAGAAGGTGACTTAGTACCATTTAATTTATGCAGCCAGCTGGGGGTCACATAGGCCTGGTGGACAAACTATAACTGGATTTGCCACAGTTTATTACTGCGTGAGCAATGTATGAAGTGATTGCAAGCTATGTCCCATGTTTGTTGGCCTATAACAAGAGACAGAGCTGTACTCCACTTGCTTTAGCTAGAACTAAGCGTCAAGGGTGACAAGCCAGTGAGCGCTCTATAATGTAAAGACAGTGGTTTACTAATTGACTGAGGATTAAATAGCTCTTCCTCAAAGGGGGAGGGATCAGCCCACCCATGGGCAGAGTTAAGAGTAGTACCACAACGCTGATGTATCGACAGATAAAGGAAGAAGTCTCCTGCAGGTATGTCCCATCTGGCACATATTTGCGCAAAACTCAGCAACAAACCACCATCATAAAGTTGGCTAATTGCTATAAGACCCTTTTTCCTCCAGGCCGATAATCTCTGCACCATTGTAGCTGTACACCCCCTTGCAGATTTCATAAACCAAAGCATGCTAAGATTAGAGGAGTTACCCCCGACAAATCCAATCTTTTTGTGAGCCCATATCCCTATATTTTGGGTGGCAGTAGTGAAGGGGTTGCATGTACCTTTTGCCCCAGACCCCGAAGGCTTCCTACTATTGCATCATTCCAAAGATTCCTCTCTAATAAATCTTTCTCCAGGCCTATCCAAGGACACTCCGAAATGTTGTCCCCAGCTGGGAGAAAGGCCAACTGTGCTGCCCAGTAATATAATTTAAAATTGGGTAGACCCACACCCCCCTCACCAGGCCGCCTCTGTAGTGTAACTCTAGGGATTTTAGCTCAGCCTCTTTGCCAAATGAATTTATATATTATCGCTTCCACCTGTTTAAAATGTAGCTGGGATATCCTAATGGGGAGGGATTGGTAGAAATACAGTAGTTGGGGTAGTATGGACATTTGAACAACCCCTAATCTCTGCCCAACATGGTGATTGGTAGAGAAGCCCACCTTTCACAGTCATCCGCTATTCCAAGTAGGGACAGCTTTAAATTGAGTCTATATAGTTCCACTAAAGTGGCAGATATTTGTACCCCCCCCAGGTATTTCAATCTCTGAACCATCTGGAGCTCACCCAATTGGAAAATGAGTTGTGCCTGATTTCTGAGACCCACTGGTACCAGAATAGCACCAAAGACATGCATTAAATTGTGGACTAAAAGTAAGTCTTCAGCTGAATTTTGCAAATACAATAATTGGTCATTGCATACATTGTAATTTTGTGTTCCTTCCCCACCCCCAAAACCCTCTAATCCCCCTGTGCATCCTAATGGCTGCTCCTAATGGTTCCAAGGATAGTATATACAGCAGAAGGGACAAGGGTCATCCTTGTCGGGTTCCCCTGCCGAACTGGAAAGGGCTCAACAGTTCACCACCCACTAACACTTGTGCCAGGGGTCCATGGTACATTGTCCGAACCCAAGAGCAGAAAGAAGGTCCCACTCCAATCCTGCCCAGAGTATAAAACAGGTACCCCCACTTCCAGGTGGTCAAAGGCCTTCTCAGCATCTAAGGCAACCACCGCAGCACCATGAGATCTCTTAGCTCAGGACCACCGAAATATAATATTCGGCATACACTTGATATTATGTTTACCCATACGTCCCTTAACAAAGCCAGATTGATCTGGGTATATAATGTTTGGCAACACTACTACCAGCCTAGTTGCAAGGGCTTTTGCTAAAATCTTACAGTCAGTTGTTAATAGGGAAGTTGGTCTATATGAGGAACAAAGAGCTGGATCCTTACCCAACTTAGGCAGCACAGTGATGGTTGCTGACCGTGTGGGAGAGGAGCAACCTTTCTTCTTGCAATCCCTCAATTAAAGCACCATACAGGGGTTCCAATAAGTGGCCTTAGAAGATTTTGTAAAAGTCTATTGGGAGGCCATTAGGACCCGGAGCTTCCCCCTTTTTAAAGATTTTTTAGCTGCCCTGAATTCCTGTACTGTTAGTGGTGAGTCCAGCACCTCGGCCACCTTGTCACTGATCTTATTGAGGGGGGTCCCATTGAAAAAAATCATCATACTCTTTCTGTGAGGGGCTGCATCCAGATGAGTAAAGGAATTTATAAAATGTGCCAAGTGTGTCACCAATTTCCCTAGTTCCCCATATGAAATCCCCTTGAGCATTTTGAATTTGGTTTATTGACTTCATAGACTCCTTTCTTTTTAACTGTCAAGCCAGATATTTCCCAGCTCTATCCCCCATCAACATATTGTCCCGCATTTATTAAGAGGATGACTCTTTCTAACTGAACACTAGATAGGGTGTTAAATCTCCATTTTAGCTTTTGAACAATCCCATACAGAGCAGCTGTGGGGTTCAGCATATGTACCTGCTCACAGGCCGCAATTTTTTTCCTAAGATACTCCAGTTCTCCTGTGGTTGTTCGCTTTTCCTGTGATGCAAATGCAATAGTCTGCCCTCTCACATATACCTTCAAGGCCTCCCAGCGTGTACAGTGTGAGGTGTCCCCCTTACGATTAAAATGCAAGAATTCCTGTAGGTTCGCCTCCATATATACAAGGTATCCCTGATTCTTCAACAAGAGAGGGTCCAATCTCCAAGCCTTAGGGTCTGCTGGAGAGCCAGTCCCTCGTAGGGTAACATAGTGCAGTGCATGATCTGATATCATGATCAGTGAGTACCCCACCACCCCCATTTCCGTAATTAAGATGTTAGACAGCAGCAGTCAGTCTATATGGGCATATGAGTTGTGGGCATGTGAATAAAAGCTATACTCCCGTCTGAGGGGTACTGGTGTCGCCAGGCATCCACCAAGTCAAAGTCAGCCTGTAAGGCCTCCAAAGCCTTGGCATTGTGGGATTTGGGTACAGGGGCTTTATTTGATGTGTCTAAAACTGTGTCAGTAACACAATTATAATCACCCCCCAAGTAACCAGGGACCCTGCCAGCAAGACATATCCAGTACAAGTTGCTGAAAAAAGGCTGGGTTCTCCACATTGGGAGCATATACAGATCCAATAAGCATTATCCCCTTGCCCAGAATTTCAACCTTAGCCAAGGCATAGCGACCAAATCGGTCTATCAATGTGTCCAGTATCTGGACTGAAGATCCTGCAGGAATCCAAATGGAAGCCCCTCTGGCTTTAGAGGAGAATGTTGACTAGACCCAGGTGCCACCCATAAAGGCTGCAGTATTCTGAGATTCGGCATATGAGAAATGGGTCTCTTTCAGGAGGACAATTGACCCCTTTGCTCTACACACCTCCGTCATGACCCTCTTAAGCTTAATAATGGATTTAAGACCATTAATGGTCCAGGTTAAGCATTTAACAACACCCCCATCGTTGAAAATCATCCTAGAATACATATAGCTTCTGGCATGTAACATGTAAGCATCCACATTCTTTTTCCCCAATGGCCCATCCCCCCACCCAAAAAACAAAGAACAAGATTCCCCCTTAACAATCCCCACCTGTCAAACATTAGCACCCTGAATAAGAACCCCAATCTAGCATCCATCAGTGACAGCCATTGAAGATGGAGCTGAGCTGGTGCTCATACTTCCATCACAAGTATAGGGTGTGCGTTATTTCTAGCTTTAAAGGCTCAGCATCTCTATTCCCTCCCTCCCCAGCCAAGACACCTCACCTTCCTCCTCCCTCCCTGTATACCTCCTTTCTGTATTTCAGTCCAACTGGGATTGATTCCCCCCCCCCACGAGTAAAAACCCACCAGCATTCCCACTACAAACAATAGCCAGCAATAGAACCATCGGCCCATAATGCTAGCCATAGCCATTTTTTTTGGGGGGGGGGGGTGACGGCCCACTTGCAGCGATCTAGTAGATTAGTCAGCTGAATGACAAATATCTATGACATCGTATAACATTCAATTAATAAAGAGAAAAAAAAAGATTAGTATAGCAAACAGGTTTAAACAGACTTATGTGCTGAACATTAACCAAAACTAAAGAGAGATTTCTTACACAACTCTCTAGTCTACTAGAATGAACGCCAACTTAATAAAATTGTCCCCTGTGAGGGTAGTTTATTTGCAATCTTGGCGCCATCTGCATTCTGGTGTAGACCAATATGTTCAGTACCAGCAGGGGGCTAAGCACTGGCCTACCACAGTACATATCCCTCTGGCATAAGCAAGCAGATCAAGGCTTCTAAGCGGAGCCGTATAATGTTCCACAGGTCCCACACAGGAAGCAGATAGGGAGCCTGATTCAAACACTGGCACTACTTGAGTACCTTATATGGTTCCACCCAGATCTCCCCTCTCCAACAGACTAGTACAGGCCGCTCATCTGCACCTCATTGCCAGACGCAAAGAAAGCCCAGGATAGACAGCAACAGGACCGCGCCCACCAGTCCAATAAGACCAGAAGAAAAAAGACAAAAAAGAACCTCCCGCTGGTACCCAAGTCCCCAGACCCGGTCAGGAGTGTGTTCAGAGCCACACTGACACCAGCACTAAAGTTCCAATAGGCAGTGCCGCATATTATGGTAATGTGCGTCATTAATCCTTTGAGAAAGAAATAGAAGTACCAGGCCATCTTGCTACAGGGTGCAACAATAAGAACCAAACACAATTAAGTTCACCCCAGTGGGTATTCGGTGCAATATTATGCAAAGTACACACCTCATTTTGCAATAATTTGCGGTCCATCTCTCCTGGTCTCCTCTTCCTTAAGCCACCTCTCTGTTGCCTTGTGACATGAGAAAAAGCGAGGGCTCTGCCTTGGCCTATCCATGTGCAGCCGAGCTGGGTATGCTAAAGAGAATTTCCATCTCAGCCAGTACAGCTTATTCTTAATCGGATTGAATTTTTGGCACTTTAGCTGTAGATCTTGGCTATAATCTTGATATATGTGCACCATGGAGTTCTCAGACTTTATAAGACCCATCTCTCTGGCTTTTTGTACGATAGTCTCTTTATCCTGAAATCTCAGGTATTTTATAAGGCAATGATAAGGGCGATCCCCTGGATTTGGTATTTGGCCCACCTGATGAACCTGCTTGATCTCTAACTCCTCAGCCTCCTTTCCCAGGCCTAACTTTGTGACCAGCCATCAGCGTATCTCAACGTTTGGATTCTGCCCCTCAGGAAGTCCAATCATTTGAATATTAGATCTGCGGGAGCAGTTCTCCTGATCATCCAATTGCTCTTTGAGATCAGTAATTGTAGATAGCAAACCATTTCTTTCTGCTGATGCCCCCGCTAAATCTACGTTCCAGTTCGCAAATCTGAGAGGTATGGGTGGCGGTTGTTTTGGTTAAGCTGGTAACCACTGACTGTAGGTGTGTAAATTGGGTATTTAGGTTATGGAAACCTGCCTTCATGTCACTTCTCATCTGTGCCAGCATTTCTGGGACCCCAGCTAAGGTTTTAGTGAGCTCCATCGTGCAGTCCTCCGGTTGCATGCCATCCACGCTAGTGACTGGTGAGGAAGGCCCAGAACTATGTAGTGCACTCTCACTTTTCTTGATTGTCGTTTTGGCTCCAAATTGCAATTTAACTTGTCTGTTTTTTTGACTTTCCAGAAGCCATCAGGATTTGACAGCTAGGGATTCTCGGCAGGATGGTTTGAATATGATTTTTTCAGCTGGAAATCTGTCACCCCAGGGAGCTGTGTTAACAAGCGACCGCCAGGCTTGCTGGCTAGCCACACCCCCACCAAATCTTTATTTAACCAGGTGAAACACCATTGAGTAAAACTCATTTACAAAGTGGCCCTGGTCAGCCACAGGGCTGAACAAAATAGTCACAGGTTATACAGGGCCAGGTTAAGGACATAACATTACCCACCAGAAAGCATTGTGAATACAAGACAAAAATAAAACCATATACATATAGGTACAATAACGGCATGACATAATGCAGTCTATTTACAGAGTCTGAGTATACCCTTGACAGGCATGCCCTAAGTGCATTTAAGGACAGCAGTATAGTAAGGTTGTAGCCTCATAGCAGTCTACACAGAAAGAGCAACAGAAGTTGAGACAGCATTCGCTCGCATCTTCCTGAGCCAGCCCCCGAACTGGAAACGACGTAGAAAGGTATCGCTATGGAGTACTACAACTCTTCAGCACCCCCCCCCCCAGGAAAACATCCACCATCAAGGAATTTTCTCCCAAGAGCCTCAAGTTTCAACTGTACCACTTCCTGTTATGACACAGAACCTCCCTGGCAATGCACTTCCAGTTCGACAGTGCTGGAATATGAGGACTGCATAACGGATAACTTTTTATGTCCTACTACATTGCTGAAGGATTGGGAAGGTGAGCTCACTAATTTTCCTCCATGATTGACACTTCTTGACATGACATCTCTGAGATACCTTGTGGCTATACCTTGCACGGCAGTTTTGCATCTTGAAGCTGCATCTCATGCTCTGTTTGCTGTTGATGATCTAAAAAATGGTCAGCACTCTGTTGTTTTATTTTACCACCCGATTACTTTTGGCATAAGTTGAATCTAGATGGTTATCTACTATACATATTGTTATTTATTTCTTGTTGTTCTTTAATGGCTCAGTGGTGTTTGGAACCCTCTGGGACTCGAACCCACTCCCTCCACAACCCCTCCTTCCCTTTTGTTAACTCTGTTTCTGGGATCTACTTTTCACTTCATTTTGACTTTAATGGTCTACTAATCTATCAGGCTTTCTAGCTATTTGCTTGACAATTTATCTGTTAATTTATTTTACTTTTATGACAAGTGGGAATCTAACACATGTGCTGTGTAGTAAGTAGGTGCAGGCACATTCAAATAACAATGAGTTAATAGCTAGGTGGATCTCTCGCCCATACATGGGAATTTGGCTGTACCAAATCAAGCTATGGTTCGCATCGTCTGGCTGAAGCTTACAAACAGAGCATAATAGGCCTAAGTCTACAACTGGAGATGCAAGTCCTAAACTGGGTGCTCTCTGCAAGCTTTTATTAGCCAGCTGCTCCTAGCACATAACTTCTAAATTCTAAAAGAGAGATGGCTGCACAGCACTCTCCATCTAGAGGTAGGTTTTTTTTTTCTATATTGCCCTTCTCACCCCCCGTTTGTCTGTCTACCCTCCACCCCTCCCCCTTTGCATCCCTTGGGTTCTTGCATCCTATTAACTTTCGAGTAGGCACTGAGACCTAGTTGCTTATGCCCCTTGTAACAGGTGACACGTCTATTCATCTTACTAGGCAATATCTTAAGAGCACCCACAGAATGTTTCAACATTGGGTGGAAGCCACCACCACACCATGCATCAGCACTCTTGGATCTTAACGCCAGTACCACCTTGGACTCAGGACAGTTCAGTGGACTTAAAGGGACACTGTCAACCCCCTTAGGTCTCAAAGTGTCCCTAGTTTAAAAAACATATTTTATGATTGCCAAAATTCTGCAAAGATAGTTGATATAACTGATAGTTTGATTCTGACTCTTGTTTTCTTTAAAAAAGTAAAAAACAGACTGCCCAACATACTGGTGTTATCACACCAAAACAGGTTTGTTTACAATCCTTGATCAACTCCAAATGCATCTTTCCTGGACTTAGAAACACCCAAAAAACAGTCTAGTCCCTCATAATGCATTGGGAGATTAGGAGGCTACTGTCTTATGAGTGACTGCACTGTTAGTGTGTGTTTCTAGTGCTCAGGACATAAGCAGTAAGAACAGGACCATGACTGTAAACAAAAACAAGATTGTTTATAAATAAACATTGCCATGTATTTCAGTTCTACTAAGCAAGGCTACAGAGAAAACAAACAGCAACATCAATGAATTTTAGAGAGGTTAAACAATCATAAAATGTGGGGTTTCAACTAGAAATAATATGATGAAAAACAGGTTGACAGTCTCCTTTTAAGGCTGTGCAGTAGAATCCAGCCTACCGTTCATAGTGTTTTCTGTTTCTGTATTTTATAGTATTTTACTGTTTAAATATTGTGTTTTTAACTATCTTAGTCTTTTTTATTTTCGATAAGCTTCTTGGTTTTACAAGGTTTATTCACTGCTCTTTAAGTATTAAGACAACCGTTTGCATTTTCATCCTTACGTTACAGCTTACAGTTTAGCTGTTGTATTGCTAGATGATACCACTGTTCTGCTGAACGATTTTTTTTTTAGTTACTGTGTGTTTTTCCATCTTAACTTAAGTGTAGTTTAGACAGTGTAGATAGCTCCTACTACTACTCCTGCTCTCTTTAACCACTTGGCTCACTTTTACTGTGTTTATAATGTACCCCCAAAAGTTCATTTCTTGGAATGTTAAAGGGGTTTGCACTTCCATCAAGCATAAGAAAATTCTTACCTACTTGAATAAGAAAAAGGCAGATTTTGCCTTCCTCAAGGAAACTCACCTGGATGGGGATGAGTCTGCAAGCTTGCTAGATCTTGGATCTTTCAAGTGCAGTATAGCTTCTGTAATAGCAAGCAATGTGGCATGGCTATCCTAATAAGAAAGGGTGTCAACATTATATAATCTAACCATATCTCTGACCCGGAGGGCAGAGTTCAAATCCTCCCAGCCAGTCTCTCCTTCGGGCCCCCACACGAACTCTCCACCGTGGCTACTCTCCGACCCCTACCGCCTCATATCACAGCCAACCCCAAGTAACCCCAGTGTATCCCTTCACTGGGTGGGTCTCTTATCTCCGTAGGAGAATGACTCTGGAGGCCAACCAATGATCCTGGGGTGCTGCTGGGATGGCATATGGAAGTCTAGGAGCCCAATGGTGAGGGTTCTGGAGGCCCGTCACTCGATCGGCTTGGCACCATTTTTCCACTTTGCTCCCCTGGGAAGCGACATGCCACTGACGTCTAGGCATACGCTGATGTCCATCACTCCCCCTTAGTGTATTGTGGCTGACATCCTGCCATATTACCAGTCTCCGCCAGGAGTCAGCAGGCTCTGATCCACATATCCACCCTCCCCATTGAGAAGGAGAGCCATCGTTGGACGCTCATTTCCTTCTCCCCGGCCAGCCCTCCAGCAACCCGAGTCCATTCCTGAACCTGGGTCGCTGGCATCGTAAGCAGAAATCCAACCGCTGCACCGGCAGGCTGGCTTAGGAGGTGACTTTAATGAGGTGTTGGACCCACTGCTAGACAGGACCACCCCTAGGCACTATACCTCGGGTACTAAGGCAAGCCACTTCCTTCAAAACGTACTTAAAACATTGGGCCTAGTAGATATTTGGAGGCTTGTACACTCATAGAACAACTATTTTACCTTCTTCTCCAACAGGCACTGCAGTTATAGCAGAATTGATTATATCGTTATCTCATCTGAATTAGTTGACTCAGTATTTGATGCTAGCATAGACACAATAGTGTTATCTGATCATGTCCATTGCTTTGTCCACCCTGAGATTTAGGCGTTCTCTCAGGATCCTTTCTTCTGTGAATGGACTATCGACCCCCCGTCCAGAGTGCTTCTATTGCTTGGTTTAGGTAATTCCCCCTCTTCTTCTTTTAGGTCTTTTAGGTCTATCGAGGCCAGGAACTCGCCTGGTTGAATTGCGATCAGAGCTGATCGAAGTGTTTCCATTTTGAATGTCTATGGGCCACAAATTTGTTGAGATACTTTAGGTCAAGGACTGGGTAGAGGCTGCCGGTCTTCTTTGGGGACCATAAAGAACATAGAGAACACCCCCATGTCCCTTTCTTGTGGTAATATGGGTACAATGGCCCTGGTCCTAATAAGATTGCAAAAAGACTGCTGAATCGTTGCCACCTTTAGAGGGTCCTGGGGCATCGGGGATATCATTGGTCTGTGTGGAATTATCTTTTGTGTGAACGCTATGGTGTAACCTTGAGACACCAACTCTCTGACCTACTTGTCCATGGTAGTCTGGGCCCCTGCACAGTGCTAAGAACTGATAAAAGGACACCTGCTGCTGAACTGAGGCCACGGTGTATAGGTAGGCCTGAACTGTACTCTGCTCACAGTGCACCATATCTATGAGTGCGTGCTCCTTAGGATTTTGTGGTACCCTAGTGGTTTGAATGGAGAATGGCATCATTGCACTCCAACCTTACCAAAATTATTCACACTGCATTTTATTGCAGGTTTCATGCAGTTCAAAGAAGTAAGTCTGCAGTACCACTACAATAATTTAAAGTACAGCACGATACGACTTCCTTTTACACATTACATTAGTGCAATACTACTGTATGGGGCTGTGTGTGGAAATTGTGGGACTCAAAACCCCAGTGTGCTGAATGCCCCAAGCTCATTCACCATCGTTGCTCTAACCATTGAGTAACCAACGTGCCTTTGGGGGGGCCACTGAGCCCTGTGCCTCCCCCCAACCTGGGTGGTAGTCTTGTGATCCCCAAAGAAGACCGGCAGCTGATTGTTCCTGAGGGCACAGCTTGGGCCCAAACCCACCCTTCCCCACATCCCACCCCCCAAGGTGTCACTTCCTTTATAGCAGGGGTTGTGACATCATTTCCTCAAAGGGGAAGGTGCATACAGCACGTTTCCTTACCAGCACAGCACACTGCATTGAAGGTAATAACGCACTCAATAAATATATATAACAAAAAAAAAGAGGCTTAACACAAGAGAATCAGGAAAGAAGACAGACATGTGGGGAGTAGTGCAATGTACTGGCTATGGGGCAGCAGTCTTCTGGGAGACTTTCTGAAGGCTGTGATGCTGCCCTATTTGTAGGCACCTCTCTGGTCTGAGGGAGGAGGTTGCTTGTCTCCAGGCTGACTTAGCTAGAATTTGTGAAACCTCTTCCCTTATCCAGGAACCACCAGGGCCACTGCTGCTACCTCAGAGGTTGCCAAGAAAGAGGAGCAGTTGGACCAAGGTGGGCTCAGGAAGGGAGAGGGTGGTGGAACATACGCACATTCCTCCAGTTGTACCTCTCCACTATTCATACGCTCTTCTGGCAGAGAGTGGTTCCTCTATGGAGGCACCAGCAGTGGAGACCAAAGAGGATGCTGGGAACCTCCACAAAGGAGTCCCAAAGGAGGGTGGCATGGGATACCACAGGGGAAGGAAACAGCTCCTGGTGGGGGACTCAATTATTAGGGGGTTAGATCTGGGGAACGAAGGGGAGAAGGAGGTAAGGTGCCTGCCTGGTGCCATGGTATGGAGGGACAGGGAGCGAATGCTCAGGATCACGGGAGCAGTTGCACAAGGAAGGGAACTGGATATCATTGTCCACCTAGGGACAAATGACCTGGCTATGAATGGGATCATAGCAGTACAAGAGGAGTTTGAAGAGTTGGTGAGGGGCCTTAGACAAGTAGCACATACAGTAACTTTCTCAGAGGTGCTGCCTGTCTATGGCAAGGGTGATGCTAGAGTACTCCACACCATGGGATTCAATGAATGGTTGAAAACCTGGTGCAGAGCTCAGGGCTTTTGGCTTCACTAGGGACTGGGGGTCCACCTGGAGGGATACAGGCCTATACTGGCATGATGGCTTGCATCTGTCCAGGAGGGGAACCAGAATTCTAGGTGATAGGTTTAAATGCATAATTGGCAAGCATTGAAACTAGCCAAGGGGGAGGAGACACTGAAAAGGAGCAGGGAAAACCCAGCCTCCCCCCACAAAACACAGTAGTTAGAGAGGTAAACACCAAGGTAGAGAAGTTAAAGGGGAGCAGGACAGGGGTAAATGCAGAAAAAGGCAGTAAGGACAGGGATGGGGCTAAAAGGGGTAAGGCCATCAACAAATGGAGTGTGTTGAGTACCAATGCCCGTAGTCTGTAACAAGCTCCCTGAACTTGTGGCCTTGATGGAAGAGGGACATCTGGATATCGTGGCAGTCACAGAAACATGGTACACTGAGAACCATGACTGGGATGTCAACATACCAGGGTACACAATGTACAGGAGGGACAGGGAGGGTAAACGAGGAGTAGGAGTAGCTCTCTATGTAAGGGAAGAGATAAAAGCAATGGAACTAAAGGATAAACAGGGAGTAGAGGAAGCACTGTGGGTTACCTTGGAGACAATGTATGGCACCACAATTTGCACAGGGGTGGTATACAGATCCCCATCTTAGGGGAGGCAATAGACAAAGAAATGATAGAATGCATCCTTAGAATGGCAGAAAAAGGGGAGATATTGTTGATGGGGGACCTGAATATGCCAGACGTTAGCTGGAGCACTCTGGCTGCAGCCACATCAGAAAGCAGGTTTATTCTTGATGCCCTGCAGGGGGCATGCCTCAGACAGCTAGTGGTGGAACCCACTAGGGAGGGAGCAATCTTAGACCTGGTACTGTCAAATGGGGATGGAGAAAGGATCTCAGATTTAGATGTGGGTAGCCATCTGGGAAAAAGTGACCACAAAACAGTGTGGTTCATGATAAACACAGCCATAGAGTCGAGCCATACAAAAGCAAGGGTGTTGGACCATAGGAGAGCTGACTTTGGGAAAATGGGAGAGTGCCTCAGAAAAGCAGTAGCAAACTGGCAAGAAGGAGGGGTGGAGGAACAATGGGGAAAAATCAAAACAGCCATCACAGAGGCAACAAGCCTTTGTGTGAAGCAAATCAACAACGCAAAACGAAGGAAAAAAACACTAAGCTTCTGAAAAGAGGTGGCGGGGAAGGTTAAGGAGAAAAAGGTAGCATTCAGGAAGTATCTTATCTGCACAGCCCCCAATAGATGGACCCAAAGGCACGTAGCTAATCATACCCTTCTCATCCCCCACTGCAGGACATCACTTGGACAAAGATCCTTCAGCTATCGGGCCCCCTATGGCTAAACAGCTTACCATCCTCCATCTCCTTGACCTATAGTCTCAACCTATTTAAGTCAGGTCTCAAAACCCTACTATTTGATGCCACCTCCTGTGAATGTTACTAACCCACCCTTTCTTTACACTCGTTTCGCCCTGCCCCCTGCCCTCCTTTCCAAGGTCAATGTTGTCAGGAATCTGTTTTGTCTCAGTAATTTCTTTTCCTGTAGCCTTTGGTTAGATTGGAACTAGCCTCCCTCCCTCCCCTTGCTCTCCAACATCCCCCTCTCCCTACCCTTGTATTATGACTCTGGGTCCCTTAAGACCCTACAAAACTGTTTCCTATCATAGCAGTGATCCGGGACCTCCCATATGTTCCCAGTTAAGGTAACCGACAACATAAAACTTAAGCCAAGAATGTCTAACCCTTTATTCTTACGTTGTTACTATATGTATATATTTTTTTCGGTTGTATGTATATTTTTTCTGTACTCTTACATTGTTTATACCTTTACTTTTATCTGACATGGAGCCTTTGAAAAAGAGTCTATGACTCAAAGGATTGTAATTCTGATTCTACCCAAACAAACAAACAAATAAGGAAACACAGAAGAAGCAGGTCAGAGAACTGTACCAGTTAAAGCAGAATGAAGTGGGTAAGGCAGTCAGAATAGCAAAAGACCAAACTGAGGAAAATATAGCCAACTCAGTTAAGAAGGGGGATAAAACCTTTTATAGGTACATTAGGGAGTGAAGAAAGATGAAGGAAGGGATAGTGAGGCTTACTATAGGGAAGGGAGGATGGGAAGAGGATGACAGTAAAAAAGCAGGGATACTGAATGAATACTTCTGCTCAGTATTCACAAAAGAAGAGGAGGGGGAGGTACCAAAATCAAAGAATAGAAGCACTCTGGATAGGGAGGTCGATACCAGTCCACTCACAGAAGAAAGAGTCCTGAAAGAACTCTTAAAACTGGAGGTGGGCAAAGCAATGGGGCCTGACAGGATTCACCTAAGAATTCTAAAAGAACTAAGGGTAGAATTAGTAACACCACTGACTACCCTTTTTAACAAATCATGGGAGGAAGATGTAGTACTGGAGGACTGGAGGAGGGCAGACGTGATTCCCCGTCACAAAAGTGGGAGCAAGACAGAGGCAGGAAACTACAGAGCTGTCAGTTTGACTTCAGTGGTAGGGAAAATGATGGAATCACTTCTAAAGGAAAGAACTGTTGTGTTCCTAGAGGCCATTGGGGCACAGGACCCGAGGCAGCATGGATTCACAGCAGGAAGGTCATGTCAGACGAATCTAATAGATTTCTTTGACTGGGTGACCAATGTGATGGACCAGGGAAGGGCAGTGGACATGGCCTACTTAGACTTTAGCAAGGCATTAGACACAGTCCCACACAAAAGATTAATATACAACTTAGCCAGCCTTGGAGTGGGTCCCGAGGTGGTAGCCTGGGTTAAAAATTGGCTGGACAACAGGATACAGAGGGTAATAGTAAACGGAGTTTACTTTGAAGACAGTGGGGTTACTAGTGGGGTAATGCAGGGTTCAGTACTGAGACCAGTCCTCTTTAATGTCTTTATAAGTGACATTGCAGAGAGACTGGAAGGAAAAGTATGTCTCTTTGAAGACGACACAAAGATCTGCAACAGGTTGATACAGAAGGTGGGGTGGAGAGGATGCAAAGGGACTTGGCAAGGTTGGAGGAATAGTCAAATATATGGCAGCTTAGATTGAGTGCAAAGTAATGCCCCTGGGAAACAAAAATCTAGGGGAAGAGCAATGGGGGAGATAATAACAACAACAGAAATGGAAAGGGACCTGGGGGTAGTCATAGCAGATTACCTTAAGGTGGGCAAACAATGTAAGAAGGCAGTAAGGAGGGCTGGTGGGATACTGGGATGCATAGGGAGAGGCATCACCAGTAGAAAACAGGAAGTAGTTATCCCTCTGTAGAGACAGTTGATGAGACCTCATCTGGAGTTCTGCATCCAGTTCTGGAGACCTCATCTCTGCAAGGACATAGACAGGATGGAAGCTGTCCAGAGGAGGGCAACTAAAATGGTGCAGGGTCTGCACTAGAAGACATACAAAGAGAGATTAAAGATGATTAATATGTATACACTTGAGGAGAGAGGAAAAGGAGGGACATGATAGAAACTTTCAAGTACATCAAGGGAATCAACAGAGTCCAAGATGGTAGCATCTTTCAGAAAAAGAGATGTGCAAGAATAAGGGGGCTCAACTTGAAGATAGAGGGGGATAGCTCAAAGGTAATGTGAGGAAGTATTTTTTCACGGAGAGGGTTATGGATACATGGAACAGCCTTCCCGAGGAGGCAGTGGACTCAAAAACAGTGCGGGAATTCAAGAATTCATGGGACAGACATTAGGCAGTTCTAGTGGGGGGGGAGTAGGAGGAAGAAGGCTGTTGGTTAACTAGGATCTGCAGCTTATGCATTAGGTAGGGAAATGGGCAGACTAGGTGGGCCAAGTGGTCCTTATCTGCCATCAAATTCTATGTTTCTATGTTTCTGGTATATGGAATATGTTAGCGTATGATTTTAGTTCAGGTCATATAGTGCTGGTGGTGAGCTGTGTCCACTACATGGATGAGGACTGGATGATGAAGGAGGTCCCATCCTTTAGGTAGACCGTGTGTGTGAATGCTGCAGGAGGGTTACAACCTTAAGTTCTGATTTGCCACTCTCCCACATAGGCGCTGTACCTATATGGTGGCTGCTAGAGTGAGCAGAGAGACAATTAGAGTAGTTGCTGAGTGGACACTGTGTTTGATAACTGGAGGGGGCCTCCCCAAGATGGCCAATCTTTTCCCCCAGGGGATCATTGAACTCATGGCCATTTTACCCACACAAGTAAGGAAGGATGCCCCACACAAGATGGCCAACAATTTTGCGAGCCCGACTGTGGCCCAGCAAGAGCTCAGTGTTCCTGAACATTGTAGCAAGATGGCTGTCATCCCGCAAGATTGCCAGCTGCAGGAACACCAGGGCAGCATGGCCGCTGGTCTCTCAAGATCGCCCCAGGATATTATGCTGCCTGGCCCTCGCTCGCTGCCTTGGAGGAGCTAGGCAGAAAAATAGAGGTGCCGTTGCAACCGGGGAGGTGCACTGCAGTGATTTCACTAAAAGGGCGCTCCCGTGATCCCTGCACTGTGCATGTTAAGTGTGGGAACATGCTGGGCACTACTCCTGTGAGAGTTTGGCCCCAATATGGCAGCGGTGAGATCTCAGGTGCTCTGAGGAGCGTGAGACCCTGCCTTTTTGCAGTCTACAGTGGGGCTAACTGTACCAGGAGGGGGTGTCACCAAGATGGTGATCAGTGCCAATTTAATTCCAAAAAGTGAGGGAGCCAGGATTGTGTACCCCACCGACCCCCCCCCCCCCCCCCACACCTGCACTTGAACAGAGGCACTGGCAAAGACTGCAGACTCTGTGTTAGTACAGAACTACTTGAGACAAGTAAGGGTTAACTCAGGCACCAGGCTGTGCCGGGACCGAAGTTGAGATCATCCCTTCAACCTGGCAACTTGGAGCTCTGACCTTTACTCTATGCTAGATGTTACTGAGAGGTACAATAAAGGTTGTCTGCTAAACTAAGGAATCCTCTTGTTTGATTATCACAAACAACAAGACAAGACAGACCCTCCCAGGAGCTCCATACTGTGCACAGTAAGTAGCTCAGGATGTCTCAGAAAACATGGGGCCAGCTCCCTCATATTGTTGCCTTCAGAATGCCAGCTTGGAGTGTAGGAGTCACACTTAGATCTGCTGAATGCACCCAGGTCATTCACATTTTTGTATCCTAAGCTCCTATGGACTGCTTCCCTGTGTCCTAGTGCCTGTGGAGCCTGACACTCCTGATGAATGCCACCTGACTTGGAATGGATGCTACATGAGGGTCCAGTCCTCAGGGAGCTGCTAGCGAGGATGCTATCTGAGGGTCCCAATCCCAACCTGCACAGCAGTGTAAGGTAGGATTCTACTAGAGGGTCCAACGTATCTTGTTCCCCTGCTCAGTGCCCTGGGAGCTTTGCTCTTTTTAGTGTGATAATACAAGCATGCAGAAAGTCAGAAGAAATCCTAAGGTTAACACGCGCTTTTATCTGTCGATGTGCTATATGAGAGTAGGAAAGGGTAAGGAAAAGTAATGTTTTGTTAGAAAATTATCCGAGAGTTTGGGAGCAATCGCTGATCATCACCAGCCTCTAGGGATGTACAAAGTATGCACGAATTTCTGGACATAGCTGTGGGATTGACCTCAGGCAGTCCAGCAAAGATTTACGATCGTGCATCGGCCAATAGGATGGATGGAGGAGAACCTATATGTGATGATTTTCCTGAGCACTTTAAAGGTTACAGTGGATAATTATAGGCTTCTCAGCAGCCAAAAAAAAAGAAAAGGCGAAATGCCTGTCTGAAAAGCAATCAGCTCTGTCTTTACTCGAGCAAAATCTCAAACAATCTAGGCTCCTTGATAAGATCCTGTCACATAAAGTTACTTTACTTATATTTGAAATTAACAGGATTCTTTCAGCACAGGCAGAGTATGCCCTATTTAGTACTAAACAAGATACTTGGAATCAGGGGAGAAAACTGGGAAGCTACTTGCATTCCACTTAGAAAAGATGAATGGCCAGAACTCCATCCCAGGTATTAAGAACAAGAATAGTACAGTCCTTAGCAAAAATATGGATATTAATTAGGTTTTCAAGGAATTCTACACTCAAATCTACAGCCATAATACCACTCAGACAAGAGAGGTCAGCCCTTTCCTAAAAACAACCCTCACCCCTAAAACTCCCCCAGCCCTGCAAACACAGTTAAACCTGGATATCTCACTAGATTAAATTTCTCCTGCCTTTAAGAAAAACCTCAGGTCTAGATGGGATCCCAGATGAATTTTTTAAACTTTTAGAACCAAAGATCTCCTCCCATCTATCCTCAATGTATACAGAAGCCTGGCAACTTAAAACTCCACACCCTCCCCCACCCTAACCCAGGCGCTGGTTACTCTTATACATAAGAAGAATAACAAGCATTTGTCAATGCCGAATGCTTGCTTGCTGGCATTGGCAGTGGTAGTGTAGAAGTTACAGAGCTGCGTAATAGGAATGGCAGTGAAGTATTGAACTGAAGCCAACCCCACCATCACCCTGCAGAGAGTGACAGGCATTGGGGTGTGCCTTTGGGTCGTCAGGCATAACGGCCACGCCATTTCACCACACCCCACCCTGCAGACAGTGACAAGTGTCACGGTGTGCCTTGGGGTCTTTGGCCCTTATGCGCACCCCATTCAATCAGGAAATACGGTGAGATGCGTGCGGTATAGGAGAATGGGATGAACTTTGGGGTCAAAGAGTCCAAGGCATACCCATGCCTCTCACTGGCTGCAGGGTGGAATGGTATGAGCATTGCAGGCAAGAATCCCAAGTCACATCCCTGATGCCTGTCATTCTCTCTCAGTTACGTGCTATGGTTGGAAACCGTATACCTCAGGCATTCGCTGGTATTTTCACCCAAATTTTCAACATGTTTTTGTGACCCACCTCATGAACAGTGACAATATCAGTTTGTTAGGCGAAGCTGCTTATGCACAGCGATCACAGCATTTAGCACCACAGGTGCAAACACATTCGGAACAGGATGTAAAAAATGACAGCTGTACTGTTCATGGGGAGGTGTTAAAAAAGGCAATGTTGCAAATCTGTAGTAAAAATATTAAAAAAACTGGTGAAGTCACGAGCGTGCATAGAAACTGTGCAACACACACCCGTAATGTAATTAGTTTGGGGATTTTTTACAGCAGATTGTCAACAGAGGCGTTTTGGGACCTCCGATCATGAACAGTGTCACTGTGATTTACTTTATCTGTCCCGAACAATGATTTCCCACAGTGACCACGCACCTCTGCGCTGAAAGTGTGAAAACACATTTCGGCCATGTTGTGAAAAATGACAGCTGTACTGTTCATAAGGAAGTGTGGAAAAATGCCACTGGTGAAAATCTGGACTGAAAATGTTACGAAGTCATGAACTTACGAGGGATAGTGGAAACTGCGCAATGCTCACTTGTAACACAGTCATTTTATGGACTTTTTTCACCAAATTTTCAACATAGCCATTTTAAGACCTCTGCTCATGAAAAATGTACTGTGATTTTCTTAATCTGTCCCAAACATTGCTTTCGCACACTGACTGCACCATTGTGCGCTACATGTGTGGAAACACATTTTGGGCGACATGTGAAAAATGGCAGCTGTACTATTCATAAGGAAGTGTTATAAAATGGCAATGTTGACAATCTGGAGTGAAAATATTGAAAATTAGCAAACTTACGAGCATGCGAAGGAACCGCGCAACGCATGCTCGTAAAACAGTAATTTTTAGGAATTTTTTCACCAGATTTTCAACATAGCCATTTTAAGACCTCTGCTCATGAACAGTGTCACTGTGATTTTCTTAATGTGTCCCATACATTGATTTTGCACACCGACTGCGCCATTGTGTGCTACATGGACGGAAACATGTTTTGGGCAAGATGTGACAAATGACAGCTGTACTGTTCATAACTCATAAGGAAATGTAATAAAATGGCAATGTTGAAAATCTGGAGTGAAAATATTGAAAATTTGTGAACTTACGAGCGTGCGTAGGAACTGCGCAACGCACGCTCGTAAAACAGTAATTTTAAGGGATTTTTTCACCAAATTTTCAACATAGCCATTTTAAGACCTCTGCTCATGAACAGTGTCACTGTGATTTTCTTAATGTGTCCCATACATTGATTTCGCACACCGACTGCGCCATTGTGTGCTACATGGGCGGAAACACATTTTGGGCAAGATGTGAAAAATGACAGCTGTGCTGCCCATAAGGAGGTGTGATAAAATGGCAATGTTGACAATCTGGAGTGAAAATATTGAAAATTTGCGAACTTACGAGCGTGCGTAGGAACTGTGCAACGCACGCTTGTAAAACAGGAATTTTTAGGAATTTTTTTACCAACTTTTCCACATAGTCATTTTAAGACCCCTGCTCATGAACAGTGTCACTGTGATTTTCTTAATTTGTTCCGTACATTGATTTCGCACACCGACTGCGCCATTGTGCGCTACATAGGCGGAAACACATTTTGGGTGAGATGTGAAAAATGATAGCTGTACTGCTCATAAGAAGGTGTGGTAAAATGGCAATGTTGAAAATCTGGAGTGAAAATACTGGAAAATTCAAGAACTTACGAAAGGCATGAGGAACTAAGTAACGCATACCAGAAACAGTCATTTTTAGGATTTTTCACCAAATTTTCAACAAAGCCATTTAAGACCTCTGCTCATGAACAGTGTCACTGTGATTTTCTTAATGTGTCCCATACATTGATTTTTGCACAACGACTGCGCCATTGTGCGCTACATGGGCAGAAACACATTTTGGGCAAGATATGAAAAATGACAGCTGTACTGCTTATAAGGAGTGTGTAAAATGGCAATGTTGAAAATCTGGAGTGAAAATATTGAAAATTCGCAAACTTACGAGCTTGCATAGGAACTGCGCAACGCACGCTTGTAAAACAGGAATTTTTAGGAATTTTTTCACCAAATTTTCAACATAGTCATTTTAAGACCTCTGCTCATGAACAGTGTCACTGTGATTTTCTTAATTTGTTCCATAGATTGATTTCACGATTACCGACTGCGCCATTGTGCGCTACTATGGGCGGAAACACGCTTGGGTGAGATGAAAAATGATAGCTGTACTGCTCATAAGAAGGTGTGGTAAAATGGCAATGTTGAAAATCTGGAGGAAAATATTGAAATTTCGCGAACTTCACGAGCCTGTGTAGGAACTGCGAACGCACGCCAGAAATAGTTTTTGGATTTTCACTTTCCCAAATAGGCTTCTTTGAGAGCCCACCTTATGAACGCTGACAGTGTTGTTTCATTAATCAGGCCTGAAAGGTGATTTTGCGCAGTGACTGCGAAATCACCCTTCGGGCCCGAATAACGCCATGACAGTGACATCATTCATGAGAAAGGGTCCCAAAAACCCCAAGTTGAAAATTTGGTGCAAAAATTCCAAAAAATGCCTGAGGTATGCAACAAAGTTGAAAAACCCTATCTATCCCATTATACAGCTTACCTGCATTTCCTCAGTTCAGGTCGGCTTTGAAGAGTGCAGACGTGTTCCCGTCCACTCAAGAGCTGCCGCGCCGAACTCTGGAGGTGTGGCGGTGAGGGGGGGTGGGGAGGCAGGTGCGCAGTGGTGGGTGCGGGTTGTGGGGGGCAGGAGACCATGTGGAACTGCTTTTGCTTTTCAGGTTTGTTTTTTTTAAAAGACGATGGACATTTGCCACGCTAGTGGGCTCCCAGCGTGGTACAAGGACGGCTGGGGGTGAAGCTGACGGGGATTGGGGCACCCCATCAGCCATAAGAGTTGCCGTTCTGGGGTGGGCCTCAGCGGCACCAGTACTTCTCGGGAGAGTAGTGGACGACGGGATTGGGCACTCTCGGGTTATACGATACCTTGCCACGCTGGTGGGCACCTAGCTGCATGTGGAAGGCTTTGGGGGGGGAGTTTGTTACTGCCGATGGGGATTGGGCACCCCATCGGGCCATACAGTGTGCGGGGGGGGCAGCACGCAATATGCGTGCATGTGTGTGTGTGTGTGTAGGGGAGCTGCGCATGAGCAGGTGATATCTTATCGCTGCTCACTGAAGCATAGCTCCCCCTTTCAACTGTACACCACTGCATTTTGGAGCTGTCATAGACAGCTCCAGCATGCATTGGCGGACTGGGGCCGTGCCTGCCAACACACTGACTGAATTGGAAGAGGGGGTGACACACCTCCGAAAACTCGGATGATGGCACTATGTTTCTTGCACATGCGTTCAAGCAAACATAAAAATGCCCTAAACTACTGGCCTAATTCTTTAATGAATACAGATTACAAAATTCTAGCTAAGATTCTGACCCTGAGTTCAAAAAATCATTAACAATCTAACTGGTAAAGAACAGGTAGGATTCAGGCAAGGTAGGTCAGGAGCAGACAATGTATGCAGACTTCTACATGTATTGTGGCACGCCAATAAAATCCAAGAATCCTACATTGTATTTGAGATCACTTTAACTGTGGTGCTGGTTTCATTATTTCGGTCTCTTTACTATACAATAACTCAACCGCCCAGATTCTCACCTATGGCATTATCTCCTCTCCCATAGCTCTGGCAAGAGGAACTAAACAAGGCTCCCCCCCGTCTCCTTACTTATTTATCTTAGTCATTGAACCCCTGATTAGATCTATTACATTATACCCAGCCATCTCCGGGATCAATTTTAATTCCTACTCTCACAAAACATTTGCTTATGCAACTGGTCTCCTCCTGATCCTTGCAAAACCACCTCAATCCTATGACGCCCT
The DNA here is from genome assembly GCA_016271365.2 of Neoceratodus forsteri. Lineage (NCBI taxonomy): Eukaryota > Metazoa > Chordata > Ceratodontiformes > Ceratodontidae > Neoceratodus > Neoceratodus forsteri. The sequence goes on from CM028130.1 coordinate 364,006,528, forward strand.
TAAAAGTCTACTCTCCCACTTTGAATAGACAGTGTCGGCAGATAAGGGCCTAGGGCCCACCCAGTCTGCCCATTTGAGCCTGTAAGTTCACTTTATGTTTTCCTAGAAGTCTGTTACCCCTTACCCCTGACCTCCAGAATTCCTTTATGTCTATCCCATGCATTCTTAAATCCCGTGATTGTTTCAGCTCCCACCACTTCCTCTGGCAGGGTGTTCCACTTGTCCACCACCTGTTCTGTGAAGAAATTCTTCCTCATGTTTCCTCTGAATCATCCTCCTCCAACTTTATCCCATGCCCTCTAGTCCTGGAACATCTTTTCTCTTAAAATAGTGTATTCCTGCACCCTATTCCTCCCTGTAAGATACTTGTATGTCTCTATCATATCCCCTCTTTCTCCTCTCCTCCAGGGAGTACATATTCAAGTCCTTCAACCTGTCCTCATAGGACTTGTGATGCAATCCATGTACCATCTTTGTTGCCCTCCTCTGACTCTTCTCTACCCTGTCTATGTCCTTACGTAGGTGAGGTCACCAGAACTGTACACTGTACTCCAGGTGGGGCCTCACTAGTGTCTTGTATAGTGGAATTATGACCTCCCTTTTCCTGCTGGTGATGCCTCTGCCTATGCATCCCAGCATCCCATTTGCTTTACCTGCTGCCTTGTCACACTGTTTCCCTACCTTGAGGTCATCAGAGATGATAACCCCAAGATCCCTTTCCTGCTTGGTGCATGCTATATCCTCACCCCCCAACTGATATATTGTGCCAGGGTTTTTGTGCTCCATATGCATTATCTTGCACACTTTGTATTGAATTTCAGCTGCCAAACCACTGACCATTCTTCAAGTTTCTGCAGGTCCCTTCTCATTCTGTCTACACCCTCTGGTGTGTCTACTCTGTTACAGAGCTTTGAGTCATCAGCAAACAGGAAAATTCTGCCTTCTAGGTCCTGCGCAATGTCACTGACGAAGATGTTGAATAGGACCGGTCCCAGCACTGATCCCTGTGGTACCCCACTGGTCACTCTTTCCTCTGTGGAGTGACAGCCATTTACCACCACCCTCTGTGTCCTGCCGCCCAGCCAGTTATCCACCCACCACACTACTGTCCTACCCACACCCATATTCCCCAGTTTATGTAATAGTCTTCTATGTGGCACAGTGTCAAAGGCCTTGCTGAAGTCCAGATAGGCCATGTCCACTGCCCTCCCTTGAGCCACCACCCTAGTCACCCAGTCAAAAAATTCAATGAGGTTGGTCTGACACGACCTCCCCCTGGTGAAACCATGCTGCCTTGGGTCCCTGTAGTCCATTGACAACCAGATGTTCCACCAATCTTTCCTTCAGTAGTGCTTCCATGATCTTCCCCACTACCGAGGTGAGGCCGACTGGTCTGTAGTTCCTCACTTCCTCTTTGTTCCACTTTTGTGTAAGGGGACTACATCTGCTGTCCTTCAGACTTTGGGTACATGCCTGAGTAGAAGATATTCTGTGTGATAATTCTAATATTCTAATGTCTTTTGCTGAAATAAAAGAGAAATTTAAATTGCCTAAATTTTACTTTCATTATTACCTACAAACTAGATCAGTGCTCCGCAGTTCCATACTTCAAGCTGATTTCTCACTCCCAGCAAACAGTGGCTGGGACCAGATTATTAAAATAGGCCTCATGAGAAAAGGCTCAAGTTTTATTTACAAATTTCTAATTAACTCCCTCTCATCTTCATCTCTGACCTCCTCACCCAAGATGTAATGGGAAATGGAATTCGAAGTCTCTATATCTGACCAGGAGTGGAGCTCAACTTGGAAGCAAGCCTCTAAAGCCAACAGGGAACTCCAAGGTAAGCTCATACAGTATAACATTTTGCACCGCTTCTACCTCTCTCCCTGTAAACTGCTGGAATTGGGGTTTGTGAATGACAGTAGATATTGGAAATGTCATCAAAAAGAAGTTGAGTTATCCCACATGTTTTGGTGTTGCCCTCTCCTGCCCAAATTCTGGTCAGACCAGGGCTCACAGCTCTGCCAGCTCGAAAGACTTGGGCTCCCTCCCCGGACAGACGGCATCCCTGAAGCCGCCACCCAAGGCCGAAAGCCCAGCCACCAGACCTGCCTAGCTGAACTGCCCCTGGACCAGAGCTCACAGCTTCGCCCGGCTCAAGGGCTGCCCCCCCGGACAGGCGGCATCCTGGAGCTGCCATTGAAAAAGGACATAGCTGGGCGCAGACCTGCCTGGGTACTGCTGCTGCTGCCCTGCTGGCACTCCCCCACCCACCCACCCACCCTATCTGAACTATTTTATTTATAGTTGTAACTCAGTCACAATTGTTTTTTTTTTTCTAACAGTCTATTTTTCCATTGACTCCCTGTAATCTCCCACCAATAGAGGGACTAAGGAAATCTACACCCAGTCTATCGCTATCTCCACAGTCTAACACTGCTACCTTACCCCATCTCGTGCCACTATGCCGCCCTCTAACTTGCACTTCCAGTACCCACATCATCTAGTTGTGGCTATATTTCTTGCCATCCTTTTTGCTCCATCTGTCCTTCCTCTCTCCCCGACTCAAATCACCCTACTCAACCAGATACCTCCACCGTAATCTAAGCTGGAACACTGCCCCACACCCTGACTCTACTGCACTCTATCCATCCACATTACCCGTCGCTACCTTGTGCTTCTCTTACTGGCCTGCCTGGCCATCTAATCACATTGCACAAGATCACCTCAATTGCTCCCTATTGTGTACAACTACCTGGTTGCACAACTCAATGCCACTCATTGACCCAAAAATTTCGTAAAGCTCAATTTCTTGCTTTCCTGCTCCTCCTACTGCTTGCTGGAGATGTCAGCCCTAATCCTGGACCACCCACCATGAACTCCCCTACACCTCAGCGCACCCCTCCTACTCCCCTAGTCATCCCTAGTGGCCTAAAAATTATCCACCTAATTGCTTGCAACCTTACCAGTAAGCTACCCATGCTTCAGATTATGGTCCTTGAATACAAACCTGATGTTATCATCATCTCAGAAACTTGGTTATCTGAACATATCACAGATCAAGAAGTTTCCGTTCCTGGGTTTACTATAACACGGATGGACAGACTTGGACGAGGAGGCGGAGTGGCGATCTATGTCTCTACTTCACTTCAGCACACAACTGTGTTGAAAGTTACTTCCCCTTCCTCTCACAGGCTATCCTTCTCAACCTGAAGTTACCTTACTCCTCTCTGCTATTTATTGCTGGAGTTTACTGTTGTCCTGGCCAACCCCCCTCCCAAGTCACGGAACTGTTCAAGAAACTGAAGGACCTTGCTCACTTAGGAGAGCTGTACATACTAGGCGACCCAAACCTCAATTGGCTCACTACTACACTGGCCAAAACTCGCTCCTACATCGAGTCACTAAATTTGACACAACTAATCCAGGAACCTACTCGCCTGAACAACAAACTAAAAAACATTCCCTCCTGGACCTAGTCCTTACGTTACACCCTCACAGGGTCAAAGCCGCTGGATGCCTTAGGCGACCACCATCCTGTGTACATGGTGCGCAAAATTCACAGGCAAAAAATACCACACAAAATCCTCCTAACCTGTTCCTACCCCTCTCTTGAGACACGGCCACTTCATCAAGATCTCACTACCATTGACTGGACCCTACTTGTCACTTGTTCTTCAATTGACACTGCTCTCCAGTTGTTTAGTGAAAAGTTCCTTCACGTTTGGAATTAACACGCCCCCTTACGTAAAACCAGAGTCTGTGGAAATCACCTACCCTGAGTAACCCCAGAGCTTCTGTCCTTTCAAACAGCCCGAAACACCACCTGGTGTAAACACAAGGAATCCAACTGCCCTAGGGATCTCCAACGATACAGGGAATTATGTAACAAGTGTACCAAAGCTATTTGTCTGGCCAAAGCTGAACACTACCAGGCTACCTTCCATGCTAACACAAATAACCCTACTAAATTTTGGGAAGTTGTTCAGTCCCTCTTTTCCTTTGCCAGCAAGCCCACCACCCCTACCCTTAAGCAGAATCTCTCCGTCCTCTCTGAACCTATGGCTGTGGCTGAATGCTTTAATTCCCATTTCACATCCTGTGCCTCAGCGCTCCTAGTGGCTCACCTGATGCCTACTCAGCCTTCCTGTGGCCCCCCCCTCCTTGGTGGTCACCTGTCCCACTGCCCTCCCCCTCTACTCTCCTTCAAGCCTCACCCTTGCCACCTGCCCCTCCTCTTGACCCCTCCCTCCTCCCACCTCCTTTGATCCCTCCTCCTCTCCTCATCCCTGGCTTCTACCCCCCTACCCGAACAGCTACCCACCCCATCCCTCTACCTCTCCCTACTCCCTCCTCCACTACCCTCTTCTCTGTTGCCTCATCCTCTACCTCCTCAGCTTTCTCATTCTCTACCCCCTTTTTTTCTCCCACATCTCCCCTGCTGCTGCCCTTCAAGCCCTATTGTCCATTAACCCTGCCAAAGGCTCCTCTCCTGATGGTCTGGACCCTAAGCTCCCCTGTCTGTCTACTCCTTTTATCACCTATCCTATCTCCCTCTTGCTTAACCTCTCCTTTGTCTCTTCCACAGTCCCATCAGCATGGAAACATGCGACTGCTCTACTTCTCCACAAAGGTGGTGACCCCTCCTCCTCTAGCAACTACCACCCTATCTCTGTCCTTCCAACACTAGCCAAGCTCCAGGGGCACATAGTCCTTGAACAACTCTCCTCCTATCTTACTGACTCCTCCTTTCTCACTCCTTTCCAATCTGGCTTTAGAAAACACCACTCCACCGCCACATCCCTGCTACGACTGAAGGATTCTATCTCCACAGGTATGGACAATGGCCTCTTAACCTCAGCAATATTTATAGACCTGGCCAGGACCTTCAATACGGTCTCTCATTCCCATCTCCTGTCCTGCCTCAGGTCAGCTGGTCTCTCCCCAAATGCCACTGATTGGTTGAAGTCGTACCTCTCAGGCAGATCACAGTCTATCCATGTGGCTGATGCCATGTCCCCCTCCCTCCCCATTACCTCAGGAGTCCCCCAGGGATCTGTACTAGGGCCACTCCTCTTCTCAATCCTTCTCAATGATCTCCCTCCGAGTTGTACAATGACTAACACACACATGTATGCTGACGACACCTTCCTGTACACAACAGGTAAATCGGTCTCTGATGTCACCTTCAGGCTCCAGATGGATTTCAACAATGTCCAACTCTGGCTTAGTGATCAGCACCTCTTCCTAAAGAAGAAAAAAACAGTCTCTATGACTTTCGGCACCAGGCAGAGGCTGGTAAGGCTCTCCTCCCTGCCATCTTTTCACACCATTGATGGGACTGTACTAGATGACACCTCCTCCTTCCGCTACCTTGGAGTTCGGCTAGACAGAAACCTAAATTTCTCAGTCCACATTGACGCCATTCAGAAAAAACTCTGGCCTAAACTAGGGGCCCTCTACCACAACAGTAGCTGTATCCCACTTTCGGCTAGGCGTGAGTTGTTAAAAAAATGATATTGCCAATCTTTGACTACTGTGACATAGTATACAGTGCTGCCCAGCAATCCTCCTTATCCAGGCTGGACCCTCTCTTTAACTCCTTCTGTCAGTTTGCCTTAGATGCCCCTGCTCTAACCCACCACTGTACACTCTACCACTCTAAATTTTCCCACTCTTGCCAACAGCAGGAGAACCCTGCACACTGCTAAATTCACCTCAAAATTCTGGCTAGGTTTCTTCCCCTCTTACATCTCCACCTCCTTATCTGCCCCTCTCTCCTCCAAATACTCCCTCAGATCTGGCGCCACATGGTCTCTGAATATACCCTACAAAAACACTACTTCAGGCCAAATGGCTTTCTCTCACCACCCACCCAAACTATGGAACCAACTACCGACCCAAATCCGCCACTCCTCCTCAGGCAGTTCTCTCTCTACATCTCTAACTAATTACTTCGTGACAAATTGTAACTGCACCTAGGTACCTCTGGGTTCCAGTCCCAGCTGCTGGTCTATACCTCCCCCTGCCTCCAGCTGGGCCGTATAATTTCTCTCCCATCCTTTACCCCTCCTGAAACCAAGTACTATTCTGCTCTTCTCCTATCCATCCCCCTTCCCTTAGGAGCATATCCTACGCTTTCTGCCAACAATCTCTCTAGTTATACAATTCTGGAAAATATATCACTTATGATTGTTATAATCTAGCACTTCTGTTTTATGTACATCAAACTGTTACCTGAGTCTGTGCTTACTGCATGTTTATTGCATGTACTCACACTTCCCTTCCTCCAGGACGTACCGTGAGATGAGCATTTTATTGCTCAGTGTAATTTTCCTGGTGAAACATTTCAATAAATAAATAAATATCCATGAAACGTGTTGCTCTGTTTTATCTGACACACTGCCCCTTTCCCCTGCCATGCACATTCTGGTATCTATTCATCTAACACACTTCTTTCCTTCCACCAAAAACTCTGGCTTTCAGCTGGAGCCCTGGCGCCAATAGGTTAATTCTTAGGTACTGGAAAAAAAAAGTGCCTTTATTAAGAGAATAGTTCAACCAGCTGAGCTACACAGTGAACAATGAGAGAACTGCATATACTCTTTCTGATAAGCAGGATAAATTCCTAAAGGTTTGGGGCCCTTTTTTTCAAATTAATGTTTGACAAGCATTTGTCAATGCTGAAGTTCGTCATTGGGATTGCTGTTGGTACGCACCGATTGGCAGGACTACAGTTCCCAGCAGAAAGAACAAGTTATGCCACCAAGTGCACATTCCCGTTGCAATACAGTGAAGTGCATACCTGTTTCCTCAATTCGTGATCTAACTTTGAAGAGTGATGATGTATCTGCGGTTCAGAGAAGATGAGGGCACTGTAGCCCTACCATGGGTTGAGGGGGGGAACGTTATGATTAGAAACCTTTAATGCCCAAAGGCGTTTGTTAGTATTTGCACTACAAATTTTCAACATGGCCTTTTGTGGCCCCCACCTCATGAAAGCATTTGGCAGCTCTGCTCATGAACAGTGGCACTGTGATTTTGCTAGTCTGTCCCAAACATTGATTTCATACAGCAACAGTGCCATTCTGCACCAGATGTGCGAAAATACAGTTCGGGCAGGATGTGAAAAACTGCAGCTGTACCATTCATAGAGAGGTGTGAAGAGATTGCAGCATTGAACACCTGGAGTGAAAATATTAAAAATACTCAAATGCATAGGTGGAAACTGCACAAGGCACGCTCGTAACAGTTATTTAGTGGAATAATTTCACCAAAAATTCAACATAGGCATTTTGTGACCTCTGCTAATGAACACTGTCACTATGATTTTCTTACTCTGACCTGAACGTTGATTTTCCACAGCAACTGAGCCATTGTGTGCCAGATGTGCGAAAACACATTTCGGGCAGGATGTGAACGATGACAGCCGTACTGTTCATAAGGAGGCATGCAAAACTGACACTGAAACTCTTGAGTGAAAATATTACAAATTCTCGAGGTTACAAGTGTGTGTGGAAACTGCGCAATGTACGCTCGTAAAATAGTCATTTTATGGGGGACAGGACCTATGAGGAGAGGCTTGAAGAGCTAAATATGTACACATTGGAAGAGAGAAGGGACTGGGGGGACATGATAGAGGTCTTCAGGTACATAAAGGGGGTAAATAGGGGAGGAACAGTCAGGGTACTTCGAAGGACGGAGGAGGGGGCCACTAGAGGTCATGGGTGGAAGCTGGAGGGGAAGATTCAGGGAGAAAGGAGGAGATGCTACTTCACTGAGAGGGTGGTGGAGCCATGGAATGCGCTGCCTAGGGGGCTGGTGGAGGCAGAGACGATGGAGGGGATCAAGAGGGGGTGGGACAGGTACAGGGGAAGGGTTCTGGAAGCAAAATCCAATGCAGCGAGAATATCCGGAACTGGGAAGGGAGAAGCCAGAGAAGGCGAGGGGGGCAGCAAGGTCAGCTCCCAGGGTGGGGCTGACCAAACGAGCAGTCGCGAAAGACCGTTAGGCCTATACTGCTGGCATTTTAGTATGTTAGTATGTTATGAACTTTTGTCACCAAATTTTCAACATAGGTATTTTGAGACATCCGCTCATGAATAATATCACTGTGATTTTAGTAATCTGTCCCAAACACTGATTTCCCACAGCGACCACACTATTCTATGCCGGAAGAGTGAAAACACATTTTGACCAGGATGTGAAAAATGACAGCTATACTGTTGATGAGGAGGTATAAAAAAATACCAATGTTGAAAATCTGGAGTGAAAATATTACATATTCGGGACGTTACAAGTGTGCGTTGAAACTGCGCAACACATGCTCATAACACAGACATTATATGGACTTTTGTCACCAACTTTTCAACATAGGTATTTTGAGACCTCCGCTTATGAACAGTGTCACTGTGATTTTCGTAATCTGTCTCAAACACTGATGTCCCACAGCAACCGTGCTATTCTGTGCCGGAAGTGTGAAAACACATTTTGGACAGGATGTAAAAAGTGACAGCTGTACTGTTCATGAGGAGGTGTGAAAAAATACCAATGTTGAAAATCTGGAGTGAAAATATTACATATTCATGATGTTACAAGTATGCGTTGAAACTGTGCAATGCATGCTTGGAACACAGTAATTTTTTGGAATTTTTCCACCAAATTTTCAACATAGGCTTTTGGGGAGCCCACCTCATGAACAGTGACACTGTTGTTAATTGGTCCCAAAAGGTGAATCTGTGCAGTGACCGTGAAATCACCTTTTGGGACCGAATAACCAGATGACAGTGATTGAATTCATGAGGTGGGGTCCCAAGAACCCCATGTTGAACATTTGGTGCCAAAATTCATAAAAATGACCAAGAGATCTACCATAGTTGAAAAAACCATTTATGCCATTATACAGCTTACCGGCATTTCTTCACTTCGTGGTCAGCTTTCAAGAGTGCAGACGTGTTCATGGTCCACCAAAGATCATTGCACCAAGCTCCGGAGGTAAGTATGAGGTGAGTGGGAGGGGGGTCACAGTGGGTGGCTGTGGATTGGGGGAGGTGCCAGCAGACTCAACAAGGGACCATTTGCTAGCTTACAGGTTTAACAAAATGTTAGAACATCACAGGAAGGTTTTTTCTTTACAGGATCTTTTGGCATGCTGGGGTGGGCTCCCAGCATGCCACCTGAGTGTCTGGGGGCTGTAGACAATGGGGATTGGGCACCCCTCTGCTGGCACATATAAGTGTTAGCAACAAAATGAGGCATTGGGCACCCTCAGCACACAAAAGAAATTTGGGAGGCATTATGCAGACGGGGAGTGGGCTCCCCCATCAGCAAAATGAACTGGGAGGGGGCATGCCCATGGGGGGATTGGGCACCCCCATCAGTTTTTTTTGTTTTTAACTGCAAGGGAGCATGCTGAAGTCCTGGGCTCAGTGCGTTCACACTGCTGTAAGCTACAGCAGTCTGAACACACAACCAGGAATGCAATGCAGGAATGCAACTTCAAAGGACTGAGCCGTGCCACTTTTGGTGTGGCTCTGTCCTTTGAAAAGTTGTCCAGCTCAGCCCTAGCAGCTGAAAGTGAGTCATCACCAGCCTGCTGACTGATTCGCCTACCACTAACCTGCCCCTAGCAATGGAGCTCTCCATTGGGCACACCCCTGTAGAGCACCTTATAGCAACGAGTTCATCTGCGCGCCACGACGAACTCAAAAACAGTCTGTATTCTTAACTAATGTTGAAGTCCTGTTATAAGCTTATAGTGCTAAGAGTTCAAACTCACGGCTATGTGATTTATCAGTAGCTCCCGGATCAAACTCTAATTTAAAAGTCTGTAGGAGTAGTAGGTATTTCAGTTTGCACATTGATTATAACTAATATGTTCCCTTAAGGAACTTCTATTTACTTACTGTACTGTGTTAGTTAGTGTACTTTTATTATGCTGTTTCATGTTCTACTTTTAATCCACAATAACATTTATTATGGAAAAAAAAGCAGCTGATATATGGGAGTGTATAACTTATGACACTACACTTGTGGTGTATGCACTCTGGTGCCCCTACAACAGGGGTTATGTAGGGAGAACTATTAAGGACTCTAAAAACGAGGCTACAAGAACATATCCGATCTTTTAGAAACAGTAGAAAAGAAACAGCAGTGGGATGTCACTTCGTTGGGGCACATGTCTCAAGCCCTGAGGGACTTGGATTTGAAGGTCTGGAATGGGTACCACAACTTAAAAATGGGGGAGGTTGGCTGAACAAGCTATTAAAGACAGAGAGCAAGTGGATATCTGGGTTACAGAGCAGGAAGCAGATGGGACTAAATGATCAGTAGGATTTGAAGCTGTTCCTCTGTTGTTATCCAGTCAGAGACAAATCTACAATGTCCCCCTCCTTAAGGAAATACAATTTGTAAGTCAAGCAAACTTGAACGGCTATTGTGGTAACTGAAATCACAAAGAAACTGCTATTAATCAGCAAATTGTGCTTTATATAGAAAAATAAAGACGTTATAGTGCCGATTTATTTTGTTAATTTGTATCTCTCTTCTTAATTTCAGATTCTGCCAATTCCCTTCAGTCTGATAGCTGCAATCCATCCTATCCACATGGAAGCGGAAAGCCTCCTAAGAATCGGTTTGGGTGATCATGGGGCATGAAACACTTTCTTCCTTGTCAGAGCAATTCTGTCTTCTAAGTAGAAAATGAACATTTAAATGGCACAGAGTCTGGAATGTCTGGAGTATGGTAATGAAATGTATTTAAAATGTACTTACCAGCACCAGTCTTTCAGGCAGACAGCAGAAACAGTGTGAGTTCATGGATATGCATTTATTTTTACTTGGTAACACCAGTGTTTTAGGCAGATAGCAGAAATAACTGAGTTACTGAACTGAAAACTTAGATGCAACCATTGTGACTCTACTGACATCGGTGTTAAACATTTTGTTCATTTTTATTGATCTATTAATTGTAATTTTGCATATTAATGTATGCACTGCACCTTTGATAACCTATGAATATGCATCAGATGATGTTTTTCAGTTGAGACTGTTCCTCCTTAAAAGACTCCAAGCAAGTTGAAGCGCCGGGGTGAGTGGCAAGACAGCTCATCTGCACCAGTCCTAATTTGTGAGCATTAGCGCTTAATTCAACATGTGGTGAATAAATTTAGCAATTTGTGACTCACTGACTGGACTGGTTATTTTGTTTTCCCACTGAGTGTGACGGTACCTTGGTTCTGCTGTAATGGGAGAAGGTTTTGATAGTGACGCCAAATGCTCTCAAAATGGTCTGGTTCAGGTCAGGACACAGGTCCACCTCAGCTACAACTTGGAAGGAGAAAAGCACAAGGTAATCCAACTACGCCAACCACCCAGAGATGGATTTTTCTGTGATGCCCAGCCAGCGGGTGTCAGGGGAAATTTTGGGGAAAGGGAACCAAGTTCAATTGCTACCAACTGGGACACAAGGAGAGGCATGAAACTGATTCGAATGCAAGGAACAATGTAAGTTTATTAAGTATAACTAGACAATAACATTATGCTAAATATCTACACCCTAAAACTATAAAGGACTAGAACATTACTACATTCAAAACTCTAAAAGATAAGATATCTACAATTATACTGTACCCTACTCAAAAATCAGCTGTAAACATTCTAAGCCAGCCACCCTTGCATGTCCAAATGGGGAAGGGGAAGGAAAAAGCAAGACAGAGAACCAACTGCCCAGGGCAGGGGAAAACATAGAACAGGACACAGGCCAGGACTGTTCTGAGGCAGTGTGGGTCATCAGCACAAAGATCTCTATGGACCACCGGAAATGACACCCCTCCAGGAAAAAGTCTGCCAACTCCACCCAGCCACAGCCCCTATGTGGGCAGCCATACACAAGCTCACCCTGCGACAGCCCCTACGTGGACTGGTGGGACACAAGGACAAACAAGGACATGACAGCTGGTCATGGAAAACAGAGTCGGGGGTGCCTGTGATCATGTGCAGGCTGAAGGGTGGCAACACAATAAACATTTCTATTAAAACCCTGTGTCTGTGTCTATATTTCTAGCAAACATTACTACTTAGGGCACTTTATAAACAGTTAAAACAATTCAGGTTATCAGATTACATAAAATCTCAGGGGCACAGTCACTTCATGGCTATCTTCATCTGGTACACAGATACTGGCATAAGGACAATGTCATCACAGGGGCCCAAAAGCATTGCAATAAAACAGTTATATACATTTATTTACAAACAGTTCACTTTCGAGGGTGCATTGCCATTTTAAACCTGGCCTCTGGTGCAGGCCACTTGAATTCAGATGTCAGGCATTAATCCACACTAAAGTATACAGTTCCTTACTTACAGTTCCTTGCTCTATGGAGTCTTGCATTTATTTTGCCCCCTTTAAGCCACTTTAGTAATCAGTAATAAATATTCATTAAGTCATTATACAGTTCCTGCCCCTTTAGACCGGAGGGGCCTGTGGTTGCCCCTTTAAGACCACTTTACAGGCAGTTAATCAAGCTTCATTATCCCAGTCCCTTCTCCCACTGTCAATGGGGCTCTCATGTAGCTCTGCCTCATGGGTAGTCTTTGTAAGGCCTTGCCCGCCCCCACATTTCCCTGACTCGTTTGAGCCTTCTGCTGACCCGCCCCGTGGGCAGTCCTATATTCGGGGCCTTGCCATTGCCCCACAGTCACTTCTGGCACCTGGAGCACCCAAGATTTTATTTAAATTAAAAAAAAAAAAACAGTTCCTTCTCCCTTTCGGCGGCCAGTACCCGAACTTGGTGCTGACGCCACTCACCCTGCCGCCCTCCATCTGCTTCTCGGGCTGGGACTGTCTGGAGCTGGAGATGGGAGGGCTTGGACATGCCTCCTCCCACAGGCCTCCACTGCTGCTGGAACTGGAGGGGACGGCCTACCTCTGCTGTTGCCGCCCCTTCCGACTGGACTGCTGTGCTGCCGGCTTGCTGGATGGAGGGGCCGGCCCAACACTGCTGCTGCCATCCCTCCCGGAACACCTTCCACCTCAGGACTATTGGAGGGGACAGCCTGGACCTGCTGCCCCTCCTGACAACCATCTGCTGGGCAAAGGGATGGAGAGGCCGGCCTTTACACCTGCCGCCCCTCCTGATGGAACATCCTTGCTGCCGTCGCGGCACAAGGACTGACGGACTACAGCCACCACCAGAGAAGAGGGAGTGATCACTGACTGACTGGCCGGGACATTGGGAGGGACCCCAGGACAACAGGTGAGTCTGGCCTCGTGCTCCCTCACACTTGCTGCTGCCCTTTTCTCTCTCCCCACAATGGAATGAATGGCCACTGCCATTCAAACAGGCTGAGGATTCCATTTTGGAATCCTTTCGAGCCCATCTCTGCCCGCATTCTCTCGCAACTGGGCCCACGAGAGCAGGTGCCTGGCATGAGGCAACTGGGGTTCTAAGGAGCTGCAGGCAGGGAAAAACGAGCAGGGAAACATTTTTTTTGTTTAAATGGAACCCAGGTGAGGCTCTATGTTGGGGGTGTACTTACCCAACCCAGGGGTACCTGGCCGGGGGAACAAAATGGAGCACCTCCCTGCAAACCCAGCCCAAAAGCATCTGGATGCTCATTTTTTGCAGGCCACCAGTGCTCTGGGGCACTACACTGCTAATCAGAAAGGTGGCAGCTCCTCTTTATGCATACTGGTTTGTTGCTGCTGTGTGTGTTCATGAAATTTCTTTGGGATCACGGTATAAACCATCCTTTACTATTGCCCTGAACTGGGGATGCCCCAGAGACCAGAGGATCCTAGAGACTATAGCACTTAACAAAAGAATGAGAAAAGAGATTGTGCAGCTTTTAGGACTTCAAAGAGAAACAGCAGGAGTCAGAGTCAGACTGGACCACCAGGATACCTGGATATTTCCAGGTGGACCCCCTTTGTGAGGTACCTGCTGTCACAAACCCACTCAGCAGGCCAGCCCTCTACTCCCAAAGTGCCAACCTCACAGCGCAGTCTTGTGAACAGTTTAACAGAACAAGGTAGCCCTCATGTCTGTTTTTGTGGGTTCGAATCAACTTTTGGTCTCAAGTCTTGGAGGGATTCAAACTGTGAACCTCTTGCTAGCGTACCCAATGCATAGGCTAAGATATATCTGTCTTTGGGGGGGCCAGATATCTTTGCCTACGGGCACCTAACCAGGTGTACAAAAATAAACCCTTAATTATTCTTACCCTTTTCTAGTTTGGTATCACCATTCAAGCTTATGCCCAGTGTCTGCTGTAACCATATATACTCTACTTGAAAAGGAAAGAAATCAAAGACAGACCAAGTAAGCTCTAAAAGAGTTTTACTAAAATAGATAATAATATGTAAAACATACAATACAGAACTATCATATCACAAGACATACAAATCTTTTAAAAGAACAAGGTTTAAACAGTGCAGATTCCTACTTACAGTACTTAGATTTGACTCTGTTTCTAAATACCTGTTTACAAGTGCTCAAGATGTTTCATTGTCAGAGTCTAGATAAAAGTGTCTCTGAAGTAAAACAGAATATTCCTTAAGTAAACTGTATTTGCCAACCCCTTTTGTGTGAGGTCTTCTAGCTCCTCCTCTGTCAGAATATATAAAAAAATATATCTATATAAAAAAACAGGATGTCTTTTCCAAGTATTAAATTCTGCAACCTCAGCATGATTCATGTTCTTCAAATGACATTTATTTGATCTATTGATCAGTTTCCCCTCTCACACAGACATCAGCATTTATGATTTCGCACCAGTTTACTAAACCTGGTTTCCTCCTCTTGAAACGTCATAAAATGGATATGATCAACTCAAGCCTCTTCCAGCCTGTAATTAGCTTCTGGCCTTCCACGTCACACCTTGTATCTAAAACATAGAAACATAGAAACATAGAAGTTGATGGCAGATAAGGACCGCAAGGCCCATCCAGTCTGCCCATTTCTTTTTCTACCTTATAAATGTGCCATCGGCCTTTGCTCTGTCAGTGGCCTATCTATTCATAGTCATTTGTATTGCTCATATGCCTATCCCATGCCTGTTTGAAGTCCTGCACTGTATTCATAGTCACCACTTCTTGTGGTAAGCCATTCCATGCATCCACCACCCTTTCTGTGAAAAGAATTTCCTACATTCCCTCTTAATCGGCCTCCTCTAATCTCATGCTGTGTCCTCTTGTCCTGCTATTTTTCTTATATTTAAACATGTTAGACTCTTTTCACCTTGTTTATGCCCTTAAGGTGTTTGAATGCCTCTATCATATCACCTCTCTCCTCCTTTGCTCAAGGGTATATATATTGAGCCCGCTAATCTGTCCTCATATGTCTTCTGATGCAGTCCTGCACCATTTTGGTGCCCTTCTCTGGACTGCCTCAATTTGGTTAATGTCCTTGTGAAGGTGTGGCCTCCAATACTGCACGCAGTACTCCAGATGGGGCCTAACCAGTGTCTTGTACAGAGGATTATTACCTCCCTCTTACGACTTGTGATACCCCTACCTATACACCTTAACACCCCCCTAGCCACCCTACTGCTTTAGAGGTCTGCTTGGATGATTTTAGGTCATCAGTGATGATGATGCCCAAGTCTCTTTCTTCCTTGTGACTGCTAGCAATCCCTCCCAGCCTATAGGTGGCTTCAGGGTTCTCTTCCCTATGTGCATGGTTTTGCACTTCTTTGCATTAAATCCCAGTTGCCACTCTTCTGACCATTCTGCTAGTTTATCCAGATCTCTTCTCATTCTGCCACCCCATCTGGATCATCTACTCTGTTGCAGATCTTGGTGTCATCTGCAAACAGACAAGCCTTACCCTCTAGTCCATCTGCAAGGTCACTAATGAAGATGTTGAAGAGGACTGGCCCCAGGACTGATTCCTGAGGTACCCTACTCGACTTGCATCTCTTCTGACTGTATACCATTTACCACCACTCTCTGTTTTCTGCCCGTCAACCAGTTTGCCACCCAGTTGACCAACTTCTGACCCACCCTGAGCCTACCAAGCTTATTTATCAATCTTCTATGTGGAACAGTGTCAAAAGCTTGCTGAAGTCAAGGTAGGCGACATCAACTGCTTCCCTTGGTCCACCACTCAGGTTACCCAGTCAAAGAAATCTATGAGATTAGTTTGACAGGACCTTCCTTTGTAAACCCATGCTGTCTTGGATCCTGTGCCCCTATGGATTCCAGGTGTTGCACTATCCTTTCCTTAAGGAGTGCCTCCATAATCTTGCCCACTACTGAGGTAAGATTGACTGGTCTGTAGTTCCCCGCCTCCTCCCTGCTACCACTCTTGTGGAACGGGATCACATGAGCCCTTCTCCAGTCTTCTGGGACCTCTGCTGTGCTCAGAGACTCACTAAACAATTCTGCTAATGGCTCTGCTAGTTCCTCCTTTAGCTCCTTAAGTACCCTGGGATGTATGCCATCAGGTCCCATTGCCTTATCCACCCTGAGCTTAGCAAGCTCTTGTAGGACCCTTTCTTTGTGAAGGAGTAGTGCCACCTCCTCCCCCTGTGTCCATGATGCTGAGCTGTGGGCCCTGCCCTACCTTCTCTTCAGTAAATACTGAGCAAAAGTATCTATTTAGGATAGATGCCTTACAGGGTCCTCCTCCTCACATGCTCCCTTTTCTCCATTAAGCTTAGTACCCTCTGGACTTTCTCCTTTCACTAATGTATCTATAGAAAGTCTTGTCACCTTCTTTACTGTTTGTGCTAGTGTTTCCTCAGTTTGGGACTTTGCCTGCCTTACTGCCTTACCTGCTTCCCTTAGGGCAGTTTGGTATGCCTCCCTATCTTCATCCCGCTGTGTTCCTTATATTTCCTGAAGGCCAGCCTTTTGGCTCTGACCTTTTCTGCTACTGTATTTGAGAACCAAAGTGGTTCCTTCTTCTTTGCACTTCCTTTTCTGTCTAACACAATGGGATGTTGCTTCAAGTATTGCATCCTTAATGCTTGCCCACTTTGCCTGTACCCCCTCACCTGTGTTTCTTTTTGCCAGGCTTAGCTTAACTCTGTTGGCCATCTTATCAAAGTCAGCTCCTCTGAAGTCCCATATTTTTGCCTTGGAATGGGATGATTTAGATGTAGTAGCCAAATTGAACCATACCATGTGATGGTCACTGGCCTCCAGGTGACCTTCTACCTGGAGATCTGTGATCCCTTCTTTGTTAGTCGGTACTAGATCTAGGATAGCCCTGTCTCTTGTGGGTTGCTGTACCAGTTGTTTGAGGCCCTCCCCTTGCAGGGAATCCACTATGAGTCTAGTTCTGGCAGATGTTCCTGTTGGTATTGACCAATCTGTATCCCGCATGTTGAAGTCTCCCATTATCAGAACCTCCCTTAGCTGTCATGTTTTGTATATCTTCTAACAGTAATGTGTCTATGTCCTCCTCTGGTCTGGGGGCCTGTAGACAACCCCAGTTCTTATGGCTGTCCCATTTCCTGTTTCCAGGGTGACCCAGTTCTTCTGGCTCCTTATGTATTCTGAATTTCTGTAGCTTTGATATTTTCATTAACATAAGAGCCATCCTCCCCTTTTGCACTCGGTCTCTTCTGAACAATACATAGCCAGGTACTGAAGTCTCCCAAGTGTGGTTACTGGTAAACCACATCTCACTAATTGCTACTATGTCAGTTTAGCCTCTGGCATTGTGCCTGCAGGTCTGGGATCTTATTTCCAGGCTGTGAGCATTTAGTCCATGATTTTCCATTGGTGTTGGTGTGTTAGTTGTTTGGTGAAGTTTGGCATTACCCCTGTGCATCGTATGGGAGACAAACCTTTTTTCTTACCTGGTGATGCAAATGAGCGGCAAACATGCTGAATTCCTGTTTGACCACTAGCTGAGGGGAGGGTGTTCTTCCATTCGATGATGGGGTGCTGCACCCCTCTCCCCATTTGCTAGTTTAAATATTCTGCAAAGACATCAAACTTCTGCCCCAATGCACTGACTCCTCTTTAGTCAGATGCAGTCCATCAAATTTAAAGAACTTTCGCTCCCAGAACTGTTGCCAGTTCCTACAAATCTGTGTCCTTTTTCCTGGCACCAGCCCTTGAGCCACGTGTTTAGCTCCCCTATCTCCCTTCTCTGACCTTCTGTCCATCTGCTCCCTCTCCCAGACTGGCAGGATCTCAGAGAAGAGATGCTGGACAGAAATAGATGATAGTTTGTCACCCAGCCTAGTCAGGTGTTCCTTGGTCTCCACAACTGACCGGGTTGGCGGATCTAGTCCCTATGTGTCTAGGACATCAATGTTTTCTCCTGCTTTGTGAACAATTTTTAGCAATGCGGTCAGTGTCTCTCCATGCTGATGTACCTGGGAGACATCTGACCATCACCCTGGTTGGAGATGGGTATCAACTCCCGAATCATGGAGTCTCCTATGATCAGAAGTTTTTGGATTTCCTTTGTGCTTGTTTTGTTTTGGTTCCTGATTTGGGTGAGTTTTGTTGTGCTAGCTCCTGTGCCTACATTGTCCTGCTCTGCAGTGTCTTCTGCCTCTTTATTTGATTTCAGAGATAGAGGCAGATACCTGTTTTGTAGTGTTTATATGGTTTTTGGAGGTAATGTGTTGGAGAGCAGAGAGTGATGGGGCACCTGATTTGCTCCTCCTAACCACCTGCCAACCTCCTGGACCAACCACCCTCTGGGTCAGGTTTTCTGTTGGATGCTGGGAAATGGCGGTGGTTCTTATAATGTATTTCTCTTCAATATGAAATTTGAGGCATGCAATCTCTGCCCATGCTGCCGAGCTGAGCCCTAAGATCTCCAAAGGCCCAGCATGTGGACAGTGTCCAATCCTGTAAGACTGTCCTTCTGAAAATTGTTCCACAGTACCTGCAGTTAATGAAATCCATTCCAAATAAGTTACTGGGTTTGTAACCAAGTCAGAGTAATTAGAAGGAAAAAAATGAAAAAAAATGCAAGTAATGGTTTAATTGTGCTTTGTTTAACTTGTTATAACAAGTTAAATTACTAGTGCCCCTGTAAATGAGATCACCTTGTGGAGGCCCCACTGATCCGCCCCTTCCTGCTCTGCCACAGGAAATGTCACAACTGTGGTACTCTATAAAAGGAGTGTAGCATGGGCTGGTTGGGGATGGGGGTGGGTGGTTGGGCCCTTCCCCTGCCTAAAAAGAAGAACCACGGACGAAAGAACAAGGAGGTAAGAGCAGAAACAATCAGTCAACAACAAATGCAGTAACCCTGAAAGCTTATCCTAATGTTAGATAAAACTGTAAAACCTGTAAAGCACCACCTGTAATAATTTCAGAGAAGATATACGCTGTAAGAAACACTTTGCTCCAGAGAAAAATAAAGCAGTAACAGAAGATATACCTTGCAAAAGACAATTTGAACCAGAAGATTACAGCAGTAATCTGTTAGCACACACCTGTAGGCACACCTTGTAATAATGCAGAAGAAGGTATACCAGCAACAACAATTTGAATCAGAGAAAAAAAAGCAATGAAATGTTAGCAACAAACAGTAGCAATCCCTGTGAGTAAAAAATAAAAACACCACCACACAGTAAATCTGCTTAGCCAAACTAAGTCTTAATCCTTTTCCCTTGGTCTGGTAAGTTTCTCTACTCTGCCTTTCAAGCAGTCTTAGAAGGAAAGAGCTCAGGTGAAGCTAGGTGCCTTGGCCAGCAAACCAAGTCTTCTGTGTGCACCTTTGTGCGTGTGTGATCTCACATGCTGTTTCAGCATTTTTCATGGGAGACAGTCCATACACATTTTTATATTTTACAAAAAATGATTATACAGCACTCAGAACTGGCTATCCACATCACAATCCTTCCCACCTAGACTGAATTTGGGGGCTCTATCCCCTGCATGGGATGAGCTTCCCAAATCAGCTCACTCCTCATCGACCCTAGACAGCCAATCTGAGTTCTGATTTTTCGCTCCAGCCCTATGTACGATTGTCAGATCATACCCTTGCAAAGCAAGACTCCATCATAGCAATCTACCATTGTTTTTCCCCATCTGCAGCAGCCAAACCAGGGGGTTGTGGTCAGTCTGCACCACAAAATGCTGCCCATATAAGTATGGCTCTAATTTTGTTAGGGCCCACACTATGGCAAGACGCTCCTTCTCCACCATGGAGTATGCTTGCTCCCTGGGAAATAACTTCCTACTCAGGTACGCTACTGGGTGATCTGTCCCTTGGCTGGATGTCTGACTCAGTACTGCCCCCATACCCATGTCTGAGGCGTCAGTCTGAACTATAAAGGTTTTGCTGTAGTCAGGACTTGTCAAAACAGGAGCACTGCACAGTGCCTCCTTTAGTTTGGAAAAGGCTTCCTCACAGGCTGGGCCCCAGGTAATTTTCTTGGGCATCCTTTTCTTTGTCAAGTCAGACAGGGGAACAGCCAGGGCACTGTAATTGGGTACAAATTTTCTGTAGTACCCTGCTGTTCCTAGAAAACTCCTGACCCACTTCTGTGTTTCTGGTCTGGGCCATGCCTGGATCACCTCTATCTTTATTTGGTTAGGACGGAGCTGTCCCTGGCCTACCACGAGCCCGAGGTATACCACTTCTCCCATGGCCACCTGGCACTTCTCAGCTTTGACAGTGAGCCCGGCCCTCTGTATCCTGCCCAGCACTTTCCTAAGGTGGGATATGTGTTCCTCCCAGCTGGTACTAAAGATGGCAGTGTCATCCAGGTACGCCACAGCGTGCTCCTCAGCACCATTTAACACCTGGTTCACCAACCTTTGGAAAGTGGCCAGGGCGTTCTTCATTCTGAATGGCATTACTTTAAACTCAAATAAGCCTATCGGAGTGATGAAGGCCGACCTCTTCTTAGCTCTGTCTTTCAACTCTACCTGCCAATACCCCTTTGTCAGGTCAATGGTCGTAAGGTAGGTCGCCCCTCCCAACTTGTCCAGGAGTTTGTCCATCTGGGGCATCGGGTGGGTGTCTGACTTCGTGACTGCATTCAGTCCATGACAGTCCACACAGAAACAAATAGAGCCGTCTGGCTTAGGCACAAGGACTACGGGTGAGACTCAGGGGCTGTAGGATCTCTGGATTACCCCTAAATCCAGCATCTCCTCCACTTCCCTCCTAATGTCCTTTTGGACAGCCTCTGACACCCGATATGCCATCTGCCGTATGGGCGTCTGTGTCCCTGTCTCCACATCATTATTCATATTAAGGGGTTAGTCAGGCTTGGTGCTAAACAATGGGGCAAGTCTGCTAAAACCTCCCTTACTCTCTGGATCTGGTCCTGGGCCAGCTGGGGAGACAATTTTACTGCCTCCACAGAGGACTCTCGCTTACTTTCTTCCAGCAAATCCAGAAGGGGGTCTCCTTTGTCCGTCCTTTCCCCATGACTACACACTACAAACACCATGTCAATCCTATTTGCATACGGCTTCATCATGTTGACATGGTACATCCTTTCTGTCTGTCTTCTGTCAGGTAACTCCACAATGTAGTTCACGTCATTTACCTTCCTAACCACTTTGTATGGTCCTGCCCACTAAGCTTGCAACTTGTCTTTCCAGACCGGAATGAGGACCATGACTTCCTGACCCACCATGTATGACCGAGCTCTGTCTCTGCGGTTGTACCACACTTTTTGTTTCTGTTGGGCAGCTGCTAGGTTGCTCTGGGCTATCCCCATAAGCTCCTTTAGCCTTTCCCTAAACCTAAGAAAGTAATCCACAATGGGAGTTCCCTGGGTGGCGTGCTTGCCTTCCCAGTCCTCCTGGATCAAGTCTAGGGGCCCATGTACCCGGCGTCCATAAAAGAGTTAGAAGGGGGAAAACCCTGTCGACTCTTGGGACACCTCCCTGTATGCAAACAACAGGTGGGGAAGGTATTTCTCCTAGTCCCTCCCATGCTGTTCAGCAAATGCCCGGAGCATTGACTTTAGTGTACCATTGAATCTTTCCACAAGCCCATTGGCTTGTGGGTGATATGGTGTCGTACATCTCTGCACCACCCCACACTTCTCCCATAAACATTTTATCAGGTCCGACATGAAGGAACCCCCTCGATCGGTGATTACATCCTGCAGAAACCCAACACGGGAGAAAATCCCAAGTAAGGAATCGGCCACTTTGTCTGTCCTCAGTGAGGATAGGGCGACTGCCTCTGGGTACCGGGTGGCATAATGCACCACAGTCAGGATGAATCTCTTCCCTGAGGAGCTGGGGGTACTTAAAGGCCCCACAATATCCATGCCCACCCTCTGGAATGGCTCCTCCACTATGGGCAATGGAATCAGGGTGGCTTGGGTTTTCTTGCCCGCCTTCCCTATTTCTTGGCACTGGTGACAAGACCTGCAATACTCCTTCACCTGCTGGGTGAAGTTAGGCCAGTAGAAATGCTGGGCCAACCACTGCATTGTGCGTGCGATTCCCAGATGACCAGACAAGGGAATATCATATGCAGTCTTGAGCAACTGCTCATGAAACCCCTGGGAAACGACAAGCTGCCTGCCTAGCATCCCTCCCTCTGTCTGCACTGCCTGAGTATACATAAGTCCATTTTCCCAATAAACCTTATGTCTGCCATCATCTCCCTGTGTGCCTAAGCCCTCAGCTTCTCTAAACTACAGTCACTCCTCTGAGTAGCTGCAAACCCCTCACACATTCCCAAGGCATGGGACAGGTTCCCTTCAGTCGCTAAACTAGGGTCCCTAGCACTAGCGTCAGGGCACTCAGGATCACTGTCAATCCCAACCCTCTAACAATGGGTCACCCCTTCCTCTTCGGAGTAACCCTATGTAGCTGTGTGGTTATTTGCTACTGGGGAAATTTCTACCCCCCCCCGTCAATAATCTCCATATCAGGAGACACAGGCTGGAGAACCAGCCTCTCAGTGGTTTCCACAATGGCTTCTGTGGGGTTCAGGGAACTACAATTTTCCCATGCCACTTGGCTACAGATAACTGCACATACCATCCCCTGTTTTAGATTGTTGCCCAGGATCATATCCGCTGCTAATATTTTAGCTACAGCCACCTGTTCCACAATTCCCCGTGTTTCACCCCAGTCTAAGAGAACACTAGCGAGGGGTAATGTTTTCTCCCCTCCCACAAAGTCCTGTACAGTGACGTATTTATTGGGCAGAAGCTGACCACACTGTATCAGATCCCCCTTTACCAAGGTCAGGGATGCCGCTGTGTCCCTTAACTCCTGCGTCTGTACACCATTCACCATGAGTGGGTGCATGTGTTCCCTCATGTTCACTGGCTTGCTTTCAGGGACACATAAACAACCTACTTCCTTTCTAGCACTCTGTTGTGTATTATTGCTCACCTTTTTGGGACACTGTCTGGCAATATGCCCAGTTTCTTTACACAACCAACATTCATTTCTTCTCTCAGAGAAATCTTTTCTCTGAAACCTGGGGCTAACTGGTTTCGGTGGAGGCAGTGAGGGTTTTAGCTTCTCTGAAGGCGCGCTTTTCCCTTTCTGCACTGCCATGCCCATCCCATTTGCTCTCAGAGCAGGTCTGCTCTTGGCATAGCGGTCCGAGAGTTCAGCAGCTTCTTGCACTGTTTTGGGATCTCGGTCCTCTAGCCAGGTATTTAGCTCAGCTGGGCATGCTCAATAAAACTGTTCTAATAAAATCACATTTTCAATTTTATCAACAGAGTTTGCCTCAATTCCTTCCCACCAACATTTTAAAAACTGACATTGTTTCGTGGCTAGCTCCTCATAGCTCATATCAGGGCTTCTTCTGAGCTTACGGAATTTAGCTCTGTATGATTCAGCAGTTAATTCAAACTTTTTTAACAATGCAGCTTTAAGTTTGCTGTAATCATCTCTGTCCTCATTGTCCATTTGACCCAATGCATCCTGAGCTTTTCCGGAACGTAGCAGGGATAGCTGGAAGCTCCAGGACTCTCTAGGAATTTTAGACTGAATACAAAATTTTTCAAAACAATTTAAAAAGGCATCCATATCCTCCCCCTCTTTAAATTCGGCTATTAATTTGGAATTCAATTTGTAACCCAGACCTGCAGTCCCAATTAAACCCAAGCCACTTATCTGCTCTGGTGCTGCTGGTCAGAGTCGTATCTTCTCCAGTTCGTGTTGCCTCTGGTGCTCCTGCTCCTCATGGTCTGCGTCTCGGCATTCTTGCTCTGCCTCATGGTCTGCCTCTCGTTTCTCTCATTCTCTCTTCTCCTGGAACACCAGCTCCATCCTGCGCAACTCAATTTGCAGTCTGAGTGCCTCTGGATTCAGGATACTGGTGACCTTCCCCTGCTGCTGTGGCCCTTCACTAACAGTGGCCCTGTTGCCCTCCTCATCAGATCTGGATACTGCACTTGCCGCTAGCCCTGCCACACTCAAGGTTTGGTCCTTTCCAGTCATGGTCCGTGACTCACTGCTCTGGGTATCTGCTACCATCAGGGCATATATGAGGTTCTGCTTTTTGGCTGTCACCTTGAATGGGACTCCTCTGTCCCGCACAACTGCTTCAAGTACTGTACAGTGTGCCTGCTGTAGTCAGAAGCCATCTTCTTCCCTGACTATGGCTACTCTGACTTGCACTTTAGGGGAAAAAAAATAAAACAGGTAGGAGCTTGACTGTACACCAAGTGATATAGTTCTGTTTCCTTTTTAAAATAAAACTCTGCCTTTTTCTTTCTTTGCAAGTGAGCTAATGGTCTCAAGCCGACACGCTGAACAATAAAAGCTTGTGATACCAAAATTATGCCACTGCTGCCAACCAATCTGTCACAAACCCACTCAGCAGGTCAGCCCTCTACTCCCAAAGTGCCAACCTCTGAGCACAGTCTTGTGAACAGTTTAACAGAACAAGGTAACCCTCTTGTCTGATTTTAAGGGTTCAAATCAACTTTTGGTCACAAGTCTTGGAGGGACTCAAACTGTGAATCTCTTGCTAGCATACCCAATGCATAGGTTCAAATATATCTGTCTTTGGGGGACCAGATATCTTTACCTACGGTCACCTAACCAGGTGTACAAAAATTAACCCTTAAACTTTAATAAAGACCTCAGATTATTCTTACCTTTTTCCAGTTTGGTATCACCATTCAAGCTTATGCCCAGTGTCTGCTGTAACCATATATACTCTACTTGTAAAGGAAAGAAACCAAAGACAGACCAAGTAAGCTCTAAAAAGAGTTTTACTAAAATAGATAATAATATGTAAAACATACAATACAGAACTATCATATCACGACATACAAATCTTTTAAAAGAACAAGGTTTTAAATAGTGCAATTCTTACTACAGTACTTAGATTTGTCTGTCTCTCTAAATACCTGCTTAAAGTGCTCCAAAGATGTTTCTTTGTCAGAGTCTAGATAGAAGTGTCTCTGAAGAAAAACAGATTAATCTTTAAAAGCTGATTTTCCCCACTGATTTTGCATGAGGTCACCTAGCTCCTCCCTGTCAGAATATATAACAAAATATATCTATTTAAAAAACAGGATGTCTTTTCCAAGTATTAAATTCTGCAACCTCAGCATGATTCATGTTCTTCAAATGACATTTATTTGATCTATTGATCAGTTTCCCCTCTCACACAGACATCAGCATTTATGATTTCGCACCAGTTTACTAAACCTGGTTTCCTCCTCTTGAAATATCATAAAACGGATATGCTCAACTGAAGCCTCTTCCAGCCTATAATTAGCGTCTGGCCTTCCATGTCACACCTTGTATCTAAAACCTTTGTGTGTGTGTGTGTGTGATCTCACATGCTGTTTCAGCATTTTTCATGGGAGACAGTCCATACACATTTTTATATTTTACAAAAAATGATCATACAGCACTCAGAACTGGCTGTCCACGTCACACCTACCACCTTCTAAACTCTGTGAATCTTTGGTTTTATCATCTATTTTTTAAATAAATGGGCCTTGTCAGTAAATATAATATGCAAACACAGAGCTAGTGTATTATATTGGAGTGCAGTACTGATATCAGTGTGTTAGCCTGGGCCCTTCCCTATTGATTTTCCAGGTGCGCCCCTGTATCAGCATTCCAGGTGGGCCCTCTGTACCCCAGTCTGACCGTGGCAGGAGGCCATGTAGAGATTCTGGTAACAAGAGAGTTAGCATGTAACTGTGAACTGTGAAAGGCTTGAGTAACTGTACTTGTGGCATCCGGTGCCCTTGCTGAAGCTCCTGTGTAGCATGCAGGAGAAATGAGCAAAATGCTAAAGAAAAAAAAAGTCAGCAGTAAATAGTGACAAGCAGTATTTTAAGAAGAACTAAGGCAGAGCTGGGTTAGTCAAGGTTAGAGATGGACAAAGCTGGGAAAATTTGCTGTGTGAATTAATTTATGGATTTAACGCAATTCGCAAAGTGCTGATTGATCCACAAAGTTTGGAATTTCACCCATGAATTGTAGAATTTCACCCATGTATGGTGGAATTTCGCTGCTCATGGGCAAAACTGCACAGTTTGCAGGCAACATTCTGTCATTCATGGGCAAAATTCTGCCTTTCATGGGTTAAATTCCACAATTCGCGGTTAGGCAAATTTTTAAGTTAATAGTACAAATTTGCAAATTGCTCCACAGAGGAAAATTTGGTGACTTCGCCGGACCTTTGCCAGCAAATTAAAACTTTACAACAGCTGTAGTCAAGGTGTTATGATGTAGGACCCTTAAGTCCTATATGACCATAGTACTAGCACAGCTCTCTCCAAGCTTGATACCCTATACCACAGAGCCCTTAGGTTCATTTTGGATGCCCCTTATGACACGCACCACTGCATCCTCTATTCATCTGTAGGCTGGAGCTCCCTTAGCTTCAGGAGGCAAAAGAATACTATTCTAGGGACATATAAGACATAGAAACATAGAAACATAGAAGTTGATGGCAGATAAGGACCGCAAGGCCCATCCAGTCTGCCCATTTCTTTTTCTACCTTATAAATGTGCCATCGGCCTTTGCTCTGTCAGTGGCCAATCTATTCATAGTCATTTGTATTGCTCCCTTATGCCTGTCCCATGCCTGTTTGAAGCCCTGCACTGTATTCATAGCCACCACTTCTTGTGGTAAGCCATTCCATGCATCCACCACCCTTTCTGTGAAAAAGAATTTCACATTCCCCTTAATCGGCCTCCCTAATCTCATGCTGTGTCCTCTTGTCCTGCTATTTTTCTTATATTTAAACATGTTAGACTCTTTCACCTTGTTTATGACCTTAAGGTGTTTGAATGCCTCTATCATATCACCTCTCCCTCCTTTGCTCAAGGGTATACATATTGAGCTCCATTAATCTGTCCTCATATGTCTTCTGATGCAGTCCCTGCACCATTTTGGTTGCCCTTCTCTGGACTGCCTCAATTTGGTTAATGTCCTTGTGAAGGTGTGGCCTCCAATACTGCAGTACTCCAGATGGGGCTAACCAGTGTCTTGTACAGAGGATTATTACCTCCCTCTTACGACTCTGTGATACCCCTACTAATACACCCTAACACCCCTAGCCTTACCTACTGCTTTAGAGGTCTGCTTGATGATTTTAGGTCATCAGTGATGATGATGCCCAAGTCTCTTTCTTCCTTTGTGACTGCTAGCAACTCCTCACAGCCTATAGGTGGCTTCAGGGTTTCTCTTCCCTATGTGCATGATTTTGCACTTCTTTGCATTAAATCCCAGTTGCCACTCTTCTGACCATTCTGCTAGTTTATCCAGATCTCTTCTCATTCTGCCCACCCCATCTGGATCATCTACTCTGTTGCAGATCTTGGTGTCATCTGCAAACAGACAAGCCTTACCCTCTAGTCCATCTGCAAGGTCACTAATGAAGATGTTGAAGAGGACTGGCCCCAGGACTGATCCCTGAGGTATCCCACTTGTGACTTGCATCTCTTCTGACTGTATACCATTTACCACCACTCTGTTTTCTGCCCGTCCACCAGTTTGCCACCCAGTTGACCAACTTCTGACCCACCCTGAGCCTACCCAGCTTATTTATCAATCTTCTATGTGGAACAGTGTCAAAAGCTTTGCTGAAGTCAAGGTAAGCGACATCAACTGCCCCTTGGTCCACCACTCTGTTACCCAGTCAAATAAATCTATGAGATTAGTTTGACAGGACCTTCCTTTGTAAACCCATGCTGTCTTGGATCCTGTGCCCTATGGATTCCAGGTGTTGCACTATCCTTTCCTTAAGGAGTTCCTCCATAATCTTGCCACTACTGAGGTAAGACTGACTGGTCTGTGGTTCCCTGCCTCCTCCCTGCTACCACTCTTGTGGAGGCGGGATCACATGAGCCCTTCTCCAGTCTTCTGGGACCTCTGCTGTGCTCAGGACTCACTAAACAAGTCTGCTAATGGCTCTGCTAGTTCCTCCTTTAGCTCCTTAAGTACCCTGGGATGTATGCCATCAGGTCCCATTGCCTTATCCACCCTGAGCTTAGCAAGCTCTTGTAGGACCCTTTCTTTTGTGAAGGGTAGTGCTCACCTCCTCCCCTGTGTCCATGATGTTGAGCTGTGGGCCCTGCCTCACCTTCTCTTCAGTAAATACTGAGCAAAAGTATCTATTTAGGATAGATGCCTTTACAGGGTCCTCCTCCTCACATGCCCTTTTCTCCATTAAGCTAGCAATACCCCTCTGGACTTTCTCCTTTCACTAATGTATCTATAGAAAGTCTTGTCACCTTCTTTACTGTTCGTGCTAGTGTTTCCTCGGTTTGGGACTTTGCCTGCCTTACTGCCTTACCTGCTTCCCTTAGGGCAGTTTGGTATGCCTCCCTATCTTCATCCCGCTGTGTTCCCTTTATATTTCCTGAAGGCCAGCCTTTGGCTCTGACCTTTCTGCTACTGTATTTGAGAACCAAAGTGGTTTCCTTCTTCTTTGCATTCCTTTTCTGTCTAACACAATGGGATGTTGCTTCAAGTATTGCATCCTTAATGCTTGCCCACTTTGCCTGTACCCCTCACCTGTGTTTCTTTTGCCAGGGCTAGCTTAACTCTGTTGGCCATCTTATCAAAGTCAGCTCCTCTGAAGTCCCATATTTTTGCCTTGGAATGGGATGATTTAGATGTAGTAGCCAAATTGAACCATACCATGTGATGGTCACTGGCCCCCAGGTAACCTTCTACCTGGAGATCTGTGATCCTTCTTTGTTAGTCAGTACTAGATCTAGGATAGCCCTGTCTCTTGTGGGTTGCTGTACCAGTTGTTTGAGGCCCTCCCTTGCAGGGAATCCACTATGAGTCTAGTTCTGGCAGATGTTCCTGCTGGTATTGACCAATCTGTATCCGGCATGTTGAAGTCTCCCATTATCAGAACCTCCCTTTAGCTGTCATGTTTTGTATATCTTCTAACAGTAATGTGTCTATGTCCTCCTCTGGTCTAGGGGCCTGTAGACAACCCCAGTTCTTATGGCTGTCCCATTTCCTGTTTCCAGGGTGACCCACAGTTCTTCTGGCTCCTATGTGTATTCTGAATTTCTGTAGCTTTGATATTTTCATTAACAAACAGGGCCCTCCTCCCCTTTTTGCACCTCGGTCTCTTCTGAACAATACATAGCCAGGTACTGAAGTCTCCTAAGTGTGGTTACTGGTAAACCACGCCTCACTAATTGCTACTATGTCCAGTTTAGCCTCTGACATTATTGCCTGCAGGTCTGGGATCTTATTTTCCAGGCTGTGAGCATTCGTGTACATGATTTTCCATTGGCCAGATTTTGGTGTGTTAGTTGTTGGGTGAAGTTTGGCATTACCCTGTGCATCGTATGGGGAGACAAACCTTTTTTCTTACCTGGTGATGCAAATGAACGCAAACATGCTGAATTCCTGTTTGACCACTAGCTGAGGGGAGAGGGGTGTTCTTCCCATTCGACGTATGGGGTGCTGCACCCCTCTCCCCATTTGCTAGTTTAAATATTCTGCAAAGACGTCAAACTTCTGCCCCAATGCACTGACTCCCTCTTTAGTCAGATGCAGTCCATCAAATTTAAAGAACTTTCGCTCCCAGAACTGTTGCCGGTTCCCTACAAATCTGTGTCCTTTTTCCTGGCACCAGCCCGTGAGCCACGTGTTTAGCTCCCCTATCTCCCCTTCTATGACCTTCCGTCCATCTGCTCCCCTCTCCCAGACTGGTAGGATCTCAGAGAAGGAGATGCCGGACGAAATAGATGATAGTTTGTCACCCAGCCTAGTCAGGTGTTCCTTGGTCTCCACAACTGACCGGCTGGCGTAGATCATTAGTCCCTATGTGTACTAGGACATCAATGTTTTCTCCTGCTTTGTGAACAATTTAGCAATGCGTCAGTGTCTCTCCATGCTGATGTACCTGGTAGACATCTGACCATCACCCTGGTTGGAGATGGGTATCAACTCCCGAATCATGGAGTCTCCTATGATCAGAAGTTTTTGGATTTCTTTGTGCTTGTTTTGTTTTGGTTCTGATTTGGGTGAGTTTTGTTGTGCTAGCTCCTGTGCCACAGTGTCCTGCTCTGCAGTGTCTTCTGCCTCTTTATTTGATTTCAGAGATAGAAGCAGATACCTGTTTGTAGTGTTTATATGGTTTTGGAGGTAATGTGTTGGAGAGCAGAGAGTGATGGGGCACCTGATTTGCTCCTCCTAACCACCTGCCAACCTCCTGGACCAACTACCCTCTGCGGTCGAGGTTTTTCTGTTGGATGCTGGGGAAATGGCGGGTGGTTCTTATAATGTATTTTCTCTTCAATATGAAATTTGAGGCGTGCAATCTCTGCCCATGCTGCCCGGAGACAATCACTCATAAATTATTTCAGTACCTCACAAGCTGCCTAACTCCCTGCATCCCTAGTGCCCATTCTCTCAGAAGTCTTACCATCTTATCTCTGGCTATCCCTAACGTTAAAATGCGCTTTGGTAGAGCCTCAATAAGCTTCACTCTTCCTGCACTCTGGAATAAGATCCAGAAAACCTTAAGGCACGCTTCCCCTATCACGTTCTCCCACTTCAAATCCTTGTTCCTGTGGACCTTTTCCGAGGCCTGTCATTGCTTCAAGTCAAGGTCTTAAATCATGATTTGTTACTGCTTTAAATTCTGGATTTAAACCTCAACCATTGCCTGAGGCATCATTTGAGTCCTCACTTCTCTCATTGTCCAAATCAAGGTCCCAACATCACGATCTGTCTTTGCTTCAAATATTAGACTTGTGGCATCTGTCATGTTCTCCCTTTGAACAGTCCTTCCTCCCTAGGCCATCATGTCCAACCCTCTCCTATCTTGTTTGACCTTCCTTCCCCACTCCCTATATCCCCCCCTTCCCACCCCACTTGCCAGGACATGCCTACAGTACTTATCAAAGGACTTTTACATCTCAATCTTCTTCGCACTTTGACACTAGAGGAACTGCCACTCCTGCTCACTGTGACTCCTCCAATGATGTTTACTGTATAAACTTTAGCTCATTACCTTATGACCATATATCCATATCCATGCAATTGTATTTAAATGGCACTACCTCCTGTTGAACCTATTGCAATGTTCTGGTGCAAGTATCTTGTCACATGTGATAGTTGCATGTTATTATGTTGTTATTATTACTATGTAATTGTTATGTACGTTCACTCAACCTGTTATGTCTGAACCCTGTTGGTAATTGTTTTGCCCCAGGTCCATCTTGCAAATGAGCTTGTCTCAATGATGTTATACCTGGCAAAATAAAGATTTTGATTGGTTGATTGATCGAAGTGAAGGCTGGTATTTGGGAAAGTCAAGAGTGTGGGTCTCCTGGGTCATTATCGCACTAATACAAGACAGAATTTAGTGCAATTCACAAAGTGTGGACACCCAGAGCCCCCTAGCCATCTAGTGCCCTAGCCTGTAAAAATGACCCTCGGTGGGGTTGAAAAGAAAGAAAGTCTAGTAGTCGAAATGCATTCAGTGAAATAGTACTATGAGAGAGCATGCCCGAACAGTGAGAGTATCCATCCAGGTTTTGTGAGAGGTCCCTGTGCAAATCTAAAGTTATCTTTAATTTCAGCCAGAAATTAGCAGATAACACTGCTGGAAGTTTACTCAGAAATAGCCTGAATTGTATTCTGACATTTGAACCTGATGGGACATGAAATTACGAAGTAAAATGTATTATTCCTCCATGAAATGTGGAAAAGATGATGCGAGTATGAAGTGTAACAACCAGAAAAGGAAATGTGACATGCTTGTGCAACAGTAATGATATACTCATGAGCGGGACATCAGTAAACCTGTGATTAGACTCTCAAATTAAGTTGAGAACATAGGGTATTTAAGAATAAATATGGTTGTTTGACCCTGGTTGATTTGTGCCCTGCGACCGCTTGAAGATGCCAATGAGTGGGACACCACCTATCAGGAAGCTTAAGGTGAGCCACTTGGTGTTTGCTCCTCTCCCTGGTGTTATGTTCCACTAACTACCCCTAGATTGGGGAGTGGGGTGTTACAGTAGACCTAAGGGAGTCAGGTTTATGGATACTGAATGGATGCTCCCACTTAAGAAGGGAGGAGACAGCACCAACAGGTTGCTTAGGAAAGAGTCACTGGATCTATATGCAGAATAGATCAAAACCACCGGGTCTGAATAATGAACGGGCTTGAAACTCTCCTTGTAATTTAATCATGGGGTAGCCACCAGGAGTCTAACACAATGGGTGTGTTATTTGTTTTTTAAACCATTTATGCTTGAAACGGTTCCACTGTGTGTTGATTAAATATTTTTTTTATTTCTTCTTCCCTATAGGCTTATGGACACTACTTCTGTCTTTGTTTTTATCTGTTGCTGGATCACACTTCCAAATTCAGCTGATTACTGCCCTTTTTCTGGGTAGCACCGCTGCGGGAAAATTTGGGTGATGGCTTGCAAGACAGTAGCATAAGACCAGTGTGAACTTTGTTCTATCTTCTGTTTATGTTTGTTAGCTTGTGCTTGGTTATAAATTGTGTTTCTATATGGGGTTTGCAATTGTTGTAGTTCAATAACTGTAAACACATTATGTAATTACCTGTGTGTGGGGAGGAACAACAGTCATTTTGTCATTAGCCCCCTACATGTGAATAGTTTAATTTTCACTTTAAATTACTAACTGGCCTCAAGAAGCTGGACTTTAAAAAGACACAGGGGTCCACACATGCTTCGTTCCCTAGCAAAGGCTCAGTCAGAGCCAAAGTGCCAGAGTGTTTGTGTCGAGGCCCATTTGGCATTTTTGTAATGTGCACTTTAGCTTTGTTTAACAGTAATTTACACAGTATATCTGTCTTGTATTTATTTATTTAGTTACTGAAAACTGATAACTGGGAAAGGCACTGCACCAAGGCTCATTTCCAGGTGTGACCCGGGGGAATCTTTACAGAAATACAAGTACACTGCATGTATGCAGCATGCATGCTACGCACTTGTATTCTGTAAGGGAAGAGAACAGAGAGACTAAATGTACAAAGTATACATGGTGGTAAAGTGTAACTATTCAAAATATACAAGGGGGTAAGCTGCAGCAAAATATATAGTAAATAACAATAAAGACATACTGTAAACAGTGCATAGGCTAGTTAACAAAGCTAAGGCACTGCTACAGGTGTACTAAGGCCATGTACATGAGAATAACCTGGCCAAAATCAGCTATGGCCAGGGCAGGAACAGGACGGGCAGCGAGAGGTTTGAGTTAGCATTTGTGGGAGAAACAGGAGGGGGTGAGGTGGCGCGTGGGAGGGAGATTGCTCCAGAGGGAAGGAAGATGAGACGAGAAAGCAGATTTCCCAGCAGCAGAGTTGGAGTGTGGAATGGAGAAAGTACAAGAGTCACGAGCGTGAAGAGCATGTGAGGCAGAAGGAATAGGAGTGATGAGACATAAGAGTGCAGAGAGTCAAACCAATATTTAGAAACAAGCAACGCACAGTGCATGAAGCAAAGGGAGGGAAGTGGAGGGATGAAAAGGGAAACATAAAGGGTGCTGTGATGAGTATGAGGAGGAGCATAAGCAGCAAAATGGCAGAAGGCATTGCAAAGGGTGTCCAGTCTGGCAAGGGAGAGGGGTGAGACAATGCCATAGACCACATCTACATAGTCAAACACTGGTAGCACTATCTTAGTGACCAGCTCACGGCAGACTAGGGGTGAGACAGTATTTGTTACAGTTGGATATTGATGGATTTGTACCTTTGGGAATAAAATGCAGAAATGTGATTTACACCGTCCCAGGTATGCCATCTACTGTATTTACTTGGGCTTTTTTAAGTGCAAAAATGTTGTTCTTTGACTATTGTGCAGGGTACTCTGTGAGCCGTTTGGCAAACAGAAATGTGTCCATGGTTACCTTGAAGGCCTGTACTGTCTTCATGTCCACTGTCTCTGCAGTTAGGCTGTTTGATAGGTTCCCTACCCTCTGGTTTAATTTATTTTCATTAAATAAACATAATTTTCATATTAATATAAACAGCAGCTTTCACTTTAAAGGCACATCGGAGCCATTTTTTTAAATTAAAGGGGTCAGGAAATGTGTGCTAATCGGCAGCAGTTAGTAATGTTCCTAGTAAGAGAAGTGATAAACTTGCCTCCAAATGATCCACATGTAACATGTGAAAAACTGTGTTTTCAATTGCTTTCTTTTTATGGACAACATTCTGCACAGTTCTCTTCATGGAACCAGTAATTTGGAGTGTTTACTATGTCATGGTTTGAGCACAGAGTCCGAAATGTGAGCTATTGTTCTATCAGAACCATGCTTAGAGTTCTTTGCTCAAACTGTGACATAGTTAAAACTCCAGATCACTGATTCCTTGAAGAGAACTTTAACTGTAACATAAAATCAAAACAATACAAAATACTGTTTTTATATTGCTTTTTATTTAAGTACAGTTACCTATGGATCATTCAGGCTTATGGATATTATTTCTGTAAGTGGTAACATTCTAAACAGCTGCATATTAGAACTCATTTCCTGTCCTCTTTAAGTTTAGGAAAAAGCCCTGGTTTATTTGCCTTCTGACCCACACTTGTGAATTACATGACACTGTACGGTTTTCCATGAACTTTAACAATTATTTTTGATCACGAATAAAATAAAATATAGCCTTTTGGAATTTGATGCAACCTTTTAGTCTGATAGTGAAAACAGCTGGCAGCCTAGTTTTCAAGGTCTTCCTGAAAATGGATAAACACGAGCTCAGAACAGGAAGCAGAGGAGGAAACACCATCCATAATCTCAGAAAAACATGTCTCCTGTCCCTGACAAGGGAACAACTGAAGGGTCCAAAAATAAAAGATAGGGGGAGGAAAGTCTGATGAGCATGTGTGTGTGTGTGTGTAGACATCCAAACACAATAGCTGAAAGCTACTATTGACAAATACAGTAGGAAAACAACTCAACATGACAATAATTTAACTTCATGGTATGACCCCTTAATGGGATGAACAGAAAGGTGAAATCCAACAACTGAGCACAATAAATTTAAAAAATATCAAAATAAGGATACAGAGCAAATTAGGGTTGCAGTGGTAGAGAAGTGAGGAGAGGCCAACAAGATCATGCATCAGCTAAATGAGGACAGGCGCAAGCAGGTAACAAGTGGGACTACAGAAGTGAATTAAGAGGGGGGTATGAGGGGACAAGTCTAAGAGAATGGGGAGAGAGAGTTCCAGAGTGAGCAGCTGAGCTGAAAAAGAGGACTGACCAGTAGATGAAGAGCAGTGGGGAATAGCGAAGGAGCGAGTGTTAGAAGAGTGAAGGTAGTAAGTGGAGACAGCAGAGCAAGAAACTAGGTCAGAGAGATAGGAAGGGAGGGACACAAACCAACATTTAGAGAGAAAGGAAGCAAAGGGGGATAGCTGTGGAAAAGATAGGGAGAGAAGGGAGAGGAGCTGGTAAAGAAACAGTAATGGGTAAGGAAGGGGAAACAGCAGCAAAGTTGCAGAAAGAGTGAAAGATAAGATCTAGTCTGACTAAAATAGACTGCAACTGTACCCCCACAGACCATATCCATGTAGTCAGACAGTGAAGGGGTCAGTTTACAAATGACCTCACTCAAGCTAAACTGGGAGTGAAAATCAGGATTTGTTACTGTAGAATGCATTGAGTTTGGGGCATCATTTCTGATGATGGTATCAATGTGGACAAAGAAGTCAAGATAACTATCAAGCCACACATCAAAGTATTTGAAGCAGGGGACTTTCTCAAGGGGAGTGTTATTCAGGATTTTTAAAACAAGGGTCTGATTTAGCCTACTAAGCTGTTAGTGTGTACCGATCAGCATGGTGACTGTTTTGGGGGTTTATCAAGAGCTGGTTTCTGCAGACCCTACTTTGAACATTACCAAAGTCACGCTGCAGGAATGTTCCAACAGATGGATGGAGAGTCTGGTTAAATAAAGAAGTGTGTCATCAACAAACATATGGATATTTGCTGAGACACAGGCTGAGGGGAGCTCTTTAAGGAAAACTGAGAAGAAGACTGGAGTCAGAATAAAGCCTTGAGGCACACCGGCATTAATGGGGAGGGGGGTAGGAAAAGAACTCCCCAACTTGAGCAGACTGAAGCAGGAATGGAACCAGTCAAGGGTGGAGAGTGAGAGCCCAGCACACCTCAACTTATCTAAGAGAAAGGGGTGGGCTACCAAGTCAAGTGCCTTGGACAGGTCAATAAAGATAGTGACAGACACATGACCCCTATCCATCCCCTTTAGGGTAGAATCAGTAACATGTAGAATGGGGGAGACTGTGGAATGTTTTTTGGAAGCCAGGCTGAAAGGCAAGAGAAAGAAGGAGGAGTCAAGAAAGTTAGAGAACTGGGGGAAAACTAGCTTTTGCTGAAGTTGAGCCAGAAGGTGGGGGGGGGGGGAGTAATAGGATGATGGTTTCCAGGGCTGTTGGTGTCACCATCTTTGTGGAGGAGAAGAACCTTGGCCAGTTTCTAGCAGGCAGGAATGGTACCAAGCTGAAAGGAGGGATTTAGAAACAGAGGGAGGACACTGATGGCAGAAGCAGAGAAGTGAAGGAGTTTAGGGTTAAGACCATCAGGACTGTGACTTTTGGAGGGATTAAAGGAGGGAAGGGCGGACAAGATATTTGAGGCAGTGACTGGTGAGAAAGCAAATGAGGATGAGGAAGGAATGGAGCAGCAGAAGATGAAGACACATATAAGGTAGGAATAGAAATGGTGTAGGTGGTGAAGTGCATGTTGAAAGCAGAGGCCATTTCGGCAAACTCTAAACTGACAACAGGTAGGCTGCTGAAATTTAGGGTGAGTGTGGATACACGAGAGAGGAGATTAAAGATGTAGTGGATAACCAGTTTTACTGATGTCCTCCT
Organism: Neoceratodus forsteri; assembly: GCA_016271365.2. Lineage (NCBI taxonomy): Eukaryota > Metazoa > Chordata > Ceratodontiformes > Ceratodontidae > Neoceratodus > Neoceratodus forsteri. The sequence goes on from CM028130.1 coordinate 364,043,775, forward strand.
TCAGCCAACACACTGGTTCCATAAGTGGAAGACAATATAGAGTCTTTTGTCTTCATTTTCGACCTAGAAAATGACAATACCCTAAAGAATAAAAAGATGGCCTATCCCTTGTGGCGAACTGTGCCAAAAGAAAGGCCACCTTAGTGGAGGTAAACCTACACTTCCCCCATCAACTCTGTTTCCTGTGTTCATTTCATTACTTTGGTGAGCAGCATGTGACTGAGTAACTATATAATGCTACACCATGCCCCATTAATAAAAATTAGCTACAGCAAATCCAGTAATGAAGCCACTTTTCTACAGGGAAGCACATGTTATCATTTTAAAGTACATATGGACATCACAGATTAGTGTACTTTCCTACAAGAATCACAACTGGTGAAGGAGCAATCACCCAACACTGGAAGCCAGTCTGAGTATGGACATAGTCATTAAGTAATCCCATTTGCAGCAGGAAATATCGACTGGCAAGGCAAGGCAAATCTGATTGGTTAAGCACTCTATCAGTAGACTGAGGGTGCTTCATGTAAACAAATCATCCGAAGTGGAAAATTAAAACATGTTGAACACAGCAACTATAAAATTACAACCAGAAGTACAGAATAACTTCAGAATCTGTGCCATATGCCAGTTTAAAAAGATGATGCATCAAACTCCCAGAAAGCCTTACGTATAGAATGTTACAGTGGTCGAGCCTTGAGGTAACAAAAGTATGCACCACGGCCACCAGATCCTCTTGTCTCACATAGGGTTTAATCTGAGAGATATTTCACAGTAGAAAAGAAAAACTTCGAACTACAGCCAACACCTGATATGCTAGTGTCATCTTCAACTCCACAATGACTCTCAGATTGTTCACCCTTTCTACAGCTCAGAGCACAGTGCCATTTGAAAATGGCATCACAATGGTCTAGTGCTTAATAGTCAACCTCCTGAGGACCAGGTTCCACCAGAAATGACTCTGTCTTGGTCGGGTGGTTGAGGATCAACCAGCTGGAGGTCACCCAGTCACAATTTCGTTTAGGCACATTCCAGCGCACAGACTGCCTCTTGGTACTCTGATTTATAAGAGAGGTGCAGCTGAGTACCATTTACATAACACTGAAAACTTGCACTGTATCACCTGAAGACCTGCCCCAATGATAACATGTGCACTGCGAAAAGAATGGGAACAGGATCAACCCCTAGGCAACACCACAGCCAACTGCTGCTGCACACAAGGAGAATGATCCGATCATTACCCATTGCAATCTGCTGGACAGGAAGTACTCAAACCATTTCAACACTTTTCTAGTTAGTCTTCCATATTCCCTAAGATGTTCTCAGAGGTGTGTGCAGAGTCCATAAACAAGGGGGCCCAATAACATAACGGATATAGTTTTCAGTACCGAGGGTATCTGGGAGCATGCTTCCCCAGAAAAGTTTTTTAAAAAGACTTTGTAAATGGTGCTTTTTCATGCATTTAAAAACATTTAATAATGTTGACAGCCTCTCCTCACACAAAGTTTATTTTTCAGTTTGAACTTTCAATAGAGCCGCTTCACTTTTAAACTTCTCGATTTTCATTTAAAAAAATATATATAAACCATTTATGCTGCTCACACCAAAAAAATTGCTACAGTGAGCAAAAGCATCATCCGCTGCACACCTCTGCATCATGTTCCTTCTGCCAGAACACTAACCTCGGCAGCTTACCAAGTGCTGCGAGAAAGGTGCTAATTGGGTGGTGATGCTGCCCTTCAGAAATTTGTTCCAGAACTGGCTCCACATTCGAGCCACTGCTACCCAGATGCCAGCCAAGTCGGCCTTGCCTGATCTTATAATTATGATCTTGAGCACAATTTTTTTTTTATTTAATTTTTATTTGTTTTAGCAGAAAAGGTGGACTGGATCTCAAGTCCTATTTTTAACATTACCACCAGTGTCTGCACTGCAACAGAGATCTCATGATTGTAAAAGACTACAAACAGTCCCAAAATGCATTGCTGGCACAGTGCCAATGTCACTTTCAGCCACAACCCAGAAGTGAGTAGCTCTGTCATCTTCTAATTGCAGTCACAAACACTGTAGTAATTTCAGCGGCTGGACACCCAGTATTAGTAAACTGAAAACACTGGACATCAGGCACTGAATGGGAAGGGGCATAGCCAGGGTTTGGTGCCTCCCAGTCTGCCCATGCCTCTGCCAGTTAGGAACCAAATCTTATGATTCATTCACTGGGGTTTGCCCTGATTTTACTATAGGAAATAATATCTGATGTTAGGGGTATACCACACTCACCAAGAGCACTTAAGTGTATTACCAAACTGTAGGACCTAAGTCCTCAACCCCTCCCCCCAACACAGTCCATATTATTAATGCTTATCTTGTTATACATTAATACAGTGGTAACCAGTATCAGTATAACACTGATAACTGAAATCTCTGAGTGGAACTTTAATGACGGCACAGCTGGTAACATCTCATTTTCCTGGACAGTGCATAATAGCCAGCAGTAGCAAGGAGTTTATATAGCACTTTGGCTCCCTCTTGTGGTCACATTATACCATATTATGCCATGTGCTGTTTTCCTATGCTTTCAGCATGCCACCAATCCTGGCTCCCGCTGCGATCCACACCTGCACTCCCAGTGTATGCTGATTTTGCTCTGTGGGTGCTAATTACAGACCTATAATCCATATGGAGTAGAGATGTGCCTTCCGTCAGGGCAGTAAGGTAATTGATTACTCAAACCCATATCTAGAGCGAACAAAGAATCGAGGAGTTCAATGGCTGAAGTGCCACAGAAAACCGTGTGTCCCATCAGATGATATACATGAGGGCTCCAATTTTACAACTGTGTGGCACCCCAAAGTCCACCAAAACACTGATGTGGCTACAAAAATGGCAAAAATGGTAGCATGGTAGTCCTTTTGTGAATTTCAGCATTAGTACCATAGTAACAAAGTACTTTAAGGTCAGAATGAACTCTAGTGCTATCAAGTCCTCCCAAATTCTTCATAAACAAAGAAAAACAAGTATGCAGTGCAGACATATACTAAATCATAAAGATATCCCACTCTACTACCCAGGGTACACTGCGATTCCCATGGTAAGCAGATACTTGTCCATGCATACTGCCCAGGGTACCCTGCGATTCCCATGGTAAACAGACATTTGTTCAGACTTACTGTCCAGGTACCCTGTGATCCCCATGGTAAACAGACATTTGTCTTAGCTTACAGCCTAGGGTACCCTGTGGTTTCCATGATAACCAGGATTTCTGCCCAGAGTACCCTGTGATTCCTATGGTAAGCAGACATTTGTCCAGCCATACTTCTCAGGGTACCATTTGATTCCCAAGGTAAGCAAACATGTGTCCAGGCTTACTGCCCAGGGTACCCTACGATTCCCATGGTAAGCAGACATTTCTCCAGGCGTACTGCCCAGAGTAGCTTGTGATTCCATGTTCATGGTAAGCAGACATCTGTCCATGCTCACTGCCCAGGGTACCCTGTAATCTCCATGGTATGCAGACATTTGGTCAAGCTTTTACTCTCCATGGTATTTTGTATTTTCATGGTACACAGACATTTGGCCAGACTTACTGCCTAGGGTATCCTGTGATTTCCATGGCAAGCTGACATTTGACCAGATTTACTGCTCAAGATAACCTGTGGTTCTCATGGTAAGTAGACATTTAGCCAAGCTTACTGCCCAGGATATTCTTTCATTCTCACAGTAAGCAGACATTTGGCCAATCTTACTGCCCAGGATATCCTTTCATTCTCATGGTAAGCAGACATTTAGCCAGGCTTGCTGCCCATGGTACTGATTCTGATGGTAAGCAGACATTTCTGCACGCTAACTGCCCAGAGTACATTGAGAATCTCATGGTAAGCAGACATTTGTCCAGGCTTGCTGCTCAGGGTACCCTGTGATTCCCACATTAAGCAGACATTTATCCAGGCCTCCTGTCCAGGGTACCCTGTGGTTCCCATAGTAAGCAGACATTTCATACAGCCCAGAGTACCTTATAATTCCCATGATAAGCAGACATTTGTCCAGGCCTATAGCCCAGGGCACCCTGCAATTCCCATGATAAGCAGATATTTGTCCAGGCTTACTGCCTAGGGTACCCTGTGGTTCCCATGATAAGCAGGCTTACTGCCCAGGGTACCCTGTGATTTCCATGGTAAGCAAACACTTGCCCAGGCTTACACCCCAGGGTAACCTGCAATTTCCATGGTAAGCAGATATCTGTCCAGGAATACTGCCTAGGGTACCCTGCGATTCTCATGATAAGCAGACGCTTGTCCAGGTATACTAACCAGGGTATCCTGCAATTCCCATGGTAAACAGACATTGTCCAGGCTTATTGTCCAGGATACCCTATGGTTTGCATGCTAAGCAGACATTTGGCCAGGTTTACTGCCCAGGGTACTCTGTGATTTCCAGGGTAAGTACATTGTGATTCCTATGGTAAGCATTTGGCCAGGTTTATTGCCCAGGTTACCCTTGGATTAACATGATAAATAGATATTTTTCCAGACATACTGTCCAGGGTACCCTACGATTCCCATGGTAAGCAGACATTTGTCCAGACATACTGCACAGGATACCCTATGATTTCCCTGGTAAGCAGAGTTTTGTCCAGGCATACTGCACAGAGTACACTGTGATTCCCATGGTAAACAGACATTTGTCCAGGCATATTGCCCATGGTACCCTGCAATTCCCATGGTAAGCAGACATTTGGCCAGGCTTACTGCCCAGGGTCAGATTCCAATAGTAAGAAGACATTTGTCCAGGCATACTGCCCAGGGCACCCTGAGAATCCCATGATAAGCAGACATTTGTCCAGGTTTAATGTCCAGGGTACCCTGTGGTTCCTATGGTAAGCAGACATTTGCCTAGGCATACAGCCCAGGGTACCCTGCGGTTCCCATGATAAGCAGACATTCCCCCAGGCATGCTAACCAGGGTACCCTGCAATTTCCATGGTAAGCAGATATTTGGCCAAGCTTACTGCTTAGGGTACTCTGTTTTTCTCATGGCAAGCACACATTTCTCCAGGCACACTGTGCAGGGTACCCTATGATTCCCAAAAGAAGCAGACATTTGGCCAGGCTTACTGCCCATGGTACCCTGTGATTACAGACCAATAGCGATTCTCTCGGTCCTCAGCAAAATCTTACAAAAGCTTGTAGCCACCCAGACCATTGAGTTCTTGGAATCCTCAAAACTGCTCTGTGAAGCGCAGCATGGCTTCAGGAAGAATCATAGCACTACGACAGCGCTAGCCATACTCACCTCAGATACTCTCAAATATGGATAAGGGTCGGCTAACAGGTGCTGTCTTCATTGATCTTACCAAGGCGTTCGACCTCGTGGATCACCCCCTGCTCCTGTCCACCCTCCAAGCAATTGGCTTCTCATCTCCCGTCACAAACTGGTTCAGGAGCTACTTAACAGATAGGTCCCAAGCTGTCAAACTAAACTTTGCAATCTCTGGCAGCACCACTATCAATATTGGAGTACCATAAGGCTCAATACTGGGCCCTCTCCTGTTTTTCCTATTTGTAAACAACCTACCTAGCAACATTGTACCCTGCGCCTCTCTTCTCTACGCAGATGACCTGGTCATCTATGCCAGTTCGGATAATATTGACCACCTAAACGTGTCTCTGACCTCTGCTTTCAACATTGTACAAAACTGGCTATGCTCCCTTCGTCTTATCCTGAACTCAAGCAAAACCAAAGCCATGCTACTGGGCACCGCCTATAAGCTTAGATCCTGCTCCTCCCCTTAAAAATTCTGGACCTGATGGGACCCTCTTGAGGTAGTCACCATTTCACTGTCTTGGTATCCTACTTGACCAATCTCTGACCTTAACCTTCACATTCAAGAAACCTGTAAAACTGTGAACTGCAAACTGGGGCTGCCTCACAGAACCAGCTATATGCTTACACCTTCAGCCAAGCTGGCCATTGCCAGAGGGATCCTTTTACCAACCCTTACCTACTGCGCTCCCATCCTGACTATTGCACATAAAACTGCCTTGCAAAAATGGGATGTCACCTACAACAATGTATGCTGGTATGCTTCAAAGGCCCCTCGGCTCAAACATCATTGCCAACTGTATAGTGACCTTGGCTGGCTCTCTCCCACTGCCATCAGGCTATACTATCTGGGCTGTCTCTGTGACTCCATCATCAGATTAGACAGACCAGCATCACTAGCTGAGCTACTACATCCCGCTTCCTTTACTCATGAACTGAGATCATCTGATAAATCTCTCTTGAGAGTCCCCCATTGCCGCACCTCAAAAGGGTCTGGTGCGTTCGGGCATACTGCCTCCCAGATGTGGAACATGCTGCCACTGGATCTAAGACATGCCTCGTCGTACTACCTCTTCAAGCGTGGGCTACGCAACCACCTAGCTACCTCTGACCAATGTGCCTGCTACGACCCTACAGTACCTGAGCCTGTCCTACCACTCCTCCTTTTTCCCTGCCTCATCTTTCTCCCCCCTTATGCTAGGTCCCCTTTCTCCAAATGCTTACTCTTCCCTGCCTGTTTCTCTTACCTTATCTATCTGCTGATATCCTATATTCCCCTAATCAAAACTGCTTGGTTATGTAGCCTATTGTACTATACAATGCTGTGTTATATGAAATAAGCCCTTACTGCTATGCCTCTATTACATACTGTGTAAAACGTCTGTACTTTGCCTTTTGCTCTTCACATTGCTGTTTGAAAACTGCTTAACTTGTACTGGATCTCACAGTTTATATAGCAGGACAGAACTTTTGTGAATTTGGGTACTGATACAACCAAGGTCATAGCCTCTCCCTTCCCTACCTATGGATGTACCTCCCAGGGTTTGTCCGGGATTGCTCGCCTGGCTCCGCTTCCCTATTTTTAGTCACCAATACTGCCAATAATTCCCTCATAAACCTGTCTGTGCACCGCTCTTATGCCTCGCAATGGATCCTTGAACACAGGAGTCTTGTCCCTACTTTCAGCTGCCCTAGCCGTTGGATTGCCGTAAGCCCCTCCGTATCCTGAAAGAGTACAGCTCCCACGCCCGGAAACAGAACCATGAGCCCGGGCACTTTCCTTATTTTCGGCCCCCGAAGCCGTAAGGTTGCCGTAAAACACCTCCGACCCCCGCCTTTTTTGACACTCTCAAGCCGGAGAGCGGAACCATGAGCCCCGTTACAAATCCTCGCTTTCTGCCGCTAAAGCCGTAAGTTCTTGCCTATTTAAACCTCTAACCCTGTCAACTTGCTGCTCCCATACCCGTCTTTGGGACCAGGTGGCTGGTTGCTTGTCTATGCTTTCTAGCCGCTAATCCGTAATTTTGCCGAGTCACTGATGTACTGCTGTAATGTCCCTGCCCGGACAGCCCTGACCGAACGCCGCTCGTATGCCCAGCAATGGAACCAAGAGACCGGCTGCTTGTCCCTACCTCCAACCGTGAAAGCCATAACTTGCCGCCACAGCCCAGGCATGGACAAACCAAGTATAGCCTCAGAGGTCCCCGATAGGTCTGCTTTTCTGAGGCTGCCTGCTGTGTTTCGTGCCCAAGCAGAAGTACCATGAACCCAACTGCATGATAGTACTCTGAGCCGCCGAAGCCGTAAATCGTTTCTGTGCTCGGAGCTGCAGACAGTGGTTCTCTCGGCGTAGTCCTAGCTTGCTCTCTCGGATCCTCAGCCCCCCTCCTCCACTACGTTTCCCCCCCCCCCACACCATGTCTGCCTGGAACAATCAATTAGGTCTGTCCATGCACCAGTACCCATTTTTTCCTGTTATCTACTACTTTAGAACAATGTTATATTCGTTGTACTTTTGACCTGTAACCCTGCTTCACTGTCTATGCAACTGTACTGTTTTGTTATCACCTTCACTATGTTTTGTCTTGTATCTCCTGGGTCGTGCCTGAAAATAGTCACCTGTTGGCTAGTGCACTTACCCGGTTAACAAAAAATAAATAAATAAATAAATAATTCCCAGGGTAAGTCCCCGATGATTCCTATGGTAAGTATTTCACCAAGCTTACTGCCCAGGTTACCCTGGGATTACCATGATAAGCAGACATTTGTCCAGGCATACTGCCCAGGGTACTCTGCAATTCCCATGGTAAGCAGACATTTGTCCAGGCATACTGCCTATGGTACCCTGCGATTCCCATGATAAGCAGACATTTGGACAGGCTTACAGCCCAGGGTACCCTGCAATTCCCATGGTAAGCAGACATTTGACCAGGCTTACTGCCCAGGGCACCCTATGATTCCAGTGGCAAGCAAACATTTTCCCAGGCTTACTGCCCAGGGAATGCTGTGATTCCCATGGTAAGCAGGCATTTGTCCAGGCCTACTGCCCATGATACCCTGCAATTTCCATTGTAAGCATACATTTGACCAGGCTTACTACACAGGGTACCCTGTGATACCAAAGGTAAGCAGACATTTGTCCAGGCTTACTGCCCAGGACACCCTGTAATTCTCATGGTAAGCAGAAATTTGTCCTGGCATACTGCCCAGGGTACCCTGTAATTCTTATGGTAAGCAGAGATTTGTCCAGGCTGCTTTCCAGGGTACCCTGTGATTCCCATGGTAAGCAGACATTTGTCCAGGCTTACTGACCAGGGTACCCTGTGATTCCCACAGTAAGCAGATATATGTTCCAGGCATACTGCCCATGGTACCCTGCAATTCCCATAGTAAGCAGACATTCATCCAGGCTTACTGCCCAGGGTACCCTGTGGTTCCCATAGTAAGTCAAAATTTTCCAGGCTTACTGCCGAGTATACTCTGCAATACCCATGGTAAGCAGGCTTACTGCTCAGGGTACCAAGCACAAAACGTCATGCTACATGGAAGAGGGTGCATACTGTGGCAGGAAAAATGAGCTAGCAGACACAGAATGTACAGTGCACTCACAGAGGGAGTATCAAAAGCAATACTTTATTTAATCTGTGACACAATCGATACAAAAACTCTTCAAAATCCATGGTGCTTTGAGACACACTGACTTTTCATCGGGGGATGCTGCACATTCTATGTCCGCTTACTGCCCAGGGTACCCTGCAGTTACCATGGTAAGCAGACATTTGTCCAGGCTTACTGCCCATGGTACCCTGTTGTTCCCATGATGAGTCAAAATTTGCTGACACACGCTGACTTTTCATCAGGGGGCACTGCACATTGTATGTCTGCTTAGTGTCCAGGGTATCCTGTCATTCTCATGGTAAACAGACATGTGTTCAGGCTTACTGCCCAGGGTACCCTGTGATTCCCATGGTAAACAGACAGTTGTCCAGGTTTATTGCCCAGGGTACCCTGTAATTCCCATGGTAAGCAAATATTTGTCCAGGCTAACTGGCCAGGGTACCTTGAGAATCTAATTGTAAGCAGGCTTACTACCCAGGGTACCCTGTGATTCCCATGGTAAGCAAACCTTTGGCTGGGCTTCAGCCCAAGGTACCCAGTGATTCCCATGGTAAGCAAACCTTTGGCTGGGCTTCAGCCCAAGGTACCCTACGAGTCCATGGTAAGCAGATATTTTTCCAGGAATACTGCTCAGGGTACCCTGCAATTCCCATGGTAAGCACACATGTGTCCAGGCTCACTGCCCAGGGTGCCCAGTGATTCCCTTGGTAAACAGACATTTGTCCAGGCTTACTGCCCAGGGTACCTTGGGCTTCCCATGATAAGCAGGCTTACTGCCCAGGATACCCTGCAATTCCCATATTAAGTAAACATTTGTACAGGCTTACTGCCCAGGGCACCCTGTTGTTCTCATGGTAAGCAGGCTTACTTCCCAGGGTACCCTCTGATTCCCTCGTTAAGCAAACATTTGGCTGGGCTTAGAGCCCAAGGTAACCTGTGATTCCCATGGTAAGCAGATATTTGTCCAGGAATACTGCCCAGTGTACCCTGTGATTCCCATGGTAAGCAGACATTTGTCCAGGCTTACTGCCTAGGATACTCTGTGGTTTCCATGATAAATTACTGCCCAGGGTACCTTGCAGTTCCCATGGTAAGCAGATATTTGTCCAGTCTTGCAGTCCAGGGTACCCTGCGATTCCCATGGTGAGCAGACATTTGTTCAGGCTTACTGCCCAGGGTAAACCATCATTCTCATGGTAAGCAAACATGTGTCCTGGCTTACTGCCCTCAGTACTCTGTAATTTCCATGGTGTGCAGCCATTTGGCCAAGCGTTTGCTGTTCATGGTATTTTGTATTTCCATGGTACACATACATTTAGCCAGACTTATTACCTAGGGTATCTTGTGATTCCTATTGTAGCAGATATTTGTTCAGGCTTACTCGCCAGGGTACCCTGAAATTCTTTTAAGGTAATTAACCAGCAGGCTGAAATTTCTTTAAAGTAATTAATTTTCAACCAGCTTATTTTGCACATTCTATCCCTTTCTTAACTTCTTAGCTACTCGAGCACAAAGACCTTAGTTTTGAAAATCTGCTGCACTCCTACTATCAGGACTAGCTTGACCATTACTTTGTTTCGTTCAGGCCCTTCCCCTCATTTCAGCCCCTCCTCCAGTTACTCTCTCTTCCTCCTCAGCTCCACGGTAGTTGCGAGGACCTGGACTGCAGAGGAGCCCTCCCCGAGCTCCACTGATAGCCCCCAGATGAAAAGTATGCATCAGAGCAACGGCTCAGGACTCTGTTGATTTTGGCCCCACCTATGCTTTGTGTTGGCTTCCTCACTGCCCCCACGACCACCCTTGTTGGTCATCGTAATTTGCAGCTTATCTGCATCTGCCACCAGTGGCCGCTACTTTCACCGCACACAGGCTTTCTCCATCCCTCCCTCTCCCTAATCTTTGAAACTCCCCTTAAAGATACAAAATGTAGTGAAAGGACCTATGGTGTTTTGTTTTTTTCTCACTTTCATATCTCCTCCTAACACAGTGACCCTCTCCTCATCATTGCCCAGAATGAATGCCATTCTGATCCTGCTGGCAACATCCACCTTGGCTGGGTTGCTGCTGGCCACTGATTTCTCGGCATCAATTCTAACCGTAGAACAGCAATACCTTCATCCCTGGACCACAACTCACACACCACCTCATCCTCTTAACCTGCCCATCGTGGTCTCATACCAGGTCACACCCCTGGTGTCTACAACATTGGCATTTTTATCAAATGATGAACGAAGACAACTAGGTCATCTGATTCTCTCCCTCAAGGTCCAGAAACCCCACTGGTTTCCTCCAACCTGCCTTCTCTTGTCCCTCCTTCTCCTAGCCTTGCTAGCAGGTGATGTAGAAACCAAGCCGGACCCCATGAACACACATAGTGGCCACACAAACGCCACATGGGCTGGACGCACTAGCATAAAAATTGCTTCCCTAAATGTATGCAGCCTCTCATCCAAATTTACCAAGATCGAGGCCTGGGTGACCCTATACAAGCCCCATGAGACCTGGCTAAAGTCATACCATGATGCTGCCTCATATCAGCTCCAAGGCTACTCCTTTCTCCGTCTGGACAGGCTAGGTAGGAAGAGAGGAAGGGGTGTTGCGCTCTATGTCCAGGACCACATATCAATTGTCATTGTTGGCTGCTCTACCCTCATCTCCATAAGTGAGTGGATTATCACTGAGCTAACCATCAGTGCATCAAAAAAACTTTATGTAGGCTGCTGCTACAACTCCCCACCAGGTAGCACCCAGGGACTATCCAGCTTTCTCTCTGGCATAGCATGCACCACCCCACCAAGGGATGCTTTCCTACTCGGGGATTTCAACCTCAGCTGGGCAGCTAATCCCAACTCTGACTATGCCACCTTGCTAAAATCATATCACCTTGAGCAAGTTATCTCTGCCAGTACCAGACACAACCCCCTTACACCAAACCACTCAGTCCTTGACTGGATTATCACAAACCAGTCCGATCTAGTCCTCCAAGTAGGCACCATGTCTGATGCAATTAGCGACCACACTCCCACTTACATCATCATGAACACCAAAACAGTCCACCCCCCCACACACACACACAAATTACTGTCTTTCAGGAAATTTAATAGCCAGAACCATGACCTTGTGATTGGGGATGCAGTGTCTATAAACTGGTGCCCCCTCTACCTGCCAGAGACTGTCTCCTCTGCTGTTACGTTCTTCACTAGCACCCTTCGGAAGCTCCAAGACAAGCACTTTTCCATCAAAACCAGAATGGTGCCAGCCCGGTGGCACAGAGGGTTGAGGAGCTGGCACCTTACCTCACACCACACCAGCAAACCGGGTTTGGGAACGGACTCGGGTCATCGGGGGTCGGCAGGGGAAGAAGAAGATTGAGCATCCACAGGACTGCTCTCCTGGGGTGGGTTCCAGGGTCGCTTCGCTCTGCAGCAGCCCCTGGTGGAGTCCAGGAGCACTGCACAAAAGCATTGCAATGTGGGAGGTACCAGAACAAGGAAAAACCTTTCTGAATTGGCTGGATGATGGCATCTGGTCTACCAGCACACCCGGAAGACTTCCTGAGGGCCAGCCATCTCAGCAACACCCGAGGCCGAGGAAAAATATAGCGTATTGGGCTGCCCCAACTGATGCCTTCCCCCTCAGAGGAGAGGGACCCACTCAGTGAAGGGTAATGCCGAGCTACCTCGAGGTAGGTTGCAATGTGAGGCAAAGGGACTCGGGGGAGGGGGGATTAGAAGGGGTGCTGGTGACCTTGGATACCCAAAGGAGAGGTGGATTCAGGGCATGGAGGGGAGAAAATAGATCACTCAAAAAAGAAAACAGAAGGGTTAGAGGTGGCTGTATGCACTGGATAGCAAAAGAACTGCTAATGCAAATAAAAGACAGGGACTCCAAATGGAGAGCATTCAAAGCATCCCCAACTATGGAACACTTACAGACAGATGTGCAATGCTTGTAAGCAGTCGGCAAGTCATTAAAACGGAAGTATTTAATTGACTTCCAAAAAAACACCCTTGGGAATCCTCGTAGTTTTTGGGCCTCAGTTGGGTCCATACTAAATCCCAAGTCTGATAAGCAAATAACACAACTTACATCCCTGTCAGGCACCATCGATGACCCTGCTGGCCTCGCAGACATTTTCAAATCTATGTTTACCGACCTAACCCCTTACCTTAGTAAGCTTCCTTCCCACCCTCCCTCTGGCCTAAATAGAAATGGTAGCCACTCCACTCCTCCAAACTCTGATGCTCCTACCCCTCATTTCTATTTTAGGGCCATTGGTCCAAAGGTCATCATAAAACTCCTGAAAATACTTCCTACCAGAGGTAGTCCTGGAAGTGACGGGCTCTACCCCGCTTTTCTGAGGATCATCTCCCCAACTATTGTGAGACCATTAACCCACATTTTCAATCTTGTACTGTCTACATCTACAGTGCCTGGCACCTGGAAACACGCTAATGTGGTTCCCATCTTTAAAGCGGGAGACCCCTAGCCCCAGAAAACTATAGACCCATTTCCCTGCTCCCACACCTAAGCAAGCTACTGGAGAAAGCTGTTCATTCCCAGCTATCCGAACACCTCAGTAAGTACAACCTTCTGTGTCCCCTTCAGCATGGCTTCCGTAAACACCATAGCACCTCCTCTGCCCTGGCAGTTTTCTCCAACCATGTCCTCAGAAATATGGACATGGGTAAGGCCACGGGTGCAGCTTTTGTTGATTTGTCAAAGGCACTTGAGCTCATCGACCATCGCCTTCTCCACTCTACACTTCTACAATTTGGCTGCTCTCCTGGAGCTGCAGCCTGGTTCCACAGTTAACTCACCAACAGGTCCCAATCCATGTTCATAGGCAAAGTTGCCTCTGCTTCCCTTCCCACTAGCACTAGAGTTCCTCAGGGATCAGTTCTTGGCCCCTTTCTCTTTTCTATGTTTATCAGCGCCCTCCTGGCTGATAGTCTGAACTGCAATGCACTCCTTTATGAGGACAACTTAGTCCTGTACCACAGCGACAAATCCCTTGAATCTGTCTCCTCTACCCTCACTGACAACTATGGTGCTGCACAAAGCTGGTTCTTATCTAGAAAACTCGTCAATGGAAAAAAGACGAAGACCATGCTCTTTGGCTCCAAGCCCTTCCTTAACAAGGCCACCAAATCAAACTCCTCCCTCACCGTATGTATGCCTGCAGACCCCCCTCGAGCAGGTCACGTCTTTCAAATATATAAGCATTACTCTCGACCCCTCCCTTACCTACAATGATCATACAACTTTGACGGTAAGAAAATTCACCAAAAGCTAGGTATGGCATACCGTGCTAATCACCTGCTATCACCTGAAGCTCGCCTGGCCATCGTGCAAGATAACCTTCTGCCACTCCTAGATTACTTAGATTACTGCTCCCCCATTTACTCCCTCATGTTTGCCAATCAACACTCCCACCTTAACACTACATATAATGCCATCTGTCACTTTGTTCTTAAAGCCCCCTTTTCTACTCACCATTGTACACTCTACCAGTCCCTAGGATAGCTCCCCCTCCAGGCCCACTTTGACTATGCCACAGGCTGCCTGGTGGAGAATGCTCTCAGAAGCAACCAGTTATCCCCCTATGCTCCTCTACTTACTAACAGGGCCACCACTAGAGCTCTTAGGGCCTCCTCCGTCCCTCCCATAGAGGTTCCTCACATCACTACAGTGATGGGTAGTAAGGCTTTCTCTGTCTCTGCCCCCTTCCTTTGGAACAGACTTCCCCCATCCATTCACATATCCCCATCCCATGTGTCTTTCAAATCTAACCTGAAGGCCTGGCTCCTGGTAGAGTCTACCTGCAACTGCTCCCTAGGCCATGCAGGAGCCCGTAAACCAACATAACTTACCCCAGCTGGTGATTATTGTGCCCATTTTGGTCCATGCCCCCTCCTTTTCCCTCCGTCCTACCCTGCCCCATACTCTTTAGCACATGCACCCACACATTTGACTTTCTGACTTTTGCAATCCCACACAGCCTACCTGTCGGATTCTTCCCACGTCTGGTACCGTATGTTAGGCCAAGACTTAGCATGAACTTTGACTCTGCAGGGCACATCCTTTCATGTCTGCTGTACTACAGCCTATGTTCTCTGCTGTCTGTGTATGATGCTCTGTCTGTGAACCATGCTCTGTTTAACACAGTACTTTCTCAGGCTGGCATGCTCTTCTTCCCCAGCACCTTTTATTGCCTAGACTAATTGTTTACAATATGTGATGTTTTAACTGCTCACTTGTTGAGTTGTACAAATGCACTATTTCTTCCTTTTTTACTAATGCCTGTATTCCTTACTATAATGTAATTTTAGAAGCCATGTCCGTATTCAGTATGTAAAGTGTGCTGTCGTTGGTTTGCTGTCTCGCCACTTTGTGGCCCAGGTCATGAGTGAAAATGGTCCTCTGGATCAGTGCATTTACCTGGTTACCAAAAGCATAAATAAATGAAAAAATTCCCATGGTACGAAGACATTTGTTTTGGTTTACTAGCCAGGGGACCCTGTGATTCCCGTGGTAAGCAGACATAGCCAGATTTACTGCCCAGGATACTCTGTGGTTCCCATGGTAAGCAGACATTTGTCCAGGCTTACTGCCCAGGGTCCAATTCTGATGGTAAGCAGACATTTGGCCAGGTTCACTGCCCAGGTTACCCTGCGATTCCCATGATAAGCCCATCTACCAAATCCAAGCTTTGGACGGAATGCAGAACTTAATACATCGAACTAATCTGAAGTCCTGCATGGCACCTTTCGAGTCAGATGGATGGATCGACAAGGAGAGGCAGAAACTACTCCTACAAAATACCTTGCGGCTGTCTGTACTAACTCCTTGTGGCTTGCTAACTCCAAAAGAAAAGTTGACTTCAGTGTACATATGTCAAACGAACATTCTTGAATCTGTCTTAGTTATTCTGGTAGCTGATGTATAGGACCAAGGAAAATTAAAATTACACAAAGCTAACAAATGGTGAAATGAAAAAGATGCCCAAAAGTCCAGAGATGTTTAGAATTGCGTGAAATAATGATGATGTTAAAAACCCTATAATTACTGGGTCACAGTTTTTCCCATAGGGAAACCTCATTATAATTTGCCATTATAATAGCAAACATGTGCCGGGTTTCCCTCACTCTATGCATGCACCAACCTGTCGTCTCCCTGAGGTCTTCAAACACTGCACCGCCCTCACTCTTGGCATAAGTAAAAAAAATTTTAAAAACTAAAACGAACTGTAACCCTGGATCCCAAGAGTTCTTTGCAAAGTGCCTGGGCAAGGAGCCTTAGAAATTACAAAAAAAAAGAAAAAGAAACCAAATATCTCACCAGCCGCGGACCACACTTAAGCCAGACGGGACCATGGCTGAACAGGAATGCAGCTTTATTTTATATCATTGCTGTGGCAAGAAATTATGACACAGCAATTATATAAAATAAAGGCTGGGTAGGTGTATAAAACTTGAAGTTTACACACAGGGATACCATAGTAGTTATGTGGCATCTCACACCTTAAGTGTGTGTAAAATTCTTGTTACTACTGCCTACTCAGCCATCATTCTCTATTTAATATGCCAAAACCATTAAAGTAAGCCAGTTAAAAACTGATGTTTTCAAGTAGGCTAGTTAAATAATTTTATAGAGTTAAAATGCATGCTTGTGTTTGAATTCTGAAATGGCAACTGAACCCCATACGTGGGGATATGTATGTTTAAGGGGGGACAAATTTGTAGTGCCCCAAGGTTTGAGGGCAAAACAAAAATGAAGTGGGATTTAGATTTTTTTCTTTTTCCCATTCTTCCCCTCCTCTGCCTGCCATGTCCCATGGACAGTCTCCCAGCCTTTGTTACTTTTGTGCTTTTGGTGCACCGGGGGGTTTGAGGGCAGGACACAGCACTGGCTAGAGACTCTCCCCAAGGCATGAAAGGCCCAGTCCCCAGGCTGCCAGCCAGGGCCTCCCCTGCCCCAGAAAAGAGGCTGGGCAGTGGCTGTGAGGGAGGAGTTGTTGCTTGGCTGGCAGGGTGAAGGAAGCAGGGAGCACAGATGCCGGAACTTACCTCCTGCAAGCTTGTGGCTTCTCTGGCATTGCTCCCCTCCAGCACAGGCCTGTGACAGTATCAGTCAGATGGGTTGGAGTGTCGGCTCTCTGACACAAATTGTCCTTACCTCTAAATCCCCAGCAGTGGCAGAGGGGACTGTTCTCAGTGGTGGACTGAGGCATGCAGTGCTGAGTCCAGTCCAGGTGGGAATGTGTGCCCTGGGTTTTTGGTTCTGCCTTAGCTCCATTTACACCAGTCACAAAAGCAACTGAGAAGCCGTCTGGGAGTGTGACTCCTCCGCCACCTCTAAGGACCCCCAGCAGTAGTAGCAGTCCTGGGCAAGTCAGTGAGTGAGCAGCGAGCCCAGTTTTCCTTAAAATTTGCACCGGGGCACTTCAGGGAAAGGGGAGGGAACCAGGAATCAGGAGCTTTTTGCCTGATTTCTGTTTTGCACCACAGGTGCTCCAGAAGAGAGGGGGAGAAAAGCCAAAGTGTGCCGAGTGCCCACACGATGGAAGCAGAGGGGCACCATAAGTTAGGAGCCCCAGAATTGAATTTGGCACCAATCAGTACTAGAGGACCAGGGAAACTGCTGGAACAGCAGGGCATTGGGCTGTAGCCCATTCAAAAATTGCGAGCCAGGAGCGTAGGGGTAGGCACAGGGCCAGGGAACAAAGACCCATAGAAAACTATTGAGAGGGAGGGACTAACAGCAAGAGTCTTAGTCTTAATGCATATTAATTTGAGGGCAGGGCTGAGCAAGGCACAATACAAGGACAGAGCGTGGAGGCCCTATTAATATTCATAATGGGGTGGGCCAGGGCATAGAGGCCCAGTGGAACAGAAGCAGGGTCAGCCACACAGGCCTATAAATATTATTTAAGGGGGTGGCTCTGCCCTGAGTGAATGCTCTACTAAAGTAGCCAGAGAAGGGAGACGAGCCTGGAAGGCAAAGCACCCTCTCGGGAGGGGAGGGGGAAGTGTCCATTAGCCTTAGGTTGCCTACAGAGCTATGTGATGTGTACTGAGCCCTATGAATGGCATTGTGCCTTAGCATGCCTAGTTCCTCTAAAGACTGAACCCTTTTGCAAGAACTGAACCATGTTATTGGACCGTGTTCCTTGCAGACTATGTGCCCAACACTCCAGTGATGTACAACCAGAAGAAATAACTACACCGGGTGGGGTAACTGTTTATTGCTCAGCTGTGATTCCTGCAACGTGTTTCTGTGATGTCCTTCTTGTGACTTCTTTTTGAGTGAGCTTCAGCACTCAACTCTGACTTAGGGGAGGTCCCCGGTCACTCCTCCATCTTCAGCAGACCTGCCTCCAGTGACTTTGACCCCCTTGGAATCACGTCCAGGGAACACCCTGTTATGGCCTGTGTATAAAAGTGCTTTGTGGGGTCAGTTGCCAATTGCTGATCAGCCAACGCATTGCTAAGCCCAAGCCTGGTTCATCAGTTGTCTTGTTGTCTCAGCAAAGTGCATGCAAGACTTGGACTGAAAGGGGTAAACCCCCTGTTATTAGTTCGGCCAATTACTGGTCCCGATTGTATTGTTCTATTATTTTGTAGCACTGTAGAAAAACAGTTATCCTGTGGTTCCTGTTGTCCCTTGTAAATAAATCTTTTGCATCTTGGTCCCTGAGTAAGCTTCCTGCCTCTCCTCTCAGCTCCATCTGGCCTATCCTAAACTAAGGGAGACACGAACCCCATTCCACTGGAGCATTGGCCCCCTACAACAGCAGAGGTTGTGACAAGCCAAGACTTGCCAACAAGAGCTGCACCACTTGCAGTGTCATGTTGGTGTCACAAGCACAGGGTAGCTAGTGTGTGCACCCAGCTCCAGCTTCAAGACATCAGCGCAGAGGTTGATGCCATGTATATCAGGAGTGGGCATGTGCACATGTGGATGCTGTGTCCTGCACATCTCCTATCCCAACCACAGAACCAATGGGATCATCATGTACATGACGAACACAGGACACACGAAGCGCAGTGCAGTGTTACTTGCTGTCTAGATCTTCGGTGCCTTATGTATACAAGCAGGGTAACGCATACCCATGCTAAAAAACTCCCAGGTTGTCAAGCGCATAGGAGGTGGTATCTCCCCTGGCTCCTCCTACTTGCACTACTACTGGCCGGTGATATTGAAACCAACCCTGGCCCATTAAATCTGACCCACAAAATCCCTCCCGTATGGGGCATGGGTAGGGCTAAAATAGCTCATCTTAACATTAGAAGCCTGCTACCTAATCATGATGAGCTATTAGCATGGGTTGCACTCTCACAAACCCGACATCCTAGGAGTGACGGAGACCTGGCTGAAACCCTCTGTCCCTGACTCTGCCTGTGAACTCACTGGGTATGAATTCACCCTACTGACAGAGCTGGGGAGAGGAGGGGTGGCATACTAATCTACCATAAGAGCCACTTAAAATCTCCCAAATTGCCCACCAGGATTCAAATGTGTCCCCTGTGAGTTGCTACATGTGCTACTGCTACTTGGGGACGAAAGAAACTGCACCTGGTGTGCACCTATAATCCTCCAAGAGGTGGGCTACCTGGATTAACTCACCTCATGGACAAAATTGGTCCCAGAGTCAGGGATAACGAACTCATAATCCTGGGGGATGTAAACCTTAACTGGGATAGTGATAATGTTAAGCAGTTTGAGCCTCTGCTTGCTAACCTTGCCCTGACCCAGCTCATCTGGGAACCAACTAGGTGGACAGCAAATGGATCCTCCAGCACCTTACTGGACTGGATCATGTCTAACCATCCTGACAGGATCGCATCAGTGGGTACATTATCTGACTCCATGTCTGACCACTCACCGGCTTTCTGTTTATGGAAAATTCCCACCCCCAAAATTCCACACAAAATTATGCATGTCAGAAACTACTCTAGATTCGATACTGAGGAGTTCCTGGAAAACCTAAGAGTTACTGACTGGTCTGGGGTGTATGGTGCCACTGACCCCTCGGCAGCAACTCTCTTACTTCTCTCCACCTTGGGGCCTTGCAAGACAAGCATGCTCCCAAGGTCACCCATAGGGTGAGGGGTCCATACCCTCTGGTTAAATGGGAATCTCCTAGCCCAGATGCGGGAGAGAGATAAGTGTTGGGCTCGTTCCAAAGGTACCAGTGATCCCATGATTATTCAAAGGTACAGACACCTCAGGAACAAGTGCAAAAAGGCCATCAGGGCAGCAAAGAGTGACTTCTGCAAGTCCACCCTACTAAGCTCTGCCAGTAATCCCAGGAGGTTCTGTAGAGATATTACATAGATACATAGATACATAGACAGTGTCGGCAGATAAGGGCCTATGGCCCACCTAGTCTGCCCATTTGAGCTTGTAAGTTCAGTTTGTTTTCCTAGAAGTCTGTTTCCCCTTACCCCTGCCCTCTAGAATTCCTTTATGTCTATCCCATGCATTCTTAAATCCCGTGATTGTTTCAGCCCCCACCACTTCCTCTGGCAGGGTGTTCCACTTGTCCACCACCCATTCTGTGAAGAAATTCTTTCTCATGTTTCCTCTGAATCGTCCTCCTCCAACTTCATCCCATGCCCTCTAGTCCTGAAACATCTTTTTCGCTTAAAAATAGTGTTTTCCTGCACCCTGTTCCTCCCTGTAAGATACTTGTATGTCTCTATCATATCTCCTCTCCTCCTTCTCCAGGGAGTACATGTTCAGTTCCTTCAACCTGTCTTCAAAGGACTTGTGATGCAACCCATGCACCATCTTTGTTGCCCTCCTCTGAACCTTCTCTACCCCTGTCTATGTCCTTACAGGTATGGTCTCCAGAACTGTACACTGTACTCCAGGTGGAGCCTCACTAGTGTCTTATATAGCGGAATTATGACCTCCCTTTTCCTGCTGGTGACGCCTGCCTATACATCCCAGCATCCTATTTGCTTTACCTGATGCCTTGTCACACTGTTTCCTACTTTGAGGTCATCAGAGATGACAACCCCAAGATCCCTTTCCTGCTTGGTGCATGCTATATCCTCACCCCCAACTGATATATTGTGCCAGGGTTTTTGTGCCCCATATGTATTAGCTTGCACTTCTTTGCATTGAATTTCAACTGCCAAACCCTTGACCATTCTTCAAGTTTCTGCAGGTCCCTTCTCATTCTGTCTACACTCTGGTGTGTCTACTTGCTACAGAGCTTTGTGTCATCAGCGAACAGTGAAATTCTGCCTTCTAGATCCTGTGCAATGTCACTGATGAAGATGTTGAATAGGACCGGTCCCAGCACTGATCCCTGTGGTACCCCACTGGTTACTCTTCCTCTGTGGAGTGACAGCCATTTACCACCACCCTCTGTGTCCTGCCACCCAGCCAGTTACCTACCCACCACACTCACTGTCCTGCCCACACCCATATTCCCCAGTTTGTAATAGTCTTCTATGTGGCACAGTGTCAAAGGCCTTGCTGAAGTCCAGATAGGCCATGTCCACTGCCTCCCTGATCCACCTCCCTAGTCACCCAGTCAAAAATTCAATGAGGTTGGTCTGACATGACCTCCCCTGGTGAAACCATGCTGCCTTGGGTCCTGTAGTCCATTGACAACCAGATGTTCCACCAATCTCCTTCAGTAGTGCTTCCATGATCTTTCCCACTACCGAGGTGAGGCTGACTGGTCTGTAGTTCCCTGCTTCCTCTTGTTCCCACTTTTGTATAGGGGACTACATCTGCTGTCCTCCAGTCTTTGGGTACTCTCCTGTTTCCAGTGATTGGCTGAACAGGATAGCCAGAGGTTCAGCCACCACCTCTCTTAGTTCTTTAGGACCCTGGGTGCACCCCATCTGGCCCCATTGCTTTATCAGCTCTTATTACTTCCAGTTCCTTCAGGACCCTTTCGTCTAAAGGGACTTGTATCCATTTCTGCACCATTCTCACCCCTTGTACTCCCTTCAGACCCATTACCCCCTCTTCCTTAGTAAAGACTGAGCAGAAATACCTGTTCAATATGTCAGCTTTATTGTTGTCATCCTCCACGCGTCTCCCATCCTCCCCCTTCAGTCTCACTATCCCTCCCCTTTGTCTTTCTTTTTTCACTTATGTACCTGTAAAAGGTTTTGTCCCCTTTACCCACTGATTTTGCAATGTGTTCTTCTGCCTGAGCTTTGGCTTCCCTTACTGACTTCCCTGCCTCCCTTTGTTTCTCCTGGTACTTCTCCCTATCCCCTTCTGCCTGTGTCTTTTGTATTGCCTGAATGCAATCTTTTGGCTTTCACTTTCTTTGCTACCTCTTTGGAAACCATAATGGTCTCCTCTTCCTTTTCCTCTTGCTAACCTGCTTAATGCATAATTCTGTTGTTCTTATAATCCCCATTTTAAATACTGCCCACTGTTCCTCAACCCCTGATTCCTGTCCCATTCCCTTAATGCCTCTTTCAAGTATCTCCCCATTTTCCCAAAGTCTGACCCCCTAAAATCCAGGATACGTGTTTTTGTGTGGTTTGGTTCTGCCCTTTCTGTGATTTCAAACCACAATGACTGGTGGTCACTGTTACCCAGGTGCTCCCCCACTGTTACCCCCATCACACTGTCCCTGTTTGTGAGCACAAGGTCCAGTATTGCCTTCTGCTGAGTTGGTTCCATGATCAGTTGCTTGAGGAAGGCACCCTGAAGGGAGTCCAGGATAAATCTGCTCCTAGTTGATGCCACTGCTGGGATGCTCCAGTCCACGTCTGGTATATTGAAGTCTCCAACCAGTAGTACCTCACCCTTGTCTGCTATCCTTTGGATGGCTAGCATCAGCTCCCTATCTGTTTCTCCCTCCTGGGCTGGTGGTCTATAGACCAACCTGTGTGGATGGCTGGCCCCATTTCCTTTCCAGCTTAACCCACAGTATCTCCCCCATTTTGTTCCTCCTGGATCTGTGTGGCCCTTATGTCATTTTTCACATACAGTGCCACTCCTCCCTTCCTGCCTGCTCTGTCTCTTCTGAATATGTTGTAGCCAGGTATGGCCATCTCCCAGTCATGGTTATCATTACACCAGGTTTCAGTGATGGCCACAATGTCCAGGTCTGACTGTACCATGACAGCCTCCAGATCTTCCATCTTGTTGCTAAGGCTCCTGGCATTTGCACACATGGCTTTCCATGATTTGACCTCCTAGACTGCTTCACTGTTCTACTCCAGCCCTTCCTTGGTTGTCATTTATCCCTGGTTCTCCTTGCTGTTTGCCCTTCTGCTGAATTTTGCCCCTTTCTGCTTATCCACCTTTTGGACACTAATCTCCATCTTTTGCACACTGCTTTGCAGAGATAGCCACTCCTCTGGTTCACTGGTTCCACTACTAGCTGTGGGGGGTGAGCAAGTAGGTACTGATCTTGCTGGCCTGCCACCCCCCTTTGCTAGTTTAAATGCTTGTCAGTGTAGCATTTGAACTTATCATTGAGTGCTTGGATTCCCCTCCAGGATGGATGCAGGCCGTCAGGCTTGAACAAACCTCCATCCCTCCAGGTGGGTCCCCAGTCACCAATGAATCCAAACCCTTCCTCACAGCACCAGTTCTTCAACCATGAGTTAAAGTTTGTGGTGCATGCACTCCATGCTCTCCCTTGCCTCTCGCAGGTAGTACTTCTGAGAAAGTGACAGAAGTAGCTACTTGCTTGAGACCCCTCCCCAATTTCCTAAGCTCTTCCTGAACTTCCTTTGGCTCCCCATTTGCCAAGTCATTAGTACCTAGGTGGATAATGACATCCAGCTACCCTCCTGTCTTGCCTTCTCCCAGTGATCCCCAGTATCTTCCTTCCATCCCTCCATGCCGTGGCACCTGGTAGGCACCTCACCTCCTGTCCTCCCCTCCTGTGTTCCTAGCTGGATCCTCTTTACGATGGAGTCCCCACCAGGATTCACTTCCTCCTCCTCTGGGGTCCACTGCTTTCCCACTGAGGTCACCTCCTTGCCTAACCTCCACATCCTTTCCTTCCACATCCCTGGTACCTCTATTTGGTTGTCCTCATTTGCCAGTGTGGCATATGAGTTCTTGAGAGGAATAGGATCTGGGATGTGCCTCTGCCTGACTGCTCTAACCCTCCTGAGTCCACTGTCATCCAAGTGCTCCTCGCTCGCATCCTTGAGGCAGCTACATTGGACTGGGTGGTCCCTGGATAAGTGATGGTACTCCTGACCCAGTTTACTTCCGCCTGAGTCTGGCTACCTCATCCCGCAGTCCAGAGATGCATGCAGATAGGGCAGCACCTCAGTGTCCAGAAGGTCTGCCTGAATATGGCTGCCCCACAGCCACTGCATTGCACCACTCCCACATTATACTGCAATTCCACTACTTCTGCTACTGAAGCTCTCTTAGTTCTCTTTATTTATTTACAGTACTAAAATCCTGTAACTGATCGTCAGATATATATTTTTTTTAAGGAAAAGAAACCAATAAATAAATAAATGAGTCAAAACACTTGTCGTGTTGAGGGTGGTTTTCTTCCTTATGCCCCTCCTACTTCACACCTCTTACTATACCCTGTGTTTAGCTCCTGTCAATCAGATTTATCAGGGCATATAATTAAGAGTTGGGGAAGAGGGTGGAGGCGAAAAATTGCAGCAATTAAAGACAGCACAGAATTACACCACCACTATGTTTTAAATTTTCAACAGCCCAAAAACAATTATAAGTAAAGACAACACAGAAAGAAAGTATAGTGTCACTACAAGCCTACAATCTAAGTTTAAAAGAAAAATACCAATTACCAGTTACTCTAAAGCACTGAATTGAATATGTTTCCTTCCTTCACCTTCTGGCTTCTTCTGAAGTCCCTTGTCTGGCTTCTTCTTAAGTCCCTTGTCAGTGGATCCTCCCATCCGGGGGTTACGGACATGGTCATAAATGGAGTCTCCTGCAATAATCCCCATACTATTGCCAACTCCCTAAATAATCACTTCTTTGACCTCTCTGCCTTCACAACCCTCTTCTCACCTGATGAGGCTCTGTCCCACCCCCTTCCCTCCACTCTGCTGGAGGGTCACCCTCCTCGTCAAATGTTCCACCTCACGGCTGTATCAGTTCAGGACTTGCAGAAACGCCTAGCTGGCCTCTCCCAGTACTCCAGTCTTGGCCTAGACAACCTGGAGCCTAAACTCCTTAAGCTTGGTGCTGCACACATTGCCTCACCAGTAGCCTTTATCTTCAACCTATCCCTTGGTCTGGGGACCATCCCAGACATCTGGAAAGAGGTGAGGATTGTCCCTGTACTGAAGCAAGGAAATCCCAAACTGCCTGACAATTATCGACCGATTGCCATTCTCCCAACCCTTAGCAAGCTCCTTGAAAAGGTAGTGGCTGAGCAGCTTTCGGAATATATCCACTCTCATGAACTTGTGTCCCCAGCCCAGCACGACTTTCTTAAGGGACACAGCACCACCACAGCCTTAATCTTGGTTACATCAAGTATCCAGACAGCCATGGACCAGGGCAAACTCTCTGGTGCAATATTTATCGACCTGTCCAAAGCCTTTGACCTCGCTGACCACAAACTGCTTGGTGCACAGTTGTGCTCACTTGGCCTCTCTTCCCATGCCATGAAATGGCTAATGGGTTATCTACATGGCAGAAAGCAGCGTACCTGCTTCAATAAAGTCCTCTCCGAGCCCCTACCGGTGACCTCCGGAGTGCCTCAAGGCTCGGTATTGGGTCCCCTCCTCTTCTCCCTCTTCATCAATCAACTACCCATGGTTACTACCAGCTGTAGTGCCACCATGTATGCAGATGATCTGGTAATCCTGGCTCACTCCCAGAATGCCACTACCCTAAACCAGAACCTGACCGATGACTTTAACAGGGTATTGTCATGGATTACTAGTCACAAGCTGGTCCTGAACCTGAAAAAGACACAGGCTATGCTCTTCGGCTCAATGGCTAAAATCAAAGCCTCATCAGCCTGCTTACACGTCACCAGCGCAGATGGATCCTCACTACCCATAGTGAGCTCCATCAAATATCTGGGTAACAACACTTGACCCCAACTTGACATGTGGGTAATCATATCTCAACATCTGCAGGGCGGCAAACTGCAAACTGGGTCTGGCCTATAGGGCCAAGTATAACCTTACACCGGCAGCCAGGCTTGCCCTAGTGAAGGGTGTGCTTCTTCCCTCCCTCAGCTATGGGCTGCACATATTTGCTCGCTCTCCAAAGACACATCTCACCCGGTGGTACACTGCTTACAATAACATTTGTCGTTTTGCCTTGGCTGCCCCCCCGACTCACCCACCATTGTGAGCTATATGAGAAACTCTGCTGGCTCTCATCAGCTAGATACCTTGATTTTGGTTTGTAATGCCTCTCTGGGAAAGTGATCAGAACTAGCACCCCCCAGGGGCTGGCCCGGCTTCTGCCTAAACTGAATCCAACCCCCTACTAACTTAGGTCTCTCACATCAGGGATGCTCAAAGTCCCTCCTACCCGGACCCTCATGGGGGATCAGAACTTTGTCATAAGTGCACCCAGAGTCTGGAATTCACTGCCCGTGGATATCCAAGCTGCCCCCTTCTATCTGAGTTTTCAAAATTCCCTGTGGTGTTTCCTAAAACTAGCATCAGAGTGTGACTGCCCCAAACCTCCCTAGAGTTAAGTGTCAAATTGTTTTGTCTGAACCTCCCCAGGGTGTCTCCATTGAATTCCTGGAGATATTTTCCCCACTGTATCAATGACTTCTGACTACTCCTGCCTAAAAAGCCTTGGGCATTTTTACACCCATTATTGCTCCACGGTCATAGGCTAACCATGACATATTGCACCTTGGTCACTTGGTAGAAACTTGTACTACCAAGTGTTTCTGTTTCTGTCTAACATGTGCATATTTAGAAAAATGTGATGAGCTGTGTATACCTGTCCACGATCCAACTAGCCTAGGAGGTGTATACGACAATATTATAAGTTATATTATGACCAATCCAGTCCTTGAGCTATGCTCCACTCCTATATATGATGACCTGTATATATCTGTCAGTTGAACTAGCTAGTCTAGAGTGTATAATCTGAAATGTGCTTACTACTATACGTTTCCCCGAGCGTCAAATGATGTATTTCCCACATGTTTGTTTACTGTGACAAAAAACTGTACTCTCTTTGCCATGTCTCCTTGACTGTTGTTCCTCATGTTGTACTCTCCTGGGTCGTTCCTGAAAATAGGCATAATACTTGTCTAGTGTACTTACCCAGTAAACAAAAGCTAAATAAATAAAATAAATAAATAAACATGACCAATGTGGTGTGAGTTACATACATGTGCTATAGTTACAGTGTGTGTACCATGCCTCTGGCTGGACAATGGTCATGCAGGTGCTATGGTAGCCCTTTAAGTGCTGGGCATCAAAGTCATGCCATTGAAGAGTGGGCCACAATCCTGAGTGGGTGTGGCCCTTGCATGGGTCCCTTGGCTGAGATGGTCACACACACACATACGCATGAGCCATCATTCTGAAATGGGGAGAGTGAGAATGACACTGCCCAAGCAAAGCCTATGCCTCAGGAGATCTGATTCCCTGGCATACTGACCAAGCAAGGTCAGAGCAACCAGGACCAGGATGGGGCCAACTAGAGGGTGGTGAAATCACTATGGGTGAGTACCAAACAGAGAACTGCTATGGATTATATTACATATACACTGTGTATGTCAGTTGTACTGGTGGCCACCTTTTCCTGTCATTGCAGGGCTCCATCCAGCCACTCAACACTCTGGTCTTGTGGGAAAGGGGGAGTACAAGGGGAGACAGCGATCACAGATAGTAATCCAGCACCCCAGATAACCCCCAACTATAAGAGTGCTTGACAGAGTAGCAAACCGGGCAGCTTCTGGAGGACACTCAAAGATAACATTTAGGATAACGCTTTAAAAGAAATCTGTTTTACTTTCAGTAACAAAAAAAACAGCTTATATTTAGCTTAACACACCATTCAGTTCAGTCTCTTGCTGTCTCTACTTGCATCGCACTGAAAAAGAAACCTCTTCCTCTCTCCCTTTACTGGGCCCAGGTATTGCCTGTTAACATCTCACCCCCTGAGGTACCTCCAACACCCCGAGCAAGCAGTGCATTGAAGTTTTAAAGTGCCAACTTGAAAGCAGTAGGGGTTTGGTACAGATCCCACAACAACCCCAGTCAAAACTGGCACTGCTTGTGCTGTAGGGTTGCAAAGTAGTTTACGAGTAAAATGCACATGATGGACATACACTCCATCACAGAATGGCATTGAAGACAGGCCATGACTGCGTAAAAGATGTATGGTGTGGGCAGGGTCATAGTTCCATTCACCAGGGGGTTGCCATCTCAAAAGATGCAGGAGGGACTACTACTGTCTGGTATACAGCTCAGGAACCCATTTGGACAGCCACTAGGTGTGATGCATTTCAGGTACAGGGGGCTACTGTGGGAAACAGGCACTGAAGAATGATGTTTCTAATAAATAATACTGGTTTTGCGCATTCTTAGAAAAATAGATTTTGACAGCAGATAAGGACTGCTTGGCCCACCTAGTCATCCCATTTCCTTACCTATTGGATAAGCTTCAGACAGGTCCAGGTTAAGTCAACCTGGGGCCCTAGGCCCAAGAGAAATCTGGGGGCCCCCCTCACTGTAGCCATGCCCCTTCGCCACGACCACACCACTTGGTTATCGCATATCAGTTACTGAAATATGAAAACAATGTTCTTACTGTCCCTAAAAAGTGGCACAAAATGCTTCAAAATTAATGAAACTGGCAGGCCCAATGGTGCTGAGGGTTGAGGTGCTGGATGTCACACCTTGCAGCCATTGGCGACCCGGGTTCGGTGATGGACTCAGGTTGCTGAGGGTTGGCCAGGGGTAGAAGGATTGAGTGCACAATGGCTGCTGTCCTTCTCCAGGGAAAAGTGGGATGCTGGCCCCGCCACTATACCGCTGGTGCAGTTGGGAAAGCAGACAGACAGGGAGGTACCGACATCACCCGGGGACTGGAGCGGAGGCACGTCTCTATGTGCCTCCATCCCATTGGTCCTCCTTCAGCGCTGACGTCAAACACCCCATGGCTGATCTAGGCAAAGGGCTCCTGCACCGCTGCGATTATGGAGGAACCGGGAAGGAGTTTCAGTTGTATGTTCCACTGAGGATCGGAAGAGGTAACATGGACTCTTCTGCCCCACCCGGTGGGGTCAAACCGGGTTTCTAGAGTTGTATAGGAATGGGGCACCTATGGGAGTATCCTCCCAGTCCTCATGGTGCAGACTGGGTGCATTGGGATGCCTGGAGAGAGGGACCTGTCACGGAACAAGGGGGAGTATAAAGAGATAGTAAAAAAAAAAAAAATTATGAAACTAATACTGTCGGTATGGAAAAATAACAATAGCCTGAGTTGTGATAATTTAGAGAAAATAATTAATAATAGGCCCAGTAAAAACAATATTTTGTATGCAAAATGTCATGATTTGCACTTTTCCAAAGCCCCCCAACCCCTAAACACACGTGTGCACTCGCAGTCTGGGTGTTATCATACTGTCCTGTCAGGTAGTATGAACCAGGATGTGGGAGTTATGTTGGGTTGGGTAGGGACCGATCTCTAAAACAGGCTAGGTCCTGGGTGGTGTAGGAGTTAAGTTTGTGGTTTACTAGGGGGGTTATGAACTTTAGAGATTATACTGCAAAGGGAGTGATTATTGGAAGAATTTGAAATCATTCCCAGGATCAAACATTTCTGTATTGATAAGTAAACCAGCCAGTCAGGATCCGTAAACAACAAGATTTACTTATGGGAATCTTGATATACATTCATTAGTTCACCCTGAAAACAGCTGTATCAAGATCAGAACTTCAGTATGACTGAGATGAGAGAATTAAAAAAAAAAGAGTATGATTTTTAATTGTACCACTGAAACTTGTTGTAAATTTCTTAATTTTAGGAGTGAGATTAAATATTTATTTTTTTATTTATTGAGATATTGGAATTATAAACCTTTGAGTCAGAGACTCCTTTGCAAAAGCTCCACGTCATAAAGTACAAAACAAAAGAAATGGACAATACAATAAAAGGTATTACAAATGAAGGAGGGTAAAACAATCCAGAGTCAAGTATGGTACAAAGGTAACGAACAATACACTGAAAGGTATTTCATCTGAATGCGAAGGGTAAAACAACCCAGAGCCAAACACGGTACAAAGGTTTCAAGCAAATTAAGCTATTGCTTACATTCAAAGTTCAAGGTTTCCTAAGCAAATAAAACAGATACTTAAGATACAATATAAAGCATGCACACTGAATTGCATTGTTAATCTTTTATAGTTAAGAGTAAGATTCTTAGCTGGGTGTGGGAGACAAAGCAAGGGAAATGGGCTTGTTCACACCTTAAAGGCCATCCTGGGTGGGGCCCCTGAAGCTGTCAGCTGCACTTAATCAGGGAGGTGAGAGTCATGTCACAGTTCAGCCTGACTTACTCAGTGGCTGAGTCCTTTACAAAAAACATGCAGCTCACGCAGAAAGAAAAGGATATGTAGCAAATATATGTTGGGGATTGCTGGGGGCCCCCTGGCAGGAAGGGGCCCTAGGCCTGTGCCTATGTTGCCTATGCCTTAATCCGGCCCTGGCTGCACATTCTAGTTAACCAACAGCCTACTTCTTCCTACCCCCCACCATAATTGCCTTATGTCTGTCCCATGCATTCTTGAATTCCTCCACTGTGTTTGATCCCACGACCTCCTCAGGAAGGCTGTTCCATGTGTCCACCACCCCCTCTGTGAAAAAAAACATTACCCGAGCCGTTTTCCCTCTATCTTCAAATTGTGTCCCCTTGTTCTTGCATATCTCTTTTTCTGGAAGGTACTCCCCTCTTGGACTTTGTTGAGTCCCTTGAGGTACTTGAAAGTTTCTATCATGCCCCCCCACCTTCTTTCTTCAAGGGTATACATATTAAGCTCCTTTAGTCTCTCTTCATATGGCTTCTGTTGCAGACCCTGCACCATTTTAGTTGCCCTTCTCTGGACTGCCTCCATCCTGTCTATGTCCTTGTGGAGATGGGGTCTCCAGAACTGCATGCAGTACACAAGATGGGGTCTCACCAACTGTCTGTACAGAGGGATAACAACTTCCTGTTTTCTACTGGTGATGCCTCTCCCTATACATCCCAGTATCCCACCAGCCCTCCTTAGTGCCTTCTCACATTGCTTGCTTACCTTTAGGTCATCTGATATGACTACCCCCAGGTCTCTTTCCATTTTTGTTGTTAATACCTCCCCCCATTGTGTACTCTTCCCCTGGTTTTTTGTTTCCCAGGTGCATTACTTTGCACTTCCTTGCATTGAAACTAAGCTGCCATACTTTTGACTGTTCCTCCAACCTTGCCAAGTCCCTGTTTTAGATCTTTGTGTCGTCTGCAAAGAGGCATACTTTTCCTTCTAGTCCCTCTGCAATATCACTTATACAGACATTAAAAAGGACTGGACCCAGTATTGAACCTGCGGTACCCCACTAGTAACCACCCTTTCTTCGGAGTGGACTCTGTTTACTATTGCCCTCTGTGTCCTGTTGTTCAACCAATTTTCTACCCAAGCTGCCACCCTGGGATCCACACCCAGGCTGGTTAATTTGTTTACTAATTTTTTTGTGTGAGACTGTGTCAAGTGCCTTGCTAAAGTCTAGGTAGGCCATGTTCACAGCCCCTCCCTGGTCTACTACTTTGGTCACCCAGTCAAAGAAATCTTTTAGATTTGAGTGATATGACCTTCCTGCTTTGAATCCATGCTGCCTTGGGTCCTGTGCATGGCTAGCCTCTAGGTACTCAACAATTCTTTCTTTCAGAAGTGATTCCATCATTTTCCCTACCACTGTGGTCAAGCTAATAGGTCTGTAGTTTCCTGTCTCTGCTTTGCTCCCACTTCTATGAAGAGGAATCACATCGGCCTTCCTCCAGTCCTTAGATACCACACCATCCTCCCATGATTTGTTAAAAAGGGTAGTCAGTGGTGTCACTAGTTCTCCCTTTCATTCTTTTAGAATTCTGGGGTGAATCCCGTCAGGCCCCATTGCTTTGTCCACCTTCAGTTTTAGGAGTTCTTTCAGAACCCTTTCTTCTGTGAAAGGACTGGTATCAACCCCCCTATCCAGACTGCTTCTATTGATTGGATTAGGTACCTCCCCTCATCTTCTTTTGTGAATACTGAGCAGAAGTATTCATTCAGTATCACTGCTTTTTCACTGTCTCTCTCTGTCCACACACCCTCCCCTTTATTAAGCCTCACTATCCCTCCTTTGGTCCTTCTTCGCTCCCTAATGTACCTATAAAAGGTTTTATCCCCCTTCTTAACCGAGTTGGCTATCTTTTCCTCAGTTTGGGCCTTTGCTGTTCGGACTAGCTTCCCCACTTCCTTCTCCTTTAACTGGTACAGTTCTCTGTCCTGCTCCTTCTGTGTTTTCTTACACTTCTTAAATGCCATCTTTTTCTCCCTAATCTTCCCCACAACCTCATTTGAGAACCATAGTGTTTTTTTCTTTCGTTTTGATTTGTTTATTTGCTTCATACAAAGGCTTGTTGCCTCTGTGATCGCAGATTTGATGTTTTCCCATTGTTCCTCCACCCTCCTTCTTGCCTGTTTGCTAGTGCTTTTCTGAGGCACTCTCCCATTTTGACAAAGTCAGCCCTCCTAAAGTCCAGTACCCTCACTTTTGTATGGCTTGACTCTGCAGCTGTCTTCATCATGAACCACACTGTTTGGTGGTCATTTGTTCCCAGATTGCTACCCACTTCTAGATCTGAGATCCTCTCTCTATCTCCATTTGAGAGTACCAGATCTAAGATTGCTCCCTCCCAAGTGGGTTCCAACATTAACTGTCTGAAGCATGCCCCCTGTAGGGCATCGAGAGTGATCCTGCTCTTGGATGTGGCTGCAGCAAAGGTGTGCCAGTTAACATCTGGCATATTCAGGTCCCCCATCAACAATATCTCCCCTTTTTCTGCCATCCTAAGGATGCCTTCTATCATTTCCTTTTCCATTTCTTCCCCTGAGATGGTGGTCTGTATACAACCCCTGTGCAGATCGTGGTGCCATTTCCGGTCTCCAGGGTGACCCACAGTGCTTCCTCTCCTCCCTGTTTACCATTTATTTCCATTGCTTTGATCCATTCCCTTACATAGAGAGCTACCCCTCCTCCTCCTCTTCTACCGTCTCTATCCGTCCTGTAGATTGTGTACCCTGGTAAGTTGGCATCCCTGTCATGGTTCTCTGTGTACCATGTTTCTGCAACTGCCACAATATCCAGGCATCCCTCTTCCATCAAGGCCACCAGTTCAGTGAGCTTGTTACCTAGACTATGGGCACTGGTACTCATTACCCTCCATATTTTGATGGCCTTACCCCTTTTTACCTCATCCCTGTCCTTACTGCCTTTACGTCTATTTACCCCCGCCCTTCTCCCTATCGACTTCGCTATCTTAAGGGCATAAACAAGGTGAAAGTGTCTAACATGTTTCAATATAAGCAAAATAGCAGGACAAGAGGACACAGCATGAAATTAGAGAGAGGCCGATTAAGGGTAATGTGAGGAAGTTCTTTTTCACAGAAAGGGTGGTGGATGTATGAAACGGCCTACCTCAGGAAGTGGTGGATATGAATACAGTGCAGGGCTTCAAACAGGCATGGGATAGGCATAAGGGAGCAATACAGATGAGTATGACTAGATAGGCCATTGACAGAGCAAAGGCCGATGGCATATTTATAAGGTAGAAAAAGAAATGGGCAGACTGGATGTGCCTTGCAGTCTTTATCTGCCGTCAACTTCTATGTTTCTATGTTTCTATATGTTTCTAGGTTTCTATGTTTCTATCTTGGTGTTTTCCTCACTAACTATCCTTATTTTTTTGGGGGAGACGGCTAGGATTTCCTTGCTTCTTTTCAGTACCTCCCCCCTTGGCTAGTTTAAATGCTTGCCAATGAAGCATTTAAACCTATCACCTAGTATCCTGGTTCCCCTCCTGGACAGATGCAGACCATCGTGCCAGTATAGGGCTGCATCCCTCCAGGTGGACCCCCAGTCCCCGTTGAAGCCAAAACCCTGAGCTCTGCACCAGTTTTTCAACCACTGACTGAATCCCATGGTGCGGAGAATGCTAGCGTCACCCATGCCATAGACAGGCAGCACCTCTGAGAAGGTTACCATGCATGCTACTTGTCTAAGGCCCCTCCCCAACTCCACAAACTCCTCCTGCACTGCTCTGATCCCTTTCCTAGCCAGGTCATTTGTCCCTAGGTTGACAATTACATGCAGCTCCCTCCCCCGTGCAGCTGCTCCCGTGATCCTGAGCATTTGCTCCCTGTCCCTCCAAGCCATGGAGCCAGACAGGCACCTTACTTCCCTCTCTCCCCCCTTCCCCAGTTCTACCATCCTAACAATGGAATCCCCCACCAGGAGTTGTTTCTTTCCCCTGTGAGGTCCCATGCCACCCTCCTGTGGATCTCCTTTGTGGAGGTTCCCAGCACCCTTCTTGGTCTCCACACGGGTGCCTCTATAGAGGAACCACACTCTGCCAGAATAGTGTATGGATTGTGGAGAGGTACAACTGGAGGGATGCACCTCTGTTCCACCACCCTTACCCTCTCTGAGCCCACTGTGGTCCAACCACTCCTCTTTCTTGGCAACCTCTGAGGCGGCATCCCAGGTGGTCCCTAGGTGGGAGAGGAGGTCCCCTGAATCCTGGCCAACTCAGCCTGGAGACGAGCAACCTCCTCCCTCAGCCCAGAGAGGTACCTGCAGATGGGACAACACTGAATCCTCCAGAATGTCTCCCGGAAGACTGCCGCTCCACAACCATTGCACTGCACCACTCCTATCATGTCTTATTTGTGGCCCAACTGTTGTTTTGTATGCTTACTCTTTCCTCTCTCTGTTTATTATTTTTTTATTTTATTTAATTGTTTTTCCCTACTTTCCTACTGCCTCCATGCCCTTAAAGCTCCTGCTCTTCCTGTTCTGGGACAGGAAGTTCCTATATTCCTCAGTAGTCTCCTTACTTGCTCAGAATCAGACCTCCAGCAGCTGGGGGAGTGGAGAGCTAGTCGTTTCCTTCCAGAATGGTGAGTCTTTTGTGCCTCTCTAATCACTCCCTTCCTGCTCCCAAACAGGAAGTTCCTGTTGTCAGTCAAAACCTGTGCCTATAAAAGTAGAACTGGCTGGGGGGGGTGGAGGGAGGGCTATATAGTCCCAGTAGAGTAGTAAAGCTCAACAGCACCTCCTTCCTCTTGCTGTTCTCTGCCAAAGGTTATCTTGGGCAGTTTTAAATACAAACACCCGGCTTCCTGCTGCCTAAGCCACTCCCCCTAATTCACAGTTCCCTTCTTCACCTTGCTAACTGCACAGATAACAGTTCACTTCACCCAACTCAGACAAACACACTAACTCTTGTTTTTTATTTGTTTGTTTGTTTTTACCCTAAATTGAAGGTCCCAGTAGTAGAGTTCTAGTTCTTAAGTCCCAGTAGAGTAGTAAAGTTCTAACAGCACCTTCTTCCTCTTGCTGTTCTCCTGCTAAGTCTGTGGTTGTTCCCGCAGTGTGTCTGACCTGCCTACACTTTGGTGATGTGTACATTTTGTTTAGTACATATGTACTTTGTTTTGGGATTATACATGGCAGAACCTTGTGCAGTGTATATTGTGTGTACCCATGTGCCAGGGGCTGTCCAAACACAAAGTGAGAGTTTTGAAGACTGGAGAGAGGTTATCTAGCAAACTGAAATCTGGTGGTCTTTCTCTTTCTCTTTCTGTTTTTTTTTTATCTAAAATGAGTTATGTGTGTGTACAAGAATGCATGTGTTAGTGTGCGTCTCTGTGTATAACTGAATCTGTGGTCTTCCTTTTCAAATCAGGTCAAAACTTTCCACTGAGAACTCCAGCTAAAGTTAAATCAGGGTCAAAACTTTCCATTGAAAACCCCAGCTGTACTTGAAATAAGGGTCTACATTTTCCATTGGAAACTACAACTATACTTAAAATCTGGATCAAAACTTTGTATCGAAACTCCCCAGCAATACTTAAAATCGGGTCAAAACCTTCCATTGAAAACCCCAGCTACTGTACAGTATACTTCAAATCAGGGAGAAAACATCCCACTGAAATCCACAGCTGTACTTCAAAATGGTCAAAACTTCCCAATGAAAATTATGCAAACGAGTGATCTGTTAAAATTATACACATGGCTGGAGTTTGCCATAGGAACCTCCTCACTTATGGAGTTTCCTGTTCCCAAAATGTGAAATTATTCCATGACACAGTTATTGGGTAAGTTAGCGTGATCTTCCATGCTGATGTTGTCAAAGAGAGCCTTACATATTTATTGTTCGAAACCTGGAAACAATGTCATAAATAATATTTATTGTTTGAAACCTGTAAACAGTTTCTGTCCGTAGGCATCACCAGCACAGAAACAGGCCTGCAGTTAGAGTCAGGAGTTGTATTTACCAGCAAA
The DNA here is from genome assembly GCA_016271365.2 of Neoceratodus forsteri. Taxonomy (NCBI): domain Eukaryota; kingdom Metazoa; phylum Chordata; order Ceratodontiformes; family Ceratodontidae; genus Neoceratodus; species Neoceratodus forsteri. Next base: position 364,080,219 of record CM028130.1, read on the forward strand.
TCAGAGACTGAGCTGGTAGGGAACTTTCAAGCTGTTCACTCTAGGAGAGATTTTGGATGCTCTTTTGGAAAAATGCAAGCCCCTGAAGCAAAGAGTGGCAGTTGGGAGGGAACATGTGTAACCCACCCCCACCGGCCCCCCTTGTTCAACTAGCAGGGCTGCTCTTCTCACACATGGCGCCAATGAGAGGGATGGGGGTTGTCACTACAACAGTTCTGTTTATCACTACATCTACTTCGAAGCCTGCCATCCTCAGAAAGGCAAACCCAGTGTGGCAAGTAGCTGGCTCACACCTTGGGGGACCATTTATCATGGCCATCAACCTGGGTCCCTGGGAGAAAACGTTTGCTCACAATTATGCTAGGTTTGTACGTCTGGTCAGGGGCACCCAAGTAAATCCAGACACAGTGGAAGCAATAACAGTACTGTCCAAACCAGGTTAGGATTCTAGAGTATGACTTTTATTCACATACACAGAGAATAATCACAAAGCGAAGATGGACCCCAACAGGGCTACTCCCACTGGAAAATGCAAATTACTGAGGTACACAGCAAACACATACACAGCGAACCCTCAGGTTCTGAATGGAACAGCGAACATTCTCTGGTTCTGAATTACGCAGTGAACTCTCTGGTTCTGAATTACACAGTGAACTCTCTGGTTCTGAATGGAGATTGGCAAACACCGCCAGATCTGGTACACTTCCCTTGGCTAAGCACCCTTGGCCAGTACTAGGAGACTTTCCCATATTTCATGAGGAATTACTGATGGCACCCTCGACCACCAAAGAGCACATACAGGCTCACAGAAAATCCAAACCCACGTATGGGTAAACTATTTTCTTCAGGCATTGGCCAAAAGCACTGAGAAAAAACACAGGTGCTCAAACTGAACCCAGAGAGGTAAACATGGTTACTACAGATGGGGGGGGGGGTCTCCCACCTTTTGCTTCCAAATTTATACTCGGCCATTCATCTGGTTAATAACACCCTCACAGAAAACTTGTAGATGCTATCTTGAAATGTCTTTCACATTTAACATAGTACTTTACATAATTCTGAGGTGTCATGAAGTTAAAAGTTCTGTAATTGGCAATGTCTCTTCACTAGACCCCAACTTTAGCAGGCACTTTTAAATCAGACACAAACTAAAAGTTCTGTACTTGGCAAGTCTCTCTCTGGACCCCATAGTAGGCAGACACTTTTAAACAGAAAACAGTCTAGGTGACAGAGTCCCTTTGTCAGAGAAAAACTCACCACAGGAATTCAGGTGCCCCAGGGCTTTTTCATGCAAAAGTCTCAGGTACTCACAGAGCAGATGCATCTCAGGAGGCTTCAACACAGTCCAAGCATGGACAAGGGGATTGTCCCTGAATCCTGGAATTCCCCCCATCCCTCTGGGGATGGGGGTCTGGAAAACCCTGTTGGAATGGTTTCCACCACTTCACTCTCTGTCTTCTATGTTCTTCTTCTAGGGTGAGAACAAACTACCCAAACTACAGAGGTAGCTCTCTGTCAGAGCTAAAAACTGATAAGCTGCCGAGCTGCAGCCTCCTCCTGACACTCTACTCTACAGACTACTGAACTCTGTGAACTCTAACTCAGCATTCTACAGCTAACTCCCCAGCTAGCATTCCAATGCAGCTTATGCTGCTGCGACAGTTCTAAAGTGACATCATCACTCCAGCTCAGCTGAGACTGAAAATAGAGCGTGACAGTGTGAAATCCATTTAACTGTCATTTCACAAGCTGCCTCTCCCTGCCAGTGATTCTAAATGGTATTCTAGTAACCCCTGGGTATAAGGGGGTTACACTCATCCTCAGCCAGGAAAATGACTGTCCCCAGTCATTACCTACCTGGAACCAGGCCATCCTACTCTATGTGTTGACTATGGGGAGGTAGCGCTACCTTCTCCCCTACCATGTGCCAGGCACAGGCAGATAACACTAAGGGCCCAGAGGCCATTGGATGATGCATCAGCCCCTTCTCTATGATCTTACTACGGTAACCAGTGACCCTGGAAGAAATGTCCAGAGCACAGCCCTAATAGACCAGCACTGCGGCTCCTACTGCAGGTCAGGACCACAGCCTGTCTCTCACCCTAGCCCTCTAGAGAAAACCTATTTAACCAAAACAAACTTACCAAAAACAGGTGAACCTCCCCCCATCCCTGGACACCTGCAAACTAAACACGGAGCTAACACTATACAGAAGCATTACACTCCCACACTCCCCATGACTACACTTGTGGAAGAAAAAAGGTTAACACAAGTTAACAACTACACAGTATTTTAAAAAACACTTTAAAGCACAGAACTCCAATGAGTTCCTCCAATCCTCTTCTTGTCTTCTCTTTTTTCTTCATCAGGATCCACCTGAAAGAGAAAAGACAAAAGCACACCCCAAATCTGCAAACACAGTACATGACCATAACCCTTACCATCAAAACACTAGTTCAGAAGCAAATGATTTGATACCTTTTAATGGACCAACATAGATGTAACAACAAGAACAAAGTGCTCTAGCTTTCGGACCATCCAGTGCTTCTTCAGAAGCGTAATGCAGTGATTTAGAAATAACAATACTTTTAACAGCTAGATCATCCAGAACAAAATAGAAAAAAGTCCCCATTGGTTTAAAATGCTCATTAAAAAAAAAAAACAGAAGATGATGTCAGAGAAGTTTAACAGTACCATGTTACCTTAAGCTGGAAGGGTCCCAGGGTCAAAGGTGCTTGGTGCAAAACACATACAAAGAATCCTACTGCATATAAATTTAATTGACATAGGATAACACTTCTCAAGCAGATGACTCTTAAATCAAGCTATGAGTGTCACAATGTGTATAAGGATGCGAATACTGAAAAACAACCCCCACCCAGATTAAAGACATACTAAGATTGTCTTAGGACTCCAAGAAGTTTCAATGTCTATATTACAGACAGGACATTTTTTTTATTTTTTTCTTATTTTATTACAACTAGGATGACAAGTACCTTTGAGCCAGGCTCTTTTACAAAGGTTCCGCATCACAGAACAAATACAATACAAGTTACAGAAATAGGAACAAAACAATAATTAGGTCAGCATATTAGGTCATAATGATAGATCAATACAATAGCTAGAATAAGTAGAATGTACACATGGGAACACAGAGCAACAGAGGGGTAAGTAGGAGGAAGGGTGGAAGATGAAGATAAACATGAGGAGCGAAGTTGGAGAGGGCAGGAACTGCAGCCAAAGGGCATGGTCATCAACTGGGAGCAGGCTGAAACTAGTCAACAAAAAGGGAATTACCACTAAAGCTGTCTTAAAAACATCAGTGCACACTGTATGTTGTGTAAAACTTAGCTGGACCCATTATCCAGCTATACCCCTCCAGCTAGATATCAAGCCCCATAAACTTCAAAAACCTCTAGTGTAGTGACAGGACTTTATAAATGATAATTTAAATATAAATTGACAGTGTTAGTGTCAAACAAAAAACTTGTGTCGAGAACCACCAAGGAATTAAGACCATGCAGCCTGATATGTACTGATGTCAATAAATTCTCAGGGTGGGATATTTCAGACTGCACCAGGCAGGGGCGCAAGCCTGGGTGCAGTGCAACTGGTCTGAGCCAGGCTTGGACCAGGCGATATTCAACAATACTGCGCCATGGCTCAGCACCGTTGAATATGGCACTGAGGGTGCATGCACTGCGCCAGCGCAAGTGGCAGAAGGGGAGCGGGGGCTGCACCAGTGCAAGTGCAGTTGTGCTAGGCGCAGCAACTGCGATATTCAGCCGTGGGCATGCAAATGAGGCCATTATGCATTCAAGGTGCAAATGGGGCCATTTGCATGTCATTATGGCCCCATTTGCATGCGATGCGCCAATCCCCGGCGACTTGCACCTGGTGCCCTGCCAGGCTACAGCTGTTGGGGACCGATGCCCTGCTGCCCCTCAGCGGGCTCCGCTCCTGTTTACCCAATTGCAGGCATGTGTAACATCAATCCCTGGTAGTCCAGTGGACTGATCACCATTGCCCAATTGCGAGCATGTGTAAAATCAATCCCTGGTGGTCCAGTGGACCAATCCCCATCGCCCGATCACAGGCATGTGTGTAAAATCAATCCCTGGTGGTCCAGTGGACTGATCTCCATTGCCCAATCGTGGGCATAAGTTAAAACTTCATGGTGGTCCGGTGGACCGCAATCCAGTGCCCGATTGTGGGCATGGGTTGATAAATGCCCTGGTGGTCCAGTGGAATCTCCCCCCAGCGCCCCATTGCGGGCGCAATGTACAAAGGACACCCTGGTGGTCCAGTGGTACCCCCTCCCCACCTGCCCACTGAGTCCCATGCCACCCTGCACCCCTCCCAGTCAGTGGCGGGTGGCAGCACCCCTCCCGCAAACCACCCAGCTGCCCGCCGACTGACAGCGTACAGTAGGGTCTATATGCCTATTGGTCCACTGCTTTGGCCAAAGGGTGTGTAGTACAGTATGGTCTGCACGCCCATTGGCCCATGTAGTGGACCAACAGGTGTACAGGCCCTACTGTATACCGTCAGTCACGGGCAGCTGACAGTTTGTGGTAGGGTGCTGCCACCTGCCGCTGACTGGGGGATGCAGGGTGGCTGGACTCAGTGGGCGGTGGGAGGGGGTAGCACTGACCACCAGGGTGTCCTTTGTTCATTCTGCCCACAATCGGTGCTGAAGGGGTTACACTGGACCACCAGAGAGTTTTGTTTTATGCCCACAATCAGGCGATGGGGAATGGTCCACTGGACCACCAGGGATATTTAACTTATGTCCACGATCGGGCAATGGACCACCAGGGCTTACACTCACATATGCCCGCGAACGGGCGAAAGGGGGCACAACGCTCTCTGGGCAGGGGGCATGTGGACTGTGTCCTGTGTGGGTGGGCGGCCTCCCACAGCAGACGGCTGCCGTGTTGCGCATTGCAATATGGCAGCTCACCTGTGGGTGGCCAGAATTTGTTCCTGGATTTACCAGGCACATCTTTGCACCCCCCTGAGTGGTGCAAGGCGGGGTTAATGCCAGCATATCGCCACACATCCTGGGCTGAATATCCGGATGCCACCTTATGGGCATGCCCCGCGGCGAGCAGCTTACATTACCGATGCGCCCGGCACATCAGGGTTGTGCTGTGCAACATGTCCCTTTGAATATCGTGCTGGGGTGCATTGGTGGGTTGCGCATGGCGCAACCCTTTTGAATATCCCACCCTCAGTGTATAACAACTTGATGTACCGGAAGTGTCTAAGGAATCTGAATAAGAGATAAAAATTTTAATTTCTCTCCTCCTCTTCACACACACAATACACACTACCCCACCCCACATCCCCACAATGCAGGGGGATAACTAGTTTTAAGGAGATACACACACACACACACACACACACACACACATATACTCCTAATGAACCTTCATTCACATCAGTCACTCCAGTTATTCCCCAAAGGAATTCAACTTTTCATGAAATCCCAAATAAAAGGGATCAGGTATCCTAATACCTGCAGAGCAAAAATGTGACACTATTTAACCTTACTTCTATCTGCATAGTAACATTTCTAAGGATTCTGTGTAGAACCTCAATGAAATAAAACTGCCACTCTCCCCAGGGTCTGGTAACTAGAAGTAAATATAAAGAATGTGTGTAAGACCAGGGGTCTAACATACAGTGGCGTGAAAAAGTATTTGCCCCCTTCCTGATTTTCTCTATTATTGCATATTTGTCACACTGGATGTTTTCAGGTCTTTAGACAAAATATAATATTAGATAAAGGGAACCTGAGTGAACAAATAACACTTTTTTTTTCACTTATTTCATTTATTTAATGAAAAAGTTAACCAACACCAACTGGCACTGTTGAAAAATGATTGCCCCTAGTTAAATCAACCCAATTAAAGGGATAATTAGAGTCAGCTGATTGAACACAGCCAGGCTTGATTACAGCCAGCCCTGCTCAATATAAACCTCACTTATTTTGGCCCTTACCATCAGAGTCACGTTGCCAGCACAAAGATTCAACAAGCACATTATGCCATGATCAAAGGAAGTTCCTGAAAAGATCAGAAAAAACTTGTTGCCCTCTATCAGTCTGGAAAGGGTTACAAAGCTATTTCTAAGGCTCTGGGACTCCATCGAACCACAGTGAGAGCCATAATCTCAAATGGAGAACACTTGGAACAGTAGTGAACCTTCCCAGGAGTGGCGGCCTGCCAAAATTACTCCAAGGCTGAGTGTAAAATCATCCAAGAAGTCTCAAAGGATCCTAAAACAACATCCAAAGAACTGCAGGCTACTCTTGCCTCAGCTAAAGTCAGTGTTCATGACTCCACAATCAGAAAGAGACTGGGCAAAAATGGGCTTCATGTGAGAGTAGCAAGGTGGAAACCACTGCTAACCAAGAAGAACATAAATGCTCGTCTCTCATTTGCCAAGAAGCACCTGGACGATCCACAAGCCTTTTGGGAAAATGTTCTATGGACAGATGAGTCCAAAGTGGAACTTATTGGACAACATGGATCCCATAATGTCTTGCGTAAAGCAAACACAGCATTCCACAGTAAGAACACCATACCAACAGTCAAACATGGTGGTGGTAGTGTGATGGTGTGGGGATGCTTTGCTGCTAAGGACCTGGATGACTTGCCATAATTAAAGGAACCATGAATTCTGCTCTGTACCAGAAAATTCTTAAGGAGAATGTCCAGTCATCCTTCTGTCAGCTGAAGCTGAAGCGTAGTTGGGTCATGCAGCAAGACAATGATCCAAAACACAAAAGCAAGTCCACATCAGAATGGCTAAAAAGAAGTAAAATTAAAGTTTTGGAGTGGCCTAGTCAAAGTCCAGACTTAAACCCAATAGAGATGCTGTGGCAGGACCTGAAACGAGCAGTTCATGCTCGAAAACCTACCAAATGTTACTGAATTAAAGCAGTTCTGCGAGGAAGAGTGGTTAAAATTCCTCCACAGCGATGTGAAAGACTGATATTGAATTATAGGAAGTGTTTGGTTGCAGTCATTGCAGCTAAATGTGGCATAACCAGTTATTAAGTGTAAGGGGGCAATTACTTTTTCACACAGTGCCAGTTGGTGTTGGTTAACTTTTTTTCATTAAATAAGTGAAATTAAAAAAAAAACAAGTGTTATTTGTTCACTCAGGTTCCCTTTATCTAATATTACATTTTCTCTAAAGACCTGAAAACATCCAGTGTGACAAATATGCAATAATAGAGAAAATCAGGAAGGGGGCAAATACTTTTTCACGCCACTGTACCTACGTTTCCACAAATCACTACAATATTAGCCTAATGTAAACATATCTGTCCAGGACCCCCATGCAAATGAGATCTCACACCACAATATGTTCAGAGTTAAAAAAATATGTGACAGTCTATGATAACACTCCTGTATGTACAGTAACAGGCTAGGTAATCTGAACATTGTGCAATGGGATCAACCCCACTCCTAGGTGAAGGTAAAAAGTAAGGAGGCATTAATATTCATTATGTGTGTGAAGTAAGAGTAGTAACACACTGTAACTCCATGTATCTAAATAGAAGCCTACCTCAATGTGACAGCAAGCCCCACACCTGCCATATTCACATACCTCACAACACATACACACACACACCACACATGCTGAAGTCCTATAATATGCCAGTCTGAAGAAGAAGAGGTCTGTGGAGGTCAATTTCTGTGATGTCCCATGAAACCCAGATTTACGTTCATCCCATCTGCTACCATATTGAGATGTAAAATAAGTTTAATCTCAAAAGCCTGTCTCTGTTGCGTGTTTTTGAGATTTCCTTTTAAGACCATTACTGACATGTCTGAGATTGAGTGGTCAGGCTGGGAGAAGTGGTGCCCCACTGGTTTTTCAGTCTTCTTTGTTTTAATAGTATGTCAGTGCGAGTTCATCCTAGTGCGGAGCTGTTGGTTTGTCTCTCCGACATAACCTGTTTGTGGACATCTCTTGCACTGAATGAAATAAACAACATGTTGTGATGCACATGTATAACTCCCATGTATCTTGAATTGTCTGTTTTGTGATGTAACCACACAGTCTGAGGTGGAAATAAGCTCACAAGTCTTACAGGTGTGTTGATTGCAGGGTTGTGTGCCATTTTGTGTCATGGTATTCTGTTCTGGTGAAAGCTTGCTCCTAATAATCAGGCTGGCTAAATTTGGTGGTTGTTTAAAATAAAGTAGTGGTAGTTCCTTAAAAATACAATTAAGGGTCTCATCCTCATTCAATATTGGGTGGAGGTCTTTAATAATATTACGTAGAAGTTCAAGGTCTGGATGATATGTGACTACTAAGGGTATTCTGTCTGTAGCTGTCTTTTTTTATATTGAAGTAGTTGTTGTCTTGGCACTTGCGTTGCACGTTCTGTTATCCTGTCAGTTTCTCTGGAAGAGTGTCCTTATTCAATAAAGGTGTTTTTCAACATAGCCAAATGTATATCTCTGTCATCCTGATTTGAACAAATACGGTGACATCGAAGTGCTTGACTGTACATGACAGACTTTTTTGTGTGGTTTGGGTGATTACTTTTCTTGTGTAAGTATCTCTGTCTGTCTGTTGGTTTCCTGTAAATAAATGTATGTAAGGTTCCATCCTTAATGGTGACTGTGCTGTCCAGAAAATTAACATTGGTGGTAGAATACTCCAGGGTAAGCTTTATGGTACATCACGAGGACTCTGCTCTGCCAGTATGTCTACACCCTCTTCCTTTGTGCCACTCTCTACTGGGCCTCCCCCAACAAGTTCAGCCTGGTGCTGTGTGCTGCTACTTGCAGGATCTTGAAGCTTTGTCCACGTGGGAGCCAAACAAATCTTAGGTGCACTAATTAGACCTTGCTTCTCTAAGCACCCTGAACAGTGAGGAATCATGAAAACGTCCCTTCCAGCCTTGAGGCACATTATGCATACTCTCACAGGGTATCCGGGAATCGCAACATGAGGAGGCAAACTTTCCACCATAGAAACATTTCTCTTTTTCTTTCAGCTTGGTAACTTCTTCAACTGTCATAGCCCGGGCATGATCCAGGTAGCAGGATGGTCCCGAAGCCATGACTGTAGAAAACACACAAAAAGTTCACTGTTATTACTGAGTTCACTTTACTTCAAACAGTCTCACAAAATGGCTCCCTGCTGCTGTGTCTACATTACTACCCCACCATGTAATGGCAGTGGCAGCATACAGATAAATTTTACTCAAACTGCACAGACTGCGCTGTTTTGCTTCCTCAGCACATCTATATGATTTTCTAGGACTTTATCATTAGCTTTCAATCATTTTTACTTGCTTAAAGTCACTAAAGCCACAGTATTTCTTGAACAGGATTGCCTATTTGTTGCAGCCTCTCATACAATTCAGTCTCTTTGTTTGCTCAGAAAATTACACTGTTGCTGAATCCATACTACGTGCTCACAGTCTAATGCTCAGAATTCTTGCTTGGGTTTGTTTACTTTAGACAGTCCTTCTTTGCAAAAACAATCACACTGTTTATACACAGATCCAGCTGGCTTTAGAAAAATCACACAATTTGAGCTCAGTTTTGCTCAGTGGTACTCACTGAATCAGTAGCTGGCTTTTCGATGGAAATTCTCAGCCTACAGCCAATCCTTGAAGGCCTCTTGGTTTAAAAGGGCTGGCAATCCTGCCGATTATCCCAACGAACACCACACTTTCTCCCCAGCCAATCGGAATACGGGTTGAGCCCGATTTAGCACAGAAAAATCCATTGTTTTAACTTTAAAAACGTTTGCAGTCACTGCAACAATCCTCCTGACTAGCCAGCTCGCACACCACTCACTCTCTCCCTCTCGAACACTGGGCAGCACTCTGAAGCTGGTTAGGGGGAGGGCCTGATTGCAGTCTCACCAGTCACTTGACACCATGCAAATGAGCAGGCAAACTTTAAACTGCAAAACAACTTTTTTCTTTTCAATTGTAACTCCACGGTGGGAGCACCATTTTGAACCATTTCTCATGGCTATTTCTCTAGCGACTCCCCCAGTTCACACAGCAAGCATTTTAAACTTTCAGGGCACAATTGTCTCTTTGTTTCCCATAGTTCACTATACTTTTTCTTGTCACAACTTATAAAATTAAAGCTGGCAAACGTTCTTTTTGATGTAGGACAAGGGGCACACACAATCTGGCTTTACAGCTCCTTGGTAAACACTGGCACATTCACAGCAGCACATGAACAGCAGGCACACAGCGGCACATACGGATGACACTACTCTGGTCAAATCCCTTATGTGCAAAGCTTCTGATTTTTTGGGCTACCAACTGTCTGACAGACAAAACGCTAGCCACAGCTTGAGCAAACATCTCTTGTTTTCTCCCAAATTCCAAACACATCCTTAGCGGTGCCTCCATTTTGTAACCCACCCCCACCGCCCCCCCTTGTTCAACTAGTAGGGCTGCTCCTCTCACACATGGTGCCAACGAGAGGGATGGGGGTTGTCACAACAGTTCTGTTTATCAATACATCTACTTCGAAGCCTGCCATCCTTAGACAAGCAAACCCGGTATGGCAACTACCTGGCTCACATCTTGAGGGGACCATTTACCATGGCCATCAATCTGGGTCCCTGGGAGAAAACATTTGCTCACAATTATGCTAGGTTTGTACTTCTGGTCAGGGGCACCCAAGTAAATCCAGACACAGTGGAAGCAATAACAGTACTGTACAAACCAGGTTGGTATTCTAGAGTGTGGCTTTTATTCCTATGCACAGAGAATAATCACAAAGTGAAGATGGCTCCCCACAGGGCTACTCCTACTGGTAATGCAGATTACTGAGGTACTCAGCACACACACACAGCAAACCCTCAGGTTCTGAATGGAACAGCGAACATTCTGCGGTTCTGAATTACGCAGTGAACTCTCTGGTTCTGAATTACACAGTGAACTCTCTGGTTCTGAATTACACAGCGAACTCTCTGGTTCTGAATGGAGATTGGCACACAAGGCCAGATCTGGTACATTTTCCTTGACTAGGCACCCTCAACCAGTACTAGGAGACTTTCTCATATTTCATGAGGAATTACTGGTGACACCCTCGACCACCAAAGAGCACATACAGGCTCACAGAAAATCCAAACCCACGTCTGGGTAAACTATTTTCTTCAGGCACTGGCCAAATGCATTGAGAGAAAACACAGGTGCCCAAACTGAACACGGAGAGGTAAACATGGTTACTCCAGATAGGACGGGGGTCTCCCACATTTTGCTTCCAAATTTACACTCGGCCATTCATCTGGTTAATAACACCCTCACAGAAAACTTGTAAATGCTATCTTGAAATGTCTTTCACATTTAACATAGTACTTTACACACCTCTGAGGTGTCATGAAGTTAAAAGTTCTGTAATTGGCAATGTCTGTTCACTGGACCCCAACTTTAGCAGGCACTTTTAAATCAGACGTGAACTAAAAGTTCTGTACTTGGCAAGTCTCTCTCTGGACCCCATAGTAGGCAGACACTTTTAAACAGAAAACAGTCTAGGTGACAGAGTCCCTTTGTCAGAGAAAAACTCACCACAGAAATGCAGATGCCCCAGAGCTTTTTCACACAAAAGTCTCAGGTACTCACAGAGCAGATGAATCTCAGGCAGCTTGAAAACAGTCCAGGCATGGACCAGGGGATTGCCCCTGAATCCTGGAAACCCCCCCCTCCATCCCTCCAGGGATGGGGGTCTGGAAAACCCTCTTGGAATGGTTTCCACCACTTCACTCTCTATCTTCTATGCGGAGAACAAACTACCGAAACTACAGAGGTAGCTCTCTGTCAGAGCTAAAAACTGAGGAACTGCCTAGCTGCAGTCTCCTCCTGGCACTCCACTCTACAGGCTACTGAACTCTAACTCAACATTCTACAGCTAACTCCCCAGCTAGCATTCCAATGTGGCTTATGCTGCTGCGACAATTCTAAAGTGACATCATCACTCCAGCTCAGCTGAGACTGAAAACACAGTGTGACAGTGTGAAATTCATTTAACTGGCATTTCTCAAGCTGCCTCTCTGTGCCTGCCACTGATTCTAAATGGGATTCTAGTAACCCCTGGGAACAACGGGGTTACATATGAATTTACAGAAACACTGAAGCAGTAAGAGTTTTCTTTTCTGTGTTTAAACACACAGCTCTTGGGGTTCTATTTGTTCAATATCAGGAGTCAATTATGCAAAAATGAGTACCCAACTGGATGGGCGATATTGGGCAATACCAGACTGCACAGGGGCGTAATGAGGCCTGACACCACAGACGGAGGGCCTTATAGCCCCTGGAAGGTCTGGTATTGCCCATACCACCCACCCTGGAGGGTATTATTTTGTTTAGAAAATGGGCTACCTGTGGCTTTTTTATATGGATTTAATAAAAATCAAAAAATAAATTACAAAAACAGAGTAAAGTGACGTTAAAGTCTTTAAGAAGTAAAGCAGTCCCTCTGTTTCTGTGCTGTTCCATATGCTGTTGTGCCCCCCAGACAGCCATTTTCTTCTACCTCCTCCACCTCCAAAACAAGACATGGAGTTTCTTGTACACTTCCCCCACCATAGAAACATAGACATAGAAACATAGAATTTGACGGCAGATAAGGACCGCTTGGCCAACCCAGTCTGCCCATTTCCCTACCTAATGGATAAGCTGCAGATCCTAGTTAACCAGCAGCCTACTTCTTTCTACCCCAACCCCCTAGAATTGCCTTATGACTGTCCCATGCATGCTTGAATTCCACCACTGTTTTTGACTCCACAACCTCCTCCGGAAGGCCGTTTCATGCATCCACAACCCTCTCTGTGAAAAAATACTTCTTAAATTACCTCTGAGTCGCCCCTCCTCTATCTTCAAATTGTGCCCCCTTGTTCTTGCACACCTCTTTTTTTGAAAGATGCTACCCTCTTGGACTTTGTTGATTCCCTTGAGGTACTTGAAAGTTTCTATCATGTCCCCCCTCTCCCTCCTTTCCTCGAGGCTATACATATTAAGCTCCTTGAGTCTCTCTTCATATGTCTTCTGGTGCAGACCCTGCACCATTTTAGTTGCCCTCCTCTGGACAGCTTCCATCCTGTCTATGTCTTTCGGAGATTGGGTCTCCAGAACTGCACAGTACTCAGATGGGGTCTCACCAGCTGTCTGTACAGAGGGATAATAACTTCCTGTTTTCTACTGGTGATGCCTCTCCCTATGCATCCCAGTATCCCCCCAGCCCTCCTTGCTGCCTTCTCACATTACTTCCCCACCTTTAGGTCATCTGATATGACTACCCCGGTCCCTTTCCATTTTGTTAGTATCTCACCCCCATTGTGTACTCTTCCCTGGGTTTTGTTTCCAGGTGCATTACCTGCACTTGTTAGCATTGAATCTAAGCTGCCATACATTTGACCATTCCTCTAACCTTGCCAAGCCCTTCACCCTTTCCACCCCACCTTGTGCATCAACTCTGTTGCAGATCTTTGTGTCATCTGCAAAGAGACATCTTTCTTCCAGTCCCTCTGCAATGTCGCTTATAAAGACATTGAAGAGGACTGAGTCTATACTGAACCCTCATGTACCCCACTAGTAACCCCTTTCTTCAGAGTGGACTCCGTTTACTATTACTCTCTGTGTCCTATTCTCCAGCCAATTCTTTACCCAGACTGTCATCTTGGGACCCATCCCAGGCTGGCTAACTTGTATATTAATCTTTTGTGTGGGACTGTGTCAAATGCCTTGCTAAAAGTCTAGGTAGCCATGTCACAGCCCTCCCTGATCTACTACTTTGGTCACCCAGTCAAAGAAATCTATCAGATTTGTCTGGCATGACCTTCCCGCTGTGAATCCATGCTGCCTTTGGTCCTGTGCCCTCTGGCCTCTAGATACTCGACAATTCTTTCCTTCAGAGTGATTCCATAATTTTCCTACCACTGAGGTTAAACTAACAGGTCTGTAGTTTCCTGCTTCTGCCTTGCTCCCACTTTTGTGAAGGGAATCACATCTGCCCTCCTCCAGTCCTCGGGTACCACCCCATCCTCCCATGATTTGTTAAAGAGGGTAGTCAGTGGTGTCAGTAGTTCTACCCTTAGTTCTTTTAGAATTCTGGGATGAATCCCATCAGGCCCCATTGCTTTGTCCACCTTCAGTTTTAAGAGTTCTTTCAGAACCCTTTCTTCTGTAAATGGGCTGGTATCAACTTCTGTATCCAGAGTGTTTCTACTGTTTGTTTTAGGTACCTCCCCCTCTTCCTTTGTAAATACTGAGCAAAAATATTTGTTTAGTATCTCTGCCTTTTCACAGTCACCCTCTGCCCACCCTCCCTCCCCTTTATTAAGCCTCACTATCCCTCCCTTTGTCTTCCTTTGCTCCCTGATGTACCTATAAAAGGTTTTATCCCCCTTCTTAACTGAGTTGGCTATCTTTTCCTCGGTTTGGGCCTTTGCTGTTCTGACTGCCTTCCCAGCTTCCTTTTGCTTTAACTGATACAGTTCTCTGTCCTGCTCCTACTGTGATTCCTTGTACTTCCTGAATGCTTTCTTTTCTTGAACCTTCACTGCCACTTCCTTTGAGAACCATAGTGGTTTCTTACATTGTTTCGTTTTGTTTATTTGCTTCACACAAAGGCTTGTTACCTCTGTAATGGCAGTTTTATTATTCCCCATTGTTCTTCCACCCCTCCTTCCTGCCCATTTGCTGGTGCATTCATGAGGCACTCACCCATTTTGGCAAAGTCAGCCTCCTGAAGTCAGTACTTTTGCCTTTGTATGGCTTGACTCTATTGCTGTGTTTATTGTGAACCATACTGTTCGATGGTCGCTAGTTCCCAGATGGCTACCCACTTCTACATCTGTGATCCTCTCTTCATCTCCATTTGAGAGAAACAGGTCTAAGATTGCTCCCTCTCGAGTGGGCTCCAATACTAGTTGTCTAAGGCATGCCCCTATAGGGCATCTAGAATAACCCCACTCTTTGAAGTGGCTGCTGCAACTGCACTCCAGTTAACATCTGGCATATTCAGATCATCCATCAGCAATATCTCCCTTTTCTGCCATTCTAAGTATACTTTCTATCATTTCCTTGTCCATTTCCTCCCCTGAAGAGAGGTCTGTGTATAACCCTGTGTGGATTGGGGTGCCATTGCGGTCTCCAAATTTACCCACAGTGCTTCTTCTCCTCTCTGTTTTCCCTTTGTTCTGTTGCTTTGATTCCTTCCTTATGTAAAGAGCTACTCCTCCTCCTCTTTTATCCTCCCTGTCCCTCCTGTAGATAGTGTATCCTGGTATGTTTACGTCCCAGTCATGGTTTTGTGTACCATGTTTCTGTGACTGCCACGATATCCAGATGTTCCTCCTCCATCAAGGCCACTAATTCAGGAAGCTTGTTACTCAGACTACGGGCATTGGTACTCATTGCTCTCCATTTTTGATGGCTTTATCTTCTGTTGCAGCATCCGACTGACCTTTCTACCTCCGTCTTTTTCTCATTTAGTACCCTGTTTTGTAGGGAGAGGTTGGATTTTCTGCTGCTTATCAGTGCCTCCCCCTTGACTAGTTTAAAGCTTGCCAATGAAGCATTTAAACCGATTGCTCAAAAGACTTGTTCCTTCCTGGACAGATGCAGACCATCCTGCCAGTATAGGCTGAGTGTCCTCCAGGTGGAACCCCAGTCCCCAATGAAGCCAAACCCCTGTTCTCCACACCATTTTTTAACCATTCATTAAACTGCATCGTGCAAGTACCCTCGCCTCACTCATGCCATTGACAGGCAGCACCTCTGAGAAGGATACTGTGTGTGCTACTTGCCTTAGACCCCTCCCCAATTCTACAAAGTCCTTCTGCACTGCTCTAATCTCAAGTTGAGCCAAGTCATTTGTCCCTAGGTGGACAATGACGTCTAGCTCAGACTCCCGTGCAGCTGTTCTCATGATCCTGAGGATGCGCTTCCTGTCCCTCCAAGCCATGGCACCAGGCAGGCACCGTTGTAGTTCTTAAAAAAAAATGTTTTCTGTACCTCTTGCAAGACTCTTTTGGTTTTTTTTATTTGACCTTGTGTGACTGTGCCATGTAACAGGAGGAAGTACACAGCAAGGAGTATGATGTGGCACAGCAGCAAACACCGTGGTGGTGTACAGTTTTAAACTTAAAGCGCGCTGATTCTGACAAGTGCGGCTGTTGTGAGCATTGTCTTGGTGAAAGAGCAGGTGTTTCAATGAAACCGCATCAGTGGTTGTGGAGAATAGAGTGCCAAGGGTGAAATGCTTTGTGGCACAGGTGAGTCAGCGGGCGGATGGAGTGACGGAGGCAGTGGTGATGATGATCTGTCAGCAGGATTGATGTCGTCATGTAAAAAGCGTTATGCTGAATTTTTTCTTTAATTTAAAAGTGAAACAAGAGAATCATAAGAGAAAAGCAGGGGGGTTGGTCAGTAACTCAGTTCTCGCTAAGCTGCTCTGCTAGTTTATGCACCCCCCTGGTGTGCCTGGCAGTCAAACATATTTCCTATATTCTTAAGCCTATTTTTCTAAAAGGGAAAACACAGCAGTTGTATTAAACACACACAACTGTTAAGGGTTTTCTGTTAAGGGGTTCTATTTGTTTCTCAAGCAGCAACATCAGGACTCAGTTACTAGGGGAAAACACAGCTGCAGTATTAAAATGCACAACTGTAAGCTGACTGGGTAGCGATTAGGGCAGAGGCACTCATGCCTCACCTGCTGCCACGCCAGCGACCTGGGTTCCGGACCAAGCTTGGACAGCTTGGGAGTCAGTCAGCGGGGAAGAGGATGGGGGATCCCAATGGATGTTCTCCTCTTCTGGGGGGAGGGTAGCCAGCTCTGCCACATTACCACTACTTTGATGGAGTCAGTCGTGAGCAGCAGGTTTGGGTAGGGGGTTGCTCCTGGCAGACATCGTCAGCGCGCATCTAATGACGTGTGCAGATCAAGCTGCCAACCCTTCAGAGTGTCTGGGGCTTGGGGACCAGAAAATCAGAGGGAAAACCCTACCTACAGGATTACTCTGTTCCTCCTTGCAGGCTCCACACTTGCCTGCTGGGTGCACCAATCCCAACTGCACTAAACACCTCCTGGGTTTACAGGAGGACCCAGGGGGCTCTACCATAGGAGAAAAGCCATGGGGTACTGCAAAGGTTGGACAGTTAAGTCCCAGAGAAGGTGGAGTGATGGGGCTAGAGGTGAGACAGCAGATAGTGGCAGGCAGGGCATCTGGGGGGAATAAAGCACAGTAAGTAAAAAAATGCACGGCTGTAAAGGGTTTTCATAGAAAAACAACAAAATCAGTTGCAACATAAATGCTAGAGATTTAGTTTATCAATTTAATGTAACCCCCTTTCTGGCGCTGTCCGGGAGAGGGCTACTACCCCTGCCTGGGTGGCCACTAGCCAGGTTAAGGGGTCTGGGTCCCCAAAGATATAACAAGGGGGTTCTTTCCCAAAAGCTAAACACATTGGTGGTGCCTCCACCCAGAGTTCATTTTAGCGGGCCTGATTACCTGCAGTACAACCCCCTGAGATGTTGTACTAACCCACCTCCCCAACAATTACCCCAGACATGGAACTTACTAAGATTCAAACCTCCCCACATTCAGTTACCACATTTACCTTTTCATTTTACCAATACACAGGCTCACTAAAATCAAGCTCCGGATTCCTTTACCCTTTATAACAAATCATGGGAGGATGGTGTGGTACCTGAGGACTGGAGGAGGGCAGATGTGATTCGCCTTCACAAAAGTGGGAGCAAGACAGAGGCAGAAAACTACAGACCTGTCAGTTTGACCTCAGTGGTAGGGAAAATGATGGAATCAGTTCCAAAGGAAAGAATTGTTGAATACCTACAAGCTGTGGGGCACAGGACCCAAGGCAGCATGGGTTCACAGTGGGAAGGTCATGTCAGACAAATCTAATTGATTTATTTGACTGGGTGACCAAAGCAGTAGATCAGGGAGGGGCTGTGGACATGGCCTACCTAGACTTTAGCAAAGCATTTCACACAGTCCCGCACGAAAGATTAATAAACAAACTAGCCAGCCTGGGAGTGGGTCCTAGGATCGTAGCCTGGGTAAAGCACTGGTTGGACAACAGGACACAGCAGGTAATAGTAAATGGAGTCCACAGTGGAGAAAGGAGGGTTACTAGTGGGGTACCGCAGGGTTCAGTACTGGGGCTGGTCCTTTTTCATGTCTTTATAAGTGACATTGCAGAGGGACTGGAAGGGAAAGTATGAACCTTTGCAGATGACAGAAAGATCTGCAACAGGGTTGATACACAAGGTGGGGTGGAAAGGATGAAAAGGGACTTGGCAAGGTTGGAGGAATGGTCAAATGTATGGCAGCTTAGATTCAGTGCAAAGAAGCGCAAAGTAATGCACCTGAGAAACAAAAACACAGGGGAAGAGTACACAATGGGGGGTGAAATCCTGACAACAACAAATATGGAAAGGGACCTGGGGGTAGTCATATCAGATGACCTAAAGGTGGGCCAGCAATGTGAGAAGGCAGTAAGGAGGGCTTGGGGTATACTGGGATGCATAGGGAGAGGCATCACCAGTAGAAAACAAGAAGTTGTTGGCCCTCTGTACAGGCAGTTGGTTAGACCACATCTGGAGTACTGTGTACAGTTCTGGAGACCCCATCTCCACAAAGACATAGACGGGGTGGAGGCTGTCCAGAGGAGGGCAACCAAAATGATGCAGGGTCTGCATCAGAAGAAATATGAAGAAAGACTAAAGGAACTAAAGACGTATAGCCTCGAGGAAAGAAGGGAGAGGGGGACATGATAGAAACTTTCAAATACCTTAAGGAATCAACAAAGTCCAAGAGGGTAGCATCTTTCAGAAAAGAGATATGCAAAACAAGCGGGCACAATCTGAAGATAGAGGAAACGGCTCAGAGGTAATGTGGGAAGTATTTCTTACAGAGAGAGGTTAGTGGATACATGGAACAGCCTTCCTGAGGAGGTCGTAAAGTCAAAACAGTGGGAATTTAAGAATGCATGGGACAGACATAAGGCAATTCTAGTGGGGGGTAGGAGGAAGTAGGCTGTTGGCTAACTAGGATCTGCAACTTATCCATTAGGTAGAGAAATGGGCAGACTAGGTGGGCCAAGCGGTCCTTATCTGCCATCAAATTCTATGTTTCTATGTTGTAAAACAATAACTCCAGTGTTTACTTACAAGGAGAGGGTTTAGCAGTGGGGTAGTGGAATAGAGGTTAAAACATTTTCATTTTGCATTTCCCAAATCACTTTCCCTTTGATTCATTTCCATGTTTCCAACATGCAGCCATCAGTATCTATCTATCTAGCTATCAGCTACAGTTGCCCAAAAACCAGACCCGGAGATCCCAGTCCAATTTCTCTTAAATCCCTCACTGGGTACCCAGATTTAGATGCAGGCTTGAGGTGCAGCTGGTAGCCAGTGTTGGCGCTCTTACTTGAATTAAACTTTTTACGCTCTCCCTTGGCTTTCCTTCCAGCCCTAGGGTGCTAGCTTAACTTATTTACAGTCCCCAGGTGCAGGGCAATTCCTGTGGTTTGCTCATGAAGAACTCAGTCCTTAGGTGGTACAGTTCTCAGAAGACCTTGGGGTTGATGGCATCACAGGCAGAACCGGGCACAAAGCTTGACCAGGGGCACAAAGGCTGCAGCTTGTTCTCTCTTTCTCTTCTTGCTCATGGATCTTGCAGCTTGTCCCCTTCAGCCCATTATAGGCCCCGTTGCAGAGCACATGCGCAAGGCCTACCACCACAGAGGACCCAGATCAGGGCCTCACGGCCTGGCTCCGTCAATCACAGCACCCTAGCACTTGGGTACAAGGCCCGTGACCCCCTGCAGCAACAGACCCCACTCAATGGGGGTTAGCAAGTTCCCCACCTGGCCCTGGGTGCCAGCAGAAACATTCAGCACATTCTCTTCCACTGCTTCTCTTTCCCTCTCTCTGAGCTGCTACAGCGTGTAGCCACAGCCATCCATTTCTCTCTTAGCTGTACCTCAGGAGCAGACCACAGGCACTTGGACCAGAAAGCACCTGTCCATCCTTCTGCTTTCACAGTCTCTCAATGGTAACATGGCCACACTATTCTCTCTGGCTCACGCATCATCCCCTGCACACACAGTCCCTTTTCTCACCATGGCGGTACTGGCAATTCTCTAACTTGAAAAGATTAACTCTCCCTCTCCTTCTCTCAGCACATTTATAAGTCCTTGTTCCTCCTTCCCTGTACTCCATTTTTTCCACAGGTTCAGACGCAACCTTCATTCTTTTCACAGGCTCAGAAAACAACCTTGGTCTTTTCCCCAGGTTTAAACCCAGCCTTTTATCTCATGCCCAGGACACAGCCTTTCCTGCTCTGCTTCTTTAGTCTCACCGCTGTGGTGCAACTTCAGAACAATGCCGATGATTCACAGCCTGCAGCTTTCCCTTTTACTTTTCCTAGCTGCTTCTTCCTTTCAACCTGCAGCTTTCCCTTTTCTCTTCCAAGCTGCTTCTTTCCTTTCCAGATGGGGCAGGCCCTCCCTGCCCTGGGGACAAATTTCTGGCAGCCCCCAGGCAGGCCCATCTCTCAGCCCAAATCTCTCCAGGGGCAAGAGCCCCCCTCCCGCAGGAGGAGCTCCCACTGAATGAACTTAAATCCAACTGTCCCTCTTTATTTGGGGGTCCTTTCCTTGCTCCCCATTGGCTGAAGCCACTGTACTTTAGCAAAAATTAATATGTATGATGCTCCCTCAATACCTCATTGACTGTACAAAAAGGTGTCTAAACATTCCCCGGTATTTTTCCCCAAGAGTCTGTTCACAAGCCCCAGAATCCTCCTGGCTAATCTTGGCTTGGTGGTTGGCTGGCTGGTGTCACATCGCTGCAAACATGGTGGCTGGTTGTAAACAGTGTCCATACATTTACACCAAGTCCCATCTTCTATGTCCCTGTGCAGCCAAACCCTTTACTATTATCATACCTTTTCCCCAACATTTGGCAGCCACCCCTGTGCCCTGCTTAGCGACTGCAATACTCAACATGTCAGCTCATGGCCCGGTGGCGCTGAGGGTTGAGGTGCTGGATGCCACACCTCGCGCCATGCCGGTGACCTGGGTTCAGAAATGGACCCGGTCTGCTGGGGGTCGGCAGGGGTGAGAGAGGATTGAGCATCTGGAGGACTGCTCTCCTCTCTCGGGGAGGGATCCAAGGTCTGTCGGCATGATGGGCCCGGTGGAGACAGGGGCGCTGCAATGTCTGGGAGCTCTAAACAAGGAGTAGAGCGTTGAGCGCTGTCTTCCTGACGGGGTGAAACATTCACGTCACAGGCTGTACAGCATTGCATGTCTCACGTCTGGGGCGTAAAGTAAGAAAAAAAACTCTACAGCTGATAGGCGATGGCGCCTTCCCCCACAATCCACACTCCTGTAGTTGGGCCCGGTCCTCTCTGCTTCCCCTACCCTCCCTGGCCTGGTGGCTCAATACTGATAGAAAGAGTGCCCTGGGTGGAGGTGACCCTTCCCCGGAGGGCAGACCTGGGGGATGCCTGGTGCTGGGGAGTAGTGGAGAAGGATACCGAGCAACGCAAAGAGGTAGAGAGTGTGGCAAGGAAGGTTGCCGGAGAGAGTTCATCTGTGTGGGCGATAAACAGAGTTGGAAAAAAAAACAAACATGTCAGCTCATCCCTTTTCCAGTCACTGCTGCCGTTACCTCAAGCCCCTAGGCAGCACTCACATTGCTCCAGTGCACAGCTACACTCTATTGCCTTGGCTGTAGTCCATGAACACTTTATATTTATTTATCCCCCCCCCCCCATGGACTGGCAGCCTTCCATTCACTTGCACACATATTTTTATTTATTCTCTCCTTCCTGTCTTAGTGCTATCTCTATGCCCCAGCGCTAGACAGGACTCCTCTCGCTCTTCAAAGGGATGCCACCTCATGAATATTAATAAGGCGGTTCCTGATCCCACGAGTATGATTGACACTCACTAAATTCCTTTTTTCTGCTTTCCCGCTGCCTCTCCGGTTTTGCCACGGTCCCGGTCCCTTCTTTAGCTTACCTGAGACTGGGACCAAGAGGTCAGCCAAAACAGCCGCACAAAAATGCACATATGTGCATGCGCAGAGCTTGCCAGCACCTCAGTGCCATTTCTAAAGCCAGCGGCTCCATGCTACAGCTCCTCTGGCCCCACTCTCTCAGCAAAACAATGCGGGGACCAGCAGAAGAGGGCCGAAAGCACTGGGGCAAGCCAGGACTCCACAAAAAAAGAATGGGGGTTGGGACCAAAACCCCCGAGGAAATGAGCCTTTTTCAGGGGCTCACAATGTAAGCCCTGACAGTGGGGTACATTAAAATAATAGAAAGAGCTCTGGCAAAACATAGCAAATGAACAGTTGCTGGGAAATTTTAAAGAGCCACTGACACCTCAAGAAGAACATTGAAAAACATAATCTTTGGTGACAAACCAGCTTTATAATTTTACATTAGCTTTGTATTTCTTAACCCTGTTATTGATTAGTGGGGTCATATGCATGAAAACAGGATCTCTGTTCCCTGAGGGTTCATCAGCTTCTATTGCTTCTTCCCAACCTGATGTCATAATACTCTGCTTGTGACATCACAGTTATTTCCATGGCAACAGACAGCAATAACTGATGTCACATCAGAGCATTATAATAGCAAGTAGGGAATAAGCTACAGAGGCAGAAGAACTGTAAGAGATACAGTATTGTTTCTATGGTAATTTCTTCAGTAATAATTAAGTGAGAGGCGAAATCTATAAAAGATATATGAAATAATAGCTCAATTGTGTCTAAATATTATGTTTTTTAAAGTTTAACCAAAGATGTCAGTTGCTCTTTAATATTGGGTCCTGAGCACAGTGGATTTTTGGCATGCTTTTTAAGAATCTAGGAGTATCAGCAGGCTAGGTCAGCATTCAGGCAGAGGTTTGGTCTGAAAGGTAGAACAAGAGGGGCATAAATAACAGAACGAATTAACTCTAAACAGTGAGGTGGAGTTTGGGTGTTAGGTTTAATATCTGATCAGAACTAACCTGTTGATCTCGAGTGTTTCTAGTACATCACCAGAACAGGGCTTGGCGCAGAAGGGAAAAAGATAGGAAGGTCATGTGACGTGCACGGACCAATCGGGGGCTTAGTAGGAAGTCCTAGCTGGGAGAAGCCCTATCGGGAGAATAAATTCAGCCACTCCTAACACGTTCCATTCACATTCATGTCCCAGCCCATGAGTGCAACAGAGCAGGAGTGGAACAGAACTGGTGTTGTAAGCCTCCACAGGCAACAGCAGGAACAAAGGGATCTTTGCTACTCTAGTAAGGTAAAGTACCTGTTTACTTGCTGTTATGTGTTTAAAGAATTACTGGAACTTAAGCACCTGGTAAGTGGGAATAGATGTAACACCTTATCTGGGCTAAGGGCATAAAGAGGAATAAAAGAAGCAAAAAGGGGAAAACGCAAAACACCCTATCTAGGGTTAGGTAACAAAGGAGTAAATGAAACAAGAAAGAAGAAATTTAGAAACACCCTATCTGTTAAGTCTCCAAGGAAGGACTTGGTTGTTCCGAAAGCTTAGACATTGTTTTCTTTTGGTAACATCTATGTTGGTCCAATAAAAGGTATCAAACCATTTGCTTCTGTGCCTAGGGTAAGGGCACAAGTCATTTTCCAGTATCATAGGGAGCGTAGAGACAGAGATGTTTGGAGTGGTGCAATGCAGTGGCTGTGGAGCGGCAGTCTTCAGGGAGACCTTCTGGAGACTGAGGTGCTGCCCCATCTGAGTGTACCTCTCTGGGCAGAGTTGGCTAGGATTCGAGGGACCTCTTGCCCCACCCAGGGGCCACCAAGTCTACCACCGTTGCCTCAGAGGGTGCCAAGGATAGGGCTGTCTGGCCTATGGTGGGCTCTGGGAGGGTAGGGGTGGTGGGTCGGGAGCACATTCCTCAGCCGGCACCACTATGCAACTCATTCACTGCTCTGGCATGAAGGGACTGCCAGGAGGAGGCATCCATGGTAATGGGCAAAGAAAATGTGAGGGTCCTCCATAGGGAAGGCTCCAAAGTGGGAGGTAGAGGACTCCAGCAGAGGAGGAAGCAATTCCGGTGGGGGACTCAACTGTTAAGGGGTACTTTTGGGAGAAGAAAGAGGGAAAGAGGGAGGTGAACTGCCTATCTGATACCGTGGCATGGTGGGATGAAGAGAAGATCCTAAGGATTGCTAGGGCAGCAGAGCAGGAGGCAGAATTGGATGCCATTGTCCTTCTGGGCACTGATGATCTGGCAAGGGACTCAGCAAGGGTGGTGCTGAAAAGGTTCAGGGAGCTGGGACAGTGTCTGAAGCAGGTTGCGCACATGGTGGCCATCACTGAGGTGCTACCTGTACACAGCCAAGGGAAGGCTACAAAACACCACACCAGGGACTTTAATGAGTGGTTGAAGGCATGGTGCAAGGAGGAGGGTTTTGACTACATTGGGAACTGGAGTCCTAGCTGGGGGGATAGAGGCCTGTACAGAGGAGACGGCCTTTATCCATCCAAGAAGGGAACATCAGTGCTGGGTGAAAGGTTTAGATGCTACTTTTGATGAGTATTTAAACTAACCAAGGAGGGAGGCAAAAAACTAAGGGAGAAATAGATTGCCCCTCCACCCCAAAGAATAGAGCAGCAGAGAGAGAAGCCCAGGGGTAGATGGGCATAAGAACAAGAGGGAGGGAAAGAAGGGCCAGTCATAAAGAGGAACTATAGCTGAGAGAAGATTAAGGAGGGTAGGCGTTAAGAGAATGAAAAAGAGGAGGACAGCACGGGGGAAATGGGAGAGGTGAAGGATGGAAACAGGAAGGGAAGGCAGAATGGGGGGGGGGACAAAAAGAGTGGAGAGCCATGTGTGCCAATGCAAGGAGCCTAGGAAATAAAATCCTGACCTTGAAGCAATCATTGCGGAGGCAGACCTGGATCTGGTGGCCATAATGGAGTCATGGTGCACTGACATCCACAGCTGGGAAGTGGCCATACTAGGCTACACCATGTTCCAGAAGGAGAGGACAAGGAGGAAAGGCTGCTTTATATGTGAGGGTATGTATAAAGGCCACAGAGATACAGGGACATGAGGGGGCTAAGGAAGGGCTGAAGGTACTATGGGTTGCTTAGAGACAAGGTGCAGGGCCTTTATCCGCATGGAGGTGGTGTACAGACCACCAATGCAGGGGAAGCAGCTAGACAAGGTGTTGGAGGAAGCCACTGGTATAATGGCAAGTAAAGAAGAGGTATTGATTATGGGAGATTTTGATCTGCAGGATATAGACTGGAGCATTCTGGCTGCAGCTACAAGAAGAAGTAGGGCCTTCTTCAGCTCCCTACAGGGGCATTTCTCAGTCAGCTGGTTATGGCCCAACTAGAGTTGGGGCAGTACTAGACCTGGTATTTTTGAACAGGGACAGCATTGCAGATGTGTCAGTGGATAGTCCCCTGAATACAAGCGATCACCATACTGTGTGGTTTGGCATACGGATTGGGCAAGAGAAAAAACACACTATGATGAGGGTCCTGGACTTCAGGAAGGCAGATTTTAAAGAACTGGGAGACTGTCTGAATAAATACCTTGGGGGGGGAGGGAATGGAGACCCAGTGGAAAAATATCAAGGAGGGAGTAGCAAAAGCAACAGCATGCTGTCTGAAGAAAATAAGCAAGGGAAGGAGAAGGAGAAGGAAGAGGTCACTATGTTTTCAAAGGAGGTGGCTAAGGTGGCAAAGGAGAAGAAAACAGCATTTAAGAAGTACAAGTAGACCCAGAAGGAGGTGGAAAGGGAGGTACATCTGGAAAAACAAAGGGAGTCAGGAAGGAAGGTGAGGACAAATAAGGCACAGAGGACAGGATTGCCAAGGAGGTCAAAAAAGGGGAAACAACTTTCTACACGTTCATGAATAAAAACAGAAAAGCAAGGGGTGGGATAATGAGAATCAGGAGGAAGGAGGGATGGGGACATGCAGAGGAAGACAAGGAAAAAGCTAAAATTGTAAATGAGTACTTCTGCTGGTCTTCACAGTAGGGGAAGGGGGGATGACAGACCAACATGAATCAGCAGGCACCAGTGAAAGGGGGGAGTGGACACATGTCCATTTTCATAGGGGAGAGTCCAAAAAGGATTAGAAATCCTAAAGGAGAACAATGTGATGGGACTGGACAGGATTCACCCAAGGCTTTAAAAGAATTGAGCATGGTCCTAGTCATCCCCTGGCTGCACTATTCAGCACCTCACTGGAGATGGGGGTGGTTCCGAAGGACTGGAGAAGGGCTGATGTGGTCCCTCTGCACGAGAATAGCAGCATAATGGAGGCTGGTAACTACAGGCCAGTCAGTCTCTCATCATTGATGGAGAAAATTAATGGAGACCCTGCTGAATGAGAGACTGATTGAGTACCTGGAGGCAAATGGGCTGCAGCATGGTTTCACGGGGGGGAGATCATGACAAACAAATCTCATAGAGTTCTTTTTTTTTTTAGTCTAGATTTTTCTTCCCTTCTGGCAGGTCTGGCAGGTAGCTCTGGCCCCTCCCTTGGAAGGCTCCATCGCTGGTTCCCAATTCCTGCTTGACCCCCCCCCCTCGGTAGTCCCCATGGGTTGTCCAACCCCCCATTGCAGGACTGAGGGCATTGACCCCCCACCGACAGACCAACATCTAGGCTCTGGGGGGCTGGCATGACAGCTGCAGGGCCATCATGAAGCATGCCAGCTCCAAGTTTTCCCTTTTCTCCCTTCCCCTTTGCCATGGCCACCTGAGCGCATGTGGAGGCACGTGCACGCAGCAATCCACAGCACCCTCTCTATTCTAGCCATTCCCATCTGCACTACCCTCAGACCTCCACCCGGGGGCAGCCTTGCAGTGGTCGCAACTGGGTCCCAACCTGGCAGAGGAGAGCAGCTCAGTGCCCGCTCAATCCATCTCCTGGTCACCCCCGCCGACAGAGGCTCATTCCCAACCCTGTGGAGTCCAGCACCTCTACCCTCAGAGCCACTGAGCCAGCTATCTCATAGAGTTCTTTGACTGGGTGATTTGGGAGGTGGATCAGAAGAGGGCAGTGGATGTAACCTATTTGTACTTCAGTAAGGCCTTCGACATTGTGCTGCACAGGAGGCTAGTAAAGCAACTAAGCAGCCTGGGGGGGGAGTGGTAAGCTGAGTATCAAACTGGAGCAGGAGTGGAGGCAGAAGGTGATGGTAAATAGAAGACACTCAGAGGATGGGAATGTGACTAGCAGGTTGCCACAGGGATTAGTACTGGGACTAGTCCTCTTCAATGTCTTCATTAGTGACATTGCTGAAGAACTGGAGGGGATGGTGCATCTCCTTGTAGAAGACACAAAACTCTGTAACAGGGTGGACACTCAGAAAGGTGTGGAGAGAATGCAAAGAGTTCTAGGGAAACTAGAGGAGCGGTCTAGGGTGTGGCAGCTGGGATTCAATGCCAAAAAGTGCGGTCATGCATCTGGGGCAGAGAAACCTGGGAGCTGAGTACCAGATGGGGAGTGGGGTACTTACAGTCACCAAGCAAGAAAGGGACCCGGGGTAATCATATCTGATGATCTCAGGATGACAGAGCAGTGTGACAAGGCAATAGGCAAGGCTAGTGAGATGCTGTGAGGAATAGGGAGGGGGATTTCTATCAGGAGAAGGAAGAGATGGTGGTGTCACTGTATTGCTCACTAGTGAAAGCCCTCTCAAAGCACTGTATCCAGTTCTTGAGGACACACCTCCACAATAACAGGGGAAGTGGTCCAGAGGATGGTTACCAAAATGGTGGAGGGGTTGCACAGGAAGCAATATGAGGAGAGGCATCAGTATCTCAACATGTACTCCCTGGAGAAGAGGAGAGCAAAAGGGCACATCATTGAGACATACAAGTACGTCACAGGGGTGAACAAGGTGTGGGTGGGGAGTCTCTTTCAGAGGAGGAAAAGCGGCAAAACATGGAGGTTTGCCATTAAGCTGGGGGGGAGTTTAAAAGGGAGGTGAGGAAATACTTCTTCACAGAAAGGGTGGTAGACACCTGAAACAGCTTGCCAGAAGAGGTGGTGGGGTGAAAACAGTGGGGAGCTTCAAACATGCACGGGCCAGGCACACAGGCATAATAAGTAGAGGAAAGGTAGGTGGGAGGGACGCTGGTGACCAGATAGGGTCCAACATGTCAGAATAGGCAGAGAGAAAAGAGGGCAGACTGGATGGGCCTACCGGTCCTTTTCTGCTGACAAATTCTATGATTCTACATTTCCATAAATATTTATTATCTGAAACATGTATTTATTGTTTGAAACCTGTAAACATTGTAATATATCAAAAACTTCTTATTGCGAGCCCAAGTGTGTTCTGTGCAGTGCTTGTTTTTGCCCTGTCGCCCAACCACTGATGGCACTATTAAAGTGCTCAAGCCCCTGCATGTGACATGCCGCTGCTGCTCACTGCCCACCCATCTCTCACAGGGTGTCTGTAATCTAAGTCTGCACTTTCTGTTTTCTACACCCTTCCCCTCTCTGTGCGCCCATGCCATTCACTCTAGTAAGTGGTGGGTAGCCCAGAACCACCAGCTGTTAAACAGGTGCCCCCCCCAATAACTTATTAGGAAAGGAGTGGAAATACAAGGGAGGTGCATGCAGCCATCTGGCACAGTGACCTGCTGGGGATCTGGTGTTTGTGCCTATGTACATAGCAGGTGGGTAGCCACCACCAGAAGCCTAGGAAACAAGATCCCAGATTTAGCAGCGGTCATGGCTAAGGTGGACTGGGACATCATGGGAATCACGGAGACGTGGGGTCATGAGGGCCAGGATTGGGACATGGCAATACTGGGGTATGTACTTTATAGGAAGGACAGAGTGGGGGGGGGGTTGCACTATATATGAAAGAACACATTAAGGCCACAGAATTGCAGGGTAGGTGGGGGTGGGGGGACTGAGGCTATATGCCATATCATTGGACACAGGGAAGGGAAAAATCATACATACAAGGGTGGTATATAGGCCGCCAGGGTGGCAGGATGAGGTGGATAAGGCAATGATGGAGAAGATCCAGAGGATGGTAAATGGAGGGGAGGTGCTGCTGATGGGGGACTTCAACTTGCCGAATGTGGCGTGGGGCACCCCATCAGCAGCATCCACCAGTATTAGGGAAATCATGGACTCCCTTCAGGGAGCTCTCATGAAGCAGTTGGTAAGGGAACCAACCAGGGAGGGGGCGATCCTAGACTTGATTCTTACAAATGGGGAATGGGTGGGAGAGGTAGCCGTAGGGGAGAACCATGGCATGAGTGACCACAACACTGTTTGGTTCATGGTAAAAATGACTGCTGATGTTCATCGGCCCAGAGTGAAGGTGCTAGATTTCAGGCATGCGGACTTCAAGAAAATGGGGGAATGCATTCAACAAGCATTGGCAGGGGTGGGGAGAGACTTAAGGGGGGGTGGAGGAAATGTGGGGTACGATAAAAGGGGCAACAGTGGAGGACACTAGCCTCTGCATCATGAGGGTAAATAAAAATAGGAAGAAGAGGAAGGCACTTTGGTTTAATAAAGAAGATCAGGGCAAAGAGAAAGGCACTTAGGAGGTATGAAATGACACAGAGGGTGGAGGATAGGGCTGTATACCAGGAGAAGCAGAAGGAAGCATGTTTGGAGGTCAGGAGAGCGAAGCCAAGAACAGAAGACAGAATAGCCAACACAGTCAAGGAAGGGGATAAAACCTTTTTCCGGTGTGTGAGCAAGAGGAGAAAGTCAAAGGAGGGGATAGTCAGGCTGAAAAATAAAGGAGGGTTGGTGGAAGAAGACCATAGGAAGATGGAAATACTCAACAACTATTTCTGCTCAATGTTCATGGTAGAGAAGGATGGGGAGGTTAGGAAAATCAAGGAAAATGAGGTAGTGGGGAGGGGCTGACTCCAGTACATTCCAGGTGGAGAAGGTCCTGAGGGAGCTAGAGGGGTTGAAGGTGGATAAGGCGATGGGACTGGATTGGGTACACCCCAGGGCACTGAGGGAACTTAATAAAGTACTAGCAGTACTCTGATCAGCCTCTTCAACAAATCCTTGGAGTCAGGGGAGGTCCCTGATGACTGGAGAAAGGTGGATGTGGTCCCCCTTCACGGGGGGACAAGGAGGAGGCAGGCAATTATAGACCGATGAACTTAACATCGGTGGTGGGCAAGCTCATGGAAAAACTGCTAAAGAAGAGAATCACTAGCTACCTAGAAGCCAATGGCCTACAGGACTGGCAGCAACACGTGTCCACTGAGGAAAGGTTGTGTCAAATGAACTTGATTGAGTTCTTTGACTGGGTCACCAGGGAATTGGATTGGGGGGGAGGGGGTTTGTAGACATTGCATACCTCAACTTCAAGAAGGCATTTGATTCTGTGCTGCACAGGAGACTACTGCACAAAATGAGATGTCTTGGGCTGGGACCAGTAGTTGTTAGGTGGGTGCAGAACTGGCTGGGGGGCAGCAAGCAGAGGGTAATTGTTAACAGGGTACCCTCAAAGGAGGGTATGATCACCAGTGGGGTACCTCAGGGGTTGGTGCTGGGGCCACTCCTTTTTAATATATTTATAGGGGACCTAGAGGGAAGAGTATGTCTATTCATGGATGACATGAAGGTCTGCAATAGAGTGGACATGCCTGAGGGGGTTGAGAGTATGCGCAAGGATCTGGAAAAACTGGAGGAATGACCCCAGGAGTGGCAATTGTCTTTCAATACAAAAAAGTGCAAGATCAGACACTTAGGTAAGAGAAACCAGGAAGCAGAATACTGGATTGGGGGGCATGCCCTAGAGGTTATCGAGCTGGAAAGGGACCTTGGTATAATCATTTCACAGGACCCAAAGGTGACAAGGCAATGTGAGAAGGCGGTGGCAAGGGCCAGTAGGATGCTGGGTTGTAACGGGAGAGGAATAACTAGCAGAAAGAGGGTGGTCATAATGCCCTTGAACAGGCAGCTGGTCTGGCCACATCTTGAATATGGAGTCCAGTTCTGGAGGCCGTACCTCAAGAAGGATGTGGATAATGTGGAGTGCATTCAGAGGAGGGCAACAAAAATGGTGAAAGGCCTCAGTCATTTGTCATATGAGGAACAGCTGAAGGATCTAAACATGTACTCCCTAGAACAAAGTAGGGAAAGAGGGGACATGATTGAGATCTTCAAATATATCAAGGGTATTAACAGGGTGCCAGTAGGGGACATCTTCCACCTAAAGAAGCAATTGAATACAAGGGGTCATTTTTATTTTATTTTTATTTAAGTCTTTGGTAACCAGGTAAGGCCCGCTAGGCACAAGTGCCTGTTTTCAGGGGTGACCTGGGAGCACCTGGGGGTTAAGTGACTTGCTCAGAGTCATGATATGCAGATAGTAGGGGAGGAGGTTCAGAGGAAACATTAGAAAACTCTACTTCATGGAGAGGGTGGTGGATAACTGGAACAAATTCCCAGGGGAGGTGGTGGGGGATTCAAGAAAGTGTGGGATAGACACAAGGGTCTTTTGGATCCGGGGAAGGTGGGGATGGTAGGAAATAGCAAAGTCCTAGAAGCTAGCTAAGCATACTGGGTGGCCTGGCGGTCCTTTTCTGCTGACACATTCTATGTTTCTATGTTCTATGTAGCATGAAGTGAGACCGAGGCAGATAGTTCCAGTCAGCAGTTCAGGCATAGAGGCCACAGTGGCACAGTGAAGGCAACCATGGCTAGACATGCAAAGCACAGGCTGCAGCTGTAAGAGGTAGAGGAGGGACAATGCTGGCATTGAGCTGCAGAAATGGAGTGTGGACCACCCACAGGAGGAGTTGGAAAGCAGAGCAGTGGAGCCTGGCTTCAAGGGCTCAATGCGAGCAGGTGATGATAGGGAGGCAATGACACAGTGTGATAAAAAGGGATGAGACAGTAACACAGCTGGCAACAGGAAGAGGCAATGAGACAGCTGTAATGAGGAGACAGTGACAAAGCTGACAACAAGAGGGCATTGATAGAGCTAGCAATGAGGGGGCAGCAACACAGCTGGTAACAGGGCAGTACTACAGCTGAAAATAGACTCAGTGGCTGCTGGCAATGGGGGGTGGGCAGTGGCCCTGCTGAAAATAAAGGGTGACAGTGACCCCTGGCAATGGGGAAGGGGACACAGCTAGTAATAGGGGAAATGACACAGCTGACAATGGGTGGGCTGTAACAGAGTTGACCATAAGGGGGCAATGACACAGCTGATAATGAGGGGGGTGGTGACAACACTGGTAACTGGGGGTCAGTGACACTGCTGGCAATGAAGAGGCAGCAACACAGTTGGTAGTGGGGTGCTGAAACAGATGGTAACAAGGCAGTGATAGCTGGTAATGGGGGCTGTGACAAAGCTGGTAATGGGAGCTGTAACACCATGGGAATGGGGGCAATGACAGCTTGTAATGGGTGCAGTGACACAGTTGGCAACTGGTGTAGGCAGTGAGACAGATGGAAACCATGCAGGGGCTGACAAAGCTGGTAAGGGGGTGCAGTGACACCTGGCAGTAGAGAGGGGCAAGTGATGGCAATAGAAGAAGTGGTGACAAAGCTGGCAATGGTATGGGGGAAGTAACACAGCTGACAACCAGGGGATGACACAGATGGCAGTAGGGAGAGGCACAGGTGACTTGGAACTGCCCACCCCCATTGGACTGGTACCCAGTACCACTAAATATATAACTTCTGTACCATTTTCACACACAGGACCAGCTAACAGTGGTATCAGCCAGCTTTAATTGAAATTTGTATGGCATAGAGACAGACAGATATTATGCACTGTAATACAGATACAAATGAACACGGGGGATATTTAAAAGAAGAACGTTTATTTGTTGGAATGAAAAGGCACTGTAACACACAGTAAATTAACTTTCACAAACAAAACACTAACAAATACTTCACTCAGGTTTAACTCTTTTAAACTAGCCCATGAAGTGGAATGTGTAAAAGCCAAGAGGCATGCCTCCTGTTGTCGATTCAGGTTTTGTATGCCTTTTTCACTCAATGGGCTCTACCCCATTTCTTATTACATCAGCGTGAGTCAGAGCAGGATTGCTGCCCATGTGGCATTAGCTACCCCAATTCTGTTAGGGAAAGTCGCTGGCTGTGCTAGATGCTGGTATTCCTGTTATTTGGCTCAATCTGTGGCTTTACTAAATAATACTTCATTTTACAGGGATTACAGTACAAGCATACAATGTCAGAAAACCAGCTGTTTTTCACAGAGAGAGAGCAATAATGCCACTGGGGAGCTACCCTCCACTCAAACTTGTGTCAGCATACCATTAAAGAGGCTCGTGTCTACATAAGTACTATGTTTTATTTGTTTCTGTAATTCTTTTCGGAATGTTGCTGCTGCCAGTTTCCTCTCCATCTTCTGGATACAAGGCAAGCAAAGTCTACGCGCATACTATCTGGTTTTCATATGGGAAAGGGTCATTTCACCCCTCTATTTTCCTGTTGCACTCTGCTCAATACTCTGTCCCTTCTGTGCCAGAAACGCTGTGGAAATTCCTTTTGTCCTTTTCCCTCTGTGTGTGGACATAGTTACATACATCTATTTTTAAAAAGTTAAGCTGGCTCAAATGCAGTATCTATTTCCTGCAGCCACGTGATGGACGCAACAGTTACAGTGCAGGGGAAAAAAGTTACAAAGTATGCAAACACAGTATATATATCAGAGAGTGGAAGAAAATGGGACAAACAGTAACAACAGTCTTATACTACATATTACTAGGCTCTATAGCTGGCACAGTGGCACATACTTATTTTCCTGGTCAAGAAACTTGCTCAGCGTTACAGAATTTCTTGGCTATGAAGAGATTTGAACCTTGGCCATTATGAAGCTGTTTATTGCCAGGATTATTTTCACAGTTGGGGGATCTCAGACCAGTCCTTTGGAACTGGTTACGAGAAGGTCTTTGTACCACTGTCTTCTGACTTTTGGGAGCATTATGACAGTCCCACAATTACATGACATGAATCTTTCTCAAGCTTAAATTTGTTGAGACCACAGTCTTGCAAAATGAGTCAGTGTGCCTGGCATCCTTCAGTGAGCAATAAACAAACAGTACCAAAACAGATGTTTTTCTCTTAGAGTTGGGGTATTAAAAACACACATACACACACATTGGTCACATTTTCTGAAGCCAGCACCCAAAATCTGGGGAAGGAATGCCTGTGACTTTGCAGACTTACTCAAACTGTTTAATCCAGGTATGCATATGAAAATCACATACCGGTTAAATACAGACTGGGGAAGATCACCTTCTCTGTATCGAACACAGGCGCTCCAAGTGGTATAATGCCGATGTCCCTTCCACTGTAAGAAAGTTGACAGAAAAGCCTTCAGACTGTCCTCCCAGGCTCCATAGGTGTATTTCTGATTGTGTGCACATTTAGGCTGTGATAGAAAGAAAGAAAGACAGACAGACGACATATGGAAAGATAGATAGACAGATAGACAGATAGATGGCCTGACTCAAAATATATAGTTATCACCTGTGAAGTGGCAGGACTTTTATAACTCACCTGTAAATTATGTTTTTTCCCCTCACACTTGAAGATAAATTGCATATTTTGAGTCAGCTGATCGCATATATATCTATATATATATATATAAACACACTGAAAAGTGTGCGCTCATACATTGATATACGTACACCTTGAGTGCACTGTGAGGCTGCAGGCTGAGTGTATTCATCCACCCAAAGCATACATATATCAGGGCACGACCGCACACTGTTACATAGAAACATAGAAACATAGACTTTGACGGCAGATAAGGACCGCTAGGCCCATCTAGTCTGCCCATTTCCCTACCTACAGGATAGGCCGCAGATCCTAGTTAACCAACAGCCTATATCTTCCTGCCCCCCACAAGAATTGCCTTATGTCTGTCCCATGCATTCTTGAATTCTCCCACAGTTTTAGACCCCACAACTTCCTCAGGAAGGCTGTTCCATGCATCCACTACCCTCTCTGTGAAATAATACTTCCTCAAATGTTTAATGTGCTATCTGTCTTATAAAATATCCACTTTTTTTGGGGGGAGTAGTGCCTGTTTTGCATTATAACTTGTGCTATAAAACGTAGTCTTTCATGTGGGTTACTGTAAATTGCTCATTTTTTACTGTATAAGTGATGAAAGAGCAATACAATATTTGGAGTTTACATTATGTCATAGGGTAAGATTTTCAGGGTGCCTTGATTTTTATTTTCTGTACCGGTTACTTTGTGTCTATTTCTGTGTGGGACATGTGCAGTGATCTGGTCTGGGCAGGCAGTGAGCAAGTTCTGAGGGCTAGAAAGAAGTACAGGTGTACGGTTATTAGGGAACATTTGAGAAGTATAGCTAGAGAGGATACCCTAAATGCATTAGCCAACCATTGTGGAACTCAGAGGGGAGATGGTGCTACCCAAACTTCTTAAATTTTGTGGTATTGAGAAGTGGAGGTTGCACCTCGGGGAGGGGGGCAACCTTGAACAGAAACTGCTGAAATGTGAATCCTTCTGAATATTCACACTGTGTGCCCTGACTAACCCTGGTTTAAATCATCGCTTTGATATTTTGCCTTTCTTTAAGAAACGGATAGGCTTAAGAAATGAATTGTTCTAATTCCTTGAATGCAGAAATTAACTAGTCTGTGTTTCTTTTCTCGAGAATGTGGAGGATTTGAGGAATAATACACCTCTTGCAGCAGATTTATAAGCACAAGGACAGTCTTTTTTTGGAATCAGACTCTAAATGGACCTGAAATCACTTTCAGCACTTTCTATTGGTACTTTAATATTCACATTAAGCACATTATGCAATATGTGTACTGTCACTTTAAATGACATTGTTTAAATACTCTGGTTTTCCACACACCCCCTCCCCCAATGACATGTTAGCTGCGAAATCAGTCGGGGACACGTTTGTCCTGATTCTACTGTGGTATGTTTTTAAGCTTCGAGCTTTAATAAAATTATTTCTTTGCAGTTGTGTGGTGCCAGTTTTGCTCTTTTCCCTGTTGTTTTTTACCGTGCACACACACATGCATGTACATATGTGTCTGTGTGTGTGTGTGTGTGTGTGTGTGTGTGTGTGTGTGTGTGTGTGTGTGTGATATATAGCCTAATGAAAATATTGATATTTTTCCTGAGTACAGTTGGACGAGTGGCAAAGCGAGACTCTTGGTGTGAAAGAAGTACGGGACTTTAATGATAGCTTCATAATTATAGCCCTTTACAGGTCTCTCAGCCAATCAAAATGCTTACATTTTTCTCATCATTTTATACATGTAATCAAAAATGTGTATGCACCTCCATTTGTGACCAGATGTATAGGCAAACTGGGTCAATGTGTCCGCCTGTCTGTCAGTCTAACTCTGGCCGACGGATATCCATCAGAAACTACTTATATGGTAAGACTTCACAGCTATCACTAGCCCTTTTACTTCATTATGCTGGCATTTGTCGGAAGAGGACTAGACAGTATGAGTTCTGTACAAGTTAAACAAGCAGGGACCAGGAAACTGAAGTGCTGGAGGTGAAGAAGCCTGAATGGGCTCATTCAGAAAATGCATAACTGAACATGGCAGCATACATTCTTGGCTGTAGCTGTTTAAAGTCTTGAGCGCCCGTACAAACCAAAAGTGGGACGGACAGCAGAATTCTCATGGTGGAAAAGTAGTTTTAAAGTTCTACGGAATATAAATAAGTGCACATTTTAAAAGAAATCTAATCTAAAATCTGTGTCCGTATAAACAAAGACAGGGTAACTCTGACGTTACTATGCATATCTCAGCACTGTTCCTGACGTTCCTTTACAAGGTAACAGGGTCAGGTGTCATTGTTCTTCAGCACATTCCCGTGTAAATAGACTTACGCATTCCTCGCCAGAAGAAATTTATGTTAAAAAATGTTAAAAGTGTGTGGGAAGTTAATTAACCTAATACCTACAACCCCAGCACCCCACCCACCCACATATGCAGACTGCTGTCAGCTCCTGCAGGAAGGGGAAGTCATTCTGACTACCTGTGCAGCAGTCTGCACTTTGCACGCATGGTGTACCATCAAAACAAAGAAAAGTTGGAAGTCATGAATTCAACTTGAACTTTAGGTTCACCACTCTAAATATTTTACAGTACTAGTGCTTTATAAATGTGTAACTTCAGTGCTATAACAAATCAGTTTTCTTTTTCTCTGTTCCATTTTGGCCGTTTGCTGTGGGATAAGAGTACATATGCCCATAGGTTTCTATTTCTAGAACGTTGTGAATTCCCATGTAAGTTGCTTGCACAGTCCAGTTTCAGAAGAATTGATGCCTTCAGACTCCCCTTCCCTCCCCTTCCTTTGAGTCTTTTTCATACAATCCCATTCCTCGCTGGGTTAGTCCGTACTCTGTAAGCTATGACAGCTGCTGCTGGACACAACAGGAGTGAGGTCATCACAATGATGGTGGCAATAATGACCAAGACAATGACCCAGACATCCAATACATGCTTTGGGTAGGAGAAGTCCTCAGGGGTAGTTTCATCCATTATTAAGGATCACAGACGTCACCCTGAAATCAATAAGAACAAATACAATACAGTTTTACTTGATGCGAGATTGGCTTCAGTTGTTACCTTTCACTTTAGATTACTGGATGACATGTTAAGTTACTGAGGATTTTGGTAAAGGGTAAAGTTCTCTATTCTTTTCTCTCGCTTACTCTCTTC
Source organism: Neoceratodus forsteri (assembly GCA_016271365.2). Taxonomy (NCBI): domain Eukaryota; kingdom Metazoa; phylum Chordata; order Ceratodontiformes; family Ceratodontidae; genus Neoceratodus; species Neoceratodus forsteri. The sequence goes on from CM028130.1 coordinate 364,117,964, forward strand.
TCTGTCTCTTTATTATAAATCAGTAATAACATGCCAGCTCTCTCCTCTGGATGAGTTGTTCTTATGAGGGAGACATTGCAGGAACCGTTGAAGGTTTTCCCACCCAAGTCAGCTTCAGATGATCGTGAGCTGCAGTAGAAGGCAAGCAGCATAAGCTCAACGTTAACAGCACCACACCAGTACAACCAGTAACTACTGCACCAGTGCTTCAGTACAATCAGTGCCACTGTGTTTTTGAACTGGGAAAAAAAGCTAAAAAGCTGAGTATAACTTTATTAAATAGTGCCAACCTGCTTCTCAACGGCACCTGGAGATGAAAGCTCTAATCAAAATAAACAATGAGGAAAACAGTACAAGTTGCCAGCCTAGGCGAGCCAGCACCAAATTGAAGGAGCAGTTAGAAAGATGTAGCAACAGGACTGATGTGTGCAGGCAGGGACATGCTACTGACGTCAAAGGATTCAACATGAAAGCTACTGATGTTTGCCAGAAGCAGGACACTGTTCACTGTATCCCAGCTCAAACCTTTTGGACTGTGCTAGTTAAAGGCTTTTACCAGTCAGTTCTAAAACTTGTGTATACATTCCTCGCTATTTAATCAAGTACTTTCATTACACAAGTCACTACCACACTTTATGAAATTACAGAATCACAGAATAAAAACAACAAATAATGTTCGGTGTCCAAATTATGCCTGTAGTGATATTCACTTGGCTATCAAAAACAAATATTTGCAAGAGCTGTGTTTATCGACTTGTCTAGGGCCTTCAACACCTAGGGCCATGGGTTAATGCTATTAGAGCTGGGTCACCTAGGCTTTAGCTCTGCAGCCCATGTGGTGAGCTACTTGGGTGACCAGCAGCAGTTGGTGGCTGTAAAGGATGCGGGTTCTCGATTTCTGCCTGTGGAGCAGGAAGTCCCCAGGGCCTCGTGTTCCTTTTCCTGTTTATGAATGGCAATGGGTTCTGGTGCACAGGATTCATCAGTACACATATACACCTTCAATATGGTAATTTATGGATGGAAAAGGGAAGTGACGCTTACCTTACAAGACAGATTTGACAAGATAAGAGAAATCTGATTTCTAATAAACTGGTGCTTAACTCTGCAAAGACCCTGATCATGTTATTTGGTACTACAAACATGTTAAACATCAATTCGTATCAACTGGAAATCAATACATTTGATAACAAAGTTCTCCAAAATGTAAATTGTTATGACTACCTGGGAGTTTGGATAGAGTCACAGTTGAATGTGACTTCTATGTAAGCCACTGTAGTTGCTGAAAAAGATTTGCCCAAAACTAGGTTTTCTCAACAGGCAGAAATCTAATATATTGTCCGAGGTCAGGCAACAACTGTTAACCGTGTTACTTCCTTTAAGCAACTACAAGGATGTTGTGTATGGGAACATGACCGTGCAGAAGCTTCAGGTGCTGTACTGTTGTTTGGATAAATACTGTCTAAATGCAGTGCAGGACACCCAATCTGGGTTCCGATAATCTGCTGGTATAAGGTCCACATACTGAAGCTCATGTACAAAAATGTCAATTCTAAAGTGCCTGTGTATGTAAGCAAGCTTTTAAATGAATGCCTGATTCCTCTGGGACTTAGGGCTGTTAAGAGCTATAAATATGTCTTTCCTAAGGGTAAGACAACAGTTTGGAAGCAGGTCTTTGTATACGTAGGCCCCAGCCTGTGGAATTCACTGCCCACTATATGGAGGATACACACTAGCAAACAGACAACGCTGAAGTTTTGAAAACCTGGTTTATGGTACTGTATATTGAAATATGGTGCTAGAGAGTTTAGCATGTGTACTGTAGGTCAGGTTACTTAAAGCTATTGTAGGATAAGTTTATGTATATGTGTGTATGTATGTATGTGTGTGTGTGTGTGTGTGTATTCTTTATACAGTACCAGCTCAGTGACGTCTCAGTTGGAGGCCACCCTCATGATGGTGAGAGGAGGGTTGTGCTGGTCACCAGCTTGTTTTCGAGATGGGGGGGGTAGCGAAGTGGTGAGACACTACCTGCCAGGGTGGGGGGGTCCACTACACATGGAAAATCTATCCTTTTCATATGGGGCAGATCAGGGATGGGCTGGGGGGATGCTAGACCTCCAGGGTCCTTTTTTAAAGTATGGCAAGGAAGGATTGGCAATAGGGTAGGGGGAACCACTAGGCCACCGGGGTCCTTCTTCTCATAATGGGCCGATGATCTGCGAATGGGGGAGGGACCACTGGGGGAAGGACCAGTGGACTACCAGGGAAATTATTTTTATAAAACAGGATGGTAATTGGACATCAGGGGAGGGGGGTAGAGGGATTACTACACTGCCAGGGACGTTACTTTTATAACATGGGACAGTGATCGGACATCAGGGAAGGGGGAAAGGATTACTACACTACCACAGACATTATTTTTATACAACAGGATGGCAATCAGACATCGGGGAGAGGGATTATTACACTGCAAGGGACATTATTTTTATAAAACGGGATGGCAAATGGACATTGGGGAGGGACCACTGGAGTACCAAGGAGAATTATTTATTCTACTTAGGATGGCGCTCGGCGACGGGGGGGGGTCACTACCACAAGGGACACTGACATGTTTTTTACCGGCCAGCGATCAGCAATGGGGACGGGTGGCACAGTAGACTACATGAACACAGGGCTGCCTGTGGGGCAGGGACTTGGGGTTGGGGGGCACAAACCTCCAGCGCAGCCCATGTAAATGGGCCCATAATGGGCATGCAAATGGCCAGCTAGTGCTTTGCATGCCCAATGGGCTAATTTGTAAGGCTGTTTTAGTGAATACCAAACAGTGCACTGGCACTATTCATTGTACGGCCATTAACAGGGATGCCAGTCGCGGCAGCGCTAGTGGAGTTATATGCAGCAGTAATGGGATTACCTAGCCCTATTCACAGTCAGATTGTGCCCTTCACTATCCATCTGTGAATAGAATTTTGTTCCACCTGGACAACTGCAAAGAGCAATGCAAACTTTTGTTCTGCATTATGCAATTTTTGTGAATCTAGCCCCAGAGCTTATAAAAACTCTAACATGCATTGCAGGCTATTGACTCTCCCACTACTGGAGACCTGCCCTGATGTCAGCTGCAGGGAATTCTGGGATTTCTTGTCACAACAAATGTCAACTTGGATGTCAGCAGAATGAGCTTGGTACAATCTACTATACTGTAATAAACAGTAACTAATAAAAACAACTGCACACAAAAAGCAGTGTGGGACTCTCAGTGCCGACTGTTCCCCTTTAAATATCAGGTTCCATCTGTTCCTTTTTTTTTTTTTGTTCCTGCTCTGAAGTCAAAATCCACAGCTTATATCAGTAGATTGATTTCCGCAGCAACAGGTTGTGAAGTCATAAGCAGGAGATTATGAGCTCCTGGCAGGAATAAGAATGATGAACAAAATGATAACAGATGAAAAGATCCCATTTTATTGAAAATGTTTTCATTAAAGAAAAAACAGAACATCCCGAGATTCCAGCTGTGGGGGAATTTTGTATAGCTGTGCTCTCCTAGTGTCAGCTGTGACTGTTTTGCAGGAAACCAGAACATCTCTATAAAGAGCCCCTCCCTACCATCTCAGGGCGAACACTGAAAAGTATTTTTGTACCAGTTGCAGACAAGCTTTGTTCTGTGTTTGGCTGACCCTTTTTACCTTCCAGTGATGAACATGCACATTACAACAGGATCCCCCCCAAGACTTCACCTGCTCGGACTGCCTGTCCACACCTGACATCATAATCCACTGTCTGTGGCATCATAACCACTTGAAAACGAAATTGCACACACCCCAGTAATGCAAAGCATCATGGGATGTATATGCAAATCACCATGAAAGAATTTAGACTGGTTCTGCTTTTGTAAACAGGAGTGCATTGTGCTAAATGGCTTCTCCTTAACTGCAAAGGCTGAAAACAGAAGACACAAAACACATATTATGTCTTCCTTGGGACTCAGCAGTGAGCCTTATCAATATTTTAACAGAGGGTAGGAAATGAATCAGCCATTATTTTATTTTTTCATTTACTGATTATGCTCCCTTCGTCTTCAATCAATCAATCAATCAAAATATTTATTTATCCAAGTGAACCTCATTGAGCAGAGCTCTTTGTACAAGATGGACCTGGTTAGAACAAGGTCAGGGTATCATCATACATATTATACATGTAAACACACACACATATATATATATATATATATATATATATATATATATATATATATATATAAACACATTCACATTGGTGCAAGTACTAAGAGGTTCAAATAACAAGAAAAAAAGAAAAAGAGCAAGAAACCATAACAGAGGAGAATCCAAATAAAACAAGCATTTGTCAATGCCAAATGTTGTCGCGCTGGCATTGGCATTGGCGGAGCAAGAGGTGCATAATAGGAATGGCAGTGAAGTATTGAAGTGGCGCCAACCCCACCCCTTCCCTGTAGAAAACGACAGGCAGTGGGGTGTGCCTTTGGGTCTTCAGGCATAATGCTCATGCCATTGTACCTCACCCTACCCTGTAGACACTGACAAGTGTCATGGTGTTCTTTGGGGTCTTTGGGCATTATACTTACCCCATTCCATAAGGAAATACGCTGACATGGGTGCAGTATAGGAGTGTGGGGTGAAGTTTTTGGCCGAACAGTGCAAGACAGACCACAATGCCTGTCAGTGGCTGCAGGGTGGGTGTGGGGGTGGAATGGCATGAGCATTACACCTGATGATCCCAAGTCACATCCCTGACACCTGTCAGTCCATACTGGTTGGGGTGCTGCTGTTCAAAACCCTAACACCATAGGCGTGTAGTGGTAGTTTCACTCTACATGTTCAACATGGGCTGCTTGTCAGACCACCTCATAAAGAGCAGCACAATCATTTTGTTAGCTGAAAGGTGGGTTTGCACAGTGGCTGTGGCATTTGGTGGCAGGGGGATGAAAACACAGTTTTGGAAAGGATGTGGAGAATGACAACTGTATTGTTCATGAGGAGGCGTGAAAAATGGCAACGTTGAAAATCTGGAATGGCAATATGAAATATTGGTGAAGCAATGAACATGCAGCAGACATCCGCAACCCAATTATTTGTGGGGGTTTTTTAGGCACATTTTCAACATAGGTATTTTGGGACCTCCCCTCATGAACAGTGGCGCTGGGATTTTGTTAATGTGTCCCAAAAGGTGACTTCCCACAGCGAGCACGCCATTGTGTGCCCCAGTTGCGGGAATGCGTTTTGGGCAGGCTCTAAAAAATGGCAGCTGTAATGTTGATAAGGAGGTGTGCACAAATGCCAGTGGTGAAAATGTGGCATGAAAATATTGCAAATGTACGAAGTTACAAGGCTGCGTGGAAACTGCGCAACGTAACGCTTGCAGCACAGTCATTTATTGGACTTTCGGCACCAAATTTTCAACATAGGCATTTTAGGACCTCTGCTCATGAACAGTGTCATCATCATTCCCTCAAACTGCCCCAAAATCTGATTTCGCACAGCGACCGTGCGATTCTGTGCCGGACGTGCGAAAACACATTTCAGGCAGAGTATGCAAAATGACAGCTGTACTGTTCATAAGGAGGTGTGGAAAAATGCCAATGTTGAACACGTGGAGTGAAAATATTACAAACGCACAAAGTCACAAGCATACGTGCAAACTGTGCAACGCATGCTCGTAAAACACTAATTGTATGGACCGCCGGCCCCAAATCTTCAATATAGGCATTTTAGGACCTCTGCTAATGAACAGTGTTACTGTCATTTCCATAATGTGTCTCAAACATGGATGTTCCATAGCAACCGCACTATTCTGCGCTGGAACTGCGAAAACACATTTTGGTCAGGATGTGAAAAATGACAGCTATACTGTTCATAAGGAGGTGCAGAACAATAGCAATGTTGAAAATCTGGAGTGAAAATATTATAAATTCGCGAACTTATGAGCGTGCATGCAAACTGCACAATGCATGCTCGTAACACAGTCATGTTATGGAGTATTGTCAACAAATTTTCAGCATAGGCATTGTAGGACCTCTGCTCATGAACAGTGTAACTTGTCATTTCATAATCTGCCCTGAACACTGATTTCTCAAGTGACCGCGTATTGTGCGCCGGAAGAGCGGAAACACATTTCAGCCAGGATGTGAAAAATGACAGCTATACTGTTCACAAGAAGGTGTAGAAAAATGACAATGTTGAAAATCTGGCATGAAAATATTGCAAATTTGTGAAGTTATGAGCGTGCGTAGCAACTACGCAATGCACACTCGTAAAACAGCCATTTGTTTGATTTTTTCCACCAAATTTGCAGCATATGCTTTTTGATAGCCCACCTCATGAACATTGCCACTGACCTTGCATTAATCGGCCTCGAAAGGTGATTCTACGCAGTGACTGCGAAATCACCTTTCGGGACCGATTAACGTCATAACTGTAACAGAATTCATGAGGAGGTATCCCAAAACCCATGTTGAAAATTTGGTGCAAATTCCAAAAATGACTGAGATATGCAGCAAAGTTGAAAAACCCTATCTATCCCATTATACAGCTTACCGGCATTTCCTCAGTTCATGGTTGGCTTTGAAGAGTGCAGACGTGTTCCCAGTCCACTGAAGATCGTTTGCCGGACTCCGGAGGTAAGTATGGGGTGAGGGGTGTGTGGGGAGGCAGGGTGTGCAGTGGATGGGTGCAGGTGGTGGGTAGGGACTCTAGGGAGACTACGAGGGACTGTTTTATGTTACGGATGGAAAAACTAACATCGCGGGACAGTTTTTAATTTTTCAGGGGACTTGGCACGCCAGGGGGGCTCCCAGCATGCCACCTAACTGTTGTGGGGGGATTGCTGCAGCCGACGGGGGATTGGGCACCCTTGTCTGCACACAACAAAAGGGGGGATGAATTTATGCCAATGGGGATTGGGCACCCCTGTCAGCACACAAGGAAAGCGGGGGAGGCAAGAGCTGAAGGGGATTGGGCACCCACCTCGACATAAAAGAAATGGGGAGGGGGACTGCTTTATGCCGACGGGGAGTGGGCTCCCCCATCAGCAAAGTTTTGCGGCCAGAGTAAGCCGGCAGGGGGACTGGGCACCCCCAAAGTCAGCAGTTGGGTGGCCGCCCGCCCGCCATGCTGACAATGTGGCGAGCATTCAGGAAGGGTCCACTGCGTCTGATGAGCTTTGCTCGGATTGCAGCGGACCTTTCCTTAGATGTGCTCGCCACATTAGTATGCATGGTGTGGTGCCGGCATGCAGGCTGATTGGGGAATGAGGGACGCACCTACCGATGCGTGCCCTGCATTCGCCCAGCAGTGACCGCGCCTCCAAATCTCCACTGTCACAAGATGTTGGCTGCGCAAGCGCATCAAATTAAAAAGGTCAGACACACCATTCATAATCTTAAATACATAAATACAGTTTCATATAGTCCATATCCACTGTAGAGAAATACCAAAGAGTCCACTTGCCAGGGACAATCATAAACCTATCCATGAAGAGGCCATAAGGGAACAGCCAGCTAATGGCAGATGGGGGTACCAGGAGGGGAGTGTAATGTGTAAATGAGGGGAATTCAAGGTGAGTAGGATAGCTCCCATAGATAGGGATATGATATAGAGGAAGAGGCGGGGGCTCACAGAGGGGGGGGGACTAATAATGTCTGAACACGTGAACATGGTAAATATACCCTGTGAGGGGTTGGTGAAGAGAAAAGTTGGAAGTGGACCAATACCAAAAAGGGAAACAGAGGCAACACAAATGGAACAGGTTAACATGACGGCAAATTAGGGTCATGGATAACAATTGCACTGCTCATTTCTGAGACGGGAGTATAAATACTTGAAGGTAGAGATGCTAATGGGTATCCTGCATTTTAGCATTTTTTGCAGTTTGTTCCACAAGGAGGACAGTGTAAAGCTTATAGCAGCCCTGCCAAAGCAAGAATTAACTTTGGGAACCTTCAGTAAGATGGATGTGCAACTTCTCAGGGCATAATAAGAGGGAAGGGTCTCTCACCTTGGTTTCTATTAACGCCTGCAGCATCCTTGGCAAGCTTGATCACCTCCAATCGTGGATCCAACAGCACAACCCTGATATACTCTCTGTTGTTGAGATATGGCTAAACCCTAAGATCCCAGACTCATCAGTCTCAATTCCTGGTTACTCCTTATTCAGGCAAGACAGGATCACTAAACATGGTGGGGGCTGTGCCATATATCTAAGGAACACCTTCTTGGGTCATGTCATTCCTTCTCCTAACCAAGGCACCTCCCCTCAGGTCCTCGCTATCAAAGTCCTCCTTGGAGCCCATAATAAGGAACTCACTGTTATCTCCGTTTACCTACTCCCAAAGGACCAGGCCGTTAACTTCAACAACATCATGGAATACCTTAGGAGCCAGCATCCTAACTCTGAAACCATAATTCTAGGTGATTTTAATATTAACTGGCTCTCCACTGAAGCCTCTGTCTATAAGGATGCAGTCACGGCCCAGCACCTCGCACAACTTGTCCACGCCCCCACCAGATGCAACTATAGGAGCAGTACTCTCATACTACTGGATTGAATTCTGTCCAACCGCCCTGAACGAATCTCAAATGTTTCAGTTCTCCCTTATGCCATAAGTGACCACTCACCTGTCATCTGCTCTTGGACCAACAAATTCCACAAACCCCCTCCCAAACTCACCTAGCAAGGGTAATCAAGCAAGGACACTTACAGCTGCTAAAATCCCACCTAACCAGGCTTGACTGGGCTGAGCTTGACACGCTCAGGGACATCAACACAGCCTTGGACCTGTTCATCAAATGCTTTAATACTGCATGTGATATCTATGCTCCACTGAAAAAGATGAAGGTCAAAGGACGGTCTAACCCGTGGATTACTACAGATCTTGTAACTCTACTTAAGCACAGGGACGATCTCTGGCACTGTGCTCGTGATACTCCAACACAAGGTAATATACAAAAATACAAAGCAGCCAGAAATGACTGCACTCATCAAATCCAGAATGCTAAAAGCAAGTATTACAAGGAAGCACTGACCAACTCCTGGGGGGATGGGAAAAACTTCTGGAACAACCTGAAAGAACTGACAGGCAAGGATCCTAAGGTACCTCCCACCATGATCAATATTCTTGGCATTCCAACGCTCGATCTTGGTACCACTACCAATACCTTTAATAATGCATTCTCTAACCTAGATAGTGTCCTTCCTCCTGATTTCTTTGACTACTCCCCCCTCCAATACCACCACATCACCCCCCTACATGTTTGTACAGTTCCACAATTCTTTTTCAAAGAGGTTCCTCCACAAGCAGCCTATAATTATATCAGCAAGGCCATATGCAAATCTGGGTACAGTGGAGACTCCCTTGACTTAAAATTATTGTCGCAAGTTCTGGATGAAACTCTTGAACCCCTGACAAATATCCTTAACCTCTGTCTAAGACTGGGACAATTCCCCTCTCTCTGGAAACAGGCAACTGTCACACTGGTGCACAAACTGTAGTTCACACCAACTACAGAACCATCTCACTCCTCCCCCCCCATTATCCAAGGCGTTGGAACGAATAGTTTCAGACCAATTAGTTGAATACCTGGAAAAGTACGAAGTCCAATGCCCAGAACAACATGGCTTCAGAAAAGGGCACAGCACCACCATGGCCCTACTGGAATTCACTAGCTTTATCCATGACACGCTCGACAAAGGAAACTGTGGGGGAGCAGTATTCATAGACCCAACGAAGGCCTTTGACACCGTTATCCACCCTCTACTTCTCAGGCAGCTATCCTCCATCGGGCGCTCCAATGATGCCATTCCATGGTTTGATAGTTACCTTGGGAATCGGGTCCAACGTGTCAGGATTGCAGGTGTTATGTCTGATCTAAAGCCAGTCCTCTCCAGAGTTCCCCAGGGGTCCATTCTTGGCCCACTACTCTTCTCCCTATTCCTCAACAGTCTCCCTAGTGTCTGCCAGCAAAAAACACTACTGTATGCAGATGATGCGGTCTTGTTCTCTAGCCACCATGACTCCAAAATCCTTGAAACCCAACTGCAGCTTGACTTCCAACGTGTTGAAAACTGGTCCAGAACACATAAGCTCATCCTGAACTATAGTAAGACCAAAGTTATGACCTTCTGTAATCCACGGAGCAGGCACAAAACTCTGTCTCTCACTATTAAGAACAACGCCGGGTACTTGCTTGAACATGTTCAGGAGTTCAAGTACCTTGGAATCACACTGGATAGTACCCTCTTGTACACTAGGCATATTGACTCTGTTGCCAAGGCTGCCAACATCCGGATTGGTCTGTTACACAAGCACAAGCACTGTATGACTGAGAATGCCCTTAGGCTGGCCATCTACAGTACTGTCACCTCTGTTATTGACTACGGTCTGGCCATTTACGGCTCCGCTTCTACAACTGCCCAATGCAGGATCTCAGTGTCACTCAATAAAGCCTGCAGGCTGTTAACGGGCGCTGACTGACTTACACATACCTGTGACCTCTACGCATAGACTGGCTGGCTTACACTCCACAACAGATTACAATACCAGACCTGCCTACCAGCCAAAAAGGTTCTCCTTGGACTTATGCCTCCTGGTATTAATAAGCTCCTCTCTGCCTTCAGTGGTAAACAGCATATATGTAGTGCCCAATACCAAACCTTCCTGGTTCCCAGATGTCGTACCTCCATGGGTCAACGGTCCTTCACCCATAAGGCTCCACAGTGGTTCAATTCCCTCAACAAACATAGAAACATAGAATTTGATGGCAGATAAGGACCACCTGGCCCACCTAGTCTGCCCATTTTCCTACCTAACAGATAAGCTGCAGATCCTAGTTAACCAACAGCTTATTTCCTCCTACCCCCACTAGGACTGCCTTATGTCTGTCCCACGCATTCTTGAATTCCCCCACTGTTCTTGACTCCACGACCTCCTCAAGGAGGCTGTTCCATGCATCCACAACCCTCTCTGTGAAAAAATACTTCCTCACATTACCTCTGAGCCATCCCCCCTCTATCTTCAAATTGTGCCCCCTTGTTCTTGCACATCTCTTTTTCTGAAAGATGCTACCCTCTTGGACTTTGTTGATTCCCTTGAGGTACTTGAAAGTTTCTATCATGTCCCCTCTCTCCCTTCTTTCCTCAAGGGTATACATATTAAGCTCCTTTAGTTTTTCTTCGTATGTCTTCTGGTGCAGACCCTGCACCATTTTGGTTGCCCTCCTCTGGACAGCCTCCACTCTGTCTATGTCTTTGCGGAGATGGGGTCTCCAGAACAAAGAAGCACTCTCCTCTGCAGCGCTTGGACCCTTTAAATGGAATCTCCGCAACTACCTCACTTCTACCACTCAATGTGATTGCTTCTCCTAAAAGCCTGATCCAACCACCGCCTAATTGCACAAAACTTGTAACCCGCCTCCATCCTGAACATTACCCTCTATGACTCCTACTTCTCTTGGTTACCCTTTTTCTTATCCATCCCCCCTCCCCCCCACTCCTACGCCTACCCACAAACCTATTACCTCTTTCCCCTCCTAGTCCCACTTCCTCTCTCCCAACCCTTTGACTATGCCCATATTCCACTGTCTTAGACTACCCTTCCCCCTCTTGACAATGGCATCACAGCCGGCCTATTTTCTTTCCCCCTTCTTCACTGTCTCCCACTGATAGTCCATCTGCTTCTTAATTCCTTCCTCTGTTCACCTCATCTAGCTGCCAATATTAAGTTGTCTTTAGTAACATCTTTTATTTTCAAGTGTGTTACAACTGTTAATCTATGTCAAACATGCCTGTGTTTTGATTGTATACCATTGTTTTGACTATATACCATTTCCAACCTCTGTTTGTATGTTCCCCCCTCATTTGATGTGGAACCTTTGTAAATGAGCAGATCCTGCTCAAAGGTACTTGTAATCCTAGAGTTTAATAAATAAAATAAAAAAAATAAATAATTGCCTATAGAGTTTAGAGGAAGACAGTCTGTAATGTATTGGGGACGTTTTTTGGAGATGGATCTCAGGGTCCATAAGGCTGCATTTCTATCACACCTGTATTGAAGCGAAGTCCTCCCCACTGCTTGATATAAGGAGCAGTGATGCGTAGAGTAGGGAAGACCTGTGATGAACGTCAAAGCTCTATGACAGAGCGTGTCAAGTTTGGTGAGCTAGGAGGTAGGACATTGACTATACAGGAGGTCAGCATAGTCTATCAATGATAGAAAGGTTGCTTGGACCAGCTGCAGTTTAGCATCTCTAGTTAAGAAGTGGGCTATCCTAAAGAACAGGCCAAGTCTCTGTCATAGTTTTTTGAGTAGTTCTTCACTGTGCTCTGTAAATGAAAGCCTATGGTCCAGCCATACTCCCAGATATTTGAATTTTGAGACAAATTCCAACTTTTCACCTAGAATTGTAGTAATCTGTGGCACAGGTTCTGATAGGGCCGACTTTGCTGCTTGAACAGAAGGAGAAAAGAGCATTGCTTTTGTCTTCTTGGCATTAAGTAATAGTTTTTTATTCAGAAGTTGGTATTGCAACAGGTTGAATTCAGATTTAAGGTCGTTACATATAACTTGTAAAGACGGGTGGCTTACGTAAGAACTGTATCATCTGCAGACAGATGGATGTTGGCCTTGATTATGCTTTCATCAATGTTGCTGATGTAGATTGCGAAAAAAAAGGGGCCTAAATAGAACCGTGAGGAACACCTCTTAGGAGAGGTTTGAGAGTCGAGCGATCTTCTTTGGCTTTGACCCGCTGGAAGCGGTCAGAGAGGCAGTTGTTGAACCACTGCAAAGATAGTGGGTCTATACCTAATTAGGTCAGGGAAGAGAGTAGCAGAGAATGGTCGACAGTGTCGAAGGCCTTACTCAGGTCCAAGAACACAGCACAAGTATAACTTCTGTTATCAAGCTCTCTTTGCCAATCATTAGTCACTCTGGCAAGTGCTGTGATGGTGCTATGTTTAGCTCTGAAACCTGATTGGACAAGGTTTAACAGGTTCTTAGCTTCTAGGTAATGCCTCAGTTGTTCACTTACGACTTTTTCCAATAGTTTCAACAGTGCAGGGAGAATTGAGATCGGTCTGTAATTATTTAGTTCACAGGGATTTCCGGACTTGAACAGGAGTATGATGTATGCTGTTTTCCAGATTGAAGGAATGAATCCTTGGGTCAGTGATAGGTTGAATAACTGGGTTATGTGCACGGCTAGCACGTGAATGGCCACCTTCAAAAAATACGGGTCCAGGGTGTCCGCACCAGCACTTTTTTTTACACCCAATTTCAGTAACAGGTCTTCAACTTCTTTTCAGATTAGTAGGATGCAAGGAGAAGACTGAGTCGGTGACACTGGGATCAGCATCTTGATTATCCACCTAGGAGCACATCAAATTTGCAGGGGAATTGTCGAATGCTAAGCCTGCAGTTGCAAAATGATTATTGAAAGCATTCAACATTTCCAATCTATCACTGGTGGTATTATTATTAAAAGAGATCTTGTCAGGTAATGAGCCACCGGGCGTGTGACCAGACAAATCCTTAACGGTTTTCTGAAATTTTGCTGGATTTTTGGAGGCAGAGACAAATTCAGAATGATAGTAAGTGGCATTTGTGTCTCTAGCCATTCTAGTGCATGAGTTTCTTGCCCTCTTGAACTGGCAATAGTCCGTAGAAGTCCGGGTTTTGCATGCTTTTTTCCATAGGTTATCCCTCTCAATCAATGCAGATTTTAATTCTGGTGTGAACCACCGACATGCATTCTTTGCTACTCACACCTTAACTATAGGCTCCCCCTTACCCTCAGGCACCATGGGCAGCCCCTGAGCCCCCTGCCCACTTAGTCTCTGGCTCACCCTTACCCTTAGGTACCATGGGCAGTCCCCAAGCCCCCCTGCCCCCTTCATCTCCAGGCTCCCCCTTACCCTCAGGTACCACAGGCAGCCCCTGAGCACCGGCGACCGCAGTCACTCACCCCTACAGAACCTTGGCAATGCCCCCCAAGCAGGGTCAGGCACCCCAAAATTCTACATTTCATCAGGCGAGTGCCGGGAACCAGCAGGCAATGGAAGCCTGAGCAGCTCCCGCAGGCCATCATCATGGAAGTGCTAGGGCCATTTTCCTTGATCCATTGCCCCACCCGGGAAGTTATGTATGTCGACGTGGGCCCCGCATATGCTCATGTGCACGTCCACCGATGTCAGCAACATCCCTGCCCAACTATCCACCTACCAGCCGCTGCCACCTGTGGTCACCCAGCTGGCAGATTTGTAGCAGAGGATGGAACCCTATGTAAACATCATTTCCTATTACCTTTAATAAGGACTGCTTTGTCAGTTCCACAGTGACAGATATGGTGATATCAGATGCAGATGAGCAGTCAGAGAAATGACGTCTCTGTAACAGTGATTCTTTCTTGATGTTAATATGTGGATTAAAATGTAACTAGGAAGCTAAATACAGAAAATATAGGACATTGAACCTGAAATGTATCTGAAAATTATGTTTTGTATAAGTTTACCCTGCTAAATAGGATGGGGAAAGTATAGAAACAGTCCATTTAATTAATAGAATACAATTTTTGTTTATTATGAGAAACTCCTTTCAGAGCACTGTTAAATAGCTTTGCAACAGATGAGAGACTGCTCCCCTCCCAAAGCCTACATTTCTGCAGCTATTGAAATAAATGCTTCAACGTGCACATCTAATGTCTGTGCAGATTGTGCCTGCATGCATTAGGCCATTTTTTGAATATTAAGACCTGACTTTGCAACATACTACCCTAAACAAAATGATAAAACTCAGGAAATGCTTCTCGTCTGAAAGCAGCAGAATAATTTATCAGATAGTGGTCCCTATCTTTTTCATGAAAGCAGCATTGCTATTGATCAGATAGTGGCCTATATCTTAGAAGTAGAGGACCTCAGACATAACCAAAATCTGTATCACAGCAACAAAAGGCAATGACAATGCAGAAACAGTAAAAACAACCAACCGACGGTACTGCAACAACTTGTCAGATGCCAGTATACTTTTTTAAATTGCATTTGGGTACACTGTGAAAACATATGGAAAAAAATGAAAAAATCTGTTTATAAAAGCATTAAGAAACTTAGTTTTAGCAGGTTTGCTGGTGGAGCTTGGAGAACCCTCTGTTTTGCCTCAGCACCTTAGCCATTCCAAAGGTTCATTATCTGCTAGTAAACGGCCCCAGTTTTTATCCCTGTTGCACTATTGCCAACCCCCTTAGGCCTCAAAGTGTTCCTAGTTTAAAAAACGCATCCCTTACAGAAATACAAGTGTGCAACATGCAAGGCAAATTTATTTGTATGGCGGCCAATCCTGGAGGCTCTGGGCACCTCACAGTACAATAAAATAAGCATTAAAACATACATATAAAATAGTATAGATATAGTTAAGACATAAAACAAATAAAAGCAAATTCATTGTAACAAGGCATCTTAACAAATTTCAGGACTCATTAAACGCCAGGTCGTAAAGGTGTGCTTTCAGCTTCTGCTTAAAAGCCTCCACCAAAGGGGCCTCCCGGACTGCAAATGGTAAAGAGTTCCACAGGGACCACCCAGAGATACTGAATGCATGACCCCCAGAAGCCTTGAGCCATACCCTGGGAACAGTCAGCAGGCTCCTCGAGGCAGCACAGAGGGAGCGGACATAGAAAACCGGTGTTAGAAGCTCAAACAGATAGCCAGGATCCAGTCCATTTAGGGCCTTATAGGCGAGAAGCCCCACCCTGTAAAGGACCCTCCACTTGACCAGCAGCCAGTGCAGAGCACACAGGATAGGGGTCACATGACTAAGTCTAGAAAGGCCAGTCAGTAACCGAGCTGCCGCATTCCACCCTAGCTGAGGCCTGCGAAGGGTCCCTCCCATGACACCAAAGTAAACAGTGTTGCAATAGTCGAGTCTGGAGGAGACAAAGACATGTACCAGAGTTGGCAGGTCCTCGGCCGGAATGGGTGGCTTAATCCGGGCAATGTTCCGTAAATGGTAAAAACCACTATTGACAACAGACAACACCTGATCTTCAAAAGTCAGCCTGCTGTCAAGGATCATGCCTAGATTCCGCACCCTCATGGAAGCTGTCAATGGAGCAGATCCCAGCACAAGGCTGGAAGCCGCCTCGGGCAGCAATCCATCACGCCCATGACCTGGCTCAATCACCAGTACCTCCGTCTTAGCCGGGTTGAGTCTCAGCCAGCTGGAGGCCATCCAGTCACTGATTTTAGCCAACAGGTCTTAAGCACATCCACAGTTCCTGATGTTCCGGGAGCAAATGACAAATACAGTTGGGTATCATCCACATAGCAGTGAAACTCCACACTGTATTGTTGAATGATCTCACCCAGGGGCAGCATATACACTGTGAAAAACATCAGTGACAGGATCGAGCCCTGTGGCACTCCACACGACAGAAGCATTGGGGAGGAGGAGAAATTCCCCATCACTACCCGCTGCACCCAGTCCGAGAGAAAGGACTCAAACCACCTAATGACAGTACCGGTGAGTCCACAAAACTAACAGAGCCAATCCAATAACATGACGTGGTCCACAGTGTCAAAAGTTGAAGAGAGATCGAGAAGTACAAGAATTGACCTGTCTCCTCTATCTCTAACCCTGAGCAGATCATTATGCACCCTCACTAGAGCTGTTTCCGTGCTGTGTCTGGCCTGAAATCCTGACTGAAATGGTTTATAAATGTCCGAGGACACCAGGTGATCCCCAAACTGTTGAGTCACCAACTTCTCAACAACCTTGCTCAAAAAGGGCAGGTTGGAGATAGGACGATAATTCGCCAGGACATCAGGGTCGAGGGAAGATATCTTCAGGAGGGGCCTAACTAGTGCCTTTTTCAAGGCAACTGGGAGAACACTCACCACCATCGAGCACCTGACAGTCCTGGTGAACACCGGACTGACAACCTCAACACATCCCATTAAGAACCGTGTCGGGGCTGGGTCCGGTTCACAAAATGTGTGCTTCAGCTCTACGATCACCTTAGTCACTTTGGACACCTCAACTGGCCTAAACTCTTCCCAGATAGGTGGGGGGCCTCTATTCCCCCCAGCCTGACCACTGCTAGGTGAAGGTCTAACTGGCGGAATCCCCACCCGGATGGCCAACACTCTGTCAGAGAAGAACAGAGCGAACTTGTCACATAAAGTGGTTGAAAAAGCTTTTTTGGCTGCAGGCAAGCCGGATGTAAAAGCCTGTCTACAGTTCGAAACAGCTGAGCCAGTCTGTTCTTCCCCACAGCAATTTCCCTGGACAGAAATTCTGCCTTCTTACGGGAGACTGCCCCCTGGTACTCCTCACAGTAGACACGCAGGGCCAGCTTGTCAGCCTCCAGCTAGGTCTTCCGCCAGCAATGCTCCAATTTCCAACCCCTGATCTTCAACACTCTGAGGTCCCTGTCAAACCAAGGGGGTCTCATGTGCGAAGATCTGGGTTGTAAACGAATTGGTGTGACAGCATCAGAAACCACCCTGTTATAGGTAGCAACTGCCTCCCCAGTGCCAATGCACATGCCATGTTGACCCTAGAAAGATCAACTACCACCAACAATCCCACCAGGTCCAAACCTTTAAATGGTGATAGCTGATTATTTTATTTCTGCAGAGAAGGGACCTCGGGGGCGAGGGGGCCAGATGTGAACTCCATGGTGTAATGATCTGACCAAACGACCTGATCAATCTTGAGGTTATGAACCTCAAGACCCAGCTGAAACACCAGATCGAGTGTGTGGCCAAGCTGGTGGGTAGCAGAAGCAACTGCTTGTTACAGGCCCAGCAACTGCATCAACTGTAGGAGGTCAAAACTAAAACACGAGGATTTATCGTCGACCCACGCATTGAAGTCCCCCAGGATTAAACAACTGGGAGACTCCAAAACCTGGTTAACGATGAAGTCCTCAACCTCCTGCAGGAAAGCATATGGCATGCATGCTGCACACAAGCTGCACATTTGTATTTCTGTACAGGATTGCATCATGAGTGACTGCACTGTTTGGGGGTGTTCCTAATGTTGAGGAAGTATGCAATACGAACAGATCCAGGATTTGAAACCAAAACAAAGTTGGTTATTATAACTATACATTAGCATGCATTTCAGTTCTACTAAGCAAGGAGGCAGATAAAACAACCAGCAACATCAGTGAATTTCAGAGATGGTAAGCAATCCTAAAATGTATATTTTTAACCATAAATAATATGATGCAAAAAAAGTTGACAGTGTCCCTGTAACTTTACTTCTTGTTTTAGTAGTTGCCGTATTGGTCCTTGCAAGAATAGATCCAGAAGCAAATGATTTGATACCTTTTAATGGACCAACATAGATGTAACAACAAGAACAAAGTGCTCTAGCTTTCGGACCAACCAGTCCTTCTTCAGAAGCTCATGGCAGTTGTTTAGAAAATACAATACTTATAACAGCTAGATAATGCAGAGAAAAACAGAAAAAAAATCCCCATTGGTTTAAAATACTCATTTAAAAAAAAAAAAAAAACAGAAGATGATGTCAGAGAAGTTAAACAGTACAATACTGCCTCAGTCCGAATGAACCTTGGGTTAAGATGTGCTGTGCAACAAACATAAGGAATCCTACTGCACATAAATTTAATTGACATAAGATAACACTGCTGAAGCAGATAACTCCCAAATCAAGCCATGAGTGTCACAGTCAGTATAAGGATGTGATTACTGAAAGGCAACCCCACCCAGCTTAAAGACAAACTAAGATAGTTATAGGGCTCATGAAATTACAATGTATGCATTAAAGACAAGAATACCAGTAAAGTTGTCTGAAAACATCAGTGCACACTGTGTGATGTGTAAACCTAGCTAGACATGTCACCCAGCTGTATTCTCAAGCTAAATAAAAGGCCCAAGAAATTACAAAACCTCAGGACTATATAAATGATAATATAAATATAAATTGATAATATTAGTGTTAAACAAAAACTCTAGTAGAGGAACCTCAAGGAATTCAGACCATGCATCCTGATATGTACTGATGTCAATATATACTGAGAATGTAGCAACTACATGTACCACAAGTGTCTAGGGAATCTGAAAAGAGATAAAAGTAATTTATCTCCTCCTGCTCATACAAACAGTACAACCTAACCCACCCCACATCACAATAATGTGGGTGGGGGAGATACATAGCTTAAACGAGATGTTGTCTCTCTCTCTCTCCCCCCTCCTTTTCTCTCTCTCTCTCTGTCTCCCACAGACACACACACACACACACACACACACTCTCAATCTCTCTCCTAGTGAACCTATATTAACTTCAGTCACTGTAATTGTTCCCCAAAGGAATACAACTTGTAATGAAATTCTGAGTAAATTACTACAATATTAGCCTAATGTAAAAAATATGTGCAGGACCCCAAGCAAATGAGATCACACATCCCAATATGTACAGAGTTACAAAATTATATATAACAGTATAAGATAACACTCCTGTATGTACACTAGCAGGCTGGGTAAACTGAATATGGTGCAATGGAATCAATCTCCCACAGGCAAAGATAAAAATAAGGAGAAATTTGTTGTGTGTGGAATGAAAATAGTAACACATTATACCTCCATATAGCAAATAGAGACTTACCTCAATGTGACAGCAAGCCCACATCTATTATATCACATACCTACAGCACATACCCACACACATACATACACACACGCATCCACATCTCACACATGCTGAAGTCCTATAATATGTCAGCTTGAAGAAGAAAAGGTCTGTGGATGTTAATTTCTGTAGTGTCCCATAAAGCCAATATCCAAGTTCATCCCATCTGCTACCATATTGAGATGTAAATAAGTTTAATCTCAAAAGCTCGCCTCTGTTGTGTGTTTTTGAGATTTCCTTTAAGACCATTACTGACATATCTGAGACTGAGTGGTCAGGCTGGGAGAAGTGATGCCCACTGGTTTTTCAGTCTTCCTTGCTGTAATAGTATGCCTGTGTGAGTTCATCCTAGTGCGGAGCTGTTGGCGGTCTCTCCTACATAACCTGTTTGTGGACATCTCTTGCACTGAATGAAATAAACAACATATCGTGACATGCATGTATAACTCCCATGCACCTGAATTGTCTGTTTTGTGATGTAACCACACAGTCTGAGGTAGAAATTAGCCCACAAGTCTTGCAAGGGCGTTGATTGCAGGGTCGTGTGCCATTGTGTGACATGGTATTCTGTTCCGTGAAAGTTTGCTCCTAATAATTAGGGCTGGATAAATTTGGCGGTTGTTTAAAAGATAGTAGTGGAGTTCCTTAAAATACAATTAAGGGTGTCATCCTCACTAAATATTGGGTGGAGATATTTAATAATCTTATGCAGACGTTCAAGGTCTGGATGATATGTGACTACCAGGGTATTCTTTCTGTAGCTGTCTTTTCTTTATATTGAAGTAGTTGTTGTCTTGGTACTTATGCTGTCTGCTCTGTTATCCTGTCAATTTCCTGGAAGAGTGTCCCTGCTCCATAAAGGTGTTTTTCAACATAGCCAAATGTGTATCTCTGTCATCCTCATTTGAACAAATACGCTGACAACGGTGCTTGACTGTATATGACAGATTTTTTGTATGATTAGGTGGTTACTTTTCCTGTGCAGGTATCTCTGTCTGTCTGTTGGCTTCCTGTAAATACATATATGTAAGGTTCCATCCTTAATGATGACTGTGGTGTCCAGAAAGTTAACCTTGGTGGTAGAGTACCCAAGGTAAGCTTTATAGTAGGGTGGAGATTGTTAGTTTGTGATGAAAATCTTGAGTGCATCTGTGCTCTTCGTCCAGATGATAAACAAATCATCAATGTAACGGAAATAAGCCAGTGGTTTGTGGGGATACTGCCTTAAAAATCCTCCTCCAAGCCAGCCATAAAGAGGTTAGCATACTGTGGAGCCATTTTGGTGCCCATTGTTGTTCCCATAGTTTGAACATAATGTTTACCATTGAAGTTGAAGTTGTTATGTGTCAAAATGAATCCATAAGTTCCCCCACCACTCCAGGGTTGATGTTTTGGTCAGGTCCTTTTCACGTATGTATTTAAGGCATGCTGCAATGCCATCTGTGTGTGGAATATTAGTGTAGAGGGATGTTACATCCATTGTCACTAAAATGGTATCAGGTGGTAAATCCTTATAACCAGAAAGTACGCAACAAGTGCGAGTGTCCTGGATATAACTGTCTCTTTCCATAACCAGCGGTTTCAAATGGTCTCTACAAACCCTGAGATCCCTCAGTCAAGGTACCATTACCAGAGACTATGGGTCTCCTGGATTGCCAGGTTTATGTATTTTAGGCAGCATGTAGAATGTCCCTGGCTTTGGTTCAGCAGGAATGAGGTGAGCTAGTTTCTTCGGACATGGTCAGGAAAAGTTTTAGTTAAGTCACATAGTTCATCTTTTATATCTTGTAGTGGGTCATCTCCAGTTCTCTGTAGTATGTAAGATCTGTTAGCTGTCTATTAGCTTCAGTAATATAGTCTTCTGTTTAAAATCACCACTGCAGAACCTTTATCAGCTTTTTGATGACAATGTTGTGGTTTGATTTCAGTGTCCCTATAGCTCTCGCTCCAGTGGAGAGAGGTTATAAGGTTTGTTTTTGCCTGGTAAGGATCTGACCACTGACTTGTTGGCGAAACAATTAATATAATTGTCTAGTTTTTGTTACGCCCACTTGAGGGGTAAAATCAGATTCCTTTTCTTATCCATTACATTATTGCTGTTTGCACTGTCTTCACTACCAGTGATTTCTTCCCTGCCATGAAAGAATTCTTTAAGTCTCAATCTACGGAAGTACTCTCTAGTTCACCAAAACAGTATGTTATCCAGTGGTTTTGTTGGGCAGAAAGGAGAGCCCTTTTGAAAGTACATTCAGTTCTCCAGTAGTCAGTGTGTGGTTGAACAAATTAACAACTGAAAGGTGCCCATCAGTATTGTGTTGTTGTTCAGTGACTCCATTATGTGCTTCATGGTTGTTAGGAAGTATGGTATGTTGAAGGGCATCTAATTTCCTATTTTCACAAGCATGGCTTTTCTTAAGGTCCTTTGGTAGTTAATGTGTATCTCTAGATGTCTTGAATAGGTTCCCCAGACACCCTTTCAGAGTGGTTACAATTTCAGCAACTTTTGTTAAGAACAACTTTTGGGCATATGACATGCAAATCCTGTGATTTCTCAGTTTCTCAGAGGTCCTATGGACAAAGTTGTTCTGCATAAGTAGAATTGTTTGTATTTTAATGGATTCCAAATAGTAAGACCTTTAGGATAATGTTTCTCCTCTTGCACTGGGTTAGAAAATAGATGTCACTGTCTAGCCGTGCCAATTTCTTCTTGATGTTATGTAACTGCCATATCTCTACCTAATTCCGTATCTTCCATGTTGAAATCTTGATTTAGTAGTTGCCTGATTGGTCCTTGCAAGAATAGATCCAGAAGCAAATGATTTGATACCTTTTAATGGACCAACATAGATGTAACAACAAGAACAAAGTGCTCTAGCTTTCGGACCAACCAGTCCTTCTTCAGAAGCTCATGGCAGTTGTTTAGAAAATACAATACTTATAACAGCTAGATACAGCTAGGGACATTCTACATGCTGCCTAAAATACATAAACCTGGCAATCCAGGGAGACCCATAGTCTCTGGTAATGGTACCTTGACTGAGGGGATCTCAGGGTTTGTAGAGACCATTTTGAAACCGCTGGTTATGGAAAGAGACAGTTATATCCAGGACACTACGCACTTGTTGCGTGTACTTTCTGGTTATAAGGATTTACCACCTGATACCATTTTAGTGACAATGATGTAACATCCTCTACACTAATATTCCACACACAGATGGCATTGCAGCATGCCTTAAATACATACGTGAAAAAGGACCTGACCAAAACATCAACCCTGGAGTGGTGGGGAACTTATGGAATTCATTTTGACACATAACAACTTCAACTTCAATGGTAAACATTATGTTCAAACTATGGAACAGCAATGGGCACCAAAATGGCTCCACAGTATGCTAACCTCTTATGGCTGACTTGGAGGAGGATTTTTAAGGCAGTATCCCCACAAACCACTGGCTTATTTCCGTTATATTGATGATTTGTTTATCATCTGGACGGAAGGCACAGATGCACTCAAAGATTTTCATCACAAACTTAACAATCTCCAATTTACTATAAAGCTTACCTTGAGTACTCTACCACCAAGGTTAACTTTCTGACACCACAGTCATCATTAATGATGGAACTCATATATGTATTTACAGGAAGCCAACAGACAGACAGAGATACCTGCACAGGAAAAGTAACCAACCTTAATCATACAAAAAATCTGTCATATACAGTCAAGCACTTCGTTGTCAACGTATTTGTTCAAAATGAGGATGACAGAGATACACATTTGGCTATGTTGAAAACACCTTTATGGAGCAGGGACACCTTCCAGGAAATTGACAGGATAACAGAACGGGCAACGCAAGTACCAAGACAACAACTACTCAATATAAAGAAAAGACAGCTACAGAAAGAATACCTTGGTAGTCTCATATTATCATCCAGACCTTGAACGCCCGCGTAAGATTATTAAAGACTTCCACCCAATATTTAGTGAGGATGACACCCTTAATTGTATTTTTTAAGGAACTCCCACTACTATCTTTTAAACAACCGCCAAATTTATCCAGCCTAATTATTAGAGCAAACTTCACCGAACAGAATACCATGTCACACAATGGCACACGACCCTGCAATCAACGCCCTGCAAGACTTAGGCTAATTTCTACCTCAGACTGTGTGGTTACATCACAAACAGACAATTCCAGGTGCATGGGAGTTATACATGCATGTCGTTATATGTTGTTTATTTCATTCAGTGCAAGAGATGTCCACAAACAGGTTATGTAGGAGAGACACGCCAACAGCTCCGCACTAGGATGAACTCACACAGGCATACTATTACAGCAAGGAAGACTGAAAACCAGTGGGCATCACTTCTCCCAGCCTGACCACTCAGTCTCAGATATGTCAGTAATGGTCTTAAAAGGAAATCTCAAAACACACAACAGAGACGAGCTTTTGAGATTAAACTTACTTTACATCTCAATATGGTAGCAGATGGGATGAACTTGGATATTGGCTTTATGGGACACTACAGAAATTAACATCCACAGACCTTTTCTTCTTCTCGTTGACATATTATAGGACTTCAGCATGTGTGAGATGTGATGCGTGTGTGTATGTATGTGTGTGGGTATGCTCAGAGGTATGTGATATAATAGATGTGGGGCTTGCTGTCACATTGAGGTAAGTCTCTATTTAGCTATATGGAGGTATAATGTGTTACTATTTTCATTCCACACACACAACAAATTTCTCCTTACTTTTTATCTTTGCCTGTGGGGGATTGATTCCATTGCACCATATTCAGTTTACCCAGCCTGCTAGTGTACATACAGGAGTGTTATCTTATACTGTTATATATAATTTTTGTAACTCTGTACATATTGGGATGTGTGATCTCATTTGCTTGGGGTCCTGCACATATTTTTTTACATTAGGCTAATATTGTAGTAATTTACTCGAATTTTAATTACAAGTTGTATTCCTTTGGGAACAATTACAGTGACTGAAGTTAATATAGGTTCACTAGGAGAGAGATTGAGGTGTGTGTGTGTGTGTGTGTGTGTGTGTGTGTCTGTGGGGGAGACAGAGAGAGAGAGAAAGGAGGGGGGGAGAGAGAGAGACAACATCTCGCTTTGTTATAGTATCTCCCCCACCCACATTATTGTGATGTGGGTGGGTTAGGTTGTACTGTTTGTATGAGCAGGAGGAGATAAATTACTTTTTTATCTCTTTTTCAGATTCCCTAGACACTTGTGGTACATGTAGTTGCTACATTCTCAGTATATATTGACATCAGTACATATCAGGATGCATGGTCTGAATTCCTTGAGGTTCCTCTACTAGAGTTTTTTGTTTAACACTAATATTATCAATTTATATTTATATTATCATTTATATAGTACTGAGGTTTTTTTAATTTCTTGGGCCTTTTATTTAGCTTGAGAATACAGCTGGGTGACATGTCTAGCTAGGTTTTACACATCACACAGTGTGCACTGATGTTTTTCAGACAACTTTACTGGTATTCTTGTCTTTAATGCAAACATTGTAATTTCATGAGCCCTGTAACTATCTTAGTTTGTCTTTAAGCTGGGTGGGGGTTGCCTTTCAGTAATCACATCCTTATACTGACTGTGACACTCATGGCTTGATTTGGGAGTTATCTGCTTCAGCAGTGTTATCTTATGTCAATTAAATTTATGTGCAGTAGGATTCTTTATGTTTGTTGCACCAAGCACATCTTAACCCAAGGTTTATTCGGACTGAGGGCAGTATTGTACTGTTTAACTTCTCTGACATCATCTTCTGTTTTTTTTTTTTTTAAATGAGTATTTTAAACCAATGGGGATTTTTTTCTGTTTTTCTCTGCATTATCTAGCTGTTATAAGTATTGTATTTTCTAAACAACTGCCATGAGCTTCTGAAGAAGGACTGGTTGGTCCGAAAGCTAGAGCACTTTGTTCTTGTTGTTACATCTATGTTGGTCCATTAAAAGGTATCAAATCATTTGCTTCTGATTGTAACTTTACTTGACACTGTTCCTGTTGGCAGGACAATTTCTCCTTACAACAGCACTGGCTTATGATTTTAAACAACTGCTACATAATTCTGCAAAAACAAAGGCATAATTTCTTGTAAAAACAATTTCAGAATTTAAATAAAATACAAAATTCCATGGAGACTGGATTTATCACAAAACAGAAAGCAACAGATGTGTACCTTGTATTATTAATAAATGCTGTTTACAGTAAACAAGAACTTGCCTATTGCATTCAGGCAATTATGCTGCATGAAGACATGTTCTGCTAGCCCAGGATGTCTATGTTTCTACTGACCAGGTAAGTTAAAATGCCTATTTTCAGGTACGACCTGGGAGACTACAAAGTAAAACATTTATTTATTGATTGATTTGAAAATTGGTAACTATTAAAGTAGCAGAAAAGGTCAGAGCCAAAAGGCTGGCCTTCAGGAAATGTAAGGGAACACAGCGGGATGAAGATAGGGAGGCATACCAAACTGACCTAAGGGAAGCAGGGAAGGCAGTAAGGCAGACAAAGTCCCAGACTGAGGAAACACTAGCACAAACAGTAACAGAAAGTGACAAGACTTTCTATAGATACATTAGTGAAAGGAGAAAGTCCAGAGGGGGTTATTGCTAAGTTCAAAGGAGAAAAGGGGGCATGTGAGGAGGAGGACCCTGTAAAAGCATCTATCCTAAATAGATACTTTTGCTCAGTATTTGCTGAAGAGAAGGCAGGGCAGGGCCCACAGCTCAGCACCATGGACACAGGGGGGAGGAAGGTGAGCATTACTCCCTTTACAAAAGAAAGGGTCCTACAAGAGCTCACTAAGCTCAGGGTGGACAAGGCAATTGGACCTAATGGTATACATCCCAGGGTACTTAAGGAGCTAAGGGTGGAACTAGCAAATCCATTAGCAGAACTGTTTAGTGAGTTTCTGAGTGCAGGAGAGGTCCCAGAAGACTGGAGAAGGGCTCATGTGATCCCGCTCCACAAGAGTGGTAGCAGGGAGGAGGCAGGGAACTACAGACCAGTCAGTCTTACTGCACTAGTGGGCAAGATTATGGAGGCACTCCTTAAGGAAAGGATAGTGCAACACCTGGAATCCATAGGGGCACAGGATCCAAGACAGCATGGGTTTACAAAAGGAAGGTCCTGTCAAACTAATCTTATGGATTTCTTTGACTGGGTAACCAGAGTGGTGGACCAAGTGGGAGCAGTTGATGTCACCTACCTTGACTTCAGTAAAGCTTTCGACACTGTTCCATATAGAAGATTGATAAATAAGCTGGGTAGGCTCGGGGTGGGTCAGAAGTTGATCAACTGGGTGGCAAAGTGGTTGACGGGCAGAAAACAGAGAGTGGTGGTAAATGGTATACAGTCAGAAGAGATGCAAGTCACAAGTAGGGTACCTCAGGGATCAGTCCTGGGGCCAGTCCTCTTCAATATCTTCATTAGTGATATTGCAGATGGACTAGAGGGTAAGGCTTGTCTGTTTGCAGATGACACCAAGATCTGCAATAGAGTAGATGATCCAGATGGGGTGGGCAGAATGAGAAGAGATCTGGATAAACTAGCAAAATGGTCAGAAGAGTGGCAACTGGGATTTAATGCAAAGAAGTGCAAGATCATGCACATAGGGAAGAGAAACCCTGAAGCCACCTATAGGCTGGGAGGGAATTGCTGGCAGTCACAAAGGAAGAAAGAGACTTGGGCATCATCATCACCGATGACCTGGAATCATCCAAGCAGACCTCTAAAGCTGTAGGTAAGGCTAGGGGGATATTAGGGTGTATTAGTAGGGGTATCACAAGTC
Organism: Neoceratodus forsteri; assembly: GCA_016271365.2. Taxonomy (NCBI): domain Eukaryota; kingdom Metazoa; phylum Chordata; order Ceratodontiformes; family Ceratodontidae; genus Neoceratodus; species Neoceratodus forsteri. The sequence continues at coordinate 364,145,478 of CM028130.1, forward strand.
ATAAGAGGGAGGTAATAATCCCTCTTTACAAGACACTGGTTAGGCCCCATCTGGAGTACTGTGTGCAGTACTGGAGGCCACATCTTCACAAGGACATTAACCAAATTGAGGCAGTCCAGAGAAGTGCAACCAAAATGGTGCAGGGACTGCATCAGAAGACATATGAGGACAGATTAATGGAGCTCAATATGTATACCCTTGAGCAAAGGAGGGAGAGAGGTGATATGATCGAGACATTCAAACACCTTAAGGGCATTAACAAGGTGAAAGAGTCTAACATGTTTAAATAAAATAAAAATAGCAGGACAAGAGGACACAGCATGAGATTAGAGGGAGGCCGATTAAGGGGTAATGTGAGGAAATTATTTTTCACAGAAAGAGTGGTGGTTGCATGGAACAGCCTACCTTTAGGAAGTGGTGGCTATGAATACAGTGCAGGGCTTCAAACAGGCATGGGATAGGCATAAGGAAGCAATACAGATGAATATGAATAGATAGGCCACTGACACAGCAAAGGCCGATGGCACATTTATAAGGTAGAAAAAGAAATGGGCAGACTGGATGGGCCTTGCGGTCCTTATTTGCTGTCAACTTCTATGTTTCTATGTTTCTATACTGAGCCAAGGCTTGTTTCCAGGGATGACCCGGGAGAGGGGAACAATGGAAGACCAACAGCACAGTACATAGCAGCACAACAGACAGTAAAAAAAATGGGACAAGTTAGAATAAATACTGAACAATTGTGTGCATAGAGAATAAAGTACAGCACAGCTCAGTGAGAATGCCTAGCAAGTGCATAATCAGAAGTGGCAGCAATACTCGATGGACAAGAACAATATTGACAAAAGGCAATTGACCCTGAGGGACGAGTTAATTGCCTGGCCTCATAATGGAGGGATGACTGTAGTGGTGTGGAAGTTAAACCAGACAGGAGCGGGACCCAGCTGGCTGCTTACTGGGATGGGTAAGGCTCAGCCTAGGTGGTATCAGGAGGAAGGGTAACAGGAACAGGTGGGGAGGGGTTGAAGTTCCACTGGTGCCTGAGAGAGCCAGGGGATGAGAAGAAGCGGAGGGAGGAGAGTAGTTGGTTCCAGAGTGAGGGAAGTTGATAGGAGAAGGGAGATTGCCCAGCAGAGGAGTGGGGGTGAGGTAAACATCTAACAGAGTTTTCTACATGAAGCCAAGATTACAAAGCAGAAAGGAAAAGCAAGTGTTGTACATTATTGTCATACAAAATATAGTAAAAAGATTACATCGAGGAACCACTGACCAGGCACTGAGCGCACTATCAAGGCTGTACACAAACGGTGAATCACAGTACAGATCAATAAAGGTTACATGTCCTTACACAACTGAAGTTTAGGCAGTTGACTGACACATCAGTGTGGAGGCAGTAGAAACCTACAATTAAGTGAAGTTACAGCCAGGTAGTCCCAGAGGTATCATCTGCCAGGTGAAGGTGAAGGAGCACTATGATGTAACAGTAATTTGTAACTGAATTATGTAATACCTTTCAGAGAGTTTCAATAATACAAAATACTGGACCCTGTAATTAATTCACTTTCAGTGATACAGTTTAAAATATTAGTTGGTCTTGCGGCTCCTTGCTGCACATTTTGGAATTTGGCATTTGTGAGGCATCTACTGAAATTTATGATGACATTCTTGCTGCAAGGTGTCAAAAACTAAAAATGAGCTTGCTGCAGTACTTCATAAATGTCTGTTTTTCTTAAAATGAGTCAGCACTGTGGTTATAGAAATTACTTTTATAATTACTCTGTTAATGTTTGCCATAGGCCTGAATTCCACCAAGATTGAAGCAAATGAAGGGACTTCCTGACTAATTCGTGAGATGTTACATTTATAGGAGGCACAAGAGTTTTTATGGCTTTTTTTATTACAGGATGCTTACAAGATAAGAATACAAATACAAGAGAGATGGGAGAGGCTCCTGACAAAAGTGTAACTTAAAGGAGAACTAAAGCCAAAGCTTACAAAAAACATGTGCAGAGTGTTTTGATTTGTAGGTGTATTCCTAGTAAATCCTTCCCTTTACTTGCTGAAAGACGTTTTTATCTAAATTTGCTTGCTGGTTTTATGGCCCCTGGAGATCTCCATATTAGCATTTCTAATGGCAATTCTTGTTCATACAATGCCTCCTGTCCCATGTGACTGTGATGTGTCCTGGACCATTACTTCAACAAGAACTGTGTTTTCTCAAGTTTATAGTAGTAGAGCTGTTATGGTAATTAACTCTCCTTGTCCAGGGAGTTCTAAGCACATGGCAAATGCCCGAGGGATAATTGAGTGGGCTATTCTGTAAGGAAACAACTACAGTAGAGTCTTCACTAATTGTAGGATCTGTGGCATTTGTGACCTTGGGTGATTTATGTGCATCGCTAATGGTTGTGTATAGTTTGATCAAATGAAAGGCTTTAAAAACAAAACATTCACTTCTGCTGACTAGACCAAGACACATACATAAAAAAACAGAAGTTTGGATTAGATAGTTATTTAGTTGACGCCAGAATCTCAGGCCCATAACAGTAGATGCTGCTGCTGCAGCAGTTATTACTCTCTGAATCAATGGCCTGGATACATCACAGTCACATGGGACCGCAGGCATTGTAGGAACAAGAAACGCCATTAGAAATGCTAATATGGAGATCCCCAGGGGCCATAAAAGCAGCAAGCAAATTTAGAAAAAACACCTTTCAGCAAATAAAGGGAAGGCCTTACTAGGAGTATATCTACAAATCAAAACACTCTACACAACATATTGTTTTTGCAAAGTTTGACTTTAGTTCTCCTTTAATCACTTCTCCCTGAAGTAAATGAAAGTCAATGCAAAGTGAGGTGTAAGGGGGTTAAGTAATGTAGCCTATTTAGGAATTGGGGCACCACCTTTATGGTTTATACTTTAATTTGATGATGAGCGCTAAATAAATTTTTGTTTTCTTAAGACTGTAGCTAAGATTTTGCGCATCTCGTAGGGACCACCATTCCATGAGGAATCCCAACTAGGTGAAGCCTTTAGTCAAATGAAGGTGGCATGCTGAAAATTATTAAAATATCAGACATGATAATATTAACCTGTATGTGGCTGATGCTTTAATGACTGTTTCTCATGGAATTCGCCTTTGGCTCAGCCCCTTGAATTTTATAATTACAGCATCTGAGAAGCTGGGACTACCCAGGAACCCCCACCCAACTTCCCCAATGATATCATCTCAAGGGTAATAGTGAAGTCAACATAGGTGCTGGCTGAGCCCTCTGCTGATAGCTTTCAGGACTTCCTACAGACTGGGTTAGTGTCAGAGGCCTGGAAGGTAGACAATGTCTCCCCACCCATTCAAGAAGGAGGCAGGGTCAGACCCAGGTAACTACAGACCTGTGAGCCTTACCTGGGTGCTTGGCAAAGGGCTTGCGTCTCTTATTAAAGTTGTGGTGGTCCAGCACATGGATGGAACAAGCTATTTTCTAGCACACAGCATGGTTTCATAAAAGCTAGATCCTGCTAAACCAACCTGATTACCTTCTTTGAGGATGTAAGTAGGGAGGTGGACAGAGTCCGGATAGTGGAAGTAATCTTTCTAGATTTCATCAAGGCCTCTGACACTGTACCATATGGATACAACTTGCGGAGTGCAGTTAGCCTTTGATAATATCACGTGCAAAACTTGTGCATTAATATAATTCAAATTTAAATGCAAAGTAACTCATCTTCCTCCTTCTTGCTTGTTATTTGTTATAAACAGGGATCCAGGACTGAGGACTGTTGAAGGGCGTGAGTGCTGGCAGTTTGTTACTGCTTTTCCTACCATAAGAACTTGTTGGAAACCTCGGTACTTTGCATCAGTGGAGGATTTGGACCTTGATGATTGAGCTCCTGGTGTTTTTTTTTTTGGGGGGGGGGCTGTTTGTGGCCTCAGGTGCTTGGGGCTTTTACTGCAGGAGCCTTTGCTGGAGGGCATAGGCTTCAGTGGTGAGGGGGTTTGGTTGTGTGGCTGTTGGAGGACAGCCGGGAGAATCAGGCCCCAACCCTCTGAGTCATCAGGTGGCCGCTTCAGCTTTGTCCCTTCCAGTGGGTTTCAGTCTGCGCCATTATACTACAACTGACTCTGCCTGTTTGCTGTGGTCATGGAAGTGGTCAATCCCGGGGAGCTAGCCGGGTGGCTGAGCATGGGTCGGGTCACCTCTCTGGTAGGGTAACGGGAAACTGTGGCTGGAGAGCAGTTGGGCCTCAGTTTCATAGGGTGTCCCCAAATTGGTAGCTGGTGGATTCCTTTTTGGGGCCCGATTATCCAGATGGGGCTGCCATTCCCTGCCATGGCCACTCAGTAAGGCTTTATTCTGGGTGAACTCTCTGTTGATTGAGCTTCTATTCGTCTCGGACCGTGTATGAAGAACTGCTCCTGAGTGTCGGTGGTTTGTCTGCTTCATCTCAGCCTTTGGATTTTTGCTTGGAGGTTGTGAGAGAGCCTCCTTTAGTGGCCCTGTATAAAATACTGTTGATCAGAGGACTGCCGGAGTGAGAGTCCGGTGTTTTCCACTGGACATTTAAATATTTGCTTGCTGGGGATGAGAGCCTCAGTATAGCAGACTAGCAGCTGGACTAGTGACTGAACCCATCTCCTCATTTACATTGGTTGTCTTCTTCTTGATCTGAGAGGGGTTTTATTGTATTTATTTGAGGGGTTATTTTTATGTTGGGGTTGGGGTGTGTGGGAGTTTTGTTCATTTTTTAGTTTATTTAAGTGGGGTGTGTTTTTTTATTATTAAATAATTCTTCCCATTTGACGTATGGGGTGCTGCACCCCTCTCCCCATTTGCTAGTTTAAATACTCTGCAAAGATGTCAAACTTCTGCCCCAATGCACTAACTCCCTCCTTAGTCAGATGTAGTCCATCAAATTTAAAGAACTTTCGCTCCCAAAACTGCTGCCAGTTCCCTACAAATTTGTGTCCTTTTTCCTGGCACCAGCATTTGAGCCACATGTTTAGCTACCCTATCTCCCCTTCTCTGACTTTCCGTCCATCTGCCCCCCCCCCAGACTGGCAGGATCTCAGAGAAGGAGATGCTGGACGAAATGGATGATAGTTTGTCACCCAGCCTGGTCAGGTGTTCCTTGGTCTCCACAACTGACCATCTGGCTAAATCATTAGTCCCTATGTATACCAGGACGTCAATGTTTTCTCCTGTTTCCTGAACAGTTTTAGCAATGCGGTCAGTGTCTCTCCACGCTGATGTACCTGGGAGACATCTGACCACTACCCCTGGCTGGAGATAGGTCTCAACTCCCCGAATCATGGAGTCTCCTATGATCAGAAATTTTTTGGATTTCCTTTTTGCTTTTTTTGTTTTGGTTCCTGTTTTGGGTGAGTTTTATTGTGTTAGCTCCTGTGCTGCACTGTCCTCTGCCGCTTTGTTTGATTTAGGTGATAGAGGCAGATACCTGGTTTGTAGTTTTTATATGGTTTGTGGAGGTACTATGTTGGAGAGCACCGAGTGATGGGGCACCCGATTTGCCCCTCCTAACCACCTGCCAACCTCCTGGACCAACTACCCTCTGTGGTTGAGGTGCTTCTGTTGGATGTTGGGGAAATGGCGGGTGGTTCCTGTATTTCCTCTTGAATATGCAATTTGAGGCATGCAATCTCTGCCCATGTTGCCTGGAGTGGAGCCCTTAGATCTCCAATGGCCAGGCATGTAGGACAGTGTCCTAAATTCTGTAAAACTGCCCTTCTGAAAAATGTTCCACAGTACCTGCAGTTAATGATATCCATTCCAGATAAGTTGCTGGGTTTATAACCTGGTCAGAGTAACTAGAAGGAAGAAAATAAAAGCAAAAGTTTGATTTTGTGTTTTGTCTGTTTGTTTTTGTATAACTTGTTGCAACAAGTTAAATTACTAGTGCCCCTGTAAATGAGGTCATTGTGTGGCTACCCCACTGATCCACCCCTTCCTGCTTTGCTACAGGAAATGTCACGACTATGCTACCCTATAAAAGGAGTGTAGTGTGGGGTGGTTGGGGATGGGGGTGAGTGGCTGGGCCCTTTTCCTGCCAAAAAAGAAGAACCACGGACAAAAGAAACAAGGAGGTAAGAGCAGAAACAATTAGCCAGCAACAAATGCAGTAGCCCTCAAAGCTTATCCTAATGATAGATAAAACTGTAAAACCTGTAAAGTACCACCTGTAATAATGTCACAGAAGATATACCCTGTAAGAAACACTTTGCTAGAGAGAAAAATAAAGCAGTAACAGAAGATTTACCTTGCAAAAGACAATTTGAATCAGAAGATTACAGCAGTAATCTGTTAGCACACACCTGTAGGCACACCCTGTAATAATGCAACAGAAGGTATACCCAGCAACAACAATTTGAATCAGAGAAAAATAAAGCAATAAAATGTTAGCAACAAACAGTAACAATCCCTGTGAGTACAAAATAAAAATAACAACACACAGTAAATCTGCCTAGCCAAAAGCAGCCTTAATCCTTTCCTTTGCTCTGGTAAGGTTCTTTGCTCTGTCCTTTCAAGCAACCTAGAAGAAAAGAGCTCAGGTGAAGCTAGGTGCCTTGGCCAGCAAACCTAGTTCTCCCTACTTTCTATTTTAGCCAGTGGGAGGGGCAGTTTCTGCCTCCCCAATTTCTTCCACTGCCCCCCCTCGGACACAAGAGCTATGTAGCCAGTACCACTACACAAGGTGCCCGGTCGATGTGTTCTCTATTGAAAGCCATTTTTTGACTGGGTGACTAGGGAGGTGGATCAAGGGAGGGCAGTGGACATGGCCTATCTGGACTTCAGCAAGGCCTTTGACACTGTGCCACATAGAAGACTATTACACAAACTAGGGAATATGGATGTGGGCAGGACAGTAGTGTGGTGGGTAGGTAACTGGCTGGGCAGCAGGACACAGAGGGTGGTGGTTAATGGCTGTCACTCCACAGAGGGAAGAGTGACCAGTGGGGTACCACAGAGATCAGTGCTGGGACCGGTTCTATTCAACATCTTCATCAGTGACATTGCGCAGGACCTAGAAGGCAGAATTTCACTATTCGTTGAAGACACAAAGCTCTGTAATAGAGTAGACACATCAGAGGGTGTAGACAGAATGAGAAGGGACCTGCAGAAACTTGAAGAATGGTCAGGGGTTTGGCAATTGAAATTCAATGCAAATAACTGCATGATAATGTATATGGGGCACAAAAACCATGGAACAATATATCAGTTGGGGGGGTGAGGATATAGCATGCACCAAGCAGGAAAGGGATCTTGGGGTTATCATCTCTGATGACCTCAAGGTAGGGAAACAGTGTGACAAGGCAGCAGGTAAAGCAAATAGGATGCTGGGATGCATAGGCAGGGGCATCACCAGCAGGAAAAGGGAGGTCATGATTCTACTATACAAGACACTAGTGAGGCCCCACCTGGAGTACAGTGTACAGTTCTGGAGACTTTACCTACGTAAGGACATAGACAGGGTAGAGAAGATTCAGAGGAGGGCAACAAAGATGGTACATGGATTGCATCACAAGTCCTATGAGGACAGGTTAAAGGAACTGAATATGTACTCCCTGGAGGAGAAGAGGGAGAGAGGGGACATGATCGAGACATACAAGTATCTTACAGAGAAGAACAGGGTGCAAGCATACACTATTTTTAAGCGAAAAAGATGTTCCAGGACTAGAGGGCATGGGATGAAGTTGGAGGGAGGACGGTTCAGAGGAAATGTGAGGAAGAATTTCTTCACAGAACGGGTGGTGGACAAGTGGAACACCCTGCCTGAGGAAGTGGTGGGGGCTGAAACAATCACGGGATTTAAGAATGCATGGGATAGACATAAAGGTATTCTGGAGGTCAGGGGTAAGGGGCAACAGAGTTCTAGGAAAACATAAACTGAAGTTACAAACTCAAATGGGCAGACTAGGTGGGCCATAGGCCCTTATCTGCCGACACTGTCTATGTACAGTATCTATGTATCTATGTGCAGCCAAGTACCTTTAGCCACCCAAGAAATCTTTATATTTCTGCATGACTGGACAACCTACAGGGTCTTAAAGCCCTTACAAAATAGTCCCAAAGTCCCCACAGTGTGGAAAGTTGCTCTTGTCACCCCCATTCCTAAAGGAGGGTCTAGTGAACTGGTTGAGAAATACAGAACAATTTCCATCCTCTGCACTCTGAGCAAAGTGTAAGAGAGAATTGTGTATCGACAAGTTCAGGAATACATTGAGCAGCACAACCTTCTTATAGCATGGCAATATGGTTTTAGAACCATGGGACCAACACAGCTCTGGTCAGCTTCATGTTAGACATCTTCTCTGCCCTTGATAGTGGCCTACAAACCAGTGCAATCTTTATAGACCTCACTAAGGCCTTCGATCTGGTGGACCACCAGTTGCTTATCATGAAACCGAGTTCTCTTGGTCTAAATAATTTCTCAGTATGGTGGTTCACGAACTACTTGCATGGCAGATCACAAATAGTCAGATGGCTGGACGCTAATTCTGACAAACGCCCCGTCTTTGACGGGGTCCCACGTGTTCAATTTTGGGACCTCTTCTCTTTTCCCTATTTATTAATAACATGCCTAAGCACTGTGGAGGGGCCAAGGTGACCCTTTATGCTGATGACACTGTGCTGTACAGATCCTCACAGGACGCTGCTCAATTGAATCTACTCGGCCAAGATCTCTCTGTACTTGAGAATTGGTTTCAGACTAATAGGTTGGTTCCTAATGGTAAAAAGACCAAGGCATTACTATTTGGATCTAAACATTTGGGCCCGAACAGGTCACACTTATTGGCTCCATTTCTTTCCAGTGGTTCAATAATTGAAGTGGTTGACAGTATGAAGTACTTAGGTGTGTATATAGACCATGACTGGACCATGAAGCATTACATTGACCAGTTGACCAAGACCTTAAACCAGAAGTTAGGCCTTCTGTACAGCCTAAGCCCATTCCTCACTTGGGATTCCAAATTGAAGGTAGCCACTGGTATGCTCCTGCCCACATTATTATATGGGTCCCTGGAGCTACACTCAGTAAGGAGTACAGAGATACAAAGGCTGAGAACCCTATACCACAGGATTGGACGCTTTGTGATAGTGGCACCATTGCTAAAGCACCATTGTGATGTGCTATGTTCACTAAATTGGCCTTATTTTGAGGGCAGATTAGCGTACCCATCATTGTGCCTTGCCTTTAAACTCCAGCAAAATAACGCCCCTCCCAGCCTTATTGGCATGATAATAGCCAAGCGGTCTGTAAAAACCTTAAGGTCCACCGATCGTAAATTGCTCCATGTCCTCAGGGTCAGGACTTCCCAAGGACTATGGTCATTCGCTGCATATGTTCTGCCCCTTTGGAACGACCTCTCAAACAATCTCCAGGAATGCGACTCCCTTGGGGGCTTTAAGAAGGCTTTTAAGACCCACCTCCTGCAGCTTAGCCTCTGTTCCTGGCTACCACTAAGATTATGATGATTCTGCTGAAGAGCTGCTCTTGGTGACTGACCACTGCTCTCATGTTGGGACTGATATTTAATTCTGTCTGAATCGTGTGTTATGTATTGCTTCTACTGTTGTTGTCAATCTGTGATTAACGTGCTGTTGTACCATTAATTGTGACCTTCCTGTAATGTTGTACTGCTCAATGCACGGATTCTGTACCTATTGCTCCTTTTTTCTAGATGTATGTAATTAATTCCGGGTCATCCCTGAAAAGGGACTGTAATGGTCTTAGTGGGCCTACCCAGTCACCAAAATTAAAATAATAATAAAATATGGAAGGCCATGCGTGCAAATGCTGGAAATCTAAGAACTAAGATTCTGGGCCTAGAGGCCATCATGGCAGAGGCCAACCTGGATATTATGGCCATTACTGAGTCATGGTGCACTGAAAACCAGGCTATACTCTGTTCAGGAAGAACAAGTGGAAAGGAAAAGCGTGTGCGTGTGTGTTGCTTTATGTGAAAGAAAACATAAAAGCCACAGAGATACAGGGAATACAGGGGGCAGAGCTACTGTAGTTTACCCTGGAGAAGGGGAACAGAGCCAGTATTTGTGCTGGTGTGATCTACAGACCTCAAGCACGGGGGGAAGAGTTAGAAAAGCTACTGGTGGAAGCCGCTTTCAAATTGGCAAGATGGCAGAAAAGGGGGAGGTGCTGCTGGTGGGGGACTTCAGCCTGCTGGATGTAGATCGGAGCCTCCCAGCTGTGGCTTCAGCTAGAAGCAGGGGCATTCTGAACTCTCTTCTGGGGGCATTCCTCAGGCAACTAGTCAGGGAGCCCCCTCATGATGGGGCAATACTAGACATGTTACTCAGTAACAGGGACAGTGTTGCAGACATTAAGGTGGGAGACTAGCTGGGGACCAATGATCACCATACAGTGTGATTCAATATAATGATGGCTGTGGAATCGAACCACAAAAGAGCGAGGGTCCTGGACTTCAGAAGGGCAGATTTTTTAAAGATGGGTAAATGCTTCAGGGATAATCTGGCAGTGGGAGAATGACCTGGGTGGGATGGAGGACAGTGGGCAAAGCTAAAAGGGGGCTTAGTGAAGGCAACAAACCTCTGTATCAAGCAAGTAAGCAAAAGCAAGAGGAAAGAGAGAGACCACTAAGGTGACTGAAAAGGTAAGGCTAAAATGGCAGCATTCAGAAGGTATAAAGGAGATGCAGAGGGAGGAGGATAGAGAGGTATATCCAAGGGGAAAAGAGTGAAGCACGGAAAGCAGTAAGGAGGGCAAAGGGACAAACTGAAGAGAGAATAGCCCAAGCAGTAAAAAAAGAGGACATGACATTTTTTAGGTACATAAATGAAAAGAGGAAGACCAGGAGTGGAACTGTAAGGTTAAAAAGGGAAAGGGGGAGGGGGCTGTGCAGAAGGGGACCAAGAAAAGGCAGACATCCAAAACAAATACTTTTTTTCAGTGTTTACACAGAAAGAGAATGGGAGGGGCCATGAAAAGTAACAAGTTCTGGAGGGAGATGGACACTAGCCCTTTTCAGAGGAGAGAGTCTTAAGGGGACTTGCTAATCTGAAAGTGGACAAAGCAATGGGACCAGGGGTGAATCCATGGGTACTGAAGGAGCTCAGGGAGGTACTGTCTGTACCTCTGACAGTTCTATTTAACAGCTCACTGGAAACAGGAGTGGTTCCAAGGGACTGGAGGGGGGCTGATGTAGTTCCACTTCACTAAAGTGGTAGCAGGGAAGAAGTAGGCAATTATAGGACAGTCAGCCTAACGTTAGGTGTGAGAAAGTTGATGGAATCACTAGTGAAGTAAAGGATAGTGGAATATCTTGAATCCAGTGGGTTAGAAGACCTGAGGCAGCATATGGGGGGATTTATTATGTCAAACGAATCGGATAGATTTCTTTGACTTGGTGACCAAGGACTTAGATTAGGGTGGGGTAGTGGATGTGGTCTACCTAGATTTCAGTAAGGCTTTCAAAACTGTTCCACATAGAACACTAGTAAGCAAGCAGGGTAGCTTAGGAGTGGGTCCTAAGGTGGTAAACTGGGTAAGAAACTGGTTGGGGATAGGCAGCACAGGGTAGTGGTAAAGGGAGTTCACTCTGAGGAAGGGAGGGTGACCAGCAGGTGCCTCAGGGATCAGTGCTGGGACCAGTACTCTTTAATGTCTTTATAAGTGACACTGCAGAGGGGCTGGATGGGAAGGTCTGCCTCTTTGTAGATGACACCAAAATCTACAATAGGATGGATACTCCATTGGGGGGGTGGGGGTGGAAAGGATTAGCAAAGACCTGACAAAACACAAGGAATGGTCAAGGGTATGGCAGTTGGGTTTCAATGCAAAAAAAATGCAAAATAGTATCCTTATGGCACAGAAACCCAGTGACAAAGTACAAAATGGGTGGAGCGTTACTGATGACCACCAAGCAGGACAGAAACCAGGGGTTAAGCATATCTGATAACCTAAATGACCAGGCTGTGCAACAAGGCAGTTGGGAGGGCTAGTGGGATGCATAGGGAGAGGTATCACTAGCAGAAGGAGGGAGGTGGCATTGCCTCTGTACAGATCGCTGGTAAGACCACACCTAGTGTACTGTGTCCAGTTCTGGAGACCACATCTCTGGAAGGACATAGAATGGAGTCAGTCTAGAGGAGGGAAACTAAAATGGCGCAGGGTTTGCATCAAAAAACCCTAAGAGAGACTAAAAGAACCTAATATGTACACCCTGGAAAAAAGACAGGAAGAGGTAAGATATGATAAAGACCTTTAAATACCTCATGGGAGTAAATAAGGTACAGGAGTAAAGTATTTGTCAGAAAAAAGGTGCTCAACAACAAGGAGACATGCTTTGAAGATGAAGGGAGTAGATTCAGGAGAGGTGGAAGGAAGTAATTCTTCATAGAAAGAGTGGCGGATTCTGGGAGCAGCCTTCCAGCGGAGGTGGTGGGGGTGAAAAGTGGTGAGGTTCAAGAATGCATGGGATAGGCATAAGGGAATCTTAGTGGAAAGGAAGAGGGGAGGGAGAAAGTGCTGGAGATCAAGTAGGGTATGTGGTGATACTGTAAGTAGGGAAAAATGGGCTGACTGGGTGGGCCAAGCGGTCCTTATCTGACAACAAATTCTATGTCTCTATGTATGTTTCTATGCATCCCACATGTATGTGTGTTATGTGTTTTGCATGTATGTTTCCTTGCAGTCTACTCTGATTTCCCACGTCCCATAACTTGGACAACATACCAATGTAGCAGAAGCAAGTGTATCCAGAAATTAGTGTTGCTAGGATAGTATATGATGGAATCAGATATCATCAATTTTCTCAGATATTGGATGGTATCAGCTACTGTTGGTATTCGAATACTAGATCCTATCACCTAGGATCCACCAAGATATCAACCATCCAATGTGATTATCGGGGATCCATGGGAACCGAGGCAGACATATGACCTCGAATCACACTATCCAACCTTGGATCCCAGAGATCTAAGGCAGATGTTTGACCTCATACCACATATCAGACCTCTGATCCTGTTATCTGATCTCAGATCCAAAATCTGAATGGGGTCAGATAGGATCTCAGATAGATGGACGATCCATTGGATCCCATTAGGATTAGGGGTGCTCGGCTTGTCTAAAATACATCCTGGTATGCATCCATCAGAACTTCAGTAATTCCGATAGCAATTCCACTCCAACTCCAAATGCAGAAACAGCATCAGAAATGGAACTGGAAGTTCAAAATCTGACTCCATCTCCAACTACATGCTACTGATCTCCCTCCCTCCTTCCTCCCGTCCCCTTACCTTGTCTTTCTTCTTTAGTTGTCAGCACTGCAGCAAGCTGTGGGTCTGTGGTTGCTCTGGCATGCCAAGTTCAGATGGCGGCTTTTTCTCGAAAGACTCCAGTCCTCCTGAGTTGCACATCCTGCCATAGCTTGATTCCCTCCCCAAGTCCCCCCATCCAATTTCCTTCTCAGTCTCTTCCGTGTGTTATTTTGTGACTGTCCAGCTCTGACTCCTGTCCTCCTGTCTGGCAGTGAGTCCCACCGTACTGACTCTGCTGGCCTTGGACTCCTCTGAAAAATGTCTTGTCTGCTGACTCTAAAAACTTATTTCTGCCCCCCCCAAGCAAACTCTGTCCACACACACTCCCCTTTCCACACTGACTAGTGCACATTATACTGCCCCCCCAAGTCCCTGACTGTTCATCAGTTATATGAAGAATAGATGAAGACCGTTCCAGTCTCGAACTGCAAAATATTTTTATTTTACTATAGCCTCCTCCTGACTGTTCATTTCCTGGGTCCAAACCTCAGTCACTTGCCTGATTCTCTCAGAGTGACCTGGGAGATGGCTGACTAAAACAAAGCCCTGGAAGCATTTTCTGCCAGATGCCCTTTACTAATGCATCTGGCAGAGAATGCTCCCAGGGCTTTGTTCTGGTTATCCATCTCCCAGGTCACTCTGGGAGAACTATGCAAATGACCGAGTGTCGGACTTGAGAAAGAGAACAGTTAGGGAGAGAAAATTAATTATGCAATGTTATGCAGGTCAGGACCCAGACAATCTTCATTTTCAAGTCACACGACCACTGACATTTTGTTGGGAGTCGGATGGACGGAGTGGAAAAAAAGATGGAGAGTGTCGGACGAGAAGGACTACAGGAGGGTCTTTCTGATCGTGGGGGGGCAGACTAGGAGGAGCGGGAAGGCACTGAGTTTTAAAAACCTTATACTTATTGGACTATACCTTGATTGCTGAAGTGGAGCAGTGCATGCTGCGTGACTCGGGTGAAGTGGACCTCAGCACTCACCATCATTCAGCAAGTTAAATGAACAGACTGCCACCTGAGCCTCCTCCAAGTCAACAGCCGCAGCAAGCAAGGCGAGGGAGGGCTTTTTTTTCTTTTTTTTTTTTTGTTAAACTGTGCTTAGATGTGGATTTGGAATTGGATTCCAATCCCGATCCTGCATCTGAAAGGTCTGGCAGATTCAGATTTTTGCCCTTAAATAATGACATTCTGAATTCTGGAAAAATCTCAGAATATGATGAATCTGATTCCTTTCGGCAGATTTTGATCAACCCAAATTAGAGGAGTCAAAAGCACTAGACCCCATCATAAATGTTGATACAGTGCCTTTGCAAGCATCACAAGCCACTGTACATCACAGTGACAGCATGGGATCCCCAGGGCCACTTTAAGGTATGCAGAAAATATAGAGCCGGGCCTAGGGCCTCTGCCTGCCAGGGGGCCCCAGCAACCACCAAAATATATTTACTATATACCCTTTTCTTTCTGCCTGAGCTGCATTTGTTTGTAAAGGACTCAGATGCTGCGTAATCTGAAGAAGACGGGCTGTACTGTGACAGTACTCTCAGCTCCCTGATTAGCTATACCCTCATATCTTTTACATTTTATTTGTTTTCATGTCAACAGGCAACTCTTTTCATGCAGCTATTAGAGATGCGTGCGACTACCTTAGTCTGTTTTCACACTTCATACTAGGCCCTGTAACTGTTCTGGGAGGCTCCATTTCATGGTTGTTGAAATCTCATAGTCCCTGAAAGCTGCATTAGCATATGAGAACATGAACCGTACTCAACCTTTAAAGTCCCCAGTATGCCTGTCTGCTTAAAGTGATTTTCCAATCTAGCTGAAAGGAGGACACCGCTTGACTAAAAAGGACCTTGTTAGTCAAGCAGTGTCCTCCTTCACTGTCCAACTGGCCATCCTGAAGTATAAGAACATTAGGAAAAAGAAGCCCCATTCACTTCAATGGGGTGCACTCCGCGATCTCCCTGGTCATACGTCATTATGTGCTTGAGCACGGGGGCGTTGCAGCGGGACTGCAACTCTCAGAAATAATCGGACAGCCCAGCTACAGAAAAGATTACGAGAGATACTGTAAAGAAATGAGGTACAATTATAAATTACAAATTAAAACCTAGCTACAATAACTGTTGCTGAGGGCAGCTACCACAATATGTGAGTAGCTCCCTCATATCGGAAATTTCCTTTAATTAGTCTTCAAAGAAAAAAGCTGCAAGAAGGTATGAAATACCACTTTCACCTTCAGTGAGCTCTGCAAGCTATCCGAGTTGTAATGCAGGGTTTTTCCCTTTAAACTTCATTCAGTTTGTGTGTTCTCAGAGAGTTTTTGCATGGTATTTGTTCTTTCAGCATAGAGATACATGATACCAATGGTTGATCTGACATCATGTTCTCATATGCTAATGCAGTTCTTATGGACAATGAGATTTTAACAACCATGAAATGGAGACCCCCATGGCAGTCACAGGAGCTACCATGACCAGTGAAAAAAACTTAAGGTAACACGTAAAGCCTTAACAGCTACAGGAAAGGAGCTGTCTTTTGGCATGGAAACAAACAACATTTAAATGATATGAGGTTGTAGTTTTCCTTTAAGTACAGCTAATAGCTTCAGGGCACCACAGCCAGGCTGGCCTGCTTTGTCTCTCCCACTCCCTGGTATTCCATGTGGGGAGAAGTAGCTAAAAGTGAGTAGGGGAATGGGCAGACTAGGTGGGCCGTAATACCGTATGGTCCATATCTGCCAACAGATTCTATGTTTCTATGCTATGTTTGTAAGATTCACCCCCCCCCCCCATTTGGTGCTCCTGATCGGGAGAGTAACTGGCATAAATCTTCAATGGAGGCACCCTGTCGCAGTCTGCCCACTACTTGCCTCATCTTGTGCATTTGAGGGAGCCACTATCATTCATATCGGAAGGACTGGAGAGTCAGAAGAGCCTGCCTATTGGAGAGCCTGTTCCAAGTTCCAGCAAATCAGAGAGCAATCGAGCTGCGCCACTGCTGCTACTTACAGCCTCAGGTCTGTGTCCACCACAGCCAGAGACTGGGACATACCACAACAAGTGACCAGTGAGAGAAGACCACCACCCAGGACCTAGATGAACCAGCACACTTCTACGGTACACAGTTAGGGGAAGCACCAGGCACTGAGTCGGTACAAGTGTAAAAAGTTTTACAGACTAGTATACCAGCAGGAGAGGAGGGAGACGAAGAGTTGAAGTGTCATCTATTTCCACTAAAGATACACAGTCCTCTCATTCAGTCTCTATTTTGATTAAAAAAAACAAACAAACAGAAAAGAAAAGAACATTAAATCCATTTTCTTTTTGTTTTTGGGGCAAGCAGGTAGACGGGGTGGTGATTCAAGAAAGTAGGGGAGGAAGGGTAAATGGTAAAACCAAGAGGTTTGCATTCATTTAGAAGAGAGAGAGGTAGAGCTGAGCTGCCAGAAGACTTGACGAGATTTAAGGTATTTTTGTTTTTATAAGTACTTAAACCCTCTCTTCTCATCTCTCTCTTTCACTACTGGCCACGACTTCAGCTCCCAGTCCCAACCCCTTTGTGGTCGCTGGTCCGAGATGCTGAGGTCTGTGCCTGACAGGTTGCTGCAGGCCATGGTAACTGCTGTTCTAAGTCACATCAGCAGGGAGACGAGGCAAGTAGTGAGTGGAATACTGCAGGGAGTCCCATTTAATAGGTAATGAGAGTAGGACTGCAAAAACTGCTGATCTGTGTATCATTGTGTTATAATTTAAACTACATGATTACATACAACCAAAACATTTTATAGAACAATATGCAATTGTTTTTACCAGTAACTCTACCTCAGTGTCAAGATTATTAAATGTTTAAGCATCAGAGTCCTGTGAAACTCACTCACTTAGAATCAAGCCTTACTCTTAAACATAAAATATTAACTGTGCAATTTAATGTGTACACTCTACATTTAATCTGAGTCTTAAAATCAAGAGATCTACAATGCATTTCAACAGTACAGTTAAAGTTTGATACCTTTTATTGGACCAACAAGTGTCTTGTACAAAGATGGAATTATACATAAGCTTTTGGGACCACACAGGTCCCCTTCTTCGGTGAATAGCAAATATGAGCAACAAGCAGTATTTATATCTACTGTGGAGCAATTAAAAATCAGGAAGTAAAGTAGGAAGGTGATAAAGGGGACTAGAGATGACAGTACAGTTAAAAATCGTACTCTTTCTTATGCCCTCATCTCACTCATTTTGAAGTTCTGACCTTCATATAGCTCTGTTTTCAGGGAGAACAAATGAATATATTTCCAAGATCCCATCAGTAAATCTTGCCATTTGTTGATTCTGGTTTACTTATCAATAACAGAAATTTTGACCATGAGAAAGATTTCTTCCAACAATCACTCGCTTTGTAATATAATCTCTACAGTTCATGACTCCTGTAGCAAACCACCAACTTAACTCCTATACCACCCACATGGGAGGCAGTATAGCACAGTGGTTTAAAGTTCTGAGCTGCAAACCTGGAGACCTGGGTTTGAATCCCACAGCCCCCACTTGCATACTGTGTGACCCTGAGCAAGTCACTTAACTTCCTTGTGATCCCAAGTCGCACCTGTAAACAAGCTTTCAGCTTAGTGTGTCTTTCCTGCTAAAAAAACAAAAACCCAGGATCTAGTTCCTTTCAGAGATGGGTTCCTACCCTACCCAACAAAACTCACACATCGGTTCCTACTACCTGACAGGACACAATTATAACACCCAACATTTTAGTTAGGTTATTTAGGTTTTATGTCACTTTTTAAAGACAGTAAGAAAATATTTTTTCAAGTTTTAGTAACTGATATGCAGTGGTGAAGTGGTGTGGTTGCAGCAAAGGGGCTTGGTCACAATGAAGGGGTGTGGTTGTGGCAAAGGGGTACAGTTATGGTGAGGGGAGACCCAGATTTTTCTTGGGCCTAGGGCCCCAGGTTGCCTTTATCTGGCCCTGGGTATCACCGATCCTCAATAAAACATTATTGTTCAAATGAAAAGGTTTTCTTCTTAAAAACTGCTACTGACTCAGGAGGCCCTAATATTTTTTGAAAACAAAATGCATAGGTAAAACATGCTTTTCTGCCTGACATCTTGAGCTTGTGGCTAGGTACTAGCAACAAGCCTGCTCTGAAATTGAAAGCAGAAAATTTAATTTGATTTCTAACCAGCAGCATGCACAGTACCACAGCCCCATTCCCTGTACAGTACAACCCTAATACCAGACCCCTTCTTTTCTATAGCACTTCAGCTCTGAAATTCTATGGCAGGGCTTGTAAACCTCTGCTGCTATGTCATGTGACATCAGCAACAGCATCAGATCCTGAGAAATGGGGAAGAGCTATAGGGAAGAGAAACAGAAGGAAGACAGATAGCATTTATAATATTATTTGAAAAATGAAGAACTGCCAAAATGGTAAACACGTGGTGCCATATGAATTCTGTGACAGTGTGCCAGTTCTACAGACACTGAACTGCCAGAAACTAGGGCCCTTGTCTATAATACACTCAAAACACCTTGCCATTTCAAATTGCAGTGGACTGTCTGCAGGCATCTGAAATACTGTCGCAAGTGGGATTTTGCTTGCTTACGTCTGTACATGCTTATTGTTGTACATGTATGCCCCTGTGGTCCATTTACAGCAAGCCACATAGATGATGAGACATCAAGTAAGATAAACCACAGCTAACTCTGAGGTCTGTCTGCTAGAAGCATGCATTTACTTTTGGGAGGTGGGAGACAGCATGCAATTGTTTGGTCCAAGATGTTCTGTCTAGCAACCAATGAGATTCTTCAGCTAAGTGGGAGAAAGCCCCTTGTCTCTCAAAAGTTTTGGCTGAGAATTTCTGTTTTGCTCCTACTATATAAAGGACAACTGCACTGAATCTATAAGTCATTTTCCCACTAGAAGCTGTTTTTTTTAATACTGATTCAAATTCTGTTATTGCTCTAGCTTTACAGGTTTTATAGTTATCCTAATGGTTGTTTCTGATTGCTGGTTAAGAATCATTTTAGAACCGTATGCTGTAGTTTACGTCTGTTCTGCTCTTCTGTTGTTGGCACAATGCGTCCATGTTGTACTACAGAATTCTGAGGTTGTTTGGGACATAAACTGCATCACATAGTTCTAAAATGGTACTTACCATCAGGCTGTAAAGCAAAAATAACCTCCGAGGTTACTAAAAGGCCTCTAGAGATGGCAATATAACAGAATTTGAACCAGTACCAAAAAACAGTTTCTGTTGCGAAAAACTGACTTAGAAGTTCAGTGCAGTTCTCCTTTAAGACTGGCAGAATTCCTGCTGGAAAGATATCACAATTAAATTATCTTTTCTTCTTTTTATTTTGGAGTGGGGAAGGGGATATTCCACCATTTGACTGAATATTTCCTGGTGTTATACTAGGGGAACAATCGGATGTGACACCTTCAGCAAATACTGGTATACAGGTATACTGGTTTCTGTACACCTCAAGCCAAACCACAGTTGGCTTGATGTAATGGAAGGATTTTTTCCATGTGGAAGCAGTTATAAAAGAATTCAGATTGCCTAATAAGGCACTGCTGCTCAGTGCGAGGTGGAGGAAACCAGCTGTATAACCAACTGAAGTGTGTAAAAGGAAAGTCATGGCGTTTAGAAGGTATGTATGTATGCATCCGGCTGCCATAGAAAGTTAGTGGCCCTGTGTCTTGTAGTAAGATGCAGTAAGATCCCCCCTTTACTGGGATGAAAATAATGGGGGGGGGACCACAAAGGGGTCTAAGGTTCTAAAAGTCATACAAGGTTCTGATACATATCCGAACCTTATGACAGTCCCCTTTCAGTTTAAATTACAAAAGCTGTTTTAATCATCATTGCTCACCCTTAAGCTATGGTCAGTGAAGTGAAAGAAATCTAAAAACAACTTAGAGTACTACAGTACATCCAGTCTACTTTTGGGTCTCTCTACTACCACTAACCATCTTGCTATATACAATAAAGTCCTGCTGGGGAGTGTATTAAGCTCCAAAATCAATGTTTTAAAAATTACCAGAACCTTATTAGAACCTGAAAAAAGGTTCTTTTACAGAAAATGGCACAGGTTCTGGGTGGTTCTGAATGTATCCGAACCAGTTCACCTCCCATTCCTAGAAAATAATGCATACTTCACTGTCATATGCCACATTTCCACCACCTTCCTCTACAGAGTGGAGAAGGCTGTGCTGCAGTAAAGTTCAGACATGAGGGCACAATGCGGGCGTACACATACACTTCTATGTCATCTTTTATTTATTAAACTATTTCACCCAGAGAATTCAGACTGAGGTGAAGCATCTTATTACTGACAGTATCCCGGAGTAATCTTCCTCCCCAAACTCAAATGACCTGCACCGGAATCTAGACAGTGTACCAGCCTAAATGTAATTCAGTTTACTTTTTTAAAAATTAAAACCATCTACCCCCTTGCTTGATTGTAAAAAGAACATTTTAACCAAAATATGTATTTAATTAGGGTGCTGCATCAACTTGGCAGGGTGCCGGTCTGGTTTTTACACTTCTGCAGAAACTGTGAAATCCTATTTGAAATAACTGTAAGACACGCACCATAAGGGGAGTGTTTATAATGCTCTTGTAAGATACTATACAAGACAGAAAACCACACTGCTGTGGTCTGCAGCTCAAAGGGGCACTGTGGGAGGGCAGGTATAGAAAGAAGTTAGTCTTACATAAAGCTTTTATGGTCACTCAACACACCAGATAGCATTGTTTTATGAAAACAAATAACAGTACTATACAGTCAGGATTCTTTGCCACAGGTAAACCAGTTTTATCTGCGAGCCGGTGACCTCAATTTTAGTTGGAAATGGCAAATACTGATATTGCCTTTTGTCTTTCTAGAGCACTAATTTAGCAAGGCAGGCCCTTTGTTTGCTTATTAACTGATTAATTTATTGACAATTTTTGACCAGGAGAGGCACACTAAGCTGTGATAGCTTGTTGCCAGGCGTGTCTGAGGTGTGGGCTACCTGGACCTGTTTCACTGACAGAAGACTGTTGGCCATGACCATGGCACTGGGAAAACTACCCTACTCTTCATGGATAGGTGCCATGAGATCTTTAACTTCCACCTGGACAGTGACCAAAGATGGGCAGAAGCAGGGCTTCAGTTAACTCCATTTTGGGAGTATTTGACTTCCAAAAATAAGGCAAAGACTTCCAAAATAAAGAAGGAGGAAGTCATTGACTTCCAGAAGTAAAACCAAAAATTAGATGACTTCCAAAATTGCAGGCATGAAAGTCAGAAATGATGGATTTTTTTGAACGAAATTGTATTTCACCACTAATTTATTATATTAACATCCATAAATTTGCCTGTCCTAGAATATTGACTTCCAAAAGTGGGATCCTGGAAGTATTTTGACTTCCAAAACACTGGAATAACTTCCAAATTTCAACTCCTGTAAGTTTTAGACTTCCATTGAAAATAAATTAACTGAACCCCTGGGCAGAAGGGACCTCAGTTTAACATCTCATCTGAAAGATGGCACCTCAATTGTGCAGCACCCCCCTCATACTGCCTTACACTGTCAGTTATGGGTATTACCCCAGGTGCCTGATGTGGGGCTAGAACCCATGACCATCTGATCTTCCAGCCCCAGAGGCAAGCGAGCCACCTACTGAGCCTCTAGCACTGGTCTTTGATTTACAGTACATCTCCAGAGAAGGCTCCGCTACTGCAGCCCCCACAGGTAGTTCAGGCCCTTGCACCCAAATCCTCTTTCTCTGGCAGGCACAGTATTTCCATACTGATCTGGAGGTGGAACCTTCCCCAGGTGTCCTATACCAGGGCCTTATAAACCCCTCCCTGGAAGTCAGGTGATCTGCCTCCAAGAACAATTAATGTGATTGAAATTTTTCAGTAATAAAGATTCATACAGTGGATAACAGAACAGGAAAAGTTGGTTAGTGACCAGCAACATTAAGGCACTCAGAAAAAAACATTTTACAAGGAGAAATCACACTTAATTAATGTTTAGAATTAAACTCCACCTGAATCCACCTTGGATCCTCCCTTAATGTCTCCCCTATCTCCTCCTCCTTTAATGCTGCATTTTCTATAAACAAAAAACTCCATGGGAGGCCAGCCGGGTCCCTAAATGGTAGCCTAAAGTTGCATTTACATGGCTGTTGCTGTCTGCTCCTGGTCCTGTGAACAGCAGTTTGCTCCCAGTCCTGTTTCAATCTCCTACACCACATCAACTTACATTTACACAGCCCTTCTCAGCACTGATGTAAGCCATGCTGAGAAGAGCTATGTAAGGGGGGGGGGTTTGCGTCGCTTGCTCTTTTAGGTACCCTCAGCTGGCACTTGCTCCATCTCTGTCTCCTTCTGTTAGTGCTATCCAAATGGAAGATGCCACCCTCCCAAGCCTGCACTTGCTCCATTCCAGTCCCCCTCAATAAGTGCTATCCAATGGATGAAATGTGCACTGGACAAACCAGGGTGGGGGGAGGGCAGCTGGTTAAGCAGCAGTAAGAAAAACTGCACTGGACATGCCACAGGGTACCCACCCCTCGGTTCTGCAAAGGGACTACTACTCTCATGCACTGGAGCAAATGGTGCAGTCTATCCACACGGCTACTTACATCGCTTGCTCCAGAACCAATCAGCCTGCTGTGGTGCAAATCTGGCAGTACAGACATGCCTTAAAACAGGCCTCTTCAGAAATGGCCATTTTAGGAAAGCTCAAGGAACAAGGTACGTTTGTTACAACTAGTTAAGATGGGCTTCACAGCACACATCTGGGCATAAAAAAAGAGCAAGAAAACAAACTTTATTTTATTTCAAACAAGTAAATCCCCTCTATGGCTACTTTATACAGTATGTTGTAGCAATGTGTCTGTAATTTCTTTGTTTAGGAAGGGCTTATTTTGTTGGCTGACTGAGTGGCTTTTCATATGGCTAGAAGAGCTGGCCCGGACTGCTTTATTCTGCTGTGCTACAGTCACCACCAGGGAGCTATAAGCACAAGAAGTAGGCACTGTTATTTAGGGGACTAGCTTGCCCACACATTTGATACTATCCCTGAATCTTCATCCCTCAGCAAGGTTGACTCCATCAGCAGCTGGTGAAGGAAGATAAGCAGAGGTATCTACATTTTTCACCCACTCTCTATCTCTCTTAATGCTTGCTTCTGTGCCAGTCTGGGAGAAAACTTTTTTTTTTTTTTTTTTATTACTTATCTGAAAATGAAGTGTTGTTCACAGCAGATACTGCTCTTCATTGGTTCCCCACCACCATGCAGTGGCAAAGCTCCGGGGAGGGGTACTATAACATTGGACTGACTGTGGATCAGTTGCGCTCACTCACTCACTCCCTCAATCTCTCCCTGTACTTTGAGCAGTACCCTGCATGGGAGGAGAGGGAGAAAACTGTGATAAAATTTGTTTTTTTCTTAGGGCTCAGCATGGGAGGCTGGCATGAGGAAGTAGCAGCATTTCATTGGTTATTTAAGCACTGGTGCTACAGCTCGGTGCTCTACTCCAGAAGGGGCCATTTTTACTTTCACTTTCCTCCCCGTCAGTTTTCAGACACAGTGGAAAGACTCAAGGCATACCGAACTTAAATATTTTAAAAGGGCACAGAAAAAAGAAAGGCTAGAGGAACCATTAGATGGAAAACAAAAGGACAGGAAGGATTGTCTAAAACGTGTGTGTGTGAAGGGGAGACATAGCTTTAAAACAGAAAAATGAATTAAAGAAAAAGAAAATCATGTATGGACAGTCAGTCCAAGGTGGGGCCAGGAAACAATAAAGGAAGAGTACAGAAAGAACAGAATGCTGACAGAACAGACTATGGTTTGTGACAGGCACTCAACAAAACTGTACACAAATGTGTACAGTGAGTATGCCTGCCTACACCCTTGCAGTAAAGGACATCAGCTGTCCCTAAAGAGTTTCTGCCTGTAAGGAGAAGATGTGTTTTGTGAACCCAAAGTTTTTCAAATCCTGTGAGGACATGCTCTGTCCTGGCTCCAATCCCAGAAGAGGGATGGACAAAGACTTTTGCTTGATCCTGAATTCAAGAACCCACCTGGAATTTGTGTATATTATGATGGACTTTGTACCTTCTGTGCCTACTGCCTCTCATGGGGCAAAACATTTTTGTCTGTTTAACCATCCTGTGACAGAATATAAAGCCTGCTACGTGACATTAGCTGAAGGAGAAGGCATTCCTGTGTGCTTGCTGTGTTTTACTGGTGCCCCATCATGACTGTGCAATCCCCAGTGTCATGGCCCACCCCAGTTCCCTGGTTAAATAAAAATAGTTTGTATAACACCCCCAACAGCCAACGTAGGTAGCAACTCCTAGCCAAGGGGGAGGTCAGCAAGGCAGGCTGGCTCTTAGACCAGAGAGGTTACACAGTAAGGACTTGTGCCTGGATTTGAGGCGGCTTAAGTTGCCTAGACAAATGGCCTGTGGCTGTGAATCTGGTGGCAGTATGGTTAGAAAAGTGAATGTTTTCACGTCGCTGAAGAAGTCCCAAACTGTGCTTCAGAGACAAAGAAGAAAAAGTGCTTCAGTTTTCAGTTTGAGTTGACTCTGAGTCTTGTGTAGAGCCTTATAATGCATAGAAAATATGCCCTGTCCTAATTAGCATGGTGTCAAGTGATTGACTGATGCCTGTAAGCCCTATCCCTTAGACTGTCTGCTGTGTTTGGGAGTGGCTGAGCTTTCTGAAGGAGCAGAACTCATGTAGGAGAGTAGTAGCCACTGTGATGGAGCAAAACTACAGTGCTACAAGGCCTTGTTGGAAAACAGCTTTAAACGTGAAAAGTGCTGTCTAGTTGGTGTAGCGGGCATTTCCCTATTAAGTGAAGTGTCATCCAGACTGACCTGCACCAGGAACAGTGAAAAAATTGATTGCTCAGTTGGCAGCAGTGGTTGGTCCTTCCTGCGGCAGTGGTGAGCACCAGGAGTGAGTGCATGGCGTTGAGCAGTTCGACGAGCCATCCACCAGCTGGAAGAAAATCTGTAAAAATATTTACTGAGACAGAGAAGCAGTCTACCCGCGAGTACCAACTCTGAGAATGCATATTGCATAAGCAGCATGTTGGAAACTTGAGAAATGTCTGGAAGCCAGCGCTCTGCAAGTAAAAGTCAATATCTCACAAGCTGTTGCACTGAAATGAGAAAAAGGACTGTTTGCAGAGTAACGAAAAAATGTCTAGGGGAGGCGATGAAAACTGCAGGTTGCTGAGGGTACAAGGTGAGCATTGTGGAAAAATGCTCACACAGACAGCGAGAAGACATAGTAACAAGTGTGAAAAGAGCAGGTAAAGGGCAAAAGGCAGGCAGGGGAATCACTCTCTATTAAAGTGAGAAAAATGCAGATCTGAATGAAAGTTAGTTGGATGCTGGCAAAAATAAAAATGGACTGATCAGGAGAGTTGAGCAACCACCACTGACAGCATAACCCATTATGCAGGGGCCTGGTGTTGGCATAGTGAGAAACTGAGCATCAACAGAAGCAGGGAATGCTGCCTATGTGAATTCAGCTGGTAACAAGTTGTCAGTGATAGCTGCAAGAACTAAGTGAACAAAGGGTGAATTTGTGAGGCCAGAGTAAGAGTGAAATGAAATATTTTGGGACTGTTGAGTAACACAAAGTGGAGGGCAGTAATGCTTGCTGCACCCCTCAAGTCAGTGCAAAACATGATAAGCTTCAGGGTGGTGCTGCAGGCCAGTTACTGTCTGGAGAGTGAAACACTACAAAAGAAAAATGTAAACAGAGTTTTAAAGTCAGAGGAACAGCTGTCACCAGCACTGTGTTTCCTTTCAAGTTTACAGTAGATCAAACCATATTATGGCAGGTAGCGGAGTACTAAAGAAACCAGGAAATATCCCAGCTCATGTAATCACCTGAATTTGCCAGAAGGCGAAGTCCTGGCAGGGATGGTGAAAGCCTACTTGCAAGATGGGGCAGCAGACGATACCAATCTGCCAGAGTGGCCAGCACACATCTGCAACTTCTGTGTCCACAGGGGTAAAGACATCTAACATTATGTACTGAAGGGGATGTCGTGAACATCATCCACTGAGCCAGCACATCCTAGGGATCTGTGGGGCCACTCGCCTAGTACTCTTCAAAGCCAAGAAAGGGGAGGGTGTGGATGTGAAGCAGTGTGGCTCTGGGTCTAGAGCCAGCAGTTCAGGCCCTGTGATGCCCTGGAGGATAAATCAAGTAACGTACAGTCGGTCTGCGTTGGCACCCAGTGTAACTGAGAACTGGAGGCACTGGAGATTGACTGAGAAGGCATCACCTTGTCACCCCTGCCAAGGTCCTGGTTCAAGGAGAAGAACCAGTCAGGCACAGCGGACATTGCAATGAAAACAGAGGACCCACAGACAGATTGGAATAACAGGCCCACTCACTGATGATACTTCACATGGTTAGTTTTTTGTTTTAATTGTACAAATAGCATCCAGACTGTGTAATTAAACCCCTACATTTTGGGGGTATTGACACCCCTTCATCAGGGATTCTGATTTTGTTCTACAAAGAAAAAATTAACTTTTTTATAATATTTGTTTCTGTTAATATCTTAATCAGTCTGTTTAAAAATGTTTTATAAATTATAGAGTGAAATAAAGCAAAACTGAACTTATATCCAGTATCAAACAATGCTTTCCCTTATAACAGACTTAATCCAATGCTTGAAAACATAAATTCTGTGTAAACAAATATATTCTACATCAACCTCCTGGTTATATATTAATTCATAATCCAAACAGATGCTATTAGATAGATAAAATCACCATGCTATATTGTGAGATCTATTTGAATCCTCACAATTCTCCTTTTTTGGCCATAAAATCAAAAATATATTTTTTGTTCGGTAGCCAGTCAAGAGTGCCTAGTGATAACAGTGTGGTAAAAAACATGTAGACAAAACAGTATGAATGAAAACAGCTATGGGGAAATAATAACGCTGGACATTACAGCGCTGTTCCCGTAGCTGTGTTCACTCTCGCTAACTCCCTTAGTCTGCGGCTGTTTGGTATTAAGTCGTACTGCCCTTCTGGCTCAGCTTAGCTCGGGGTGGGTCAGAAGTTGGTCAACTGGGTGGCAAACTGGTTGACTGGCAGAAAACAGAGAGTGGTGGTAAATGGTATACAGTCAGAAGAGATGCAAGTCACAAGTGGGTACCTCAGGGATCAGTCCTGGGGCCAGTCCTATTCAACATCTTCATTAGTGACCTCGCAGATGGACTAGAGGGTAAGGCTTGTCTGTTTGCAGATGACACCAAGATCTGCAACAGAGTAGATGATCCAGATGGGGTGGGCAGAATGAGAAGAGATCTGGATAAACTAGCAAAATGGTCAGAAGAGTGGCAACTGGGATTTAATGCAAAGAAGTGCAAAATCATGCACATAGGGAAGAGAAACCTGAAGCCACTTATAGGCTGGGAGGAGTTGCTAGCAGTCACAAAGGAAGAAAGAGACTTGGGCATCATCATCACTGATGACCTAAAATCATCCAAGCAGACCCCCAAAGCAGTAGGTAAGGCTAGGGGGGTGTTAGGGTGTATTAGTAGGGGTATCACAAGTCAGAAGAGGGAGGTAATAAACTGTACAAGACATTGGTTAGGGCCTCATCTGGAGTACTGCGCCAGTATTGGAGGCCACACCTTCACAAGGACATTAACCAAATTGAGGCAGTCCAGAGAAGGGCAACCAAAAATGGTGCAGGGACTGCATCAGAAGACATATGAGGACAGATTAACGGAGCTCAATATGTATACCCTTGAGCAAAGGAGGAGAGAGGTGATATGATCGAGACATTTAAACACCTTAAGGGCATAAACAAGGTGAAAGAGTCTAACATGTTTAAATATAAGAAAAATTGCAGGACAAGAGGACACAGCATGAGATTAGAGGGAGGCCGATTAAGGGGGAATGTGAGGAAATTCTTTTTCACAGAAAGGGTGGTAGATGCATGGAATAGCTTACCACAAGAAGTGGTGGCTATGAATACAGTGCAGGGCTTCAAACAGGCATGGGATAGGCATAAGGGAGCAATACAAATGACTATGAATAGATAGGTCACTGACAGAGCAAAGGCCGATGGCACATTTATAAGGTAGAAAAAGAAATGGGCAGACTGGATGGGCCTTTCGGTCCTTATCTGCCGTCAACTTCTATGTTTCTATGTTTCTATGTAGCTGATTGAGTCACAGATGCTGAGAAGCACTACGCTCTGAAGATGAGAGGGGTTCTAGTCTGGGGCCCGCAATGTGCATATGTATAGTTTTACATTGCTGTACAGTATATCTGCATTGCTTTTTTTTTGTTGTTTTATTGACTTGGGATAGTTTTCATGTTACGCCCGTCCTGTGCTTGCCCCCCACCAACTTTCGTGCCAAACAGGAAATCTGCCTCCATCCCAATGTTCTCTCCCCTCCCCAGAGTTTCTCCCTCCCGGAGTTGATTATATAAATATATGGGGAGGTGCTGAGTGCATAGACCCCACGCATAGATCGTGACATGGGTAGTACTGTTGTGCTTAGGTTTTCTTTGCTCATATTTCCTGATGCTGTTTTTCCCGATGCTGTTTTGTCTGTGCTGTATTGAACTGCAGTGTTATAGTTTACTGGTTTTTAACTAGATCCTTTTTGTTCACTATTTTTCTATTTTACGGACTTAATAAATGCCACCTTAAAGGAGTAGTACACCCTCGTGTCTTGTAAATGTTATTTGTTTCCTTGTCAACAGACAACTCTTTCCATGTAGCTGTTGGGGATATATGTGTTTGCCTTTGTTTTTACTGTTCATTCTAGTGCCTGTAGCTATCTTAGGCGTCTTCATTTTTTGGTTGTTGAAATCCAATTGCGCCTGAGAGCTGCATTAGAATATGAGAACATGATGCATCAGCACTCTTTAGTCTCCACAGTATGCAGCTGCAGGAAAGTGTGAAATACCACATTTATCTTCAGTTAGCTTTACAAACTGTCTGAGATATAACGCCATTTTTTTCCTATTGAATTGCATTCAGTCTGTGTGTTTCTAGAGAGTTTTTTCATGTTATGTGTACTTTTAGCATAGAGATAGATGGTGTAAATGGGTGCTGTGGTATCTTGTTCTCTTATGCTAATGCAGCTCTCAGGGACAATGAGACTTCAACAACCAGAAAATGAAGACCTCCAGGCTAGTTACAGAGGCTAGTATGAACAGTGAAAACAAACTAAACACACATATCCCCAACAGCTACATGAAAAGACTTATCTGCTGACAAGGAAACAAATAACATTTACAAGATATGAGGGTGTACTACTCCTTTAAATAGCGCCACCTTAATTAGCCTAAACACTAAAAAGTGTAACCCAATGAATACTTTTTGGTTTAAGCATATACAGTGCAGACCACTTAAATGCACATTGCATAAGTGCACATTCCGCTTAAGTGCACCCCTTTTGCAATATCCCGATTTTTCCCCATACCCGCCATGTTTAATTTTCCTATTAAGTGCACATTTTGGTTTAATGCACATTTTTTCAGCACACTTCCCATTGTAAAACAAGTTCCGTGGCTCACTTATGTGCACATTTCAGAGTTTCTTGTTTATATCTACGAGACTGAAACATAGGTTGTCCTGTCTTTTTTTTTCGAGAACTGTTACCATAAGGCAGGATTTGAGTCACCAATGACGTCAGCAGAGGCTACTGAAGCGCTGGAAGTTGAGAGTCCCGAGAAGCAACTAGATATCCCCCTGCTGCTGGTGGGCATGTCGCCAAGTAACTTTGCAGCTTACAGAAACTGACAAAAATGCTTCCACTGTCGACCCATAAATGAAGCTGAAATCTGTGGTGAGATAAAGTGTGATGCATCCGTTGCTCGGGTTAGTGTAATATAATATTGTAGGTAGTGAGGATTGATTTGCTGATGACAAACGGAGTTTGCAAACATGCTTAAACCACTAAAAACTTATTTTTTGTTTTTAATGTTTATTTCTTTATTTTTAGCTTATTTTTACCTGAGTGATTGCTTTCTAGTATTGAGTAGTAAAATAGCATTCATTGAACAAAGCGCTAACTACAACTTTAAAAGTTAAGTCTTTACTGTATAAAATTCAAACAGCAAACAATGAAAACAATGAAAGTTCAGATACTGCACAGCCTACTTAAGTGCACAAAATGTTCTTATCCCATGGGTGAACACTTAAGCAGGCTCCACTGTATTTCTTTTTTTGCTTCATAAATTCTCTTTACTCTAGTTGCGTTCCTATTTTGTTTAGCATGCAGTGATTTAAGTCACACTGTTATTAGTTTCTAAACTTAAAATACGGCTACACTGCCTTCCGTTATTTTGTAAGGGGATCCTACAGGAAAACTATGCAATTTAGTACCATTAACTTTTTTATTTTCTACAAAGGGCTTTCTTTGTGATAATGCTTAGTGAGTCACCCAAGTTTTCCTTTGCTCCCACGTGGCTCATGGCATCCTGACTACTGAGAGCACCCGCCAGCTGTGCAGCTCCATTAAAAAAGTAACCATAGAAACTATCATTGGTGAGTGGGCCTGTCATTTCAATCTGTCTCTGGGTTCTAAGGAGCCTCGATTGATTTTGGGCTTCTCCCACTCATTATACTTTCCCTTTTTTGCTGAGGTGGGCTGAGCTGGGCAAAGATAATCTGTAAACAGATAACCCTCTGGACTTCATTACAATCAGAGATACTGGCAGTCTGCTGCCCTGCCAAACCGCTGAGGAATCCTCCTCCGTGGTGCCCTGGGGTGCGTATAAGGAAGAAGAGGATCCAGTACAGCTCCCTACCTATGCCACGCCCAGTTTCTCAGAGGATGAGTGACAGTAAAGACATCTTCAGGGATAATAGAAGAAGAGTACTATGAATTTGAATCAGAAGATAGATGGATAGATAGATAGATAGATAGATAGATAGATAGATAGATAGATAGATAGATAGATACTTTATTTATAACCTCCCCCCCCCCCATCTCTGGAGGCTCGGACCGCAGTACACTTATTTAAAACAACTTCAATAAATTAAAACAAACTTTACAGCAACACCCAGCAGAGTAATTAACAATTTTAAAAATCTGTCTGTCTGTCACATATAACATAAAACACGACAGTCAGTATTCCAAGTCATAACCAGCCTGTTTGCCTGAAGATCTGAATAAGTTTTTGAGCTTTGAGCAAGCCCATCATCTACAACTGTGGCCTAGGCTCCATGCATAGCCAGCCACAGTCACCATTTCTAGCCTGTCTGCCTGAAGATCTGACCAAGGCAGGCTCCTGCCTGACTGAAAGGCTCCCAAGCCATTGCTCCCATTGGCGCACCCCGGCTGGTTTCAGATGCTAATTGGACATTTCAGCACTGGGACCAGCTCTTCACTGGACAGTACTGACTTCTGTGCTTAGCTGCTGCTCATTGCTAAATTGGACTTGTCCATTTACTTGATTTTTTGGCCCCATCCCACCCCCGACCTTTATTAAATGCACTAAAACTCTGCCCCATCTTCCTTTTTCCATCCATTGGCTTCTTTGTGTTAGTTAAACCTCCAACCTCGTAGGGTCCTCAGACCTTTCTCCGAGCCACAGCTACCACGAGCTCTTCAGATTCCCATATCTTGCTAACTCTTGCTGTAACCTCATTTTTATAATTTACTACTGAAAGGGAGGACACACTTACACCATAGGAAATACCTAAAAGCCTTTGTCAGGTGCCTAATACTACTGTTGTGACTTCTCTCGGGGAAATATTCACCCCAACCATGGATCTCTACAATCTGGCATCAATAAAGTCAGACAGCTCTGCTACTCTATCCTTGGCAAGTATAAATATCTGCAGCCTCCTTCCAAAACTCGATACCATCACTGCCTGGATCTCCTATCACAACCTGGACATACTATCGGTCATTGAGACGTGGCTATCCCCAAAGATCTTTGACTCCACTATTGCCATTCCTGGTTACACTGTCTTTAGGGATGACAGGCTAACTAAGAAAGGTGGGGGCTGTGCCCTGTACCTTAAAGACACACTTGTGGGTCATGTTCTGGCCCCACCTAGCACTGGAAATGACATTCAGACTCTAGCCATAAAGGTACTGCTAGGTGAACACAATAAGGCATTGACCATTGTGTCAGTATATATCCCACCTACTGTACGCTGACTAATCAGGGTTTTCCCTACCTCTTTGACTGCATCAGCTCTTGTGGGCGAAACTCAGAAATGATTCTGCTTGGTGACTTCAATGTCAACTGGCTGGCCGCATGTACAAGCACCTATACGGATGCACTGGCAGCTGCCAACCTGGCACAAATGGAACAGTCACCCACCAGGATAAACTACAGGTTGGGGATCTCCTCTCTTCTGGACTGGGTCCTCACTAATCAACCTGAACACGTCACTAAGACTGAAGTACTCCCGGACACCATAAGTGACCATTCTTCAGTCATTTCCATCAGGTCTAAAAAATTCAATGAACCTCCATCAAAATTCATTGTCAGTAGAATACTTCTACCTGGTCAACTAGGTCCATTAAAAATGCACCTGCGATTACTCGACTGGTCTCCAATTGATGATGATCAGGACGTGGACTCAGCCCTAGAATACTTTATCACTACCTTTAACGTAGTGTGTGATGTTCATGCTCCATACAAGAAATGATAGATTAGAGGATCAATAAGCCCATGGGTGACTCAGAGTCATGACCTCCTTGAACTGATGAAATCATGTGACCAACTATGGTACCATGCTAAAGCATCAAACACCTTAGGGAATACTCAGGCTTACAAATCAGCACGGAATGCTTGCACAAGAGCTATCCACCAGGCGAAAGCCTCCTATAGGAATGCCCTTGCAAACACCTGGAAAGATAGGAGGAAGTTCTGGGACAACCTCTGGGTAACTGGAAAAAAAGAGTTTACCCCTGCAATACTCAACACTGATGGAACTAGCACCCTGTATAAAGTAACCATTGCTAACGCTTTCAGCTCAACATTTTGTGACCTCAGCCATGTGCTCCCACCTAACTTCTTTGATCCCACTCCAACAGTAACCCATCCCACCATCCCTCAGGCAGCCCAGCCATGCCACCCATTTTATTTTAAGGCTATTACTGAAGGGCTAGCAACGAAACATCTACTAAAAGTACTTGGGAAGTCTAGGCATAGTACTGACTCCCTTGATCTGAAACTCATCATCCTCACCTTTGATGGAAGTTCTGCCACCCCTTACAAAAATTCTCAACTGCTCTCTTATGCTAGCTCTCACAATTCCCAAGCAAATGGAAGTTGGCTGTGGTGACTCCTGTCCACAAAAGTGGTGACAAGACTCTCACAAGTAATTGCATGCCTATAGCCATCCTTCCCCCACTCTCCAAGGCTTTGGAAAGGATAGTTGCTGAACAAATTGTAGACTACCTGGAAAAATATAACCTCCAATGTTCCCAACAACATGGTTTTCGAAAAGGTCACAGCACCACCACTGCAGTACTAGACCACCCCCTTCATCCACCAGGCACTAGACCACAACCAACTTGCTGGTGCCACCTTTATTGATCTGACTAAGGCATTTGATACAGTTAATCACTCCCTACTAACCGGACAACTGCTACAACTTCAAGGCAGAATTAAGTATCAGACCTGCTTACTTGCTAAGAAGACAGTGCTAGACCTCCTTCCACCAGGGGTTCAGTCTATACTTTCCCCTCACTGTGCCACCCACCTTACCAGGAGTTCTAGAACACTAATCTTCGCAGTTCCTCACTGCCAGACCACTCAAGGGCAGCACTCCTACAAAGTTAGGGCCTCTAACTGGTTCAACACACTCCCAGCGGATATCACCAATGCACCGAATCTCAGCTCCTTTAAGCACAAACTATGACAGCACTAGGTGGCCAGTGCCTACTGTGACTGCTACACTTAAATTCCCTGCTCGCCCTCCTGGCCTCTCCATTACATATGCACTTTCACCACACCCCACTCCCTCCTTATTAACTCCTTCCAATACCTCATGTTGGCCACCTCAGCCTTCTCCCTTGCCCCCCCAGATTTCACTCCTCCCTCTCTCCATTCCCTCACATCCTTGTCCGTCCCCTCACTTATTACCACCTGCACCTCCTAGCTTTTATATTCTCTCTCTCTCCTTTCTCTCCTAGAACTCCATAATTCCTTTCTAGTTCTCATTTCTCTCTCCTTTCTCCTCCTTGCCCATACTAACTCTTCTCTCCTCCCCCCACCCATCCTGTTACCCCCACTTACATCTCCCATCCCTTCTCCCCTCCATCACCACCTACTCCTCTCCTTCACCACTTACCTTATCCCTCCAATCCTCCCCCCCTCGGTTCTTGCCTGTCCCCTACTACCTTATCCTCTCACCAACTACCTCTGGCCCTCTCATGCACTTGTTAGATCACCTGACAAATCCTTTAGCAGCTCATGCATTCTGTAATGTTTTACCTGTTACTAATTCTTTTGTCTTGTCTTGACAAAGCCACTGGCAGCTCATGTACTGTAATTGTATTAGCTGTTATCTACCTGCCTGTTCTTGTCTATTCTTGTCCATTGTCCAAGACATGGACCCTTTGTAAAAAGAGCACTGTTTGCTCAAAGGTGACATCTGAAATTGTCATAAATAAATAAATAAGTTTGTAACCCTTTTTTAAAGGTTTCCACAAAGGGTGCCTCCCTTAGATAGCCTGGTAATGAATTCCACAGGACTGGTGTGGCAACAGAGAAAGCACGATCTCTTGATTGCAGCAACCTAGCCTTGGGAACCACAAGGAGGCAACCCTCGGAGGAATGAAGAGTGCAAGCCAGGCAGTGAGGAACCAGGAGGTCTTGCAGATAGTCTGGTCCCCAGTCATGCAGGGCTTTGTAGGTCAGAGCATGGGGTCATTATGTCACATGCAAAAACAGCGTGACTAAAAATGCCACAGCCAAACAGCGCCAAACACAAACAGAGTTGGACAAAACACTGACCTGTGGGAAACAGCGTGCTCATTGACAACAATGGGACTTTATGTTTTTCTGAGGGGGGCTTTGCCCCCCGCACACCCAGGAACTTAAATAAGTAACTCCAGGGGGAGGGAATTCGGGGATGGGGAGAAACTCGGGAGGGGGGAAGTTTTTTAAACACACCAAAAAAAGTAGTAGCAGGGGAGACCTGGGAAGGGGGGGAACTGAACCATGGTCCTAGGTCTCCTGATTACACCATGTGCTGGTGCCCTAGTCACTCAACCTTGGGAGCTGCTCGAACAAGCCCCCAGCACACGGCTACTTAACAGCTCCTGAATTACATGCAGAGTGACAGGGGTAGAGGTATTTCCCTTTCGCTATCATGCCCCTGTCGCTCTACATGCTTGCGCGGTTATTGCCGCGCTATTCTGGGTATGACATATTGACCTGGTACCGTAGGTCAGTAATCCAACCTTGAAGGTAATCCTCCACCTTATCAGCAACCAGTGTAGTCCGTGAAGGACTGGTGTGATATGGTCAAATCACGAAATCCCAGACAACAGCCTGGCCATCGCATTGTGCACCAGCTGCAGATGGCGGAGGTTGCCTCCAGATAGCCCAAAGTACAAAGCATTGCAATAATCCAACCAAGACATGATGAAGGCATGCACTAGAGTGATGAGGTCATCAGCCGGTATCAGGGCTCGGAACAGGGCAATGTTCCTAAGATGGTAAAAGGCACTTTGGATGACAGTCAACACCTGAACATCAAGTGTCAGGCTATCATTCAGGACCACACCTAGATCCCTGACCCAAGTGGAGGGGGTAAGGGGAAACACCTCCCAGTATCAGACCAGGACCATTCCCCAACCCTCCCCGTCTTGTCGATGACCCAGATCCACTACCAGTACCTCCGTCTTGTCCGGGTTGAGTCATAGACAGTTTTGAGCCATCCATTTCTGGATCTCATCTAGGTAGCTGCTAAACACAGAGGCCGCCATCTGGTTTCCAGGTGCACAGGACAGGTATGGCTGGGTATCATCAGCATAACAATGAAAACCCAGCCCATACTGCCTGATGATGTTTTCTAATTGCAGCATGTAAACCGTGAACGACAGAGGTGACAGGACTGACCCTTATGGAACTACACAGCATAGGGGCATCAGGCTAGATGAGGATAACCCCATCGTCACCCTTTGCACTCTACCCATGAGGTAGGACCTAAACCAGCTGAAGACATTGCCAGTTAGTCCACATCAGTTCCGAAGTCACTCCAGTACCACCTCATGGTCCATGGTGCCAAACACCAAAGAGATCCAGAAGAACAAGAACGGTACGCTCTTCCTTATCTCTTGCTACCAGGGGGTTGTTTAGCACCTTCACCAGGACAGGTCTCCATGCTATGCCCAGATCTAAACCCAGACTGGAAACACTCAAAAGTGGCAGAGGAGGCAAGCAGAGTCATGAGCTGGATGGCCACCAGTTTTTCTAAAACCTTCCCTAAAAATGGGAGGTTTGAGATCGGTCTGTAGTTGCTGAGACACTCCAGATCCATTGAGGATTTCTTCAAAAGGGGTTTGAACAAGGCCTCTTTCAAGGCCACAGGAAAACCCCACTCCTCAAGGAGCACCGGATGATCTCAGCAACCACAAGTCCAATCAGGCCAATGTAACCAACCAAATGTCGGGCTGGACCTGGGTCTAAATTGCAATAGGTTGGTTGTAGACTCAAGACTATCTCAACTACCTCATCCACTCCAACTGGATCAAACTCACCCCACACAAGAGGGGTGCCTCGGCACATTCCGGTCCAATCCTGCAAGCTCTTTGGGCAGCACTGGAGGAGATCTTAGCCCTGATAGTGGACACTTTGTCAGCAAAGAACAGAGCAAACTCTTTGCACCCCATGCT
Organism: Neoceratodus forsteri; assembly: GCA_016271365.2. Classification (NCBI taxonomy): domain Eukaryota; kingdom Metazoa; phylum Chordata; order Ceratodontiformes; family Ceratodontidae; genus Neoceratodus; species Neoceratodus forsteri. Next base: position 364,182,696 of record CM028130.1, read on the forward strand.
AGAACTAGCTCCCCCTGTACAAACACATGCCAGATGCAACAGTCTGTCCACCGTTTGGAAGAGCTGAGTGGGTCTGCTCCTTGCTGCAGCAATCTCCCTTGACAAAAAATCTGTCTTCTTTTGGGAGATTGCTCTTTGATAGTCACCATAATGTGACTTCAAAGCCAATTTGTCCTCCATCAGACCAGACTTCCTCCAGTGCCGCTCCAACCTCAGGCCCCTAATCTTTAACTCCCTGAGTCCCCTGTCAAACCAAGGGGGCCTTCGACGAGTAGATAAGGGCCAGACATGAACAGGCATGATAGAGTCGAAGGCTGCAATGATGGCCCTATTATATGCCGACACTGCCTCCTCTGCACCAATCGCGCTTGCAGTTTCCACACTCGATAGGTCCGTATCGCCTGTAATCCCACTGGGGACAATCCCAGCAAAGGGCGGTACCAGACCATCTCCACAAGGGATGGACCTTGGGGGGGCCAAACATGAAACTCACGGTGCTATGATCTGACCGGCTCAATCATGAAGTCACCAACCCCAAGACCAAGTGTGAACACCAGGTCTAGTGTGTGGCCGTGTGAGTGGGTTGCTGAGGTAAGAACCTGCGACAGGCCCAGAGCTTCCATACTCTGCAGGAGGTCAAGAAGATTTCCTTTTGAGGTCAAGAAAATTCCTTTTGAATTCCACCCCTCTGCCTGTTCCACAATTGTCCCTGGACCTGCCCAGCCTAGGGAGTCTGAGACATACAGTTGGGAGGAAGAGGTTGCGCAGCAGATACAGACTGATACAGATACAGACTGGAATCAGGATGATTGGGATGAATGGCCACCTCCAGGGAGAGTAGGAAATGGGTAACTCCCTATGTCAAGTAAAGAGGAGAGAATTATTCCTAGAATGGCTGAAGCCAAGTTTGGGGAGAAATACCCTTACCTTGCCAGGAAGGTCTGGTGCAAGGTTGAGAACCAGAGAGAACAGTGGCTTATGGAACACACCGGAGAAGACTACACCTCCCGAGGTCACCCTGGCACTGAGGCAGCCCTGGAAAAGCCAAGCAAACCTGCAGAGACCTTTTAGAGACATGGAGGGCGGGAAGAACCCTGCTGATGAATGCATTGATCTGCATGGACACTGAGGCCATCAAACCATCCACACTCTAGAAATGAAACGTGTGGATGGGGCTATTACTTACCACCCCCACCCTGACTGGTATTCTTGAACAGACACCTGGGCATGCTACAAAGGTTCCCCCAAAAGGAGCCTTGAGTACAAAGTTGCCACATTGGCATAGCATCTGAATAGACTGAAGAACATGGCTGCAGGCCACACTTTCTGCATGGCATCGGTCGAAGAAGAGGATGACTTGCCACTGCATCATCCCACTGACACAATAGGGATGTTCCTGAGCTGGGTCCAGCTTCAGTTCCAGAGGTCATGAGGGAGATCAGGTCCATAAGGTCTGCAGTTCAGAAGTTTTGGCCAGAGAAGGTAACATTGGCTGACAGCAATCATGAGATCCAGTAGTCAACCTGCACATCAGAACTGGTAGGACCAAGTTTTTATTTATTTATTTTTTGACTCTGTTACACACATGGTTACGTAGCCAAGGGTACTGTGGACAGTATTCCACCCTGGTGCAATTGGTACTTGGCCTGGAAACATCCAGCCAGTGATGTGCCCTTTCCAAGAACTTTGGGACTTGCACCACCTGTCATCCAGACACATTTTTGTCTGGAATATCCCAGACCCAAGGACTTTCTACCCTAGAAGAACTAATACGGTTTCCCTTCTCCTGTCGGTACTGTTTTTACACAATTTTACATAAAGCATAAAAAAAAAAAAGTATAAAACTTTTATTAAACAAAAAATGTACAAACGTTTTAGAGTCAAGTAGTATGTATTTTGTGTGCTTTTGCATGCTCTCTTACAGGTGCAGCCGATGAGGAGGACTGAGGCTATGACCATAGCATCCGTGAATGCTACAGGGCCTGTTTTACAATGTTTTGACATGCACAGCTATGAATTAGTTTGTACAGGTTTAATTTTAATGAATTGCAGTGTTGCCAGTTTTTAGGAAATGCATAGCTATGCCATATGCATATGTTTAAAATGTACAAGGTTTTACCGTTCACAGTATGGCCTGGCTTTCAGTGGGGTTTGGTATGGTACATTTAATGCATCTGTGACGTGTCTGAGGACAGCGTTTTACAGTGAGTAATGCCTAGACAGAGGTGTCACTAGGAGTCACCTGGAGGTGGAGCCAAGTGAATTTCCATTAGTTATGGAGCGGCACTGTTGAAGTGAGCACCTAGGACAGAGTCACCCTGGTTTGATGAGACACCGTCTCTGGAAGCTAGATATGCTACCTGGTAGCATACAAGACATAATGTGTCCCTAAAGTTTTATGGTATCTGACAATAAAGTAATGTGTGTGCGCAAGAAAAGAACATCCGCTGTCCCTAAAGAAGTTTACGTCTCTGAGGAGAAAATTATGTTTTGTGAACCCAAAGTTGTTCAAATCCTGTGACGACTAGCTCTTTCATGACTCCAATCCCAGAAAAGGGATGGACAAATTGCTTGATCCCTAATTCAGGAACCCAGTTGCACTTTGCGTTTAGAACAATGGACTTTGTACATTTTGCACCTGCAGACCCCAGTGGGGAAAACATTTGTCTGTTAAACCATCTTGTGACAGAATAAAACCTACTACTTGACACTAGCTGAAGGAGACGACATTCCCGTGTGCTTGCTGTGTTTTACTGGTGCCCTATCATGATTACGCATGTTCCCAGTGTTATGGCCCACCCCAGTTCCCTGGTTAAACAGAAATGGTTTGTGTAACACCCCCTTGAGAGTCAACTCCTAGCCGGGGAAGGGGGGTAAGCAGCAAAGCAGGCGGGCTCTTAGATCAGAGAGGTTACATGTTCTATGCGGTATATCCCTAGAGATGACTGTCCTTCTGGACTCCAATCCAGTGATTCCCCAAGTGGAAAATCAACTTAGTGGTAAAATGTAATTGGAAATGTTAAGAGGGGACTCTTGACTTGGGTGGTGGGGTTCTCCATCTCTAGAAGGTGGATGGGAGGGTTGAACCGAATCCTAGGGTGTCTAAATTTGCAAGTCAGGTAATATTTTTGGTGAAGTTCAGCCTTCTTTTTAAGGCTGCATAGGGAGAGCTATACATGATGTACTGCTAACAGAGAAGAGGGAACAGACAAGAGGAAGTGTGCAACAGGAACCGATGCAGATTACTTTCCTGCATCCGCAATGGAATCTCATTACCTCACTGGTACTCATGAGATCCCTGAGCTTCCTCTCTGTCTATCTCTGCCCTCACTCCCTCCTCCCTTTTCTCTTACCTGACCTACTTGCTTGATAAACAAAGGTTCTGGCACTTTTTTTGTGCCAGCTCAGTTTCCAATTCCATCACAAATTCAGCAGTCAGTACCTCTTCCTGATCATGCCCTCTGCCCTGGGCTTGGGGAGCAAGGGTGGTCCTGTCCACTAAATAGTAAAGGACAGGCTGCACAGATTTCCTACATCAGGTGGGTGGGGTGTCAGATCTTACTCCCAGTGCTGGTGGGGTTATACTATCCCTCACTGATGCAATATAGTTACTCCCACTGCTTGTGGGGTTAAATGGGATATATTTACTCCAAGTGCTTCTGGCAGTTTCAAAGGGTTGTTGCTCTGACATATACATCCTACCATCATTCACTGCTAGAAAAACTAGAAGCAGAACTGCTTTGGCTACCTTGGTGTATGTGACAACTGTGGGTAAAGCGCACTGCAGTAATCATAGTAAGTGACGCCACAAAATACTGCCTCTGAATTACACTGTTCCTGTAGTATACTGCAGCATTTTGTGATATACTGCAAGATTACTGCGCCATCCAGCTTGTTGTGCAGCCCCAACCCCCCTTCCTCTGGGTAATGTTAATCAAAATCCTTCCTGGTACCGACCTTCCCTCTCCCAGTGACTAGCCAAATCTTACCTGGTATCAACTAGCACCCACTGTCTTACCCAGTCCAATAGCACATCCCACCTAATGTCTCAATGCACACCCCCACCCACAAGTTAACAGACTCACTCAGGTAAGAGAATCACTTCTAAAGTCAATCAGCCCATGGACAAACAGCAACCAGCACAGACCTCTGTAGCCTAGTCCTGTCTAACGTCAAGTACTGAAAACCAGTATAGCAATGTACCAGAATGTATTGATACAGTGGACTGCACTGCATATACTGTATGTAGACTTGGAACATGTGCCACGGCTCACACTCACCTGTCTGAAGTATGTTCTAAGCTGGGCAGAAAACCCTCAAATAACTTTACTTCCAAACACTTTTATCTGACCAAGCGACTGGGACTCTGATAAGTTATTTCTGCTGCTGCACATGTAGGGGATACACATTAGACCTGTTCTTTTTAGTTTAATTACTTCTGTATAAAGTACAGTTAATGTCACTCACATCACACTATTACTATTGTGTTAGCAGCCATTGCGGCTCTGACCAGAGCTAATTTTCTTTGGCAGGGCTTGTAAACCTCAGCGGCAGGCTGCTGTAACCAGTGCAGTGGTAGCCACTGATAGGAGTATACATTGCTTCAGCTTGGGAAATCATAACACTGCGGACATTCTGAACACATCAGATGTGTGTGACTCATGTATAGTGACAGTATGATTACATACTTAAATCTGAAATTATATCAATTTGGAAACTCAGGTCACTGGATGTTATGGTTAATGTGACACAGTCAGCCCTTTCTGCATCATATTATTCCTACGTAAAAAAACACATTTTATGATTGCTTATCTTCCGTAAAACTCATTGAAATTGTCGGTTATGTGATCTGCTTCCTTTCTTAGTAGAACTAAATTCATGGGAATGTTGCAATTATACCCAACCTTGTTTTGCTTTAAATTACTGATCTACTCTTATTGCTTACATCCTGAACATAAAAAAACACCCCAAACAGTGCAGCCACTCGTGATGCAATAGTCTCCTCTCCTCCCGGAGCATCACACATGGCTAGGTTATGCTAGGGGCATTCCCAAGTCCAGAAAAGATGCAGTGGGAGTTGATCAAAGAATGTAAACAAACACGTTTTTGTGTGGCAACACCAGTATGGTGGGCAGTCAGATTTTCACATTTAAAATGAAAAGAAAAAAAAAATGAATCAGAACTAAACCATCAGCTACATCACAATCACTACAGAACGTGAGAAATCATAAAATGTGTTTCAATCTATGGGGACCACCTGTGATAAGCATTACATTCTTTCTTGATGGTTATAAAATGGCTAGGGAAATCCTAGCTGCTGAATAGCCAAGGTAGGCTGTCACCCACACATTTTACTAACCCTAATGTCCAGTAAAAGCAAAGTACAAGTGTTGTTTGGAATTTGGGCAAATTAACAACAGAATATATGACCCACTTCACTCACCTCTGTTGCCGTCACAAACATAGCTGCCATCTTCACTCACCAAATGCCTTTAATAAGAACCTAAAAAGTAACAGCCCCCCTCAAAGCAGCGATGCAACAAAACTGGCCAAAAATAATAATAATTCTTTATTTTTACTGCGCCTTTCTAAAACCAAGGCACCTTAACAGCAACTTCACATAAAAACAATAAAATAAACACAGATCCAGTAAATGCTGAATTCATAAAACACAATAAAATATCATCCTCAGGGGTATGCCATCAACCACAAATGGGTCTTTAAGGCCTGTTTAAATTCCTCCACGGACAAGCACTGCCGAAGTGGATGGGGTAGAGAATTCCTAAGGGCTGGGGCCATGTACATAAAAGCATGGACCCCTACAAAGATTTTAAAGCAACCCTCAGAATCTCTAGCAACCTCACGTCCACCAAGCGGAGTGATTGCCTAGGGCAGTAAGGTACTAGGAGCCCTTTCAGGTAGTCCAGGCCCAGTTCATGTAGGGCTTTATAAGTCAGAAGACTGACTTTAAAGGTGATCCGCCCTGTATTGGCAGCCAGTGCAGTTCACATGCAGCACCAGGAAAAATGGCGGTACAGGAGTACCACAATAACCGGGCCGCAGCATTCTGCATGAGCTGCAAGCGCCAGATATCAACCCCTGGTAGCCCTAGATACAGGGAGTTGCAATAATCAAGGTGCGAGGTCACAAAGGTGTGGACCACTGTAGGCAGATCACCAGATGGAACTAGGTGCTTAATCCTGGAAATGTTTCTCAGATGGTAGAAGGATGATTTGATGACTGCCGACACCTGCGATTGCAGCATCAGCCCATCGTCAAAAAGCACCCTCAGGTTTGCACCCGTTCAGAGGTAGGGAGCTGGGAGCCACCCAGAAAGAGTCCTGAGGGCAAACCAGCTCCCATCTCCTCTATCTGGTGACCTGGGTCCACAACCATCACCTCTGTCTTCTCCGAGTTCAACCTCAGCCAGCTCAAATTCATCCAGTTCTGGATTTCAGTGAGGCAGTTGTTAAATACCAAGAGAGCTCTATTCTGGTCGGGTGCAAAAGACAGGTAGAGGTGGGTATCATCAGCATAACAGTGAAACCTCAGCCCATACCTTCTTACAATGTCTCAGAGGGGCAGCATATATACTGCTAACAACATGCAGGACAACACCAAACCCTGAGGAACCCCCCATGTCAGAGAGATTGGGCCGGAGGAATTAATCCTCGACACCAACCTCTGGGTTCTACCCATGAGGAAAGAGCTAAACCACCTGAGGACTGTACTAGACAGGCCGCAAATGAACCTCAGGCATTCGAGAAGTACCTCGTGGTCCACAGTGTCAAATGCTGAGGAGAGATTGAGAAGCACCAAGATGGAATGGCTCTTTCGATCTCTTGCCATCAAGAGATCACTGAGCACCTGAACCAGCGCAGTCTCAGTACTATGCCTCTTTCGGAAACCAGACTGGAATGGTTCATAAATGTCATGGATGGTCAAATGGTTCTCCAGTTGTATGGCCACTACTTTCTCAATCACCTTCCCCACAAAGGGAAGGTTAGAGATTGGTCTGTAGCTGGCACGGCAGTCTGGGTCCAAAGAAGCTTTCTTCAGAAGAGGTGTTACCACCACCTCCTTCATGGAGCTAGGAAACTCACCCATCTCCAGGGAGCACCAGACTATCCGTGCTAGGACCGGGCTGATAATATCACAACAATCCTTTATCACAGAAGTTGGGCCCGGATGCAAACTACAGCAGGTAGGGTGCATACCCTGGACAATCCTCATGACATCAATGAACTCCGGACGGACAAAGGAACTCCAGGAGAGCCTAGGGACAGTGACCGGTCACTGATCCACAGCTTCTCCCATACAGGATGCAGGCTGCAGTGCCGCACTGATGTCAGCCACCTTAGCCACAAAGAAGCGAGCAAGCTCTTTACACTCTTACTTATGAAAAGGCTCTTCGAACCTGCAGGCAGGCTGGGTTGCACAGTCTGTCTACAGTTCAAAAGAGCTGAGCTGGTCAGTTCTGAGCAGCCGTAATCTCCCGGACAGGAACTCTGCCTTCTTATGGAAGATTGCGGAATGACAGACTTGATAATGTTCTATCAATCTAAGATGGTCGACATCAAGGGTGGATCTCCACCAGCAGCACTCTAATCTTCATCCTTGTCGCTGCATCTCCCTCAAAGTAACATCAAACCAAGGGGACCGAGGGTGAAGGGGGAGAGGACGAACACGGACAGGAGCAATGAGATCCAGAGCCGAGGAGATGGCTTTATTATAGGCTAAGACCAAGGCATCTGTGTCATTGCTCACTCCAGAAAGCTCCGATAGGTCAAGCACTGCCATCAGGCCCTCAGAGCTTACATCCCACAAAGGGCAATACCTGACCATCTCCACAGGGTAGGCCTATGAAGGGGGCCAAAAAAACTGAACCCCACGGTGTAATGATCGGACCATCAACAGGTTCCACCTCCCAAATCGAAGGCTTCGATTAAGTCCAGGGAGTGACCCTACTTGTTTTTCACTAAAATAAGATTCTGAGTGTCTTTGATTTTGTTTGTTAATTTTCTAGTTCCACCAAAATGTGAGAATTTCATAAATGTGTTAGTTTAGTTCCACCCCAAGAAAAAAAAAACAGACGGTGACTATACTGGGCCTAGAAATAGCATTGTAGACTTAGCAAGGGTTAGGACTGAGAAAATAAGTAAAATGCATGGGAGCAGCATAGAAGGCACTTAGAAAAGTAGATTTCACTGGTATGCTGTTTTTTGTTATTGTAGCTGAAACTAGCCTTTGGAAAACATTTTTCAATGCACTGATGCTATAAATAAAAAAAATGAATAAACCTTCTTTCACGATTCTCTCCTTAAATAAAGTACTATTCTCAGTTTTAATTCCAGGTGTTTCTTTGGGACCATGACCCCCCCATCTTTACCAGCTTGCCTGGGCAATCTCTGCTGTTTACCGTAATACAGATAAAATTGAGACTGTGACTCCATATAAAGACTTCTGCTGTGAGTGAGGGGATGAACATTCTGCCAGAGGAATTCTGCAGATGTTTAAATTCTTGTATTCCATAATAAATATACTGTCTATTAAATGTGTAACAACTTGCTATTTAATTTCTGTACAATGTTAACTCTGTCTGCTAAGGGGACAAAAATGTGCTTGGAAAAATGAGATTAAAATTGTTGCCGGGGCAGACCAGCTGTGCTTGGTTGGTAATTATAGCCCCTTTGTCCTGTAATGACAGGACCCCTTGGTCAGGTAATGAGGGAGCTTCAATGTGCCCCAAGGTATTTCATGTCAGGAAACTGTCCTGGCCATGCAGCCACCTCATGCTGGGCCAGACATATCTCAGAACGAGAGGAAATGCCAATTCCACAAAACACAAGATTCTGGTTTAGACCAGCTTAGCAGAGAGCTGGTAACCCCAGGAGACAAAGAAAATGTCAAATCGATGATGTCAGATTTACATATTTGATGATGCAGCATGGTGGCTGGCAGTTGAAGGCTTTTGAGGACTTGCTAGACCCTAGCAAGTTAGTCAGTGTTGGGACTTCATACTTAACACCATCTAAGAGTTGGAGTCTGCCATGGCTCACTAAAGCTACACTGTGTGGTAAAAAATCTTTCTACTTTGCTAAGAGTTAAAAAGCTAAAAGAAGGGTTTTCTATGTGTTTCTTCTGCTGTGTGTAAACCATTTTTTTCTGTAGTAACCCTGTAATTCCCATAGTCTCTGTGTATTTTGATAGCCTGTAGACTGTATAAATATTGTGAAATAATAAATATTAATTTTATACACTTCATGCTTTTGTGACTCAATCTGTGGAGGGAATTTTTTTTTTTAAACTTTATTTATTCCTCTCTCATACCCCCGGCATCCTTCAGGAGTGCCCACACGGAACTCCTCCTCCTCTACTCCCAACCTGAACCCTCCGCATCTCCCCGACTGCCTCCCCCGATCAACTCCCAGGCAGACCCGACCCCCGGTACCATCTCTGGGGCTGATTCCGCTCTCCCTTCAGCGGCGGCTCCTAAGTATGAGGGGCTGTACCTGAACGTCGTCGGGTCCTCCGAAGGCAGTTCATGGGTGTGCCTGGGCCGGTATTTGGGATGTGGGAGGGTCCACTGGGGCCACCGTCATCTCACCGGCGCATAGGAGGCATTTTTGCCTTTTTGTTCCGACCCCCTCAGAGCCTGGCTAGCACAGCAACATAGCGCCATAGCTCCGCCTTCCCCCTTGGCATGCGCCATGCTGCTCAGTCAGTGGACCCCTAGCTACCACCAGAGGTCGCTCCATGGGCGAGCGTATCCCACCCCCTCCCATGGGAAGAGAGAGCAGTCCTCTGAACGCTCGATCTCTTCCCCTCCTGCCGACCCCCAGCGACTCTTGGCTTGTTCCCGAACCCGGGTTGCCAGCGTGGTGTGAGGTGTGGCATCCAGCGCCTCAACCCTCAGCACCACTGGGCCGGCCTGTGGGGGGAATGGTTAACTGCTGGTATTGACAAATCCACCATCCAGCTCAGAATGGAGAAGAAGGTTATAGTTACCGTATTCTAAGAAGTGACGTGTTGTCAGGAGTGAGTGACAGGGGATGGACATTTGCCCTTAGCCAAAGCAGCACTGTATTGTGTGAGCAAATTCCCAGGTAAGAGAATCGCCACATAGGAGAAGGAGCCAGGAGGGAAATCTGCGAGTTCCGGTTTGGACCATGGTTCCAGCATGCAGCTCAAGGGAATTATTTTTCTGATTCAAGAACAGTTCAGTTCAAGTTGCCATTCTTGCAATCAAGGGACTTCAGATAACCACAACAAGTTTGTGATTAGGAGTTACTATCCCACAGTCTTCCAAAACCAAAAAGTATTTCTTTTAACTGTATGCTAACTTTTGTTTGAGACATTATAGGTCATCATCTACAGACTCAGGGGACATGTAAAGTGTACTTTTGATACACCGACTACATGCCAAACCAGCTTGTTTGGGCCATGCTAGGCCTAACATTTACTATTTACTGACTATTATATCTCTTCGACTGTCCTGTTCTGCTCATTAAAGAGGCACCATTTGTGAAATGACTACTGGTGTCTGTGTCCAATGATTGATTTCCAGCTGTGAACAGTGTGTATGAAGGTCTGGGTTTTAGTGCCTCCTCCAACAGAGTTTTCCACAGGTAAACTGTGACACCTTTAGTGAGTCACCTAAGGTTACAATATCTGTTAACTATTGATTTTGTCCCCCTCTTAGCATCGTCAGACCCTTCCCCCAAAAGGCAGTCGTTATCAAACACTGGCTGTTCCCTTCCTATGTGGGAAGAGCCCTGAGGGCTCTAGTGACATACAATAAACAATGAAAAAACTATGTAGGCATTGTCTACAGGGTTCACTTTAAAGGAGCCTTTATGAGTTATACACCAGACTAGAAAGGCTAACAGTATAACGGAAATTACACTTTTTGTTGCATAAATGTGTAAATAGCACTGCACTCTAGTACCTGACATGACACTTCAAGCCAGCAGTTTGTACCTATTGCCTCAGATCTACAGACTCCATATCTTAAAAAAAATACCACAAATTAAAAACAAAAAAGGTAAGCAGACCCCCAAAACAGGAAGAACATACAAATCTCGAAAAAACAAGAACCTTCAAGAACCTGAAGTTGTCTGTAAAATGTTTGTCCCAATGTTCATGTATACTGTGTAGTACTTCACAATAAACCACGACTGATTCAATCCCATTGTACTTTCAGCAAAACACTGCATCCCGTAACTTGCTGAACCAGTAAACTTATTATCAGATGTTCCTTTGCATGTTACCTGTATTGTCTAAAACTCAACTCATATTCTAATGAATCCTCCATATATGAGCAGTCCTTGTAATTCCTGGATAGCCCATACACTTTTGGTAGTTTTTACAGTTGTGGCATCAGAAATCCTGTAATTCACTGTTGTGATGTCAGAACTGTGAACTGTGACATTTTTACACTGTTTGTGTCACTCAAATTACCTGAAACATGTGGCTTAACATAGTAACATGGTAATTTTTAGGCAGGCAGTATAGCCTAGGGGTTAGAGTAACAAGCCATGAACAGCCCTGGTACATTCTACAGAATCGGGTTTGATTCCCATTCCCACAACCTCTACCTGCATACTGTGTGACTCTGGAAAAGTTACTTAACCTCCCCAGTGCTCCTGGATCACCCCTTTAAACTGGCCTTGTGGCCCAGTGGGCCTTACCTGGTTATCAATGAATAAAAAAAATTAAAGTCAGAAGGGACTATAGGTCCATCAGGTCCGCCCCATCCCCACTCATAAGACGGACCAACAAGTAAACATGTACTAACTTACAGGGATTCCACACCCATCCTACTACCCAAGGTAACCTGTGATTCCCTTAGTAAGCAGAAATTTGTGCAGGACAAGCTTGAAGATGTTTATTATCCTCATAGCCATTCTCTCTGCTGGTAGGCTATTCTATAAATTCACTGCTGTCTGCCTCTTGATATGACCCCTGAATTTACTGCCTCTGAGCGTCAGAAGGTGGTTAGTACCCACATCCTGCAGAAGCACTCTAGATCAAACATCTTGGCCTGTTTTCTCTTGTAGCTTTTTTGCTAACCGCAGTTTAGCCTGTCAAAAATGAGCTGCATTTTACATAATTTCGCTGATTAAAGGGGAACCGGCAGCTCTCCAAAAGCAGAGAAGTGGGACGTATAGATCCTACTTCTTTTTCTTTTATACTTTGTGTTTTTTTTTTTAATTAATAGTTTTTGAGTTTTTTGTGCCCTGGTTTTCTCCCATCCCTGTCTCTGTGCGAATGCACGTGTATATCACGCTTGAGACGCCCTCTCTTCATGCCACTCCTCCCACTCCGTAATCCACCAACGACCTCCATTCAGCAGCAATGGAACCACGGGGGTAACAGCCTCCCTGGTCGAGAAAAGCTGCCATTAGATGGTTCAATCCAGCTCCCTCCCCCTGGTGCCGACTCCCCAGCGACCCAAGTTAGTTCCTGAACCCAGGTCGCTGGCGTGATGTGAGGTAACATGGCCAACGCCTCAACACTCAGCGCCACCAGGCCATCTTGTGTTTATTGTTTTGAGTGAAACTTCCACACAGTCCTTCATACAGGGGTATAATAATTGTAATACAATTACAGAAAAATGTTGATATTCATATTTGTCCACTGTACTCTGTTACAATAGGAATGGGCGGGGGGGTAACCAAACTTTAAGACTTGCAATTATCCAGTAATGCTAGCCATCTCAAGGGCTTTGGAATGTCCGGTTTCAGGTAGAATAGCAGGGAAAAGTCAAAAACAATCATGTAAGATTGCTGTTTATTCAGATTAACAAAAGTTGCATAATGAGAACTGTGCTTTTAATAACTTCCTGCTAACAGCAATTTGCCTAGAAACGTAGCACTGCGTAACTAGCCTGTAGCAGCACCTGGGTCAAGGGAAACATTTAAAAACTTGAACAGCAAAGAGACAGTTATACTTAGAAATGCACCTCATCGCAGAATGTTAGACCTCAACGTTCCCCCGACAGTGACTAGCAGAGATATTAAATTGTGGCTTAAACAAAGCAAGCCCACTCCCAGATCTGAACAACCAGTGAACAGATCTTGTCTCCAAAATGTCACCCAGTGTCTCTACCAGTCATTACTGTTATGGCAAGTAGCTATTAAGGGCCACCTAATAAAACAAAACCGTAGGCATTCCGGTTGATAGATTTAACCTGCAAGCTAAGGAAAGTTAGAGCAATTCCAACATTCTCCTGCCCCTCTTCTACAGCCTCCTCCTCTGCTAGGGCTCTTGAGGCAAACTCCTTCTCAGTTTTCTCCAACCACCTACCAGCATCTGCTGGGCTGGTGAACTGCCAAGATTTGCCACCGTAAGTGATCCTGAGTCTGGTTGGCAACAAAAAGGAATGCATCATGCCTAATGCCCATAACCTCTGTCAGATGCCGTCAAATCTCTTACGACGGGAGTGGGTCTGGAAAGAAAGACCCAGGAATGATTTCACATCCATCTCATTGATTGCCAGTGGGTAAGCTGCTCTCACTGCAGAAATTATAATGTCCTTAACTTCCACCCCTGTAGTACGCAAGAGCACAGTTTGGGGTAGATTACTGTTAGCAGGCCGCACTCTAGGGTTGACTCGGTATTCTCGTCTCAAGGATCCCCAGTCAAAGTCCTCTGGCACTAAATTCGATGTTTGTAGCCAATCCTTTAAAAAGGAGAGAATGTTCAGGCCCTTAGTTCCCTGCAGTACACTGACCACATGAACGTTCCCCGCACGGGCCTCGTTCTCTAAGGCCTCCAACTTACCACGTAGCTGAACATTTTTTTAGGTTAGTGTGGCAACTGCCGCCTGCGTAGTGAGAGCTGAAATGCAGGTAGTTTATGAAATGCATCCTGCCAGATTGGCTCTGTAGCGCCCCCTAGATCCTACTTCTTTGTTACTGGACAGCAGAGAGGTCCCCTTTAATACCGTTTGAACTGCTGAACTGATTTCCCCCAAACCTGCTAAACAATTAGCCCATAGGACTGGGAAGGAGCACAAAAAGTTTTACAGTCCTACAGATTAAAATCACTGAGATATAAGCAAGGCCCTTAGAATTCTGCAATTCCACAGCCGCAGAATTTTCTGCAGAATTTGTATCATGCCGCTGAATATATAAAGTGCCACAGAATTCATTGCTCATGGTGAATTTTCATTGAAATATACAGCTTTTCCATAGCGCCCGGCTCCCTTCCCTATCTCGTTTATTCTGAAGCCCCTCCTCCATGCTCAGCATGTGATATCATCAATGACATCAAATCATATTTTAGCCAAGAATAGGGCTGCACTCTTCTACAGAAATGAATAAATCATGCCACAGAAATCACTAAATGCTGCTGCAGAAACCTAAAAGCCCTGCTACAGAAATTAGGACAAATTGCCACAGAGCACTAAGGGCCCTGAATATAACAAGCTGTCAAAAATCTGTTTGGACGAAACACTAACTCAACCCTAACATATGGGCATGGTAGTCGAAAAGAAGCTCCAAAATATAAAACTAAGTAGTACCGGCATATTCTATTGTTAATATACTACCAGAGTTTTGGAATGCAATTTTAGTGTCTCTGTTTATGTTCCTAGCTTGTTGATATCAGCGCATCTCTAACTTTGAACACTGCTCTCCGTTCAGTTCCCAGAAATAACTCACTGTCTGTTCATCCACATTAACTGTAATTCTTTGGAAGGAATTCAAGATACCAATCTGGACATACTTAAGACAACCAGTAGGAACAGTCGGCTACAGGACGCATGGCTGGAGCTACGACAGGCTAGGACTTCAAGTACAAAACAAAAAAGTTGAGCTCACAGGACTGATTACAAGGTCCAAACTACAACGTGTATAGTTAAGTTGCTTTATTCAGATAAAATCAGCAATAAATTAGCATGATAACAGTCACTCACCCCAATGACTGGCAACAGTTTTCTGTCCTCATGCACTTTTTTGGGATGTGCAAAACAGCTGGCAATCGTTGGAGTGAGCGTCTGGTATCATGGCACTCTATTGCTACTTTTATCTGAATAAAGCAAATTTTTAACTATGTCCATGTTGTAGTTTGGACCTCTGTGACCAATGCTGTGAGTTCACTTTTTTTGTTTTGTAGACATTTAACGATGAAATATGTGTATATGGTTAAAGATATTTATAGCCATATGAACGCCCTGGTCAACTTAGGTTGGCAAACATTTATGTTATTATATTTTATTAAACAAGTAATTCATTTCCACTTTAAAATTAATTTAGATGTGCACCACGCCAGCGACCCGGGTTCGGGAACGAACCTGGGTCATCTGGGGTCAGCAGGGGAAAGGAGGATTGAGCATCCCAATGGATGCTCTCCTCCTTCGGAGTGGGCTTCAAGGGGTGCTTGTTGCACCCGACGTCCCTGAGGGTCAGTGGGAGTACTGACTCTCGGGGTTGTGGTGGCTCTTGTGGTGCTGGAGTCAGGGAGGGGAGGACGCTGTTAGGCACTTGGTAGCGTCGTGTGTAAGCATGTCGTCTACCTAAGCCGGCATCCTCAGGGGTGGAAGGGAACAGAAAATGGAAACACCCCCCTCTCGGTCCTAGATAAAGAACGATCTCTGCCTCACAGCCACCAAACTCCACGGGCAGACCCGCGAGCCAGCTCTCCTCAAAAGTAGGGGTCGAGGAAGAGGACCTTCCCTGCCACCTGGGGGGATATTCGGGCATTAAAAA
The DNA here is from genome assembly GCA_016271365.2 of Neoceratodus forsteri. NCBI lineage: Eukaryota > Metazoa > Chordata > Ceratodontiformes > Ceratodontidae > Neoceratodus > Neoceratodus forsteri. Next base: position 364,198,409 of record CM028130.1, read on the forward strand.
AGTACAAGGAAGAGACCAGGCACTCTAGGGGCAGACTCCGTGGCAGTGATCTGTGGGGTTGATCAGGGTCCAAAGGAGTGGACAGAGAGGGTAGTACAGGCGGGGATAAAAAGAAAGTAAACAAAAAATATATATATTTATTTAGATGGAATTGCAAATTGTGCAAATACTGCATAAAGCACCAGCTCAGATAGTTCCTATACAGTTGGACTTTGAAGGTGATAAGAATCCATTTTAAATCCCGTAAAGCACCGGTTTTCTGCTTCCTTTTCAGAGCAACCACTCTCCACTACAGCTGATGTGTCTGCCTTTTATTCACCCTGTACAGTTTTAATAATGTCACTGGTTCAGCTCCAGGAATTATAAACCTCGTCAGAACTGGAATCATTAGAAGTCATGGACACTAAATACTCACTAGTAACTGCACTTGTACCAAATCCTCCTTGTTTTCCTTTCTTTTGTCCTTCATGGTTTTTACGTACTTATTAGGCAGGATGTTGCAGGGAGTAGGTTTTGAGGCTCATAATTAAGGCGTATGCTTAGTGGGCTTTTTCCACACTAAGCTGAACATCTCTGTAGGATTGTGTTGATGTATGTTCTGTACTGTATTCCTCCCTTATACATTTAGTAAAAAGACAAGATATAAAAATGTTTCAATAATGCCCATATTTAGGCTTCCTTGGCATCGCAAAATCTCAGTGAAACTGAAATAGGTAGCAGGAAACAATAAAGAGGGAGAATACAAGGCAGACTCAGTGGCAGGAAGTTTTCAAGGGAGATATGGGAGTACTGGGGAGGTTAAGTGACTTGCTCAGTCTCACAGTACACAAATGGAGGTTGCCATGTCTGCTAGATGTACCAAGCTCATTCATAGCTTGTTATTCTAACCTCTAGGCTATACTGCCAGCCCATATTCAAACTGGTTTCCTATCCCTTTTAAGACATTGGGCATTTTTAAATGCCTTTGAAAATGTTATCCACATCAACCAGGCATTTTGAAAGTTAAATGTTTTCAGGGCTTTTAATTAATGTTGTGATGTCATATTTGCCAAAAGCAAAGGAATGGCAGGATACATATTGCAGAAATACAGCTTTTAAATTACATCAGGTATATTAATTGTTCATTAACTAGTTAGTAAATTAGGCAGTAAAACTGTTCCAGCATAAACTTTAATTGCCAGCATGTCCTTTCAATATGAATTCAACCCCAGTTACATATCTGAGATCCAGCCTCTCATTACTAGAGGCAAAAGAAATCTGCCAACATGTAGATTCCTCTTAAATTATCCGTGTCTGATTTGGCATCTCAGTTAAAATGCAATAAAAGCACATGGTTGGTTTTTCAGCATTCTTTTTATCCCCATGTTCCCTGTTTCCCCAGTTATCTCAACCACATCGACTGCACCATTTTTTCCAGCTAAGGGGGGGGGGATGAACATCTGTCTTCACAACCATCACTAATGGCCCTCTTCAATCTGCCAGCTCGAGGGGAGTTATGAATGCTGGACAGTCTGCTCTCATCCTTCCCATGAGCTGAGCACCTCACTTCTGCAGCATACCTGACCTCCAGCTTGAGGGCAAGGACAGGCTACCCCGCTGGGGATACAAGGATAGAGTATTCCCTTTGGTCCTCAGCCAGATGTTGAGAATTATGAGTGGTTGAGGAATTCCTAAATCGGTAGTCACAGTGGCAAAAGTCTGGAAGGCACAGAATGTGCCACACATAGAACAAAGAGCGTGTTCCTATATAGGACTAAGCTACTCTTCCAGTATTTTTGGGTAGCTAGACTCTTGCAATGTTTTCTCCACAGCATCCAATAAGGAAAAACGTAATGTAAAACACGGGGGGTAGGTCATCCACACATGGAGAAAAAACAAACTCCAAAAAAATCCTGCAACCTCACTGAAGCAGTGGGGGAGGAGCACAAAGTCTTATAGAATCCTCAGAAAGGAGGTGATGGCAAGAGAATTCTCCCAAATAATAATGCTCTCAAAAAAACATCTCTTAAAGGAACTAAGGACTCCATGTTGCCATAGAACAGAGGCCGGGGGCAAACTTAATCAGCCAAAAGTTACCAGGGACCCCAACTAGAGAAGATGAGGCATGCCTAGGGGGTTTGAGTCTCATCAAAAAGTGCAAAGTAAAAATAATGGACAAACCCCCACAGAATTCCCAAAGCCAGAAAATGCATAGAGACTGGAATGAGGGCATTCCCTTACAGAAATACAAGAGCACATCTTGCAGCTTGCATGCTGCACACCTGTATTTCTGTAAGGATTCCGTAGGGTAGCTTTCCCAAACAAACAGCATACTAACTCAGGTCTAGCGAACAGGGCCTGAAAATGGTCAAATGAGAACGTGCTAAGACACACAATGAGTGCTGAGGAATTTCTAATTAGTAGTCACAGTGGCAAAAGCCTGAAAGGCAGAGAATGTGCCACAAATAGAACAAAGAGCATGTTCCTATATAGAAAGAATGTAAACACAACAGAAACCTGCTCAAGTAAAAATGCCAGTGCATAGGAGTGTAATTCATATTTCGCATTTATTGGAAGTTCACACTCTAATGAAAAGGCCCTGGTCTGACCATGGGGGAAAAATGGGGATTAACTGTAATAAATCAAAGGAAGTGTCCTTAATTTTCGGGAAAACAAAAACATGCTGTGAAACCAAAAAGAGCCACCATATGAAATTAAAAATGCAATAATTGGTTAGGGCTGTTCATTCACAGAAAACTGGTGTGAATATGACATTGTAATTATGTATAACCAAGATCCACACATCTGATCCATGATCTGCCGCTTAAACTTTTATTTTCAACATGACTGCGCACCGAGTCTTAGCTAAGAAGTGTCAGACCAGTTATCTCTATTATAAAAAGATAAAATATGGGGGGCATTTTAAACTTTTTTTTTTTATCACTACATTATTTCTTACTCCCATAGCTCAGTCTGCCTGTCATCCGGCAGCCATCCTCTCTCTCCATTCAACTCGCCGGCTCACTCACATCCAGCTAGCACGCACAGTACCTGCAGGGGGGTCCCCACTCCTCTCGTCAGGCCCGGATCTAATACCAGAGCACAATTCCAGATGAATCCCCTGGGTGAGGAGAGGCACTGCCATCAAGCCGCCATGACCGACCACCATTATCCTCCGAGCTTTTTTCCCCGGAAGTACGGGCATGCAATGATGTCCAGGTACTGCGTGCCGATGTCCACCGTACTTCTCCCTGATCACACTATACATGCAATGTCCCTGACTTCCATTGGAGGCCCCTACAGAGTGATGTAAGCCCTGAACCCACCTCAGGGAGAGGAAAGGAGAGGAGAGCAGTCCATCGGACGCTCAATCCTCTCTCCCTAGCTAACCCCCGATGGCCCATGAGCATTCCAGAACCCTGGTCGCTGGCGTAGTGTGATGTGTGGTATCCAGCACTTCAACCCTCAGCACCACCGGGCCGGCATATTTTAAACGTCTTTTATTTTTTTTAACGCACCCACCAGTGGTGTGTGATGCTCGTTAAACCAGTCGAGCTCCACTATCATGGTTTAAGTAGCATCGTACACAGCAAGTGTGTAAAACAAATGTGTTATGCATCCCTCCCCATACATAATTCAATGCAGAGGCGAAGCTAGGAAAACAAAGTAAGAGCCAAAACACTTTGTTGCCTCTTTGCCTCCCACCCACGCCAACACTGTAGACATACCCATATTTGTTACCCAGACCCGTTCTACACACCAGATATTTAGTTTTATGCATTTAGCATTATTTTAATTCAAATATAGCATATCATATAGAATAATGCCTGGGGGACTGCATATAATGAGATTTTTATACACACCAAGGTGTGGGATACTATATAAACCCCAACAGTGGAGCTCGAGAGGGTTTGTAATAGCATCCACAACAATGGTGTCTAAGTTTTACTCAGTCCCCCAGGCTTCATTTTATATAATTGCTGGGTTCCATTTTTTGCCGCAAGCCCCCAACTCCTACCCATATCGAGAACACCACAGCCTGAGTGCACTGCAGGCTGGAAGTTGAAAGTACCGTGTTGTACTGTGAATTTCCAACCACACGTTGCAAGAGCTTGAGTGTGCACATGGGCTCTTAGGGAAACCTGGCATGTGAATGCTGTTATAACCAGCTGGTTATAACGCCAAATTATAACCAGGCTTCCCTATGTGAAAAAATGGAGCCAAGTTATTATAATCATACTAAACCAGTCAGTAGGAGTAACCAAAATCAGTGGTCAGGGCCCAGAATGTCACCCCCCTCTCCAATCAACTTGTAAGCCATGGCTTACTTGACGTATGTGTTCCTACACCAGTGTGGGGGTCATCGCTGATTCAATATTCAGCATCATACTACAAAGTACAATGAATACCCATCAACCACAATAATGATTAAACAGTGCTTTCATAACATAAGGGATAAATTACACTCACATTTCCAATAACGGTATTAAGCTGTTGAAGGGTTCTAGGGACCTTGCTGCTGAGCAGTTAAGATCTGTCCCCAGAACCCCAAGATGGCTTTGTCTCCTTATAAACATTCAGTAAAGTGCAGCTTATTATATGTTAATACCACCACCAAATCCACTCTTATGGTTGTAAGAGTGGTCTCACATGCATTCTCAGGGTATTAGAACTGCAAACCAAAGCTGAGCAATTCTGATATCCTAAGGATGTAAGTGAGACCACTCTTACAACCGTAAGAGTGGTCTCAGTGCAACCGTAAGAGTGGTCTCAGCGGCTGTATTAATATATTGTTGATCAAGATCGATCAATAATATTTCAAAAATTAATAAAGCAGCCCTGAACATGCCCATTTCCAGGGCAGCTGCGTATGAGACACTCTTCACAGAACAAGAGCGTCTCACGTGCAGAGGACAGGAGCGCTCAGATTGGTCAGGACTGCTCCCTCGATTTATAATTGTTATAATACAGGCTAAAAAAACCAAGAAAGTTAATTCTTTATAAACTGAGCAACAGCTGCTTTCCTGGAGGATGTAAGCACTGAATGTTTATAGGCTTATGAAAATTCAATACCTACGCCAAACATAGGGCCTGAAGGCCCAATTCCACAAACAAGCCTGGAGACATGCAATTTGCATGTATGTCACCTGCAGAGTGCCCCATCCAAAGCACCTTCTGCACGCCATAGAATCCTTAGACCCCAACCGCCCTGATCCGAGACCATGGTGGTCCATGTGGAGGTAAATGAAATGACAGAAGCACTTTGAGGATCCACAACAGGCAGAGCTGCTGCTAAGTTTTAATCACTAACTTGTGCTAAGTGACAACAATTCAAATGATAGGTGAGGAGAGTATACAGCGAACAGAACTTACCCCAGTTCTTTATGTGGCTCTCAAACTTTGGTGGAGGACTGCAAGTAATTGTAGGGGTGGGTGGATATTTGGACTCACAAGTGTCCATGAGTGCCACAGTGGGGGGCGGGGTTGAAGGACTTACAGAAGGGGTCCCCCTGGCATAGTCTAGGTACCCTTCCAGCCACCTCCACAGCCTGTATTCCATGCTTTGGTTTTCCAGAAGTGTAACTGCACTCTGTCAGCAGATTCCACATGCCAGCACAGATCTACAGATCAGGTGGTGGCCACCTTTACCCCAGCTGGCACACTGTCATTTGCAGATGCGTGGGATCCTCCACACCTACAGACAGGCATCCATGTGTCCAGGCTCTACCTACACACATATGGAGGGATATGTTAGATTTTGTGTCTCAGGCCCATAGTAATATTAGTATTGTGCTGATGGAAAGAATTTTAAGGCTATGCCTGCTGTTTTGTGGGCAGGCGCAACCAGGCACACACCCCTCCTTGACTATTTAAACCAGTTTCCTCCAGCCTCTTTCTTAAGTTCAGTTTCTATGCTACTGCCATCCTCCCCTTTTTCCTCCAGAGGGTCGCTTCTCTTAGGGCTCCTTCCTTAAGATACTTTTAGCCTAAAGGAATTATGTCCCTATGGCACCTCTAGGAGTGGGACCCTCCTTAAGAGGGTTCTTTTGCCTTCACAATACTCTGACCGGATGGCAGTCTCATAAGAGACAAAGAGGGTGAATGGCCAAAGCATCCCCTTATAACAGTCAAACAACTCAATCACACAACTAGCCTCTTGACCATCAACGATGTTGTACATGCATATATCCTCAGTCTGGTTGCACACATCCCATTGAACGTAAAGTTGTTTATAAGTTGAGCGGCAGTGGGTGTAGTGAATGGGGTAACGAACATTTACAACCTCAGAATCATTCAGTGCTGAACCAAACCCAGAATAATTACAGAGAAAAAGCTTGTTCAAATAAACAGCTGAACAGCAGCCTCTTACAATAAAAATGGTGACAAGACAGGAAAATGATTTGGGGAAGAGACTTCTGGAGGCTAGAAGTGGCAACCACAAAGGCTCAGTCACCACTTATTTTGAACATGATGCTGGAGTATTTTAACTATCTGACCTCCCAGAGAGCTGGCACTGGCATTAGTTTAATGTTTTGACTGTGTTATTTTTCACTGTTGAGTTGGAGGAACCTAGCACAAAGCTTACTGTATTATCTTTCTGACCCCGGACTGTATAGCTGTTCTCCACCAATGGCTTGCTCGATTGCACCGAGCCTCCCCCACACACCTTATGGGTTGCACACTATTATTGACTGAGGGCAATTCTATCTATTTTAGGCACTTTGAATGATTTTACTTTCAACTGAACAGTGGTTTTGCACACAGGTTACGTACTGTAATGTGCCCATAATTTTGTTTGTACTATTTTACTTGGCACTGATCATTGTAGCATCTCTAATGTTAATACATTTATACTTGTGCACCTATTGTATTGTCTACTTCGTCATCCCCTCCCCTCCCTCTCCTCCCCTCCCCTCCCCAGGAGGCATCTGGAAACAAAATGCTACCAGTTCAGTATGTCCCTGCTGATAAATCTTTGAAATAAAAATACAAATTAATTAATTTCTTATTTATGTATTTAAATGTTATTTTCTTGTTTTTAATTGTGTAATCACCAGGGAGTTGATCCTATTTTCTTTGTATAACAATTTTGTGCAACTGTGGTAGGTCCCCCAAATTAAAGTTTCATATAAGGTAGCAGAAGTGCATCCTGGACTGTTCTTTCGACAATATTTTCAGTTAGCCCATTGCATATCCCTTATTTATCTGGTGAAATTTATTTCCTTTGGTGTAGTATAAATCAGGATATATCTCAGGAAATCTCATTGAAATAGTGTTCTCACTTTTCTGAAGCCCAAATCAGGACATGTCATACTGAAACATAACTTTTCGCAGGACAATATGAAACCTTGACCAATGCAACAGACATCTTTTCTCTACAAAATGAGAACTAAGACTGTTTTAGTTTTTTAGTTACTCATAATGTCTTCTATCATTCTGAGGCATTTTATTTAAGGTAGCCTAGTTTTCTGCAACTCCTGGAGGAAAGTACGATTTTTTTTCTCTTGTTTAACATCGGGACATTTTGTATTTTTCCTGTTTTTTTGTTTTTTTTTGTCAGGACACAGACACAACCAGGCCTGTTGTGACAAAATCAAGACCGGTGGTGCCCTTCATTGAAATGAATGGAGACAGAGATACTGAGACTTATCACTGGCTACCACTAGTCAGAAGGGCTAAAGCAGCTCCTGGACGTAGCAGGAGACGTACTGATAGCAGAAGGGAAGAGGTAGTACTCCCCCTAAATAGATTCTTAGTGAGGCCACACCTGGAGTACTGCACCCAGTTCTGGAGTCCTCACTTCAGGAAAGACAGGGATAGACTGGAGATGGTGCAGTGCAGAGTGATGCAAATGAGTCACGGCCAACAGGGCAGGTCCTGTGAAGAGCGCCTCAATGCACGGAACGTGTACTCGTTGAAGACCAGAAGAAAGAGGGGAGATATGATAGAGACCTTCAAGTTCCTAAATGGAATTAAAGTGAACTATGGGGAATTACTTAGCTTGAATACTAACTCATGGTCATATGAACTTGAGTGAAAGCTAACTGGAGGGAGGTTCAGGAGGAAGGATTATTTTACAGAAAGAGTGGTGGAGCTGTGGAACAGTCTACCAGCCAAAGTGGGAGGTGCAAAAACTGTTGGTGGTTTCAAGCATGATTGGGATAGAATGAAGGGTACAGTGGCTGCTTGGAGTGGCAGAAGCATGGAGGAGAATGGGGGGAGGTTGGGGAGGGCTAGGACCCTGGAGGGGTAGGAGGTTCCAGGGCTAAATAGGGAACTCAGCCAGACTGGATGGACCATTGCACTTTTTCTGCTGTTATTGTCTATGTTTCTATGCAAGCACAGGGGTGTCAAGTGTCTTGCACAAAGTCACAAAATACTGCACATCAGTGATGGTGGTGGGCTTCAAACAGAGGTCATCCTGCTTCAGACTTCAGTGTTGTAACCACAAGAGCCCATGCCTCACAGTATTTTGTTTGAACATCATATTTTAAAGCAGCAGTGCAACAAAAAATGTTTTTCCAAAAAAGGTAGAAACATTAGAAACACAGAAACATAGTTAATGATGGCAGAAAAAGACCAAGGGTTCATCCAGTCTGCCCGGTTCTCTATTTAGCTTTGGGACCTTCTGTTCCTCCAAAGTCCTAGCCTTCCCCATCCCACCCTCCATTCTCCTCCCTGATTCTGATGTCCTGAGCAACCAGAAGGGAACATTCCCGGTGTTCTGGCCAACATTCCCCTTCCCATAAACCGGTTCATGCAATTATCCAGGCTGTGTGTGGGTGATGATGTGCGATATGGCGGTCACCACACATTCAGTCACTTCACTACCAGTCTAGCATTGCTTGTAAAATGCTTTGGATGTATGAAAAGCGCTATATAAATGCTGATTCTTCTTCTTCTTCTTCTTCTTCTTCTTCTTCTTCTTCTTCTTCTTCTTCTTCTGCTGTCCCAGCCATGCTTAAAACCACTAACAGTTTTTGCACCCATCACCTTGTCTGACAGCCTGTTCCATGGCTCCACCATCCTGTCTGTAAAACAGTACTTCCTCATGTCCCTCCTGCTAGCTTCCACTCATGACCACATGATCGTAAGCTGGTATTCAAGTTAAATAGTTCCCTGTAGTTCACCCTATTAATTCCTTTTAGGAATGTGGAAGTCTCTATTATGTCTCCCCTTCTGGTCCCCAGCGAGTTCACATTTAGTGCCTTGAGGCGCTCTTCATAGGACATGCCCTGATGGCCCTGAATTATTTTTCTTACTTTGTAAAGCCCTATCTCTATACTTCCTGAGGTGAAGACTCCAGAACTGGGCACAATACTCTAGGTGTGGCCTCACCAAGGATCTATACAGGGGAAGTATTACCTCCTTTTTTTTCTGCTGTCAATACCCCTCCCAATACATCCAAGCATCCTTTTTGCCTTGCTGTAAGCCTTGTTGCACTGACTCAATTGCTGTGTGCAGTTGCTGATGATATATCCAAGGTCTTGTTCCTCAGCCATGGTACTGAGTCTCATCCCTCCCATCCAGTACTCCATCCTGTGGTTCTTGTTCTCTAGATGCATAACCTTGCACTTTCTGACACTGAATTTCTTGACCACCCCGGCAACTTTTGCAAGTCTCTCTGCATTTCCTTTATTCCCTCATCACTAGTCACCCTCCCACAGAGCATTAGTGTCACGTGCGAAGAGACAAGGCCTGCCCCGCATCCCCCTCACCAATGTCGTGGATTAACATATTGATGAGTACCGGACACAAGACAGATCCCTTTGGAACCATGCTTGTGACCTCTCTTTCTTCTGATTTAACCCCATTGATCATTGCCTTCTGCTGCCCCCCCTTTAGCCAGTTACCTACCCAGTTAAAGTACAGTTATGTAGGAACTTACCGTAACAGTAGATCTTCGAGAGAGGTTCCTTCAGTAGGTCATCACTTATAGGACTGGCGCCACCTGGCGTCGGACCGCACGGCAGACTTTTCTAGCAATCCCTGCTGAGGGACCGCCCACCCGACGTCACGTGACTGACATCAGCATGACTGTATATACTGGGCGGTCTCCACGCCCATCCTCCAGTTCTCCAGCCGAAGCCAGGAAGAGGCCTGCCAGCAGGAGCAAACAGGATTTGGAGACCCTGTAAAACATAACATGCGGGGAAGGAGGGAGGGAAAAATATGACCTACTGAAGGAACCTCTCTCAAAGATCTACTGTTACGGTAAGTTCCTACGTAACTGTACTATCTTACTTCGAGAGGGTTCCTTCAGTAGGTCATCACTTATAGGACAGAGTCCCAAGCAGTTCCTCCAAAGAGAGACCGGGAGAAACTAGGGAGGAGAAAAAATTGCTCCAACAGAAAAACTGGAATCCAGAATGGACCCAATCTAGGACAGAAGGCCCCATAACACAGCTAGGCTGAAACCAGCCCTCTGCCTAGAAGCAATGTCCAGACTGTAATATTTGGTAAAGGTATGGACAAAACTCCAAGTAGCTGCGGCACAGATATCAGCCGCAGAGACATTTCGCAAAAAGGCAGCAGAAGCAGCCATGCCCCTAGTAGAATGACCTCTGATGGTACCCAGCAGAGGTTTTTCATACTTCTGGTAACAATATCTAATGCAGTTGCCTAACCATTTGGAAAGGCCCTGCTTAGAAACCGGTTTGCCCTTTGATCAGGGGGCAAAAGAAACAAAAAGCTGATCACAGCTACAGAATTCTTTAGTCTGATGAGTGTAATACCAAAGAATCCGATGTATGCCCATGGTATGGAGGACTGCCTCACCTCTGTTAGAGGAGGATGGATAGTATACAGGAAGCTCTACTGATTGGTTCAGCGTGGCTTCTAACACCACCTTGGGAAGAAACTTCAGATTCCTTCTGAGGACTGCCCGGTCCCTGTGGTTAATCAGATAGGGCTCCTTACAAACCAGAGCGTGAGGCTCCGAAATCCTCCGGGCTGACATGATGGCAACCAGGAACAACGTCTTCCAGGAAAGGAAGGGCAAATCACAGCTCATAGCTGGCTCAAAAGGAGGAAGGATGAGCTTTTCCAAAACAAAGTTCAAATCCCAAGGAGGAGTTGGGCTGCGGATGGGGGGGGTTCAGATGGAGAATCCCTTTCAGAAAGGTTTTCGAGACTTCCACGGGTTTACCATTCACCAGCTCAAGGTATGCCAAAATAGCCAAAAGGTGGACCTTCAATGACGAATATGAAAGACCGGAGTCTGACAGGTGAAGGAGGTATTCCATGACTTGAGGGGCAGAACATGAAAAGGGGTTCCAACCCTTGGCGGTCACCCAGATGGAAAACTGTTTCCACTTCATGGCATAAGTGGAATGAGAAGAGGGTTTTCTGGCCTTGATGAGGACCTGAGCAACCTGGGAGGCGACCCCAAAGTGAGAGATCTCTATGTCTGCAGGAGCCATGCATGAAGATGCAGAGTCCTGAGCCCCGGATGTAACAGTTGACCTTGATCCTGAGTCAGGAGGTCATGAGTCACTGGAAGTGGAATTGGTGGTTCCCTGGAAAGCTGTTGCAGTAGCGGGAACCAGATCTGTCTTGGCCAGAGAGGAGTGATGAGAATCATCTTTGCCATCTCTGCTTGAAGCTTAAGGAGGACCCTCTGGAGAATGGGAAATGGAGGGAAGGCATACAAAAATTTCCCTGTCCAAGAGAGAGACAGTGCGTCATGCCAGAAAGCACCATGCCCTGGACCGAGCGAGCAAAAACTGTCAAGTTTTACGTTGAATTTGGAGGCAAAAAGGTCGATTTGCAGATGTCCCCAATGTAGGAAGATTGATTCCGCCACTTCCTGATGTAATTCCCACTTGTGAGGTAGGGTCCAAGATCTGCTGAGACTGTCTGCAAGGACATTTAGAATGCTTGGCACATGCACGGCTACGAGGGCCAGATTGTGCTGGACCACCCAATTCCACACCTGCACCGCCTCCCTGCACAAGGGATATGAGCAGGTTCCTCCCTGTTTGTTGAGGTACCAAACTACCAACATGTTGTCCGTTTGGACCAGCAGTGATCCCTTGGGAAGGAGGGTCCGGAAGGCCTATAAGGCATACAGGACAGCCCTCATCTCCAGAACGTTGATACGTAATGTAGTCTCCAAGCTGGACCACAGTCCTTGGGCTTGGTGCTCCCCAAGATGTGCTCCCCATCCCATGTTAAAGGCATCCATGGTTAGGGATGCTGAGGGAGATGGGTTCCTGAAGGGAAGACCCAAAGAAAGATTGCAAGGATCCCTCCACCAAAGCAATTCTTTCTGAACCGCTGAGGAGACCAGCACCGGATGGTCCAAGTTGTCCAGGAGTTGATCCCACTGCACGCACAAGGATCACTGAGTGACTCTCATGTGGAGCCTCGCGAGCGGAACAGTGGTGATGGAGGCCACCATCAGGCCGAGAAGTCACAGGATCTCCCGAGCCAGGATGCTCCTGGAAGAAGCCACTCTGGAAGCCTGACAGATCAGTGTCTCCACCCTGTCTGGAGAGAGAAAGACTCTGCAATGGACCGTATCCAAAACTGCCCCAATGAACTGAAGTTTCTGGGCAGGAGTCATAGAGGACTTGGGAATACTGACAGTAATCCCTAGTCTGCTGAATAGGTCCAAAGTGAAAGAAAGGGCCTCTAGTGAAGAGTCTCTGGATGGAGCTGAAATCAGCCAGTCATCCAGGCAAGGGAAAACTGCAATGCCCCTGCAGCGTAAGAAGGCCGCAACCACTGCCAGGCACTTGGAAAACACCCAGGGTGCCGAGGACAGGCCAAAGGGGAGTGCTCAGAACTGGAAGTGTTCCCCCTGGAACTGAAACCGCAAGAACCGGTGGTGGCTGGGGAAGATGGGGATATGCAGGGAAGCATCCTGCATGTCCAGAGTGCACAACCAATGGTTCTCCAGGAGGAGCGGAAGGAGGCTCTGGAGAGTCTGCTTCTGAAATTTTTTGTACTCGACAAAGTTGCTTAAGTCGAATATGGGTCTGAAATCCCTCACCTTTTTTGGAACCAGGAAAAAGTGGGAGTAAAACCCCTTTCCCCTTTGCCGGAGGGGAATGTGCCCTATTGCCTCCTTGAGCAAGAGACTGTTCACCTCTTCTCGGACGAGAAGAGCCTGATCCTTGAATAGGAGGATCATTTTGGTGGAGTTTCTGGAGGAAAGTCTAGAAACTCTATTGTGTGTCCGATGGACACTAGCTGCAGGACCCATTCGTCGGAGGTGATCGCCCTCCACTCCTGCACGTGGCAGGTGAACCTCCCCCCTACCTGCTCCCCATCGGAAGACTGAGGAGGCAGTGGGGATGCAAAGTCAGGAAGTGGCTGGATGTTCGGGGGAGGACCCCCTGCCCGTCTCTGGTTCTTGCAGGCGGGAGGGGTGGCTGTACCCGTGGCCTTACACTTTCCCTGGTGACGTGCCGGGGCTTGCTTTTGACACAGTCTCACACAAAAGATTAATATACAAGTTAGCCAGCCTTGGAGTGGGTCCCAAGGTGGTAGCCTGGATAAAAAACTGGCTGGACAACAGGACACAAAGGGTAATAGTAAACGGAGTCCACAGTGTAGAAAGGAGGGTAACTAGTTGGGTACCGCAGGGTTCGGTACTGGGACTGGTCCTCTTTAATGTCTTTACAGGTAACATTGGAGAGCACCTGGAAGGAAAAGTATGCATCTTTGCAGATGACACAAAGATCTGCAACAGGGTTGATACACAAGATGGGGTGGAAAGAATGAAAAGGGACTTGGCAAGGTTGGAGGAATGGTCAAATATATGGCAGCTCAGATTCAATGCAAATTATAAAATGGGCAAAGGATTTCAAGCAATCTGATTGGTTGTTAGCCATGCATTAGATGTGTCTAATGCACAGCTAAAACTAGAACCCCAATTTAGAATACACAGGCCCATTTTATAAGTGCAATAAGCCACTCCGGGGATGTGCATTAGACAGTTCTAATGCACGGCTACGGGACTGGACGCACTCGGCCTGTGGCCTGCATCCTCACTACGTCCCTCTAGCCGTGCATTAGAACAGTTCAATGCACACCCCATTGTGTCTTATTGCTTATGTAGTGCAAGGTAATGCATCTGGGAAACAAAAACCCAGGGGAAGAGTACACGATGGGGGGTGAGAAAATAACAACAACAAAAATAGAAAAAGACCTGGGAGTAATTATATCAGATGACCTAAAGGTGGGCAAGCAATGTGAGAAGGCAGTAAGGAGGGCTAGGGGGATACTGGGATGCATAGGGAGAGGCATCAACAGTAGAAAGCAGGAAGTTATTATCCCTCTGTACAGACAGTTGATGAGACCCCATCTAGAGTACTGCGTGCAATTCTGGAGACCCTATCTCCACACAGACATAGACAGAGTGGAGGCTGTTCAGAGGAGGGCAACCAAAATGGTGCAGGGTCTGCACTAGAAGACATACGAGGAGAGACTAAAGCAGCTTGATATGTATACCCTTGAGGAAAGGAGGGAGAGGGGGGACATGATAGAAACTTTCAAGTATTTCAAGGGAATTAACAAAGATCAAGACGGTAGTATCTTTCAGAAAAAGAGATGTGCAAGAACAAGGGGGCACAATTTGAAGATAGAGGGGGGACAGCTCAGAGGTAATGTCTGAAAGTATTGTTTCACAGAGAGGGTTGTAGAGGCATGGAACAGCCTTCCTGAGGAGTTTGCAGAGTCAGGAATAGTGGGAGTATTCAAGAATGCATGGGACAGATATAAGGCAATTCTAGTGGGGGGTAGGAGGAAGTAAGCTGTTGATTAACTAGAATCTGCAGCTTATCCATCAGGTAGGGAAATGGGCAGACAGGGTGGGCCAAGCGGTCCTTATCTGCCACCAAATTCTATGTTTCTCTGCCTCTAGATCCTTCTCCGAAAGGGCTGCCATTGTTGGTTGCCCAATCGGTACATGGACCTCACCAATCTGAGGGCAAAACCTCTATCCTGCTGGTCAGTGATAATGTCCTTGGTGTCCCTACCAAAGAGTACCAAGCCCCTGAAGGGGGCTTCTTGAATCGCCGACTGAACCTCATTAGCAAATCCAGAAAGGTGAAGCCAGGAGTGCCGTCTAAGGGCAATTGCAGTTGCCAAGGTGCGCACCAGAGAATTGACCGAGTCGTATATGGCCCACAAAGCATGCTTATAAGAGAACTTGGAGAAGCAAAGGTCCTTGACAAGTTCCTCCTTTAAGGTCAAGGGATCCATGGCCTGGACCAGAGCCTCTAACCTGGCCAAGGTAGCTTTTTGATGAGACACCATATGTGCCACATAGTTAAGGGACCGAAGGGCGCATGTGGCTGAAGAATAGATCTTTCTCCTGAACTGGTCCATCTGCCTCGACTCTTTGTCCAGAGGAGAGGTGCTCATGTGCTTGGGTGTGGCGGAATGGTCATGAGCAGCAGAAATGACAACAGAGTCAGCCTTAGGGTGCGTTTTCAAGAACGGGGCATCCTTTGGTGCCTGGTAAAGTCTGTCCGCCCTATTGGGGACAGCGGGAAGGGAATGAGGCATCTGCCAGATGGTAGATGTGAGGTCCTGATGAGGTCCAATCCATGGAGGAATGGGGACTGGCGACAGAGACTCTAAATCCAGATGCTTGGTGAGTCTCTGTCTCATAGGGTCCTGATCCTCTGACTCCCAGTCAAAGAAATCCTTCATTGACCTCAGAAGGTCCGAAAAGGCAGGGTCCTCTGGTGGGTATTTTGGGGAAACCTTGCCTGATGGGCCCTCAGGCTCCTCCAGGACATCCTCTGAAGAATTGTTGGCCCCATCATCATCATCATTGTCGTCTGCCCCTTCGTCAGGACGGCGACGGATATCCGGAAGTGAGATGTCCTGATAAGTCTTCCCTGAGACATGCACCATAGCCACAGAAGAACTGCTCAGGGAAGGGGACCTAGGAGACCATGGGAGAGGGAGTCTCGTCTCCAGGTCCGTCGCCAACTCTGAGAAGGCCCCTGCCACCAAGACTGAATCAGGGTCTTGAAGTCCGGAGCAACTGGAGGAGGTGGAGGGGGTGGTGGAGGAGGTTGGGGCTGAGGGAAGGGGAGAAGGAGGCGACATTACTGGTGGGGGTGGGTAATGATAGCCCTCGAATCCCTGGTAATGAGAGTAGGGACTGAACCCAGGGTAAAACTGTCCATAGTGACTCCAGTCCGGAAGGGGGCCAACCGGGTAGTGGTCCCCAGAAAACTCCAGTGGGTAGTGAGGGACAGTTTGGGGTCTGGAGGAAATCCCTGTCATCAGGTCTGGTGGCAGGGGTACCCAAGTCCGACCCGCCGTAGTATATATAGGCTGGAGGTCTGGCGTCGAGACAGCCCACATCAGGGGGATTGACGTCGGATCCGGCACCAGCCGATCCGGTGCCGGAAAAGGGTCTGGCATCGGAGGGTCCGGTGTCGGAACCAAGCCCTGATGGCAGGAACGGATCTGGTGTTGGGGGCCAATGGCTGAGGCTGATCGATAGGTCCTGGCTGAGGGACCATCGTAGGGACGTCTGTCGTTGAAGCCAATGGCTGGGGCCGATCGCTAGGTCCCAATTGAGCAACGGTCGTCAGGACATCTGGCGTAGGAACAAGGTTCACTGGGTCCTCAAATGGGATGTTGGCCACAGTCGGCTCTACAGGGATCCCACCCAGAGGAGGACGGGCCTCCACAGTAAGGCCTGCCAGCTGAGGAGCCTCCTTCCCTTTGACCCCAAGGGGAGAGCGTGGAGTTGACCCTGTGGAATCGACTACGTCGAGGGGTTCTCCACTTTCTTCGCTGGAGGTACCCACCGTTGAGGTGGAGGGCACAGGTGAAGGGAGAGGGGCCTTCTCCACCTGGTTCCGCCGGATGTCGGCTGAGGCGCCGTCAGGCCCCGACGGGGGAACCACACCTATGCGGCCATCAGGGACAGGCGTCTTAGCAGGTGGCATTGGGCGGGGGGGGAAGGAGCCCCTGGATGACTTATCAACGGGTGCCAGGTGGGACCCCACAGGCTGGGGAGCTGATTTACTGGCTGCTGCCCGGTCCCCGGTGGAGCCGGGTGTTGACTTATTGGCTGGCGCGGTGCGGTCGTCGGAGGAACCGACGATCAACTGACCAGCTACGGTCTTACCAGACTTACCGTCCAATTTTCTGGGTGGCAGCTGGGCCTTGCTCATCGAGGGCCACGTGTCGTCCGCGGAGCACTCCCGCTCTATAGACTTCTCCTTATGCTTCTTCAATGGAGAAGATTTATCTGCAGAGGACTATCTCAAACAGTCCATCTTCTTCTCTAGAGAAGCCAAGCGGGCTCTCAGGAGATGGGCCTCTAAAGCCTGATGTCACCTTTTCTTAGTGGCCTGGTTGAAGGTTTGGCACTCCGGGCAGGAGGAGACAGGGTGGTCTGGGCCTAAACAGAAGACACACTTGAGATGACCGTCGTTATGCGGGATCTGGGTGTGACAGGATGAGCACCTCTTCTTAGGTGAAGACATCAATGAAGAGGATAAAAAAAGGAGAGAATTTTAGCAAAGGAAATTACGACTCAAGACATTTTCACTATGATTGCTATATGGAAGTCTGCAATGCGACTGACATGAGGCGATGGCGGGAAAGAACTGGAGGGTGGGCATGGGGACCGCCCACTATATACAGTCACGCTGATGTCGGTCACGTGACGTCGGGTGGGCGGTCCCCCATCAAGGATTTCTAGAAAAGTCTGCCGTGTGGTTGTTGGTTAACTAGGATCTGCGGCCTATGCTGTAGGTAGGGAAATTGGCAAACTAGATGGGCCAAGCGGTCCTTATCTGCCATCAAAGTCTATGTTTCTATGTTTCTATGGCCCAATGCCAGGTGGCGCCAGTCCTATAAGTGATGACCTATTGAAGGAACCCTCTCAAAAGTAAGATCTATTACTTTAGTGGCACACAGATCCACCATCTTCTTCAGCAAGCATCTGTGGGGTACTAAGTCGAAGCTTTGCTGAAGTTGATGTAGAGCAAGGGAGGATGGGAACACAGTTACAGTGGACAGAAGGGCAGTAATCATTGGGGACTGCACAATTAAGTGTATTCACTGGGGAAGGAAAGGGAACCCGAAAGCAAGAAGGATGGTGGTATGTCTACCAGGAATGACAGCAGAGAAGGGAGAGATGTTAGGGAAAGAATAGGAGGAGGGAAAGAGGCACAGAGTCAAGGTGGAGAGTGGTGTCGCTGAATGTTCAAAGTCTTGGTAACAAGATGGAAGACCTGCAAGTGCTATTAGCTGAGGGCAAGTTTGGACATAGAGCAATAACTGAGACCTGGGCCACACCACACCATGACTGGGACCTCTCAATTCCAGGATATAAACTTTATAGGAGGGACAGGGTGATAGGCAAAAGGGAGATAGTGGTTTATATCAGGAAGGAAATAACATGCACAAGGAAGGAGACAGAAAGGGGAGAGATACTTTGGATTCAGCTACGGTCCAATAGAGCGGAGAAAGGTGAGGTTGGGGTTGGTCCCCAGACCACCAAACCAGGAAGAGAAAAGGGGCAGGGAGCTGAGTTCACAATTGCTGGAAGCTGCATGAAAAGGAAAGGTAGTAGTGGTGGGGGATTTTAACCTGCTCAAGGTGGACTGCAGCATACCAGCCATATCCTGTGCCAGGAGCCAGGTGATCCTAAATGCAATGCAGAGTGGGTTCCTGACTCGGGGCATTACGGAGTCCACCAGGGAGTGGGCAATCCTTGATTTAGTGCTCACAGATGGGGAGCATTTACAAGAGATAGCAGTCAGGCAGCCCCTGAGTGGTACAGACCATTGCACAGTGTGGTTAAGGTTGGATATGGGCAGGGAGAGCATCCCCACTTAGACTAAAATCCTGGATTTCAAGAGGATGGACTTCAGGAAGATGGGCAAGGTGCTAAAGAGGCACCTGGTGGGTGTCAGAGTGAATATGGGGGTGGACCAAAAATGTTCTATCATCAAAGAAGGAATACTGGCTGTAACAATGAAGTATGTTAGGCTCAAGGGCAAGAATATGAGGGCCAAAGCACCCAGCTGGTTCAGCTCTGAGGTTACCCAAGTGGTGAGGGACAAGAGGTCAGCCTACAAGAGGTACAGAAAGACCAAGAGAGAGGTGGATAAGGAAAACTACCTAAGGTTGGCCAAGGTGGCAAGCAAGGTAGTGCAGCAGGCTAAGGCACAAAAAGAACTCCAGATACCTGAGGGAATCAAAAAGGGAGAGAATGCCTTCTTTCATTACATAAATAAAAAAGGGACAAGAAGAATGGGATTGTTAGGCTTAGAAAAGGGGATGAATGAGTAGAGAAGAATTGGGAAAAGGCTGAGGTACTGAATGAATATTTCTGCTCCATCTTTACCAGGGAAAAAGATGGATCGGTGACTACAGGGAGGGAGGGAGGAAGGGGCAGGGTGGAAGGGAGCACGGTTGTGTTTATAGAGGAGGATAGAGTGAGGGAGGGGCTGCTAGCACTGAAGGTGGACAAATCACCAGGCCTGGATGGCATACACCCAAGGGTACTGAGGAAGCTGGCAGTGGAGCTCGCGTGGCCACTGGTGGGCCTGTTCAATACTTCCCTGGAGTCAGGCATGGTATTGCAGGATTGGAGAATGACACATGTTGTGCCCCTCCATAACAGCAGTCCTAGGAATGACCTGGGGAATTACAGGCTGGTCAGTCTGACCTCGATAATGTCCAAACTCATGGAGACTATACTTAAGGAAAGATTGGTAGGGTATCTAGAGGAGAATGATCTCCAGGATGAGAGGCAGCATAGGTTTGTGCGAGGGAGATTGTGCCAGATGAATCCAATTGACTTCTTTGACTAGGTAAGGTCATGAGGGCAGTGGACAGGGGCCAAGCAGTGGACATCCTTTATCTGGACTTCAGCAAAGCCTTTGACTCTTTTCCCCCACAAAAGCTTGATCTGGAAGCTAGTGGATCTTGGAGCCAGGAAGAAAATGACCAGGTGGGTAGAAAACTGGCTGAGGGACAGGACCCAGAGGGTGGTGGTGGTAGGGGGAACAGTTATTCAGCACCAGGAAAGTCACCAATGGGATCCTGCAGGGTTTGATGGTGGGGCCGGTGTTGTTCAATGTTTTCATCAACGACACTGGGGAAGGCATTAAGAGCAAAATGTGCTTATTTGTGGATGACACCAAACTCTGTGACAGGGTGGACACAGTGGAAGGGATACAAAACCTGCGGGAAGACCTGAAAATACTTGAGAGGTGGTCAGGGATTTTGCAGCTTGGTTTCAGTGCCAAGAAATGCAAAGTTATGCACACTGGAGCCAGGAATCCAAAAACTGAGTACTACCAGGCAGGGGAGGTCCAGCTAGCAGCAACGGAGGAGGAAGAGAATGATCTAGGAGTGGTAATCACTAGCGACCTGAAGCACTCCATGCAGTGCAAAAAAGCAGCAGCAAAACCAAACAAGATGCTGGGGTATACAGCCAGAGGAATCAGCAGTAGGTGAAAGGAGGTTATGCTGCTCTTATACAGGTTGTTGGCGAGACCACATCTAGAGTATGGAGTAAGATACTGGTGTCCATACCTTAAGAAAGACATCAACCTTCTGGAGACGTATCCACAGGAGGGCAACTAAGATGACTGTGGGTCAGCAGGGTAAGACATATGAAGAGAGGTTGTGGGCCCTGATGATGTACTCCTTGGAGGAGGGGAGTAGAGAAGGGACATGATAGAGACCTTCAAGTACTTGGAAGGGATAAATAGGGTGAGTAGAGAGCATCTCTTTAAGCTAAATACATACCCTAAATACCTACCCTACATACCCCCCTAGCTGACCAACCTAGGACTAAACTCTATACTCGACATCATCCACTCCCTTGATCAGAGCTCAGAAACAATTCTGTTTGGGGATTTCAACGTCAACTGGTCCTCCCCCAGTGCCAACAAGTATAAGGATGCTCTGACAGCGGCAAATTTCTCGCAAATGGTCAAATCACCCACAAGGGTGAACTACAGGATAGGGACCACAATGCTTCTGGACTGGGTACTTACAAACCACCCTGATCACATCACAAATACTGTAGTTCTCCCAGACTGCATAAGTGACCATTCTCCAGTCATATGCTCCTGGACCAACAAATTCACAAAGCCCCCTCCTAAAACTATTAACAGCAGGAAACTTATTCCTGGTCACCTGGGGCCTCTTAAAACTCTCCTACGAGAACAAGAATGGACACCATTAGACTTAGCCCCCGACATGGACACTGCCCTTGAGTACTTTATCCATAGTTTTAACACTGCTTGAGATGTACACACCCCTTTCAAGAAACGTAAGATCAAGGGAGTAAACAACCCCTGGATTAATAATGATCTTCTTGAGTAAATGAGGTCCTGGGATCAACTCTGGCATCATGCTAATGCCACTGGCTCCCAGGCTGACATCCAAGCCTACAAAGCAGCAAGACATACCTGTAGAAGAGCAATCCGGACCAAGAAGGCCAGCTACTACAGGAGCACCCTAGCCACTACATGGAAAAATGGGAAAAAGTTCTGGGCCAACCTTACTGAAATTACAGGGAAAGACCCAAAAGTACCATCGTCTATGCTCAATTTAAATGGCAGTATCACCACAGATCAAGTCACCATGGCTAACGCTTTCAACATGGCCTTCACCGACCTCAGTCATGTGCTTCCTCCAACTTTCTTCGATCCCTCACTGGACGTGCAAAGACCTGTCAAAGCATAAGCAATGTAGGGGCACCAGCCGTTCTACTTTCAAGGCATCTCTGAGGCTTCTACTAAAAAGCACCTACTAAAAGTGTTTGGGAAGTCCAGATCCAGTGGTGACTCCCTGGATCTGAAACTCCTTGCCCTCACCATTGATGAAGTCCTGACCCCGCTCTCCAAAATCCCTAACCAGTCCCTCATGCTCTCACAGTTCCCCCAAAAATGGAAATCTGCTGTGGTGACACCTATCCACAAAACTGGTGATAAGACCGCGAGCGGCCGATTCGTCCCCAGAAGAAATGTTGTGGTCAATATGACACAGACATGTCATTACGGGGACAAACAGAAGCTGAACATTTCGCCGATAACTGAAGTTGGTGACTGTTCATTATGTCACCAATAAACAGTGTTGTCGGACAAACTGCCGATTCAGTTAAAAATGTACGCTATGCTTTTTACATGGGCTGAGTGACAAAAGTGGCTGTGTATGATAGTGACACATAAGGACACAAAACCCACAGTGATTTTAACATTAATCCCAGCTGAAATGAAACTCGGTTTCAGCTCAAGTTTGCCAAGCTACAGGTTGTTCAGGGCAGCTCAGATTTTGGCAAATCTGAACCACTTAGCCCTACTATTTAGTAACATGCCATCTTCCTGACCCCAGAACCATGATTTGGGAGGGCAATAGTAAACCAAAGCAGTCTGAGTCATTGTTGATTCTAAGAGGCACATTGCAGGTTTGGGATGAAGACTGATTAAGTCAGATTTCTGGACTATTACTGACTCTCGATGTGCCAGGAGTGATGCAGTTTGTATATTTCTTTATTTATGAGTTTATTTATTTGTTTAGACTCCCCAAACCTGAGGAGAGAAGCAGCAAGGATTACCTTAGATAGATACACAGACAGGTTGAAGCCTGAATGAGATACTAGACACTCACCAAATACTGGAGAAGCAGAAAACGTCACGCTAACTGTCAGTTTTGCTGTTGCCGGTGATTTGGTCATCTTACTTGCATTTTGTCTGCAACCGCTACATCGGCAACGGCATGTCCATTCTCCAATTTGGTCACAAAGTAATGCCCGCAACCAATAAAGACCGTGACATTTCGACCGTATGCCGATAAGACTATTACTAGCAACTGTAGACCCATCTCTATACTCCCCCCACCTCTATAAAGCCCTGGAGAGAATAGTTGCAGACCAGCTTGCTGATTACTTTGCAAAATACAACCTTCAATGCACTGAGCAGCACAGCTTTCATAAGAGGAACAGCAACACCGCTGATCTCCTTGATTTCACCTCATATATCCATAACACCCTGGACCTGGGACATCTTGTCGTCGCCACCTTCATCAATTTGACAAAGGCGTTCGATACCGTAATCCACTCCCTGCTAATTGAACAATTATCCTGCATGGACTCTCAATTGATACTACACGGTGGTTACAAAGCTACCTCAGTGATCGAACCCAACCGGTTAGAATTGGTGAATCCCTCTCAACTTCCCTACTGGTCTGATCTGGAGTCCCTCAGGGATCAATTTTGGGTCCCATTCTTTTTAGTATATTTTTTAAACAATCTTCCCTCCTCCTGCCCTGATAGAATACTTCTATATGCGGACGATGCAGTGATCTTTACTTCCTACCCCAATCCATCACTTCTTCAGTTGCAGCTGCAAGCAAGCTTTACAGAAGTTGAGACATGGTTTAAATCCTATAAATTCATCCTTAACTACAGAAAAACAAAAACTACGATGTCCTACGGTACCCACAACAAACACAAAAACAAAGGCCTAGCTATCATAACCAGTGATGTTGTGATGCTGGACCAAGTCCACCTGTTCAAATACCTGGGGGTGACCCCTGACTGCACTCTAGCTTACTCTGAACACATCGATAATATTGCCAAAATAGTGAATACCCGGATAGGTCTGCTATATAGTCTTAGAAACTGCCTCATGGCTGAAGCCCTAAGGACTGCAATTCAGAGCTCAGTTACCTCAATAACTGACTATGGGCTAGTGATATATGGATCTGCCACTGATACTGCACTTTAACGCATTACCATAGCACTAAACAAGGCTTACTGTCTCTTGACCTTTGTCCCCTGCCTTACGCATACCTGCGATATCCATGATCAAGCTAACTGGCTCCAACTATCTGGCAGACTTTGCTACCAAACATGCATCCTAGTCAAAAAAGCCATGTTGGATCTACTACCTTCAGGGATTACGACTCTGCTGGTCCCTCATGGAGGGTCCTGCCAAACCAGAAGCGCAGAAACTCTTACTTTTTCCGTTCCCCGCAGACGCACTTCTCAAGGACAATACTTCTTCAAATCCAGAGCATCATCATGGTACAACTTGCTTCCTCCAGAAGTTACCAATTAATACCTCCCTGGGCACTTTTATGCACAATCTTCAACACCTCGTCTCCAAGGCCTCCTGTGACTGCTTCTCCTAAACTAGCCCTATCCATCTCTCTCTTGCCTTCCATTAACATCTACTTTCTCTCTCTCTCTCTCTTTTCACTCTCTTCCTCTTGCCCTCTTGCCCTTTCCCGTTCCTCCTCCTCCTCCCCTTTGCTCCCTCTCCCTTCCTGCCACTGCTCTCTATTTTTGCTCTCTCCCCCTTCCTACCTCACCTCTACCTCCTTTTGCTCCTGCCCCTCTGACATATTCCACCTGTACCTGCCCTTTCTCCTTAATACCTTTCATCTCCCTTAAATTTTCAATTAATATGTGACCTGATGTGTATATGCCAACAAATTATGGTACATGACAATGCCTTTGGCTGCCTGGATCCGTCTTATTTGTCTGATGTATTCTTGATTGTGTTTTGTCTTCTTGTCATCTGACGTGGAACCTTTGCAAAAGAGCCTTGGCTCAAAGATGTTATCAAAATCTTAATAAATAAAAATATAAATAAATATAAATGGCAGCCAAACCATGAAGACATAATCTAAAGTTGGAAGAGAGTGGGGGGTAGGAGGAGGAGGTTGGGAAGCACTTCTTCCAGAGTGGTGGCCAGTTGGAATGTGCTGCTGGAGGAAGTGGTCTTGATGAAGTCAGTAAGCAGCTCAAGAGAGGCTCAGGTAGGCATAAGGGGAAATCATGGGACTTGGGGGGCCAGATGGAGCGGTTGGGAGGAGCAGGGTGGGGGGCAGGGTCAGTAGCATAGGCTGAGGACCCTGCAATATAAGCAGACTGGATCGAATGAATGGCCTTCTTCTGCTGGCTTCTTTGTATGTTCGTATGTACATCCACAGCATGGCTCCTATCTGATTCCCTTATCACTCACTCAAAGAAAACTATTAGTTTAGTCTGACAAGACCTCCCTGCCACGAATCCATGCTGTTTAGTATCCTGGAGACCACTGCTCTCCAAGTAGTCCACAAGATCCTCTTTGATCAGAGTCTATCAGTTCTCCTACAATAGAGGTAACACTGACAGGTCTGTGGTTCCCTGCTTTTTCCTTGTCCCCCCCCCCATAGAGCAGACCTACGTCCACCACCCTCCAATTGTTCAGAACCAACCCTGACCTTCGAGAGCGCTTGACTAGACCTACCAGGGGATCAGCTAGTTCCACTGCCAGTTCCCTGAGTATTCTTGGATGCAACACATCTGATCCTGGGACCTCATCAATCTTTAGGGCTGCCAGCCCTCTCAGGACCCTTTCACTAGTAAATGTGTGCTGCCTCATCACTGGGACCCCTTTAATGGCTGCTTTGATGTCACTCTCAAGCAAGGGCCCACCATCCTCCCTAGTGAAAACTGAGCAAAAGTAATCATCAAGGATGGTGGCCTTTTCCCTGTCCACCTCAGTCACCCTATCCCCCTCTGTTAGCCTCACAATTCCACCCCTTTCTTCCTTGTTTCACTAATATACCTGAAGAACTATTTTTCTCAGCTCTTGACCCCCTCAGCAATGTAGGCTCTTTCGTCTACCTTTGCCTCCCTAACTGCCCTCTTTGCCTCCCTATTTTTCAGCAAATATTCTCCCCATTCTTTCTCCCCCTGCTCTTCTTTAAATTTGTAGAAGGCTTTTTTTCTTGGCTCTCACTGCTTCCCTGACCCTTGCTGAGAACCACAGTGATCTTTTGAACCTGTTATTTTGGTTATCATTCTCATGCAAACCTTAGATGCCCTGAGAATGGCCCCTTTAATTGCTGCCCATCTCTCTCTTCCACCCCATCTATGCTGTCCACCCCATAACTTATCCTTGACCAGCTCCTTCAGCCTATTGAAGCCTGCCCTTTTAAAATCAAGAGCTTCAGCTCTTGATTGCGGTTTACCAGACCCAAGGGCCAGTCTGAACCAAAGGGAGTTATGGTCATTGCTCCCTAGCTGCTGCCCTACTCACACAGCTCTTACCACTAACAACCTAGTCAGCATCACACTGAGAATTGCGGTCTGGCTGGTGGGCTCCTTGACTAACTGTACTAGCAGACAGTCCTGGAACGCATCCAGCAAGACCTGGTTTCTGGTGCTCCTTGTCACTGGAACATCCTAATCAATGTCCGGCAGGTTCAGATCACCCAACACCACTACTTCCCCCTTAGCTACCCCTCTTTCCAGTTCTTTCCTGTGCTCTCTGTCACTCTCCTCCCTTTACCTTGGTGGTCTATAGATCACCCTCCAAGTGCAGTTTCTTGCCTGAGACTGCTGTGAGTTGCACCCACAGTGATTCATTCTCCTCATTATTACCCCCGATGTATCCATTTTTCCGCCACCTTGATGCCCTCCTTGATAAAAAAGGGTTGTCATACATGTCAAATCTTATTTTCCAGCTACTGCCTTTGCTGCACATCATGGGGTTTTGTTATTTTTCTCAATCTTAACCCTTACCATTTCTTCAATGGTATTTCTAAGCCAAATGTGGCAGCCAACTTTTTTTCTTGAGAAAGCAGTCAAAAACTGCTCCTTATACCACCTCCTTCCCTCCGCATCTCTCTTACCATTCAGAATCTTTTTCAAGATTTGGGTTGTGACACAGGATGAGGGTGCAGCTCCGTGACTCATAAATCTGAACCAAAACACGCCATCTGATAATGCTGTCTGCCTGTGATACAAGTTACAACTCCATCCACATCTTTGAGAAAAAACACACTTTATGACTTCAACAGACTAGTAATGGCAGTAAACTTCTGAATCATAATGTATTCCTGTAAATAATTACTATGTTCCATCATACACCGACTTATGACCCAAATGCTTTGTGCAATTTTTCATGCATACGTGTTTACAGAAAAAACAGTAGCATAATAAATCTGCACTTGTGTCAACACTAAATTGGAATTAAAACCATATGTAGATAGATAGACAGATAGATAGATAGCAAGACAGATAGATAGATAGATAGATAGATAGATAGATAGATAGATAGATAGATAGATTAGATAGAGAGGTAGATAGAGAGATTGATAAGATAGATAATTACTTTATTTCTATAGTGCCACTTTCCAGAGGCTCGGAGCACTTTGCATATCAATTTAAAACACACTGAAACCATGAACCAGATCCAGATGGAGCTAACAGCAACAGACTTAAAAATCTATCTATCATTATACTATAAAATACGTCACTAAAACATATATTAAGTTAAAAGCCTGGTTAAATAAAAATGCCTTTAAACCCTTTTTAAAGGTTTCCACTGAGGGTGCCTCCTGAAAATGGTTAGGCAGTGAGTTACACAGGGTAGGCACAGCAACAGAAAAAGCACGGTCACCCGAATGCTGCAGCCTAACCCTGGGAACCCTAAGGAGGCAACCCATGGCAGAACGGAGAGCCTGGGATGGATGATGAGGAACGAGGAGATCTTGCAGGTAGACTGGTCCCCTTTCACGTAGGGCTTTACAGGTCAGCAAACCAACCTTGAAGACAATCCTCCACCTAACTGGCAGCCAGTGTAGTTTGCACAGGACAGGCGTGATATGGTCTCACCTTTGTACGCCTGTCAAAAGCCTTGCCACCATATTCTGCACCAGCTGCAGCCAGTGGAGATTGTCTCCAGATAGCCCTAGGTACAGGGCATTGCAGTAATCCAGCCTGGACATGACAAAAGCATGTACCAGTGTGGTCAGGTCCTCAGATGGCATAAGGTTCTGGATCCAGGCGATATTCCTCAGATGGTAGAATCCAGCTTTTATGACAGAAGACACCTGAGCATCAAGTGTCAAGCCATCGTCAAGGATCACGCCCAGATCCTTCACCCGTGTGGAGGGGGTCAATGGGACCCCTCCTAGCAGAAGACTGGGGGGGGGGCTCCCAAATCCCCCCCCCCACACCACGATGACCTGGATCGACTACCAGTACCTCAGCTTGTCTGGGTTAAGTTGTAGCCAGTTGTGAGTCATCCAAGTCTGGATCTCCCCCAGGCTGTTATTAAATATGTAGTCTGCCATGTGGTTACCAGGTGCGGAGGGCAAGTAGAGCTGGGTATCATCAGCACAGCAATGGAAACCCAGTCCATACCACCTGATAAACTTCTCACAATAGCAGCATGTACACCGTGAATAGCAAGGGCGACAAGACTGATCCCTGTGGAACCCCACAGCGCAGCAGCTTTGGGTTAGATGAGGCTAACCCCATCATCACCCTCTGCATTCTGCCTGTCAAGTATGACCTGAACCATTTGATGACATTTCTGGACAGGCCACACCAGTACCGCAGCTGGTTAAGCAGCACTACATGGTCCATGGTGTCAAACGCTGCCGAGAGATCCAGGAAGACCAGAATGGTACACTCTCTCCTGTCTCTCACCATCAGGAGATCATTAAGTACCTTCACCAAGGTGGTCTCCATACTGTTCCTGGCTCTAAACCAAGACTGGAAGGACTCATAGATGGAGGAGGAGATAAGACGCTCCTCGAGCTGGATGGCTAATACTTTTTCTATAACCTCCCCTAAGAATGGGAGGTTAGAGACCGGTCTGTAGTTGCTGAAACAATCTGAGTCCAATGAGGGTTTCTTCAGTAGGGGCCTAACCAGGGCCTCTTTCAAGGCCGATGGAAAGACTCCACTCTTCATGGAACTCCGGACAATCTCAGCCACCATAGATCCAATCAGGTCCAAACATCTGACCAAATGTCGGGCTGGGCCTAGGTCCAGATCACACTGTGTTGGTCGCAGCCTTGAGACAATCTCCACCACCACTTCCACTCCAACTGGACTGAACTCAGCCCACTCAAGAAGAGTGCTCCGACAAGTCTTGGGATGAACCGCGGCAATCCCTTTGAGTGATGCTGGAGGAGATCTCTGCTCTGATAGAGGTCAAAGGGGGAAAGGACCAGGAAAGAGGAGGAAGGGAGGGGTTTGGGTGTCAGGGTGCAGCTGTAGTGATATGAAACTAAGAGTTGCACAATCAGGCAGACTTGATAGACCTGTAGGCCTTTTTCTGTTGGCAATTCCATATGTTTATACTTTATCGGCAAAGAACAGAGCAAACTCTTTGCACCTCGTGCTCGAACCTGCTCCTCCCATACATAGACAGGCAGGATGTAAAAGCCCATCAATTGTGCGGAAGAGCTGAGCTTGTCTGTTCCTTGCCGCAACAATCTCTCTAGACAAAAAATCTGCCTTCTTTCGGGAGATTGCCCCCTGATAGTCATTATAATGGGACCTTAGGGCCAATTTGTCCTCCTTCATGCCAGGTCTCTTCCAACATCTCTCTAACCTCTGACCCCTAATCTTTAACTCCCTAAGTTCCCCATCAAACCAGGGAGGTCTCCACCAAGTAGACAGGGGTTAGATATGAATGGGTACGATTGAATCAAAGGCAGCAGTGATGGCCCAATTATAGGCCACCACTGCCTCCTGTATTCCAACCGCACACCTAGCTTCCACACCTAACAGGTCCAGCACCACCTGTAGTCCTGCTGGGGACAATCCCCATAAAGGGCAGTACCGGACCATCTCCACAGAGGATGGACCTTCAGGGGGCCCCAAACCTGAAATCCACAGTGATATCATCAGACCAAACTACTGGATATACACTAAGGTCCATGACCTCAAGGCCTAAAGAAAACACTACATCAAGTGTGTGGCCACGTGAGTGGGTCACTGAGATAACCTTTTGCTTCAGGCCCAGGGCCTCCATGCTCCTGAGGAGATCACACCCAAACAACGAGAGCTCATCATCCACCCAGGCATTGAAGTTCCCCAGAATTAACCATCTGGGTGACTCCAACACCAGGCCAATCTCCCTCAAAAATTCACCATCCCCACCTGGAGGATGAAAGAGCAGGAGGACCCTAAAGGGCCACGACCATGACCCCCCCCACGCGGCAACACATTCAAATGACCCAGTGGGATCCATAGGTAGCACTGCGAGACACAGGCTAGATTTAAAACAAATGGCCATCCCTCCACACGATCCATATGGTACTGCTGCCTCCAAAGTGGGAGCAGCATTCTCATCCAGCCAGGTCTCCATGATGTAAGCCAGGTCTACCAAGGCTATCAAGTTTGCATTATGACAGTCTTGTTCCTCACGAACCTGGCATTGCACAACACAGCCCGAGTCAGAAGATGGGAGACTGCTGGATCAGCTATCTGCCCACTTCCATCTGTGGAGCCCTTGGGAATGGGAACCAGATAGGAAGGACCCCTCTCCAGTACCCATTGGTCCAGTCCTACATCAATACAGCGACACTCCCCCCCCCCCCGACAGTGACGGGAACAATGCCGACAGTCGGCATTGTTTCCATCAGGACAAAGTGTTTTTCTGTCGGGGACTTTTCTCCCCACACTCCCATCTCTAAATAACCAAATCCGAGTCGCAGTTGGTTCACGGTGGGGGCACAACACTGGGAATCACTGCATCAGCAGACAGCGGACCACCACATAGACCAATCTCAACCTGATGAGATTTGTCACTGTGGTGGTGTTCGCTGTCAGAATGTCGTGGTGGTGGGATGATATCATTTTGCCCCAGGGCGCTTCCTCAGCCACACCACCCAAATCCGTGACTCCCCAGCAACCACTCGAGCAGACCCCCTCCTGTCCCCCCCCCTAGCAATTCCTAATGCCCTATACCTCCTATTAGTTTTTACAGAAAGTGCAGGAATCAAGGGACGGAGGCCCCGGAGGTGCAGCCAAGTAGCTGTACCTTTTCAATCCCTGTACCAGGCACACACTCCACTTATTTAAGTTAAAACAAGCAATAACGAACAATCACACAATCTCGCACTCACATTCAACCAATCATACAACCATTGCACCTTACAATCTAAAATAATCCCACAACCCTTCCTAACCCAAATAAACTTCAGTCAAAAACCTCCCCACCCTAGCCCACTCATACTCAAAACTCTACTGTTAGTCCAAAACCCTAATCTGTGAGGCAATCTCAGTACAACTGTACAGCTACTGTAATTCACATGGCAGTCAGTTCCTCTCCTCTCTCACAAGACAGAGTGCCTCACCATTTAAATTCGGGCCAGTTCAGAAACAAGTGTGCAGGTAGTCTACCATAGTCCTGGTAGCAGTCCACCACGATCCCGGTAGAAATAAAACTAATCAGCTCTTAGCTTCAAGCCCTGCAGTATTTTGCCACAAGGCTTCAATTCTGGAGCCCAACTGACAGCAGCAGCTCATCCCCAAGTCTGTACTAAGCTAGAGTTCTCCACACGACAGCTCAATCATGCAGCATGCCCCCCTAAACTCTCACCTTCTGGAGGGGGACACACCGTCACACAATCGTTAAAGTCCATTGAGGAAGTCCATCCACCAGCCTGTCTTGCAGTATGCCCCGAGAGGCTCTCACCACTTCTGGTGAAAGCCCAAAACAGTTTCTAGTCAGCTGGATAACAGCAGAACAGGCTCCATTACCTGGCCTGCTTCCAGGTCATCCAAGTTCTTCCTTAATCAAAGTTCTTCCATGCAACACCCGACGCCCATATAAGACCCCGACTATTAAGCTAGCTAACTGGATAACAAGATCGCATTATGTAAGTAATAAGTCACAAAAGGGGGTGCATTATAGGATTTTGATGCATGTCCCAGGGGTGTAGGAAGGCACGAGGCCGAAGGACGAGTGTCCTTACGTCACTGGGAAGTGCATTAAAATCCTGTGATGCACACCCTGGAGGAGCTTATTACACTTATTAAATGTCTCTAAGTAGTTTTTGGGGGAGGAAAATAAGATCTGGTACTTGACTGAGTGTTTATAGAGATTTAATGCACTGTCATGTGACATGCTTTGGCCAACCATGTTTGTGGATTTTCAAATGCCAACTAAAAACTCTTATTAGATGTTGTACTATTGATGAATTGGTGCACTACCTGAAGTGAGTTTTTTCATCAGGATTTGGTGCAATAAACAAAAGAAATAGATCAAAAGGCTTACAGTGTACTCATGCCACATATATAGTGTGGATTGCAACAGGTGCTGGGCGATTTCAATGCTTGGGTCCATGATGAAGACTCTCTAATTGGACAACAGTACCTCCAATTCCTGTCTTCACTAGGACTAGCACATGCGGTTGCTATGGTTGCCAATGGGACTCACAAAAAATGTCATGCCTTAGATTTGGTCTTAGTGTTAGGTCTAGATGTCAGTAATGTCAGGGTTCAACTGGTCAGTTGGTCGGATCATCATTGAGAGGTAACATCTCAGAGGCTGCTGCCCTCTGCTGTGGCATGCCTCAGGGGTTGATTCTAGCCCCTATGTTGTTTGCCATTCACATGCTGCCATTGGGGAGATCATCAGGTGGTACGGTTTGGGTTTTAACCGTTATGCAGATGATACTCCAATCTACCTACTGTGTGCACCTGACGGGGTCAATGCAGTCACTGTGTTAGATGAGTGTCTAGTGGAAATCCTGACTGGATTGCCTCAAATTGGCTCAGACTGAACTCACTGAAGACAGAGGTATTACTGGTGAAACCTGGCAGTGGAGGGGCAGAAATGAATAGTGACAGTGCCTTTTTGCCATCCTTAAATGGCACTACACTACAAGCTGTGGATAAGGTAAGAAATGTGGGCGTCATTGTGGATAGTGGATTTATTTAGTTTTTATATCAACCAGGTAACGTGCACTAGACAAGCATTTGCCTATTTTCAGGCACAACCTGGGAGAATTACAACCCAAAACAATTCAGTTGATGACAACAACAAATAAATTCAGTTCATAACAAATTCCAGGGTACTAAGGTAAGCATACAGTGAGAAAACACTTAATGGGAAATAAATAAATGTAGGTATACATTCTACATTACCAGTTCCAAGGGACTAAGTCAAGCTTATAATGAAAGTACTTAACATTGAGAGATAAGGAAATTTAGGAATACATTCTATATAACAGGTAAGTGCAGTGATAAATGCTAAAGTGACCATCAACGTGAACTAAAGCCAATTCAGAAAATTCTGCAACTAGAAACAGGTACATGCAGTCATTTGGTACAGGTGAGAACAAGCGCTATTTCGAAAGGTCTGAACAGTAAGTCACTGTCTGATAGGAGATGGAATAGTATTCCACAGTTTAAGGGGAGAAACAAAAAATGCCATATCACCTAATTTTGTTCTGGTCCATGGTATAGCTAAGTGGCCACAGTCCATAGGTCTCAAAGGATAATCATTCCTGAAGGGCATCAGGAGTGAGGCAAATGACCAGGGCACCTGATTCTGCCCAGTATTGTAGATAACTCCTCTCAAGGCAAAGCCTTGAATTGCAGAAGGTGGGAAGCCCAATAGAGTGCAATGTGCAATGGTGGGTGCATCGATTCATGGCAAATGCAAAACAGCAAATATTGTATACGACATCCCATTTTTGCAATATGGTTTTGGAGGCTGCAGAAAAGACAGGCAAACCACAGGTAAATAGGGCAGAAGAATGCCCTGTGCTATAGCAAAACTGGCTCAAGGTGATTGATTGTGGTTAGCCTTGTAGGACAGCCCTAGTCTGGTATTAACTGCCTTATAAGTGGATGCCACATGGTGAGAAGTCCAAAGAAGGGTCATGCGTAAGTAATACCTAAGTAACTAAAGAGGGGACAGTGACAAGTGGTGTACCATCATCACATACCACTGATAGCAGAACTGAGTTGCTCTTTAGGTGGGGGGGGGCACTTAAATAGCATGACCTGATTCTCTGTAGCATTCATAAGCAGTTTGTTTTCATGGAGTCATTTTAGGACAACCTGTAAGTCTGACAACAGTTTTCTACTGAGGTTAGACACACGGGGCGCCCCTGGAAAAGGGACTATCTTGCCTGAGTGGGACCACCTGGTCATCAAAATTCAAAATTAAAAAAATGAATAAATTCTGGATGCTAGAGAATAACACTATGTTGCCAGCATACAGTGGCGTGAAAAAGTATTTGCCCCCTTCCTGATTTTCTCTATTATTGCATATTTGTCACATTGGATGTTTTCAGGTCTTTAGACAAAATATAATATTAGATAAAGGGAACCTGAGTGGACAAATAACACTTTTTTTTTACTTATTTCATTTATTTAATGAAAAAGTTAACCAACACCAACTGGCACTGTGTGTGAAAAGTAATTGCCCCTAGTTAAATCAACCCAATTAAAGGGATAATTAGAGTCAGCTGATTGAACACAGCCAGGCTTGATTACAGCCAGCCCTGCTCAATATAAACCTCACTTATTTTGGCCCTTACCATCAGAGTCACATTGTCAGGACAAAGATTCAACAAGCACATTATGCCATGATCAAAGGAAGTTCCTGAAGATCAGAAAAACATTTTGTTGCCCTCTATCAGTCTGGAAAGGGTTACAAAGCTATTTCTAAGGCTCTGGGACTCCATCGAACCACAGTGAGAGCCATAATCTCCAAATGGAGAACACTTGGAACAGTAGTGAACCTTCCCAGGAGGGCGGCCTGCCAAAATTACTCCAAGGGCGCAGTAAAAAATCATCCAAGAAGTCTCAAAGGATCCTAAAACAACATCCAAAGAACTGCAGGCTTCTCTGCCTCAGCTAAGGTCAGTGTTCATGACTCCACAATCAGAAAGAGACTGGGCAAAATGGGCTTCATGTGAGAGTAGCAAGGCGGAAACCACTGCTAACCAAGAAGAACATAAATGCTCATCTCTCATTTGCCAAGAAGCACCTGGATGATCCACAAGCCTTTTGGGAAAATGTTCTATGGACAGATGAGTCCAAAGTGGAACTTTTTGGACAACATGGATCCCATAATGTCTCGCGTAAAGCAAACACAGCATTCCACAGTAAGAACACCATACCAACAGTCAAACATGGTGGTGGTAGTGTGATGGTGTGGGATGCTTTGCTGCCCAAGGACCTGGATGACTTGCCATAATTAAAGGAACCATGAATTCTGCTCTGTACCAGAAAATTCTTAAGGAGAATGTCCAGTCATCCTTCCATCAGCTGAAGCTGAAGCGTAGTTGGTCATGCAGCAAGACAATGATCCAAAACACAAAGCAAGTCCACATCAGAATGGCGAAAAAGAAGTAAAATTAAAGTTTTGGAGTAGCCTAGTCAAAGTCCAGACTCAAATCCGATAGAGATGCTGTGGCAGGACTGAAACGAGCAGTTCATGCTCGAAAACCTACCAAATGTTACTGAATTAAAGCAGTTCTATGAGGAAGAGTGGGTTAAAATTCCTCCACAGCGATGTGAAAGACAGATATTGAATTATAGGAAGTGTTTGGTTGCAGTCATTGCAGCTAAATGTAAATATGATTATTAAGTGTAAGGGGGCAATTACTTTTTCACACAGTGCCAATTGGTGTTGGTTAACTTTTTTTCGTTAAATAAGTGAAATAAAAAAAACAAACAAGTGTTATTTGTTCACTCAGGTTCCCTTTATCTAATATTACATTTTGTCTAAAGACCTGAAAACATCCAGTGTGACAAATATGCAATAATAGAGAAAATCAGGAAGGGGGCAAATACTTTTTCACACCACTGTATAGGATAGGCATGCTATATGAGCTAGAGAGAAAAGGAGAGGTCCAAGTATTGATCCCTGTTTGGACCCCAAATGTGACAGGGTCTGGGTCCAAACCTAACTTGGTGTTGCCTATTAGATAACTTATAAACAATGGAAGAGCAGCGTCAGATACATAAAGGCATTTTAACTTGTTGCAAAGCAAGGTGTTATCAACCAGGTCAAAGGCTTTAGCTCTATGAAGACAGTGCCCATTAACTCACCCTTGCCAATTGCAGTGGCAATGCTACTGATGAGTGTAAGTAGGGCTACGGTAGCGCTACAGTTCCAGTAGAAACCACACTGAGCTGGGGAATGGAGATCATGGGCTGAGAGGTACTTGAAGAGTTGGGAAACAACAATGTTTTCGATGTCTTTGGTAAGTGCTTGTAGAATAGCAATGGGTCTATAGTTGCAGATATTTTTACAATTTCCTTTTTTGAAAACAGGTATGTGTGAAACATCTTCCAGAAATCAGGCACAGTGTAGGATTACAGGGACAGGTTAAAAATTCTAGTGATCGGGGAAGCCAATTAATTAGCTGCATTCTTTAGAAGTCTAGGCTCGATCCTGTCTGAGCCAGCAGATTTAGCTTCATGAATTTGTTCCAGGAGTTTGCACACTCCAGAGACACTGATGCTTTTAAAATAAAAAGGGGGATGTTGCATTTATTCAGTACTAGTAGTGGATACTTGGAAATTTGGGGGGTTGGGGGAAGGGTCCCAATATATGCTATGAGGTCAGAGAAGATACTATTGAAAGCATTTGAGATGGTGGATGAATTATTGCAGCTGATGCCTCCAATGTTCATATTAGTAGGGGTGAAAGTAGCACCCTGACCCAGGATCTGCTTAATGCAGTTCCATAACTGGCATAGGCTAGCAATGGTTGATTCACACAAGCTTTTAGAGTAGTTACTTTTGCTCTGCTGCATGACTGGTTTACATTCTTTTCTAAGTGTTCTATAATCGGACGCAAAACTGGTGGCCTTAAAGGCAGTGCAGCTTGACTCTAGAACATCCGGTGTCATCTGTTGTCTGCACTGAGTTTGGCTTTTACTGTACCATCAATGGAATATCGCCTGAATTCAAACCTATCTGTTCTGCCTCCAACCTGGAAACACTGGTTCACACATTTGTTTCCTCTAGACTTGATTATTGCAACGTTCACCACCTAGGGCAATCTGCGGGGTTGGTTCATCGCTCGCAGCTTGTACAGAACTCAGCTGCTCTGAGCTCCACCGGGAAGTGACTGAAAACAAGGTAAGTTTGGTTAATGGTTTTTTAATACATTTTGAAAGTTTACTCATAACTTTGATGTTTCTTAATATTTTTCATTCAGATTTTCAAGATGGCTCTTTTGAACCCCATCTCATGAACTAGGTAGGTGACTTTTTTTCAGATCCCCCACCTGAAACGTGTTTTCACAGTCGCTCTGTGAAATCATATTTCAGACAGGATTTTAAAAATTCCAATTGCCTTGGTCATAAGATGGGGTACTAAAAAGACTATGTTGAAAATGTAGGGTCAAAATCTCAAAAAAAACCAACGCTATTAAGCAACAAAATTCTTCAATGTTTGCTCATAACTTTACTATTTTTCCAGCTTTTTGATCTTAAAGGGGAACTGTCAGCAATAAAAGCCTCACACGCAAGTGTGAGGCTGATCCCAATTTGCACTTTGAGTGGGATATTCAGAAATGCGTCTGGCAGGGGCGCAAGCAGGGAACAGAGCAACTGGGATGTGCCAGGGCATGGACTGGACAATATTCATGGAGCTGCACCATGACTCAGCACCGTGGAATATTGCAACTTGGCCTCCCGGATTGCACATAGCGCAGTGGCACTGCACCAGCGCAAGTGATAAGAGTGGAGCAGGGGATGCGCCAGTGCAAGTGCGGTTGCACTAGGTGCAAGAACCATGATATTCAGCGGTGGATATGCGAATGGGGCCATAACGCATGCAAGGTGCAACTGGTACCATTAGCATGCTATTATGGCCCCATTTGCATGCAGGTGTGCTGATCCCCTGTGACATGCACCTGGCGCTCTGCCAGGCTGCAGCCATCGGGGACCGACACCTCCTGCACATCGACAAAGTGCCCCAATGCCCAAACACAGGCATACGTATCTGTAAATACACATCCAATATCCCTGGTGGTCCAGTGGACCGCTTGCAGCCTGATCGCAGGCATAAGTAAAGTTAAATACACGTCCAATATCCCTGATGGTCCAGTGGACTGCTTGCAGCCCGATCGCCGGCATAAGTAAAGTTAAATACACATCCAATATCCCTGGTGGTCCAGTGGACTGCTTGCAGCCCGATCGCGGGCTTAAGTACAATTAAAATCATATTACTTCATCCCTGTTGGTCCAGTGGACCACTTCCAGCCCAATCGCAGGCATAAGTATATGCAAAAACATTTCACTTTATCCCTGGTGGTCCAGCAGTACCCCCCTCCTCACCCGTCTACTGAGCCCCGCCACCCCGCTCCCCCCCCCCGTCAGCGGCTGGCAACAGATCCCCACCATAAGCCGCCAGCCACCTGCTGACTGACTGCGTGCAATGCGGCTGTAAGCCCATTGGCCCACAGCATGGGCCAATGGGCATCAGATCGTCTGCACTACCTGATCCAGATATGTGAATGGCTCCATTCACATATTGGGACTGTGTAGTACAGAATACAGTCTGCATGCCCATTGGCCCATGCTGTGGACCAATGGGTGTACAGCCGCACTGCACGCAGTCAGTCGGCTGGTGGTTTGTGGGTGGGGAGCTGCCGCCTCCGCTGACCGGGAGGGAGCGGGTGGGGCTCAGTAAGTGGGTGGGGAGGGGGGTACCACTAGACCACCAGGGATAAAGTGAAATGTTTTTGAATATACTTATGCCTGAGATCGGGCTGGAAGCAGTCCACTGGACCACCAGGGATGAAGTAATATGATTTTAATTGTACTTATGCCCACGATTGGGCTGCAAGCAGTCCACTGGACCACCAGGGATATTGGACGTGTTTATAACTACTGTATAAACATACCCGAGATCGGGCGTGGGGGGGTTGCGATGCCAACAGACCCTGTCCCCGGAGCTGGGGTGGCCACCCACAGCTGGCGGCTGCCGTGTTGCGCCCTGCAATACGGCAGCTCACCTGTGGGTGGCCAGCCCCTGCTCCTATTTCCTTCTGGCTCAACTTTGAGCACCAGTGTGTGGCGCAAGTTGGGGCTGCACCAGCATATGCACCGCACATCCCAGGCTGAATATCGGGATGTGCGGAATATGCATGAGCACGCCCCCCGCACTTGTGCTGCATACATTACTGGTGCACCCCAGCACATCAGGATCTGCGTGGCTCAACATCCCTTTTTGAATATTGCACTGGGGCACATCACATGCGCAACCCTGTTGCACCATGCACAACCCCTTTGAATATCCCACCCTTTGTGTACAAAAACAATTTTTTACTTACTATTTACTACAGCATAGTAGAATAAACCAGGCTAATTTTGCTGACTTCCAAGATGCCATTTTGTGTAACCAGACATCCCAGAATCCCCTGCTCCTGACATCAGAGGAGAACTGCAGAGCTGGGAGATTCAATAGACTGCAGTATACATGTTAAAGATTTTGTAAGCTAAAATCAGATGTTTGCTGGTCCTGCTGTGCTCACACGACTTAGTACAGTCCTCTGTGATTGTACCTAGCCCCAGGAGAACAGTAGTCCAGCAAACCGAAGATTACAGTTTACAAAACATTCTGACATTCACTGCAGGCTATTGAAGGTAACTGAATCTCCCAGCTCTGCAGTTGTCCTCTGACGTCAGCAGCAGGGGATTCTGGGATGTCTAGTTATGTGAAATGGCATCTTACAAGTCAATGAAATTAGCCTGATTTATTTATTACACTGCAGTAATCAAGAAGTAAAAAAGTGTTTTTGCACACAAAGGGCTAATTAGGATCAGCCTCACACATCGGTGTGAGGCTCTTACTGCTGACAGTTCCCCTTTAAATTTTCAACACAGACTTTTTTTTTTCCCAAATCCCCTCCAAAACATGTTTTTGCAGTCTTCCATGAAGTCACCTTTTGGATGGAGTTTTAAAAATTCCACTCGTCTTGATCATTAGGTGGGGTAATAAGAAGATTACGGTGAACATTTGGAGTCAAAATCTCAAAAAATGATAAAGTTATGATTTGAAATTCTTTAGTGTTTACTCCTACCTTTGCTATTTTTGCAGATTGTGACCATACATTTTCAACATAGCCATTTTCGTACCCCACATCATGAACATGATGAGTAATTTTTCAAATCCTGCCCAAAACGTCTTTTCACACGTGTGCCGCAAAATTACATTTTGGACAGGATTCATAAATGAGACTGGTCATGTTCAGAAAGTGGTGTAATAAAAAAAAAAAAAAGACTATGTTGAGCATTTGAGGCCAAAATTGAAAAAAAAAAAAAAAAGATAAACAAATGTTAACATTTTTCACTGTTTACTCGTAACTTTGCAATATTTTTGCTTTTTAACCCGCATTTTCAACATGCTTATGTTTTTAACCCCCATCAAATGAACATGGCAGATGTTTATTATCAAATCCCCCTCCAAAATCTGTTTTCACAGTCGTTCCACAAAAAGTGTTTTGGGTCTCATTTCATAAATGACAGATGTCATGTTCATATTGATTTCATTGATTTCATTGACAATACAGAGCAATAGGGGACAGAAGTCCATAAGCTCGCCACTAACATCTACGAATAGCCTTTAATACCTTTATTAATACAATATTGCTCAAACTCTGATTTAAATTCAAATATTGTTTTACTATCAACCACATCACAGGGCAATGCATTCCATATCTGAGTTACCTATTATTTATCCAAAATCTCCTCTTGTTTGTATTTGTGTTTTCTTTAATTAATTGCTGGCTATGTGCTCTTGTGTTGTGTCCATGGTCCCTATGCTTCAACCCTATACAATCCCACAGAAAACAATTTTTATGAGCTTTAAAAATCATACACATGTCCCCCCCTCATTCTTCTATACCCAAGTGAATACAGTCCCAGTGCACTCAACATCTGCTCGTAACTCTTTCCCTTGAATCCTGTAATAGGGCAAAAAAAAAAAACTTAGGATTTTGAAAATTCAAGGTCACAATCTAAGAAAACAATGTTATGTATGAACCTTTTCATTTTCCAGTCATGACAATTTCACTACTGTAACTCGTGTTATTAATGTGATAATTATCACCTCTGCACTATCAGTACCAAACACCTACACAGCAATACAAGCAAGCAAACATTCGGCATTGACAAATGCTTGGTTAGAGAAGTGCCTGTATGCCATACCCACTGGAGGATCCAGGATTTTGCTATGGGGATGCTGAAGCAGTGTGCATACTTGATATGCAATTTAAATTTTTTTTTAACTCCTTTATATAATCTTTTTAATATTTACATTACATTTTCGACAGAAAATAAATGTAATCTACAGTTTTGAATGTATATTTTCTTACGATCAATAAACCAGACTTCTTTAACAAAGGAAATACAGCAGTACCTAGCAAGCAAGATACAATGGGGGGGGTGCAGCCATCCCCTTTGTGCCCCCCAGATTCGCCACTGGCCATACCCCCTCAGTTTGAGCCTGGTTGCTGCTTCTTGAGATGGCTGATTGTGTTCATCAGCCTCTGTACTGCTAGCTCTCCATGCCTTGCCTGACACATCTCCA
Organism: Neoceratodus forsteri; assembly: GCA_016271365.2. Taxonomy (NCBI): domain Eukaryota; kingdom Metazoa; phylum Chordata; order Ceratodontiformes; family Ceratodontidae; genus Neoceratodus; species Neoceratodus forsteri. The sequence goes on from CM028130.1 coordinate 364,239,705, forward strand.
CTGAGCAGGGTTCAAGTTTTGAGGATTGATAATACATTCTGTAGAGATTCAGCCCAGTAGCCTTCACTCAGAATGAAGCTGGGATAAGCATTAGCAACCCGTGTCTGCTTTTCCTGCACATCTGTTTGTAAAACTAGGGGCCACTACGCCACAGAAAGCAACAGCACCCAAGATGTCAGAAACCTCATGAGGTACAGTTCTGTTGCAGAACAAGAACTGCAAGCCAGAATGTAAACAAACAAACAAAAAAAGTTTCACTTGAAAGCAGGGCCTGCGTAACTGTGGCCAAAGGACTGGTAACCCTGCTGCCTCTATTAAAACTCTTTTCACTTTAATGAGAGAAATGGAGAAATATCTCTCACATTATTACTACTGTAGTCCAACCATTTTTCAAAACATGGATCAATAGTGGAAAAAGTATTTGAAAAAAAAAAAAAACACACACTGGCAAACCAGTACATTGGACTCAAACAGAAGTTCCCCGCATAACAGATCGCATTCATTGTTTTAAAGGAAGAGATATAACTGCATGTTATAAATTACTGCTCCGATCATTTTTTGTTTAACATTTTTGGCAATGGCAGAAGCAGAATGTCAGTTTTGGGTGTAAACTGGTACAGATTGCTGGTAAATCTATGATTAATCAGTGTAAATCGCTAGTTCAGTGTAGATCGCTCATAAGACCGCATCTAGAGTACTGTCTCCAGCTCTGGGGACCACATCTCAGAAAAGACAGAAAGAGTGGAGGTGGTACAGAAGAGGGCTACCAAAATGGTGAGTCTGCATCAGAAGCCCCACGAGGAGACTAAGGACATAACATGTACACCTTGGAAGAGAGGGAGGGGATAGGATGAGAACCTTTAAATACCTCATGAGGGTAAACAAGGTACAAGAGGAAGTATTTTTCCGAAAAAAGGTGCTCAAGGGCAAGGGGGCACAATAAGAAGCTGGAGGGGGTAGATTCAGGAGAAATGTGAAGAAGTACTTCTTTACAGAAAGAGCGGTGGATTCCAAGAACAGCCTTCCGGCAGAAGTGGAGGTGAAAGGAGTGCTGGGGTTCAAGACTGCATGGGATAGGCATAAGGGAATCTTTAGGGAAAGGGCAGGGGAGGGGTGAATGGACCGGAGATCAAGCAGGATCTGTGTTGATACTATAGGCAGGGAAAATGGGCATGCTAGGTAGGCCAAGCGGTTCTTATCTGATGGGAAATTCTTTGTTTCTGTTTCTAAATGATTTATTTACTCCACACAAGTGAGGCTGCACCTGCATTCACACCTGGAACACATAAACAGCTGTAATCGGGACTGATTCACTGACTGCTGTAAACTGGGCTTGGTGAATTATAATCAGGATTGCGTAACCAGGCATAACCCTACCTTTTTTCAGTTCATTGATTGAACTGGGATCACAGGCAAACAGCAAAACTTTTATTTCTCTGTCTGACAAAAATGGTACATAGCTATTGTACAGTAGGACTGCATTCCTTTTTGAGCAAGCAGCCGTGCAAAGAAAAAACTGAAAGAACGGAAAACTTTATATCACAATAAAAGGCTAGCAGGTAATAAAATGATGAAAAAAGGAAAGCCCAAGGGACAGGAAAATTAAAAAACTGAACTAATATGCAAGAGGACGACAATGATAATGCTAAACACAGGAAGGAAAGCACAGAAATGCAATACTGAAGAAAATTAGCAGAAGACATAATAAATAAAGGGAAAAAAATAAAGCATTTTTTAGAATATTTCAAAATCTAAATACCACCAAAGAGTATGCATGTAGTTCCATTACTTAGTTTGTACACCTATATTAATTACTACAGGGCAAATGATAGTTTAGAGGAGGACAATGTGTGTGTGGGGGGCAAAAGACAGTAACTTTGAAATGGCAGCACTAATTCAAAAACAGCCAAATTACTGGAGATGCAAGAGGCACTGAAACAAGACAGTTTGTTGCCATGTACAAACCAGTTTTCATATATTACTTCTAAGTGCAAGTGAGGCAGGCATGGATGACAGGACCAACTAAGTACCAAAATTGAATTTAAATCAACAATCTCACAGATAGTTACCTGAATCCTGAAAGCTCTCCCTCTCTCTCTCTCTCTCTCCCTCTCCCTCACTCTTTCTCCATGGCTCAGTAGCTGCTCTTCTCTGTGCAGACTTTCTGACGAATCAAGTGGTAACTGTAGCCTCAAACATGCGCTCTTGACTGAGAAAGCAGCAGGAGTGTAAAAACACAAAAAAAAAATATTATCTGTCCGTCTGCCTGATTTTGTCTCAAGTATGAGTTCTCCAAGATCCTTATACTTTACAATTATTCCTCTTCAGAAGCTCCTGGTGTAGCTTTGGCACTTCTGTACTGAAGGTTTTTTTCCAGGCTATGTTGCTACTCCCTTCCCCAAGCAGAGAGCCAGACCAGCTGACTAAACTGCTGCTTTCTAGCTAGTAGGAAATGCTCCGCACGATTCTCATTGGCCAGAAGCCCGGGGTGTGCAGATGAGCTGTAGCAGATGTTCTACAGCCCCAGAAAGAGACACAGCAATGTACAAGTTCTAATAAAGACATGCAGATAGTTTTCCATGGAACTTGGGGAACTCTCTGGGTTCAAGAATCTAATACAATATGGGCAATCTTTGACTCTGTGGGAAAGTTATTTTCTTTACCCACTTTGACTTTTTATTAAAACAATTTAAAATGTATCTAAAAAAGGTCTGCAAAGTCATACCATTTTTAAATGTGACTCATAAATTTTATGGATTTCAAATTATCACTGCTTCTCAGCCATTTCACACTGTTTTAACAAGCTCTTATTTTGCATTTTTTTTTTTATTAAAGTCTCGGATTTACAAATACCTTTGAGCCCAGGGCTCTTTTACAAAGACACCACATCACCAAAGGAGCAAGGGGATACATACATGGTATGGAGGGCTAATTACAAAAGAAAGAAATATACAGATTTACATATAAAACAATTTACATTAAGATACATTGTAATTGCAGGTAGAGTTTACTTGATTTACAGGTTGCCAAGTAAGTCATACACTAAGTGAGAGCGGCCAGTGGGAGTGACCTTAAAGCTCAAGGTAGGGGATTCGTAGTCAGAGCAAGTAAAAATGGTGTGGGTAACACTATTCCAGGTAGGTGTAGCAATGATAAAGAGTGGTAAGTGGGATGACCTTGTCTTAGCACTTAAAAAGTTTTGGATTACAAATACTTTTTGAGCACAAAGCTCTTTCACAAGGTTCAACGTCAAGAGAGAAAACAAAAATAAAACAACCCACAGATTATACAGCCACGTAAGAGATGTACTAAACAGGTTAAGAAAGCGAAAATTCAGATTATACCATGGACATTAGTGAACAGCCAATGAAATGTTCAGACTGGCAGTTTACCACCAGAGTAAATCCTCTGATAACCACTGGCTGATGAGCAACTGGAAATGATACAAAGGGTCATCTGCAGCCCAGGAATAAATACAATAAAAATAAACAAACAAAGCAACCTCTTTAATAGTTGTATTTTATTATAGTAAAAAAAATTAACCTTGGTATAGTCACAGTATTACTTCGGGATGGGTTATCAGGAGTTTACCATGGCTGGCGAGGATTTCCTCAGCCGGTAAATCCCCGATAACCCACACCCCCTCGTGGCTTACTGCTTAAGTATGCACTGAATATGGTTCAATTTAACACAGGACAGTATAAAACGTAACTGTAGCATTTGGCACAGATCAAAAAAAGACACGTAACTAGGCAACAGGTTGGTCAAGAAAGTAAAGATGACAATCCATTGCTAGGGGGAATCAGCCAAGGGAGGCCTTGCCAACATTATTGTGGGGGGTAGAATGCAGGGTGAGGGACAGAGAGGAAGAGGTGGAAGTGGAGGTCGGGAGGTGATGGTGAGGGAAAGGGTGGAAGGTAATGGAGGGGTTGAGGGTGGGGGGACAGTGACAGAGGGGAAGGTGAGTAAGTGCAGAAGGGGCAGCTGGTGGTCTAGTGCTAGAGGATTTATATCAGGGGGTGATGGAGAGGTTAGTGGAAGCAGTCACAGCTGCTGTCAGCTATAAGATGTTGACAGAGCTTATATTTGAATGGGCCAAGCTTGATTTCAGAAGTGATGTTGTAAGGGACAGCGTTAACCCAAAGAGGGGCTCTCTGCCCACCGAGATGTATGGCAGTGAGGCACCTGTAGCAGCTGAAGTTCTGACCCACAGCTCCAATGAAGATTACAGGAGGGCCTTAGCAGGACTTGCACTCCTGGAGGGAGGAGACCGAGGGTTATTTTCTTGATCATCAGACAGGCTTGATATTTTATATGCCCTTTTCGTTGAAGCCAGCTGGTTTGTGCATACAGGTCGCACGTATGGGTAAGACATGGTGCCCCAGATATGAGTCGACACACTTTATTGAGGGCAGCTGAGATGCACCGAAGGGCTATATCAGTGGCCGAGCTGTAAATGACCAGCCATAGTCTATCATGGTAATTACCGAGCATAGTACAGCCGATTCAGTATGGCTTTCATAGAGGTCATAGCACCTCCACTGCCTTGCTTCACCTTACAAATGACACTCTTACTGCAATGGACGATGGCCACCTTACGGGGGCAGCTTTTATCGACCTCACTAAGGCATTTGACCTTGTTGATGATCCTCTTCTACTAGATAGCCGCCTAGCCCTTGGTTTCTCTCTTAACTCGGTGGCCTGATTTAATAGCTATCAAATAGAACCCAGCTTGTCAGATTCAATTCTGCTGTGTCCAGCCCCATGGCAATTAACCTAGGTGTTCCTCAGGGATCGATATTAGGCCCCCTTCTTTTCTCTATTTTTATTAATAGCATCTCGTCAGAGATCCCTGATTGCTCTGCAATCCGATATGCAGATGACCTGGTCCTGTACTGCAGTGATAAGGATATATGACACATAAACCAGGCACTTTCTTCTGCTTTTACGTCTATTCAATCTTGGCTCTTCCACCATAAGTTAATCCTTAATGCTAGTAAAATGCAAACTATGTTGTCTGGGACTGCAGTCAAATTAAAACACAACCAGGACCTATTTAAGGTGTCTGGTCAGGGTGGGCTTGTCCTTGAATCAGTACGCTCTTTCAAGTATCTTGGAGTCCTCCTTGATGAAAACCTCAACTTTGATTAGCACATAACGGCTACCTGTAAATCAGTTAATGCTAAAATTGGGGGTAGCCTACAAACCAGCTATGTTCTAACACAATCAGCTAGATTAGCCATTGCCCGCGGGATATTGCTCCCATCGCTATCCTACGGGGTAGTCACTTCTCTCAATGCATCCATATCTCTCCTCAGGAAGTGGGATACCATCTACAACAACATCTGCAGGTATGCCTCTGCCTCCCCCTGGTCAAAACACCACTGTCAATTCTATGCTGATCTAAACTGGCTACCCCCCACTTCTGCTCGTGCTCTGGCCCTTGGCTCCCTGACTGACAATATTCTTAGAGCAAGTATCCCTGTCTCGCTTGCCTCCTTGCTATCTCCACTGCCTTCCTTGCATGGTCTTCGATCATCTAATAAATCCCTGCTGCTTATAACTAGATGTAAATCTAACAAAGGAACCCTAGCTTTCTTGCAATCGTCGGCCAAACTCTGGAACTCCCTACCTCTTGAGGTCTGCCTAGCTCCCAGTCATGTCCAATTCAAAAACAAATGTCGCTCCTTCCTCTTTAGCCAGGTCTCCTGTACCTGCTTCAAACCCCCCTGAACATGACATCCTGTTCTGCTGCTCTGCTGTCTCACTTCGCCCCTGCTGCAAACTGATCTCTACTTATCTTGCCCATCTAGTTTTGTTGTCAGGCACCTATGTCTCAACTGACTATGCTTCTTATGCTCTTAAACCAAATTGCTGTTTGCTAAATGAGTTGTCATCGAACTTTGTATTGCTTATGAACTCTTAACTATCCTGTAAATGCTTGTGTACTTGAGTACTCTGGTTTATCTCTGTATTGTTGTTTTCTCCCTGTACACAAAAATGTATTCCCTGTTCATCCCACCTCATTGTAATCTCCCGGGTCATGCCTGAAAATAGTTAAGCCTTGGCTATGGTACTTACCCGGTAAATAAAAACTAAATAAATAAAATAAATACATTTCAAAGCTTCCTGGGTCAAGCAGTTTTTGTGCCTGTAGAGTAGTCCAATGTGGATATTCACAGCTTTAGCAATGTTGTTGATGTGAACCCCATCGGATAAGGTGCTGTCACTGGTGACTCCTAGGTATTTAAAGTGGTGGTACCTGTTCTGGGTCAGTTCCTAGATGTTCCTGATGGTCAGAGGGTGGCGTTTGTATTTGTTGTGGGTGCTACTGAAGAGCATCACCTTGGTTTTCTTATAATTTAGTATCAATTTATGCTCTTTGAACCAGTTCTCCACATTAGCAAATCCGTGTTGCAGATTGTTTTCCACGGGAGTGGTGTCTGAGTTGTTTGTGAAGATTATGGCATCGTCTGTGTACAGTAAAATGGATTCTTGGCAGGAGCTTGTGAGATTATTTAAGAATAGGCTAAATAGGAGTGGCCCCAGTATTGATCCTTGTGGGACCCCGGAGCGAACTGGCTTAGCACTGGATAGGACTCTCGAGATTTTAACTTGTTGGGTGCAATTCCCCAGATAACTTGAGAATCAAGCTGTAGCTTCCTGAGAGGGTCCTGCATTGGACAGTTGCTGAAGAAGCAGATGGTGGTGCACCATATCAAACGCCTTTGTCAGATCTATAAAGGCTGCTCCCACAAGTTGACCTTGGTACACAGAATTGTGGATAAACCCGGTAAACTCCAAGACGGCAGAGGTGGTGCTGTGCCCTTTCCTGAACCTGTGTTGTTGGGCACACTGGATGTTATATTTCTCAAGATATTCAACCAGCTGGTCTGTAAAAATGCATTCTAGTGCCTTGGAGAGAGGGGGGTAATATGGAGATAGGCTGGTAATTCCCAAGCTGGGTCCTTTCACCACTTTTGTGAACTGGAGTAACCATGACAGCTTTTCATTTTTGCAGGAACTGGGCTAGTCTAAGCGAGAGATTAAAAATTCTGGTTAGTGGGATGATTACTACATCCAGGGTACGGGCCAGCAGTTTGAGATCAAGGGAGTCACTGCTATATCTTGTGTTACGAATGGCCTTTAGGATGTAATTTCTGGATTCAGCCAGAGAGACTTCTTTGAAATAGAGAGGCGGGTGATCTACAGGAAAGGGTTTGAATTTTGAGTTGTTTAGGGTGTCATCTAAGGCGAAGAAGTCATTTGGAAGTACGCTACTGAGATCAGTAAATGCTTTGCTGAAAGCGCTGGCGATGGTAGTTGGGTCCAGTGTGGTGGATCCTTCTATGTTAAGGGCAGTAGGCACTATTTTTGGGTTCTTCCCAGTTACCTCCTGAATTTTTTCCCAGAATAGTTTGCTGTCACCCCAGAAGTTGGTTAGCATGTCCCTGTAGTACCTATTTTTCTCATTGCAGATAGCTCACGTACAGTCATTCCGTGCACGTTTGTAGTTTTGAACATCCACTGGCTTATTGGTGGTATGCGCACGGTGCCAAAGGTGATTCTGGTTTTCATGCGGGCTATGAGATCGGCAGAGAGCCATGGGTTACAAGGGTCTTTTAGTTTCTGCTTTTTTTGAGGTACGTAAATGTAGCAGACAACATTAAAGGAGTTAACAAAATAATCAAGTGCTGTGTCAACATCTTTAGCCACCTCTATTGGAGTCCAGTCATGCTCTCTGAGGAGAGATTTCAGAGGTTCCGGGTGTCCCCGGGTAAGGATTCTGCTGATGATTGCCTTGGGTGGAGGTTTGCTAAATTTATTTGTCCAGGAGCAGATGACAGGGGAATGATCGTTGAGGGATTCGGGAAGGATGGTAGTGTTTGATAAGTGGTTGGCATGAGTAGTTAAAACCCAGTCCAATATGGTGCTGGTCCCAGTTTTGTAATTGGCCCTGGTCGGGGAGTCGACCATCTGGGTGAGGTTGGCAGCAGAGATGGTATCCTTGTAGCATGTGTTTTCAGGGGCAAACCAATTAATACTGAAGTCACCCATTAAGATCGTCTCTGACCTAGGTGTCAAGTTCTGGATGAATTCCATAACGGGAGCGAATCCCAGTTTGTGCTCTTTTTGGGGGGTGTAAACTGAAGCAATAATAAGGGCTTTACTATGGGTCCCAAGCAATATTTTGGTGGCAAGTATTTGGGTGGCGGTCCCGGTGGTAGGTACTGACAAGGCACAACTCTTTAGAGTGTCTCTGAGGTAGATGGCACAGCCACTCTCTCTTCCAGTAGTCCTATCCAGCCTGTAGATAGAGTAGCCAGGAAAAGCAACAACTGTGTCAGGAACTTTTGGCATAAGCCAGGTTTCAGTGCTAGTGAGAACGTCCGGATTGTGTTGGCTGACAAAGATTTGTAAGGCATCAAATTTTGCAAGTAGGCTACAGATGTTGAGTGAGGCTAGAGTGAGCGTCCCATGTCTTTTTATAGATGTTGCTGTACTTTGTGGACAAGGTCCATGGCTGGGGTGTATATTTCCAGAAATTAGAAGCAACAATAGAATGAGATTACACAGGCTCAGTCTGAGTTGCCTGTAGGTCGAAATTTTCCTCCCCTCTGTGCTGGATGCAAGTGTCTTCTTTGGCAACTAGTTGTGAGGGTAGGTAGTAGGGAGAGACGGGTGAGTGTGACAGTAATTTTATTAGCTAACCACAGGTTTGGATGTACATATGGACAAGCAAAGATTTCATATTTGGGGTGTGCTGACAGAGGGTCACAGCATAAAGTTCCATGAGTAAGATACTCATAATTGAAGGTTGGATAGGTAGGCTGTATGGGGTAGCGGGCGATAAGTAGGGCAGTTGGTGTTATAGCAGTCAGGAAGAGAAGTGAGCACAGTATGAAGTATGCTGGCCCCATTTCCAGGAAGAGATTTTGGTGCTGGTAATGGATTGTAGTAATCAGGCTACAGAGCCATCTAGTGGCAGGATTCTATATTCTGCAGAGGGAGAAGTCGATACTAAAAGAAAGGGACCAGATAGGGTGGGGAGCCGGCTCAAAGTGCCAGCGGGGTTTATTCCCAAGTTAGCTTCGGGCGCGAAAGTCCATGCCTGCACTTCTCAGAGGGTCTCCTGCATTCAGCTTAAGATTCGAACCACCGTCGTGGTTTGCAGATGCAGGCTGGTTGCGGCGGAGGCAAAGCGGTTGCACAGCAGCGGGACCGCAATGGTTCTTCACTGGGGTCTCCTTGACTGGGTGGGTAGTAACGGCTCACAGTATAACTGAAAGCCAAATTCATCAACATTTACACAGAAACATAGAATTTAATGGCAGATAAGGACCACTTGGCCAAATCAGTCTATTTTTCCCTGCCTACAGTATCACCACAGACCCTACTTAACCTCCAGCTCTTTCTCCCCCCCCATTTCTTTCTACAAAGATGCCCTTATATCTATCCTTGCATTCTTGAACCCCACCACCTTCTTAGCCCCCACCACCTCCAATGGAAGGCTGTTCCAGAAGGCCACCACTCTTTCTGTGAAGAAGTACTTCCTCACATCTCTTCTGAATCTACCTCCCTCCAGCATCATAGCATGTCCCCTTGTTCTTGAGCACCTTTTTTGCCCTGAAAAATACTTCCCTTGAGTACCTTATTTACTCTGTGAGGTATTTAAAGATCTCTATCATAGCCACCTTTCCCTCCTCTCTTCCAGGGTGTACACACTGAGGTCCTTATTCTCTCGTCGTAGAGCCTTTGGTGTAGACAGACTCTACATCATTTTAGTTGCCCTCCTCTGAACCACATCCACTCTGCCTGTGTTGTTCCGGAAACGTGGTCTCCAGAACTGGACACAGTACTCAAGGTGGGGTATTACAAGCATTCTATAAGGGTAGAACACCACCTCCCCCTTTGCTAGTGATAACCCTCCCTATTTATTTATTTAGCTTTTGTTTACCAGGTAAGTACACTAGACAAGTATTATGCCTATTTTCAGGAATGACCCGGGAGAATACAACATGGGGAATACAGATAAAGGTACAAAGAGGATGAATAGCATATGCACCCCAGCATCCCACAAGCCCTCCCAACTGCCTTGTTGTACTGCCTGACCACCTTTAGGTCATCCAATATGATCATCTGCAGGTCTGTTTCCTGCTTGGTGGTCGTCAGTACCACTCCACCCATTATGTACTCCAACTCTGGGTTTCTGTACCCTAAGTGCATTATATTGCACTTTCTCACATTGAAACTCAGCTGTCATATCCTTGACAACTCCTTGAGTTTTCTCAGGTTCCTGCTCATCTTTTCTTACTCCCCCGCAGAATGTCCACCCTGTTGCAGATTTCGGTGTCATCTGCAAAGAGGCAGACCTTCCCTTCCAGCTCCTCTACAACGTCACTTTATAAACACATTAAAGAGCAGTCCCAGAACTTATTCCTGAGGCACCCCACTGGTCACCCTCCCTTCCCCAGAGTGAACTCCATTTACCACCACCATCTGTCGCTGATCCCCTAACCAATTTCTTACCCAGTTTACCAACTCTGGACCCACTCCTAAGCTACACAATTTGCTTTCTAGTCTCCTATGTGGAACAGTGTCAAAAGCCTCACTGAAATCTAGGTAAGCCACGCACACCATTTAACCCTCATCTAATTCCTTGGTCACGCAGTCAAAGAAATCTACCAGATTTGTTTGAAATGACCTTCCCCACATGAATCCATGTTGCCTCAGGTCTTGTAACCTGTTGGATTCAAGATATTCCACAATCCTTTCCTTCAGCATTAACTCCATTAACTTCAGCATTGACTCCATTAACTCCCACCACCAACGTCAGGCTGACTGGCCTATAATTGCCAGCTTCCTCCCTGCCACCACTTTCCTGAAGTGGGACTACATCTACCCTCCACCAGTCCTCTGGAACCACTTCTGGTTCCACTGAGCTGTTAAACAGGACTGTCAGAGGTGCAGCAAGTACCTCCTTGAACTCCCTAAATACCCTTGGGTGCATCCCATCTGGCCCCATTGCTTTGTCCATTTTTAGATTAGTGAGACCCTTAAGGGCTCTCTTCTGTGAAAAAGGACTAGTGTCCACCCCCCCAAAGCTCTTGTTACTTTTTTGTGGTCCCCCCTTCCTCTGTGAACACTGAGCAGAAGTATTTGTTCAGGAAGTCTGCCTTTTCCTGGTCCCCCTCTGCACAGTCCCACCCTTCCCTTTTTAACCTTACAATCCCTCCCCTAGTCTTCCTCTTTTCGTTTACATACTTAAAAAATGTTTTGTCCCCATTTGTTACTGCCTGGAATATTCTATCCTCAGTTTGTGCCTTTGCACTCCTTACTGATTTCCCTGCTTCTCTCCGTTTCCCCTGATACACCTCCTTACACTCCTCCCTCAGCGTCTCCTTGTACCTTCTGAATGCTGCCCTTTTAGCCTTTATCTTTTCCACCACCTCTTTTGAGAACCACAGCAGTCTCTTATTCCTCTTGCTTTTGCTCACTTGCTTGACACACAGGCTTGTTGCCTTAACTATGCCCACGGTTCTCCACACCCCCAGCACATCAAGAAGAAACTGGCACAGCTAGACAGTGACATCTATTTTTTAACCTAGTGCAAGAGGAACAACATAATCCCTAAAGGTCTTACTATTTGGACTCCATTAAAAAACACGGATAATTCTATGTATGCTGAACAACTCTGTCGTAGAACCTCTGAGAAATCTCAGGATCCACATGTCATATGCCAAGAAAGAGTATTTGGACAGTTTGATTAAATTTTTACCACACTGGAGAGGATGTCTGGTGAACCTATTCCAGACATCTTGCAAGGGATACATATTAGCTATCAAAGAACCTTATAAAAAGCCATGCATATCAAAAACAGGAAGTTAGATGCCCTTCAACATACCATACTTCCTAACAACCATGAAGAACACAACAGAGTGATTGAACAACAACACCACACAGATGCGCACCTTTCAGTTGTTAATTTGTCCAACCACTCACTGACTACTAGGGAATTAAATGTACTTTCAAAGGGCCTCACTTTCTGCCCAACAAACCACTGGACAAAATACAGTTTTGTGGTGAACTGGAGGAATACTTCCGTAGATTGAGACTTAAAGAATACTTTCATGGCAGGGAAGAAATCACAGGTAGTGAAGACATCACAATCAGTAACAATTTTAAAGCTGCACTGTCAGCTTTGCCCATCGGTTTACTTTCAATGCGCAAATGATAATCTGTGGGCACAAACGAGCACTAAATATGCTAGGGAATTGTCTTGCATCAAAGTAAAAGTGCTCAGTTTACCTGTTTTCTTATATTTTCAACTTGTTTCTTTTCAGTCGTCCCGACTGAAACTCGCCATCCCCCGGAAGCAGATACCGCACCGAGAACGCACCGGGAAAGTGCGTCTGCTGTGCATGCTGTGCTGAGGTGCACATTTTAGCAAACACGTCACAGCAGACATATAATCCAGCAAAACCAGTAAAATTAAAATGCTGCTGGTATGTTTCACAATAAAACGAGTGCTGGATTAACTGCAAATCACTACCGGAGTCTGGTGCCAAAATCCCGCGCATGCGCACTAATGGACATTCTCACACATGCACAAGATCCTTCCTCTGACCGCAAGTGTGCATGCGTGGGATTTCAGCGACAGACTCCGGTAGCGATTTGCAGTTAATCCAGCGCTCGTTTTATTGTGAAACATACCAGCAGCATTTTAATTTTACTGGTTTTGCTGGATTATATGTCTGCTGCGACGTGTTTGCTAAAATGTGCACCTCAACACAGCGTGCACAGCAGACGCGCGTTCCCGGCATGTTCTCGGTGTGGTATCTGCTCCCGGGGGATGACGAGTTTCAGTCGGGACGACTGAAAAGAAATGAGTTGAAAATATAAAAAAACAGGCAAACTGAGCGCTTTTACTTTGATGCAAGACAATTCCCTAGCATATTTAGTGCTCGTTTGTGCCCACAGATTATCATTTGCAAATTGAAAGTAAACCTATGGGCAAAGCTGACAGTGCAGCTTTAATGGATAAGAAAAAGAAGTCTGAATTTGCCCCCCCCCCAAAGTGGGCGTAACAAAAAACTAGACAATTACAATAATTGTTTCCACCAGCGAGTTAGTGGTCAGATCCTCACTCGGCAAAAACAGGCCTGTTACAACCTCTTTCCATTGGAACAGAGGGCTATACAAACACTGAAATCAAACCGCAGCATTGTCATCAAAAAAGCTGATAAAGGCTCTGCAGTGGTGATATTAAACCGAGAGGACTATATTAATGAAGCCAACAGACAGCTAACTGACCTTGTAACATGGGATCGAAGTGAATGTGGAAATGGGGATGAGTCATTGGCTGAAATGGATCAGGTGGTATAGTTTGGAACTGGCATTAATCCAGCACAAATGCCGTGCCCAGACTGAACTACCACAACTATCCAGACAAGTACAAAAGCAGCACCAGGGAGAGGTAAGAAAGAACTGCAATAGCGACGCTGCTCTTGGCTAGGCAGGGACCGAGAAGCTGGCGAGTGTCTGAAAGGGGAAGCGGACAAATATCAAACGAGCACTAGAGGAATAGTGAGGAGTGCTGGAAAGAATAATAAGATGCAGGAAAAAGGTGTAGTTTTTTCGCTGACAGGGACTATTACGGTGGAGCAGTGGTTTGAGTTGAAGTTCGGAGGTGGAGGAAGAGCAGCGAGATATACAAATGAAACAAGTAATGAAACAATAACGAAAGAAAGACGCAGCAGGTCGGAGGTACCTGAGAGCAGCATACAGAGGTGAGCAACGCAGTATGCAAATTTGTAACGGAAGTCCAGAGAGCGGCGCAGAAATGAATGAACGGTGGACCTCCTACGAGCGGTATGAAAAGAATACCCGAATAGAAGGCAAAATAAATTGTTGTAGCATGTGAAAGGCACCGTTGTGCACATGTAGGACTAGATAATGTTCTGACCGCATCACCATATAAACGCTTGTGTGTAACAGGTTTCCGAAGTGCATTAAAAACTAAAGGAAAACATACAGACTGGCTGTGTTATGTTGTTCAGACGATCTCAGATACAATTATGGGACCTCTGCACTCATGCATCCCATGTTACAAGCGCATTAAGCCACTCTGAAGGTGGCATCTAATGGTATTAATGCATGGTTGAGCCATTGTACACCCTCCCAACCATGCATTTATCCACCATTAGATGCCACCTTCGTCGTGGCTTAATGCTTACATACCTACTACAGAGAACTGGAGAGTGACCTCACTACAACCTATAAAAAAGAACTACAGGACTTAATAAGAACTTTTCCAAACCATATCCAAAAAAGACTAACTGACCTCATCCCCACTGAACCCAAGCCAGGAATATTCTACATGCTGCCTAAAATACATAAACCTGGCAATCCGGGGAGACCCATAGTCTCTGGTAATGGTACCGACTGACGGGATCTCAGGGTTTGTAGAAACCATTTTGAAACCACTGGTTATGGAAAGAGATAGTTACATCCAGAACACTACACACTTCCTGTGTAAACTTTCTGGTTATAAGGACTTACCGCCTGATACCATTTTAGCCACAATGGATGTAACATCCCTCTACACTAATATTCCGCACATGGATGGCATTTCAGCCTGCCTTTAATACATACAGGAGAAAGGACTGGACCAAAACATCAACCCTGAAGTGGTGGGGAAACTTATTGAATTCATTCTAACACATAACAACTTCAGCTTCAATGGTAAACATTATGTTCAAACTATGGGAATAGCAATGGGCACAAAGATGGCGCCACAGTGTGCTAATCTTTTTATGGTGAATTTGGAGGAGGACTTTTTAAGGCACTGTACACACAAAACACTCACTTGTTTCCATTACGTTGATGATTTATTTATAATTTGGATGGAGGGTACTGACACACTTAAGGTTTTTTATTGGGAACTTAATAACTTCCACCCAACCATAAAGTTTCCCTGGAATATTCTGCCACAAGTGTTAATTTTCTGGACACCAATGTCACCATCAAGGATGAAACCTTGCATACGTGTATTTACAGGAAGCCAACAGACAGACAGAGATACTTACACAGGAACAGTAATCACCTGAGTCACACAAAGGAATCTGTCATATACAGTCGAGCACTTCGGTATCAGCGTATCTGTTCAAATGAGGAAGACAGAGATACACATTTGGCTATGTTGAAAAACACCTTTATTGAGCAGGGACACTCTTCCAGAGAAATTAACAGGACAATTGAACGTGCAATACAAGTGCCAAGACAACAACTACTTCAGTACAAGGAAAGGACAGCTACCAAAAGAATACCCTTAGTAGTCACATATCATCCAGACCTTGAACTTCTGTGTAAGATTATTAAGGACCTCCGCCCAATATTTAGTGAGGATGAGACCCTAAATTGTATTTTTAAGGAACTACCACTACTATCTTTTAAACCACCAAACTTAGCCAACCTAATTATTAGGAGTAAACTTTCGCCTGAACAGAATACCATGACACTAAATGGTATACGACACTGCAATCGACTCAGATGCAAGTCTTGTGAGCTCATTTCCACTTCGGACTGTGTGGTTACATCACAAAACAGCCAATTCAAGGTACAGGGGAATTTATACAAGTGCATCATGGCATGTTGTTTATTTCATTCAATGCAAGAGATGTCCACAAACAGGTTATGTTGGAGAGACAAGTCAACCACTTCGCACTAGAATGAACTCTCACAGACATAATATTAATCTGAAGATGACTGAAAAACCAGTGTGGCAACATTTCTCTCGGCCTGACCACTCAATCTCAGATATGTCAGTAATGGTCTTAAAAGGAAATTTCAAAAGTACACAACAGAGACAAGCTTTTTTTTTTTTTATTATATTATTTATCCTCCTGGGCCACCTCTCTGACCCTGGTACTCCTCGCATCCCATCCGGGGATCCGGCCCCATCCGTCTCATCTGGGACCACTGGCACCCTGAAACTCCTGCGGCTTGCCCCCTGCAGTGGGGCGGCAGGGAGCCCCCTAACTCCCCATCCACACTGATCCAGTTCGGGTGCCAGATCCTGACGAACACTCGTGGATGGCCATCAAGCCGTGCGAGAGGTGCCTCTGTTTTTTCCTTGTTCGCTCCGCCCCTCCCATTGCAGGAGCCATGGGCATGCAATGATGCCAGCGGGGGCAGAGGCGCATGCATCCACATGCTTCTCCCCCAGGCATTTACCCAGACTCCTCCCACTGCTGTCACCCCATGCCCTGACCCCCAGCCTCCGCCAGGGGGCAATCGGGCATCAGGAAGTGAATCTCCCCCTCCCCAGAGAAGGAGAGCAGTCCCTCGGATGCTCTATCCTTCTCCTTCCTGCCAACCCCCGACAACCCTTGCTCGTTCCCGAACACTGGTAGCCGGCGCAGCGTGAAGTGAGGCATCCAGCACCTCAGCCCTCAGTGCCACCGGGCTGGCTGAGATGAGCTTTTGAGATCAAACTTTTATTTACTTCTCAATATGGTAAAAGATAGCATGAACACATATTTGGGGTTTATGGCACATTATAGGACTTCAACATCCACAGACCTTTTCTTTAAAGGATAGAAATATGATAGGACTTCAGTGTCTCCTTGTGTGTGTGTGTGTGTGGGGGGGTTATGTAAGTGTGGTGGGTTGCTGTTACATTGAGGTGGGCTTGTATTCAGTTACATGACATAATGGTGTTACAGTGTGTTATGCTCTTAGTTCACACACATAATGAATATTTATTTTCTTCTTACTAGTTATCTTCCCTGGGGTGGGGTTAATTCCATTGGGTCTTATTCAGATTCCCTAGCCTGTTACTGTACACACAGTAGTTTTATTACATACTGTCACGTTTTTAAACTCTCAACATATCGGGGTGCAGGATCTCATCTGCATGGGGGTCCTTGACAGATTAAATTACATTGGGCTAATATTGTAGTGATTTGTGGAAATGAAGGTGTTAGGACTCCTGTCTCACATATATAATGTACATTTACTTCCAACTAGTTATCTTACCTGGGGAGGGTGGTAGTTTTATTTCATTGTGGTTCTATTCAGAATCCTTGGATTGTTACTGCACGTATAGTAGTATGATTATATAGTATCGTATTTTTGAGCTCTCTACATATTAGGATGCATGATCTCTTTTACTTGGAGGTTTGTGACAAGTTTAATTCCTTTGGGTAACAATTGAAGTGACTGATGTGAATGATGGTGCGTTAGGACTCGTGTGTGTGTGTGTGTGTGTGTGTGTGTGTGTGTGTCTCTTTATAACTAGTTATCTTCCCCCAGGGAGTGGGGGGGGATTTAATTCCTATGATTTCTTATTCAGATTCCTTATACATTTTTTCAGTACATCAAGTGGTTTTATTATACACTGAGAATGTATCGAAATCTGTACATATCAGGCTGCATGGTCTTAGTTTCCTGGTGGTCCTTGACAAGCAGCTTTTGTTTGTATAAACTCCTGTTACAGCATTAAAGGCCTTAAGGTTTATGGAGCATAATAACTAGTTTGAGAGTACAGTTGGGTAATGTTTCCAGCTAAGTTTTACATTCCACATAGTGTGAAACTATTGCTCACTTTAGGTAAACTTTACTTTAAACCCTTTGTATGCCATATATAGATACTTTTTGTAGTTCTGTTTTGTGGGACTCGATTTTAACTTACAATTATGTCACATTTTAGCATATCTTTAATCCGGGTGGGTTTTGCTTTTCATGAACTGCATTCTTAAACACAACGGGACACTCATAATTGGGTTGAGTAGCTCTCTGCTCAAGATGTTCTTTTCTTATTCTGAAGGTATCTCTAAGTCATTTTAATTTATGTGCAGTGTACTCCCTGCTTGTTGTTATACTCCAAGCACATCTGACCTTTAGGCCCTTTCAGCTGAAGGCGAACTGGTACTATTCAGCTTCCCTGACGTTTCTTCTGTTATTTTCTAAAGGAGTATTTTAAACCAATGGGAATTTTTTCTGCATGATCTGGGTGTTAAAAGTATGGGATTTTCTAAATAGTTGTCATTAAGCTTCCAAGGAAGGACTTGGTTGGTCTGAAAGCTAAAACACTTTGTTCTTTTTCTTACATCTGTGTTGGTCCAATAAGCGGTATCAAATCATTTGCTTCTGGATCTGTTCTTACAAGGATCAATACAGCAAAGACTAAATCTTTATGTACACACCCCCAGGTCATCCCCCCTGCCAGATCATCCCTGAGGCATTCATCCATCTTTACAAAACCTGCCCTCCTGAAGTCCAGGTCCCTCACTCTTGTATGGTTCGATTCTGCAGCCGTCCTTATATTAGACCACATTGTAGTGTGATCAGTGGTCCCTAGGCAGCCTCCCTCTTTGATATCTGCAACACTGTCCCTGTTAGTCAGTACCATGTCTAGTATTGCCCCATCATGAGTGGGTTCTCCAACTAGTTGCCTGAGGAATGCCCCCTGCAGGGAGTCCAGGATGTCCCTGCTTCTAGTTGAAGCCACAGCTGGGAAGCTTCAGTCTACATCCAGCTAACTGAAGTCCCCCACCGGCAGCACCTCTCCTTTTCTGAAATTTTGCCAATGGCGTCCACCAGAAAATCATCTAACTCCTCCCCCTGTCCTGGAGGTCTGGAGATCATGCCAGTGTGAACAGTGGCTCCGTTCCCTGTCTCCAGGGTGATTCACAGTGCCTTTGCCTCCCCCTCCCATATTCCCTGTATCTCGGTCGTTTTTAAGCTTTCCTTCACATAAAGCACCACACCCCTCCTTTCCTTCCCACCCTGTCTTTCTTGAAACATATAAACACAGAAGTTGACGGCAGATAAGGACCTCAAAGCCCATCCAGTCTGCTCATTTTTTCTACCTTATGAATGTGCCAAAGGCCTGTACTCTTTCAATGGCCTATCTATTTACACTCATCTTTATTGCTCCCTTATGCTTATCCCATGCCTGTTTGAAGCCCTGCTCTGTATTCAAATCCACCACTTCCTGAGGTAGGCCATTCCATGCATCCACCACGCTTTCTGTGAAAAAGAACTTCCTCACATTCCCCCTTAATCGGCCTCCCTCTAATCTCATGCTGTGTCCTCTTACCCTGCTATTTTTCTTACACCGAAACATGTTAGACTCTCACCTTGTTAATGCCCTCAAGATGTTTGAATGTTTCGATCATATCACCTCTCTCCCTCCTTTGCTGTAGGTTATACATATTGAGCTCTGTTAATCTGTCCTCATATGTTTTCTGAAGCAGTCCCTGCACCATTTTGGTTGCCCATCTCTGGATTGCCTCTATTTCGTTAAAGTCCTTGTGCAGGTGTGTTCTCCAGTACTGTACACAGTACTCCAGATGGGGCCTAACCAGTGTCTTGTAAAGAGGGATTATTACCTCCCTCTTATGACTTGCGATACCCCTACTAATACACCCCAACATCTCTCTAGCCTTACCTACTGCTTTAGTGGTCTGCTTGGATGATTTCAGGTCATCTGTGATGATGATGATGCCTAAGTCTCTTTCTTCCTTGTGATTGCCAGAAACTCCCTCCCAACCTTTAGGTGGCTTCAGGTTTCTTCCTACGCATGCATGATCTTGCACTTCTTTGCGTTAAACCCCATTTGCCACTCTTCTGACCATTTTGCCAGTTTATCCAGATCTCTTCTCATTCTGCCCACCCCATCTGGATCATCTACTCTGTTGCAGATCTTGGTGTCATCTGCAAACAGACAAACCTTACCCTCCAGTCCATCTGCAATGTCACTATGAAGATATTGAAGAGAGCTGGCCCCAGGACGGATCCCTGAGGTACCCCACTTGTGACTTGCATCTCTTCTGACTGTATACCGTTTATCACCACTCTCTGTTTTCATAGAAAGTCTTGTCACCTTCTTTTATTGTTCGTGCATGTGTTTCCTTGGTTTGGGCCTTTGCCTGCCTTACTGCCTTCCCTGCTTCCCTTGGGGAAGTTTGGCATGCCTCCCTATCTTCGTCCTGCTGCGTTCCCTTATATATTTTCTGAAGGCCAGCCTTTTGGCTCTGACCTTTTCTGCTACTGTTTTTGAGAACCAAAGTGGTTTCCTTCTTCTTTTGCTCTTGCTTTTCTCTCTAACACAATGGGATGTTGCTTCAAGTATTGCATCCTTAATGCTTGCCCACTTTGCCTGTACCCCCTCACCTGTATTTCTTCTTGCCAGGGCTAGCTTAACTCTGTTGGCCATCTTATCAAAATCAGCTCCTCTGAAGTCCCATACTTTTGCCTTGGAATAGGATGATTTAGTTCTAGTGGACAAATTGAACCATACCATGTGATGGTCACTGGCCCCTAGGTGACCTTCTACCTGGAGATCTGTGATCCTTTCCCTGTTAGTCAGTACTAGATCTAGGATAGCCCTGTCCCTTGTGGGTTGCTGTACCAGTTGTTTGAGATCCTCCCCCTGCAGGGAATCCACTATATGTCTAGTTCTGGCAGATGTTCCTGCTGGTGTTGACCAATCTGTATCTGGTAGGCTGAAGTCTCCCATTATCAGAACCTCTCCTTTAGCCGTCATGTTTTGTATATCTTCTAACAGTAATGTGTCTATGTCCTTCCCCTCATCTGGAGGCCTGTAGACAACCCCAGTTCGTATGGCTGTCCCATTTCCTGTTTCCAGGGTGACCCACAGTTCTTCTGGCTCATTATGTGTATTCTGAATTTCTGTAACTTTGATATTTTCATTGACATAAAGGGCCACTCCACCACCCCTTTCTGCACCTCAGTTTCTTCTGACCAGTACACAGCCGGGTACTGAAGTCTCCCAAGTGTGGTTACCGGTGAACCATGTCTCGCTAATGGCTACTTTGTCCAGTTTAGCCTCCTCTGTCATTGTTGCCTGCATGTCTGGGATTTTGTTTCCCAGACTGCGAGCATTTGTGTACATGATTTTCCATTGGCCAGATTTCGGTGTGTTAGTTGCTGGGTGAGGTTCAGCGTTTCTCCTGTTGTGTCAAATGGGGTGTCGGACCTTTTTCCTAACCTGGTGATGCAAAATGAACAGTGTACAGCATGGTATGGCCATGTCCCAGTCATAGTTTTCAGTGTACTATGACTTAATAATGGCCACAATATCCAGGTCGGCCTTTACTGTGATGGCCCCTAGGTCTGGAATCTTATTTCCTAGGCTGCTAGTATTCGCACACATGGCCATCCAGATTTTGTTGGTATTTTTCTTGCTACCCTCCTTTTGGCCCCCTCCCCCACTCTGTTTTTGATGCTTCTGCTCCCATCCTCCTTTTGTTTCTATCACCTTGCTTCCTTTATTAATTTGCAATCTGGTGGGTTCCGCTCCCCAGGTTCTCCCTATTCTCTAATTCAGCCAGTGGGGGTGGGGGGGGGCAGTTTCTGCTTCCCCGATTTCTTCCGCCAAAACCCTTGTCTAGTTTAAATGTACATCTAAGTAACATTTAAACCATCCACTGAGGACTGCAGTTCCCCTCTCAGATGATGCAGGCCATCACCTCTGTACAGGCCCTCATCCATCAAAGAGATGTCCCCAGTCCCCAGTGTAGCCAAACTTTCTTCTCTGCACCATTCTTTCAACTATGAGCTGAAGCTCCTGGCGGAGAGATCCTTCTCTTTCCCCTGTCGTAGACAGGCAGCACCTTACAGAAAGCCACTGAAGGCGCTACCTGTATAAGAGCACTCCACAGCTCCCTAAACTCTCCCTGCATTATCCCAGCCCTGTCTCTAGCCAGGTCATTGGTCCCCAGGTGGAGAATGACATCCAGCTCCCCTTCTGCCCTGCAGCCCTAGTGATCCCCAGGATCCGCTTCTCATCCCTCCAGGCCATGGTGCTGCATTGGCACCTGACCTCCCTCTACGCCCCGCTTCCTATTCCCAAATCTATACCCCTGACAACTGAGCCCCTCACCAGAAGGTGCTTTCTCCTCCTCTGGGATTCTCTCCCACCCTCCTCAGGGTCTCAGCTATGAGGAACCCCCACATCCTCCCTGGCCACTACCACAGGTGCCTACTCCTGGCAGTCCCACCCCACCAGAGTGGTACAAGAATTTTGCAGTGGTACCAGTTGAGGAATATGCCTCCGATCTACCACCCCCACCCTTCCAGAGGCTACCACCCACACTCTTCCACAGCCCATCACAGTCCAGCTGTTCCTCTTCCCTGGCATCCTCTGAGGTAAAGGTGGCCCCTAGGGGAGGAAGAAGTCCCCCAAATCCTAGCCAACTGAGCCTGAAGTCTAGCAACCTCCTCCCTCAACCCAGGGAGGTGAATGCAGATGGGGCAGCACCGTAGTTTCCAGAAGGTCTCTCTGAAAACTGCCACCCACAGCCACTGCACTGCACCACTCCCAGCATGCCCAATTCCTATGCTCCTTTTGTTACTTGGAAATACTTATGCACCCTTACCCTTGATAGGGTGCTTGTAGTTTTTCATCTTATGATGTTCATTATACCCCTTTGTACATCTACCCTAGATATGGTGTTGCTCCTATTCCTAGTTTTGGCCTACCCTTTCGCTTTCATCCATCCCTTGTGTACCCTTAACCCCTGATAGGGTGTTTTTAATTTTACCGGTTTTTGTTTCTTATTCCCCTTTGAACATCTACCCTAAATAGGGTGTTTGTCCCATTCCCTGTTTTGGCCTACCCTTTACCTTCTAACCATCCCTTTATCTTGTACCCAATCCCCTTTCAAGCACTCCCTGACTGCACCTGTGACAACCCGTTAAACCACTTACTGGAGACGGGAGTGGTTCTGGAAGACTGGAGGAGGGCAGATGTAGTTCCAATTCACAAAAGTGGGAGCAAAGAGGAGGCTGGCAATTACAGGCCAATCAGCCTAGTTTCAGTAGTGGGAAAGCTAATGGAATCACTCCTCAAGGAAAGGATGGCAAGTTATCTTGAATCCAGTAGCTTACAAGACCCGAGGCAGCATGGATTCACTGGAGGAAGATCATGCCAAACATATCTGATAGATCTGACTGGGTGACTAGGGAAGTAGATCAGGGTGTAGCGGTGGAGGTGGCCTATCTAGATTTCAGTAAGGTGTTCAACACTGTTTCACATGGGAGACTCGTAAACAAGCTGGGCAGCATAGGAGTGGGACCAAAGGTGGCAAACTGGGTGAGGAATTGGTTAGAGGACAGGAGACAGAGGGTGGTGGTAAAAGTTCACTCTGAGGAAGGGAGGGTGACCAGTGGGGTGCCACAAGGATCAGCACTGGGACTGGTCCTCTTTCATGTCTTTATTGGCGAAATTGCCGAGAGGCTAGAAGGGAAGGTATGTCTTTTTGCGGATGACACTGAAATCTGCAATAGGGTAGACACTCCGGGGGGGTTGAAAAAATGATTAGAGATCTAAGGAAGCTAGAGGAGTGGTCAAGGGTGTCACAGCTGAGTTTCAATGTGAAGAAGTGCAAAATCATGCACTTGGGGAGCAGAAACCCAGGGGTGGAGTACAAAATGGAGGATGTAGTATTAACAACCACCAAGCAGGAAAGAGACCTGGGATAATCATATCTGATGACTTAAAGGTGGCCAGACAGTGTGACAAAGCAGTAGGGAGAGCAAGTGGGATGCTAGGGTGCATAGGGAAGGGTATCATCAACAGAAAGAGAGAGGTAGTGTTACCGCTATATAGATCACTGGTGATACCTCATCTAGAGTACTGTGTCCAGTTCTGGAGACCACATCTCCAGAAGAACATAGACAGAGTTGAGGCAGTCCAGAGGAGGGCAACTAAAATGGTGTAGGGTCTGCATCAAAAGCCCTGTGAGGAGAGACTAAAGGACCTCAGTATGTACACCCTGGAGGAAAGAAGGGGGGATATGATAGAAACCTTCAAATACCTCAAGGGTATGATACAAATGAGATTCAAGAGGGAAATATTTTTCAGAAAAAAAGATGCTCAAGAACAAGGGGACATGCAATGAAGCTGGAAGGGGTTTGACTCAGGAGAGATGTGAGGAAGTACTTCTTCACAGAAAGAGTGGTGAATGCCTGGAATGGTCTCCCAGCAGAGCTGGTGGGAGCAAAAAATGGTAATGGGATTCAAGAAAGCATGGGATAGGCATAAGGGAACCTTAGTGGAAAGGAAAAGGGGGGGGGCGTAAAGCTGGAGATCAAGTAGGGTCAGTGGTGTTACATTCAGAAAAAGCAGAGCCGCACCAGACCCATTGGGAGCTCAGTGAGAATTCCAAACACAGACCAGAAACAGTCACGGCACTCCAACCACACAAATATACTGTCCACCACAGACTAGGTTTAATAAAGTGCATATAATTTATTATCTCACTGCACTGGAACAAATTAAAACGCAGCCTACATGGCTGTTATAGGAGCCCACAGATAACCTCTAATGTTTCATCAAGTCATTGGCTTTTACGAAGATAAAATTGATAAGTGTGCATATCCTTTTTATACAGACCTAACTGCCATGATCACATGACAGCATCTTAAAGTGATATAGTGCATTTATAGCCAATATAGTAATAAAACTTATTTAGTGACCACACTATGTGTACAACATTACCAATTTAAAATTGCTCACATTTAGCTGTTATACTTAATAGGTGGAAAAACCTTTTTTTTTTAATTATATATATATATATATACACATATATATATATACACATATACTCACACATAGCCATTCACAACCTGCAACACTAATGTCCTGGTATGTATTACATTCACTAGAAAAACTTTTCCTTATATGCTTAAAGAGACCTACCAAGTTAAACGAAGCAGCCTCTGCACCTGATATATAGGTGCTGTACCTCATGGGGCTGTTCCTAATGTACATCTTGCTGAAAAGAATGGCATCAGTAAAAAATTACAGCCCTCGTAAAATCAGAAATACTGAGTCCCAAGGATTTCCCAGTTTCTGGTGCCGCCCACGCTCCTCCCCCGCGCTCTGCAAATTTATGTCGCAATGCCAGGGAGAGCGTGGGGACACGCTCCATTATACCCTATGGGCGGCACCTTTTCGATCTTTTTTTTATGTTATAATGGCCATTTGGTCATAAAACGTGGGCACGGGTCAGCAAGCTGTACATCAGGAGCAGCCCCATGAGGTACAACACCTTTATATCAGATGCAGGAGCCGAGGCTGGTAAGGCTCTTTAACATTAAACACAACATTATACAAAGGACAAGCTGAGCAGTGTTGAGAAATATAGTGAATAAGGGAACATTCTTTCATTCAAACTACAAATTAATTGTAGAAGTAATTCAGGCCCATAATTAATGGAACCTGTATTGTGTTGCTGCCCTTTGGTAGTGGGTACCGAAGGGGAAAAGGGGAAAATGAAAAAGGAAAAGGGGAGGGGAAAAGGCACGGGAAGGGAAAGAAAGGAAGGGGGAAGAGGGAGGAGGGGAAGAAAAGAAAATAGAAAAGAAAAATTAAATCTTGGTGATCTATATCCTATTTACAATCACAGTACAAATGCTAATTTGAAGTTTACATATGAAGCAAGCAGTAAATAAATTTCATTCTCAGATCTGAAAATCAAGATAGAAGATGAGGGAAAAGTAGAGACAACATTATATAGAAAGGCAACTGACAGAAATACCATTCTTTTGGCAAGTAGCTGCCACCCCCGCCACACGAGGGAGAACATCCCAAAAAGCCAGTATTTCAGAATCAAAAGGAACTGCAGCACTGAATTAGAGTTGGAAAAGGAAATTGAAATCCAAGAAAAACAGTTTAAAGAGAGGGGTTACTCCAAAGAGACCCTACATAAAGCAAAACAGTCGTGTGATGCAATTAATAGAAGTGAACTTCTTATAGAAAACAAACAAAAGGATAAGTCACATCCTGATCATTTGAATTTTGTTACAACATATAATACAATGTCCTGGAAGGTTAAGAATATTATAGACACACATTGGCATGTGCTTGCAACAGATACCAGACTGAGGGAAGTGGCAAAGCTAACCCCCAGATTGTTATACAGATTGGCAAGGAAACTAAAGAACATGCTTGTTAGCTCCTCTTAGAAACAAGAACAGCCTAGGAAATGGCTCCCACTGCCTCCACGAGGGTGTAAAAAATGTGGTAATTGCATTTTTTGTAAAGAAATTTCTGAGTGTAACATTTAAAAATCCAAACAATGGTAAAATGCATGACGTAGATCACTTGATTAATTGCAATACTACATATGTAATGTAATCTATATGTCCATATGCACGTGTGGTGCATACTATATTGGGAAGACCAAAAGGAAGTGGAAGGAGAGGATAGGAGAGCATTTAAGGGCAGTAAAGAATGGAAATTTAGAAAATGCATGGCCAGTATAGATGCAACATGCTTCCAATAGACAGGAACATATATTAAAATTTATTGGTTTGGAACATGTAAAGCTAGTTCCTAGAGGGGGCAACAGAGATGATCCGTTAAGCCAAAGAGAGAACTATTGGATATTTATTACAGGTGTCTATATGGGTCAGGGGTTAAATGACCATGTAGAACTTAAACTTTTTCTGAAAACTAGAAGATGATCAATTTACAACTGTTGTTCTCGCTCTATAGGCAACAAATGAGCAGTCTTCTAAGCCTTTGAGGGACCTAGAGTGCATACGAAGTTGCATGTTTACCTTTCTTCCCTTCTATCCAGTGCATCAATCTATTTTTATTATCTGGACTGGTTTCCATTTGGACTTTAAGGTTACATCTAAACCTAAATATTTTGTCGTACTGGGTCATAATGCCCTATGCTATTAAGCGTACGGCATTATGGGAAACCCAGACCTGTGTGCTCAGAGCCCCCCCAGAGTCAGAATCTTTAGTGGGGAGGGGTCTGGGGGGCACAGCCCCCCATAACGGAGGATGTGGGGGGACAAAAGAAAACAAGAAATCGTGCAACACGATTAAGTCGCACTGCATTCTGCTGTGCAACATTTTGACCCCATGCCATATTTTGTTTCACAGTACATGTGTTTATACAATCTAACAAGGTTGGATAATAAAAGCATGGCTAAGATCTAGAAATCTGTGTAGGGTGAAAAATGTAAATGTGATATAGACCCCCAAGATTTAATTTTTCTTTGGTTTTCTTTTAGACATTCACATATTTGGGGCTGTTTAGTACGGTATGCCCTGCAGAATCCATTGGTCCACACTGTGGACCAATGGGCTCTAGTCCTCCACTGTACCTGTCATGTTGGGCAGCCGGTGGTGCATGTGGGCAGGTTGCAGTCACCCACCCGATGATGGGGAAGTGGGAGTGGGCAAGAGGGGTCTGTGTGGGTGGGAGGGGGTGGGGGTGCCACTGGCTCACCAGAGAGAATGGTAATACGAGGGTTTTACATGGCGCAGCAATGGTCGGGGGTACCACCGGACTACCAGGGCTGTTAATACAGCGGATCACCGCGATCGGGGCACGGGAGGGTGGGGGTTCCACTGGACTATCAGGGAATGCTTCCTTCTATGATTACCAGTGATCGGGAGAGAGGGGGGTCCATTAGACTACCAGGGAATGATTCTTTCTATGATTACTGGCGATCAGGAGGGAGGGGGATCCACTAGACCACCAGGGGTTGATTCATTCGCCATTTACCAGCAATCGGGAGGAAGGGGGTGCCACTCGACCACCAGGGAGCTGTGGGTGCTTTTGGATGGTGTTCTGGGTATGCAGGTGGCCACCCACGGCTGGCGGCTGCTGTGTTGTGCCCTGCAATACAGCAACCTGCCTGTGGGTGGCCGGGATTTGTTCCCACTTTCCACGGGCTCAACTCTGAGCCCCCCAATGCAGCGCAATGCAGGGTTGTGCCAGCATATGCACCACACGTCCCGGGCTGAATATTGGGATGTACTGCATATGCATGGGCACGCCCCCTGCATCTGTGCCACATACGATTACATTGTGCCCTGGCGCATCGGGATTTGTGCTGCGCCAGGCAGCCTTTTCAATATCCCACCAGGGCGTAATGTGGGGTTGTGCCGGTGCAACTCTTTTGAATATCCGGGCCTCAGTGTGGTCACTAAATAAGTTTAATTACTTTATTGGGTATACATGCACTATATCACTTTAAGATGCTGTCATGTGATTATAGCAGTTAGGTCTGTATAAAAAGGGTGTGCTTACTTATCAATGTTATCTTCGTAAAAGCCAATGACTTGGTGAAATGTTATCTTGGTTATCTGTTGGCTCCTGTAACAGCCATGTAGGCTGCATTTTAATTTGTTCCAGTGCAGTGAGATAATAAATTATGTGCACTTTATTGAACCTATTCTGTGGTGGACAGTATATTTATGTGGTTGGAGTGCCGTGACTGTTTCTGGTCTGCGGTGTTACAGTAGGTAGGGTACATGAGCAGACTAGGTGGGCCAAGTGGTCCTTTTCTGTCATCAAATTCTATGCTTCTGTGTTTACCCATCCCATTTATATTTCTGAGCGACTGTATAAAAGGCATGTAAATGGATTCTGGATAGGGCCATCAGGGAATTGTACTCACCAAAATTACACCTACAAAGAAGAAGGTGCTGTATACTGCTGGAGATTATGCCACAACAATAAAAAAAATGAAAATCAGATTTTTTTTAGTTAAAATCATGGAGTGGTGAATGGAAATGTTTACATTTTTTCCCCCATAGGACTCCCTCTTCTCACTGAGCACTCCTGATGTTCAGTGGCAACCCCTTGCTTACTTCTGTCCAATACCAAGCACTTGTCAGTGTGCAGTGGCTCTTCTCAAATTCCCCTTCCCATTCTAAACACTCCCTGGTGTCCAGTGGAACCTCTCCATATCCCATTCCAAGCACTCTCTGTTGTCCGATGGCATCCTCCTCTTTTCCTTTCAAATGATTCTTTTTTACTAGTGCCACTCCACATCCAATCCCTGTCCCTGTTCAAGATTCATTAATATCTAGCATACTCCCCTCCCACTCCCCCTACAAGCACACCCTGGTGTCCCGTGGCACCCCTCTGTCTCCCAATCCCCTATTAAGCACTCCCTCGTATCTAGTGACACCCCCTCCCTCTTCCAATCAACTTTCAACTGCTCTCTGGTGTCTAGTGGCACCCCTCCCTCTCCCAGTCCCCTTTCAAGCACTCCCTGGTGTCTAGTGGCACCCCCTCCCTCTTCTAATCCACTTGCAGGTACTCTATGGTGTCTCGTGGCACCCTCGCCTCTTCTAATCCACTTTCAGGTACTCACTTGTATCCGGTGGCACCCCCTCATGCTCTCAAGCCCCTTTCAGACACTCCCTGGTGTCATGTGGCACCACTCTCCTTTCAAACACTCTCTGGTGTCTCGTGGCACCCCTCCCTATTCCCTTTCAAACACTTCCTTGTATCTCGTGGCACCCCTCCCTCTCCCAATTAGCATCACCCTTCTGTCTCCCAATCCTCTTTCAAGCACTCTCTGGTGTCTAGTGGAACACCCTCCGTCTTCCAATCTCCTTTCAAGCACTCCCTAGTATCTACTGTCACCCTTCCCTCTTCCACTCCCCTTTCAAACACTCTCTGGTATCTAGTGGCACCCCATCCCTCTCCCAATCCACTTTCAGGTACTCCCTAGTGTCTAGTGGCACCCCCTCCCCCTCTCTATCCCCTTTCAGATATTCCCTGGTATCTTGTGGCCCCTCTCCCCCTCCCTATACTCTTTCAAGCACTCCCTGTTCTCTAGCGGTACAGTTAAACAAACAAGATGACTGCACTCGATTAGTTGCAGGGGGGTGCAGGATCGGGGGTGGCTAACTCCACATACTACGCAAAACAACAAAACAATGAAGCCTCGACTGGCATAGCGCTGGGGCAGCTTCTCCCAGGAGACTGGCTCACTTTGAGTTTTGTTAATAAACCTACACAGCAGTCGACTTTGGAGTTCAAGTGTTGTTTGTTACACAAGTACTAGCCCTCGGAGTGCAGAATTGTTTTGTCAAATGGCACCCCTCCTTCTCCTTATCCCCTTTCAGATACTCCCTGGTGTCTGGTGGCACCCTTCCCTCTCCCAATCCCTATTCAAACACTCCCTGGTGTCTAGTGGCACCCCTCCCTCTCTCAATCCTCTTTCAAGCACTCCCTGATGTGCAGTGGCACCCATTCCTCCCCAATCCTCTTTCAGGCACTCCCTGATGTCCAGTGGCACCCATCCTCCCCCAATCCCATTTCATGCAGTACCAGTCCAGTGGCACCCATCCCTCCCCAATCCCCTTTCAAGCACTCCCTGGTGTTCAGTGGCACCCCTCCCTCTTCCTGTCCCCTTTCAAGAACTCCCTGGTATCCAGTGGCAAGTTCTCCATCTCCCAATCCACTTTCAAGCACTCCCTGGTATCTAGTGGCACCCCTCCCTCTCCCAAATATCTTTCAAGCACTCCCTGGTGTCTAATGTCACCCTCCCTCTCCCAATCCCCTTTCAAGCACTCTCTGGTATCTAGTGGCATCCCACCCTCTCCCAATCTCCTTTCAAGCACATCTTGGTGTCTAGGGAACCACCTTCCTCTTCCAATCCACTTTCAATCACTCTGGTGTCTTATGGCACCCTTTTCTCACCTTCAACTTTTAAGCACTCCCTGGTGTCTACTGCCACCCCTTCTTCTCTAATCATCTTTCAGGTACTTCCTGGTGTCTAGTGGCACCCTTCCCTCTCCCAATCCCCTTTCAAGCACTCCCTGGTGTCTAGTGGCACCCCTTCCTCTCCCCTTTCAAGCACTCCCTGGTGTCTAGTGGCACCCCTTCCTCTCCCCTTTCAAGCACTCCTGGTATCTAGTGGCACCCCTCCTCTCCCAGTCACCTCTTAGGTACTCTCAGATGTCTAGTAGCACTCCCATCTCTCGTCAAACATCCGGAACTCCCTGGTATCTGGTGGCACCCCCCAATCTCATTTCAAGCACTCCCTGGTGTCTAGTGGCACCCGCTCCATCTCCCATCCCATTTCAAGCACTTTTTGGTGTTAAGTGGCACCCATCCCCCTCCCTTTCAGATACTTCCTGGTGTCTTGAGACCCCCTCCCCCTCCCTATATTGTTCAAGTACTCCTTAGTGTCTAGTAGCACCCCTCCCTCTTCCAATCCCCTTGCAAACAGTCCCTGGTGTCAAGTGGCACCCCTCCCTCTCCCAATCCCCTTCCAAGGACCCCTTGTTACTAGTGGTACACTTCCTTCTCCCAATCCCCTTTCAGTCACTTCCTGCTATCCAGTGGCACCCCTCCCTCTCCCAATCCCCTTTCAAACACTCCCTGGTGTCAAGTGGCACCCCTTCTTCTCACATTCCCCTTTCAAGGACCCTCTGATATCTAGTGGCACCCTTCCCTCTCCCAGTTCCCCTTTCAATCACTCCCAGGTGTCTAGTGGCCCCCCACTGCCCTCTCCCAATCCCCTTTCAAGGACCCCGTGATACCTAGTGGTACCCCTCCTTCTCCCAATCTCATTTAAAGCACTCCCTAGTGTCCAGTGGAACACCTCACTATCCCAATCCCCTTTCAAGGACCCCTTGGTATCTAGTGGCACCCCTCCCTCTCTCAGTCCCTTTCAAGCACTCCCTGATGTCCAGTGGCATCCATCCCTCTTCCAATCCCCTTTCAATCATTCCCTGGTATCTAATGGTACCCCTCCCTTTTCCAATCCACTTTCAATCCCTCTCTGGTGTCTAGTGGCACCCCTCACGCTCCTTCCCCTTTCAAGCACTCCCTGGTGTCTAGTGGCACCCCTCCTTCCCCCAATCCCAGACAAGCACTCCCTGGTGTCAAGTAGCACCCCTCCCTCCTTCCCCTTTCAAGCACTCCCGGTGTCTACCCGGCAGCCCCTCCCTCTCTTAATCACCTTTGAGGTACTCCCTGGTGTCTAGTGGCACTGCTCCCTCTCCCAGTCCCCTTTCAATCACTCTCTGGTGTCTAGTGTTGAGCAGGGTACAGTGGAGGGGGTGGGACAGATGCATGGGTATACTGAAGCCGAGGTTGACCCTCTCGGGGGCCGGGGGGGAGGAGGAGCTAGCGCCCAATAGGGGCTGGCTAAAGAGCAGACATGAAAGACCGTTAGGCCTATTCTGCTGGCTTTTAGTATGTTAGTGGCACCCTCCCTCTCCCAATCACCTTCCAAGCACTCTCTGGTGTCTAGTGGCACCCCTCTCCATCTCCCAATCACCTCTGAAGTACTCCCTGGTGTCTAGTGGTATCCCTTCCAGCTCCCAGTCACCTTTCAAGCACTGCCTGGTGTCTAGTGGTATCCCCTCAAACTCCCAATCATCTTTCAAGCACTGCCTGCTGTCTTGTGGCACCCCTCCATCTCCCAATCTGCTATTTAACAACTCTCTGGTGTCTAGTGGCAACCCTCCAGCTCCCAATCCCCTTTCAAGAACTCCCTGGTGTCTAGAGGCACCCTCCCTCACCCAATCACCTTTTAGGTACTCCCTGGTATCTAGTGGCACCCCCCTCCCTCTCCTGATCTCATTTCAAGCATTCCCTGGTGTCTAGTGTGACTCTTGGCCAGCTGGTTATGATTATTGAATGCTATTTGTAATATAAAAATATAGTATGTGATTGTCTCACATAAGGCAGCCTGTGCCGTGGGTGCCCCCAGGTTTCAGTTACAGGATGTAACTGACCAGGAGATCTCTGTAATGTAATTAACTTCCTTGAGAAATTGCATTTTATGGCCTTTGTATGACCTGTTGCTGCCTTTGAAGTTGGGAAGCTAAATATGCATTTTATTATAGGACAGAACATAACTTAGCTGACTCCTGTTGGCTATATTCGCACCTAAGTGACGTATGGCACAGTTGTAAAAACCTTTGATGTTCCTTGGGAAAATAAGAAACCAGCCACCAGTTCAAAGGAAAGGCTTGATAAAAGACTGTCATAATTTGGGAAATTAGTTTTTGCTGAAGTCACATTATTTAAAATATCTCCAGACAGGAAATCATGTTTGTATTTTTTGTTTTGGTTCTAAAAGGAGGAGCTAGATGACTCATAGAAGGGGTGTGGAAACACAGAGTTTTAAACTGAATACTGTGTCTGAACTGTTTTTGTCATATACCATCTTGGGACTGTGGAAAGACACAGCTCTGATAAGCACTTAGAGGTAATACATTAGATAGAAAATATCTAAATGTACTTTGGTAGGAGTTTGTCTGTAGTTTTCCTTGTTTTTGTTTATGTGATTGTATGCTCTTTGGTATAGTGTTCTGTGTTTACATTTTACATATTTTTATCCATTTTTTTAGTAAACCTTTTATTCAAAAGACTGCCTGGGGGTCTGCAAGTTCTTTTTTTGCATGTGACGTATAGATGGTTAAGTTTGACAACTGTTCAACAGCTTGATGGTGTTACTAAACTGGGAAAAGGTAAGAATATACCTTAGGTCTTTTATGGAGTTTTAAGGGTTCATTTTGGAAGCCTGGCTTAGTGCCCCTGGCGAAAGATTGTACCGCAATCCCCGAAGAGGGTATGTATGTGAGCCTGTACATTGGGTACACTAGCATAAGGTTCACAGTTTGAATCCCCCAGAACTTGAAACTAAAGGTGATTCGGACCCAAAAGCAGTCAGAAGGGTTACCCTGTCTGTTACCTGTTCACACTCTTGCACTCGGAGGTTGGCACTATGGGAGCAGAGGGCCTGACCTGCTGAGTGCATTTGTGACAGATCTGGTTAACAGCGGTGCGATAAATTTGGTAACACAAGCTTTAACTGTTCAGGTTGCTAGCCTTGCTTGTAGAGCAGAAAGCAGCTAACTAAAAGAAGCTACATTTTCTTCTTAATTTAAAATGTATATCTCAGCAGGAGTCAGTGTCTGTTAAGATTAAGTAGACAGATAACTTTATTAGAAGTAGAAGGGGACTTATTTAGGGTTAAAAAAAGAAAGAAATGAAAGAAGGTCAGTATGTATTCTGTGCAGTGAAGGGTACTGTATCAGCTGACTTTGCTAAACCAGTAGGAGGAAAGAGAGCTTACCTGGAGGTGTGGTTTAGACACTATAAAAGCAGGTGAGTCAAATTACAACTTCCTGTTGCTAGCCTTTTTTCTTACTAATTGCCCTCCATCCCACCCCTCTACCCACCCACCCAAAGCCAGTTCTACTTTTATAGCCACTGGATTTGACTGTCAACAGGAACTTCCTGTTTGGCAGTAAGAAGGAAAGGATCATAGAGAAACATTGGTTTTGTCAACCCTAAAGTAGAAAAAGTAGCTCACTCTCCCCCCCTAGCTGCTGGTGGTCTGATATTGAGCAAGGAAGAAGGAGGCTACTGAAGAAGATAGGAAGTTGCAGTCCCAGAACAGGAAGGGTGAGAGTTGTAAGGAGAAGAGAGAGTAAGCATCCAAAGAAACCGTAGAGGGGACACAAAATAAGACATGATAGGAGTGGTGCAGTGCAATGGCTGTGAGGCGGCAGTGTTCCGGGAGACATTCTGGAGGCTGCGATGCTGCCCTATTTGCAGGCATCTCTCTGGTCTGAGAGAGGAGGTTGCCTGTCTCCAGGCTGACCTGGCTAGGATTTGTGAAACCTCCTCCCCCACCCAGGGACCACCAGGGCCAATGCCACTACCTCAGAGGTTGCCAAGAAATAGGAGAAGCTGGACCAGGGTGGGCTCAAAGAGGGAGAGGGTGGTGGAACAGAGTTGCATCCCTCCAGCTGTACCTCTCCACAATTCATTCACTCTTCTGGTGGATAGTGGTTCCTCTATGGAGGCACCTGCAGTGGAGACCAAGGAAGATGCTGGGAACCTTCACAAAGGAGACCCAAAGGAGGGTGGCATGGGACCCCACAGGGGAAGGAAACAACTCCTGGTGGGGGACTCAATCATTAGGGGGTAGAAATGGGGGAGGAAGGGGAGAGGGAGGTAAGGTGCCTTCCTGGCGCCACGGCTTGGAGGGACAGGCAGCGAATCCTCAGGATCGTGGGAGGAACTGCATGAGGGAGGGAGCTGGATGTCATTGTCTACCTAGGGACAAATGACCTGGCTAGGAATGGGATCAGAGCAGTGCAAGAGGAGTTTGTAGAGTTGGGAAGGGGCCTTAGACGAGTAGCGCATATGGTAACCTTCTCGGAGGTGCTGCCTGTCTATGGCAAGGGAGATGCTAGGGCACTTCTCACCAGGGAATTCAATGAGTGGTTGAAAAACTGGTGTGAGGCTCAGGGTTTGGCTTCATTGGGACTGGGGAGCCACCTGGAGGATGCAGACCTATACTGGTGTGATGGTCTGCATCTGTCCAGGGGGAACCAGGATCCTAGGTGAGAGGTTTAAATGCTTCATTGGCAAGCATTTAAACTAGCCAAGGGGGGAGGCACTGAAAAGAAGCAGGGAAATCCGAGCCTCCCCCCAAAAAACATGGTGATTAGTGAGGTAAACACCAAGGTACAGAAGTTATTAGGGAGCAGAACAGATTTAAATGTAAAAAAAGGCAAAGGCAGTAAGGACAGAAATGGGGCTAAAAGGGGTAAGGCTATCAAAATGTGGAGGGTGATGAGTACCAATGCCCATAGTCTGTGTAACAAGCTCCCTGAACTAGTGGCCTTCATGGAAGAGGGTTGCCTGGATATTGTGGCAGTCACAGAAACATGGTACACAGAGAACCATGACTGGGATGTCAACATACCAGGATACACAATCCACAGGAGGGACAGGGAGGGTAAAAGAGGAGGAGGAGGAGTAGCTCTCTATGTAAAGGAAGGATCAAAGCAACAGAACTAAAGAGTAAACAGGGAGCAGATGAGGCACTTTGGGTCACCCTGAGACAGGAAATGGCACCACAACCGCATGGGGGTTGCATACAGACCTCCATCTCAGGGGGAGGGAATGGACAAGGAAATGATAGAAGGCTTTCTTAGAATGGCAGAAAAAGGGGAGATATTGTTGATGGGGGACCTGAATATGCCAGATGTTAACTGCAGCACCTTTGCTGTAGGCACATCCAAGAGCAGGGTCATTCTTGATGCCCTACAGGGGGCATGCCTCAGACAGCTAGTATCGGAACCCACTCGAGAGGGAGCAATCTTAGACCTGGTACTTTCAAATGGGGATGGAGAAAGAATCTCAGATTTAGAAGTGGGTAGCCATCTGGGAACAAGTGACCACCAAACAGTGTGGTTCACGATAAACACAACCATACAATCAAGCCATACAAAAGCAAGAGTATTGGACTTTAGGAGGGCTGACTTTGGGAAATGAGAGAGTGCCTCAGAAAAGCACTAGCAAACAGGCAAGAAGGAGGGGTGGAGGAACAATGGGGAGTGATCAAAACAGCCATCACAGAGGCAACAAGCCTTTGTGAAAAGCAAATCAATAAAACACAATGAAGGAAAAAAACGCTATGGTTCACAAAAGAGGTGGCAGAGAAGGTTAAGGAGAAAAGGACAGCATTCAGGAAATATAAAGAAACACAGAAGAAGCAGGACAGAGAACTTTATCAGTTAAAGCACAAAGAGGCTGGGAAGGCAGTCAGAATAGCAAAGGCACAAACCGAGGAAAGGATAGCCAGTTCTGTTAAGAAGGGGGATAAGACCTTTTATAGGTACATTAGGGAGCAAGAAAGACCAAAGGAGGGATACTGAAGCTTAATAAAGGGAGGGAATGTGGGTAGAGGTGACAGTGAAAAGCAGGGATACTAAACGAATATTTCTGCTCAGTATTCACAAAGGAAGAGGAGGGGAGTTACCTAAACCAAACAAGAGAAACAATCTGACGACGGGGCCCATACCAGTCCATTTACAGAAGAAAGGGTTCTGAAAGAACTAATAAATTGAAGGTGGACAAAGCAATGGGGCCTGATGGGATTCACCCAAGAACTCTAAAAGAACTAAGGGTAGAACTAGTGACATCGCTGACTACTCTCTTTAACAAATCATGGGAAGATGGGGTGGTACCCGAGACTGGAGGAGGGCAGATGTGATTCCTCTTCACAAAAGTGGGAGCAGGACAGAGGCAGGAAACTACAGACCAGTTAGTTTGACCTCAGTGGTAGGGAAAATGATGGAATCACTTCTGAAGGAAAGAATTGTTGAGTACCTAGAGGCCAGTGGGGCACAGGACCCAAGGCAGCATGGATTCATGATGGGAAGGTAGTGTCAGATGAATTTAATATATTTCTGTGACCGGGTGACCAAAGTAGTAGACCAGGGAGGGGCTGTGGACATGGCCTACCTAGATTTTAGCAAGGCATTTGATACAGTCCCACACAAAAGATTAATACACAAGATAGCCAACCTTGGAATGGGTCCCAAGGTGGTAGCCTGGATAAAAAATCGGCTAGACAACAGGACGCAAAGGGTAGTAGTAAATGGAGTACACAGTGAAGAAAGGAGGGTTACTAGTGGGGTGCTGCGGGGTTCAGTACTGGGACCGGTCCTTTTTAATGTCTTTATAAGTGACATTGCAGAGGAACTGGAAGGAAAAGTATGTCTCTTTGCAGATGACACAAAGATCTGCAACAGGGTTGATACACAAGATGGAGTGGAAAGGATGAGAAGGGACTTGCAAGGTTGGAGGAATGGTCAAATGTATGGCAGCTCAGATTCAATGCAAAGAAGTGCAAGGTAATGCACATGGGTAACAAAACCAAGGGAAGCGTACACAATGGGGTGAGATACTGACAACAGTAAAAATAGAAAGGGACCTGGGGGTAATTATATCAGATGACCCAAAGGTGGGCAAGCATGTGAGAAGGCAGTAAGGAAGGCTGAGGGGATACTGGGATGCATAGGAAGAGGCATCATAGTAGAAAACAGGAAGTTGTTATCCCTCTGTACAGACAGTTGGTAGAGACCCCATC
The DNA here is from genome assembly GCA_016271365.2 of Neoceratodus forsteri. Taxonomy (NCBI): domain Eukaryota; kingdom Metazoa; phylum Chordata; order Ceratodontiformes; family Ceratodontidae; genus Neoceratodus; species Neoceratodus forsteri. The sequence goes on from CM028130.1 coordinate 364,277,412, forward strand.
TGAGATACTGTGTGCAGTTCTGGAGACCCCATCTCTGCAAAGACATAGACAGAGTGGAGGCTGTCCAGAGGAGGGCAACAAAATGGTGCAGGGTCTGCACCAGAAGACATACTGAAGAAAGACTAAAGGAGCTTAATATGTATACTCTTGAGGAAAGAAGGAGAGAGGGACATGATAGAAACTTTCAAGTACCTCAAGGGAATTAACAAAGTCCAAGAGGGTAGCATCTTCCAGAAAAAGAGATGTGCAAGAACAAGGGGGCACAATTTGAAGATAGAGGGGGGACGGCTCAGGGGTAATGTGAGGAAGTATTTTTTCACTGAGAGGGTTGTGGATGCATGGAACAGCCTCCCTGAGGGGTTCGTGGAGTCAAGAACAGTGGGGGACTTCAAGAATGCATGGGACAGGCAGAAGGCAGTCCTAGGGGTGGGTAAGAGGAAGTAAGCTGTTGGTTAACTAGGATTCTGCAGCTTATCTGTTAGGTAGGAAAATAGACAGACTAGGTGGGCCAAGCGGTCCTTATCTGCCATCAAATTCTATGTTTCTATGTTTCTATGTAGTGTGTCAGCTTAATACTGTACAGCTCACTTGCAAAATAAGGCAGTGATTTATTTTTAAAAAGGAAACAGAACTATATAATTTTGCTTACAGTCAAGTTCCTACCTGTTTCATTTTTTTTCTAGAGTGCAAGTTAGAGTAGCTGTAGTTAGGGAAGAAGATGGCTTCCAGCTACAGCGGGTACACTGCAGACTACTTGAGGCAGTTGTACCAGGACAGAGGAGTCCTGCACGAGGTGAGAGCCACCAAGCAGAACCTCGTGGATGCCCTTATGGCAGCAGATGCCCAGAGCGTCGAGTCACAGATTGTGACTGTAAAGGACCAAACCTTGGGCGTAGAGGGGCCAGCGGCCACAGCAGTGTCCAGATCCAGTGAGGAAGGCAGCAGGGCCAGTGCAAGCAATGGGCCACAGCAGCAGGGGAAGGTCACCAGCATTCTGGAGCCAGAAGCAATCAGGCTGCAGACTGAGTTGCGCAGAATGGAGCTGAAGTTCCAGAGGGAGGCTGAATGAGAATGGCGAGAGGTGGAGCGAGAACAGAGAGAAGTGGAGCGAGAGAAGCGAGCCACAGAGGAGAAGAGGGAGGTGTGATAGGCAGGCAGCTTGTCGTTCCCCAGAGGTACCGTGAGCAGTTGCTCAAGATTGCTCACGATATTCCCTTGTCTGGTCATCTGGAATCATGCACACTATGCAGTGGTTGTCCCAGAATTTCTATTGGCCCAACTTCACCCAGCAGGTGAAGGAGTATTGCAGGTCTTGTCACCAGTGCCAAGAAATATGGAAGGCAGGTAAAGAAAACCCAAGCTGCACTAATTCCATTGCCCATAGTGGAGGAATCATTCCAGAGAGTGGGAATGGATATTGTGGGGCCTTTAAATACCCCAGCTCCTCCACGAAGAGGTTCATCCTGACTGTGGTGGATTAGGCCATCCGGTATCCAGAGGCAGTCATCCTATCCTCACTGAGGAGAAGACAAAGTGGCAGATGTCTTACTTGGGATTTTTCTCCCGTGCTGGGTTTCCGCAGGAGGTTATCACCGATCGAGGGGGTTCCTTCATGTTGGACCTGATGAAATGTTTGTGGGAGAAGTGTGGGGTGGTGCAGAGGTGCACAACACCTTATCACCCGCCAGCCAATGGACTTGTAGAAAGATTTAATGGTACCGTGAAGTCAATGCTCCAAGCGTTTGCGGAACAGCATGGGAGGGACTGGGAGAAATACCTTCCCCACCTGTTGTTTGCATACAGGGAGGTGCCCCAAGAATCAACAGGATTTTCCCCCTTCAAACTGTTATATGGATGCCGGGTACGTGGGCCCCTAGACTTGATCCGGGAGGACTGGAAAGACAAGCACGCCACCCAGGGCACTCCCATAGTGGATTACATCCTTAGGTTTAGGGAAAGGCTGAAGGAGCTTATGGGGACAGCCCAGAGCAACCTGGCAGCTGCCCAAGAGAAACAAAATGTGTGGTACGACCGCAGAGCCAGAGCTCGCTCATACACGGTGAGTCAGAAAGTCATGGTCCTTATCGTCCGGAAAGACAAGCTGCAGGCTTAGTGGGCTGAACCGTACAAAGTAGTTAGAAAGGTAAATGATGTGAACTACAGTATATCACAGAGTTACCTGACAGAAGACATACAGAAAGGATGTACCATGTCAACATGATGAAGCCATATGCTAATAGGGCTGACATGGTGTTTGCAGTATGTAGTCCTGGGAAGGGGACGGATGAAGGAGACCCCTTTCTGGACTAGAAGAAAGCAAGTGGGAGTCCTCTGTGGAGGCAGTTAAATTGTCTCCCCAGCTGGCCCCGAACAAGATCCAGGAAGTAAGGGAGGTTTTAGCAGACTTTGCCCCACTGTTTAGCGCCAAACCTGGACTAACCCCCTTAGTGACGCACAATGTGGAGACAGGGACACAGACGCCCATATGGCGGACAGCATATCGGGTGTCAGAGGCTGTCCAAAAGAACATTAGAAGGGAGGTGGAGGAAATGCTGGATTTAGGGGTAATCCAGAGATCCCACAGTCCCTGGACCTCACCCGTAGTCCTTGTGCCCAAGCCAGATGGCTCTACTCATTTCTGTGTGGACTATCATGGACTGAATGCAGTCACAAAGTCAGGCACCCACCCGATGCCCTGGACGGATGAACTCCTGGACAAGTTGGGAGAGGCGACCTACCTTACGACTATTGACTTGACAAAGGGGTACTGGCAGGTAGAGTTAACTGCCAAAGCTAGGAAGAGGTTGGCCTTCATCACTCTGATAGACTTATTTGAATTTAAAGTAATGCTTTTCGAAATGAAGAATGCCCCAGCCACTTTCCAAAGGTTGGTGAACCAGGTTTTGAATGGTGCTGAGGAGTACTCCATGGCATACCTGGATGACATTGCCATCTTTAGTGCTAGCTGGGAGGAACACCTGTCCCACCTTAGGGAAGTGCTGGGCAGGATACAGAGGGCCGGGCTCATTGTCAAAGCTGAGAAGTGTCAGGTGGCCATGGCTGAAGTGGCATACCTCGGGCATGTTGTAGGCTGGGGACAGCTCCGTCCTAACCAAGTAAAAATAGAGGTGATCAAGGCATGGCCCAAACCAGAAATGCAGAAGCAGGTCAGGAGTTTTCTAGGGACAGCAGGGTACTATAAGAAATTTGTACCCAATTACAGTGCCCTGGCTGCTCCTCTATCTGACCTGGTAAAGAAAAAGATGCCTAAGAAAATTACCTAGGAGCCAGCCTGTGAAAAAGCCTTTACCAGACTGAAGGAGGCACTGTGCAGTGCTCCTGTATTGACAAGTCCTGACTATAGCTGATCCTTTATAGTCCAGACTGACGCCTCAGACGTGGATATTGGGGCAGTACTGAGTCAGACATCTAACCAAGGGAAAGATCACCCTGTAGTGTACCTGAGTAAAAAGTTATTTCCCAGGGAGCAGGCTTACTCTACTGTGGAAAAAGTGTGTCTTGCCATTGTGTGGGCCCTAAAGAAGTTAGAGCCATACTTATATGGGCACATTTTGAGGTACAAACTGACCACAAGCCCCTGGTGTGGCTGACACAAATGGGAAAAACTAATGGTAGACTATTAAGATGGAGTCTTGCCTTGCAAGGGTATGACATGACGATCTTACATAGGGCTAGAGCGACTAATCAGAACGCCGATGGCCTGTCGCGTCTATATGAGGAGTGAACTGACTTAGGGAGCTCATCCCATGCAGGGGACAGAGCCCACAAATTCAGTCTAGATGGGGAGGACTGTGATGCTTGGCCAGCTGGTTATGATTATTGTATGCTATTTTTAATATAAAAATATAGTATGTGATTGTCTCACTTAAGGCAGCCTGTGCCATGGGTGCCCCTCCCCCCCAGGTTTCAGTTACAGGATGTAACTGACCAGGAGATCTCTGTAATGTAATTAACTTCCTTGAGAAATTGTATTTTATGGCCTTTTATGACCTGTTGCTGCCTCTGAAGTTGGGATGCTAAACATGCATTTTATTACAAGACAGGACATAACTTAGCTGATTCCTGTTGGCTATATTCGCACCTAAGTGACGTATGGCAGAACTGTAAAAACCTTTGATGTTCCTTACGAAAATAAGAAACCAGCTACCAGTTCAAATGAAAGGCTTGATTAAAAACTGTCATAATTTGGGAAATTAGTTTTTGCTGAAGTCACATTATTTAAAATATCTCCTGACAGGAAATCATGTTTGTAGTTTTTTTTTAATTCTAAAAGGAGGAGCTAGATTACTCATACAAGGGGTGTGGAGACACAGAGTTTTAAAGTGAATACTGTGTTTGAACTGGGGGGCAGGGACGGATAGACAGGGTGAAGGGGCAAGAGGCAAGGGTGCAACAGAGGGGGGTCCTGGACAGGATGGGGAAAAAGGGGTAGGAGGGGAGAGAAAAAGGAGGATCAGGGGAACAAGGAGGAGGCTGATGGTATGGAACAGGGGAGCACAACAGGCAGGAAGGCGCAGGATATAAATGGGATGATAGCGAGCAGAAAGCCATGTAGGCAAACTGATAGGACAGATGGATTAGTAAGGAGTGGGGAAAGAGATACAGAGAAAGATACTCAGGTTGGGGGGGGTAAAGAAGGCCAAGACATGGGTAGAGGAGGTGACCAGGGACAATAGTGAAGGGGCTACCTTCAACACCCAGATTGTGGAAGGTGCGAGGGGCCGGTTATGGGGAGAATCCGGACGAAGAGATGAGGAGGGGCATGGAAGGAGCGGGAACCAGAGGGGTGAACAGGGAGGTAAGGGGGAGGTTAGAGTACTGCTATTGGGGGACTCCATGATCAGAGGCATCTAGTGGGAGGGGCAGGAGGAGGGTAAAACCTGTCTGATCAAAACCAAATGCCACCCAGGCCTGACGGTGCACAAGGCCAAGCATGAGTCGTATTCAATGGCAAGGGAATGTGGTGGGACCCCGGACATTCTAGTGCACTTGGGGACAAATGACATAAATGGTAACCGTGAACTAGAAATTCAGGCAAGGTTCCGGGAGTTGGCCAGGGTATGCCTTTCCATAGGCTGTAAAATCTCCTTTTCAGAAATCCTGCTGGTGCTGAGGGCTAGTGGGGAAAACAAGATGAAGATGAGGGAGATAAATCAGTGGCTTAGGGAGTGGTGTGGGGAATTGGGGTATGGCCTGGTGGGGAGACCTGGGAGGATAAGGGACTGTACACTAGGGACAGGCTCCACCTTAATTTGGAGGGGAAGGAAATCCTTAAGCTCAAACTAGGTGGGTTCATCAGTGAAAGGTGGGGTTTAAACTTGTGAAGGGGGAGGAATCAAAAAAGGGGCAGTGGCAGCAGGTACGATAAATGAGGGACATGGTCTCCACTCCTCTGGGGGCTAGGGGGATATGGAAATGGGTCACCAGGTAGGGTGCAGGAGCTGGAAAATGGGAGCTCATGGGGATAAAGGAGAGGAGGGAAAAGGGGTGGAGAGTGGTCCTGATAAATGCCAGGAGTGTAGGAAATAAAATGCCTGAGCTTCAGGCGATGCTAGTTGAGGGGGAGGTAAATGTGGCAGCAGTCACTGAGACCTGGGCCACTCAAGGGCATGCGTGCAGCCTAAATCTGGAGGGCTACACTATGTTCAGAAAAGATAGGGGGAAGGGAAGGGGGGTGTAGCACTGTTAGTCAGAAATGGCATGGGTATTGGAGGAGTAGAGGAGGCAGAGGGGAATGTGGAGGCTATTTGGGTCACCCTGCTGACGCATGGGGGTAAGACAGTAAAGGTTGGAGTGGTATACAGACCACCTGCACTGGCGGAGGTCCTGGAAGAAAGTTTGGTGGCAAATCTTGAGGGACACTGTAGATTAGGGAAGGGTAGTGGTAATGGGGAACTCAACATGCCAGGAACAGACTGGGGGACTTTAACGTCACCAGTGGCCAGAGAGCAGAGGCTGCTGGATGTCTTCCAGGATGCGTTTCTGACACAACAGGTGGCTGAGCCAACTAGGGAGGCCTGGACACGGTCCTGGTGGACAGTGATCAGATTCGGGGCCTAGAGGTGAGAGTCCATTGTCGGAGAGTGATCACGCCACAGTCTGCTTCTTCCTGGACCTAGTGGGGGAGGAAAGCTGAACAAGGACGGTAGTAACCGACTTTAGGGGTGCAGACTTCAGAGAGATGGGAATGATCCTTAAAAATCGTCTGGACAGAATAAGGCTGGATATAGATGCTGACAGCAGGTGGGGGATCATTAGGAGGGGAATACAGGTGGTTACCAGATCCTGCACAAGGGAAAGGTATAAGTTCGGTAAGGCCAGAAAACTCTGCTGGTGGACCTGGGAGGTACAGGAGGTGGTGAGGAAAAAGAAGGCGGCCTATAGGCGCTTCAAGTGCTCAAGGAGTGAAAGGGATCAGAAGGAATATGAGCTGACAGCCAAGAGAGTCACAAGGGTGGTGAGAGCAGCTTAGGCAAAAAAGGAGCAGTCCTTGGCCAGTGGGATCCGGAGGGGGGGACAAGGGGTTCTTTAGATACATAGGGGAAAAAAGGAAAGTAAGGGGGCAGATCAGCAAGATAAGGATAGGGGATGGTTGGGTACAGGAGGCGGGGGAACAGGCAGACATCCTAAATGAGCACTTTGCCTCAGTGTTTACCGGGGGGATGGAGGGGCTATGTCCTGTGAGGGTAGCGGGGGCAAACCGGAGCAAGGGGTGGGACCAGTAGAGACCAGGGGCCCAGATGAGTCTGGGGAAAGGGAGTGGCCACCACAGACAGGTGGGGGCCCAGCACTGCAGGATGAAAAGGGGGAGGACGTGGAGGCTGAAATCCTAGTAGAGAGAGTAAGGGATGCCCTCAGGTCCCTTTGGATGGAGAAAGCACCTGGGCCAGATGAGATACATCCCAGGGTGCTGAGGGAACTGACGGATGTCCTGGCAGTCCCTCTAGCGGAGCTTTTCAACATCTCTCTAAAGACTGGGTGGGTGCCTCAAGACTGGAGGGTGGCCATGTCGTGCCGATCCACAAGGGGGTATCAAGAGAGGAGGCGGGAAATTACAGGCCCGTTAGCCTGACATCGGTGGTTGGCAAGGTGATGATGGGTATTGTCAAGGAAAGGCTAGCGGGATTACTGGAGCAAACTAGGTACTTGGATGATAGGCAGCATGGCTTTGTCATGGGATGATCGTGCCAGACAAACCTTGTTGAGTTCTATGACTGGGTGATGAGGGCCCTGGACCAGGGTAGGCCAGTGGACCTCCTCTTTCTGGACTTTAGTAAGGCATTTGATTCGGTACTCCACAGTGGCCTGCTGGCTAAGCTGAAGGAAATGGGGGTAGGAAGACAGTTGTTAAGATGGATAGGAAATTGGCTCTCTGTGCTTACTCAGAAGGTGGTGGTTGGAGGGTTAGCCTCACTCCCAAGGTGGGTTACTAGTGGGGATCCCCAGGGGTCAGTGCTGGGGCCACTCCTGTTCAACGCCTATATCTCAGATATCAGGAGGGGGATCAGGAGTGAGATGAGTCTCTTTGCAGACGACTCAAAACTGGGTGCAGTGGTGGATGGGGAGGAGGGGAGGGTGGCCTTGCAGGAGGACATGGAGGGTCTGGAAAGGTGGTCGGGAAAATGGAAACTAAAATTCAATGTGGGGAAGTGCAAGGTTCTGTACCTGGGAATCAGAAATCCAGGCCAGGTGTAAACCCTGGGAGGAGACATGATTCAAGTCACGGAGGGTGAGAGGGACCTGGGGGTAGTGGTAGATGTCAAAATGAACAACTCAGAGACCTGTAGGAGGGCAGCAGGAAGGGCAAATAGGATGCTGAGATGCATCGCCAGGGGGATTACCTCCAGAAAGGTGGAAGTGATCCTTCCACTGTACAACTGCTTGGTTAGGCCACACCTTGAGTACTGTGTACAGTTTTGGAGACCACATTTAAAGAGGGACATTACACTCCCTTGAGAGGGTCCAAAGAGGGCAACCAAAATGATCTGGGCCTGGGGAGAGGACCTATGAGGAGAGGCTCAAGGAGCTCGACATGTACACCCTGGAGGAGAGGAGGGACGGGGGGACATAATAGAGGTCTTTAAGTACATGAAAGGTATCAATAAAGGAGGCTGAGTCAGGGTGCTCCAAAGGAAGGAGGGTGGGGCAACAAGAGGTCACAGGTGTAAGCTGGAAGGGGGCAGGCTCAGAGGGAAGGAGAGGAGGAGATGTTATTTCACTGAAAGGGTGGTGGAGCCATGGAATGCACTGCCCAGGGAGCTGATAGATGTGGAGACTGTGGACAGGTTTAAGAGGGGATGAGGACAGGTACAGGGGAAGGGTAAATCTGACCAGACCCAGTACAGGTGGAACATCTGGCAGTGGGGACATTATAACCCAAGGGGGAGTGGGGAGGACACCAAAATCGGTCCTCAGTGCAGGTGCTGAAAATTGAGAAGACTCGAGAGACCGTTAGGCCTATTCTGCTGGCATTTTTTAGTATGTAACTGTTTTTGTCATATACCATCTTGGGACTGTGGAAAGACACAGCTCTGATACGCACTTAGAGGTAATACATTAGATAGAAAAGATCTAAATGTACTTTGGTAGGAGTTTGTCTGTAGTTTTCCTTGTTTTTCTTTATGTGATTGTATGCTCTCTGATATAGTGTTCTGTGTTTACATTTTACATATTTTTATTAATTTTTTAGTAAACCTTTTATTCAAAAGACTGCCTGGGTGTCTGCAAGTTCTTTTTTGCATGTGACGTATAGATGGTTAAGTCTTACAACTGTTCAACAGCTTGATGGTGTTACTAAACTGGGAAAAGGTAAGAGTATACCCAAGGTCTTTTATAGAATTTTAAGGGTTCATTTTGGAAGCCTGGTTTGGTGCCCCTGGTGAAAGATTGTATCGCAATCCCCGAAGAGGGTATGTATCTGAGCCTGTACATTGGGTACGCTAGCACAAGGTTCACAGTTTGAATCCCCCCAGAACTTGAGATGAAAGGTGATTCGGACCCAAAAGCAGACAGGTGGGTTACCCTGTCTGTTACCTGTTCGCACTCTTGTGCTTGGAGGTTGGCACCTTGGGAGCAGAGGGCCTGACCTGCTGAGTGTGTTTGTGACATCTAGTCACCCCTCCATCTCCCAATCCACTTTCAAGCACTCTCTGGTGTCTAGTGTGACCCCTTCCTCTTCCAATAACCTTTCAGATACTCCCTTGTGTCTAGTGACCCCCTTTCCCCCTCACTAGCCCCTTTCATATACCCCCTGGTGTCTTGTGGCCCTCCTCCCCCTCCCTATACCCTTTCAAGAACTCTCTGGTGTCTAGTGGCACCCCTCCCTCTCCCAATCCCCTTTCAAAGACCCCCTTGTATCTAGTGGCACCCCTCCCTCTCCCAATCCCCTTTCAAATACTCCCTGGTGTCTAGTGGCACTCCTCCATCTCCCAATCCCCTTTCAAGAACTCCCTGGTATCTAGTGGCCCCCTCCCTCTCCCAATCTAATTTAAAGCACTCCCTGGTGTCTAGTGGCACCCTTCCCTCTCTAAACTCACTTTCAAGTTCTCCCTGGTGTCTAGTGACACCTCCTCCCTCTCGCAAACCTCTTTCAAGCACTCGCTGGTGTCTAGTGGCACTTTCCCTACACTCAAACCCTCCACCTCTAATGGCAACTGGCGCAGCCCTCCTGTCATCTTCTTGGCCAGTCACTATACCATAAATTGGGATATTTAGCAGTTTAAGTATAGAAACATAGACTGTATCAGCAGAAAAAGACCACTTGGACCATCCAGTGTGTCCTGCTACACCCTATGTTTCCCTGAAACCTATTGTCAAAACAGAGCTCTCACATTCACCTTTCCCTTGGCCTTTTATTACTGCTATCCTGGGAGTAACTACTTAGCCTTTCAATGTATCCCAACTGTGCCTGAAACCATCAATGGTTTTTGCACTAACCTCCTTGCTGGTAAGCTATTCTAGGGCTTAACCATTCTTCCTGTTTTTACAGTATTTGCAATTAGACAGATGTCAGCCAAAGAGATGCGTGCAGGGCTGTACCGATGCGCATCATAGGATGGGTTGGGGGCTTTGGGTGCACTGGGGTGCAAAACAACACCAGTGAGTACTTTCAGCACTGGGGGGAGGAAGGGGGTATCATCACTAATTTTGGGTGTACAGCAGAAGAAATTAACTTCATACTTACTGTAATTTCCTTTTCTGTTAGCTCCAACATTGTCAATGGGTAATCATAACAGCTGGGTATAGTGCACCCTTACCAGGGGAAATGGCACAGTCCAACCTTTAGAATGTTGGGCATATGAGGATTTCATGCAACTGCAGTTCCCCAGTTACTACTTACTACGCAGTGCCATGATAGCTACACATGGTCATGTATCCTAAACCACTATTACACATTCACCAATACATTAAATAAAAAATACTGTCTTACCTTCCTAGCAGGCATTCGAGGAAGGAATTGTTCTCCATTGGCTCCAGGTCTGGATTATTCAGTTCTTTTGCAGAGATAACCTTCAAAACGTAATAGGTTTCATACAGTCACAGACGTGTGAACTGAAGCAAACACAAAATGAGTCAGGTTCTCTGGTTTCTTTTTACTAAGTGCAGTGAACTACCTGCAACAGGAAAAAACCCTTAAGAAGGACAAACAAAACCAGTTAACTTGTGGTTGCAGACTAATTGAGGAAAACCTTATGTTTTAATTATATCAGAGTACAGTGCAGCAGAACAGAGAGAGATCCAGGTACGGGATTTTAACGAACTGAACCTTTCTTCCGACATATCAGATAAGATTTTCCCACAGGAGCAGGATCCTGAGTGGGGCCCCATTGACAATGTTGGAGCTAAAAGAAAAGGAAATTAAGGTAAGTATGAAGTTAATTTCTCCTTTCTGTAGCATTCCACATTGTCAATAGGTAATCATAACAACTGGGTTCTATGAAGCAGTACCCAGAGAAAAAAAACAGGAAAGGGGAGAATATTATCCCATACACGTGAAAATATCAGAAAATACCTGCGAACAGCCGCCTGCAGCACTCTGCGACCAAAGGTGTGTTAGCAGAAAAGCTCTGACAATCAATCTGTAATACTTATGAAAATGTGGCGAGAAAGCCACGTAGCTGGCTTGCATAGCTATAAAATGGAGGTGTTGCCTCTCTACGACAAGGAAGTTGCCCTTGCCGCAGTGGAGTAAGCTTTGAAGAGAGTCAGAAGCTTATTTTTTTTTTTTTGTGTGTTTGTTTATGACATAGGCCTTAGTAACGCAGGCCCACACCCATCTATCTGGGGTAGTGTAGAGGCTTGACGCAGCTTAGCTGCTCCAAGGGAAATAGACCATCTGAGTTACGACACTCAGCCGCTCATTAAGCTAGCACTTAACTGCCCGATACAATCCAATTTGTGTAATTCCTTCTCTTGGGGCAAGAAGGTTGCATACAAGGGATGGAAGGCATGCTTCCTGGTTCACAAGGAATGCCATGAGCACTTCTGGAACAAAAGATGTAATTGTCCTGAATACCACGTGTCTTTATGCATAAGAAGGTAAATCTCCTTATAAGACAAAGCCTGGAGTTTACCCACTCTCCTGGCTCAACACCTGGCCACTAGGAAAAAACAGACCTTGTAAAATAACACATCCAGTGAAATGGATGTGAGCGTTTACAAAACTTCTTGCAAGAAAAATTCAGAACCCAATTCGGATTCCCCCGGAGAACCGGAGATAGAACACCAGATGTATCCTACTAAACACGCACCTATCAGATCTTAGGCTGAAAATCCCAGGATGCTGCAAAGCAGAACCTGGTCTGATAGCCGGCTTGATGTCAACTTCTTTGTCATGCCTTCTTGTAGAGAACCCCAAAAAAAGGAAAACAGTGGCCAGTGAAGGATAACCTTCCCTGCTGGCCCAAGGTAAAAAGGAGAGGTAGTCATTACCGGAACACGGACTGCTGACCCAGAGAATGTTTGGCATCCAGCAAAGTGTCAAGGAATTCCTCTAGAAAACCTATATTTATTCATTCATTTTATATGTAAAAGGGCCTCCGAATCTCAGGAGCCAAGGCACAAGCTGCCTCATTCCTGCCTTTTTTTTTTGGGGGGGGAGAGTGAGAGAGACCCTGATAGCAGGACTCTACACCAAAGGGTGGAAGGGTGTTGAGCAAGATTTGCTAAGTCCGAGAACCAAAGTCTTCTCAGCCACTCTGCAGCTATTAAGAGATGGCTCTTTAGAACATCCATTATTTTATTTTTTTAAACTTAAAGGAGAATTGGTGGAGTAAGCATATTCTCTACTGGAGATCCACTCTTAAGGCAGAGCGAACACTGCCCCCGGCTGTGGAGACCAAAGAAGACTGAGAACCTTTTCGGATCTGAGCATAGTGGCTGGATGTGAACAGCAACCTGATGTCAACCAACTAGTTGTACAGGTTCAACCGCCACTCCACGGGATGAACATTTTTGCAGCATAGGCGTCTGCCTAAAGGTTCAATACTCCTGCCATGAGAACTGTCAACAGGTCAGCGACCTCTCGAAAATCTCCCGTGCCTATATGGACTTGTAGAATGTACATCCATGCTAAGCAGCATGGTTGAGACCTAAGGGAGGCTAGGCAGATCTTCTCCATCTTCTGGAGACACTGATACTAGACTGACCCTGATCCCAGAGTGGGAGGCTGGCTTCTGCTTGCTCCCAACCGTGAAGCTGACATCTATTGAGGTAATTAACTCTGGGAAACTTACTTGAACTCTACAGAGATCCTGTACGTACACTCACCAACTCAGGAAGTGACGGCTGGGTGGTGGGGACTGACTGCTAAGCCTCCAATGAGGAATCATAGGCCGACAGAAAAAAAAACAGCTGAATAGGCCCTCATCTAGAAGCGAACCCATAGCATTGGGAATCGCTGCCTATCCTGAGAACTAAAAAATAGCAGACCGAGAGCATATGCTGAGGACCATATCCTGAAATGGTGGACTTTGACAAAAGTCACTTTCAGGAAAGGTGAACCTTCCTTTATTTGTGACAAAAAACCACCCCTAGGCCATCCAAGGTCTGAGATGGCTCGTGGGAAGCTCTGTTCCCAGTCACCCTTAGCCATGCGGCTCTAGCAGACCTAGAATGCAGAGGAACAACCTCTTGCCAGAGACAATGTCATTGCTTGAATAATCAGTTCATTCAGACAGGACAGATAATAAGACACCAGGACTATCAACACCTTTCAGGAACTCGGTGGGGTTGATGCTCAGGCGAAAGGAGGCACCCTGCTTGGATGTTGGTCCAATATCAAAACCTGGGGGACTCTCAATAGGACCGAGGAATATGATGGTAGACATTTGTCAGATGCAATAGGGCTTAAAAAACACCTTGAATGAGCAACCCGGTGAGACCTCCGGGGCTCCATCCTGCAAAGATTTTGGAGCACACTTGTTCAGGTGCTTGAAGGCGAAGGGCCTTGCAAAACCCCAACTTCCTTGTGTCTATAAAATTAAACCGTATGACCCATGACCCTGTTTGATTTAGCGGGACCTGTACTATGGTCCTGAGGAAAGATGGGGTCAAGAGCTCAGACTACAGCTTGCCTTTTCACCTCAGGAAGAACGGGGATCGAGAATATCCCTTAGAAAGGTGTCCAACATGGTTCTGGCCCATCTTGAGAGAAAAATCCTCAAGAGGGTAGTGGGTCCGTGTGCTCTCTAGTAAATGCACCAGGCTGCTGGGCCTTCTGCATGGTGCCTCTAGTGCTCCTCTGATACGTAACCTTGTTACCTGAGTAGGTTCCTCCATTCTCTGGAGCCGATTATGGGAGGAATGGAACCCCACCTCCAAACTGTCTGCGCCGACCATTATTTTGACCTCCTTGGGTTATGGTAGACTTGCGCTGTTGTTTGACACTGGAAATTGCCCTTTTTACTGCAAAATCTTGTTTGTTTTTTTTTGGGGGGGTGGGATCAAACCATAAGCCTCCCTCAAGGAGAAGTTACATAACTTAGCTCACGAAGCTTGACCAGACCAATGACTAAGTCGCATGGTCCTCATGGCCGAAAACCATAGGTGGGCCCAAGCAGTCTGACACGAAAATCTCCAGTGATACCCACCTGGAAGGTGGGTCCATGGCCCTGAATTGCAGATAAGGTTCGCACCTTAGAGTGGTGGAATGAAACTGGCCATGGTAGTGACCTTATTTTTAAGGCTCTGGCCAATAAAAACAGCATAAAAAACATACAACTGTTGTGTGCTGATAGAGGTGGAACCTCCTCCTGCACTTGGTGAAACATAGACTCTGACGGCAGATAAGGACCCCTTGGCCCACCTAGTCTGCCCATTTCCCTACCTACAGGATAGGCCGCAGATCCTAGTTAACCAGCAGCCTATTTCTTCCTACCCCCACAAGAATTGCCTTATGTCTGTTCCATGCATTCTTGAATTCTCCCACAGTTTTAGACCCCACAACCTCCTCAGGAAGGCTGTTCCATGCATCCACTACCCTCTCTGTGAAAAATACTCTCATATTGCCCCGAACCGCCTCCCACTCTATCTTTAAATTGTGTCCCTTGTTCTTGCAATGCCTCTTTTTCTGAATGATGCTACCCTCTTGGACTTTGTTGATTCCACTGAGGTACTTAAAAGTTTCTATCATGTCCCATCTCTCCTTCTTTCCTCAAGGGTATACATATTAAGCTCCTTTAGTCTCTCCTTGTCGGCTTCTCTTGCAGACCCTGCACCATTTTAGTTGCCTCCTCTGGACTGCCTCTATCGTGTCTATGTCCTTGCGGAGATGGGGTCTCCAGAACTGGACGCAGTACTCCAGATGGGGTCTCACCAACTGTCTGTACAGAGGATAACAACTTCCTGTTTTCTGCTGGTGATGCCTCCCTATGCATCCCAATATACCCCAGCCCTTCCTACTGCCTTCTCACATTGCTTGCTAACCTTAAGGTCATCTGATATGATTACCCCAGGTCCCTTTCCTTTTTTGTTGTTGTTACTACATCCCCCACATTGTGTAATCTTCCCCTGGGTTCTTGTTTCCCAGGTGCATTATTTCGCACTTCGTTGCATTGAATCCTAGCTGCCATATTTCTGCCCATTCCTCCAACCTTGCCAAGTCCCTTCTCATCCTTTTCATGCCTCCTTGTGTATCAACCCTGTTGCAGATCTTTGTGTCATCTGCAAAGAGGCATACTTTTCCTTCCAGTCCCTCTGCAATGTCACTTATAAAGACATTAAAAAGGACTGGACCCAGTACTGAACCTCCAAGTGCACCCCACTAGTAACCCCTCTTCTTCATAGTGGACTCCATTTACAATTACCTTCTGTGTCCTGTTGTCCAGCCAATGTTTTACCCAGGCTACCACCCTGGGACCCACTCCCAGGCTGGTTAATTTGACTATTAATCTTTTGTGTGGGACTGTGTCAAATGCTTTGTTAAAGTCTAGGTAGGCCATGTCCACAGCCCCTCCCTGGTCTACTACTTTGGTCACCCAGTCAAAGAAATCTATTAGATTCATCTGACATGACCTTCCCACTGTGAACCCATGCTGCTTTGGGTCCTGTGCCCCACTGGCCTCTAGGTACTCAACAATTCTTTCCTTCAGAAGTGACTCCATTACTTTCCCTACCACAGAGGTCAAACTGACAGGTCTGTAGTTTCCTGCCTCTGTCTTGGTCCCACTTTTGTGAAGGGGAATCACATCCGCCTTCCTCCAGTCCTCGGGTACCACACCATCCTCCCATGATTTATTAAAAAGAGTAGTCAGTGGTTTCACTAGTTCCTCCTTTAATTCTTTTAGAATTCTGGGGTGAATTCCATCATGCCCCATTGCTTTGTCCACCTTCAGTTTTAGGAGTTCTTGCAGAACCCTTTCTTCTGTGAAAAGGGCTGGGATCGACCCCCCTATCAAGAGTGCTTCTGTCAATTGGATTAGGCACTTCCTCCCTTTTGTGAATACTGAGCAGAAATATTCGCTCAGTATCCCTGCTTTTCACTATCCCTTCTGCCCACCCACCATCCATTCTATTCAGCCTCACTATCCCTCCCTTTGTCTTTTTCACGCCTCTGATGTACCTATAAAAGGTTTTATCTCCTTCTTAACCGAGTTGGCTATCTTTTCCTCAGTTTGGGCCTTTGCTATTCTGACTTCCCTCCCTGCTTCCTTCTGCCTTAACTGGTACAGCTCTCTGTCCTGCTCCTTCTGTGTTGCCTTATACTTCCTGAATGCTATCTTTTTCTCCCTGACTTTCCCAGCCACCTCTTTTGAGAACCATAGTGGCTTTTTCTTTCATTTTGATTTGTTTATTTGCTTCACACAAAGGCTTGTTGCCTCTGTGATGGCAGTTTTGATGATTCCCCATTGTTGCTTCACCCCTCCTTCTAGCCTGTTTGCTAGTGCTTTTCTGAGGCACTCTCCCATCTTGCCAAAGTCAGCCCTCTTGAAATCCAGTACCCTCACTTTTGTATGGCTTGACTCTGTAGCTGAATTTAACGTGAACCACACTGTTTGATGGTCACTTGTTTCCAGATGGCAACCCACTTCTAGATCTGAGATCCTCTCACTGCCCCCATTTGAGAGTACGAGGTCTAAGATTGCTCCCTCATGAGTGGGTTCCGAAACTAGCTGTCTGAGGCCTGCCATCTGTAGGGCATCGAGAATGGCCCTGCTCTTGGATGTGGCTGCAGCAAATGTGCTCCAGTTAACACCTGGCATATTCAGGTCTCCCATCAACAGTATCTCCCCTTTCTCTGCCATCCTAAGAATGCCTTCTATCATTTCCTTGTCTATTCCTTCCCCCTGACATGGGGGTCTGTACACAACCCCTGTGCAGATTGTGGTGCCCTTTCCAGTCTCCAAGGTGACCCACAGTGCCTCCTCTCCTCCCTGTTTACTCTTTTGTTCAGTTGCTTTTATCTCTTCCTTTACATAGAGAGATACTCCTCCCCCTCTTCTCCCCTGCCAGTCCCTCCTATAGGTTATGTACCCTGGTATGTTAACATCCCAGTCATGGTTCTCTGTGTACCATGTTTCTGTGACTGCTATGATATCCAGGCATCCCTCTTCCATCAAGGCCACCAGCTCAGGGAGCTTGTTGCCCAGACTACGGGCAATGGTACTCATTACTCTCCATTTCCTGATGGCCTTACTCCTTTTTGCCCCATCCCTGTCCTTCTTGCCTTTGTCACTTTCCCCATTTACCCCTGCCTTTCTCCCTATCGCCACCCTCTATGTTGGAAAGCTACCTGACTTACTACCGTGATTTTTTGGGGGCTAGGATTTTCCTGCTCCTTTCCAGTGCTCTCCTTTGGCTAGTTTAAATGCTTGCCAATGAAGCATTTAAACCTATCACCTAGGATCCTGGCTCCTCCTAGACAGATGCAGCCCATCATGCCAGTATAGGCTTGCATCACTCCAGGTGGACCTCCAGTCCCAATGAAGCCAAATCCTGAGCTCTGCACCAGTTTTTCAACCACTGATTGAATCCCATAGTGCGGAACACCCTAGCCTCTCCTACGCCATAGATGGGCAGCACCTCTGAGAAGGTTACCGTGCGTGCTACTTGTCTAAGGCCCCTCCCCAATTCCACAAACTCTTCCTGCACTGCTCTAATCCCTTTCTTAGCCAGGTCATTTGTCCCTGGGTGGACAATGACATCCAGCTCCCTTCCCTGTGCAGCAGCTCTGGCAATCCTGAGGATTCGCTGCCTGTCCCTCCAAGCCATGGTGCCAGGCAGGCACCTTGCCTCCCTCTCCCCTTCCTCCCCCAGTTCTACCTTCCTAACAATGGAGTCCCTCACCAGAAGTTGTTTCCTTCCCCTGTGGGGTCCCATGCCACTCTCTTGTGGGTCTCCTTTGTGGAGGTTCCCAGCATCCTCCTTGGTCTCCACTGCATGTGCCTCCATAGAGGAACCACACTTTGCCAGAATAGCATAGGAACTGTGGAGAGGTACAACTGGAAGGATGTGCCTCTGTTCCACCACCCTCACCCTCCCTGAGCCCACTGTGGTCCAACCACTCCTCTTTCTTGGCAACCTCTGAGGCAACGGCAGTGGCACTGGTGGTCCCTGGATGGAAGAGGAGGTCCCACAAATCCTGGCCAACTCAGCCTGGAGATGAGCAACCTCCTCCCTCAGCCCAGAGAGGTGCCTGCAGATGGGCAACACCGCATCCTCCAGAACATCTCCCGGAAGACTGCTGCTCCACAGCCACTGCACTGCACCACTCCCATCATGTCTTATTTCTGGCCCCTTAACTGTTGTTTGGAATCCTTGCTCTTTCCTCTGTTTTTTTTTTTTTTGTGACTGTCACAAACCCACTCAGCAGGTCAGCCCTCTACTCCCAAAGTGCCAACCTCTGAGCATAGAACTGTGAACAGTTTAACAGAACAAGGTAACCTTCTTGTCTGTTTTGTGGGTTCGAGTCACCTTAGTCCCAAGTTCTGGAGGGATTCAAACTGATAACCTCTTGTTAGCATACCCAATTGTCAGGCTCAGATAATTCTGTCTTCAGGGGGCCAGATATCTTTGCCTACAGGTACCTAATCAGGTATTACAAAATCAACCCTTAGAAGTCTATGCAAGACCTTACAGAACTCTTACCTGTTTCCCAGTTTGGTATCACAATAAGCACATGCACAGTGTCAACTATAACCATCTAAGCTTCACTTATATAAAAAGAAGTTTCAAGGCACACCGGCAGTTTCCGTTTTTAAAATATATATCTTTACTTTAAAATAGGTAAAAATAGGAAAACAGTAAAATACAGAACAAAATATCCCAACACATACAGCCTTAAAACAAACAGGTTTAAAAGTGCAAATTCCTGCAATCCACACACTCAGACTGACCTTACTTTCTTAATCTTTCAGTGCTTTGATGTTCCTCCTTCTCAGAAAAATGAATGTCCTCTCTGTAAGGTCTGTTCAGTATATTTAAAGCAGTCTTGAGCCAGCCTTCTCTCTGAGGTCACCTAACTCTGCCTTGGTGTATTAAAATTTATATTTTATAACATAGAATGTCCTACTAAGATATTTAAAAAAATAATAGGTGACATAATGAATCGCCTCTCTTTATGACTGGTCAAAACCGGTCTGTGATCTGCTTCACCCAGACATCAAAAGTTTCTTTGATGTAATTCCCTGTATACTCCAAGCAAATGCTTATTGGACTTTCCTAACTTAGTCTGGGACCTGCTTTACCCAGATTCGCTGGCTTTCTTCTAAGAAAGTCCAACCACATGCATATGTCCTTTTTCATAACACCTAGTGCAAATCAAAGGCTTTCCCTGAGGGCATTATAAAATGGATATCTTGGTTCCTGCCTTCAAAGCAAACTAACAAGATAATTGCACCTCAGATATCTGCAGTTTAAGCTACCTCCTGTCCTTTGAACTTATCCCTGGGGGTTTTGATGTGTCAATTTCAGCAAGCCAGCATTTCCTCCTGCCAGACAGTCCATCACACATTTTTTTATATTTACAAAAAATTATACAGGGATCAGAACCAGCTGTCCAAGTGTGACAGTGACCACCACTTTGACATGACTGATATGGCCAGAGCCTTCTATAGGCAGGGTGGTGTTCTTCAGCATTATAGACTTGTCTAACAGTGGAGGAGCTTCCCACTGGGAGACCTTTACTCAATGAAGGAGGAACCGTGACAGGGTTAGGAAGATTTTTTTTTTGAGCCACACCTGCCTAGTGTTGCTCAATAAATTTGGTCACACATTATCCAAAAAGATGCAGAGTCAGATTGACATCTGCCGTCTCCACAGACTACATTCCTCAGCTATCCAAAAGACAAGAAGGGCTTATTTATTTATTTTTAAATTAAGTTAAGGTCAGGAGCTTCCGCAAGATCCTTGTAATCATCATCCTAGTCTTGAAAAGGCTGGGTCGGGGTCTGCCTGCACATCTGTCATCACAGCCTAAGTTAGGCTCACTGCGGCACACCTGGATGTGTCTGAATGGGCCCCCTGACCTGAAAGGCCTGACTGGGGTCAGATGTATCTGCGGGGGTGCCCTCTGGGACACCAGGGCTCAAGCTCACTCAGGAGCCACAAAGTAATTTCTTCGCAATTCTGCTGCTAGTGCCAAAAACAACCAGGTGCTTTCTATCCCCAGGCCGGAGAACCAGCTGGGGGGGGGTACTGAGCAACACAACGAGGGCAGAAGGAACCCATGGGGGAGTGCCTCATCACCCCTGCAGGTCTTACATTGAACAGTAGTCTCACATTGAATAATGGTCTCCAATACATCATGGTGCCAAGAAGAAATAATTATGCCAAATAAATAACTGCTAGGTAGAAAATAACAATTAGCCCCCAATTTTTCTGTATAGGCTAAAAGTCTCCACAGCTTCTTACACGACTTGCTCAGAGTCACACATCATGCAAAAGGAGGTCGTGAGACTCAAACACAGGACTGCTGACTGTATAAGTCATGCTGCCATATAATGAAAACTCACATATAAAAAAAAACAGTTTATAAAATGGCTGGTTAATTTTGAGCACTCTGATTGGCTCATAACAATGGGTTAATGTGTCTAACACATACAAAGAAGATCAAGCTATGCCAGTTGGGCACTGAACCTAGAAATATGCCCACATAGAACATTGAGAAAAAAAAGCAGCCATCTGTATTCTCCCACTGAGACCCCAGACACAGAATATAATTGCCGCTAGCCCCGAGTGTGACACCGACGGCACTTGAGCCTTCCCCCCCTGTTCCCAGCTCATCGGAACTGTTGATGCCACCTACTCACACTACTGGAACCAAAGAGGGAGCGCTAAATTTTAACCGAGTTTAAAAAGTCTGAAGCCATTCTACCATGGACTTACCATTCCCGCTCAGACTGCGGTATCGCCTGATGTTGGCAAACAGCAGGATCAACCAGATATTTTTTGTTGTTGTTAAATGAAGGTAGACTCAGCCAGATATGTAAAAAAAAAAAGTAACAGAAAAACAAACTTAGGAGTGCTGATAGTTGTGTAGTGGGGGGGGTGGATGTAATGGTGGTGCTGTGACAACTCCATGATTTGGGGAAAAAAGATAAGGAAGCCTAAACAGCTCAAAAGTCCTCAACTAAAAAAAAAAAACTGTAGGCGGAGGAACTATTTTATTAAAACTTAAGATAAACTTTTACGTTTTTCACTACTTATTATTTTTTACTTTCACATGCATCTATAATTTAGATGCCCATTTCATAAGTGCAATAAGCCACTCCAGGGTCTGTGTGTTAGATACTTTTAACACATGGCTAGGAGGTTGGATGCACTCGGCCAGTGGCCTCGTGCCTCACTACGCCTCCTAGCCGTGTGTTAAAGTGTCTAACAACACCCTGTCGTGTCTTACTGCTTACTTAAACTATGTTTAAAGAGCTGTTATCTGCTTGCTGCTGCTCTCAGAAATCTGCCTGCAGCTGTAGATAACTGAACATTCTAAAGTGGCTTATGCTGCTGCGAGAGTTTTAAATGACATCATAGGCTTGAGGCAGCCCAGGCTGCTCCAGTTCTGTCAGTTCTCTGCCTGTGACAGCTCTAAAAAAATAATAACTATTAGCCCTACTGTCTTATTGGACTAAATCTCACAGAGAAACACCAAAAAAGCACTAAAATGTATAAAAATCACACATTAAAGAGCAGCTGATGCCTTCAGGAGAACTTTAACAAAACATAATAGTTAGACACAGTTCAGCTTGTATTTTTTTTTTTGAACTTGCTGTTTTTTTCCACCTTCCCTGCCCCCTACGCTCCGCTTCTTCGGGAGCGCCTGGCATCTGCCTCGGTTCCTTCCATGCCTGGAGCCCCACAGCGGTCCCCCCATGTAGCCTTGGATCTATCCCCCAGGCGAGGACAAGGTGGGGGCCAAGCACCCCGAACTAACTTTTACTTCGACGGGGTCGCTGTGTGGGACAGGCAGGGGACCACTGAGGTCTGTGCTGGCGCTCAGTCTACCCGGAGCGACAAAGGCATTTTTCCCGTTCTCTGGGGATGCCATGTGCCCTGACGTCAAGGCGGAGCTCTGCCGATGTCTGGCACACCCAACCCTCTTGGATTGGTCTGGCCCTTTCTGTACCCCAGGCCTCTGTCTGGGGTCAGTCAAGCTCCGAACCTTGTTCCCCCTCCCTCCCTGGAGAAGGCAAGCAGTCCCACGGACACTCAGCCTTCTTCCCCTGGCTGGCCCTCCAGCTCCCCAGGCTCGTTCCCGAACCCGGGTCGCCAGCATCGCCAACGGTAGCACTACCACCGCGCCAACGGGCCAGCTTTTCAGCTTGTATTTCACATTAGTTCTGTATTTCTCCTCCCCATTATTTAGTACTGAAGTCATCTGTATGAAAACAGGATCTCTCCAGAGGAATCGGAGGGAGAAAACTTGGGGAGCTTCCTGGAGACCTGGTTAAAAGAACTCCTGCAACTGGATTTTTCAGTTACCATCCTAACAGCCTATTGAGTTAATGCCAGAGGAGCCCGGCTGCATATGGACTCCGCACACCCACCAAGCAAAGCCATTCTGGCGGTTCTGGGTTCGGTGAAGGCAAGGGATAACATCCTTCATGAAGCCAGGAGGAAAGGCACGTCGCAGTGGCAGGGCATGCCTACTCACATCTTTCCTGACCTCAGCTTCGCCACTCACCAACGTCGCAAGGTCTTCGATGGTGTTCGAGTGAAGCTGCATCAATTCAGGATACATCACATCCTCTTGATGCCTGCCAGTCTGAAAATAGTGTATGGGATGAAAACGTACCACTTTGGCAACGTGGAGGAAGCAGCAAAGCTATTAAATAAAATAGAATTGGACTATGCAGCAAGGGGACCCAACTCTGAATTGGAAGATAACACCACTACCTAAGTTTTCCTCCTAAGAGATCAGGACCAGAAAGTTTGATATGGGACTCTAGGGAGCTTCTGGACTTGTATTCTAATAATATAGGGTTGTTTGCCTGTTTCAAGCTTTACCAAACCTTCAGAACATTTCAATTTTACTAACTGTCCGTTGAAAATATTTGGTTAAACTTCAAGGTTGAGTAATTCTGGTTTATAGCCTGTGACGCAGTTAGGAGTTTTTTTCTCTCCGTATGTTAATTTCACAAGTCTGGCTCCATATGGAGTCCAAATGGTTTATTGATACCTGTGCTATGTTTAGGAAATTAGCATTTTAGAGGTGCAGTTCTAAGTACATAAAAGATATCCCTGGCCTAGTTAAGTCATGGGAAGGAAGGAAGGAAGGAAGGGGGGGGATGTTGTAGAGCTGGGAGAGGGCTATATATTCCAAAGTTATGATATAGGATAAGGGGGAAGTTTTTCACCTATTAAAGGGGTGGTTGATGCCAAGTGAATAATTGGTATGATCTGTAATGTATTTCCCCTCTCATGGCTGCTACTAGTCTAAGGATTATTATCTACTTGAGAACAGAATTTGCAGGTAGTCTCTCACTGAAATAGCAAATTAGGAGTGCCAATGATACTGAATGTTTTATTATCGGTATGTACTGAGACTATGCACTGTCTTACGGACTATGCTTATATCTATCCCATTTCATAAAAACAATAAATATAAGTTTAAAAAAAAAAGAAAACATGATCTTTGCTACTGAAGAGTTCATCTATTCCTGCTGTTTTCTCTCGACCTCAGGTCATAATGCACTGCTTGTGACATCACAGTTACTTGCATGGCAACAGATTGTGATGTCACAACAGAGGATTATGACTTGAAGTAAGGAATAAGCAAGTGAGATAGATGAAGTCTAAGGAATAAAGAGCATGTATTCATGCACATTTCCTCAGCAATAAATAATGGGAAGAAGAAATCCATAGACTATATATGGAATGCAAGCTGAATTGTACCTAAATATCATGTTTTTTAAAGTTTTCTTTGACGCGTCAGCAGCTCTTTAACTGTAAAACAGTAAGAAACACAAAACCTGAAGCTTAGGGAGGGGGTGGGAAACAGGAACCGATGGTACAGCCAAGGGACCCCTCAGAGACCCTACACTCCCCAAAAATAAAGTTGTTCTTACTTGTGGCACCTTACCTTATTAAAAATTTTAAAATCAGAGACCATTAAAACACCTTATTAAAGCAGTAAAAAAGGCTCCCAATCCACACAGGGAAAGTGGGAATGCAGGGTATTCAATGTAAAAGCCGCAGTTTAACAGGCACACTTTTAATTTAGGGGTGCCCCAACCTGCTATGCAGAATTGCAGCCCCAAAAGAAATCTTGAAGTCTTGAAATCTTGAGAGAAGATAAAAGTGGCTCTGTCCCCTATGAGTGGCAGTTAGTTTAGTTTATTGTTCTAGGAATTACTACCTTTGAGCCAGAAGCTCTTTTACAAAGGTTCCACGTCAATTAGGTACAGAACAAAAGGTTACATAGATAACACAACAATTTGAGTTCTGTCAAGAGCAAGAAAACATATACAAATACATATCAAATCATTTGTGCAAAGAACACGAGATACCAATAATCACATTATCATTACAAAAAAGAGATCATGCCAGATTAGGAAAAATCAAATAGGGAAAAAGTCCAGACAGAGAGGGTAAGAGAAAGGTGTGGGGAGCAGACAATAGAAGGAGAAATGGTTTCTCAAACATGTCTTTGTCAAATATAGGACCAGGGTGGGTAGTGAGAGATAAGAGGTTTAATCAGGGCAGTCACAGGAGCTGGAGGTGGCAAGGTGAGAGTACAGCCTTGATTTGAAAGAACCTAGAGAGGTGGAGGTAGTAATAGGAGTGCTGAGGGCATTTAGCCAGATAACTAAGCCATAGTCAACGACTGAGATGATAGAGGATTGAATGGCAATCCTCAATGCAGAATGGGTAAGGAGCAGTCGGTTCCGATACAGGATCCCAATTCGCTGATTAATAGTTTTTGCTGTACTATCAATATGAGTTGCAAAGGTTAGGCCTTGATCAAAGATGATTCCAAGATATTTGAAAATTGGCATTTGTTCAAGGGTATTTCCCAGGTACGTATTAATGGTGAGTGGTACTTGCCGTTTCTTGTTTTGCGGATTAGAGAAGAGCATGGATTTAGTTTTTTTGTGGTTTAGAACCAGCTTATGTTCAAGGAACCACATCTCAACCTTGGAAAAAGCGTACTGAAGGTTGAGACGTAAGAGGTTCGGATCTTTATGAGTGGCAAGAATCACGGCATCGTCGGCATAGAGGATTATTTGTTCAGGGCAGGATTTGGGGAGGGAGTTTAGGAAAAGGCTGAAAAGGAGAGGGCCCAGGATGGATCCCTGGGGAACTCCTGAGCGAACCGGTTTTGAGTCTGAGAGAACTCCAGCTATTTTTACAGATTGAGAGCGCTGAGCAAGGTAATTTTTTACCCAGTCACCGGGACCCTGTGAGAGCCCTAGAGACAGTAGTTGTTTAATGAGTAGGCCATGGTGTACCGTATCAGACGCTTTGGTTAAATCAATGTAGACTGCTCCATTTAGGTTTCCTTTGTCCATGGCATTGTGGATTGCTCCTGAGAATTCAAGTAGGGCAGTCGATGTGCTGTGCCCGTTCCTAAATCCATGCTGCTGAGAGCAGAGGATGTTGTGCTTTTCCAGATAGTCTGAAAGTTGGTCCGCCACCATGCGCTCAAGTACCTTTGAGAGAGGTGGTAGTATTGATATAGGTCGATAGTTACCAGGCAGTGACTTATCACCACTTTTGTGCACAGGAGTGACAATTGCAGCTTTCCATTTCCTAGGGAATTGGCTGTAGCAGAGGGAGAGATTGAAAATTTTGGTGAGGGGGAGCAGCACTTCCTCAAGAGTGAGGGACAGAAGTTTAAGGTCAATAGTGTCGCTGCTTGTTTGGGACTTAGAAATGGCCTTCTTTACATATTTATAGACTTCATGGGCTGGATATTCAAAAGGGTTGCACCATGTGCAATAGGGTTGCGCCTGCGCAAGTCCGAAATTGCGCCATACTGCCATATTCAGCAGGAGGCAGTTGCGCCCCCCAAGTCAAGCTGAGCAACAGCGCAATGCTAATGAAGGCATGCTGAACCGGAGTGGGAGGAACCATGCATAAACCACGCAACCCCCAACCTGCGCCTGCACAACTTTGAGGCAAAAAAAAAAGTAAGTCGAGGGACACCCACAGGTGAGCTGCCACATTGCAGGGTGCAACGCAGCAGCTGCCACCTGTGGGTGGCCCTCAACCTACTCCCTGTGCCCCCCCTGCGGCCCAATCGCGGGCATATAGTAACCCCCAACCCCCCCGACTGGCCCGATCATGGGCAGGAGTTCAAACATCCCCACCCCCGACTGGTCTGATCGCGGCATAAGTTAACCCCCACCCCCGACTGGCCCGACATGGGCAGAAGTAAAGAAGAACCCACCCCTACTAGCCTGATCGCTGGCAGAAGTGAAAAGAACCCAACCCCACTAGCCCGATCGTGGGCAGAAGTGAAAAAGAACCCACCCCCACTAGCCGGATCGCGGGCATAAGTTAACCCCCACCCCGACTGGGCCGATTATGGCAGCAGCATCAACCCCCAAGGACATATCCCTGGTGGTCCAGTGGACTGTGAAGCCCGATCGCTGGCAGCAAAGTTTTCAAACCCCACCCTCAGGACATATCCTGGTGGTCCAGTGGACCATGAAGCCCGATCAGCGGGCAGCAAGCGTGTTCAAACCCCCAGAACCCACTTACCCTGGTGATCTAGTAGCTACCCACCCCACCCATGAGCCCCACCACCCCGCGCTCCCCATCAGCCGGGCGGCAGCATCCCACCCGCCGACTGACTGCCTGGTAGGGCTGCACGCCCATTGGTTCAGAGCAAGAGCCAATGGGCGGCAGCCCATACCGCATAAGCGCAGTCGGCGGGCGGCAGGCGGGTGGGTGCTGCCGCCACCGGCTGACGGTGGGGAGCGGGTGGTGGGGCTTTGTGGGTGGGTGTCCACTAGATCACCAGGGTAGGTGGTCCTGGGGGTTTGAATACATTGCTGCCCGCGATCGGGCTTCACGGTCCACTGGACCACCAGGGATATGTCCTTGGGGGTTGACTCTTTGCTGCCCGCGACGGGCCAGTCGGGGTGGGGTTAACTTATGCCCGCGATCGGGCCAGTCGGGGTGGGGGTTAACTTATGCCCGCGATAGGGCCAGTCGGGGGGGTGGGGGGATTTTTTAACTTATGCCCGTGATCGGGCTGCAGGGGGCGTCCTTCTCCAACGGCTGCTGCCTGGCAGGGTGCCAGGCGCAAGTCCTCGGGGATTGGCGCACCTGCATGCTAATGGCATGCAAATAGGGCCATAAATAGATGCAAATGGCCCCCCCTGCACCTTGCATGAATTATGGCCCCATTTGCATGTCACCTTTTGAATATCGGAAATCTGCGCATGCCACAATGGTACTTGCGCCACCGCATCTTGAATGCTCCACTCTGACCATTTGTGGTGGCGCAAGTTCCACTGCGCCATGCACAGTGGCTGTGGCCGGGGGTGCTATTCAAAGGAGTTGCTCAATAGCGCAACTCCGTTGAATATCGCCCGGGCCACACCCCTTCGCAACTATTTTGTGCAGCGCAAAGGCTTGCGCCACAAAATAGCGCAGTTTGAATATCCAGCCCCATGTGCCTTAATTAATTTGAAATGGAAGGTGGTTTGCTTGGAGAGGCAGTAGTAAATGTAGAAATTGGAGGGTCAGCATCAGTGAAGAAATCAGATGAAAGGACACCACTAAGGTCTGTGAAGGTATCATTTAGGGTGTTTGCAATGACCACGGGGTCTAATGTGGTGGTTCCATCCACATTCATTATTGTAGGAGAGGACTTGGACTGCTGACCCATGATATTTCTTATGTTGTCCCAGAAGGATTTCCCTTCGCCCCAGGAGTTGGAGAGGGCATTCTTGAAGTAGGAGCTCTTCATCAAGCGGATCTGCTTTGTACAGTGGTTGCGAGCCTGTTTATATTTTTGATTGTCCGACAGAGAGCCAGTGGCCCAGAGGTGATCCCTACTTTTGAGTTGTGCCAATAGCTTCGCCGTGAGCCAGGGATTTGAGAGTGCTTTGACTTTGCGCTTTTTTACTGGTGCATAGGTGTCACAGGCAGCGTTGAAAGTAGTAATAAAGTAATCAAGGGCTAGGTCAACATCTTGAGTTTTGTAAATCAAGGACCAGTCTATCTGCCTAAGACAGGTCTTGAGATGAGTAAGGTTGCCATAAGGTAGAACTCTGCTATAGATGGTTTTTGGAGGCAGCTTACGAAACTTATTTGCCCAGGTACATATTATAGGAGAGTGATCACTGAGAGAGTCAGAGAGAACAATTACATTGGTTATACGGACAGGGTGGCTGGTAAGGATCCAGTCTATGAGCTAAACTGGGGGAACTGCAGTTGTATGGAATCCTCTTATGCCCAACATTCTAAGAGTTGGACTGTGCCATTTCCCCTGGTAGGGGTGCACTATACTCACTTGTTATATGTGGAGCACTACAGAAAGTCGGCTAAAAAAAGTTTATAAGATTTAATAAGCGGCAAATCCTGACAATCAATAAATGTATTTGCTGTTGTCTTTGATGGAACTGCATCAAACAAAAGAAAGTTTATGAACTCTACACTGAATTATCTGGATATCGAAGTGAACATATGTTCAGATTCAGGTTGTTCGATTTAGAGGTCAAAATGTTTGCATACATTATTTTTTCAAATCTTAACACATTTCAATTTAAGTTTAAAAAAGCTAAAATGAGAAAGCCTCGGAGGCCTACTGATGGCCCAATGGTAGAGAGTCATACTACTGTGCTGTTGACCCAGGTCATGGATTGGACCCAGGAAGCTCACGAGTTGGCAGTCGTCTTGGGGCAGCGTTGCTGTCACACCCTTGGGAGGGCTGGCACAACTTTTCCCCAAATTAATGACCCATTAGGCTGGCTGAGAAACATGCTTCTCTTCCTCATGAGGCTCGCTATGTGCATGTAAGACCCTTGCAAGTTGTGAGTGTGGCACTGCCAAGGTGGTAGAAAAATGCAGAGTCAAAGGGAATAGCGCAGGAAGAATAGCAGCTGCGTGGAAGGCAGTGCACTCACTCTTGGAATCCTCACCCCTGCCTGCCCCACATGGTACAGTAACTGTTGTTGCAAGGGTGGGATGCTTCCTCAATGGTCCAAACATGGGGGGATGCCATGGACGAACTCTAGTGACCAGTAAGGGGGCTGCTGAGGCTGGGAGGAGAGCCCTTATTGAGGAGTCAGAAGCATATTTACTTTATTTGAAGAAAGGCTTGGCACAGTGCAGCCAGCAGTAACACATTGTGCTACCATGAGGAAGACCCAGTTTCATATTGTGATCCTGATCAGTGCTCCCCAGGACATGGGAATTTTTGCTGGCAGTGCAAGGATATTCAGAGTCTGTCAGTATGTTACCTCTATGGGACATGCTGCCAGTGTGTCTCAACACACCTGCCTGGCACTCATCTGCACTGTAGTAGGACATAGTGCCGGGTGCCAGAGGAACACTGTAGGATTTGGGACTGGGACCATGAAGGTGTGGGGTTCTAGGTAGCTCTGCGCTTTTCTTTAAAAAAAAGCTTCACTTTGGTATATTCATTCTTTTACATTAAAACCCCTGGCCCCAACATTTTGTCCTTTAAGGCTTCTTTAGGGAAAAAGTTTCTTAAACACTCTGCCTCATCACTTGTATGAGTCTATGCCTTCTCATTATGCTGAGCTGATTACTTCACTTCAATATTCTCCGACTGTGCTTTCAGTATTGGCTCTATGGCCTGCTTGCTCACATCAGTTTTGCACTCCAATACATATGCATCTACAGACATACCACATGGAGAAAGAAAATGCATATGAATATACTAAAGTAAAGCTGCTGCCGTTTTTCTTGGACTTTTTTTTTTTTTAAAGAAAAGCAGTCAAGCTACCCTGAACCCCCTCCTTCCTGATTACATACTGCCAAACTGGGATTCAGCTTCCATCCTATACAGGACATTACAGAATTGCACAGTTTCCCTCAGCACTTGGGATTTTTTGGACCTTGGGTCTAGGACCCCTGACTTATTTGGTAGGGGTCCTGGATCCCCAGAAGTCCAAACCTACTGAGAGCAGTGACCCTGCATCCCAGGTTAGAGGAAGTCTAGGGAGTCCTGCAGAGGAAAGACTTTCAGATTCTGGAGGGGGACACTTATCTTACTGCTATGTGGGGACCTCCTGTGATGGATTAGGGACAGCATGGAAAGTGGAAGGTGACCACTCAACATTCTGCCAAATCCTTCCTCCCCACCCAGCATGACATGAAGTTACTATGTGTGGAAAAGAGAGCAAACAGAAAGAAAACAAGCCCCTACAGCATAAATGAAGTCCCTTATTAGTGCCCATGTCATCGAGGTCTGGTGCCCATGTCACTGAGGTCTGGATGCCCCCCACAACACACACACACCCCTGAGATGTCCATGGCTTAAGCATGGCCTTCTGAAACCAGGAGTCATCACATGGGGGCTTCTTCTGCAGTCCTGGAATGAGATGGTGGTTGAGGACACACTCTGAGTGCATGAGGGCAAGGAATCTGCTGCCTGTCAGCCACGTGCACCATAGCATTGTATAGCACTGGGTACAGGGGAACTTTGCAGGACTTTCAAGATTTGGGGCCAACTGGACATGATGGACTTAGAGTCCTTTCCAACCTTATGTTATACATTGCTATGTTTTAAAACACAGAACCACTCAAATTGTTAACAAATGACACAGCAATATTCCTAATTATAGTGGGAGTGCTTCTGAGCAATCAAGAGTCCTTCTTTTCTCTGCTCAATGGACTCTTTCTGTAAAAAGTGTCTCAACAACAGATGCCCTGGAAATGGCCTTTCTGTTTTGGTTTTTTTTTATTTTGAAAACATCACTGATCAACTTCAGTTAATAATATATTATTATATGCCTGCTCTGACCTGTTGCTTGGCTGCACCCCCTCCCCCCGATTGGTGGTGGCAGCCCAAGAAGGTGGGGTTGAGGTGTTCAAATTGGTAAGCTCCATAGATGCAGTGGCATCTGCAGCAGCGGCCAGTTGCAGCCAAGTGCAGTGGGAGTCAGTAGAAGCCATGGGAGAGCTGGGAGATGATTCTTTGTTAATCAATGGTTTCTAGTGATTCAGAAATGGCAAAGTGTTATCTGGTAAGCTTTCTGTTGGTATTACGTGGAGTATGTGTGTGGGGTAATATTGTCAGGGACATTGTTTTCCATGAGGTAATGAAAGATGGCCAGAATGAAGGTGACTATACCATGTCCAATCTGATTGTTGGTTTGGATATACATTGTGTCACTAGTCATCTTGTAATCATGAAGAACTATGAAATTAGAATATGTGGTTACTTGTTAAATGTTTCTAACTGTACCTATCAGGTTGGGGTTACGAGGATAGTGCGCTTGTTTAAAAATGTTGTTTTACTCCTTTTATTTGGGGATGTGGAAACTAATCCAGGCCCCCTTGTTTTAGTCAAGAGTCCTGTAGGCCAAATCTTCCGCCACAGCATTTTTGTAAAGGCTTCAAAGTAGTTCACTTCAATGTCAGGAGCTTGGTTCCCAAGTTAAGTGAGTTGGAATATTTTGCATATCATCAGCAACTGGATACTATGGCAATTTCTGAGACTTGGTTGAAACCTCAAATTCCTAATAGCCTGTGTACACTACTGGGCTATAATTTACTTATGGCTGATTGTAAGGGTAAAAAAAAAAGGGGGTGGGGGCTGTGGTATATTTCAAGGCTCATTTACAGTTGAATGTTCTGGGTTCTAGAGTAGAAACTGATCATTCTTGTGATTGGTTGCTTTTGAAATTTATTTTGGGTGGGAAAAAACACCTATTCTTTGGCTGTTTATATAATCCCCCTCAAGTTGGTATAGATGGATTAAAAGTATTCTTATAAAATGGTAAGAGAAAATCCTGAAATCTAATTGGCTGTTGTTCACGTAGCAATTATGTTCCATGCATGGCAAGTAAAAAGTGCTGTCAAATGTGGACTGATCACCACTAGAATCATTAAGCTAACAGAACGTTAATAACTCAACTAGCAGCCATTGTTTTTTGCCCTGTAGCTGTAAGCATCACATTTACTTGCACTGGGCCCTAAAAATAAAAGTACCTTAAATACAAAATAAAACAGATTAATTAAATGTTGCTTCCCTGATCATCACATTCTCCTTATACACATAAACAAATTAGAAACATAGGCCCAGATATTCGAAAGGGTTGTGCCATGCGCAACAGGGTTGCGCATGCTCAAGTCCAAACTTGCTCCATTCTGCGATATTCAGCAGGAGGCAGTTGCACCACAGAAAACAGGCTGAGCAACAGTGCAATGCAAATGAATGCATGCTCAACAGGAGGGGGAGGAACCATGCATAAACAGCACAGCCCGATATTCAGTCAGGCTGTGCAGAGTTGTGCAGGCGCAACCCCCAACCTGCGCCTGCACAACTTTGAGCCAAAAAAAAAGGCTTAAGTTGAGGGCCACCCACAGGTGAGCTGCTGCATTGCAGGGCGCAACACAGCAGCTGCCACCTGTGGCTGGCCCCCAACCCAGTCCCTGTGCCCCCCCAGCCCGATCGCGGGCATCAATGTGGCTCCCCCCCTCCTCCCATTCACATCCCTGGTGGTCCAGTGGACCGAAATGCCCGATCGCTGGGCAGAAAGTACAAGAACCCCCCTCATTATCTCTACGTGTTAATCGCTGGCAGAAAGACAGACTTTTCATACATGTGCCTCGATCAGGCAGAAAGAATAGACCTTCATTCCCGCCGCGGGCAGCATAGTCCCTCATTCCCATGTGCCCGGACTGCAGCAGTGGTCAAACACGCCTTGAACAGTGGTTTCATCCACTTACACTCACGAAGTTTCAACCATCTCCGGCCTCCGCAGCCGGCGGGCGGCGCATCCCATTCCTGCCTGCCGGGCCGGAGCCGACTGGCGCAGACGCCTCTTGTTGCAGAGCTAGAGCTAATGGGCGCAGTTCTGATTGCATGACAGTCCAGATCGGTGAATGACAAATCTGACTGTCATGTACGGTATGGGCTGCACGCCATTGGCTCTAGCTCTGCACCAATGGGCGGCAGCCCTATCGGCCAGTTTGTTGGCGGGCGCGGGCGGCAGGCGGTGGATGCTGCCTACCGCCGCGCCGGGGAGCGGGTGGTGGGCTTGGGGTGGGTGGGTGGCCACACTAGACACCAGGGAGATGTTTTGGGGGCACTTACTTACTGCCCGCGATCGGGCACATGGGATGTGGGGGTCTGTATTCTTTCTGCCCGCGATCGGGCACATGGGATGTGGGGGTCTATATTCTTTCTGCCCGCAATCGGCACATGGGATGTGGGGGTTCTGATACTTTCTGCCCGCATCGGGCATTTCGTCCACTGGACCACCAGGGAGATGTATGGGAGGAGGTGGGGAGCTACATTGCTGCCCGAGATCGGCTGCAGGGTGCGCCGGTCCCGACGGGTTGCTGCCTGGCAGGGCGCCAGGTGCAAGTCCTCGATCAGCGCATCTACATGCTAATGGCATGCAATGGGTTATAATGACATGCAAATGGCCCCCGCTGCCTTGCATGTATTATGGCCCCATTTGCATGTCACCTTTGAATATCGTGGATTTTGCGATGGTGCAATGGTAGCTTGCGCCACTGCAAGTTGACTGCTCCACTCTGTCAACTTCTGCGCCAGCAAACCTCCACCGCGCCACGCACAGTGGCCTGGTTAGAGCTTATATTCAAAGGAGTTGCTCAATAGCGCAACTCCTTTGAATATCGCACGGGACACACCCCTGTGCATCTATTTTGCGCAGCGCAAGGACTTGCGCCTTTGAATGGCGCAGTTTGAATATCCGGGCCATTAAGTATTGTTTATAGTTTTCATTACAACTGTTTCTTTGCTGACAATGAAAAATCCCTCTACTATCTTTACCTGCTCATCAGGGAAATCTCTTCTCCTTGACTTCACAGTGAGATAATTGAGTCTCTGGCTGTAACAGAGGCCTTTGTTGTGTGTGTGTGTGTGTTTGTGTGTGTGTGTGTGTAGTATGTTAGGAAAGTAACATTCTAGCAGTGGAACTGAGCAAAATTTTGAATCCATGTATTCCATGGTAAACATTCCATATCTTGAATGTGGGGAAAAAACAGAGAAAAAAAAGGAAGAAGAAAGTAGGCAACAATACAATGACATAATTTGTTGTGGGTGGAAGGATTATTTTATCGTAAATGCACACAAGCAAGTCTATTGTTTCTACATATAAACATGCTTTTCCCAACTGTAAAAAAGTTTTTTTTTAAAAAAGGAGCCCATTTTATAAGCGCAATAAGGCACTCTGGGATGTGCGTGGAACACATTTTACAGCACGGCCAGTGGCTAAAGTCACTCGGCCTTTGGCCTCATGCCTTATTATGCCCCTGGCCACGCGGTAAAATGTATTCCATGCACACCCCATCATGCTTTATTGCTTACTTAGACACTGTTTCGCCCCACTGCTTGCATAATGATATTGTATTGACAGGAGACATTAATTTGAATTGGGAGCATAAGGATGGTCTTGGGTTAGAATCACTGCTGCAGTCATATGGGTTAATCAAAAAAATCCATAATCCTAATTGTTTAAATACTCACACAACTACTCATTCAATTCTTGATTGGGTTATTACCAATCACAAGAGTATTATAATAGCCTCTGGTGTTATGCCAGGTTCAGTAAGTGATCATATGGCCATTTTTTGTATTTTGAGTTTTAAAATTGTAACGGTCTCTCCACGTGTCTTTAAACAAAGCTATTTTAAAAGAGTTAATATTGAAGCAGTAAATGCTTCTTTGTCTTCTATTGAGTGGGCATATCTTTATTTAATTCCCGATGTGGATTGCGCTTTGGATCATTTCCTAAATCAATTAACTGTTTAGAATACCTTTTTTCTTTTGCGTACAGTTAGACTTTAAGGTAAGCTAAATAAATGGTTCTCTGATTAAATTTCATATCAAGCAGAGGAATCATGCCTGGGTAAACTATAAAAGAAACCCTTTGCCTGTCTTGTTGGCTAATTATCATAGCCTGAGAAATAAGGTTTCTGAACTGGTGAAGAGTGCCAAAAGAGAATTCTATAGGGGACAGTTTACAGCTAATTTGTCTGATTCATAGAAGTTTTTGCAGAATATAAATTCATTGTTATCACCTAGGACTGACAGTGAGGTGGACAGACCACAGGTGAATGATGAAACAATCACTGACCAAGCTATGATTGCCGATTTATTCAATACTATGTTTCTGACTACTCAAGCTATAGGTGTGGTTTATCTATGGCATCTGTGGATGAGGAGGTTGGACAAGTAGAGAGACCACAATTCCAGTTTAGAGCAACTGAGCTGTATGAAATCCTTAATTTGCTCTGCACTTTTCCAGATAAGAGTTGTGATCGTGGGGGTGGTCTGGATGTTAGGTTTTTGAGGTTAGCAATTTCCTTTATTGTTGATCTGTTATGTTACATTTTTAATTTATCTTTAACTACAGGTCAGTTTCCACAAGACTGGAAGTGTGCGAGGGTTGTGCCAATCCCCAAAAAACACATGCTGCTGTTCTGGATTACTTTAGACCCATCTCTATTCTTAATCCGTTAAGTAAATTGTTAGAAAACGTAGTATCTAAGCAATTGAAGGAATATTTGGATT
This sequence comes from Neoceratodus forsteri, assembly GCA_016271365.2. Lineage (NCBI taxonomy): Eukaryota > Metazoa > Chordata > Ceratodontiformes > Ceratodontidae > Neoceratodus > Neoceratodus forsteri. The sequence goes on from CM028130.1 coordinate 364,313,059, forward strand.
GTCATGGTATTCTTAGTTCACAGCAGTGTGGGTTCCGATGGGGATATGGAACAGGTACTGCCTTGGTCAGGTTCACAGACACTGTCCTCAGGGGTTTTGAAGAAGGTCTAATGACTGGGGCGGTGTTTGTGGATCTGACCAAGGCATTCGATTTAATTGACCATGATTTATTATCATGTAAATTGAAAGTTATTGGCCTCTCTGAAAATGTAGTATTGTGGGTAAATTATTATTGGTAAATCGTAAACAATTTGTTCGAGTTGGTTCACGGGATTCACAGATGGTATCATTTGAATGTGGAGTGCCACAGGGGTCCATTTTGGACCCCTTGTTATTCTCATTATTTGTCAACCAATTACCTATACAATGCGGATCCTGTGATAAATATTGTATGTGGATGATTTGATACTTTTTTCCCAGGCTAATTCATTAGTAGATTTGGCTGGAGCTCTTTAAGTCAGTTTTAAGAATGACTGTGCCTGGTTCGTGAATAGCTCTAGGATTCTGAACTCAAAAAAGACAAAATTAAAGATTTTTGGGACATTCTCAATGTTGAAAGACAACACACATTTACAGCTTTGTGATAGGGAGGGTGCTGCAATAGAACAGGTAACCCAGTTTAAGTATCTGGGAGTACAGCTAGATTGTGGTTTAACCTATTCATGTCATATTAAAAATGTTAGTCAAACAATAAATCAAAAATTATGCATTCTGTAAAAATTTCGGTCCTACTTTTCTTTAGAGACTAGGAAATCCATAGCTGATGGCTCAATACTTCCGCATTTTGATCATGTTTGTTTCAGAACTTGAATTTGAGGGAATATGTTTTGACTGTAGCTTATAACAATATTTGTAGATTTATTTTGTCAGTCCCATACAGAACACATCACTGAATTTATACTTACAGTTAGGCTTGGTTGTCACCGAGGGCAAGAATAGACTATTTTTCTGGTTGTCTGATTTATAAGTTGTTGTTTTCATCGGGTTTTCCTTTGGCTAATATGGATGTTATCAATTCTGTACTCCCCAACTTGAGATATGCTAATGGAATTTTACTGAATTCACCTATTCATAAGAATCTTAATGGTTTACAGTCCTTTCCTATCGCAGCTCCATCCCTTTGGAATGCGTTGCCTGTAACCCTTCATCAAGCATCATCCTTACTTAGTTTTAAGAATAATTTTAAGTTATTTTTATTACAGCGGTTTAAGTGTAATTGTTAATTAACTCTGTATTGTGTATGTTTGTTTGTTTGATGTTGAATGTTGTATGTTCCAGGTCGGACCTGAAAAAGGACCTGTCCAGTGTCCCTATCCGGTTAACAAACAGATAAATAAAATAAAAAAATTACTGCTATGGGGACCACTCTTACGGTTGTAAAAGTGGTCTTATATTCTTAGGGTGGTGTACCTCTTTACTCCCCTTCTCTGATGTCATTTACCGTGTTAGTAATGTAGACAATGGATGCCTGCAGGTGTAAAGGGAGGGGGAACTAAATGTGTTATGTTTCTGTCTCAAAAAGAGTTTCAGGTTTGGGCAACAGCTTATTTGGAATAGATTTCACCTACCAACCATACTGTCATCTTTCTTTGTACACGAGTGTTCCCCTTTAAGCATACAACATAGGTCAATGTGTAGTAGTAGTCTTTATTTGTGGCACCCTTCCGTGGAAGCTCAGGGCACCATTACACAGAATAACATATATTATAAAATGCTCAACTGCACAGACTCTACTCAATCCATAAAAACATATAAAGGAATCATAAAAACACATATGTATAACTAATCAACTCTATCTAATCCTCAAATGCTTGCCTAAACTGAAACGTTTTTAGACCATGTTTAAAAGCCTTTACCGAGGAGGCCTCTCTCAGAGTCCTGGGCAATGAATTTCAAAGGACTGGGGCAACCATCTCAAATGCCTGGTCCCCGGATGATTTTAATCTCACCTTGGGACTACCAGGAGGCCTTCCTCGGCACAGTGGAGTGGATGTCCTGGAGTGTATGGGTGCAGGAGCTCTAAAAGGTAGCCACAGCCCAGCCCACATAGGGCCTTGTAGGTCAGCTGACCCACTTTAAAGGAGAGATGCCACTTCACTGGCAGCCAGTGCAGTTAGCGCAGCACCAGCGAAATATGACAGGATCTGGAAAAGCCTGTCAGTAGCTGGGCCAAAGAACTGTGCAGCAGCTGCAGGCATCGCAACGCACCTCCCTTGACCCCAAGGTAGAAAGCGTTACAGTAATCAAGCCTTGAGGTCACGAACACATGTACTAGGAGGTGTATGGAGTGTAGTCACCCATACCATTGAATCTCCACGCTTGCTCAGGTACAGCTGGTACTGATTCCTGAATATCCTCCAGCAGCTGCTGACTCCTCACACTTTCGGCTGCTGGGATCCTCCAATCCATGTCAGGCATGTTAAAAAGTCAACCAGCAGCACATCCCCGGACATGCTGCCTTCTTAATTTCGTCCTGCATCTCCCTATGCACTTCCTCTTTTGAGAGGGTGATCCATATACCACCCCTACAGTAATGCTTCTCTGCCACCCCCCATCACCTGCTGTACCATCGTCTCTGTGTACTTGCCTCTTCCCGTATCCTCAATCTCTGTATCCTTTATACACTTCCTTACATATAATGCCACCCCTCCTCCTTCCGTCCTGCTCAGTCTCTCCTGAACAGTGCTCATACTGGTATAGTCACGTCTCATAGTATTTCAATGCCCACATTTCAGCAATCACCACCAGGACAAAGTATGCTTCTGCTGCCACTGCCTCCAGATCCTGGGCCTTATTTCCAAGCTCCTGTCATTTGTGCACACAGCCCTCCAAAATGCCTGCTTCCCCTCATCCAGTCCTGCCCCTTCCTCCCTGATCTGTCTTCCAGCCTTGTCCCTATTGCTCTCCTCCCTTATGGTTCCTCTTGAGCCCTCCCTTATCAATTGTCCCAGCACCCCTGTATCCACATTTGTTCTGCCCAATTGTTCCCTCCTTGTTCCTAGCACTGGGGAGAGGTCATCCAGGCCTCCTTCTGTTGAGTAGCTGCACGTATCTGCATCTACTCTATGTTCTTCCTACACTAATTTAAAGGCATCGCAATGTGCTCTTAACTTGCACCCTAGCATCCTGGTGCCCTCCTCAGGGGGGTGAAGGCCCTGCAGTTTGAACAGCCTTCTATTCCTGCAAGAGTGGCTCTAATCTCCCATGCCACCCCCACTCCTTCAGCTATGTGTGGAGATGACAGCAGAAGAATCACATGGACAATATCCTTGAAATGATGGTGTTGTCCTCCTTGCATGCTGTACACTGGATGCTGCTAATACTGAAAATAAAGTATGTGCTACTTTTCATGGAACTCCAGTGTGGCTTGTTGTTTATTCTGCAGTGTCTTTACACAGAGTTCCCACCAGGGCAAAGTCCGAGTATTGCCTGGTACCTCCACACACCCATAGCTACCACAATTTAGTAACCCTGGACTCCTCATTACCTCTGGTAAGATGCCGAGAACCTGGTTCTGCAGATTCAGAGCCATAGCTACTGACTTGCTGTGTGGCCCTGAACAATTTATTTTATCTCTCTGTACTTCAGTCCTTAGGTTGAAACAGGATCCCACTGAACACTGGATGCGCCATTTAATTTGGGCTACCATGGGTGAATAAAAACCACGAGAGCAGAGCTTGGGTGGTTTATAAAGGCATCACTCACTGAGTGTGTGAAAAATGAGTTACTCTGCTCCCCATATTTCATAGCTACTGGTTTACTGGCTGCAGTCCCTCTTTTCAGGGGATCCTCAGGAAACAGCACACAGAGACAGGATCTAGCAGTTGGGAGACTAACTCATCCAACACCAGTGGTCTCAGCAGACTCGCTGGTGGCGGGGGGAGGGGGGCTGTAGCAATAGCTACTGGTTAGAATGAGTGCAGATTTCCCCTCTTTGACACATGACGAATATGATTTGGATCAAGATCCTGTTTTTCAAAAATGTTATTTTTTTATATGTTTAATCTAAGGGCAGAAACACCCTTTTCTGAAAGCACACTGTAGTTGACATTTATCTGAAAATTGGTAACCGGGAAAGGCAACCTGAGTCAAGGTTTGTTTCCAGGTGTGATGGGGGAAAGTGGATTACAGTACTACAACAAACATAATATCAATGAATAGGTACAAAATATGTGAAAAATAAGTGCATAACAGTGTACAACCAACAGGATAAAAGTACAGTGACAATGGTAGAACCAGGAGTCAGAACTGGTCAGCATGTGTGTGCAATGGAGTGTCCACGATGCAGGTGGATAAACAGATATACCAAACCTATACAAAAAACCAATGGCCATAAAATAATGACGTAAAGAACGCTTAGTGACCATACTGCAAAGAGGTGTAGTCTACATTGGCCGTTAGTTTGGCCTGTTCTGTTTTGCCAGCAGGAACTCGTTCACAATAAAAGTGAATATAATGTGGTTTGTAGGAGTGCAGCCTCTCTCTAGTTTTTACAAGTATGGAGTTGTAGCCACCCAGCTGCAGCACATCAGTTCTAGTTCAGCAGAGTTTGCTTCTCAGTCCTTTAGTGACACAAAAATATAAAGACTAGAATGGCAATGCTGACATCATAACCCACAAATTTCCAACATAGCCAAAAATAATTGTCCCCCTAATGATGACAGGAAGAAGCTGCATGTGCCTTGCTAGCATTGCTGTTCTAGGGCTAGATATTCAAAAGTTAGCATGCACGCTTCACTACGTTACGTAGTCCCTGGTGGTCTAGTGGCCCCCCTTGCCCATTCTCCCTGGTGGTCCCCTCCATTGCCTGTTCTTTAATGTTGTATTAATCCCTGGTGGTCCAGTGGTTCCCCCAACCCCCGATTCCTCATTACACCTTATGATAGTACTTCCTGGTGGTCCAACTCCTGAACAGCCCCTGAACCGCCCGCTGGCATCCTTCCTCCCTGCACTCCCACTTATCCCATTGTTAGATGCCCCTAATGGCTATATATGATGACCGGCACAGCTCTCCTCTTACCTCCACAGCTGGCCACCGTATGAGCTATCAGTAAGTGCACGTACTGTAGAAACAGCCATTTCTACAGTACGCGCACTCACTGACAGCTCATATGGCAGCCGGACGCAGAGTTGAGAGGAGGGCTGTGCCAGTGCGATGGGTAGGGTACCACCATGGATTATTACATTAGAGAATGGCCTATTGAAGGGGAAAACCACTGGACCACAAGAGCTCTCGGGTCATCACTGCAAGTGGCTGCTGCTCCCCAAGCAAATGAGCCCATACTGTGCATGCAAATGACCCTTAAGTGCCTTCCATGACCAATGGGCTCGTCTGCATGCTCGTGCTAAATATAGACCATGGAGGACTTGGTGTTATCGTGTTTCAAGCAGCGCTATTTCCTGTGGGCCATATACAGCCCTGGTCCATGTCGGGTCAGCGTAGATTCACTTAGGACTGTGCTGACATAGACCAATATTCAGTTGAATAACGCTGCTCACCATCCATCTGAAAATCACAGCAGCTGGGGCACCAGGGGCAAGTACAGCACATCAGTGCTGTACCTGTCCCATTTTCTGAATATAGAGCCCCTATTCTTTAAAGTTCTTCAGCACAGTGTGTAAAGTGCCTTATATTTATAAGGATACCACTGCTGAAGTGGGCTTTTTGTGCAGATAACAACAGATGCCAGAAATGCCAACATGAAGAAGACACATTTATAGTTGGCGCATCCAACGCACGCCCCCTTATTCTGTGGTATCACTTATGCATAATGAAAAATTTGACATTTGATTTTGGTTAGAGCTGTGTATAATTACACACCTGTCAAAGTAAGAACATCAAAATGAGTGAGATGGGAAACATCAAGAGTGAGATTTTTAACTGCCGCACTGAAATTTTATCTCAATTTTAGAAGTGAGGATTAAAAAAGCCAAGTCAAAAGGAGCTGTTAATCGTTTAAATTTTATTTATTTATTTATTGACATATTTCACCAGGAAAGCACACTGAGCGACTAGTCGCTCGTCTCCTGGTGTGACCTGGAGGGAAGGGGCACAACAGGAATGAGACATTAAACATTCATGTTACAAGATCAACAATAACATACAGATGTAAGGCAGGTATTACAAACAATGTTACAACAGTGCTGTGCACAATAGGTAAAAGAGTGGACAATAATAAGTGCCGGGTTAATAAGTAAACAAGTGCTTACGTAAAAGAAAAGAAAGAAGAGGGAGGGATTAGCCGGGGGGAGGGGGAAGAGTCGTGTCCCTGGATACCCCTTTAGGATGCGAGGAACCCTGCAAGAGGACTGGGGGGGGACCAGAGAGAAGGGGATAAGGCAGTGTCCCAGAGAAACCCCTTCAGGATGTGGGGAACCCTGCAAGGGGGCTGTGGGGCTAGACAGAAAGGGGGATAAGGCTGTAGGGATTTAAAGACGGAGGAGAGAGGAGGAGGAGGTGTGACTTAAATGCTAGGAGGGGGAATAGGACCTAACCCAAGAGAGGATCCTTCAGGATGCGGGGTACCCTGCAAGGGAGTTGGGGAAGGTCAGTAGATAGGGATTAAACGAATGATAGGAGAGGGAGGGAGTGAGAATTAAACCCTTGAGGGGAAGAGAATTTGCACCTTTGGAGGGGATGGGGCCTAATCAATAGTCCATCAGGATGCAACTGGACCCTGCTAGTAGTCATGGAAAGCCAAGATAATGGCTAGATCGAATAGGGAAGATATGAAAAGGCTCAGTTGGACCCCTTCAGGATGTTCAGAACTGTGCAAGGGGGACTGTGAAGACTAGGGAGAAAGGTAGGGGAGGGGAAGGACAGGAGACAAGCCTAGGCTCAGCAGGACCCTTTCAGGGTGCTGAGAACCCTGCAAGGGGACTGTGAAGGCTAGGGAGACAGGTAGATGGGAGAGGGGGAAGGAGAGGAGACAAGCCTAGACACAGCAGGACCCCTTCAAGATGCTAAGAACCCTGGAAGAGGACTGCAAGTTGAGGGAGATAGGAGGAATGGTGGGGGGAAGGGAGTAGATGAGAGATACAAGCCCCTTGGGGTAGGAGAGGGACCCATGGAGAGCATTCAGAGTCCCTTACATTCTGTGAGAGAGCAAGGGATGCCAGTAAAGGGGAGCAATTTGGGGGAAGGGAAGGACAGCTAGAACTTTTGGGGGGTGGGGGTGCACAGGGTAAAAAGTAGGTGACAGTAGAGGGGTAGGGTTTGTCCAGGGCTTAGAGGAGGGAATTAGGGAGGGACATGGCAGGAGCAGCTAGGTGCAAGGTAATTATTGAGGGCAGAGCTGACAGAGTAGGCAGAGAATGATTGCTGGATTTGAGGAGGGAGGTAATTCCAAATTTTTGGGAGGCGGTGAGAATAACTGGATTGGCTGATTTGGGTGGATCGTCGGAGAACTACCAGGGTGTGGGAGTCGGTTGATTTAAGGGAATGGGAGGATGGGGGGTGTCATAAAGGAGGAGGTGGCTGTAAATGTTGACCAAGACTTAGGAGCACTGAAATCTCTACCTCCTTCTTCAATGGGTGGCTACTCTGGTGACCTGAGAATGCAAAAATAAAAAGTTTAAAAGAGACTCTGGCTGCTTATTGTGCATTAGAAAATGGCCAGAATGGATTTTCTATCCTGACTGGCTGAAACTGCCGCCAACCTGGGCAACTTTTTTTTTTTCCCCTATATTGTTTATTTCTCCTAGGCTGGGGGGTTGTACCTATGGTTCCCCCCATCCGGCTGTCTCTTTGGCCCCACCACAGCCAGAGCTCAACCCCTATGCTCTACCCCTCCCAGCCACATCACGGTTGGGACTTACCCCGCTCACCGCGGAAGGCCAGGTGTCGGTAAGCACCCGGGGAGCTGACTTGGGTGTGTCTGCCACGACGCCAGCGGACCACCTTCACATGTGCAGGGAGGATTTTCTCTTGTGCCAAGTTCCTCCCCCGGCACGACCGTGCAATGACGCCAAGGATGTTCCATGTGCGTGTCCGCGCCTGGCACGTCCAGTTTCAGCCTGCGTCGACCCCACAGCAAGATCATAACATGCACCAACCCCCAGCCACCGCCAGAAGCCAGCATGTCGGTGGTCATCCCTTCCCACCCTCCCCAGAGGAGAGCAGTCCCTGGGACACTCAATCCTCCTTGCTCCCAGCCAACCCCCAACACCCGAGGTTGCTCCCAATCCCGGGTCGCCGGCATGGTGTGAGGTGTGGTGTCCAGCGTCTCCACCCTCAGCACCACCGGGCTGGCTGGAGCATCTATTTTTCAATAGATGCCCAGTTAAAAATAAGTCCCAGTCCAAGTGCCACCTCACTGCGCACCATTCTACAGTGGTGCCCAGCCTGCTTTTTAATTAGCTGAATGCACCCAAGAAAATTTTAAATGCCCGCCATCTTTTTCTCTCACTTAGCGAGAGGTATTGGTCCCCTGCAGCCACTCCCTCTTTTAAAAATAAATCAAAAAAAGCACATTACAGTTATCTTGCGGTTGGAAGAGTGACACAACAGCACCACTCTCCCGACCGCACTCTCGCAGTACCGTGCTGACCATCTCCTGACCGCGGTCTCCCACTACCGTGCTGAGAGCAAACAGAAAGTAAGCGGTCAGACTTACTATGCCTCCTGAACAAAAACAAACATTTACCTAAGAAATTCAAGAAAGCAAAAAGAAATCATGTTTCTCTTTGCACGTACATCGCGGTCAAAGGTCGCACACCGCACAGACGCAACTTCCGACCGCAACAAAAAAACAATCCTGCACCAAAAAGAAAAATACATTAAAATTACCGGAGAGTCCTACAGAGAATTTTCACAGCACACTGCCTTTCTTTTTTAGGAAGCAGTGTCTGTGTGTGTGACTCTGTCTCGTGGGGGGGGGGGTGGCAATCCACCAGAATGCCGCAGGGAGGAGCAAGAGCAGCAGGAACAGCCTATGGACTACTTTATTAATACATTTGTTTCTAATACTTGTGTTCATTTTTCAGTCATTTACTGTATTATTTTACAACTTCATGAAAATTGACACAGACGACCATTTTCTAAGCGTAATAATACCCACCAGGGTGGGCATTATTGGGAAATATCGGACCTTCAAGGGGTTATAAGGCCCTCTGCCTGTGGCATTGGGCCTCATTACACCCCTGGGCGGTCTGGTATTTCCCAGTAATTACTGGTTGCCATAAATATCAATCGGAAATGCATATCAACCGGATTTGGGGTTTTTATGCTCCAAAGGCAATGATAACTTGAAATCCAGTTGATATGACACGTCATAATAACCCAAAATCCAGCTGATATGACATTACCCAAAGAAACCGTTGCATTCCATTGTTTCACAAAAAGTATTTCAACTGCAGTTATTTTCAGCTGTGTTTTATTCATGTATAGTTTAACTTCTTCAAAACAGAACTGCACTCCAGCTAAAAAAACATATTTTTCTTTCAAGCTGCTAGAAATACAGTCTAAACTTCCACACCAGCAGTTCTAAAAAAATAAAGGATAGGAAAGTTTGATATTATGGATTTTTTTCACACACCCTTGGTGTTTGATGACCACATAGGTCATCACACACCTCGGGTGTGTGAAAAAAATCCATAACACACACTTACCTAGGCATTATTCTCTATATAATAACTGGTGACCCTCCCATATCAAACAGTTTTTGAGATCTGTATAAAGTCGTAGCAACCCGCAAGTTAATATGGCAAAGTCACATCAACCTGCGAGTTGATAAGGCTTTTACTGTTTTGTGCCGGGCTGTGTGTACCACGCTTGCCCATGAAAGATTCTGAGCTTTGTTTACGTAGAACCAGTTATCATAAAAAATAACACATATGAAAGTGTGTGATCTGCAGTTTTTTTTTTATTCACCCTTGGTGTGCGACAATATATAAACCTCTCAAGCGTTTAGTTCAAAGTTGACATAAAATGTTTTCTGGTTGCTTTAGTGAGAAAACAACTAGATTTCTTTTACCCATTTCATAAAGTCAGCCTCTCCCCCACTCGGCAATACACTCGCTCGCATGAAAGGCACGCCAGGCACAATCTCTCCTTTGCCCGGCAACCCGCTCTCCTCACAAACTAAATGCAAACTCCCACCATCATGATCCAGACCCACTCGCACACTGTACGCTGAACAGCTGACCTGCTGATTTCCAACCCACTCTCTCTATAACACTGAGCAGGTGGAGAAAAAAAAATACAAGAAAGAAAGTCTTAGCAGCTCAAAAGTCCTCAATTTAAAAAGAAAAACAAAAAAAAAAAAAAACACAGGTGGAGGAACAATTTTATTAAAAATTAAGGCAAACATTAACCTTTTTCACTATTAAATACTATACATTTTAGCTATCACTTACATCTGTATTTTTGATAGCCATTTCATAAGCGCAATAAGCCACTTCAGGGTGTGTGTTAGACACTTTAACACAGAGCTAGAAGGCTGGACTCACTTGGCCTGCAGTCTCATGCCTCAGTATGCCTCCTATCCGTGTTAAAGTGGGATGCTTGTTTTGGGAGGCGGGCAGCCAGTAGAGCGCGACGAGCAAAGAAATCCACTGGAGCTGCATTAGGTAGAGTTACCACCTGTCCCTACTTTCACAGGACAGTCCTGATTTGGGCAGCTGTGTCCTGCGAAAAAACATGAAAAATACTAAATGTCCTGACATTATAGTACAAAAGAATATTTTCAGACTTTCCTCTAAATGCTGCAAAAACTATAGTACCTTAACTAAAATACCTTAAAATGATTAGAGACACTAGAGAATATCTAAAAAACTGCAACACTTAGTCTTAATTCTAATTATTTAGATACAAAATCTGCTGTGTTGGTTGAGGTTACATATTGTCCTGCGAAAAATCATATTGCAGTAAGAAATGTCCCACTTTGGGCTTCTTAAAAGGTGGTAACCCTAGCATTAGGGAACAGACAGATGCAGATTTTTTTTAATGCGTAAAGCAGAAGATTTGCTTTCCCGTCGGGGGGAAGGGGGAGTTTAGTTAAAAAAACCGGGACTCTCCCCGCTAAAACGAGCGACATCGCATGTAGGCCTGTCCTGTCTTATTGTTTACGTAACACCCACCCTGTCGGCTATTATCGTTTACTTCTTTCTCCGATGTTTCTAGCATCACGTGGCACTTTGTTTACGTCACTGGACGCAGTTCCCCCCCCTTAACGTGTGCCCTGAGTCAGTCCGTTTCTCCTTCCAAGATGGCGTCGCTCCTGCAGCCCCAGCTAGTCCTATATCTGGTGAACGGGGAGAAAAAGATCCGGGCCCCACTCTCTCAGTTGTACTTCTGCCGCTACTGTAGCGAGCTGCGTTCCCTGGAATGCGTCTCGCACGAGGTGAGTAAGGAAAAGCAGGGCCACTGGGCCCACTCCCCCACAGCATCCCTCATCCTTGGCTTTTTTCTCTCGGATAGAAAGGCTCCATAGAAATGTTGCACCTGGCACCGCCCTCGCCTGACGGCCCGCCCTGTTCCCTTCTCTGGAAGCTCCGATTGGCTGTGGGGCATGGAGTTGTAATTGGCTTTGCCTGTGATAGGTTGGTTTAGTGCTCCCGGAACAGGATTTGGCAGCTGCAAAGCCAGTATGTGTGCTGGGCCGGAACTCTCGCCACAGTTTGTTCTTGGGGGGAGAAATGCTATTTATTAGTAGTTTCATACATAAAATACTGTAATACTGTCAGATTTTTAGATGTTGATACCTAGAGCATGTTTTATTTATATAATGTATATTGTATATGATGTACTGTTGTTATAAGATGTGATATATTTTGTATAACTATATATATATATATATATATATACTGATTGTTGTTTTGTGTATCTGTATTGATTGTTAGGTGTTCTGAAACTTTTTGACATAAGACTCCATTGAAAATGAGTTTCTGCTCAGCTGGGCTGTCCTTATTCACAGAAACATTAGGAAGAAGCCAGCAGAAGGCCATTTGGTCTGCCTACTCCGTTCCTATTGCAGGGTCCTTATCTTAAATGACTGACACTGACATGCCTGTTCAGGAACAAAATATGTTACTGTTGCTACAGTTTGTAGCTGCATGCACTAGAAAGGCGGTCATTGGTGGACAGTATTTTCGGTTACTATTGCTAGCATTCTCATTAGATCCTAGACATATCTTTCATTTGTGCCTGATTTTTGGTTGGTTCATTAATTACCTGTGGTGTTTCTTAAATGTATGTTTTTTTTTGTTTGTTTTTTTCCTGGTAAGCAGAGCCATGGGAGGTGAATCTGATGCTGTTTTTATTTAGTTTTTGTTTACCCGGTTGGTGTGCTAGCCATGAAATGACTGTTTTCAGGGACAACCCGGAAGAGTACAAACAATCATAGATAAAGTACATGGCATGAGTACAGGAATATTATATATAGTATAGGTCAGAGTCAGTTAAAAAAATACAACCAATGAAGCATAACATGATATCAACAGTCACATATACAGTCAAATAATATACCATAACCTGACATATTAGAAATTACGTAGGGTCAGAGAAGGTAATTAACATTGCAAATGGAAAAAATATAGCACCACAGGGTGGTCAGAAATACATGTTAGGGTTTGTCACAGCAATGAGACGCAGGGCTCCAAATACTATAAGGGGAGATGGGATTTGGCCAGGCTGAGGTATGCTTGGGGAGTGTGCAGGAGGTAACAAGGGTTTAGATAATAAGTTTAGAGTCAGGGTTATAGGTTCATGTCTTTCAACAGTTGACATTTTCTCCAGGTGATGTGCGCCTGTCACTTCTGAGAGTAGAGATTAGGAGGTAGTATAGTGTAGTGGTTTAGGGCACTGAGCTGCAAACCTGGTGACCTAGGTTTGAATCCTGTCAGTCCCCACTTGCATACTGTGTGACTCTGAGCAAGTCTTAACTTCCTTGTGCTCCCAGGTCACACCTGGAAACAAACTGTGGCTTAATGTGGCTTTCTTGGTTAAACAACCCCCGGATTGACAAGCACTGAATAATAATGCCAGTCATAATCTGCTGCCTAGTTCTTAAGGAAATGTATTTTTCTCACTAACTGCTTCCAGAGTTGGTATTGTCATTTTTGGCATTCCTGATTTTCATCATTTTATTTTGCCCTACATAGTTTTTAACTTTGTTCCTGATTTTTTTATGTGTGGCATTAATGAATTATCGTACCACATCACCTAACTGGTTGTATTTCTTTTGTAATTGTGTGCTCGCCTTCCTCTTTCCCCTGGGTTGCACCTGGAAACAAGCCTCAGCTCAGTGTGCCTCTCCAGGTTACTAGTTTAAATTTTTTTTTTAAATAAGTGCCTCTCAACCGTCCCTGGTTTATGAGGAATGTCTCTCGTTTTGCCTCTTAAATTGCTCTGTCTCTTATCTGTCCCTCATGGAAAAGGTGCTGCACACACAGAGAATGTGCCAAAAATTCAGACTTTGAAGCAGAAATGTGATATTCCAAGATGTTAAATCAAAAATAAACTTTGTACAAGTAAAGGCAGTTGTTCCCACAGTGGTTTGAGCTTGTATATCCCATGACACTGCCACCTTACAGTTAGACTTTGATAAGTCTAGTGCTGGCTAGCTTCACATAATCTGTTTTTAATGCTAAAAAGGAAATCTCCATGACCTTTGGCACTAGTCAGAGATTGTCCCACCTCCCCTCCCTGCCTTCTTTCCACACTCTTGATGGGACTAAACTGGAGGATTTTTCCTCAGTTAAGTAGCTTGGCGTCTGGCTTAAAAGGCACCTCGACTTTTCTGTACACATGGATGTAGTTGCCAAAAAACTTCACTCCAAGCTTGGTGCCCTCTACCATAACCCCAGCTGCATCCCACTGCCTACCTGCGGTACAGAAAATGATCGATCCAGTTTTCGATTATTGTGACATAGTCTTCAGTGCCGCTCCCAAAACCACTCTGGCCAGACTGGATACCCTCTTCAACTCCTTCTGCCACTTTGCACTTGATGCCCCCCCCATCATCACTGTGACCTCTATAAATCCCTCTCCTTCCTTTCTCTTGAGGATAGGAGACTGGAGACATTCCCACTGTATCTATTTTACATCCAAATATTGGTTTGGTTCCCTCTCCTCCTATCTCTCCTCACTTTCACCCCCCCCCACTCACTCACTTCAAAGTTATGACCACCACTCCCTAACTATTCCCAGAAGATCCACTTGCAAAGGCCAGTCTGCATTCTTCTACTGCCTGCCTAAATTGTGGAACTCTATCCCCCTACCCCTTCACCCCTCCATCATGCCCCCTCTCCTGCTGCTCTGTCCTCTCTCCTTCGCAAGCTCCCTCCCTACAGTTGCACTTGCAACTCGTTTCTCCTTCATCTTACCTCCCTATCCCATCTACATACCTCCATTCTGACCTTCCCTGCATTCTTCTGCCCTGTATAGGGTGACCCAAATTCTGAATTGCTTCTCAGCTGCATCCCACCCCTCTCCACTCTTGCTAGTACCATTCATATCGCTGTATTCTGGTCACCTTCACTGTATCCGCTACTCAGCTGAAGTGCTTGAATTGCAGCTCTGTTGTAATTTACTACCTGAGTATACAACTGTCTACTTCTGTATTTCCCCCTTCCCTGTTTGCTGCACTGCTGCCATGTTTTACCCTGTATGTATATATCTTCTTCGAGACAGTCTCTTGCAGCAGGTCATAACACATGGAATATCAGCTGCAGGTGTCATTTCCTCTGGATGATTTCTCAGCAGTCCACCCTGGGACCTCCCCCTAGCATTACCACGCGGTGTCTGTATGGCACGTATAAAAGGTTGGGGTTGGGGGGTCCCTGCTACTCCTCAGTTGTTTTCAACAATGACCTGATGCAACAAGTCCTCCTTCGGAGCTCTGCTTACCAGTCATCAATGAAGAGTTCTACCGACCAAATGTTAATTCTAAATGGGTTCATCTACTGATGTCTTCGGATCACTTATTCCGAAAGTGTACCTGTGGCCACAGAATCACTACAGAGGACCTCCGCTATGTCTGTGTTTGGTGCTTGTGTCCTGAACACGACACCTGAGATTGTATTCTCTGTAAGCAGTTCAACAAGGCCACCAACCATCGAAGGCTTCAGCAACTTTGTGAGTTCCTCATGGAGCAAAAGGTTGCCATTGTGGAGCAGCAGCAACGCTCCAAGTCAAACAGGGAGTCTTCAGCGTCTCCTCGGGGTCTCACTGCTCTGCGGGTGAGCCCTCCTCATCACCAGGACAGGGTCCTGGTAAGAAACATGCCACTAAAAAACGAAGCATGTTACTGCCATGCTCTTGTCGTTCACGACGAGTACCCCGATCACTACCAGAAAGGAAAGTACTGAAATGGTTGCCACTGTCACATCGTCTTCTACACCATCCATGATTGTAGGCTCCTCTCTTTCCTTGTCGACGGCTCCTCCGATGATGGATTCTGGGGTGAAATTGTAGCTTCCATCACTGCCTCCTCCCTCTGTGATTTCTAACCATCTTCCGTCGATGATGGCTTCTGGCCCATCGACGATCCTCTCGACAACCGGCCTTCTCTCAGAGGGTTCTATGTTAGTGCCCTCATCGACGATCCTGGGGTCCTATACACACCCCTCATCAACGGCTGCTCACTTGGTTCCACTGCCTTCTTCAGTAATGTCAGTGGTCCCTATTCACTCGGTCCATGCTACCCCGGCTACTTCCACTGGACAGATGGCCATGATTGATGTCCAGGCTCTAGTAAATACTATCCTGGATGTTACACAGACCCCTCATCCCCCTAGTGAAGGATCTGCTCTGGTCTCTGCTCCTTCTAGGCCTTGGGCCCAGAGGACGGCTAGCTGTTCCCCTGTCTCCTCGGGCTTTCACCCTCCGGATGTGGACATGGATGACCCTTTTCTGCAGGACTGGGATTTGGCTGACCTGGAGGATGAGGAAGTATGGACCAGGAGGACTTCCCTCCGTCCTCGGCCACCTCGTCTGTACAGAGTGAACCTACCCCTAAACTTCCATGTTCTCCGCCAGATGATCCCACATTTCTGGACATTATGATACACTTCCAGAAAACGTTTGGGTTCCACAGCACGGATCAGGATGCTTCAAGAAAGAAGTTGGCACAATAGTTAGGTGTACCAGAATGCCCAACTGTGGTCATCCCCCATTTGGTGGACGCCTTTGAAGAGGCTATTTGGGCCACTTGGAGGTAGCCTTTCAGAATTCCCTCCAATCCTCGTAAGGCTGATAGGATTTATTAGACCCTGGTGGACCATCCCTACTTTATATCTCTGCCTCATGCGGACTCTGTGGTGATAAGTGCCACTCATGATGGGTCGTCTAGACCTCAGCACACGAGTGCTCAACCCTTGATAAGGAATCCAAGAAATTTGATGTAATGGGGAAAAGGGTTTATGCCTCAGCTACCATGTCTCTTCGTATACTCAGTTACATGGGACACCTCCTGAAATATCAGGAGGAAATCCGAAAAGCCTCCCAGGCAACAGTCCAGTCCCTACCTGCGGGTTCCGCCGAGGAATATCTGACATCCAAAATGTTTACGGCGGCGTCTGTTTGCTGACACCTGCTCAGTGCCACCTATGATGCTGTTGACACTGCAGCCTGTATGTCCTCGCAGGTGTTTGTCTCAGACATCATGCCTGGCTCAGAGTGCCAGGATTTTCACAGTACGTGCAGCAATCTATCCTTAACGCTCTCTTTAAGGGTGATCAGCTGTGTGGTCCACAGACCCAAGAAATGTTGAAGGACTTACAGGACTCTCGTCATACCCTGCAGTTGGTCCAGACCCTGTACCATCCAAAAGCAAAACCGACCTTCAGGGGCTTCTCCAGGGGCTGCCCATACAGGGCGCGCCCAGTGCCCAAAGACCACCTGCCAATAAGCAAAAGCTGCAGTTGACATTGCTTGTTCCTAGAACTGCTCGGAAAATGTCCCGTTATGTCCCTGCTGCTCCCCAGCAGGGCCAGCCTTCGGCTGAAGGTCTTTCTCTGGTCATGGGACCAGAGACCCTTCCCATGGCCGTCGAGGGTAGCTTTTCCCTGCACCTACAAGGGTGGCAAACCATCTCCTCTGACCTGTGGCTCCTGCAATTGATCGAGTCAGAACACATACTGGAGTTCACAGAGATACCCCTTACTTTGCCACCGAAGGTCTCTCATTACCCCCAGACCAGGCATTGGTCTTAACATATGAAATTGCTGCTTTGCTCACAAAACATGCCATTGAACCGGTTCCCCTTCCACAGAAGGGTACAGGATTTTACTCCCATTTTTTTCCAGGTTCCCAAATGGATGTGGGACTTACGCCCCATTCACAAAACATTACAGTCTAGACATCGCTTCCAAGAAGCAAACTGCTTTTGAATGGGCCGTTTTACAAGATCTCCTGTCCTAAGTCCTGATAGTTCGCTTCCTCCTCCTCCCCTTGGCATAATAACTGCCTGGGAATCATCCCATGTGTTATGACGTGCTGCAAGAGATTGTCTCGAAGAAGATGGTACAGTTGCATAAGAACTTACCGTAACAGTGGATCTTCGAGAGTATCTCTTGCAGCAGGTCATGCAGCCCCACCCACCCACCTTCCCCCTTGTTGTTACTTCAGAAAGGTTCCTTGCTCCTGTCCTTTCATGACTCCATAAGCTGCTGCTTTATGTCCCTCCTTGGTTCCCATCAGAGGCCTGAGAAATGGTTTCTCATTCAGTCGCTAGGATGGAAAAGAACTGAGGAGTAGCTGGGACCGTCCCCCCTTTATACGTGACACACAGACACCACGTGGTAACGTTATAGGGAGGTCCCAGGGTCGACTGCTTAGACGTCATCCAGAGGAAATTACGCCTGCGGCTGATATCCCATGTGTTATGACCTGCTGCAAGAGATACTGTTAAAGATCTACTGTTACGGTAAGTTCTTACGCAACTGTACTTTACTGCTGTTTTTGCTGATTGCTTCCCCTGGTTGCTGCACTGCTGTCTTATTTTACCCTGTATATAATTATTGCTGTAAATATTTGTTAGTTGATGCACTCCTGTTATGTCATACCTGTGTATATCTATTGCTGTATTGGTTGTTTGCGACATTATTGCTATTGTTTTACCTGTATGTATTTTCCCCTTCCCCCAGGTCGCACCTGGAAATGAGTCTCGGCTCAGTGTGCCCTCTTGGTGAAACATTTCTAAATAAATAAATGTTTGAGGATGTGTCCCTCATTCTGAGGTTCAGTTTCCCTCATTGTTCATCATTTTGAGTGGCTGTGCCCCTCGTTTCAGTTAAAAGAGCTTGAGGGTATGCTAGTGGTAGCAGACACCTTCTGAAGCACATTGTATGGTATAGTGTAGTGTGACCAGGTGTCCCGGTTAAGGGGGATAGTGTCTATTTGCCCCGACTATATTTGGGGCAATTTTGCATCTCTCACTTTTCTGAGGGCCCCAAACTATAATAGGAAGTCATAATTGATGTACTAGCGAGCTGTAGGCCTTGTCATGTGTCCTTGTTTTTGATCTGGAAATTCTGGTCACCCTAGTAAAGATTGACGTACAACCCCTTGGGCTGCAAAAGTTTCTTTCATAAACTCTCAGAAGTGTTCACCTCACTGTACCTGACGTGAGACCGCCTCCCCCTCCAAATATGTTATCCGGCTGAAGACCATCAGATACCTGGTGAAATTTGGGCGTGCAGGCACACCACCAAGACTCCATACTGACCGAACAGCATGACCTTATGCTTTGGTTTATTTTTACATCCCGTATGGCACAGATACAGTTGTAAGATTGGCGTGATGTAACATGCAGGAACTGTGAACTGAAGGTCAGCAATTGTGGCACCCTAAGAATATAAGTGAAACAACTATTACAGCTGACTAAAACTGAGGAGGTGCTTCTTCACAGGAGTGCTGAATTCCTGGAACAGCTTTCCAGTGAAGGTAGTGGGTGTGAATACAGTGGTGGGGTTCAAGAATGCATGGGACAGGCATAAAGGAATCTTAGTGGAAAGGGTGAGAGAGAAAGAGCTGGAGCTCAAGTAGGGTCTACGGTGATACTGTAGGTAAGGAAAAAAGGTCAGACTGGGTGGGCCAAGTGGTCCTTATCTGCTGTCAAGTTGTATGTTTCTGTGTAACTGTAAGATTGCTTGAGTGGGTGGGGTTGTTAAATATAGTCATTGTTTAAAAAAAAAAATGACATTAATGTAAAGCTTAGGTTTATATTTATTATAAAAGTGCAAAAAGTAAGGAAATGCGATGTTAGGATTTTTTTAAACGTAACTCTGCCTACCCCATTCACCACCTCGTGTGAACCTCACCAAATCGAATGCCAAAGCACAATCCAGGTTTAATACATATGTTTCAGCATTGTAAATAACATAGTATGAGGAATACAGGGTGGGGCAGCAGACAGGCGGCCTTCAATGGTCAGAGCTCTCAGTAGGATTTTTCATTTGGGGGTCCGGGACTTTCTTTAAAAAAAAAAAAACGGGTCCACAGCCCAAAAGTGGGAATCCTTGGTAAATTTTTTGGGGTCCCCATGTAAATGCATGTGAGCCACACCCCTGCGCTCGCAAGTCTCGTAAGAATCAGTATAGCGTGGGAGCATGCTCCATTGGTTTCTATGGGCTGTGTTTCAACTATTTTAATGTTTAGTAGGAATTCAAACAAATTTCAGCCACTGCTCATCTAACAAGCCCCTTGTTAGTTGAGTGGTGGTCGTAATTTGTTTGAATCCCCTCTAAAACATAAAAATTGTAGTTTAAAACATATTTATAGAAACCAATGGAGAGCCCACTCTACAGATCAGTACATTACAAGCTGCTGGGCGCATCTCTCTATGGACTCCCAGGTACTGGGTGACTGAGCATCTTGTGGACTTTGAAAACAAAACAAAAAAAGTGTCCCGATGCAAAACATGTGCATAAAGGACGCGGATACCCGTATCCCCGAGAGCCCTTATGGTGAATTGTGTCCAGTGTGCCCCTCTCTGGGGTTACAGGTGGGCATGTGCTTATCGTGTGTACCTAACCCACGGTAGTACATAGATCCCACAATGAAGGACTGGGAAATAGTGGAGGTAGTGTAGAGGAGGGTAACCAGGATGATCGAGGGATAGCAGAAAAGGATGTACAAGGAGCGCTTGGCAGATTTGAATATGTACATACTGGAGGCAAGAAGGGAGAGAAGGGGCATGATTGAAACTATTCAGATGAAGTGGGAACACAGCAACTTCATGACGCTGACCGTGGTGGGGGGCAACATTAAGAGAAATGCCTGAAAGTATTTTTAAACATAGAGAGAGTGGTGGAAGGGTGGAGTAGACTGTAAGAGGAGGTGGTCTGTAAGAAACAAATGGGGTATTCAAACAAGGGTGGGACAGATAATACAAGGACTTGGTAAAGTCCACACCGGAAAGGGAGGGGGATGAGGAGTGCAGAGGCTCTAGGGCTCTCTCATTCAGCATTTGGTAGGAATGGGTAGGCACAGTGGGCCAATGGGCCTTTTTCTGCTGACAGATTTTGTTTCTGTTTCTAACTCTGGGCTGGATTTAAAGATCCGGTAGCCCTAGTGGCTGATGTCACCCTATTTCCCAGGCAACCCATCTGACTATTCCCTTACAACTGTCCAACCCATGTTTGCACCCCATCACAACTCTTGGCTTCCACCACCTCTCTGGGCAGTCTGTTCCATTCGTCCACCACTTGTTCTGTGAAGAACAATTTCCTCATGTTCCTCCTGAATTGACCCCATCCACTAGTTTCCACCTGTGTCCTTTAGTCACTGTTTCTTCATGCCAGTGAGCAAGTCCTTATAGTCCAGCCTGTTGATTCCTCTCAAGAACTTGTACACCTCAGTTATATCCCCCTTTCCTGCCTGACTGCCAGTGTATGCATAATAAGGTCTGCCAACCTTTCCTCATATGATCTCCTCTTCTACCCCAGGATCATGCAGCTAGCCCTTCTTTGTATGGTCTCTGTGTGGTCCCTGCCTTTCTTGATGTGTGGACTCCAGAACTGTGCACAGTGTTCCAGCTGCAGCCTTTCCAGCGACCTGTACAGGGACAGTATCCCCCCCTTTGCACCATTATCAAATCCCCTTCCTGCACATCCCAGCATCCTGTTTGATGTCCTGTGCTATGCTTGAGAATGTCACTATTGATGCCCACTAGGTCTCTCTTCTCAGTTGTCTGCAGAATAGGCCACAAGGTAATGAAGCGGGACAAGAAAGAGGAAGACCAGTGGTGGGATAGTTAGGCTAAAAGGGAAAGTTGGGGGGGTGCAGAGGGAGACCAGGAAAGAGACATCCTGAACAAATGCTTTTGTTCAGTGTTAACAGAGGAAGGAGAAGGGAAGGGCCACAAAAGAAAAGTAACAGAGGCTTTCAAGGGAGGGAGGGAGGTGGACACGAGTCCTCTTCTGGAGGAAAGAGTCTTGAACTCGCTAATCTAAAGGTTGACAAAGCAATGGGGACAGATGGGGTGCATCCAAGGATATTTTTTTTTTTTTTTTTTTGCTGTGCCCCAGTAGCTCAGCCCCTGTTCCCCATGCCCCGGGACTTGCCTCCGTGACAATCCTCCCAGGTGGGACCATCGCACGGGCGCTCACCCAACACACTACTAGATCATGTTCCTGGTGGACCCCTATAACCAGTGTGCATCCCTGACTTACCACCCCACGGGGCAGGACTGTGGGTCGGGCCATCCATTCCCAACAGAACACTAACCTAGGTCATCACCACCGAGGTGCTGTGGGCTATTGGACCGGCGAGGGGCCGATAATGGCATTTTTCTTCTTGCTACTTAGTCCCCATGAGAGGTGTGGCATGCAGTGATGTAACGGTGCAGAGTGCCAACGCTCCAGCATGCCTCTTCACTACCCAGGCTCTGGCAGCTGCTCCCGCCTCTGTCAGAGGTCAGTCAAGTGTTGCATGCTCGCCCACCCTTCCCTGGAGGAAGAGGAGAACAGTCCATTGGACGCCCAACTTCCCCCACTCCGGCCTGCCCTCTGACTCCTTGAGTCCGTTCCCAAACCCGAGGTGTTGATGTCGCAAGCAGAAACCCTACTGCTGCGCCTGTGGGCTGGCCTGCAGCCAAGGGTATTGAGAGAGCTCAGGGAGGTACTGGCTGCACCTGTGACAGTCTTATTTAACAGCTCACTGGAAACGGGAGTGATTCTGGAGGACTGGAGGAGGACGGATGTAGTCCTACTACACAGATATGGTAGCAAGGAGGAGGCTGGCCATGGGTTGGTGGGTTTCAGTCAAAAAATGCAAAATAATGCACTTGGGACACAGAAACCCAGGGGCAGAATACAAAATGGGTGGAGTGGTATTGACAACCACCAAGCAGGAAAGAGATGGGGTGGGGGGCAATCGTATCCGATGATCAGAGGTGGCCAGACAGTGCAACAAGGCAGTCATGGGGGCTAGTGGGATGCTGGGATGCATATAAAGAGGGGTATTTTATTCATTCGTTTGATAACAGGTTAAGGCCCACTAGGCACAAGTGCCTGTTTTCAGGGGCGACCCGGGAGCACTGTGATGGTTAAGTGACTTTGCTCAGAGTCACACAGTATGCAGGTGGAGGTTGTGGGAATCAAACCCAGATCTCCTGGCTGTACCAAGTTCATGCAGCTCGTTGCTCTAACCACTAGGTTATACTGCCAGCCTAATATCAAATCACTAGCACAAAGAGGGTGGTGCTGTTGCTTCTGTGTAGATCACTGGTAAGACTACACCTAGAGCACTGTGTTCAGCTCTGGAGACCACATCTTTGGAAGGACACATACCATGGTGTGACAGATCTCTTTGCAGCTGGTGGTCACTTTGGCTACTGGTTTCCAAAATCTGGTAGCCAAATCAGTATTTTTAGTGGCTGTCCTTTTTAAGGACTCAAAAATCCCTTTGTGGGCTGGCAGCCAATTAGCCAGTAACTTTCAAACCCTGGTAGTCAAACCAGTTTTTTTTAGTAGCCATTGACCACCTGGTTACCCAGTTTGTCCCACCCTGACAGAGTGGAGGCAGTGCAGAGAAGGGCAACTAAAATGGTGCATGGTCTGCATTAAAAGCTCTTTGAGGAGAGATTAAAGGACTTTAGGAGGGCTGACTTTGCCAAAATGGGTGAGTGCCTAAGGAATGCACTAGTAAATGGGCAGGAAGGAGGGGTGGAAGAACAATGGGGAATAATAAAAACTGCCCTCACAGAAGTAATGAGCCTTTGTGTGAAGCAAATAAACAAAACAAGACGATGTAAGAAACCACTATGGTTCTTAAAGGAAGTGGCAGTGAAGGTTCAAGAGAAAAGAAAGCATTCAGGAAGCCAAGGAATCGCAGAAGGGAGGACAGAGAACTGTATCAGTTAAAGCAAAGGAGGCTTGGAAGGCAGTCAGAACAGCAAAGGCCCAAACCGAGGAAAGATAGCCAACCAGTTAAGAAGGGGATAAAACCTTTATAGGTACATCAGGGAGCCGGAAGGAAGACCAAGGAGGGATAGTGAGGCTTAATAAAGGGGAGGAGGGTGGGCAGAGGGAGACTGTAAAAGCAGAGATACTAAACAAATATTTTTGCTCAGTATTTACAAAGGAAGAGGGGAGGTACATAAAACAAACAGTAGTAACACGCTGGATACAGAAGTTGATACCGCCCATTTACAGAAGAAAGGGTTCTGAAAGAACTCTTTAAAACTGAAGGTGACAAAAGAATGCAACATGATGATTCATCCCAGAATTCTAAAAGAACTAAGGGTAGAACCAGTGGACACCACTGGACTACCCTTTTAACAAATCACGGAGGATGGGTGGTACCCGAGGACTGGAGGAGGGCAGATGTGATTCCCTTCACAAAAGTGGGAGCAAGGCAGAAGCAGGAAACTATAGACCTGTTAGTTTAACTTCAGTGATAGGGAAAATGATGGAATCACTTCTAAAGGAAAGAATTGTCGAGTATCTAGAGGCCAGAGGGGCACAGGACCCTAGGCAGCATGGATTCACAGCGGGAAGGTCATGCCAGACAAATCTGATAGATTTCTTTGACTGGGTGACCAAAGTAGTAGATCAGGGAGGGGCTGTGGACATGGCCTACCTAGACTTTAGCAAGGCATTTGACACAGTCCCACACAAAAGATTAATATACAAGTTAGCCAGCCTGGGAGTGGGTCCCAAGATGACAGCCTGGGTAAAGAATTGGCTGGAGAATAGGACACAGAGAGTAATAGTAAATGGAGTCCACCCAGAAGAAAGGAGGGTTACTAGTGGGGTACCGCAGGGTTCAGTATTAGACTTAGTCCTCTCAATGTCTTTATAAGCGACATTGCAGGACTGGAAGGAAAAGTATGTCTCTTTGCAGGTGACACTAAGATCTGCAAACAGAGTTGATGCACAGGGTGGGGTGGAAAGGATGAGAAGGGACTTGGCAAGGTTAGAGGAATGGTCAAATGTATGGCAACTTAGATTCAGTGCTAAGAAGTGTAGGTAATGCACCTGGGAAACAAAACCCAGGGGAAGAGTACACAATGGGGTGAGATACTAACAACAAAAAAATGGAGAGGGACCTGGGGTAGTCAGTATCAGATGACCTAAAGATGGGCAAGCAATGTGAGAGGGCAGCAAGGAGGGTTGGGGGATACTGGGATGCATAGGGAGAGGCATCACCAGTAGAAAACAGGAAGTTATTATCCCTCTGTACAGACAGCGGGTGAGACCCCATCTGAGTACTGTGTGCAGTTCTGGAGACCCAATCTCCGGAAAGACATAGACAGGATGGAAGCTGTCCAGAGAGGGCATCTAAATGGTGCAGGGTCTGCACCAGAAGACATATGAAGAGAGACCTCATGAGCTTAATATGTATAGCTCCGAGGAAAGGAGGGAGAGGGGGGACATGATAGAAACTTTCAAGTACTCAACTGAATCAACAAAGTCCAAGAGGGTAGCATCTTTCAAAAAAAGGTGTGCAAGAACAAGAGGGCACAATTTGAAGATAGAGGGGGGCGCTCAGAGGTAATTTAAGGAAGTATTTTTCACAGAGAGGGTTGTGGATGCATGGGAACGGCCTCCGAGGAGGTTGTGGAGTCAAAACTCAGTGGTGGAATTCAAGCATGCATGGATAGTCATTGGTAAGGCAGTTCTGGGGGTGGGGTAGGAAGAAGTAGGCTGCTGGTTAACTAGGATCTGCAGCTTATCCAGTAAATAGGAAATGGGCAAACTGGGTGGGCCAGCGGTCCTTATCTGCCGTCCAAATTCTATGTTCTATGTTCTTGAGATGCATAACTCTGGAACGGGGGGTGGGGAGGATATGATAGAGACCTTTAAATACCTCACTGGGGTAATAAGGTACTTAAGGGAGTATTTTTCAGAAGAAAAAGTGCTCAAGAACAAGGGGACATGCTATGAAGCTGGAGGGGGGGGTAGATTGATTCAGATTCAGGAGAGTTGTGAGGACATACTTCTTCACAGAAAGAGCGGTGGATTCCTGAAACAGCCTTCCAGCGGAGGAGGTAGGGGCAGAAACAGTGATGGGGTTCAAGAATGTGTGGAATAAGCAGAAGGGAATCATAGTGGAAAAGAAAGGGGGGAGGGAGAATCATCTGTAGTTCGGGTATAGTCTGCGGTAATGGTGTAGGTAGGGTGGAATGGGCAGACTGGACGGGCCAAGAGGTCCTTATCTGCTGTCAGAATCTAAATATACTAAAATGCCAGAATGCCAGAACAATAGGCCAATGGTCTCTCGAGTCTGCTAGATTTTCAGCACCCGCACTGAGGGCTGATTTTGTGTCTCCCTTTTTGGTTATACCATCCCCAGTCCCAGATGTTCCACCTGTATTGAGCCTGGTCAGATTTACCCTCCCCTGTACCTGTCCCATCCTCTTAAACCCGTACACAGTCCCCACCTCTACCAGCTCCCTGGGCAGTGCATTCCATGGCTCCACCACCCTTTCAGTGAAATAACATCTCCTCCTCCTCTCCCCTCTGAGCCTGCCCCCTTCTAGCTTACACCCGTGACCGCTTGTTGCCCCACCCTCCTTCCTTTGGAGCACCCTGACTGGGCCTCCTTTATTGATACCTTTCACGTACTTAAAGACCTCTATCATGTCCCCCTCGTCCCTCCTCTCCTTCAGGGTGTACATGTCGAGTCCCTTGAGCCTCTCCTCACAGGTCCCCTCCCCCAGGACCCAGATCATTTTGGTTGCCTTCCTTTGGACCCTCTCTAGGAGTGTTACGTCCCTCTTTAAATGTGGTCTCCAAAACTGTACACAATACTCGAGATGTGGCCTAACCAACCAGTTGTACAGTGGAAGGATCACTTCCACCTTTTTGGAGGTAATCCCCCGGCGATGCATCCCAGCATCCTATTTGCCCTTGCCGATGCCCTCCTACAGGTCTCTGAGTTGTTCCTTTTGATATCTACCACTACCCCCAGGTCTCTTTCACCCTCTGTGACTTGAATCATGTCTCCTCCCAGGGTATACCCCTGGCCTGGATTTCTGACTCCCAGGTGCAGAATCTTGCACTTCCCCGCATTTAATTTTAGTTTTCATTTTTCTGACCACCTTTCCAGAGCATCCAGGTCCTTCTTTCAAGGCCACCCTCCTCTCCTCCCCATCCACCACTGCACCCAGCTTTGAGTCATTTGCAAAGAGACTCATCTCACTTCTGATCCCCCTCCTGATGTCTGAGATATAGGTGTTGAACAGGAGTGGCCCCTGCACTGACCTCTGTGGAACCCCACTAGTAACCCACCTTGGGGATGAGGCTAATCCTCCAACTCCCACCTTCTGAGTATGCTCAGAGAGCCAATTTTCTATCCATCTTAACAACTGTCTCCCTATCTCCATTTCCTTCAGCTTAGTCAGCAGGCCCCTGTGGGCTACCGAATCAAATGCCTTGCTAAAGTCCAGAAAGAGGACGTCCACTGGCCTACCCTGGTCCAGGGCCCTCGTCACCCAGTCATAGAACTCAGCAAGATTTGTCTGGCACAAACTTCCTGTGACAAAGTCGTGCTGCCTATCGTCCAAGTACCCAGTTTGCTGCAGTAACCCTCCTAGCCTTTCCTTGACAATACCCTCCATCACTTTGCCGACCACCAATGTCAGGCTAACGGGCCTGTAATTGCCCGCCTCCTCTCTTGATCCCCCCCCCCTTGTGGATCGGCACGACATGGGGCACCCACCAAGTCCTCAGAGAGCTGTTGAAAGCTCTGCCAGAGGGACTGCCAGGACATCCGCCAGTTCCCTCAGCACCCTGGGATGTATCTCATCTAGCCCAGGTGTTTTCTCCATCTGAAGGGACCTGAGGGCTTCCCTTACACTCTCTACAGGGATTTCAGCCTCCACATCCTCCCCATGTCACCCTGCACTGTTGGGCCCCCACCTGTCTGTGGTGGCCACTCCAGTTCCCCAGACCCATCAGGGCCCTGGGCTCACTGTCCCACCTTGCTCCGGTTGCCCCGCCTCTCTTGCAAGACCTAGCCCTCCATCCCTCCGTAAAAGTGAGGCAGCACTCATTTAGGGCTTCTGCCTGTTCCCCCGCTTCCTGTGCCCAACCATCCCCTATCCTTATCTTGCTGATCTGCCCCCTTACTTTCCTTTTTCCCCCATGTATCTAAAGAACCCCTTGTCCCCCCTCCGGATCCCACTGCCTTAGCTGCTCTCACCACCCTGGTGACTCTCTTGGCTGTCAGCTCATATTCCTCCTGATCTCTCTCGCTCCTTGAGCACTTGGAGCGCCTATTGGCCACCCTCTTTTCCCCTCACCACCTCCTGTACCTCCCGGGTCCACCAGCAGGGTTTTCTGGCCTTACTGAACTTACACCTTTCCCGTGCGCAGGATCTCGTAACCTCCTGTATTCCTCTCCTGATGATCCCCAACTGCTGTCAGCATCCATATCCGGCCCTATCCTGTCCAGATGATCTTTAAGGATCCTTCCCATCTCCCTGAAGTCTGCACCCCTAAGGTCGGTTACTGCCGTTCTTGTTCAGCTTTCCTCCCGCAAGGTCCAGGAAGAACCAGACTGTGGCGTGATCACTCCCAGCCAACGGTCCCTCACCTCTAGGCTCCTAATCTGATCACTGTCCGCCACGATCACGTCCAGTGTCCAGGCCTCCCTATTTGGCTCACCCACCTGTTGTGTCAGAAACGCATCCTGGAAGACATCCAGCAGCCTCTGCTATCTGGCCACTGGTGAAGTCATAGTCCCCTAGTCTGTTCCTGGCACGTTGAGGTCCCCCATTACTACTACCCTTCCCTTTCCCAATCTACAGTGTCCCTCGAGATTTGCCACCAAACTTTCTTTCAGGACATCCACCAGTGCTGGTGGTCTGTATACCACTCCAACCTTTATTGTCTTACCCCCCTGCATCAGCAGGGTGACCCAAATAGCCTCCACGTTCCCCTCTGCCTCCTCTACCCCTCCAATATCCATGCCATTTCTGACTAACAGTGCTACACCACCCCCTTCCCTCCCCCCTGTCTTTTCTGAACATAGTGTAGCCCTCCAGATTTAGGTCCCACTCGTGCCCTTGAGTGGCCCAGGTCTCAGTGACTGCTGCCACATCTACCTCCCCCTCAACTAGCATCGCCTGGAGCTCAGGCATTTTATTTTCTAAGTTCCTGGCATTTATCAGGACCACTCTCCACCCCTTTTCCCTCCTCTCCTTTCTCCCCCTTGAGCTCCTATTTCTCAGCTCCTGCACCCTACCTGATGACCCATTTCCATATCTCCCTAGCCCCCTAGAGGAGTGGAGACCATGTCCGTCATTTATCATACTTACTGGCACTGCCCATTTTTTTTCCCCCCCATTCACAAGTTTAAACCACACCTTTCGCTGATGAACCCAGCTAGTTTGAGTTGGCGATTTCTACCCTTCCAACAAGGTGCAGAGCCTGTCCCTGTGGGTACAGCCCCTTATCCTCCCAGGTCTCCCCCCAGGCCATACCCCAATTCCCCACACCACTCCCTAAACCACTGATTTATCTCCCTAATCTTCATCTTGTTTTCCTCACTAGCCCTTGGCACTGGCAGGATTTCGGAAAAGGAACTCTTACAGCCTATGAAAGGCATACCCAGCCAACTCCTGAACCTTGCCTGAATTTCTAGTTCACTATTTCCATTTATGTCATTTGTCCCCTTGCACTAGAATGTCCGGGTCCCCTGCTCATTCCTTTGCCAGTGAATACAACTCATGCTTGGCCTTGTGCACCGTCCGGCCTGGGTGGCATTTGGTTCTGATCAGACAGGTTTTTCCCTCCTCCTGCCCCTCCCACTGGATGCCTCTGATCATGGAGTCCCCCAACAGCAGTACTCTAACCTCCCCCTTGCCTCCCTGTTCACCCTTCGGGTTCACCCTCCTTCCATGCCCCTCCTCATCCCTTCGGCCGGATTCTCTCTTCAACCGGCTGCTCGCACCTCCCACAATCTAGGTGTTGAAGGTAGCCCCTTCACTATTGTCCCTGGTCACCTCCTCTACCTGTGTCATGGCCTTCTTTATCCCCCCACCCGAGTATCTCTCTCTGTATCTCTTTCCCCGCTTCTTACTAATCCACCCGTCCAACCTGTTTGCCTATTTGGCTTTCTGATCGCTATTATCCCATTTACGTCCTGCGCCTTCCTGCCTGTCGTGCTCTCCTGTTCCATACCATCAGCCTCCTCCTTGTTCCCCTGATCCTCCTTTTTCTTCTCCCCTCTTCCCCCATCCTGTCTGGGACTCCTTCTATTGCGCCCTTGCTTCTGCCCCTTCACTCTTTCTATCCGCCTCTTCCCAGCTTCACCAGCAGCATCATCCTCCTCCCCACACCCTCTTCTACCATGGGCGAGAGGTCAAAACAATTGTGAGTCTGGCCCATCCCCAGTGTCTCTCCCCCTGTCTGTAATGCCTCTGCTCTCTTTGGACAACCCCAGACTCTTGCCTACTGCTGTGGAAATTTCCACCTTCTGTGCCCCACCAGCCAGGGTCCCCTAGAGCCCACTGTGTACCCCCTTCCCTCCCCTCCTAGTGTGAGCACCTCTGTTCACTCCTCCCCCAGCTTGGGAGGCCCCAGCACCTAGTGCTTCCAAGTAGGTGACCGCTTGCCTCCTACTTCTCCAATCTTCCCCAACCCCCAGCTGCCTTCGGATCCCCTCTACCTCCTCCTTAAGCTGTGCCAGCTGGTAGCACACTGGGCATCCACCAAACTTCAGAGCCCAGTCCAGTGTCATGGCCGCACCACACCCTGTGCACCCAACCACCCGCCCAAAGATACCTGCTCTAGTGATATGTGGTCCCTTCCCCCATCATCACAACACTAATCCTAGCCCAGCCTCTAACAGAAAGTTTACCTGATATATTCCAGTTTAAGGCCTTCCACAATATCCAGCTGTCCCACTAATCAGCAGTTCACTGTGGATGAGACCACCCTTCCCCAACCCCCTGCTCCCATAATGTAATCTGTTTGGGGTTTCTTTTTTGTCAGTGTGCACTACTTTGAACTTTATTGGGTTAAACTTCAGTTGCCATATTCTGGACCACTTTTCCAGTTTTTCCATGTCTCTCTTCATTTCTGTAACTCCCTCCTTAATGTTTACTCTGCCACTGATATTAATGTTGTCTACAAGGAAACGCACCTTATCCTGGATTACTTCTCCTGTATCCCAGACTAAAATACTACGTGCTGCTGTATTGATGAGTCCTTGTCCCACAACTGATGTCTACGGTACCTCACTCCCTTGGCCTCTGAGTGCACCCATTTACAGCCACCAACATACTGCCCCATGTGTTCGTTCCCTACCCCCCTTGTCAGCTTGTCCCGTGTCCCTAGGATGCCCACTGTTTTATTTATTTATTTGAGTTTCACCAGGAAGGCATACTGAGTGGAGTACCAATCGATTCCAGATGTGTCCTGGGGGAGGGGGAAAGGATATATACAGCATCGATACGCAGGATTGAAAGTACATAGACAGCATCATACACAAGGCATATAGAGTTCAATAAACAATACTTACTAACATACTAAAATGCCAGCAGAATAGGCCTAATGGTCTTTCATGTCTGCTCGTTTGGTCAGCCCCCACCCTGGGAGCTGACCTTGCTGCCCCCCCTCGCCTTCTCTGGCTTCTCCCTTCCCAGTTCCGGATATTCTCGCTGCACTGGATTTTGCTTCCAGAACCCTTCCCCTGTACCTGTCCCACCCCCTCTTGAACCCTCCACCATCTCTGCCTCCACCAGCCCCCAGGGCAGTGCATTCCATGGCTCCACCACCCTCTCAGTGAAGTAGCACCTCCTCCTTTCTCCCTGAATCTTCCCCTCCAGCTTCCACCCATCCCCTACTTGCCCCTCCTTCTTCCTTCAAGCACCCAGACTGCTCCTCCCTATTTACCCCTTCATGTACCTGAAGACCTCTATCATGTCCTCTGGTCCCTTCTCTTCCAATGTGTACATATTTAGCTCTTGAGCATCTCCCCATAGGTCCTGTCCCCAAGCCTGAAATCATTTTGGTTGCCTCCTCTGGACCCTCTCCAGGAGTTTAATGACCCTCTTTAAATTGTGGCCTCCAAACTGCAAGTACTCAAGGTGTGGCCTCACCAAGCAGTTATACAGAGGAGTATCACTTCCCTCCTTCTGGAGGTGATCCCCCTAGCGATGCATCCCAGCATCCTGTTGGCCTTGGCTGCTGGCCTTCTACAAGTCTCCGAGTTGTTCATCTCGACATCCACCACCACCCCCAGGTCACTCCCAGCCATCAAGACTTGTAGCATCCCCCGTGTACACTTGGCCCGGGTTTCTGGCCCCCAGGTGCAGTACATGTAACTTAAATGCAGAGAAAGGCAGTGAGTACACATAGTGCAGTTAATCACTAACAAGTCCAGTGGAGCAACAGTCCAGGTATGCAATAAAGTGACTATATAAAACATGATGATCTCGTATTGTGAGCACGAGAAGGACACTTATGGTATTGGAATGAGCTGCAGACCAGTTTACTCTAGGAAGTAGACTGAGGGTCTGTGACATGGCTCATAGAGATGTGCCATAGTGTGGTAGAAATTAAGGGTGAGAGGTGGGATATTTGGCATTGCTGTGGGGCTGACTGCATGAGCAGGTGGGGGGGGGGCGACTTGAGGAGCTGGTTGAGCTGCTGAGTGTTGTCTGTATGCCTAATGTCAGCCGGCAAGGAGTTCCACAGTTTAGGCATGCGGTAATTGAGGCAGCCTGGTCTTTGGCTGTAGACATATGTGAGACATGCAGAAGCCGGGAGTCGTATGCCCTGGAGAGAGGCGTGAGGGGGATTGAGCTGCGAGGGTGGACTCTGTAAGGGGAAGGTCTGTGCCCAGAATTCTCGCAGTTGTCCTCACACAGTGGACCAGTCTCCCATCCTGAAGCTTAAGAAGGTCTAGAGACTTGTAGGACGTAGCCTTCTGTTGGGAAAGTTGTGTTTAAGAGCGCAGGTCGGCAAGAAGAAGGTTGGTGATCCTAGAGGAGTGGTAATACTGGGGTCTAATGTGAAGGTGTGGAGCAGGCCATTGGTATGGGCTCATATGTAATAGAATGGGCTGTCTTCTGTGGTTTCTTTGGGTGTGTTTTTGTCTCCAGGATACAGTTAAACAGCTGCATATGACCACTTTAGTCACTGGGTAGAGTTGTTAACCCCTTGTACAGGTGTACTGGGTGATTGTCATTGGTCCTGTCCTTACATTTCCAAGGGCAGAAATGGATTTTGTGTGGGAGAGTGTAACAGCCCTATACCATCAGTGGGGCAGTGGTGGTTCAAGTTGGTGCTCATTCCGAGACTGATATTCTTGGCTGTACGAGTATCAAGGGAGAGGGCTGTGGTAGAAGCTTAGGAGATAAAGGTGAGAAACGACAGTGCCTCTTCACCAAGTGCTTTTGAAGGTAGTTGCTGTGCAGTTAGTCTGGTGGGAAGCTGAAGACAGAACGAGAGTAGTCAAGAGGTACCACCAAGTGCTGGTACTGGCAAGTGCGAGCACCCAGTATCTGGCTGGCTACCGAGCAGACACGACAGACCCTGAGGCCTATTCTACTGGCTTTTAGTATGTTAGTTTTCTAGTGATTGCTCTCAATTCCAGTGCCAATATGTGGATCACTAGGAAGGTTTGGGACTGGGGGAGGGGTCCTACCGTAAAGGAGAGCCCTTTGATGGTTGGACAACCTAGGTGTGGTACTCCCACCCACCAAAGGCCAAGAAAGAGGCACACAAAGAAATGTATGTATGTGAAAACGCATTTGCCAGGTAAACAAGCATTTCCAATTGTTACCTGGGGGCTTGGGAACAGGGATTTTTGTGAACATTATAGATCCAGGGAGCATCACATGACACTCCCGACCAGTCACAGCACTTTCTTCAGTTGCATGTGAGGTACTCTTTTTTTTCTAAGTGTGTCATGCTGTGCCATAATAATGGGAATCTCGCTCTTGCCACACAGTCTGGGACTATCGATTTAAAAAAAAAAAAAAAAAAAAAAAAGAAGTTATTTTAAAACAATATTTAGAGCACGATCTATAATAATTTTAAAATGATAGGAGGCCCTCTTATGGATATAAAAGTGTTGCCCCTTGTGTCCTTAGGGCACCAGAATTGTTCACCTTCAGTTTACAGATCTTTTGCCCTAAGAACATGCGAGGCGACACTCTTATATGCATAAGAGACCCACATAGCATCCCTATAATGTTATACAGAAATACAAACACATAAGATAAACAATAAACAGATAAATACATAGTAATGATGTACACAATCAAAAAAGTACAATGATTTCACACAGTGGATACAACGCTTAATGCCAGAAGATGAGAGGGTCTGTTTACCACACCACAGATGGCTGGAACGATAAAGATGCTGCATCATGGCTAATGTCTCGGATAGAAACAGATTGCAATACTATGATGCCAAAAGTTGCATTTCTCAGGGAATCTTCAAGTATCTGAGTCCAGGGCAGGATAGTCCCGAAGACCAGACTACCATGTTAAAGAACTAGTGACTGTCGTGGCAAGTAGCTGTCTACCTCAGGACCTAACCTAGGCATAATGAAAATGTTTTTGTGCATTGAATATTTAGATAATGAACTTAGTATACCCTCTGTGTCAGAAGCTGCCCGGTGTGCGCAGGATGACTGCGGGCAGCTCGGCTGACTTGATGGTTGGCGTGAGTCTTTGAAAAGTAAATAACCTATGAAACAGGCACTGAAAATTTTACTTTAATGCTAAAAGCCCTAATTGGGTGTTTCTGAAGCAACTGCTGCTATTTTATAGTCTCCTGTGTTTTCCTTTAAACTACTCACTATGCATCAGCACCTACCCCAAAGCTTGGAAGCTAGCCGCCATCATTCCCATCCGCAGATCTGGGCCTAAACACTTCACCTCCAACTATCGCCCCATCTTCCTGCTCGCCCCCGTTGAAAGTTTTTGAGAGGATAATCTTTGACCAGACTACTGCCATCCCACAGTACAACTTGCTGACCAGCACCCAACATGGATTCCATTCCATGCATAATACTGAGACTGCCTTGGTGAGACTCACTGGTTATGTGCACCGTGCCTTAGACTCTGGCAGTTTTTTTTTTTTTTTCTTTTTCTTTCCTTTTTTGTCGCCGGCCACCTACTCCTCTGCACCTTCCTGCACACCACTATCTCACTCCATATCCCCACTGACACCCCCTGACTTACCCCTCCAGGGTGGGGCCGATGTTGACCACCTGCCTCTTGACGAAGGGTGCCAGTAACGAGACTCTGGCAGTTTTGTTGCCCCAGATTTTGGGACCTCACCACGGCCTTCGATCTTATGAACTATGATTTACTGCTCCGCGCCTTTCTATACTCAGTTTCTCCCCAGTGCCACCTTTGGTTCAGTAGTACTGTGGGGCAGAATACATAGGACTGCAGTTGATAAAGTCGACTCAAATTTTTGTTCCATTAACTGCAGGGTCCTTCAGGGCTCCATCCTCAGTCCCCTACTTTTTTCACTTTTCCTCAACTCACTCCCCAGTACCTGCCCTTCAGTGAAACGCTGCTGTACGCTGATGATGCTGTCATCTTCAGCTGTAGCTGGGATTTGGTTACCCTAAACAGATTCATACAACAGGAGTCACCTGCAGTCTTGACTCTTAGGCAGTAAGATAGTCCTCCGCACTAACAACAACTACAGCAAAAATCCATTGTCTTTTCTGAGGACCTATAGAAAGTGGCCCAGCCCTTTTCTCATCCTTGACCGAAGGTACTGTGGTGGAGCTTGTCACACACTTTAAATATCTAGGCATCTTCCTTGACAGCAAACTATCCTTCGACACCCACATCAGTCTTCTGGCAAAAAACTGTGCACCAGAGAATCGTAGTTCTTCACAGGGAGTAAGGCTCTTGACCCAGGGAGACAAAGAAATGACTTCGCCTCCGCCTGTTGTGCTTCATCATTGACTATGGCTCCATAATCTATGCTGCTGCTACGTGGGGACCAGCGGCAAGATGGCCACACTTACAATAGGTTCATGACTCCTTACTGACCTGCCATATTGGGACCCACCACCGCCAACTGTATAAATTCTGTTTCCTGCTTCTCCCTGGAGGATCGCTTGCCCACAAGTCAGCAGTGTTCCTCACGATTACCTTTAGTAAAGTTCCCATCTGTGTTTCCTCACCCTTCCCACTCCACCAGCAAGCTGGAGACTCACTCAATCCAAATTCACTTTCCAACTCTCCATTAGCTAGAGCTTAGTCCTTCAGGGCTGTTGGTCCTACAACCTCCAGCCTCTCTTCACCTCAGGTGTGAGCATCCTTCCTTCAGCGCTAGCCTCTGTCAGCTTATGCTGGACAAATGCAGACTGTAGCTGGTTCTCCGAGAGCCCCCAGAGTCGAGAGGGCGTGTGACTGAGCAGCCCTCCCCCACAGCTCGAAGGCACAAACCTTTGAATCTGAAGACTGCAGCCAGTTCTCCGAGAGCCCCCAAGGTTGCGAGGGCGGGTGACCAAGCAGCCTTCCCCCATAGCTCGAAGGTGCAAACTTTTGAATCTGAAGGTAAAGGATCCCAGGCAAACTACTTGAAGCACAGACGGCCGACTGGCACCATATTTAAAGACAACTAATTTTTAGTTGCCGTACGTATGCTGATTGTTTTTCTAACCAAGTTTCCTCTCTTAACACCGGTTAAATGCATATTCTGGTAGAGCACCTTAATTTTGGTACATTGATTGACTGGCTAAACGCACATTCTGGCTGAGCGCCTTCATTCTTGGGACATGGAGGGTTTGTTACGGACTTGTTATCTGCCCCAGCTGTACCAAAGGGCTGTTCCTAAGTGCCACCTCACCACAGTTTAGCAGGGCACCTCAAGCCGAATCGGGACTGCTTCTGAAGCACTGCTCACAACAAACCACCAGCAGTAGTAAAACTTAAATCAGGAGATCGAACCACTATATTGAATTCAGCGAATTTGTACAGCATTTATCAGAGCCACTATAAGTTGTTTTGTATGCCTGACTCCCTGCCTTCTGTTACGTAGAATTACCGCCAGTTGATATCAATTAATTTGTACAGCATTTGCAAAACAGCCTCGCTTGACTATCGCGACCCCTCACCCCCTTTTTTCCCCTAGCCCTCCTTTTGTCCATACCTGTATTTAAGTTCTTGTTCTCCTGTCTCCCTACAGACTGCAGCCAGTTGTTCGAGAGCCCCCAGGGTCGCGAGGGTGGGTGACCGAGCAGCCCTCTCCCACAGCTCAAGGGCGCGAACTTTTGAATCTGGGAAGGTAAAGGATCCCCTTGGTGCTATTTGTAGCGCAGATGGCCGGCTGCTGGCCCTGCCGCCCGTTGGTCGACGCTGCTATTTATAGCTACAGACACCTGATTGAATTTAGCCTGTCAGGCAAGTTTTCCACCCGCAGGTTATCTGCTTTCACCTCTAGAGGCCGCTACGAGAGAGAAAAAAAAAAAAAGGTCTGACTCAATACTACACTCTGTCAACTCCCTCTAGTGGCGTCTACCTCCCACTACACCTGTGTAATGTGGAGCTAATGTGAAGTGGTTTTCCCATACCTACTGCCCTGCTAACCACACAATTACCATTGTGATATCACAGTCTACTTTGTCATACCTACTGCCCTACTAAACACACAATTTGCTATTGTAACATCCCAGTCTGTTGCCTTGATGAGCACTACGATGATATTAACTGCTGTACTAGACTGAAAATGTTTCTGGGATAGGTTTCTGGGGAGTGGTTATATGTCAACATTATGCACAGACCAACTGATGACAAACTCTCAGGTGGGAAATAACTGGCCACCTGATCTCACACTAGCCCATTATCCCTGTATCTACCCCCAACTAAACCCCTACCCCAGCCTACTTACCTCTAATAGTCTCAGGAAAGGTGGACATTTCTATGTTTGTATTGTATCCCTGAGGCTACACAAATGCCTGTTTTTTCATCTCCCACTCTAGTGGCTCAGGAAGATATGGGTCCGCTTAAAGCTTCTGTTAGCAGGGGATATTGAACCCAACCCAGGTCCTCCCTGCGCCAATATCCCAAATGTAACTCCTCCTTGCCCAGCTGGGCCAATAAAAAAGGATTGAAACTGTTCATGTCAATGTAAACAGTCTCAGACCCAAATTGCAAGAACTTGAGGCCTGGGTTGACCAGTACTCCCCTGATGTATTAGCCATCTCTGAAACATGGCTTACACCTAGCATCCCAGCGCATGAGATTGAGATCCCTGGATTTAAAACTTTTTGGCAGGACAGAATTGGAAAAAAGGGTGGAGGGGTCATCATATACGTTAAAGCATCAATAACGGCCTCAATAGTAGCGATCCCAGCCATGACTGACGCAGGCTGCGAAGCACTATTTGTTAAACTACTGTTGGGTGGTACTAAGCCCTTGCTGATAGGTTGTGTATACAACCCTCCCAAGACTGCAGTAGAGGCACTAAAGGCCCTTGCCAAACTCATTCCTGACCTACCTTCCTGGGAGAAAATAATCCTGGGTGACTTTAACTTCCACTGGGGCACCTCGACCGAAAGTGACATTAAGTCCAATTTGCAAGAGGCCAACCTGACCCAGCTTATCCAGGAACCTACCAGACTGAATTTGAAATCTGGTAACCACACCACACTGGATTGGATCCCATGCCCAACCCTAATAGATTCAAGCTGACCCCAGAAAATTCTGGTCTCAAATCAACATACTTTCTGAAGGCACTACGCAAATGTCTGTGACATTGTTGTGGGCGGACACCACAAAATTCACAATATGCTGCTAATGCCTTGTAATTATTCCTCACTGATCTCGACTAATATAGGGTTCACCCCTGCAGCCCTAGCCAGACAGCTGCTGATGACACAGAGGATCCTCCCTCATCACCTAACTTCCACCTTAAGTTGGTGTCTAAAACTGAGGTCCTAAAGGTGATCAGGAACATTAAAGTCACTGGTTCTGCAGGGTGTGACAAACTAGAACCTAGGTTACTCAAATTAGCAGCCCGAGAAATTGCCACACCAATCACATGGTTATTCAACAGGTCGTCGATGGAAGGCAAAGTTCCCACAGCCTGGAAAAATGCCCTGGTTACCCCCATCCCCAAAGGGAGGCAAAGTGAGTTGGTCGAGAACTACAGGCTGATTTCCATACTCTGCACGCTAAGCAAAATACTAGAGAGAATCTTGTACCAACAAGTCCAGGAATATGTTGAACAATATAACCTCCTTACTCCACGACAACACGGATTTAGAAAACTACATGGCACAGATACTGCCTTTGTTAGCCTTACGTCTGACATTCTCGCAGCCCAAGATAATGGGCAACTAACTGGTGCGATCTTTATAGACCTTACCAAGGCCTTTGTTGTGGTGGACCACAAACTGCTCATCTCACAGCTCGGATCTCTTGGATTGGGCAACCACTCAGTACAGTGGTTCATAGATTACCTGCATGGTAGATCTCAAATAGTTAGATGGCTGGGGGCAAAATCTGACAATCGCTGTATCTCTGAAGGGGTCCCTCAAGGTTCAATACTGGGACCCCTCCTATTCTCCCTATTCATCAGTAACTTGCCTAAGCATTGTGGAGGTGCCAAGGTGACCCTTTGTGCCGATGATGCCGTGTTGTACAGGTCAGCTCCGGATGCAGCACAGTTAAATCAGTTTCTGAACCAGGACCTCTCCATATTGGAAAACTGGTTCCTGACTAATTGGCTAGTCCTTAATGTGAAAAAAAACAAAGCCATCCTATTTGGACCCAAAAGGCTAGGCCCAGATAGATCACGCTTATTGTCCCCCTGCCTGTCCACTGGTTCTCCTATAGAGGTTGTGGACTGCATTAAATACCTGGGCGTATCAACCAAGACACTAAACCAGAAGCTTGGTCTCCTGTATCGTCTGAGCCCTTTTCTCACTCAGACATACAAGTTAAGGGTAGCCACCAGCATGCTCCTCTTCACCCTGTTCTGTGGGGCCCCAGTGCTACACTCACTACAAAACACGGAGATGCAAAAACTGAAAATATTATATCACAGATGCCCCGCCTCTAGAACACCACTGTAACATATTGCACTCACTAAAGTGGCCTTCCCTTGAGGGTAGTTTGATGTACCCCTCCCTATGCCTGGCCTTCAGACTTCTACAAACTAATCCCCCCAAGTCTGAGTTGCACCTTAACGCTTTAGCAGCCCGGAAGAACCTTAAGGTCCTCTAATTGGCAACTCCTCCATGTCCCTAGAGTCCGGACATGTCAAGGTCTTCGGCCTTTATGCCTACACCATCCCTCTGTAATGGCCTTCCTTGTAATCTCCAAGACTGCAACTCCGCTGGCGGCTTTAAAAAGGCCTCAAGACCTACCTGCTGGGGCTAAGCCTCTGTGCATGCTACCACTGAGGAGCAATACACTACGTTGGGCTACCCTTATAGCTACTGTCAGCCGCCTGGCAATCCTTTTCGCCCATATTGGGACCCTTACCGCCTGATGAGGCACTTGTAACTGTAATTCTTGTGAAACTGTTCCATTTCAATGAACAATGTATAACTGTCATTCATGTGCAATGGTTTTTCTTATCGTGTTAGTCTTCAAATGTGCCTAACCTGTCTGTGAATCATACATCATGTCCTGATTGTAATGTCTGTATTTCTCAATTTCCCTTGAGCTGCTCCAAATGTTTGTTCTCCTCAGTGGCGGCTCTACACCAGGGCCCGCCAGGGCACGTGCCTCGGTAAAACAATGCTGTGCGCCAGTTGGTGCCCCTTATGGTGCAGAGCTTCCCCCATAGTAACAATATACTAGTGCCCTGGCT
The DNA here is from genome assembly GCA_016271365.2 of Neoceratodus forsteri. Lineage (NCBI taxonomy): Eukaryota > Metazoa > Chordata > Ceratodontiformes > Ceratodontidae > Neoceratodus > Neoceratodus forsteri. The sequence goes on from CM028130.1 coordinate 364,353,256, forward strand.
GCCATCTGTTGTGCCCCAGCTGTGCCCTGGTAACTATTTGTGGCTAGAGCCGCTGCTTACTTCTCCTGTAGCCTGTAATTAATCCCGGGTCACCCCTGAAAAAGGGACCATTATGGTCTCAGCGGGCCTACCTGGTCACCAAAATTTCAAATAAATAGAAAATGTAACTGTACATAATTTATTCATAATTAATGGTCTTCCTTTTTCCCTAAAGGAAACCGTGGCGTAATTTGCCATTATAAAAGGCGTTTATAACGGCAAACACGCTGCACGGTTTTCCCCCACTAACGCGTGCTGAACTCCTCGCTTGCTGTATCCTTCCCAACAGGAAACCGCAAAACCCACTGTAGAGAGAACTGCCACGGACACTTGCAGTAAGTAATTTTTTACAATTAGTTGAGATGTTCCCACAGCTACCGGATTGACTACCCTAAAATATTTAAAAAGTTAAAGCGGACCTTGCTGCCGCTAAGGTAATCTGACTGCGCGGCACAGCAGTCTTTTTATTTACATAATTGCTGAGGCAAAAAAGAAACCCAGCAATTATATAAAATAAAATATAGGTCTCGTATCTGTATTTATACACACCGGATTTGATGCTATGTATAACTCCTTCGGTGTGTAAATTCTGTTACACACCGAGACCCATACTTTATCCTATATTTTCTTATTTTTATCATGTAGTATTTACCTGTGCTTGTGTACATTTGCTGATTCCTGTGTTGTATTGTGCATGTTCTGCTCAACTGGCTGCTTGTGAAAATGGGTTATCATAGCAATAAATAAAATAAAATATTGAAATGAAATTTAACTAGAATGCTTCAAGAGCTGATGCCTTAGCCCCAACGCATCGATTGGGGACGAGTCTTTGTCAGGGGTGCTGGTCTAGACAGACGGTACGGTATTTAAAGAGCATGTTTAAAGGGACAGTTAACAATATCATTGCATCTTCAATCCAGAGCATGTCTGCCATGAAAGTTTTTTAAATCCAGTAATACCCTGGTACCCAAGAATCAAAACAATTAATTGGTTATATTACAAAAGTGAACACAAGAATAAATTGAAAAGTGAGTAAATAAGTCAGGTGGGGGGGGGGGAATAGCAGGCTTATTGAGGGGGCAAATGGGACAGCTAGAAAGAATACTGGATAACTAAGGTAAGTGGCAAGTAAAAGCACTGCGTAGCCTTTCTACAAGGTAGGTAAAAACACACCAGTAGAAATGGAAAGAAATCTTGTTAAATGCCTTGAGTGCCAATATAACCATTAGATGTAAAACCCAGGTGGTAGGAAACCAAAAAAGGTTAAAGCAAAACATCCAGACCAGAGGGCTGGCAGCATACATAGATACATAGACAGTGTCAGCAGATAAGGGCCTATGGCCCACCTAGTCTGCCCATTTGAGCTTGTAAGTTCAGTTTGTTTTCCTAGAAGTCTATTTCCCCTTACCCCTGACCTCTAGAATTCCTTTATGTCTATCCCATGCATTCTTAAATCCCGTGATTGTTTCAGCCCCCACCACTTCCTCTGGCAGGGTGTTCCACTTGTCCACCACCTGCTCTGTGAAGAAATTCTTTCTCATGTTTCCTCTGAATCGCCCCTCCTCCAACTTCATCCCATGCCCTCTAGTCCTTGAAACATCTTTTCGCTTAAAAATAGTGTTTTCCTGCACCCTGTTCCTCCCTGTAAGATACTTGTATGTCTCTATCATATCCCCTCTCCCTCCTCTCCTCCAGGGAGTACATGTTCAGTTCCTTCAACCTGTCTTCATAGGATTTGTGATGCAACCTATGCACCATCTTTGTTGCCCTCCTCTGAACTCTTCTACCCTGTCTATGTCCTTACGTAGGTATGGTCTCCAGAACTGTACACTGTACTCCAGGTGGGGCCTCACTAGTGTCTTGTATAGCAGCATGGAGGAGGAGGAGAAGGACGAGAAAAGGGAGGGCAAGTGGAGGAGGAGGGGGAAGGAAAGCGATAAAGAGAAAATACTAAGAACAGGATGGGAAATAGAAGTATGGATAATAGAGCTGTTTCTCATAGTTATAAATAATCTATGGACAAGACACAAGAAAAATGTTTTCAGTGATGTCATATTTCATAACTTCGAAGTTTCTAAGAGTAAACAAATGGTAGGCAATTAACTATACATTTCAAATAAGAAACCAGATCTAATAAGTGTATTACAAGGGCAAATAGAAGATTTGTCCAGGCCCAGTGACAGCGCTTGGGGTTTAAAACATGGGTTGAATTGGGCCCACTGATATTAAAAATGTGGGTCTAAAGAGGAACCTACTGGGTCAAAACATTATCAGTGGCACATTTTGAACAGTTCACACTCCTTCCTTTACCTATTGTTATAGAGTAGGTGCACTCAATTTGGACCCACTGGCAAAGGAAAGAGGGGTCAGTTTTGGAAAGGATGCAACTTTTGCCCTTTTGTGTATGTTAGGCTTGTCGCTGTTGTCCAGGTACTATTGTGCTCGTACGCATAAAGATCAAAAATACAAGAAAAGCAGAATAACTGATTAAATGCACCTACAGGCAGAAACTTGCAATTTGATCATTAAGGGAAATTTATATCACAAATTGGTAGCTGAATCTAATCAAGTTGTTATAAGACCAAGTAAAAGACTTGTCCAGGTGGTATAAAACATCAAGATCTTCTTTGAGACAATCTCTTGCAGCAGGTTATAACACATGGGAACTGTCTGCTGGAGGCACTTGTTTCGGAGAAGACTTCTTAGTAGTCGATACCTGGGACTGCCCTCCCATGTACCCATGACCAGGTCTGTGCACTATTAAAGAGAGGGGTGGTCCCATACTCCCCAGTTCTTTCTTTTCCGCGACTGGTACTGATATCTCCCTCTTTATGCCCACCCTCCTGCCCTACTCTTTTGTAATGCTCCTTCAATCCAGTTCTGTGTTTCCTGCTCCTCCATGCTTGGTTCCAGAGGGCTTATCCTCTCTTGATTCCAGAGTCACCTTTATGATGATGGATGTCTTTATGCCAACTTGTGTCTCCTTGCCATGTCCTTCTTCACAGAACAGGTGCCATGTCTCTCTCTGAGGGGACTGGGATTGAGTTGGACCTTGTTTTCATGTCCTTCTGTATACATACTGGACTGTTTATTCCACTTTTGGTGTTTGGGGTTCCCTTTGTCAGCTTAGCTTTTGCCTTTCCTTCCTGATGGGAGAAAGGTCTCTGACTCATTGGGTATTTACAGCTGTTCTTATGGGACATTCTTCCCTCTGCAACCTGATAAGACTCCACCTACCTCTGGGAGTTCTCAATTAAGTCCTAGACTAACTGCTGCTTGGTCCCTTATGGGCCTGTGGTTCCATGAGGTCTGCGTTTCCTGTCTTGGAACCTTTTACTCTGCATTGCAGTGTCATCTGCTGGCTGCATTCTAGGATCTGTGCATACAGGGCCCTATCTGCCTTTCCTAAGGAATGGATGTCCTTCTGTGACCCAAACCAACCTTTTTCACTAAGGTGGTCTCAGTTGTTCTTGTGTGTTAATAACTATTCAGCAACCAGTCTCTTATGCAGGGCATGAAGCTCCTGAGGCTGCTGTAATTTGCATCTTGGTTGTTCACAGTCCCTTTCATTCTTAAGGAACGAGGCCACTGTGCAAAAACAGCGCCACCTTTTGTTTCATTTCCCCTGGATAGTGCAGAGGAAATGCCCTGTTTCAGTACAGGGTCTGTCCAAACTTAGGTGGCCGCCACGTTGTTTTCTTTGTTATAACAAAATGATTTCCACATGAGGGCTGGCTACGCCACAGCAGGTTTACAGGCTGCTGTACTGTGGGATACAGCTCCTACTTCAGGACCTGGCCTCCCTATGCATTATCATTGATTGGCTTGGCTTTTTACACAAGGACTACCATTAGACATACAGTCCTCCAAGGTCTGCTTTCACACAGACAGACTTGCCTGCTGCCCTGCTTTACACATAACTTTGGTAATCTTCCATTAGGTTATGACCTGCTGTAAGAGATTGTCTGCAAGAAGATAATACAGTTGCATAAGAACGCATTGTCAGCAGTAGATCTTCGAGAAATGTCTTGCAGCAGGTCAGCAGCCCTCTCCCTCCATCCCCTTTTTCCTGTCTACACTAGGGGTTGAGTTTGTCTTTACTTTTCAACTCCTGTATATTTCTAAATATATAGATACGTATACTTTTGTATATTTATTTTGGTTATATCCAAAACACAAGATTTTGTTATATATATTTCTCCTCTGTTCCCTTGGTGACATTATGATCAGGTCACTAATGAGGACAAAAACTGAGGAGTATCGGGACCGTCCTCTCTTTTATAGTGCACAGACCTGGTCATGTAGTACATGAGTGGGTGGTCCCATGTACAACTGCTAAGAAGTCTTCCGGAAACAAATGCCACTGGCAGAAGGTTCCCATATGTTATGACCTGCTGCAAGAGATACTCTCGAAGATCTTCTTCAAGGCAATCTCTTGCAGCAGGTCATCATTTGGGATATTAGTTGCAGGTGTCATTTCCTCCAGATGACTTTCTCAGCAGTTGACCCTGGGACCTCCCTCTAGCACCACCACGTGGTGTTCACCTGGCAGGTATAAAAGGGGGAGGTTCCAGCTACTCCTCAGTTCTTTTGAACCGTGACCTGCTTGCAACCAATCCTCCGTTGGAGCTGTGCTTCCAGTTGTCAATGAAGAGTTCTTTCGACCAAATGTTCATTAGAAACGTGTTCATCTACATGCTCTCTTCGGATGCATAGTGTTCCTGTGGCTATCAGAGGTCCTCCACAGCATTGTTGTGGGGTACCTTGGCCCTGTACGTGGCACCCAGATTGGCAGCTCTGCAAAAGATCCACACGGAACCTCCTTGGGGTCTCATGTTGGTGAACCCTTCTCGTCGACGGCCTTGAGTCCGAGTGTGAACCCTGCTTCTCTCATGCATGTTTCACACCATTCCCTGGTCGTGGACGAAGAATACCCCAAGTTCTACAAGATACGTAGCCTAAGGAGGCAGCCTGCTTTTATGTCGTCTTCTCCACCATCGACGACTGCTGGCTCCTCTCTTTCCTCCGTCACAGTCCTGGGGTTATGCCCTTGCCATCCTCAGAAGACAGTTGGCTTCTGGCCTGTTGATGATTATACAGACGTCAATGGTGAGATTAGAGTATTTTTTTTCTCATGCCATCGTTTGTTGACGATGGCCACTAGCCCATTGACATTTCATCTCGTTGACGTCTGGCCAGTTTGCTCAGGCCTGTCGCCTTCTGTGCTGTCGGCGGCTGCTGGCCTGTCCCATTTCATGATGGTTGGTGCAGGGGTTTTTCCCCTTGCCGCACTCATGCTCTATCGCTTGGCTTAAACCCTGCTGACGATCCTGACCATCGCAGAGTGAAAATATTTTCCAATTTGTTCGTCGACGATGCCCTTGTCGACTGCTGGTCAGTCTGTTCCGGCTGTCTGATATATGAATCACGCACTGCTGGCTTCCATCTTTCCATCACACGGCTCTCCGTCAACAGTGAGTGCTGGGTTTTGCACCATGCTTTATATATTGGTAAATTTTGACATAACGATGGTCCTAATCATCGCCGATTGTATTATACCACCTATCATCTGATCGATGATGGCTTCTGGCTTCTATCGCACGTTCTTTAAAGCTCACAACTGACTGTTTTTCAAAATTCAGCTCTGAATATCTCTGCCCCCCTCAAGGTGTGGAGCTGGTCCGGGTTTTGTGCTCTCCAATCTTTGACCTCAAGGGACGCCCAACTATTAATGGGTTTGGTACATCAAGTAGATCTGGCTTTGATTCCCCCAGCCTCTGCTTGCCTACTGTGTGACTCCCCTGAGCTCCTGGGTTGCCCCACACACTGGATATTGTGTCAAGTGGCCCTTACCCAGTAACCAAAGGTCACTATTTTCCCTGAATCTGCATCCAAGCGATAGGGACCTCATGCATCCCTTTCTGTAGGTATGGATCTAGTTGCCCTGCTGGGTCACAATTCATGTTTGCATTGGGGAGGCATCTGCTAAGTTGTCTCTCTGCCTTCTTGATAACATGGTCAACTTTCTCGATTATCAATAGGCCATACTAACAGGGCTTAGTTCCCTACTGAGGATGCTGTTAAAAGCCGCTGCCTGCTTAGGGCCCCCTCTCCAACTGTTGATACTTCACATCTCTGGCATCCTCTGGGGGTTTGCCTCTGCACTGGCTGTGTCTGTCCAGCTGGACATACTGTGGCCCATCCTTGCCGCCCCTTAACGGGTGGTAAGCTCTTTAGACAGGCTTCGGACTTGAAGGCTTTTCTTTACTCTGGTCATCCCATTCAGTCCACTCGCACCATGTGTTCAACACATGATCATTCAGACAACAGGGTTCCTTCCGTGGCATCTTCATAGGTCTTGGCCCCTCACTCCAGAGATGCGAGAACTGCCTCATGTTATGCTTTGGCTCCCAGAGGGGCCTGCCTTCTGCAGGTGGTGTCTCTAATCATGAACACATCCTCCTAGGGGTCCAGTGTCATTTGGGATCTCGATCCTCCAAGTGATCCAACTGGGTCACACATTTACTGTCATGGAGTACCCCTCAGTGGTCTCTGGAATATCTCTATCCCTTGGACCATGCATTGGCATCGCATGCCAGAACAGAAGCTTTACTCATGGAATGAGCCATTGAACCAGTATTCCACAGAGAGGCGTGGGATTGTATTCCCATTTACTTCTGGTTCCCTAATGGAAGATGGACATATGACACATTTGGATCTCTGAGGTATCCACCTCAATCTCAGATTCCATAAGTTCTGGATGGTGTCTCTCTGATACTCTTCCTGTTGCCGGACATGAGATTGGCTCTGTTCCCTAGATATGGAGGATTCATTCCTCCATACCCTGATGCACCCCACTCACAGATGGCTTCTCCGTGCTTTGTTTCAGGGTCATCATTACCAGTTCAGACCCTCACTGTCTGGAACTTTCCAGACAGCCCACGGGTATCCTAAGCATGCCTAGCGGGCGTTATGGTGGCCTCCATAGGGCAGGCCTCTCTGTCTTTCCCTTCCTGGACAACTTGGTCCTGATGCATGCTTTTCCCACCAAGGCTGGTATCCATGCAGTTGTTTGCCCGAGGTGGGATGGCATTAAACTATCCCATGCCCAAACTGGCACCACGCAGTGCCTCCGATATATAGGGTGCTTGCCTCTCATCCGGGAAGGCATATTTACCCACCTAATTATACACTGCGCTTGGACATTTGGACTCCTGCAACACGACAGTCCTCGGCAGGCTGTGCTTGTTGGTCCTTCAGTGGTCACTGATGGTCCAAAGGAACCAGCGGGAGGATGATTTCAATGCCCCAGTCCTCATGTCTTCCTTGGCTCTTCGAGCACTACAGTGATGGAAGTCCGTGACCACTTTCATGCGAGGCATGCTGTTTCCTTCTCCTGTCCCGTGTCTCATTCTGACTACAGACATCTCCTTGATGGGTTGGGACGCGCTCCTCCTACATGTCCAGTCACAAGGATCCTGGACGCCTGTGTAGGCCCGCCTACACATTAATGTCATGAAGATGAGGGCTATTCTCTACGCTCTACAGGCATTCGAGACTCGCCTCCCGCCGATTGCCTACAGGTGCAATCAGACAGTTTTGCGGTAGTTCATTACCTACAACACACAAGGTGGCTCTCATTCATGCCCTCTCTGCAGAGCATCGATTAGTGTTTGGTCTTGGGCGATCCAGAGAAATAGTCATATTCTGTCAGTGCTCATTCCAGGGGTGTCAACTGAACAGATCCACTGCCCAGGCCCATGCGTGGGGACTCTTGTCCGATGTTCTAAACAACATCTTCCACTTGTGGGGACCACAGCAGTGAGTCCTGTTTACCTCACCGCAAAGCACAAAACTAACGCTTTACTGCTCTCTCGTGCAAGGTCCTGAACTGTGTGGCGGGACACATTATCTCTTTCTGGGACAGGAAGATTTCTTTGTCTTCCTACCTTTTCCACTCATTCAGAGAGTACTACTCAAACTGTTCCGAGACAGGGCATCTATGATTCTCATAGCGCTGTTCTGGCCAAGACTGATTTGGTTCCCTCTACTTCTACAGCTCTCAGAACCAGGGCCAATACCTCTGCCAAATTTGCTGGGCTTTTACTGTCCCAGGCACAAGGCCCCTGTTACACCCAAACCTTTGCTCCTGCATCTGACACCCTGGCTCTTGAGGACATTGTCCTCTCGTGCTTCTGGGTGTCCACAAAGGTGGCGTAATGTCCTCCGAGCTACTAGGAAGCCATCTACTTGGTCGCCCTATTCCAAGGACCTGGAAATGCTTCTCCATTTGGGAGTATGCTGGACATAGATCCTTATGAATGTTCCCTTCGCACATCTTGGATTATTTGCTCTTCTGTCGGAGGGTGATCTGAAATATTCCTACTGTGCAAGTCCCCTTCGGACATTGCTGTATTTTGTTTACATGTGGACAACATTCCTTTGTCCCTGCTTACCTTTGATTCAAACCTTTTAAAAGGTCTTCTGCACCTGCATCCCTATCCGGCTCCAGTTCATGTGAGATTTGAATTGGGTGCTTGACAACTTGACTGTGAGTCCATTTGGACCCGCTGTTTCTAGCGACCTCCGTTGTCTTTCTTGTCAAAACTATGTTATTAGTTTCCATTACGCCTGACAGATGTGTCTAGGAGTTGTTCACACTAATGTGCACACTCCGTTTATGATTTCTTGACAACTGGGTGTTTTACACACGGACCCGCTTGTTTTTGCCTACAGTTGCTTCTAATTTTATTTTAAATCAGACCATTCCTTTACCTGTGTACTGTTTGGAGCCTACCAATCCAGGAGAAGCCCTGCTCCTTACTCCTCACTGCATAGCACATTGGGTGTTCTCTCTCCTAAACTGGTCTCTGGGCTTCATTACACCTGGGCTGTACCTCCTGATACTGATTGCAGGCAGGACTAAAGCTGTGCAGGAGGGGATAAGAAGCCGTCCTCATCCGGTCGCTCAGTTTACTTCCTGCCTTCCGTGAAGCAGGTACTCTGTAGCAGAGCCCTGTCACACGTGGCAGGGCTGAAGAGATCGTAAGTTTTCTTGGATTTTATTTATTTGACTACTTTGCTCCAGGAAACATTTTCACCCAGCCTTGGTGGGATTCAGTCTCAGCTTTGCAAGCTGCACAGACTGGCCCCACCTTGCAGCAGCACCGCAGCCTTTTTTTTCCGCGCTTAACAGTCACTAGGAC